>OX422220.1:183816750-185151750 GCA_949130495.1 Sambucus nigra | reverse complement strand
AATTCATCTTTTAACCTGGGAGAGAAAATACCCGACAACCGAGTAGTAAAGAAAATTTTAAGGACCCTACCCGATAGATTTATTGCAAAAGTGACCATTTTAAATTCTTTACCAACTTTAGCCTCTATGAAATTATAAGAGCTCGTAGGTGACTTACAAACCTATGAAGTGGACATGTTTACCTCTAAAACCGAAAAGAAAATTGAAAAGGGCATTGCTTTAAATGCCTGAAAAGAGGTAAAACAAGTAGTAGAGTGCGAGAGTGATAGTGACTCGAAAGACATGGCTTTGTTTGCTCGAAAATTTAGAAAATTTCTTAAATTTAACATAGATAAATTTAAAAATGATTTTAAAAAATTTGAAACTTCTAAGTATGACAAAGTCGAGAAGATCCCTAAAACCATTAATGAAAATTTAAATAGGTATGAGTCAAATAGGTGTTTTGGTTGTGAGGGTTATGGCCATAGGGATTCTGAGTGCCCCACTAAACTAAGGAAAGAGGGTAAGCGACCCATTTCATATAATGCAACCCTTAGTGATAGTGATAAGGAAGAGGGACCCGATTCCCCCACTAAGCCTAATTTTGTGGCTTTTATGGCGACTCATGTGAGCACCGATATTGAATCTTCTCATGAATATATTCAAACACATGACACTTCCGAGGTCAAAGTTTTTTATTCCCTTGTATTTGATGATAGTGAGAGTGAAGAAGAAAGAGAGAGTGAAAATGAAGAAAAGGTTAATGTGAGTGAACATCAAAATGCTTTTCAAGAATTATATGAATAATCAATTAAATTAAAAAAAGCTAATTTGAATTTAGAAGCTAGTTTAAAAGGGCGTATCAAGGTCATTGGTGATAGTATATTGGTAGAAGACCTTAGGACACGTGAGAGGACTCTTCAAGAGAAGCTTGAATATGTAGAAGGCGAGAGAGAAAGCCTTAGGGGTTTAATGGAATCCTTGAAAAAGGAGGTTCTTGCTTTAGAAGAGAGAAATGTTTTATTAGAGTCTAACATTTTAGAATTGCAAAATAAATTAAAAGACTCTACTAATGTCAAATTTGATTTCGAGTGTCATTCCAAAAAATTAGATTAAATCTTAGGAATGGTTCAAATTAAAAATGACATGTGTGGTTTAGGCTTCAATTCTTGTAATGAATCTTCTCATAAAGCCAAAACAAACATTTTAGGAGAATCTACTTGGAATGCATTTAGAAATCACTATGTAGGTAAATCTTTTTGTCATGTTTTTACTTGTACACATTTTGGTCCTCTTAGGAAATTTTGTTTTGATCTTAAACGTATTCCTAGAAAATCCCAACATAAAGCTACCAAGGTATTTAAAATTCATACGCCCCAAGATAGTCATTCTTCATTAATTTGGGTTAGGAAATCCAACTTGGTTGCCTTGTAAAATAGGGTTTTTGATTATCATTTACTTTCACATGCTTCCTCCCTTACTAAATCTAAAGGATGAATCTGTTAGTGTTTGCATACTTTACCGATTGCACTTCATGCTATATTCACATGCTAAATGCATGCTTGTTAATCATTTTTTAGTCATTACTTTATTTCATATCACATGCTAGAATAATGATTTATGTTTATCTTTTGTATTTTATTTCTTCATTTTGTTTGCATTAAATGAAAAATACAATAAGATTTTTTTTTATCATTTGGGTTTTTATCTCTTGATAATTTAAACTTAATGAAATGTTCAAATGATTTTTGTTTGTCTTTTGAGTATATATTTTTTTTGGTTCAAAATTTTAAAAAATTTGAAAAGATTTTTTTTGTGTGTATTTTAGTTTGACACACTTTATGTGGCATATACTTGTGTTTGAATCCCATTTTTTTTCGCTCCCATGTGGCTAGAACTTTTGGTTTAGATTGTCAATCCTTAAAATGTTCTTTACCATATTTTTATGGAGTAGTTGGATTTTGTATTGATTAATTGGATTCTATTTTTATATGCCTCTAGTCACACATACACGAGCTCATTTAAAATTTTAATGTCACATGTTATATTTGAGCTTTGTGAGATGTTCTCCTACCAATATAGTCATCTACATATTTATGACCTAGGAGGACTAGTGCATGTCAAAATCTGTTTCACCTGAGATTTTAGAGAAATAAAAAATGATATATAAATGTGCACGAGGAAGGGCTCCGAAAGGAATAATAATCCATTGCGATTGTAAGACGCTGTTTGAAATGGACCTAAAAGAAATACCTGGTCCAAAGGCCTAAAAACAGAAAAATGGCATTAAAAGAAAAATAATTGTCAAGGCCTGTGTTTAATTGATATATTCATTCAATATCAAAATAATATATAAATGCTTATTGAGGGAGATTGGATGGTATATCAACGGTTTGCACAATGTCCATTTATCCTAGTGGTCTTTATTCTCATGACTCTATTTCGTTTGTAGAATCATCAAAACTCTAGGCTTGTATGCATTGTGTATGTTTATGCATTGAGTTCAATCTATATTATCACATGAGGTTATATTCAAATGTGTTGAAGTTTGCAATCAAATGAGAACTCCATGAACGTTATTTAAGTGTTTGGGTCTAAATTTAATTATTGCTAGTTCCCACCCCTACACTTCCATTTCCATATGACACAGTTTTTCCTTACGAGTGTGAAAGACTCCTATTATATTTTGTGTCTGTCATTTGTGTGTCTATATCTATATATGTGCACTTAAGTCTATTAGTTATATATTATGTATACATATATTTTATATTGTTTTGTTTAGTCTTTGCCTTGTCTTCTAGTCCATACATAATTGGTATCTATCTTGTTGCATTCTTTGTTGATATCACATGATTAATTCTTTATCTACCTTATTGGTATCATTTTCTTGCATCCTAATTGGTATCCGTTATTATTTGTTGGATTAGTTGTACTTTTGTTTCTCATATGCTTTATTGGTATCACTTTAAGCAATCACGTGTTTTATTCTTTAACCTTTGCCTATTCCTGAACAAAAAGGGGGAGAAATGATCGGGGGATATGGTAATCTAAACCTCTCTCTTAGTTTGGGAGAGATTTATCTTAGAGGGAGACATCTTTCTAAGTTGATCATTGTTGATAAAAGGGAGGAGAGAATTAATTTAGGGGGAGTACTTACTTTACTTGCATTAAATATTTTGATATTCCCTATGCGTGTAATGTGGTCGCTTAAGTGTGTAGGAATCATATTATAAGTGGCAACTTTCACCGGCAAAGATTGTGATCCTCTGGGTTGTTTGAGTCAAGCATTGCAATTTTTTTTTTGGTGGGACCTTTTATTAGTCTAGTAGAGCTTGATGGCCCTTTAGGATTTTTGTTGGTTTTTGTCCCGGAATATCCAAAGGGGGAGATTTTTAAGCACGCAAATTTCTAATTGAGTCCTTTGTAGTTTTGGCTCAATTCTGAAAAAAAATGTTTGAGTCATAGGATAGAGTATATTGATCATCTTTCAAGCCTATGACGTGTTTATTGGAGACGTAGCGGCCAAGTGTATAACTTTTCATCAAAATGATGTGGTTTATGTGCCTCGTGTGTACATCATCAACAGTAGTTCCATCCTCCCAGGGTATGAATGCATTTATATATATATATATAGGAGCTTGGAATAAGTTTATTGGGTGTTAGGTTTTTAATACTGTGTTTTTGTTTTCAGAATGTTTCTATTAAAACCTATATAAAAAGTATATAATGTTTATGGGCTTAAAAATAATTTTTTAACATTCTGTGAGTTCGTTTGAAGTGTCGTTCGAATGAGAATGTCATTTGAACCACAAGTCGTTCGAACGAGATTGCCAACGACTTCCCATTATGGCATACTAGAACTTCATTCGAAATGTCGTTCGAACGAGATCGTGGTTCTAACGATATTTCCAACGAGCTTCTAATGAGTCCATACTAGAACTTCGTTAGAAGACTCGTTCGAACGAGAATATCATTCGAACGAGATTTGGCGGGAATAGGTTTTTTGGTAGTTTTGAGCAGTTTTGCCCACTTTCCCACTTGTTTTACCCCACTATGTTTTTGTTGAATATCTATGTGCGGGAATACTTTTTTCTAACTAAACTTTTCATATCCTACCAACCTCTATAGGGTGTTTGAGAGAAAAATTGTTTTAGGGAAAAGTTCATTTTTTTAAAGTGTCAATTTTTCAAGGAAAAATCAATATACACTTTAGTTTTACACCCATAGTTTTGTTTATCCAAGTTCATATATACACATATTTCTTGGAGTTTGGCATCGGGTTTATCTCTACATTAGTTTGAGGAGAAGTTTGGGTTTGCTTCTAAATCCCACAAAGAAGAAGAAGTTTTCGTGATTTACCCACTTGGAGAAAGGCTTGTAGTTCGGGTGACGGTGACCACATAAAGTCCGATCGGTGGATTCCGAGACCGCGGTGGAGCTCCGGTGTTATTCGCTAAGTGGAGGTGTTTACAAGAAGGAGCGTCGAGGCTTGAGAGGGATTGAGTCGTGTGATGTAAGTATTTTGTCTTGTAACTGTAAAATTTCGTACTTAGTGGATTGAGGCTAAAGCCGTCCGAGGTTGTTTCCCGTTGTGGGTTTTTCCTCGTACATCGCGACGTAGTGTGATTGATTTATTTTATATTGCATAATGACTTAGAATGCATGCTTAGGATAATTCAAGATAAAATTGGTTTTAATTGTCACACTTAATTTAATTTGGTGCATAATTAAATTTGGGTAAAGTTTATTTAATTCAAGTCTTTTGTTAAAACTGGTTTGGCCTAATTTGGAAATAAGGAGATATATGATTTAGGAAAATTCTAGGACTTGGATTAATTAATTGTGTTTAAGTGAAAATGATTTAATGAATTAATTTAATTTCACTTGATTTAATTTTATTTTGAAAAAGAAAATAAAATTTAGTTATTCGATTTATTGAACCATCACCCCTAACGCTTCCGCATCGAGTTAACAAGGGAATTATTATTTATGGGTTTAAAATTGGGGGCCTATCCTTTCTCATCCACTTACCAGAGTTTTAGGGAGTTCGAACGTGATTACAGAATTCCAATGGAAGAAGGATATACAGTGCCACCTGCGCATGGTTGACTACAGAGACATGAAGAAGAAGATGTTGGCCACATTTAGATTGGTTGGAGCAGCGCTACACTGGTGGGAGCCAATTACCACCGCTAAGGATAGGGACACGATGTCTATTACTAAGTTTTGGCCATAGTTTGATCGCAAATACTTTCCTCCAGCAGTTGAGATGAATATGCAAAAGAGGTTTAATGAGGTGACTCAAGGTGATCGCTCAGTAGCCGAGTATAAGGAGGTGCTCAATTGTTTGGCTAATTTTTCACCAGACGAGGTGCACAATGTTGAAAGGAAAAATGTGATGTTTATGGATGGGCTAGCCAGAAGGATTAGGCAGCACTTGATTGGAAACCCTGCATTGGTGACTTATATAAATCTCATCAATACCACACTCTTACACTCCCAAGACCATCACTTTCATGTGAAGGGGATAAAGAAAGGAGGTGATCCTAGCCAGTTAGGCAAGGATGGAGGGAGCGGTGCTAGTGGAGCACCACAATAGAAATAATAATAAGACCGATGTTATGGGCTAGATTCTTGACAAGGGGATCAGGCTAAGAGGTTTAGATCTGGGGGATATCAACCAGATGGAGGTTCCAGGAAGGGCCAAAAGTATCCTCAATAGAATACAGTTCCTCAAGGTCATTAGGGTCAAGGGAACAATGGGTGAGGCCAGCAGGGCCAAGGCCATCAAGGCCAACATCAGGGCCATTAGGGCCAGAGATAGAGGGCGTTCCCATGCCAGTGCTTTATTTGTGGACATACGGGCCACATGAGGAGAGATTTCCCGTAGCAGGGTAGAGTACTACAACAATAGGGGGCCGACAACTCATGTTAATTTAGTGGGTAGTGGGTTGGAGTCATAGTGGGTAGTGGGTTGCTTATACACTCGATCTCTAGGGGTGTGAATATCGATGTGGACAGATTATGCTTAGATGTTGACCTTCTTATATTAGATATTGATGGGTATAATGTCATTCTGGGTATGAATTATTTAGATAAATACCGGGCGATGGTGGATTGTTTTAGGAGGACTATTACGTTCTCGATTCCAGGGCATAAGATATTCTTAGTGGCGATGCCTCTCCCTAAGAGAGGGTAGAGAACCCATTTGTATTACATTGGGGAGGAGACATCATAAGAGGTGGTTGTTTTGTTGGACTTGCTTCCAGTGGTGAGTTAGTTTGAGGATGTATTTCAGGAGATACTCGGGATGCTGCCTAGCTGAGAAATTGAGTTTGTTATTGACCTAGTGTTGGGTACGAGGCCTATAGATCGAGATCCTTATCGTATGGTCCCATTTGAGATGAGGGAGTTGAGGGAGTAGATTCAGTAGCTCTTAGGGTAGGGTTTTCATCAGATAGAGTAGTTCATCGTGGGGTGTGCTAGTGTTGTTCGTCAAGAAGCAGGATGGATCGCTTCAGTTGTGTATTGATTATAGGGAGTTGAACAAGGTCACGATTTGGAATAAGTATCCACTGCATGGGATCGATGATTTGTTGAACCAACTATGGGTAGCAAATTATTTCAATGAGATAGATCTGAGGTCCGGTTAATATTAGTTGCGTGTTAAGGAGGATGACGTTCCTAAGACTTCTTTTCTAACACGATATGGGTCGTAAGAGTTTAAAGTGATGCCATTTTGGCTCACCAATGCGCCTGTAGTATTCATGTATTTGATGAACTGGGTTTTTAGAGAACTCTTTGACCAGTTTGTCATTATGTTCATTAATGATATTTTTTTTTACTCTCGCTGTGAGGATAAGCATGCTAAGCATTTGCAGATGGTGTTATAAACACTATCGGATGACCAGTTGTATGCTAAATTTGAGATATATGGGTTTTGGCTTTGGGAGGTGCAGTTTCTGGCCCAGATTGGGTCTGACAGTGGTATAGAAGTTAATTTGAGTAAGGTATCTATGGTGAGGGAGTGGGGATAGCCCACGACACCGACCGAGGTTCACAATTTTTTGGGCGGTGGACAGATACTAGAGATGATTCATTCGGGGTTTCTCAAAGATTACAGGTACGCTAATGAACTTGACGCGCAATGGGGAGACAATTGTTTGGGACAACCGTTGTGAGTTAGCCTTTGATGCGCTAAAGGAAAAATTAACCTCAGTACCTGCACTTTCAGTCCTTAGGGGAGGAGTGGAGTATTGATGCATTCTTAAAGGGACTTGGGGGTGTATTAAAATAGAGGGAGAGGGCTATTACTTATTCGTCTCATAAGCTTAAGCCCCACGAGAGGAATTACCCCACACATGAATTGTAGTTAGTCAAATTTGTATTTTCCTTAATGATTTGGAGGCATTATATGTTAGGGGAGTAGTTTGCCGCATTCATGGACCATAAATCTCTTCTATATCTTTTCATGTAGAAAGATCTGAACATGAGGCAAAGGAGGTGGTTAAACTTTGTGAAGGGTTGCCAATTTGATATTTAGTGTCATCCTGGGAAGGTAACGTGGTGGCATATGTATTGAGTCGACAACCTATGGGGGATATAGTGGAGGTTTAGAAGGAGAAGTGGAGAGAGCTCCGACATTATGATGAGGTTGCTAGAGCTTGGATGTCAATATTAGCTGTCATGTCCGAGATTGTTATGAGGGTGGTGAGAGTAGAGGTTGTGGATTATTATTGTCGGGACAGAGTTTTCTAGCTATTATTTGATGGGGCAGAGTCGTACTCGATCAGTTCAGAGGGTGGTTTACATTTTAATGGAGACTCGTGGTTATAGAGGATGAGGATTCGAGACATGTAGTGATGTCAAAGTCTCATGGGTCTAGATTTAGGGTGCATCTCGACAGAGATAAGATGTACCAAAATATGCACAGGTAGTATTGGTGGTCGAGGACGAAGCGAGACATAGAGGATTTTGTCTCTAAGTGAGATACCTAGTAGTTAGTGAAGTTAGAGCACCAAAGATCGATAGGGATGTTGTAGCCACTCGAGATTCCTGTGTGGTAGTGGGAAAGTATCTCCATGGATTTCATTACTAGGTTACCATTATTGTAGTGAGGTCATGACTCCATATGGGTTATAGTGGATCGCTTGACTAAGGTGGCCCATTTCCTTCAAGTTTGTACAGATTTTGAGACGATGCAGTATGCACAATTATTAATTGTGGAAATAGTAGGGCTACATGGGGTTCAAATATTGTGTCCGATCACGCAAAGAATTTGTGCCCTATTTTTGCCAGAGCTTTTAGGAGGCCGTGGGCATAGATTTACAGTTGAGTACAACATATCACCCACATACAGATGGACAAGCGGGATAGAGTTAATCAGATGCTTGAGGATATGATGCAGATGTGCATACGTGACTTTGGAGGAGGATGTGAGCAGTATCTTCCTTTAATGGAGTTTGCATATAACAACTCCTATCAATTAAACATAGACATGGAACCATTTGAGGCGTTGTATGGTCGGCCTTATCATTTGCCCGTTTGCTAGTTAGAGGTGGGGGACGAAAGGATATTGGGGCCAAAGATGATTAAGGACACCATTTCAAAGATTAAGGTTATTTGAGGGTGCATTTATATTCCTCAAGATCGAATGAAAAGTTAGGTTGATGAAAACAAGAGGCACATAGAGCTTGAAGTTGGTGACCAAGTGTTGGTGAGGGTGTCTCCTATGAAGGGAGTAATGACATTCAGTAAGAAGGCGAAGGTCACCGATACATGTAGAACCATTTCCATTATCGAGATGGTAGGACTTGTGGATTATAGTTTAGGACTACCGAATCACTTATAGAGGATTCATGATATGTTCCACGTGTCATAAATGAAGGAGTATCAGATAAGAGAGAAAGATATTTGGCACGTTCCCTTAGGGGAGATTGAATTGCAACTAGATATCTCCGACGAGGAGAGACCAGTGGCGATACTTGATCGTAATGAGTGTAAGCTATGGTTTAAGGTGGTACCCTTGGCTAGAGTTTAGTGGGGGAACCATAATATGGATGAGTAAAAGTGGGAGTTGGAGGATGACATGCGTGAGCAGTATCCAGAGTTATTCACCAGATGTACGTCCTAATTTCGAGCGAAAAATTCCTTTGTAAGGGGGGAAGTATGTAGCACTTCGTAATTCTAAGCATTTATTTTTTTAAATTAATTTAGGTATTTTTAAATTACACGTCACAACACCAAAACTGGCGAATGGTCACGGAAAAAATCCCTGACCAAGATTGTGGGTCGCAGACTTGGGCCATGACCATTTTGGGCACGACCAATTTCGTTGGTCGCGGCCCATGTCCGTGAGCAAAAAAAGGTCATGACCAAAAGGGATCACGGTAGATGGTCGTGGACTTGGTCCGTGACTCATACCACGAAGGGAAAAAATAGTTGAGGCCCAAGTCCGTGACCCAAAACCATGACAATAATTCGTCACGACCGAAGTCCTTGATCCACACCGCGGTAAAAAAAGAGGAAAAAAATGGTCGCGGCCTAAGTCCGTGACCCACAACCGTGATAAAAATGGTTCGCGGCCAAAGTCCATGACCCACATCCCGACAGAAAAAAAGAAAAAAATTGGTCGCTGCCCAAGATCGTGACCCACAACCATGACAAAAATTGGTCGTGGTCAAAGTCCATGACCCACACCGTGACCCAAAAACAAAGGAAAAAAATGGTTGGGGCCAAAGTCCGTGACCCATATCGCGCCCATTTTTTCCATTTTTGTCATATTGTCTGTCACGAACTTTGGCTGCAACCATATTTATACGCGATGGAAAAAATAGAAATGGTCATGGACAAAGTCCATGATCATATTTAAATATAATTAAAAAAATGTTTTTTTTGTCCAATCCTAAAATTGGGGGTCCTGCCACTACACGGTCGATTTCTACTTGTAACATTGGATGCATACGAGGTTTTACAAATATTTATTATTGGCAAAAGGATTAAAAAAATTAAAAATTACAAATTGGGAACGTTGTTAATAAACTAGCATATATATACAAACTTAAAAATATTACACGTCTTATCAATTCGCAGACAAAAAACAATGAGGCAGAGTTTCCTCTGTTTTCTGGACATTCCAGACCCTGTTAATATAAAACCTTCTTATTATACAGCCTAAACGACCCTAAAATTTAACAATCAAATTAGAAAAGCCCCCACGGCCATAAAACTAAACAATAAAATCTCGCACGACTCTAACACATAAAAACATAATCCTGAATGTCCACAACATTATATAAACAAAATTCTTGTTGTAAACCATTGCCTCCTTCATTTTTTGCACGTGCATAAAAGCAAATGATACAATGTTATCCTGTAAATGGTAGGATATAAAAAAAAGTGATATGAGTAACGAAGTAGTTTTACAAAAATCTTATTTAAATTATCAGTAACCAAGTTTTAAGTAAGTCTACATATAGTCAAATTATCATCGTATTCTCAAACCGGGAGTACCGTGATCGCGCGGTCAGTTCCTTCGAGTTACATTGGTCTCGTGCACGATATTGGTTCCTCTGACGAGGCCGCTTAGGGGTTGTATCGAGTTTTTGCACTATGACGCTAAGTTTTAAGCGTAATTCTAGATATTCTCAAATTATCATCGTTTCTCAAACTGCAAGTACCGTGATTGCACGACCAGTTCCTACGAGTTGCATTGGTCCCGTGAGAGGTGTTGGTGCCTCTCACGGGGCCGTTCGGGGGCTGGTTTGAGTTTTTGCACTCTGACGCCAAGTGTTAAACCTAAATCTAGATATTGTCAAATTATCGTCATATTCTTAAACCGCGAGTACCGTGATCATGCAGTCGGTTCCTACGAGTTACATTGCTCCCGTACGAGGTGTCGGTGCCACTCACGAAGCCGTTTGGGGGTTGTTTGGGTTTTCCCACCTATAGCGCCATGTTTTTAAGCCTAGGTCTAGATATTTCCAAATTATCGTCATATTATCAAACCAGGAGAACAATCATCACGCAGTCAGTTCCTACGAGTTACATTAGACCCATGTGAGGTGTTGGTGCCTCTCACGGGGCCATTTAATGGTTTTTTTGGGTTTTCATCATCTAAAGCCATGTTTTTAAGCCCATGTCTACATATTTTCAAACTATCATCGTATTCTCAAACCGCGAGTACCGTGATCATATAGTGAGTTCCTACTGGTTACATTGGTGCTGTGCGAGGTGTCGTTGCTTCTCACGGGGCCATTCGGGGGCTGGTTTGAGTTTTCGCACTCTGACGCCAAGTTTTAAGCCAAAGTCTAAATATTTTCAAATTATCGTCATATTCTCAAATCGCGAGTTCCGTGATCGCGCAGTCAATTCCTACGAGTTACATTGGTCCCGTGCGAGGTGTCGGTGCCTCTCACGGGGCCGCTCGGGGGTTATTTCGGGTTTTCAAACTCTGAAACCAAGTTTTAAGACTAAGTCTACATATTATCAAATTATCATCATATTCTCAAATTGGGAGTCCCATGATCGCGCGGTCTATTCGTATGAGTTACATTCGTCTTGTGCGAGGTGTCAGTGCCTCTCACGGGTCCGTTCATGGGCTATTTTTTTTTTTCGCACTCTGAAGCCAAGTTTTAATACTAAGTCTAGATATTGTCAAGTTATCATCGTATTCTCAAATCACGAGTACCGTGATCGCGCTGTCAGTTCATACGTGTTACATTGGTCCTATGCGAGGTGTCGGTGCCTCTCACGGGGTTGCTTGGGGACTGTTTAGGTTTTCCCACCTATAGCGCCCTATTTTTAAGCCTAAGTCTAGATATTTCTAAATTATCGTCATATTCTCAAATCGAGAGTACAATCATCGTGCGATCAGTTCCTAAGAGTTACATTGGACCCGTGCGAGATGTCGGTACCTCTCACGGGGCCGTTCGGGGGTTTTTTGAGTTTTCATCCGCTAAGGCCATGTTTTAAGACTAAGTCTACATATTTTTATATTATCATCGTAATCTCAAACCGCGAGTAACGTGATCGCTCGGTTAGTTCCTACTAGTTACATTGGTCCCGTGCGAGGTGTGGGTGCCTCTCACGGGGCCATTCGGGGGCTGGTTCGAGTTTCACACTCTGACGCCATGTTTTAAGCTAAAGTCTAGATATTTTGAAATTGTCATCATATTCTCAAATCGCGAGTACTGTGATCGTGCAGTCAGTTCCTATAAGTTACATTAATCCTGTGCGAGGTGTCGGTGCCTCTCACGGGAACGTTCGTGGGATATTTCATTTGTCGCACTCTGATGCCAAGTTTTAATTCTAACTCTAGATATTGTCGAATTATCATCATATTCTCAAATCGGGAGTACCGTGATCGCACAATCAGTTATTACATGTTACATTGGTCCCGTGGGAGGTGTTGGTGGCTCTCACTGGACCGCTCGGGGGCTATTTGGAGTTTTCGTACTCTGATACCAAGTTTTAAGCCTAAGTCTACATATTTTAATATTGTAGTCGTATTTTCAAATCGGGAGTACCGTGATCACGTGGTCAGTTCCTACGTGTAAAATTGGTCTCGTGCGAGGTGTGGGTGCCTCTCGCGGGGCCGCTTGGGGGCTATTTTTAGTTTTCGCACTCTTACGCCATGTTTTAAGCCTAAGTCTAAATATTCTCGAATTATCATTGTATTCTCAAACCGAAAGAACTGTGATTGTGCGGTCAGTACCTACGAATTATATTGGCCCCGTGTGAGATGTTGGTACCTCTCACGGGGCTGCTTGGGGGATATTTTGTGTTTTCGCACTCTAACACCGAGTTCTAAACCTAAGTCTACATATTTTCAAATTATCTTCGTATTCTTAAACTGGGAGTACCGAGATCGCGCGGTCTATTCCTATGTGCTACATTGGTCCCGTGCGAGGTGTGGATGCCTCTCACGGGGCCGTTCGGGGGCTGTTTTGAGTTTTCGCCCTCTAACAGCATGTTTTTAAGCCTAGGTCTATATATTTTTAAATTATCGTCGTATTCTCAAATCCACCTACATCGATTTAGTGTAAATTTACACCTTCCTAGATTATAATAACAAGTAACGACAGTGAAAAGTTAATAAGTAATCATATACAGGTTGATTTAGTGGAAATTTACACCTGCCCAGATTTTAGTAATGAGAACCGTCTAAATCAACTTGTATACGATTACTTATTACTTATTATCTTTTCACCCTCGTTATTTGTTATATATATATAAAGAGAGAGAGATGTACCGGAATACATGTAGAGAGAGATGGTCGCCGAAATATGTGAGGAAAAGGAAAGAGGGTCGTTGCTACTACAACCAAAAGAGAAAATTGTCGTCATATTCACATATTTAACAAATTTAGTACAAAAAAAAACTGTGAACAAACATATTTAAGACACCCACCCCACCCCACCCCACCCCCTAACAGTTTTGGACTATACCCCCCCCCCCCAACCGGTACAGGTCTTCCCTTTTTGCATTGGTTTTTCTTAGATCATTTAACCCCTTGGATAGATGGGCTCTGTTAGGTCAGGACTTGGGGAGATTTTGTTTCTATAATATCTCCCAAAACTCAGGCTTGGTCTCCCAAGAAGACACTCAGACCTGCTATATATAGTAGTTATATATACACGCTTCTATATATAGCAGCTATATATAGATGTTGCTATATATGCCTACTATGTATAGTTGTTGTTGCTTGTTGTTATATATAACTACTATATATAGCTGTTGTTACTGCTATATATGATTCCTACTATATATAGCAGCTATATATAGATGCTACTATATATAGTTGTTGCTATATATAGCTATAGTTGATGTTATAGTTGTTGCTATATATAATAGCTATATATAGCTACTATATATAGCTGCTGGTGCTATATATATGCTATATATAACTACTAGAATAGCTGCTGCAGCCGATATAGCTATAAAATCCAAGTGACTTCAAAGTTACAAAATATGTTAACCCTCACCAAAAAATATAAAACTCTTACCTTTAGGAGTGACTTTCCATGTAATATGCAGAAACACCTGCTTGGCTTCTTCACCCATCAATACTATTATCAGTGGAATTTTTTTTGTTTTCCACTTCTCGTGAAGATAACATACAAATAAGTAAGCCAAGTGTAATATTAAAATAAATAATGAAAAGGTATATATTCTAAACAAAGAACCCATCAAGGTCACCTACCATATCTAGTACAGATATTTTAAAATTATCATCGTATTCTCAAATCGGGAGTACCGTGATCACGCGGTCGGTTCCTATGAGTTACATTGATCCCTTGTGAGGTGTCGGTAGCTCTCACGGGGCCGTTAGGGGGTTGTTTTGGGCTTTCCCCCTCTAACACCATGTTTTTAAGCCTAAGTAAAGATATTTTCAAATTATCATCGTATTCTCAAACCCGGAGTTCCGTGATCGTACGGTCAATTCCTATGAGTTACATTGGTTCCGTACGAGGTGTTCGTGCCTCTCACGGGGCCGTTTGGAGTCTCTTTTGGGTTTTTGCACTCTAACACCATGTTTTTAAGCCTAAGTCTTCTTTTTTTTTCAAATTATCGTCATATTGTCAAATCGGGACTCCCGTGACCATGCGGTCAGTTCCTATGGGTTACATTGGTGTCGTGCAAGGTGTCGGTACCTCTCTCAGGGTCGTTTGGGAGCTGTTTTGATGTTCACCCGTTTAGCTCCATTTTTCAACACTAAGTGTACTATTTTAAAATTATCAACGTATTCTCAAAGTGGGAGTCCTGTGACCACATGGTCAGTTCCTACAAGTTACAATGGTCCCATGTGATGTGTCATTGCCTCTCCTGAGGCCATTTTGGAGCCGTTTCGAGGTTGTCCCCTCTAGCACCATATTTTTAAGCCTAAGTCTATATATTTTCAAATTATCATCGTATTCTCAAATTTGGAATCCCGTGACCACGCGGTGAGTTCCTACGAGTTACATTCGCTCCGTATGTGGTGTCGATGCCTCTCACGGGGCCGTTTGGATGTTGTTTTGGGTTTTTGCACTCTGACTCCATGTTTTGAAGCCAATGTCTACATATTTTCTAATTAATATCATATTATCAAATCGGGAGCCCCGTTACCATGCAATCAGTTCCTACGAGTTACATTAGTCCCGTGAGAGGTGTTTTTTCCTCTCATTGAGCTGTTTGGGGGTTGTTTCAAGTTTTCCCCTTACCTTTAGGAGTGAGTTTCCATGTAATATACAGAAACACTTGCATGGCTTCTTCACCCATCACTACTAACATCAGTGGAAATTTTTATGTTTTCTATTTTTCGTGCCGATAAAATACAAATCAGTATGCCAAGTGTAATAGTAAAATAAATAAATGAAAACATATATATTCTAAACAAAAGAATCGATCGAGGTCACATACCAAGTGCACAAATAGCAGGACATTACACTTAAAAGTAGATGATATTATACAAAATAGATAGCCTAAAACTACGTTCATAAGAAATAAGATTGACAAGGATAAACATTCGTAAAAGTAACTAAACATTCATACATTAAAGTGAAGTGTTAATACAATATCAATATCATAATAGGATACAAATAAGATTGACGAGGATAAAATAATATTTTGATACTCAATCTTCCTCTAAATCAACTAAAAGATCCTTCAAATTAGGGTTGTTATCAAGAGTTGACTGGAACTATTTTGGAGCCTTTAATGCGTTTACTACTGTAGTCATACCATTTGGTGCATGCACAATAATAAACAAATTACCATCGTTTATGCACTTTGAGTAGAATACCTTCTTTACGTTCGGAGAGGCACAAATAAAAAGCTCGTCGACTACGCGATCTTTAGTCTTCAACTTTGATAAATCTACCATAATAAGTTTAGAGTTTGGATCAACTTTGCAAGCATTCGTTGTATCCTCCACCTTTAACCAATCACACTAGAATACAGTTTCTATTAAATTCAAGTAATCAATCTCTAGGATTTATTTAATTATCCCATAATAGGTTAGCATCGTATTCTTTAGATTTTTATCACTTTTGCTAGAGATACAGGTGGTCAAGGAAGAAATTGATATTCCCCTATTTTGTGTCAAAAGATTTTCCTCATATGGATATGAAATTAAATAAAAATCATTGGTGCGTAATTTCTTAAACACTTTTTGGAAGCTGCATTATTAATGAATTTGTATTAGGCCATGTTTTTATCGCACATGAATAAATAACTGCACACATATGAGGTGAAAATTATCTGTTTTGACACCCACTCTCCATCTTTGGAATGAGATCCACCCAGACATGTTCCTATATAGTGTTCTGCAACATTATTCTCTGTGTACATCACATCATTTATATGCCTTACGCGATGATCTTTCCAATACGACAAATCAAAAAGTGTTGATCGCCTGGACCATGGCTTTTCTTTACTAGGTTCGTTCGGATCCCCCTAGCTTTATTCTTCAGGTTTATCAACTAGGGGTGTTTACCTACATACCTATTACCCACAGTCGTAGCTGGCACCTTATCCTCAATTTTCTGACCAGAAATTCGAACAAGTGTCATTCTACGCTCATGACCGACAGGAAAAAAGTTAGACTTATCGTTCTTAAAAGAGTGACTGGTTAGCAGAAATCTATGATGACCGGTGTAACGCATCTTACCACTATGTTTTAACCAACAGGATTCAGTTTCCTCCCCACATAGGACATCCATAATAATCATGAACATTATAACCGTACAAGGTCCCATAAGCAGGAAGGTTGTGGATCGCCAACATCACCATTACTTTAAGTTTGAACTTTTCACCCTTATGAGAATTGAACGCCATCACACCTTTATCCCACAAATCTTTAAGTTCTTCGATTAATGGCTCTAAGAATATATCAATGTCATCATTGAGAGCCTTTGGCCCTGGTATCAACAAAGATAACAATGTGAACTCCTTTCTCATGCATAATGTCGGAGGGTGACTTAAAGACACCATGAGAATTGGCCAATAACTCTGACTAGTACTTAAATTATCGAAAGGGTTAAACCCATCGATTACGATTACAAGACAAACATTGCATGGTTCCTTAGAAAATTCATGTTGTTCTGCATTTAAAATTTGCCAAATGAGTGAATTAACAGGATGACGCATCAAATTCCCACCCACCTCGCATCGAGCGTGACATGTCATGGCCTTCACTATCCATGATATGGTAAAAAACCGTTTTAACCATGGTCGAAGTGGAAAATACTTCAAAAACTTTTGTGGGACTTGCGAGCACTTGAGATTTTTTGCATGTTTTTCCTTTCCATTCTATCAAACCACATATCTAGGCTCACTGCATGTAGGACCTTAACCCTTCTCTTCGTGCTTGTTCTGGTACAATATCTAATCGTACTTGTAAGCATGAATAGCTTTATGTTTCAATCCTAAACCATTCAAACTCTTCTTCATGGTAGGACAATTGTCTAGTAAAGTGTTCTCTTTTTGGATAATTTCTTTAACCCACTTAAGAATTTCGATTACGCTGTTCCTAGAGAAATAAAATTGACTCTTCAAATTATGAAAACCAATCATTCCATATAATACCGAGTGATCTTCATTGCAATATTTATACAACAGTCTAGCCGCATCCTCTTTCAACTATATGTATTACAGATCTCCTAGTAGTTAAACATCAATTTGTTCATTTACTTGGTCATAATGCGTATTATTTGTATCCATAGGTTGGTGGTTTTGATGGTTGTGGAGTCCGTAAGGATCATCAATTAAGTATGTTAATGGACGATGTGTGGTGAATCATGTACCACTTCCACTTGTTGGGGTTCCGTTACGCGGTCGGGTGCCGATAATTCTTTCAGAACATAAGGTATAACTTTTTACCATGGTATGTCTATATTTTATAGTCTTGATAGATTACCCACATTAGTAAATGCAACTCAACATCTTCCAATGACTTATATTTGTTGTTAATACAATGAGTGAACGAACACGGAATCTTGTCATTTTTAAGATATTTGGAAGTGTATTTAACAAATTCATAAACGCCCTTTACATGATTATTTGATATCTGGTCAGTCTCTCCCATCCACTCTTTGTATTATGGGAAATCCATGTAATAATCTTCAAATTCCAGTCTTGTGGTAATAGGTTAAAAAATATTATCACAACTGAAACAAAAAGAATATTCTTACGAATGAAACAAAAACATATCATTACAACCGAAACAAACCCAATATTCTTAAAACTGAAACAAAAAAAAATATCAGTGCAACTGAAGCAAAACCAATATTCTTACAACTAAAACAAAACAAAAATTATAACAACTAAAATGAAATAAAATAATATTACACCTTGGCCAACAGATAAATTGGCCAAGTAATAAAAGATTTTGCATAATTCCTCAATTCCATCCCTTCCCTGATGTTAACGTACATGAGTACATCTCTGCAGTCGTTGTATATTTCATTGACCATTATTTGAGCCTCACCCTTCTCTAAAGGTCGGACATGTACTTGAGTTTTGTAAAATATGGAGACGAGTGTTCACATACCAACAAACCTCGAATTTCTCATGTCTTTGATATAGTACTCTTTGCCATAGTCATCATGAGTTATTGACGATGATCCAAATACCGTGACTAGCGGAGGCGCATGGGAGGGTATTGTTGGAGGGTAAGGCATTTGAGAGGGGAATCTTGGAGGGGACACATTTGGGAGGGAATGTTGGAGGGGAACGATATGTGAAACCTTGAGTAGGAGTAGGGTAAGGGTAACCTTGAGGAGGAATTGGGAGCCTATAACTTTAAAAAAAAGTTCACATGTTTCCCAATTTGATTAGACAATAATCCAAGGGTACTTTTAATCTCATGGACATCCCCATCGGTCTTCAACTTGTGTTAATTTTTGGATGCGATAAAATTCTTGATCGAAGAAAGCTCGTCCACAAGAGGTGTAGTATGTTGAAGTTTTGTTTTCGGCATATGTGAGCCAACACCTCTCATCCTCCCCCTTTTGACCTTTCCAATGGTTTGGGTCAGGGCATCATTTTCAAGGTTAAAGTCAACATTAGGGATCGAATCATATTGACTGTTGATGGCGTCTATTGATTCCACTATATTAGCAAAGTGCAACGGGAATTTATTATCTATGTCCCATCGAGCATGAATGAATAAGTTGGGCCGATTTGGGTTTTTACCAGCACCTGGACCATCCTTTGTCCTACTCTCCCATTCATTATTCAAATCCTCATATGATTTGGATCCCAGCCTAAGAATATCAATTTTTAGTGTCCTGTTTTTTTTTATCCCTATGGACCAACTTTTTCTTAGCCTCATTCTCAAAAAAATTATTCCACTGCTCCAATGGGATTTCAACATTGGGAGGCACTCTCTCTTTCATAGGAAAAATATCTGAGCTCACTGCCTCTTTCGGGAAATGTTTCTTCCGAATGTTCCTCCCATATGTCCTCAATCCTTCAGCAACCTGAGATAGAACCCTATTCTTGGAACGGTCAGTAAATGAGAAATGCTTACAGAGTGGATCAGGTATATCATCTTTAACAGCTTTATCTGCAAGGTTCCAATTGTCTGGTTCACCGACTCCCACATTCATTTTTCCCAGCAACAAATACTGGGATTTAAAGTTTAGCATGTCATTCCTATCACCCGTTGGGTTATTCCCAAGAAGGGATAACCCAATGGGTTTCTTTTCATTTCAGCGGGAGGCATCGGGAGTGCTGGATGGTGGCGTTGAAGCAATGGGAGTGCTGGATTGGGGCATAGGAGCACTTGGAGTTGGACTTGGTGATGAGTGAACCATTGATGGAGTTGTGAATTGCTCAGCCATTGGTGTTGAGAATTAGGATTTTGTAAGAGATAGGGAACCTCTACTTTAGAATAAGTTCAATGTGTCTGATCTCCATCCATTCGGTTGTGACACCCCGACTAATTAAATACCGGGTAGCTACTCCTTTATTAAATCAATACAAAATGTACCACATGTGACACCCCGACTAATTAAATACCGGGTAGCTACTCCTTTATTAAATCAATACAAAAGGCCATGTTGGTTCAGTTAATAGCATCACTGTCGAAAACATTTTAATAATTACTAACCACCTAGTATTTAAAAAGTAAGTGCCAAATTTTAAGTTAAGTCTGATTAACATGTAGTAAAAGAATAATGAAAGAATTACAACCATTCACTATAATGAAGTAATGAATAACCAACAACATAAATATAAATCCGGAGGAAAACTCCTCACAACAATCCCACGACTGAAAAATAATACGACAAGTCTGAATCCTGAATAATTACATGCCAGAAGTCTGAATAACTGAAATAAATGAAATGTCTCTAAAAGAAATGGGCGACATGCCCTACAACTGATAACTGAAGAATATCGAGTCAAGATAGATGAAGCGTCTACAAGAAAAGTCTTGTAACTTCCACAAACAGCTACAGCTCGTCACCTGAATGAGAATCCTAAGCATGGTGTCCTTATGGCTGGGCACCTAAAATGATTTTAAAAAAAATAGATTTGAAAGCAAATGGGTCAGAGCCCGAAAGTGGAAATCAATTTAAAAACATCAAGTGTTTTAATAACATTAAAACATTAAATGCAAAATACATGTTAGGACGTGCACTCACATGAAATTCTCACCTCTCGACTACATGTGCACTCCTAACGTACATTACCCATCTAAATGACACATATATCTAACCAAAACGTAATAAGTTCTACCCCTTACTACTCGATTCCCATAATACATTCTAACGTTATCAATTAAATAGAGGGCTTTACATACACTCGGATTCTCAATTAGTAATATAATTCACTATCAAATAACCCGTTATGTTTTCTCAAAACATTACTATAATTATATTCACAATATTAACATGAAAGTTCCTATTACTCAAATGTATATTATTCACGTCATAAATATACAATACAAGCACCCCGAGACTAGCTGCGGTGCACACATACTCTGCTATCCGTCCCGGTACATCATGTACATAAGGATCACGCATTCTGAATCTCTCAGGAATCGTTCAGATAACAACATCACAAATAATGGAGGCGAACACAGTCACATCACATAGGTCACGCACATACCTGCGCTCCCACGATCAGCAGACTTATTAATATCCCAATAAGTCCTTCTCTGACCTATGTTCATCGAGGTAAACAATCTAAATCCGGGCAACACAAGGATTAGAAGGCCCTAAGAGAACGTAAACCTCCCGTGATAGCAAGTATGGTAGGTATGTCATACACATAAAATCAATACATATACTAAGTATGCACACCTCTTAGTAATTACCATAATTTATTGGAGGTACACTTCTCATTCTCGTACCGACATATAATACTACAAAATTTATATGTTCCCGGTTAATATAATAAATGAGGCCATCAATAGTTCTCGCAACGTAATAGACACTCACGTCCTACTTCATATTTTCCCTTAGGTTCAAACTACACTTCTAGGTTTGACTCCTCATTATATCCCAAACATCCCAAATATAACAATTAATCATCAAGGGAAGGTTATCTTTACATATACACAAGGTTACGGGACCCTCGGGATCAAAACAGGCTAAAAAGCCTAAACTGTCAACTCGTTCCAAGTCTCGTTCGAACGAGGCTGTTCGAACGAGAGTTCGTTCGAACGAAGTGGAATTTCTAACGAGGTCTCGTTACAACGAAAACATCGAACGAACTTCACCCTCGTTAGAAGTCAAAGGTCAACTCGTTAGAAGTTGGTTCGAACGAGCTCGTTCGAACGACCTGGGTAGGTCTTCTAACGAGTGGCCAGTTTCGAGCCCAGATATTCCTTATTTCGTTTTTCCCAATTTTCTTCACTCCTAATCCCACATAAAAATAGTCCCAACATCATTTTAAGGTTCCTAATTCATACTAAACATTCATAGGTCATAATCAAACGTTTATATAGGGCCAACTCATCTTAAACATCATCAAATCTTCAAATTCCTTTATTTATCCCCAAATTATATGAACATGAACCCTAACATTTATAAATCATCAATGAGCCTAATAAAATCTGTTTTTGTTTCATCCAAGATATAATATCTTTAGAATAAACATTTAAATACCAATCTACATGCGATTCCTCATCAAAATGAAATTTCTACTTCCAATTTAAATGGGTTTTTCATTAACTCCCAAGAACAATACAATTTAATTGAATTTCCTACGCATGGAAGAAGCATTCTCTATAAAAACGAAATTAAATCACTTGCCTTATTTGAATCTCTGATTTGATGATGAATTTCTAAAGTGTTCTCTCTCTCTCTCTGCAAAATTCCCTCTCTCTCTCTCAACAAGCATTTCTTCTCCAAAGTCAATGGTGGCTAGGGTTTGTGCTTTAGAAACTCTTTGGAACAAATTTCAATAACCTCCGTAGTCTATTTGGTTATTAGTGGGCTTAGTGGGTTATTGCCAAATCAGATATTAATTCCCAATTTTCGTAGGTTTTAATTCCCAAAAATCCAAAATTACCAAACCACCCTTATACGTTGCCGGTATGGCCTAAAAATGCTCCGGAACCCAAACTAACCCCCCGGCTAGTGTTTTCTGACTATTTTGACCCTTCTGGACGCGTTGGCGCACTCAAAACGACCATACAGTTAATAGAACTAAAATTCACTTTTTAATTAAAATAAATATTTCCCTGACGCGACTGTCATACGCGTCTCAATAAAATTTCCAAATTGTCGTATTTCAATCTCACGACAAATTTCATACTTCAATATTCATATATAATCATATATGCACATTATATTCAAATACCAACTCGCATCTCGCTAGTATTTTAATCCGGATTAATTTCCAATTAATACACATTTAATTCAATTAATCCCATAAATAAATATCACAAAAATACGGGGTATTACATCGGTATTAATTTTTAAGAACCTATGAATTTTGGCTTGTGGCCAAGTAGGATGAAGGGTATCTATGGTTGATGTGTAGATATCCATGACATGAACTCGGAATCCCATATTTCTCATCTTGTTGGAAAGATTCAATTTTACGTGCACGTGGCGTGAGACAACACAATCTATGTCAACGCTCTCTGTACGGAGTTATATATCGATAATGGGTGGATTTTTTTTTCGCCTTCTCCAACAACGTAACCAAGGTCAGGTCTATGTTGGGATTATGTGTGTGAAATATATTTGTATAACGTCATCCCAATTTTTTTGTAGAGAAAATAGAATACGATCGAACAAGTAATCATGCTGGAGATCAACTCCATGATTTAGAAGGTAGTTAAATTGTTAGATCTTTTTATTTCCATACCAATAAATAGGAGTACCCTCTATGATGCACACTAATAAAAGAGTTATGTTTGCGGTCTAATTGCAACCTCTCCCACTCTTCTTGACTGTAATTATCATCGTGTCTCATTTTTCCTGAGAATAGTATACCCGTCGTAATTGTTTATAACACGTTTTGTTTGGGTTTATTATGAGAGAGTTTAAAATCATATGTGTATCATTTATTCAATAAACATACAAACTACAGAATCAACAGAAACACACATTGTACTTACAAACATATTGTAGTGCAGACAAACAACCAACGCATGAACACTAGTGTAGAAGGTATATGTAAAAATCACAATTGTAGTACTTACACCCATATTGTAGTGGAAAAAATCACGACATGCATATAACCCCCAATATAATATGATGGCACACATATAACCCCCAATAAAATCACGATAAGGTGGATGTAAATTTATTTACTCATTAAAAATCCATTTAATTATATTTTGTAAAAAAAAATATAATGTCTAGTGTTTTGAATAATATTTTGTCAAAAAAAATATGCACACAAAAAATCTAGGGTTTATTGGCATAATCTATACATACACACACATATAATCTAGGGTTTATTGACATAATCTATACATACACACACATATAATCTAGGGTTTATTAACATAATCTATGCATACACACACATACAATTACTAATGCCTAATAATTTTTTTGACATAAATCTATACATACACACACATACAATTTAGGGTTCACTAAACCCTAATATTTTTTTTGACAAAAAACTATATGTACACACGCATACACACATACAAACATAAACATAAATCAGTGCATACACACATACACACATAAAAACATAAATCTACACATACATACATAGAAGTTAGGGATTTAGATAGAAATCATGAAATCCAAATGAAATCAAAATGAATCTATAAATACCAGCCCTTAGAAATCAAGATCAAATCACTGAAATCACACAGCCCTTGGAAATTGCTAGAATTCACAAATGAAATTGCATCATTTTTTTAAGTACCCAATTTGGTCATGGCCTAGAGTCGTGATCTACCAAACACGCAACTAATAAATGAAATCATGTTGGTGATAGATTACTTCTGGTCACATCCTAGAGTCATGACCCACCACGAACGACCCTTCTCCCATCGACCCTAGTGCTTAATGAGGTATGGTAATGGCCCATAGCCATTACCCACACGAAGAAATGGTCATGCCCCCCAGTCGTGACCCACATTGTGTGTGTTTTCTGCTTCATCATGCCTTTGGTCATGGACCAAGTCCATGACCCATCCGTGACCAAGATTGGAGGGAATTTTCGTACGAATTTGGTGCCAAGATGGTCACGCCCTAGTCACGGCCCAAGTCCGTGACCCACAGTGGTTAGGGACTTGGGTCGTGACCACTTCTAGAACATCCATGACTTAATGTGGTAATGAATATGGTCATGCCAAAAAATAGAATGGTCACGACCGAAGTCCGTGACACGATGGCTGCGGATTTGGGTCGTGACCCACTTGGCGCGACCATTTGTAGGATTTAGTTTAGTGCGTGTACTGTAATTTAATTGAATTAATTATTATGTGTGAATTAAAAATATTAGTCGATGGAGATAATGGTTGATATTAGTGGAATAAGATTACTAAGTGAATAGAGTCGAATAATTTCCTTCATTTATCCCTGAAATATATGAATAATTAAACTAGAGACTTTTAAAATATTATTAATCTATAGTGAGGGATATAATGAGATTCAGTAATCTTATGATGAAGATTAGGCCTAGTCGAAGTGGGAGAATTAAGGCTAGAACCTATCGGGCAAAACGGGAAGCTTTATAAATTTGCAAGACCTTTAACGAATCACGAAGAGATGAGTGAATCCATGATTAAAAACAGTAGTGCATGAGTGTATTAGCTACTAATATTTATTAAGGAGTAACTAGGGCCCTTCGGGTAGTGAGTGATAGCCAAGAAAATAATTAGAGGTTATAATTGTAATTATTTGTACATTGAATATGCGAGAGATATATACTACGTATGGACGTATATGATGGGTTGTGTGTCTACCTACTGAATTATATGCATATATATGATGTGTAAATACCTATGTTTGTGATTTGATTATGTGTACGAACATACCTACGTTGCATGCCTTTCGCGCGGAGGGCGATCCAACATTGACGATTCCAGTGAGGTCTGTATGTGTGCCCAGAGGATGGAACTTAGGTTGGATCACTATGTGTTGGGTATTAGTGGGATAGATGTGTCGTTTGGGTACATTAGGTACATGCATATCCCGAAGTCTTAGAACCATGTTCGCCTTCATTATGGGTTGATTGATTTTGGGTTGGAGGAGACATGCTGAACCAACAGTCCTTGATTTGGTACCACAGGTACATGGACTTGATAACAGAGCCTGCCAGCATCACGAGGGGACATTTCGGGGATTCTATACTTATATATATTATATGAGTGTTAAATACATACAAGTGAGATATATCTATTTATGTGTGATAGTAGAACTGATATATTGTGTATATGTAAAAGTACTTAAGTAGAGAAACTTAATTAATTGACTCAATAATAATACGTGAATAAAAATTTATAATTGAGACTATGGTAGCGTGTCGTATGGGCAATAGAAGTGATCTAGCTTATTGAGGTTATTGAGATATGTTATCTAGTTGGGATGGCTAGCATAGCTAGTAGGGTACATTAGACGTTCACATTAGTTGAGAGGCGAGAATCTCACGAGAGTGTATGTGGAACTAACATGTGTATCTAATAACTCATTTAACTTATGATTTAAACACTTACAAAATATTTTCAAACTTTTTCCTTGGGCTCTCACCCATGTCAAATATTTACAAAACCATTTAGGTATCCAGCACTTGTGGATGCTTGTAGTTTTTTAGTTTATTTATCAGACTGTATTCACATTTAATTATTTGTTTTAGATTTTATTTGCATTATTTGTTTTGGTAACCGATGGTTTATTCGGTCTTATTTATTTACATATCTGTCGTGTGATTGTTCGGATTATTATGTGGATGGTTTGGTTAAATTAATTTATTTTTGCTTGTTGTTATAATAAAGAAACATACAATTTGGCTCCGAGTTATTTTAACATAGGTGGTTTATAATTAAAAAAGTTTTTTGAGAGTGATGCTAAGAATGGACCATATGAGATTCCTGGTTATTTTGGTAAAGGACTGATCAACCATGATTAAAATAGGTAGGGTGTCATATAGCTCACAACTATACGATGAATTACTCAGTGAAAATCATGGGGAAGACCATCTCATTAATGTTCATTGATAAAAGTTTTTGCTTAAACGTGTGTCCCTTAATAAGTCTCAAATGCTTTGGACTACAAGTCAAAGACCTTATTCTTACATCCGTCAGCGTGGATTCCTATGACAATACCCAATGAGAAGTTATGGGCTCAATTTATCTAACACTAGGGCCTGGCCCAATATGCCCTAAAATGGAATTTCAATTCATTGGTATCCCTTGTTACTTCAACTTGGTCCTTAGACGATAATTTCTTTTAAATATTAGGGGAGTTGCCTATTCCGCCCATCATAAGCATAAATTCTTCACAAATAATCTAGTCATCGCCATTATAGGAGATGATGATGACTCTGATAATATCAACATGAGAAATCCAATTTTAGAAATCCAGCACAACACTAACGATATGTTTCTCTCGGGCTTTAACATTTTCCACCTTCTCTCCCAAAAGGGGACAACTTCAAAGACATAGTGTATCGAGAACACATCATTCATGGCGATGTTAATAATATCTAGATGTTCATGAATATTAATTTTATACTTGAATCGAATTGGGCCATCATCAACATGGAACCCTTGAGCCGATACCTTTGAAAAAAGTCTTCCCCTCGTGTAGTCTGTGCTATCAACCATCTCCCATTGATCTCATGGTTTTTCATCAGCCGTATAAAAAAAGAGAGTTTAATAGGAAAAAATTAATTTGTGGTCATTCTCTAAAGGGGCATTTTATCAAGAAAGGTAAAGACTTACCATTTTATGGTTTCGCTAAAACATGGTATGATGTTGTCGAGGAAAAACTAAAAATGGGATTTGAGATCCTCTTTGAAGATACGATTACTTAGACTGGAGGCCCAGTACATGAGGTGGAACCCTTGGCCATCAGTTCTATTGACTCGAGCTTTTATAAAAGCATGAAAAACACTGAAAGCACTGAGAATAATGAAGTTTTTTGCTTACGTAAACTGGGAATGGACCTCTACATGATCCACATTGAGGTCTAGCCTCCCAACCTATCTTTGAAGAACATCCATTCCAATAAACTTCTCCTTAATCAGTGAAGCATTCCAGTTACCCTAGCTCTTTCCATTCAAAACCTACCATCCAGAGAATCAACCTTGACCTATTTATCCATTTTTTATTACTCATAAAAATGTAAAGGAGGCCTCTTTTGATGAGGGTCTCAATGTTGTATTTCAAGAATATGTTTCTAATGAAAGAAATGAAAATTTTGAGTATCCTGCTATGACTTATATTAATTTCATTGATTCTAATTAAACGATTAATGAAGATGATCTAATAAATGAACAAGTCTTAACTCATTTCAACAAGGAAAATTAAAAAACATAATACCGTTAGAACAAATGATAATAATACTATTATTATTAATCTTAGTTTAAGTATCTCTCCGTACGAGATTAGGATAGGGTCAACACTCAACAAGCATGAGAAGTCCCAATTCAATGAGCTCCTGAAAGAATTCGTGAATGTCTTCGTGTGGTCCTACATCAATATGGCTAGCAATGACCTAGATATCGTGCTAGACAAACACCCACTTACATTGAGTGTACGTATGTAAAGAAAAAATTAAGAAATCTCTGCCTTAAATGATCCCTTAAAGTCAAACATGAGGTGCTCAAACGGTTGAATGTGGGTTTCATCCATTTGGTAAAATATCTTACATGACTCGTTGACATAGTCTATCTACCAAAATTATGAGGGAAAGTCTGTATGTGGATCGACAACTGAGTTTTGAATAATGCTTCTCCAATGAACGATTACCCTTTTCCCAATATTGTCATGATCATTGATAATACAACCAATCATGCCCTTAACTTTTTTGTTGATGGATTTTAAGGTATTATTCGATTAATATTCATCCCGACCACTAAAAAAAGAATTCCTTTACTACCCTAAATGGAGCCTTTGCTACACTATCTTGCCTATCGATCTATAAAATGTCAGTGCTACGTAAAAAAATATTGTCTATAACCATATTACATTATCTTATCCATAATGAGGTCAAAGTCTACATCGATGATATTAGGACACCACACTTATAAAAATGATAGGTTGCCAACACTCTACAAAAATAAAAAGGAATGCCATTTGTCTCATTCTTAGCATCACTATTGTAAACTAATTAATTACTAACCACCTTTTATTAAATTAAGTCCTTTGTATATTTTAATGTTTATTAAAGTTACATAACAACACTTTACCCAAAATAATATTCATTCAAACAAATAAACATATCCAAAAATCGTAACTACTCTGAAAACTGAAATCTATTTCATGCCAAAATTTAGTGAATAAACCGTTGGTATAACATCCATGCAATAACCTACATAAATGACATAAAATAACATGAAATAAAAATGTCTGGCATGGGCAACATGCCCGAGTAGTAAAGAGAGTAATCATGTCGAAAGTTTTAAACATAATAAGCAACTAAAGCAAAGCCTTATAACACTCCATAACTGTTGTAACTCCAACAACCCGGAATGGATACTCATGCTTAGCGTCCTTGTGCTTTGACCCCTAAAAGGTTTTGAAAATAATTTTGATTTGGGTTTGGTTCAAAATTCTTTTAAAATGTTTTTCAGGTAATTTCACTACATAATCATTATGAATATTTTCCTCTATATTTAAATTGGTTTCACACTCCCATGAGATAACACTTGCCCCTTAAATATAGTGCACACCTAACGTATGCATTTTAACCGCCTAGTTATGCTACTCGCCTAACTAGTTCTCCATTATCTTTAAGTCCATACACTACGTCGTTCATGCGTATTTTATCAAATTAGTTTTAACATATAATTAATAATTACAATTCTCTATTATAATCTTTTAACATATTTTCAATAACTTTCTCTAATTGTTACATAATTATCCACAATTATTTTCTTAACCCGTATATATTTTTCAGCACATTTATATAAGTATTTTCTACAACACAACAAGAACACATATGTCAAGTATAATCTCTATCCCTTTGAGTAATATCTCATTTGATGCAGGTCTCTAAAATGCTATCATGCACCAGGACATACACACATCAACCTAGGCTACCGAGTTGGAATCTCACACAAACTTTATAAATCAAAAACGTGTTGGAGCCAGTCATAGTCCTGAGACAATGAGTCATAACCATACAAAAATTACCTCACTTCGACTGCAACCTCACAAATACATGCATGACACTATGACCTGGGGTCGATACTAAGCCTCCTGATATTCGCAAAGGAAGATCACCCACATCGCGGAACCTCCACTGATAGCACTAGAGTGGTATGTTCATACAATTATTGAGGCACGCACACGTACACACACACACACACACACACACACACACATTCTGTCTATATACCTATATATATATATATGTATTCCCAAAATTTTGGATGACTGTGTCGATCTTTGTAGCTCTAGCCTAATGCTTCCGAATATTGTTTTAATTCTCAATTATTTACACATTCACTTATTTATATTAATTGATTCTCGACATATAAATTATGGATGCGTATTATTTTCAGTCAGTTGTATCCTAAATTTCTTGAATTTCCATCACCAATTCATTAATAAATCCTTGAGTAATATTTCAACCAAAATACTCCAATTTCCACCCCCGATAAAAATCCCAAATAAACTAAAGTTAAAATAATAATTCATTTGAATTTCCAAGAGTCTTAAATTATCCCGGATATACTAAATGAAGTCTTAAACTAAAATTCCAACATAATTCAGCAAACAACCCACACTATCTGTAGCAGGGCAACCAAACCGGTTCGGCTTGAGGGCAAACCAGTGTGCCCATAAAGACAACAAAGGTTTTTCCCAAGCTCGTTGTTCAACAAGTTTTAACCCAAATTCATAAGTTCCAACATATAATTCTTCAATAAAAATCAATTCCCATGATACCTAAACTAGATTTTATCCACTTGAAACATAATTCTCTCTACACATGATCATTTCATGGATTTTAGAATAAATCTCTACCCGTGATAAAAGTCTCCCCATCTCATAACAATTCATTGATTTCAATCTATAAATTTATAATCTATCTATCAATATGGGATTCAATAGAAAATAATCACACATATATTTTTCTAATATCATTTGTCAAAACTCTAATTGTATAGGAAATCCCACCCAAAAATCAATACCCTATCATGATATGAATTTAAACTACACATAATCATTTTGCAAGATAATTACTTTCTTTGATATTTGGTGGGTCTGAATTTGATTGAAAATAATGACTATAATCCCATAATTCCTTCATTGCCCTTCAAATTTGTTTTCTGTTTGAATTTTCTTTAGCTTTCCTCTTAAAACTCTCGAGTGTTTTCTCACTTTTTGTCTTCACAATATCTTTAACCTTTGATATAACTCAAGGAAAAACTTTGGTATTGGAAAATGACTAACCATATTACCCTAAACCTCCATTATATATGATATATCCCTAATTTTACTTTTTTCTTACCTTTCAAATGAATAAAATGCCCATATACGAGTCCCGATTAGTCTAAAAAGCCTCCAGAACCCAATCCCTACCCTGGGGCACTTAATTTTGACTATTTCGAACTACTTTGGATCAACTATGCACTCAAAATCATCATCTGAGTCACCCATCACATTTATCTCATCTCAACCTCATATAACTTATGCGTACCGATTAAGATACCGTCAAATCTCATCACGTTTTACTGACCAACGACGCAATACCATTTGACATAAATGTATTTACTTTATCACACTAGTAAATATTACATCATACAAATATTAATTCATTTCTAGCTAATTAATATTTATTTTAATTCAATATTATTTCTCAACTTCATTTAAATACATACACACTTGTAATATAATTATCCAAAATTACAGGGTGTTACGATATGATCATCAACTATAAAACCCGAGAAGGGCACATTCTTTCCCTAAGAAAATTCTTTGAACGACTGTGATAATACCAAATGCGTCTTAATCCATAAAAATTCATCTTTGGCATCATAAAAAGTAAACTCCTTGGCTTATTGGTTCGTGAAAGGGGGATTAAAGCATACCCTTCCAAAATAAAGGCAATATTTGAAATGATACCTCCCCGAACAGAGAAGGAAGTTCATAGTTTCTTGGGCAAACTCCAGTACATCACTAGATTCATCAGCCAACGCACTTCCATTTGAAAGACCATATTCAAGATCCAACAAAAGGAATAAATGAAGGTATGCAATGAGGCAAGTCAATAAGAATTTGATAAGATCAAGAGATAACTTACCCGATCTCAACTGCTTAAGCTGCCGTAACCTAATCTAGTCATTTTCTTGTATCTTACTATCACAGATATTGCACTTGGGGCTATGCTAGCCTAATAAATTGATGAGTCACATAAGGAAATATCCGTTTACTAATCTATTTTGAAAATGATAGAATATGAATTAAACTACACCATGTTACAAAAGGTGTGTATTGCCTTAGTTTGGGTCAGTCAGAAAATTTGACACTACATGTTTCCCTTCCTCATTAAGTTTGTACCTCGAATGGACCCTATAAAATACTTTCTAGAAAAGCCTACTTTATGAAGTCCAATGTTCTATTGGTTGATGTTTCAATATGGGTTCGATACAACCTCTTAATGCAAAAATCCATGAAAGGAATGTGAATGACTGATCACCTAGCCGATCGTCCCTTAGGAGAATCCAATGTGTGGATTTTTGTATTCCCATGTGAGGACATTCTCTGTACTTATCATGAAGAGATCTAGTGGCAGATTTTCTTTGATGGGGATTCCCACAAGAAAGGATATGACATTAGGGTACTCTTAATTGTGCCTGATAACCCACACACTCCCACCGTCACAAGTTAGACTTCCATTGCACTAACAACTTAATAGAATATAAAGTGTGTAGCATAGTCTTTTATATTTCCCTCGAGAAAGCAATCCGATACCTCGATGTCTATGGAGACTCATACATAATAATAGGATAAGTCCTTTAAAAATAAAAAATTCAAAGATGAAAAACTCCCACCTTTTGACGCACCTCAAAGTGCTCGTTTTCCAGTTCAAATATGTCAGCTTCTTCTACCATTCCTTCTCGAGGAATTATTTTGCTGATGAATTAGAAACATTGGAATTTATGGTGGACATGCCCAAGGGAATTATAATGGCCCCTGTTATGTTCAAAATCAAGCCATGCCAACTCATTTCTACAATATTGATCTCAATATATAAGAAGACTATGACAAGGTTGGGTTGTGGTCTTACTATATTTGGTGCCTCCTAAAACATGGTCGATACCCTCAAGATAAGAAAGACCGTACGACATTTTTCAAGCTTGAGACTAAATACATCATCTGCGACAAAGCGTTGTTTAAGAGGAACTTTTATGGCACCAACTTATAGTGCATAGCATGGGATGACATTGAAGAAGTGATACAAAAGATCCATAACGGGGAATGTGGTCCCAATAGGAATAGTCATATTCTAGCCATGAAGATTATTTGACAGGGATACTATTATAAAACTATGGCCCAAGAGTGCGATGCTTATGTCAGAAGGTGCATAATATGGCAATAATTTTCCAAACTCCAAAACTTAGCTCCCCACGATTTCTTCAACATAACCTATCCTTGTCCCTTATATATTTGAAGCATTGACACAATTGAGAAAGTCACTCCTAAAGCATGAAATGAGAATGAACTGATTCTGGTGGCCATCGATTATTTCACCAAATGGGTTGAACTTGATTCATATGTGGTATTGAATCCGAAGAAAGTAGACAAGTTATTTTGAAAAAATATCATATGTCGCTATGGGGTCCCTCACGAGCTTCTGTACATCAGTGGGATCCCTTTGAAAGCTAAAGTGATTAAGGTAGTTGAGTAATACAAAATATAGGGGAATAAGTCTCCTCCCTACTGACCACAAACTAAAGGGATTTTAAAGCTAGTAACAAAATCCTCAAGTCAGTAATCGGCAAGATGATTGAGAGTTGTAGGACTTGGGTTGATCGGACCGCTTATCAACTATAGGGAAACTACACGTCTATCTAAAGGCCCACTATGTCTACTCCATACTAGTTAGTATACAACATGGAAGAAGTCACGCTTGTTGAACTTGAAATTCCTTCCATGGGGGTCATACTATAAATATAAGTCGGGGGAGATGATTGGAAATGAAGTCGTTACAAGAATATTGCACTCTTAAATGAAAAGAGACATAAATATTTATAACACATTTAAGTGTTTCAGTGTTGGATTGCATAATCATTCAAAATAAAGGTCAAGGTCCATGGTGTCATAGAAGGCGACCCCGCTCTTAGAGAAATCATAGAGCCCATTTTCAACTCGAGAAGGATTTATCATAATTAGAGTGGGCTATAACTAATAAACAACACACTGTGAAGTGGTGGCACTATGCTCACAGACCTCAATGGCGAAGAAATGGTGCCTCTAGTCAACTTTGACTGCCTCAAGAAATTTTACCCCTAGTTCGACTCTCTTTGCACTACAAACTTCTCATATCCATTATATTATTTAAAGAAACTCTTATATCCTCCTATGCAAGAACTACATAGGACCTGAACCTTTCAAATCACATTTTTCCAAATTCAAAAACAATATTTATCCCCATAGAGGTATATAGGCATCCCATAAAGGAACTTTGGGTATGATCCTTTTATTTTCCTCAAAATGTTATTATATTCTCACATCAAGAAACACAAATATCTCCCATTGTTTGTAAATGAACAAAAGGATTATGTATGCCTTAGTGATCAGTATATATAATTCAAACGAAAAGAAATTATTACAAAAGTCACATTAAAATATATCAAAAATATCATATATTAAATATTTATTTTAAAAACATGGCGTTTACGTTAAGTATTTGTGAAAGAAAAACTCCTAAAAACTTACATAAACTATTGACCTACCTACCATAATGACATGTCGTACCCAAGCCCATACCCAAACATGAATAGATACACACATACTACCTAGACTACCCAAATAAATCTTCACAAATACATCTGAGTTATCAATAGTGCCTTCCTTATTATAATCATCACCAACACTGGTATTCCTCGAAATTATTGAATAATCAAAATCCTAATTGCATTTTAATAAAAGCTCCATATAGTGGTATTCCTTAAAAACATTATATGGCACGACCATGCCTCCTTCTAAAGCCTCAAATATTGTGACCCACCTCTGCACGGTCTCCTCATCATAAACCAACACCTAAACACTTCCAAATATACTCTAACAAATCAACCTACCTAAACAAACACCAAACTACTTTCTCAAATCTTTCTAAAAAACTAACCTATGCTGTCAAAAACCACGTCAAAAACCACCTTTGACCAAATTCCTCAGTAAAAACCTTTAAAATCAAATCCTTCCATAATGGCTACCGAAGATTCCCGCGCATAATGAGTCGTACGACGAGACGACCTGCAACATTGTTACAAATTCTCCAAGGTCATCCTCAACGATTCGATTAGATCCTCACGAAGAAGTAATTGCTATTGTGACAAAGAAAGATCTACCCTCTGCCCACTTGAAAAAAAAATCAAGAATGGTAACAAGTAAGTCAGGCAAAGACTCATGAGTCGGTCATAAAAGTAATCACACGATTACAAAACATGAACAACATACATGAAATCAACATGTCTAAGCATTCATCTGTAGACCAATAAAACTACCAAAGATTATGGAGAATTCAATGTACCATGAATGCAATACAAAATGTATATGAGTAGGTGTGCCGATTACTAGGTCAAGGGGCAAACCAGTCAACATCCCTCATTTTGGGAATTTCCTTACTACTTTTTATCCCTCTTATTTCCATATAAGCCCCCTTCTAAAAAGGCATTTTATAAGAAAACTCCTCAGGCATTTTTTTATTTGAATATTAAATAAACATAAACAAAAAATTCGAAATACATTTTCTTACATTCCTCAAATAAAACCCTCAGTGGAAAATTAAAGTTCACGTAGAGTATGACACTAAATACAGGTGATCAAATAATGCATCATTTTTTCCTTTTGAGTCTATTTTCAGGTATAAGAAAAGCCACTAAATGAAGTGTACAATGTCTCCAGTGTCGTGCTCCGAGTCACAATGACGGATCTACATAAAATTTGGGAATAAATAACAGGAACAACAAGTGGACATTGTCTCCAATCTTCATCACCAACTTACTCCGCGACTGATATAAAAAAAAGGCAAACCACATATCGCAACCGTGGAAAATCTTCCAAATTTATCACCCACTTGGGTAAGGATGTCTTCATGGACTCTTGAAATGGGCTTCAGTGCCTCTGGGATCACCTCCTCGTTGAGGTGAGATACCACCACTTGTCAAAATCACACAACAATAGAGTCGACTGGGAGGTATCGTCCAATGACCTCACCAACAAGCTAAACCAGACAATGTCTACTATAAGCCTCACATCCCTAGGAATCTTCTCCCACACCTTTTTTTGTCCTTGTCATAGCCTGAAAGTGAACACTCATTAAAGAAACACTCGTCTGTAAAATTCAAGTCAATAACATAAATTCCGGGGGGAAATTTTTTCAATAATTCCAAAAATCAAAATAGTAAAAAACTTGCCAAAATGAAACATTTTCCATTAAAATTCCTTAAATATTCAAAGCACCTACAAATCATCAAAAATATGCAATTGTCTCTCTAAAAAATGTACAACTTCCCAGAAAATTGCAAATACATTGCACGTCCATTCCAAAACTATTTAGGTCTGCAGAATTGAACTCTTCATATGTTAGCTTTGAAGAATTGACTTTTTCATCCTTTAGGTATGTTTAATTGGTCTCTTCGTCCATTAGGTCTGTAAAAATGACCTCATCATCCTTTAGGTGTGTATAATTCACCTCATTATCCCTTAGGTCAGCATAATTGACCTATTCATCCTGTATGTCGAAATAATTGACCTCTTCATCCCTTAGGTTCGCAGAATTTACCTCTACACTCTTTAGGTCCTCATAATTGACCTTGACACTTAGAATTTACCGCGATCATCTTAATCGATCGCATACACTTCTTAGGACCTAAGAATAATCCTTAGCCCTTGGAATTGGCCACAATCCCCTAAATAAATTTCATTCACTCCTTAGGTTCTCAAAATTTACCATCATACTCAAGATTGACTACGATCCTTTGAATCAGTGGCATACACTCCTTAGTTACTTAAAATTAACCTTGGCCCTCAGAAATTGTAACAATCATCTAAATTGGTCGGATACACTCTTTAGGTCCTTGAAATGGACCTTATCCCTCAGAATTGGTTACGATTATCTTAATTGACAAATACACTCCTTAGGTCCTCATAATATATGTCTACCCTCAGAATTGGTGACGATCCTCTGAATTAGTCGCATACATTCCGTATGTCCTTAGAATTGTCCTTGTCCCTTATAATTAGTCGTTGTTATATGTAAAAATTACACTCCCACATGGACCAATAATGAATTTACACATGTACTCCAACATGGTCGACCATCCACCTTGATCGGTTTTAGACACACTAAGTTGGTTGGAATGTTGATAAACTCCAAAAGGCCAACTAATATGAATATCAATAGTTACTCGATTGGGATACCATTTAGCACTGAATTCAAAGATTTTTATCTATTGTACACATATGCAAATGCCAGGGAATATAAAGTCACTCCATATCTAGGGTTTGTAACCACTATAAAAACAAACTACTCCCTTAGCTGAAAGGAAAACTCGAATCACTCATATGCACACCATAGTAAGCTATTATAAACCATACTTAATCAAAACCAACAGTGGGCATAGATAATTTTATAGCTGAACCACTCTAAAAACCTTGCCTCTTGTGTGTGTGGTTTTAGTTACGTATTTTATTTTTATGTGTGATTATAAATTTGGACTTAGTCCATTTTTAGGCATCAACAGAATAATGCCATACATGGGATTGTTTGTCTGTCATTATTTTCTACCATTTGTTTCGTTTCAGTAACTAAATGAGTGATCCTAAAAATAGCGCTCAAAATGAAGGCAACACCATCATTCCATATGCTCCTCCTAGTGTGACACGCTTATAAGGAATTCTGGTCAACCTGGCTAGAGATCAAGAATCCATGCAAGAATCTGTTATGCAATTGGACCACACCATGCAAGCTAAGTCTTATAATTCTAGAAGGGATATGACAAAACCATCAGCTAGGTATGAAAGAAGTTATCATTCTCATTCTTATCATGATAGGTCATACCTTCCTGGTGTAACTTCTTCATTCTCGTAAATGGATTACTATGATGGTAGTTCTTTTTCCAAAGAAAGGTCAAGTGTCTTAGAAAGGCTAAGCATGGAGTTTTCTTATAATATCCTAGGCCCCTGAGTAACTAGAGGACATTATAGGGAGCAGGAGCATAATCGGGAATACATAGAAGGATCCATAAGTTCTACGGCCAGTATGAGGGGATCTAAGCATGCCGAATAGACCTTTCAGGAGGAGATTTTATCACATAGACACAATAAAGCCACTAGATCTACTTAAACAAAGTCTAATCTAGAAGAAAATTCTTAGAAGGCATCCATGCAACACTTGGAAAATCAGCTAGGTGAAATGACCAAGACCAAGACCAAGAATCCATTGCAAATATGTTTCATTAAAGGATTACTTTTCATATAGGAAATTGTGGAATACCCTAAACCTTCCAACTTTAAGCCACTAGTGGTCACTTCCAAATGTTATAGGACAACTTATCTAGTTCTTCATATGGAGAAATATCAAGTTGATGTGGACATCTACACAGTGCCCGACAAAATGAGATGTGGAGCTTTCTCCAGTTAAATAACTGGACCAACTCAAATCTTGTATAATAATCTCCCAAGAGGTAAAATCTCTAGTTTTCATCAGTTAGGTGAATTATTCATTGATAACTTTTTATTTGGGGCTAAACCAAACAAGAGTAGCACTCATTACTTGACCATGAAACAAAAGTTGGGAGAAAGTACTACAGAATATATTGCTCCTTTTAATAATGAAAAACTAGAGGTGGTGGACTATGAGGAGAAAATAACCATTATAGCACTTATCAGTGGGTTGCTCGCTGAAGATATTTATTGTGGTTTAGTAAAGAATCTACCCAAAACCATGACATAACTAATGGCTAAATCTAGGAAATTAATGAACGACGATGAAGCTATGGTAGCCAAGGAAGCTCCTAGGACTAAGAAAAAAATGCTAATTCAATTAAGAAGGATCAGAAAGACTAAAATCTAGATCGGTCAAGAAATATTATGAATATACACCGCTCAACAAGGGTGTTCACCATACCCCAGAGGAGAAGTTAAAAATAACCCCCAACAGGAGGGATAAGTCCAAGTACTGTGATTTCCACTGGGATCATGGGCACAACAGCAACAGTTGCATAATACTAAAGAATGAGAATGAAAATATTTTTCGGCGAGGAAAGTTGAGCAAGTTTATTGATCAGAATGGAAATCAAAACATAATAATAGGTCTAAATATCTATCTTGTGCAAGGGATGACAATAAAAGAGCATGAAATGATGAGTTTGAAGAAGATCCAGACTTACCAAGGAAGCCCGATGATCCTGAGTTAGAGGTTGGCATGATATCCTTTGGATGCCATTTCATCGCAAGTGCTGATGCTGGAGGAGGAGATGCCATAGCGGAAAGAAAAGCTTACTTAAATGATGTCAATGATTTCCCAACTGTGAGACGGATTGATATGGTTCAATCTAGTGATAGTTGGCCAAGGAAAGTCAATAGAGACAGGATAGTGATTGGATGCTCAAAAAATGATATGACTGGGGTTCTTTACCCTTATGATGATCCATTAGTTATCACATGCAGAGTTCATATTTGTAAAGTTGTAAGTATCTTAGTTGATAATGGGTGCTCAGTTGATATAAAGTTTTACAAATGTTTCGATAGCCTAGGGCTGAACATCAGCAAGCTAGAACCATACCATAGACCTCTCATTGGATTTGCATAAGAGAAAGTATACCCATTAGGAACTTTCAAGATGGAAGTCTTGGTTGACACTTATCCGGTGACCATAAAAGAAAGAATTTTCTTATTTGTGTTAGATATAAATGTCTCGTTCGCCTACAATGTCATCCTTTGGAAGAGTGGGAATCAAGTCGTTAGAGGATCTGCCATCTACAGTGCACCAATGCATGGAGTTTCTAAAAAATTATGGAGTCAACATAGTAAATGGCATTCAGAGAGACGTCAAGGAATGTTATTATACATCGACCAATTAACAGGAGATGAAAATGAATGTCACAACCACTTTCCACATCGACACTCTAGATGCTCCGGAAGAAGAACAACTGGTGAAGGGGAAAGTTATGGAAGAGATAGAAGCCGTTGTGTTGGACAATAAGAAGCCAAAAAGAACCACCTAGATCGATTCTAGGTTGTCCTTTTCTCAAACAGGAATTAATTACATTCCTTAGCGAAAGGAAAAAAAAACTCTTAGAGCCATGAAGATATGTCAGGAATTGATTAGAGCTTCATGTGCCATGAGCTTAATATTTATTCGGGCTCCAAGATGATCAAGTAAAGGGGAAGAGTCTTTAGTCCCGAGAAGAATACAATAATCCAGGAGGAAGTGAAGAAATTTCAGCAAGCACAATTCATTAAAGATGTCAAGTACCCTAGTTGGTTGGCTAATGTGGTTATGGTCAAGAAAAAAACTAATAAATGGCATATGTGGGTATATTTTACAGATTTCAATAAGGTATGTCCAAAATATCATATCCCTTCACCAAGGATTAATCAATTGGTTGATGATACAACAAGACATGAGTTACTCGACTTTATGGATGCTTATTCTTGTTATAACCAAATTAAGATGAAGCCTAAAGATAAGGTAAGAACTTATTTCATTACCAACTGAGGAACTTACTATTACAATGTCATGACCTTTGGGTTGAAGAAAGCTTGACCTACTTATCATGGATTAGTGAACAAGGTTTTAGAATATCAAATAATAATAAATATGATCACTAAGAGAAAAATATGTTGCCGACCATATTACAGACTTAGATCAAACCTTTGATCAATTGAAAAAGCACCAGATAAAGCTTAATCCAACCAAATGCATCTTCAGAGTACAGGAAGGGACGTTCCTGGGGTATATTTTGAATCAGAGGGCAATAGGAGAAAACCCTAACAAGATTAAAGCCTTTCTTGAAATGCAGTCCCTGACTAATAAGAAAGAAGTTCAAAAGTTAACAGAAAGAGTAGATACATTTAACTGTTTTATCTCCCGAGAAACTGATAAATGCCTTCCATTCTTTAAGGTTTTTAGAAAGACCTTTGACTGGAACGATGAATGTGATAAGGCCTTGCTGGAGTTAAGAATTACTTGGGTTCCCCCTCACTCTTTTACCGACAAGTTCGGGGAGAAAAACTATATTTATACTTGGCTATTTCAGAGTCAGTTGTTAGTTCATCTTTGATTCGACTGGACGGTGGAGTTCAAAGGCCAAAATATTATACCAGTAAGGTATTTTGAGGAACTAACATTTGGTATCAACGATTGGAGAAACTAGCCCTAGGTCTTATTAAAGCTTCTAAGAAGATAAGGCCATATTTCCAAGCCCGCAACATTTTTCTCTACACAAACTTTCCTTTATGACCGTCACTGCACAAACCAAAAAATTCTAGAAGGATAATTTCTTGGGATGTTTAATTAGGAGTGTACGAAACTATTTATGAACCCATAGTTTCCTACCGACTTTATTATTGAATTCACATATGCCGAAGAGCAACATAATCGATGTTTGCCTATCGAGAAGACTTCTAAAGATAGCTTAGCTCAAAAGCGAATAGAGATTATGGTTAATCAACCTGATTCCTTGACTACTCAAGAACAGTGGATATAAATAAAGAAGGTGTTCAAGCATGGATTACTATTAGAAGAAGAGTTCTTTAATGACCTTTTATTTGTAGATGGATCCTCATGTGCTACTAGAAGTGGATAAGGCCTCATCATCAACACATTGGATAACTTGGATGTTGAATATTCTTAGAGATTATAATTCAAGGCTTATAACATTGAGTCTGAATATAAGCATTGATCACAGGATTGGAATTAGCTTCATCACTAGGCACTGACTAGGTATTGGTATATAGTGATTCCCAACTGCTTGTTAATTAAATGTAGTAAATTTATGGTGTTGAAGGGTAAACTATGATGATATGTCATAAAAAAGCAACGAAAGTCATTTCATTGATCACTATAGTCAAAATAATATGGATTCCTATACTTGAGAATGCTCGAGCAGATGCTGTTACTCATTTTGCTTTAACAACTCAAATAAAATTTAGGCAGATAATCATAGTGGAGGTTCTTACTTACAGAAGCATTGATGAGATGGAAATCAACACCATATCTGTGGAGTTAGGTCCCTTAATAGAATTCACTTTGCCTTCAGCAACATTGGCCATATCATTGACCTTCTTTAAATCCCCTTCCCAGGATTTTTGCTTTGTTTCCAAAGTTTGTCGGGAAGCTTCCAAAGATTTCTTTAGACTTTCAAAGTCCACTTAAACTTCTTCGAGAGAACAATGCAGTTGATCTTCCCATTCCATCATCTGGTTAAAATCAACCCGGAACTGCAAGGAGAGAAAAATATCAGATATCAGAAAGAGTTCATAATCCTAGAGGAAATGTAAAAAAGTAAGAAAATTACATGTGCTAAGTTATGGCAAGCTCTCTCAGTCAGCCTAAACCTGGACATGGGGGCTGACACAACTCTATCAGTAGGAAGTGTCCCATACATAATTAACCCCTAGACAGTTCATGGTTAATAGCAACAGAGGCTAACTGACCCAATGTCAAGGTGAGACTGATTCTTTTTCACTAACTCCTTTTGGTCGGCGATCTTCTTTGTAGATACTGCTTACTACTCGACTATATTTTCTGGACGTATTTTAAAGGATCAGGGAAACCTTTTCTCAACCTCTTTGATTGAGACTCAACGGTCTGAGTCTCATCTGCACTAATAGGCCTCTTGTCACTTGCCCGAGATTTCTTTTCAACTGGCTTCTTGCCAGTATCTGTAACATTGTTAGGGTTAGGAGATAGGGGACCACCCATTAAGTTGAGCATTTTCCTCTTGGTCATGTTTATGGAGGGAGAAAATGGAATCTCAAAAAGGTTAAGGGACTCAAATGAGGGAGATGTTCCTCCCTGAATGAATTCACCACCAACGGACTCAGTGGCTGAGGAAGTTTCTACATGATCCTCCTTAAGATTGATAGCAACTTGGGGAAAAACTAGCATAGGTCTAGCTACAAAAGAAGTGATGGAACTTTATATTCCAACAGTAACGAAGTAGCCATGGAATGTTCTTCTCCAATCTTCTGGTTTAATACCAATAAGAACTTAAGATCATTGATATTGATTTCCCCTTCCTTGGGGAACCTCTTCTTACTTTCCTCTGAATAAAAACCACAACAAACTTAGTTGGCAAATATCATAAATTAATAACAAAAGAGGAAAAATAACTAATAGAGTTACAACCTATGTTACATTCTGATTGAGGACATTCGAAACCTATATAAAATTCTCCAGTAGGGAGATTAACATATTTCCAGTTCTTTACAATAACACCATACACCAAATAATCCTTACTGGAGTCTGGTAGATTTACTAATAAAGCCTGTTTGTCTTGCCTAGTCTTCAAGTAGTAAGTACTTTCTTGAACAGTGACCCACTCATCACTAAACATTAACTCTAAAACCCCAATATGGGTCCCATAAAGTTTGTTCAACCTATTCACCCCATTGATAGCCCTCCAAGTGTTGGGTCCTCCTTTGGCAAGAACTACATCAAAATATTGGAAAAATTAGAGGAAAAGGGGGTTCCGTTGAAAGGGGATGCCACACTCCGCTACAAATAAAGTGGGGATCCAGTGACCCTCAGGGAGGGAATAAACATCTAGAGGACGCCTGGCTTTCTCTAAATCTACCCAACCCGTAATTTTCCTTTTTTCTCTAAACTCATCTGATGAGTTCTCATCTACAATGTGAACCGTGGTGGAAAAAGCCCCCAATTTTTTACATGTATAGGAGGTCTTCTACTGCCCAAACACATAAATAGTACACCGAAAACTTCATGGGCTAAATTCTCCATACTTTCATTCAAGCATCAAGCATGAAGAAGTGGTTGATTTTGTTGTATATAAAAATTATACTCCCATATGGACCAATAATGTATGTCCTCCAACGTGGACGACCAACCACCTTGATCAGCTTCAGAGACACTTAGTCAGTTGGAATGTTGACAAACTCCAGAAGGCCAACCAATAGGGATACCAAAAGTTGCTCGGATGGGATTCCAACCAGCACTGAATTTCAAGAGTATCATTTATTGAAAACATATGAAAATGCCTGACAATATAAAGGTGCTCCATATGTAGTGTTTGTAACCACTATAAATATAAATTACTCCCTTACCTCAATGGATAACTCAAATAAGTCTTATGCACACCATACTAAGCTAGTGTAAACCCTAGTTAATAAAAACCAATAGTGAACGTAGGCTATTTTACATCTGAACTGCTCTAAAAACCTTATCTCTTATGTGTGTGGTTTATTTTACTTATCTTATTTTTATTTGTGATTATAAATTTGTAGTTAGTCCATTTTTAAACATCAACAGATTAGTTTTGAAGTTGGTCGGCATTCCAGTCGACTAAGTGTCTCTGAATCCGATCAAGGTGGTTGGTCTACTACGTTGGAGGATAGTTGTACATTCATCATTGGTCCATGGGGGACTGTAATTTTTACATACAACAAAAGCTCCAAATACTTCATGCTTGATGCTTGAGTGAAAGTATGGAGCATTTATCCCAGGAACTTGCTTGGCATACTATTTAAGTGTTTGGTTGGCAGACCTCCCATGCCTATAAAAAAATTTATTTGCTCTGTTTGATGATGCATTTTTTTAAATATTTTGAACTTTTTTTAACTGCAAAGGACACAATCGTCTTTTGATGCTTCAAAAATCGTGCAGCCAGCGGTAGCTATAGGATTCGTTCAGATAATCATTTTATTCCCATTTCTTAAGGAAACCTATAAATAGTTATAAAATTTCCCTTCTTTCTTTCTAAATCAAACCTTTTAAACATTAGCACCCTTTTTGAGGAGAATACTGTACTAACTTTCTGATCCACTTAGTTTGTCAGTGATGAATTCATTCAAGTAGGAACTTCTTCCTCATTTGAGTCCCTTGACCTTTCTGAGATTCCCTTTCACCCTTCATAGACATGACCAATAGGAATGTGCCTAACTTGATAGGTGGTCACCTATTTCCTACCACCAAGAAAGCTATAGATAGTGGTAAGAAGCAAGATGAAAAGAAATCTCAAGCCAGTGATAAGAGGCCTATTACTGCTAATAAGACTCATACTATTAAGCCTAACTGAAAAGGTTGAGACGAGGTTTTCTTGATCCTTTAAAACAGGTCCAAAAATATTTAGCAGAGCAGTGAGCATTAGCTACAAAGAATACCGTCGACAAACAAGAGTTGGTGAGAAAAATTTATGATGACCTCGATATTGGGTCAGCCTCTACTGTTGTTAACCCTGGACTGGCCATGGGGTTAATTAAGTCTAGGACACTTTATACTAATGAAGTTACATCAGTCCCCATGTTCAGGACCAGGCTGACTGAGAGAGCTTGCCATAACTTGGCATTGGTAATTTTATTACTTTTTTACTTTTTCCTCTAAGTTGATGAACTATTTCCGATGTCTAATATTTTACTTTCCTTGTAGTTGCTGGTTGATTTTAACCCGATGATGGAAAAGGATGATCAATTGCGTTCTTCTCCAAGAGAAGTTTAAGAGTTCTTTGAAATAAAGAAAAAAATCCTAGGAAGAGGATTATTAGAAGGCCAATGATAGGACTAATTCTGGTGAAGGTAAAGTGAATGTTATTAAGGGAAGAGCTAAAGCTGCAGAGAAAATACTAAATGATGCTGATGTCAGGGCCAAAGCTACCAAGGAAAAACTTATTAAACTCACCACTAAGGCCTAAACTACTGAGGATAAAGTAGCTGGTCTGACTTATGTGGTTACATCCTTAAAAGTCAAAGGCAAAGCTGCATTTCATAAAAGTTGGAAGAAAGCCTTTTTTGCTGCCTCTACTCAAATTAAGTATTCTAAAAAGTTTTCCTTCAAGGAAGTAGGGACTGAAGCCCTAAAATTGGTTGACAAAAATAAAAATCTATGAACTCTTCACAAGGCAAGACCCTAGTACTTGTCCTCTCCTGGATGAGGATTTTGATGATGAGGAGGGGTCTGGAGATTCTTTTATGATGCCCCTTGATTCTTTAACAGTTCCCAATACCAGTGATGACCTACCAGCTGCTGGCCAACATCAGGCTAAAGATAAGTAGAAGGTCTAGTAAGTTTACTTATTTTTTGTTCTTCTTTGTCTTTTCTTTCTTAAAGATTTAGTAACTTTTGTACTTCAACTATCAAACAATGAAATAATAACTTTTTATCTTCAATTTATTTTCATACCTTCGAATGATTTTTATTTCTTGTTAAACTATGTTGTTATATTTCTTATGTAGTCTGATCCTTTGGAATTTCCACATAAGCTCATATATTTGTATGTTTATAGTTTGATGTTTGGAAGAAGGCCATAATTTCCACTAAATTTGATATGCTTAGATGAAGTAGAAATTTTATAAAAGCTAGTCATGATCCCATGTCTGAAGAAGACTTAACTAGGTTGCTCAGCCCAGATTAATCTGACCAAGGGAAGGACTTAAATATCTATATACATTGCTTGTTAGGTAGGGTTGTTGCCAAAAGCGTTGCGTACTATGAAATAATTGAGCAACTGCAACAAGATCATAAGTTGTCCCTAACCTTACTTCATTCTTGTTATGAGGCTAAGTATGAAGACTTAAGTGAAGGTTGGGGCTTCGACACTAAGTTGAAAGATATCACTTATGCACTGAATAAGAAGGAGCTTTCCTTAAAACAAGATTTAGAGAATGCCATGTCAATTATTGCGATGCTAGAAAAAGAAAATAATGTCTTGAGAGATAAAATAGACAATTTAAAAAGATCAACTGTAACTGGTCTAGATGAAGGTGCTTCCTTTTTATAGATTGGAAATGCAAAGATGTTGGAAGAAATGGAAGCATTGCAGAAGAAGAAGACCTAACTCGGGAAAACTTCTAGGCAAAGGATAGTTATTCGACCATCTATTGAGGAAGAAAGAACTAAGAAAACTATGGTTGACCAATCTACCCAGTTGAAATCTAAAGATAATGCTATTGTCGACCAGGCTTCGGTAATACCCCGTAATTTTATTGATTTTTATTTAATGGATTAATTGAATTAAATGAGAATTAATTTGGAAATTAATCTGAAGGTAAATACTAGCGAGATGTGAGTTGGTACTTGATTATGATGTTAAAATAAAATATCATCGAGTATATATGGTAATATAGGAGTATTGAAAATATTAAAATTATCGCGAGGCAGAAATACGATAATTTGGGGAAATTAAATTGGGACGAGCGTGTCAGTCGCGTCAAGAATGAATTTTATTAGATTAAAAAGTAAATTATATTTTTATCAATTGAATGGTCATTTTGAGTGCGCCAATGTGTCCGTAAGGGTCGAAATAGTCAAAAAACACTTGTCGGGGGTTTAGTTTGGGTCCTGGGGCATTTTTAGGCCAAACTGGCACCCAGAAGGGTATTTTGGTAATTTTAAAAATTGAGGAATTAAAACCCACGAATTTTAGAGTTTAATTATATATTATTAGAGAGGCCACTACGGCCATTATTAGCCAAAGGAAAGAGAGTGGGATGCGGGGGTTTTGTGAACAGTTAGAAAGAAGTTACAAGAGGTTCCAAACCAAAACCATCACCCATCACCACTATTTTGGAAGGATTTGTGACAAGAAAGAGGAGAAAATCAGCCTACATTCACCAACAACAAATCTGAAGAACAAACTTAAGGCAAGTGATTTGATGTTATTAATTTCAATGAATATTTCCTCGATGTTTAGTGTAGAAACTTTATATACCTTGAAAGTTATGATGATAACCCAATAGGATTGTTGTGGAACTCATAATTTTGGATAAGGATTGCATGTAGAATGGTTATGGATGAATTCAGTACCCAAAGTATAACTTTTGATGATTTCAAAATGGATTAATGAGGAGTCTTTGTACTCAAGTAAATTATGGGATCATGTTCATAAGGTTTGGGGCAAGATTTGGGGATTTATGGTTATTACATGTTGATTAGTAAGATTTGAACCCCAAAATATGACAATAAGTGACCTAGGGTGACTTAGAGTAGCTTAAAAACATTAAAACTTAATTGGTATGAACTTAGGATGGATTTGGAGAAAGAAAAATGGGGAAAAACAAAGTTCAGAGAGATTCTGGGCATTCTTAGAATTTTCGTTAGAAGACCAACCCAGGTCATTCGAACGACCTCGTTTGAACGTCCTTCTAACGAGATTCCAGTAGCCCTTCTAACAATTTGGTGGTTCGTTCAAAGCATTTTGTTCGAATGAACTCGTTCGAATAACCTTGTTCAACTGAGATCTCAGAAACTTCTAACGAGATTACAGAATGGTATTTTTCGGTCCGATTTTAGTTTCAAACTTTCCGTAGTCTTATTTAATTGAGTGTTATTCTTCCCTTGTTGATTAGTGGGTATAATTGTGAGATTGGAGTACATTGAGGATTAAAACTTGGAATTATATGAAAGACCTTGTGATTTCTAGGGGTTAGGTTGTAACTACTTGAATTTGCGACGTGAGAAGTGTTAGTGAACTATATTGTATATTATCCGGGGACTTGTAAATGTACAACATTTATTGACAATATAGGAATGTAAAATACACCTCTATTAATATTATAAGAGATCTAAGATGTGTGAATGCTTAGTATATGGACTTATATGTGTATAACATACCTACCATAGTTTCTATCACGGGAGGTCGGCTTTCGATCAGGGCCATATAATCTTTGTGTGCCTATGAGGGGGATTTAGATTGGTACCTCAAGGACATAGGTTAGAGAATGACTTATTGGTGAGTTAATAATTCAGCTGACCATGGGAGCATAGGTATGTGCATGTCCCATGGGTATGGGAACTATGTTCACCTCCATTATGTGTGTTTGTTGCCTATTGAAACGTTTCCTGAGAGATTCGAAACATGTGGTCCTTATGTACGTGATGTACTGCGATTCGATAAAAGAGTATGTGTGCATCGCAGCTTAACCTAGGGGTGCCATTATTGTATATTTATGATGAGATTAAAATACTAATAATTGAGATGGACTATTTATTAAAGTGTAAGTGTGAATAATTGTAATATTTTTAGTAGAGTTAAAGATGGAAAATTCTTAGTAATTCTTATAACTAATTCTGAGAAATAAAAGTAAGACTCTCAGTTTATATTAAGATGTCGGGAATTGAACTTTGAATTTTAAAGTAAAGTCAGGTTATGGATTGGACTAGTTAGATAGGGGAATAACTAGAACGGGTACGGGTATGTTAGGGATGCACAATTAGTTGAGAGGTGAGGAACTCATGTGAGTGAACGCACTATCATGTATTCTATCTTCACTGTTTAATAGTATTAACCACTTGCTATATTTTAAACTGTTTTGACAATCGGGCTCTGACCCGTTTGCTTTCAAATCTATTTTCTTGTAAAAACCTTTTAGGTGCCCATACACAAGGACACCAAGCTTAGAAGTTCCATTCCAGTGACATGTTGTAGCTTCTGTGGAAGTTACAGGGCCTCGATAGTAGACGCCTCCACTTTCCACTTTGACTCCATTCTAGATTTATTCATCTGTAGGGCATGTCTCCCCTTCCTTCTTAGAGACAGCTTATTTATTCAGTTTTACTTCAGTTTTGGATATAATTAATTAGTGATTCAGACTTTGTATTTGGTTTTATTCAGTATTCGGATTATTCAGAGGAGTACTCCTCCAGAATTCATTTTATTCCACTATTATTCTATTGGGACTGTGATGTGGTTGTGGTATCATTATTTCATGATTTAAACTTGTTTCATGTTAATATAATTTGGTTAAAATTTACAACTCACTTTTTAAATATTAGGTGGCTAGTAATTGTTAAAATGTTTTTTGACAGAGTTGCTATGAACTGAAGCAACTTGATACTCTATTTTAATTTGAATAAAGGAGTAGCTACCCGGTATTTAATTAGACGGGGTGTCACATGTGGTACAAGAGCATCAGGTTCTAGTGTCCTTTAGGATCTGTACGACTTAATATTTTTCCAGTGTAGTTTTCTTTGATATAGAGCCCTATGTTAAGGATTGTCGATTTTTTTGGTGAGATTTCGTTCTCCTACTATGTTATTTATGATAGTGAATCTTATTTGGATTCAGATGTGTTCGGGTGTCGAACAATGCAGTATGTCAAGCAAAGACAGTTGGGCGTACAATAGGAAGAAAAGATCTGTTGAGGTTATTTAATTCATTAAAGAAGGATGACCGTAGTCGAAGTCACTCATATTATGGCACGGAAGTCTAGGACGGTATAGACGGCTAAAGTGCGATTTGTGACTTCCAGGTACAACTATAGCAGGAGTGGGGTCAAATTAGACTCACCCAACAAGGTTGAATGGTAAAGAAAGAGTTAGGTGAAACATTAAAGAGAACCAGCAATGGAAATACTCAAAATGTGGAGATGGCGTGTGCTAGTCAAACGAACGTAATATATCCAAAGTCTTGGACATATGTCAAGGTATTCCCCATTGGGAGTGAAAATTTGGTGAATTTTTTTTTCTTGCCTCTTGAGAGCGGAGTTTCAATGGTGACAGACAATCACCACACTTAGAATTGAAAGGTGACGTCGAGAGAAGGCGTACACGTATGGTTTGACCATAAGTTCCTTCATAAGATGTTCGGGGTGAAAGGCGAATATTATTCTGAACTCACACAAGAGGGGCGGACAGAGGTCACTTTGTGAGGAGAAAATTTAATTATTTAGCGAACCTTACACCGCGTGAAGTAGGTGAAATGGAGAAGAGGATATTAAAGGTAGGACATACAAGAATAATTGTTAGCTCTTCTGGGGAATTAACTTGGGCAGTAAATGCAGGTGGTAATAATGTTGTGTAGTGTTAATTTGGACGTAAACATTTCCTTGGGTGGAGGGAAAATAAGAATCGAGGAATTTCTATAGAGTAAGACTGGGAAAATGGTGTTAGAGAAACACCACAAGGGGAAGACCCAATGGAGAACCCGTTAAAATAATTTGGATAGATGAATTATTACCGAGCGATGGTAGTTTTAATAAGAGATGTGGAAACTAGTAGCGTGTTCCTTAGGTCCATCAACCTAAGGGAATAATGTAGGTAGTCATCAGAGCCGAGACTACCAATGTCCGAGAGAAGAACCACCTTAACATGGTCGGTGTGACCGAAGATAAGTGGAGTATGTGCAGAGGTATTTTGTGGGGAGTGAAAATCGTGCGTTATAAATATTTCCCGATGCAAGTGTAGGGATAAAGGTATTGTGCCTGGCAAGGGCAACAGTTATTGAAATATTCGGTTTGGTACGAACAGATAGTTAAGTCCAGGAACCATTTGAGCAGTCAGGACGATTGTCAGGATAGAAGTATGAGTTATATCCTCAGATGATGTTGCGTGTTGTTTGTGGCATGAACGAGTTACTACAATTGTTATTATTGTTATTTTTGCTTGAGAGTCGAGTTTAGTGAATATCAGCAATTTTATTAGTATTTATGTGAATATTTTACCTGATTGTGTGGGGTTACCTTTATTGTCATCCGCGGAGGATGAATGGGTATATTGATAGAGGTATATACTTTATTAAAATTACTCATTTTAATGTTGTGTTATACGAGTATGATATTATCTTAATTATGATTTTGCATATTATTATACCGATAGTGTGCTGGTATTGAATGTTTATTGCGGTTACTACCTTGGGGTAGAATGTTTCGATTTGGTGTGGCCCATCTGTGAGAGGGTCGGGCTCACAATTGTACTTTTGTATATATATAAAAATATTTGTATATTGTTGTGATATCAAAAAGGTATAATGGTCTCAGATATTTAATCCCAGCATGCGTAAGGATTTAATTATTATGAGTCGTATGTAATTTGTTTACTAGTCATCAAAGGTTTAGCTGGTTTTTATAATTAACGCTCGGGTTGTTGTAATAAGTAGAGTGCATTGTTTTATCACCCTTTTAGAGATTTGGGAGTTTATGCTCATAGTTGTGTGTCTGGGGATGGGACTTTGAGAGCCCCGATTTTATTTGCATGGTGTATATCGAATGTGATTACCATCAATGTCTAGAGAAAGTGTCTTTTGGAAAGAGTTCCTCATTTAAGTGAAATTACGAAAGGAGATGTAACTTTGTTGCTAAGAGATGGGAATATAGGGGTACATGTTATGGAATGAGGGCTTAACGTATCCCGATGACCAACAATGTTAGGTAGTAGTGTATCAGGGGGGTTCATTGTTTAGATTTCGCTTTACGAGACATCCCACGCATGAAACTTAGCGTAAGGTTGGTAGTAGGGAGATGTTTGATCATTCGTCCATAAATTGGGTACCTCAATCGTTATGGAAGAGAGTTGTTATAACTGGAAGTAACAAGGGATAAATTGATGATGTAAGGCCAGTAGAGCCAGCTGTTAGAGTATTACGATGTAAGTACTGATAATGTTGGTTTTGTTACGGCGGGTTGAAGGATACATTGAGGTTAAGGAGGATTTAGGATTTCAAATTCGGGGCGGGGGGGGGGGGGGGGGTGATTGAGAACGCCCAAGTGGTATAGCCACATTGTAAATGTAGTGACAATAAAGGGTTCGGAATACGTATGAAGCGCATATGATGTTTAAAACCCGTATGTACCGGATTATAAAGGGTGTAGACATCTTGGTTTGCTAATGTAGTAATCGCCAAAAGAAGGGATATAGATGGATGGAATTATTCCTTATAGGATTAAGCGTCGTAAGAGAAGGCGTTAATGAGTATATTCATGTGTAGTAAGTGTAGCACGTCCGAATTTTGGAAAAGGCAGTAGAAATCCATTTAATAAGGGTATATCTCTTGAGAAGGCAATTATTAAATTTTTATGGACAATTTGGAGTACAGTTCCGACCAATCGAATGTTGAGGGTGACTCAAGAGTAAATAGAATGAGGATGTCAATAAGGTATATGGGGCCCAGATGTGCATAACGTGGTGAAAGATGCAAGGGTTGAAACTTTTGGTATACGCCGAGAGAAGAAGAAGATCATTAAGTATCACTTAATGGGAAGAATTATACGTGAAAGTCGGTATTAAAAAGGGTGTAGTAAGTAGTAGATCGGTTGGGGTAAGATGATCAACCAGCTAATTTTGTATCAAGCAGATGATTCCAGGGATGGAACAGTCAAGTTAATAAATTTCCTTGAGCGGTTTCCAACTTATAGATAATTAACGAGTTCCTTCGAATATGTGGGACAGGTTGTCTAGAAGGAGAGAAATTATTATGTCCTTGGGGGATTTACACTATTAGAGAGTGAACACACAGGTACGTGGTCCTATGCAGTATTATTCATAACTAGGAGGAGATCCCCAAAATCCACCTTCAACGTGGGGTATTAGGAAGTAGTGGAGATAACGTTTCGTTGGGAGAAGGTTGTATCGCCTATAGCCCGAGGAGTAGGCACAAGGTTACTGATGACTGGTGGAACTGTATGAAAGCAATTTTGGATTCGGTGCGATCATTTCATTTCCAAATCGGGTATAACTAGTAAGTGAGGTATATTGTAGTAATGTGGAGATGATATTACCTAATGGTAGAGTTGTGTAACACCAATCGGATGAAGTGGTTCTCCCTTATGTAAAGGTCACAACCCCGGGAACAGAGATTCAAAGAATGGGCAAGAGTAGTCAATTGTGTTATTGATTCCTTCGAGGATGGGAGTTTGGTGTTTTGATAAACGCGGGAGTTAATGCACAGTGAGGTTCGGACTCACAATAATATTGAGATAATGCGGCCAATGATGTATAGGCTATTTTTATTCGAATGTTGTCTAGTAAGAGCACAACGTGACATGCATTTATTGAAGTGTAATCTGATAAAGTATCAAGAGTGTTAAACAAGCTTGTTGTGAAGCGAGGGCTTTAATGATTGGGCCTTTCTTCATATTTTGTTTTGAGTACTGGAGGATACCTAATTTTTCCAGGTATGCCTTACTTTTCCGAATTTCGGGACGAAATTCTATTATTAGGGGAGAAGTATGTAATACCCCGTGATTTTATTGATTTTTATTTAATGGATTAATTGAATTAAATGAGTATTAATTTGGAAATTAATCCGAAGGTAAATACTAGGGAGACGTGATTTGGTATTTGATTATGATGTTAAAATAAAATATTATTGAGTATATATGGTAATATATGAGTATTGAAAATATTAAAATTGTCGCGAGGCAGAAATACGACAATTTGGGGAAATTAAATTGGGACGCGCTGGTTAGTCGCGTCAGGAATGAATTTAATTAGATTAAAATGTAAATTATATTTTTATCAATCCAATGGTCATTTTGAGTACGCCAATGTGTCCGTAAGGGTCGAAATAGTCAGAAAACACTAGTCAGGGGTTTAGTTCGGGTCCCGGGGCATTTTTAGGCCAAACCGGCAACCCAGAAGGGTATTTTCGTAATTTTAAAAATTGAGGAATTAAAACCAACGAATTTTAGAGTTTAATTATATATTATTAGAGAGGCCACTAAGGTCATTATCAACCAAAGGTAAGAGAGTGGGCTACGAGGGTTTTGAGAGAAGTTAGAGAGAAGTTACAACGTTTCCAAACCAAAACCATCACCCATCACCATCATTTTGGAAGGATTTGTGACAAGAAAGAGGAGAAAATCAGCCTACATTCTCCAATAGCAAATTTGAAGAATAAACTTAAGGCAAGTGATTTGATGTTATTATTTTCAATGACTATTTCCTCCATGTTTAGTGTAGAAACTTTATATACCTTGAAAGTTTCGATGAAAACCCAATAGGATTATTGTGGAACTCATAATTTCTGATAGGGATTGCATGTAGAATGGTTATGGATGAATTCACTACCCAAAATATAACTTTTGATGATTTGAAAATGGATTAATAAGGAGTCTTTGTATTCAAGTAAATTCTTGGATCATGTTGATAAGGTTTGGGGCAAGATTTGGGGATTTATGGTTATTACATGGTGATTAGTAAGATTTGACCCCAAAAATATGATAAGAAGTGACCTAGGGTGACTTAGAGTACCTTAAAAACATTAAAACTAAATTGGTATGAAATTAGGATGGATTTAGAGAAAATAAAATGGGGAAAAACGAAGTTGGGAGAAATTCTTGGCATTCTCAGAATTTTCGTCAGAAGACCAACCTTGGTCGTTCAAACAACCCCCTTCGAACGAGCTTCTAACGAGATTCCTATAGCCCTTCTAACGAGTTGTTGGTTTGTTCAAAGCCTTTCATTCGAACTATCTCATTCAAACGACCTTGTTCGAACGATATCTCAGAAACTTCTAACGAGATTACAGAATGGTCTTTTTCGGTCCGATTTTAGTTTTGAACTTTCCGTAGACTTATTTAATTGAGTGTTATTCTTCCCTTGTTGATTAGTGGGTATAATTGTGAGATTGGAGTACATTTAAGATTAAAACTTGGAATTACATAAAAGACCTGGTGACTTCTAGGGGTTAGGTTGTAAATACTTGAATTTGCGACGTGAGAAGTGTTGGCGAACTATATTGTATATTATTCGGGGACATGTAAATGTAACACATTTAATGACGATATAGGAATGTAAAATATACCTCTATTAATATTATAAGTTATCTAAGATGTGTGAATGCTTAGTATATGGACTTATATGTGTATAACATACCTACCATACTTGCTATCACGGGAGGTCGGGTTTTGATCAGGGACATCTAATCTTTGTGTGCCTACGGGGGGGATTTAGATTGGTACCTCAAGGACATAGGTCAGAGAATGACTTATTGGTGAGTTAATAAGTCAGGTGACCATGGGAGCATAGGTAGGTGCATGACCCACGGGTATGTGAACTATGTTTGCCTCCATTATGTGTGTTTGTTGCCTATTGAAACGTTTCCTGAGAGATTCGGAACACGTGGTCCTTATTTACGTGATGTACTGGGATTCGATGACAGAGTATGTGTGCATCGCAGCTTAGCCTAGGCGTACCATTATTGTTTATTTATGATGTGATTAAAATACTAATAATTGAGATGGACTGTTTATTAAAGTGTAAGTGTGAATAATTGTAACATTTTTAGTAGAGTTAAAGATGGAAAATTCTTAGTAATTCTTATAACTAATTCTGAGTAACAAAAGTAAGACTCTTAGTTTATATTAAGATGTCGGGAATTAAACTTTGAATTGTAAAGTAAAGTCTCGTTACGGATTGGACTAGTTAGATAGGGGAATAACTAGAACGGGTACGGGTACGCGTACGTTAGGCGTGCACAATTAGTTGAGAGGTGAGGAACTCATGTGAGTGCACGCGCTATCATGTATTTTATATTCACTATTTAATAATATTAAACACTTGCTATATTTTAAACTGTTTTCACAATCGGGCTCTGACCCGTTTGTTTTCAAATATATTTTCTAGTAAAAACCTTTTAGGTGCCCAGCCACAATGGCACCAAGCTTTGAAGTTCCATTCCAGTGACGTGCTGTAGCTGCTATGGAAGTTACAGGGCCTCGATAGTAGACGCCTCCACTTTCCTCTTTGACTCCATTCCAGATTTATTCATCTGTAGGTCATGTCTCCCCTTCCTTCTTAGAGACAACTTATTTATTCAGTTTTACTTCAGTTTTGGATATAATTAATTAGTGATTCATACTTTGTATTTGGTTTTATTCAGTATTCGGATTATTCAGAGGAGTACTCCTCCAGAATTCATTTTATTCCATTATTATTCTATTGGGACTGTGATGTGGTTGTGGTATCATTATTTCATGATTAAAACTTGTTGCATGTTAATATAATTTGGTTAAAATTGACAACTCACTTTTTAAATATTAGGTGGCTAGTAATTGTTATAATATTTTTCGATAGTGATGCTATGAACTGAAGCAACTTGATATTCTGTTTTAATTTGAATAAAGGAGTAGCTGACCAGTATTTAATTAGACGGGGTGTCACAGCTGCCAAGCTAGAAGCCAAAGATAATGTCCTTAAGAAGCTTCAAAATCAAGTGGAGAGGTTAACATTTCAATTTTAAAAACAACCCAGGGATGTTTGGATGGAGGGTTACAATGAGGCCTTAGGTCACATGGATGATCGTCTTGCTCAAAGTAATCATGAGGGACATAAATGGGGATGGACCAACTTGTTAACTTTTTTTAAGTAAGATCAGAACAACGACTTGTGCTACTGGAATGACCCATGTTTATTGGACTCTGACAAGCCTCCATTCAAATTGGACACAGAATGGATTCCTCCAAATGCTATTCCCTAGTGCCTGATAACTAAATACTATGGGGATTAAGTCCTTCATGATGAGTGTGAGATTGTTCGCCCTCCTTATTTTCTTGATAGACGTGACACCCCGCCTATTAAAATACCGGGTGGCTAGAACGTGATCAAAATAAAATATTGGTCTCATACGGCTCATTCGCAATATCACTGTTAAAAACTTTTTAAATTCACTAACCACCAGTATACACAATGTCAAATATATAACAGAATACTACATATGAGGGAGACACACCCAAATGAATGCTGAAGTACAGATCGTACACTAGTAATAAATGAACGAAGTGTTTATAGCAAAGTCCTTCAACTTCCACATGAATTGCAGTTGCGCATCCCTCAATAGAATCCTCAAACTAGGCGTCCCTATGGATGGACACCTAAAATGTTTTGAAAAACATTTTGACACGGGTTAGAGGACAAGTAAAACTATTTGAAAATATTTATCATGAAGTTAAATTGCAATAATTAAATATGCATGCACACGTTTCATATTTAAGTTAGTGTCGCACTCACATGGGGTATAACTCACCCCTATTCCAATGTGACACCTAATGATTTCCTTCTAATCTTCCCGGTTAATCTACCCCACCTAACCAGTCATATAACAACTCTTTCCACCACACTAATCAAACATGAGTACTTTTACTTTGATTATTAAGTTATCTTCTCATTAACTTATTAATCGGTACAACTATTTTAAATCATATAATGTTATCATGCGTTTTATAAGAAACCCCTTTTTAAATCATATAACTTTCGCGCTAGTCCTATAAGAAATACATTCACACTTATGTATGAATCCCGTATACAGTTATCTACGCATATTAAATACGTACTAGTATACAACAACATTCACATATATGTCACGTATATATATTCGTCCTCCTAAGTAAGGACTCACCGGATGTTTCTCTAAAATTCTATCACCCTAGGTATACTCATCCACTTGAACACCCCGGTATGGTTAGTTTCCCGAATTAGTGAAACAAAAATAAATGTAGCAGAGGTGGCCATAGTTCCCCGGCTGTGAGACCGAATCACACCTAAAGGGTCTCACCCCCCAAAAAAATCATAACATATAAATATTGGACGCCTATGACCTGGGTATTATACTCGCCCTGCATTCATTAGTCAGGGGATTCACCCATATCACACAACCTCATGTGATAGCACTAGAGGGGTATGTATTCATATAAATGTCATTAAAATGATGACAAACCTCTTTTCCTATCCATCCAATCAACTCACCCTAAAATACTAAAAACCTTTGTTGTTGTCAAAGCTTCACAGAAGGAGAAACATTTTTCCCTACAACAAGTATCCATGTACAAAGGATAACCTTCCATTATCTATGAAGATTCTACCCTACAGGCGATGGCTAAACCGTTTAAACACTCAATAGTTGGTAAATTCTCTCATGGATTCCCTTCAATTGATGAAATTAGAAAATTCTTGCCTACCCTTCAACTTAAAGCCTCTTCTCATATTGGTCTTATGATTCAAAAATGGGTTTTCATTCGATTATATCATGAAGAATATTTTCTTAGAGCCTGGCTTAAAGAGATGTGGTTTATTAACACATATCACATGCGTACTTTTAAATGGGATCTTGACTTCAATCCTAATATTGAATCATCATTTGTCCCTTCCTGGATTTCTTTGCCCCTTCTCCATATTCATCTATATAATAGGGAAGACTTATTTTCAATTGCTCAAGTAATAGGGAATCCTATTAATGTTGACAACACAACATATTTCTTGTCTAGACCAAGCCAAGCAAGGGTGTGTGTAAAGACAAATCTAAGGAAGAGCCTTCAATCGCGAGTATGGATTGGGAATAAAGACAAAGGGAAAGGGTTCTTGACGCAAATCATATATGAAGACCTCCCTCCATACTGCTATTACTCTGACAAAAAAGTTTACCTCCTAGACTGCTATCACTTGAAGAAGATTAATGAAGAAAAAAAGTTAATCTTAGACAGAGAAAAAAAGAAGAGGCCAGAGACAACAAAGAAATGGGTCCAATGATCATTTGGGGATATACCAAAAGCTAGACCAGTATCAGATAGAAAAGAAGGATAGATTATAGTAGAGCCAACCCCAAAAGTAGTAGCTACTAAACAACATCTTATAACTTCTTTTATGGTCAAGAGTACCGCAAGTCAAAATAAAATAAGGAAAATGAGGAGACAAATGTAACTCAAGAACCAAGTGTAGAAGAAGAGAATATCGAAGATTCAACTTTGAAAATGAGTATGTAGGTACAACACGAAGAAGAGAGGACAACTAATGGACAAGAGGACTCAAATTTTCAAAACTTCAAGAACATAAATGAATTTCTTCAATTTGAGCCAACACAAAATGGAGATCAGCAACAACAGAAAACAACTAGATAAAAGAAAACACAAGAAGAGCCAGATCAAGGAGAAGATAGTGAAATGCCTCAAAAGTCATTGACTGGAAATGGAAATGATGATGGTTTTACAGTTGTATCAAGGAATAAAATTCATAAAGGTGTCCTAAAGAAGACTCCAACATATGGATCATTCCGAATTCTCAGGTCTAACTTAAAATCCCCATTTGTAAATTCTGAATGTTAGCTGTAATTATGTGGATTGTGAGAGGCATCTCTAAAAAAGGTACGATATGGAGGATAAAAAAGCTTAATAGAATGTATAAGCCCAAATTTTTTGCGATTTTGGAGCCTAAGCAGGATATCTAAAAACTTAATTCCTACTGTTTTAAATTAGGCTTTGGCTCCTGCGTGTCCAATATAAATAGCAGGATCTGGTGTTTCTTTAAGAAGGAAATTATATGGGAAGTTAAGTCTGAAATGGCTCAATGCATTACTCTAAACCTAAAGCTTGATGGCTATAACTCAAATATGTAAAGTAGTTTTATATATGCTAGCTGCAACAGGAATGAGAGAAGAACTTCATGGGGATACTTAAATGAATGCAACACTGTAGTGTGACACCCCGACTAATAAAATACCGAGTGATCAATCCTATACCAACTTAAAATAGGAGTCTCATATGGTTCATTCTCAGCATCATTGTTGAAACCAAATGAATTACTAATAACATATTAGACTGGTGTCAAAATTTTAATTAACTAAACTTCTTAACCAAACCATTCTAATAAATCCATCACAACAGTTTATATACAACAACTGAAATGAAAAAAAATAACTGAACACTCGGTAAAAAATAATACTACCAAATCGAATGCCACACAAAAAGGAAGTAAAGAATAAGTGAATACAACTATGCCATCAACCCAAATGTTTCTACAATACCTCCTATCTAGATCTTAAGGATAGAAGCATCTATAATGAACCTGCATGCATCCACATCTGCTACAGCGAACGTCTGACTCGAAAGAATCATCATCCAAGTATCCCTGTGTTTGGAAACCTAATATATATAGATATAGCAAGAGACGAAAATAGAGAAACAGGTCAGAGCCCGAGTTTGAAAATATTTTGCAAGTTCATAAATGCCATATTTTAAAATATTAAACTCCTCATATTTAAATTGGTGTCGCACTCTCGTGAAATACCCCTCACCCCTCTGTTAATAGTCACAACTATAGCATACCTTTTAAAACAACTTAGTTATGCTACCCTGCGTAACTAATTCATTTCACCCATCTTATAAAGATCCTTATTTTATACCATCCCGTATATGTGAATTGTTCTCACAACAACCTATGATCCATATATATATAAATCCGGATATAAATCTACCGAAAGGATAATATCACTTTATTCATCCTTTAATATATTCTAAGCTATCGCCTGAGCTTATACATCATAATCTCTCACTTATGATTCATCCTTTCATCATGAATAACTTTCACTAGTTATTTACACTATTCACATTTTAGTGTTATTAACCTCGTATATAATATTCTCATCTTTATATACGTATATTCCTATTTTTCTTCCAGATTTTATACTCCCGAAAAATTTAGAATTTATCTCACATTCCATTCTTTACTAAGTCCGTATATATATGTTTCACATCTCATATATATATATATATATATATATATATATATATATATATATATACAATACACTATACACATCAAGTATATCCATACTTATATATCACACACTATATAAGTATAATAACCATCCCTCAGAGCTATAACTCAATGGATGCAGTCTCTCAATGCTATCACCTTTCCTTGAAAGCCATATAACATTCACTAGTTATATAAATAATACAATTTTCTCCATGTATTTAAAGTTCCCGTATATAATTATTTATCCCATTATATACGTAAAACCATATTACAACCTTCACACATATGTTGAATATAAATAAAACCGCTACTAAAATCCATATAACATTCACTAGTTATATAAGTAATACAATTTTCTCTTCATGTATTAAATTACCCGCATATAATTATCTAATCAATTATATACGTAAAACAATATTACAACATTGACGCATATGTTGAATATAAATATAACCCATCCTCCCGAGTAATAACTCACCGGATGTATTCTTTAAAGTGCTATCACACTAGGTATACTCACATAACCTAGTTATCCCAAGTCAGAATCGCTCACTAACTTGGCCAAAATATAAACATTGGAGGCGGTCATATTCCTTCCCTGAAAGTGAGATAAGCTCCTCACCCATATAACGGAAGATATGACCTGGGGATATACTTTCCATACTCCTCAAGCTAGGGGATTCACCCACATCGCGCAACCTCCCCCGATAGGACTAGAGCATATAATTTTAAGTAAATACCTAGACACCAGTATTTATGAGCACACAATATATATATACTACCTCACTACCATATATATATAAAAACTAGTTCCCGACATTACCGTGCACAAAATCCGTAGCACTAGCCTATAATTTTAAATAAATACCTAGACACTGGTATTTATGAGCACACAATATATATATACTATCACACTACCGTATATATATATATATATATATATATATGTATATATATATATGTATATATATATATACATATATATATATATGTATATATATATATATGTATATATATATATATAAAATTAGTTTTCGGCATTACCGTGCATAAAATCTGTAGCACTAGCCTACAATTTTCCCCGAGTCTATGGTCTGACTCTAATTTAATTAATTTACACATTAATTAATATAATACTTTCCCGAGTCTATAATTTCGACTCTAATTATCAAAAATATCTACTCATTGATATTTATATGCACACACCATATATATACACTATCGCACACTACATATCTATATATGAATATAAAATCTCCTGGCCTTACCGTGTACTGAGTCCGTAACACTAGCCAACATATTCCCGAGTCTATGGTCCGACTCTAATTATTAACTAGTATACTCATTAATTAATTTATAATCTCCCCGAGTCTATGGTCCGACTCTAAGTAAATTAATATACTCATTAATTATTTTAATATCTCCTTAGTGTCACACAACCAATGTACCCGGACTTGCTCACCTGGCCCGAATTTCCATCTCTTAGGACGTACTCCTCAAAATATCATTATAAAGAGAACGCTCCTAATTAAATAATATTTAAGAATTTATTATATCATCCTATGATAAATTATTCCAGTTATAAGCTCTAATTAATCAATCCCCCGTTAATTAATATATTATCATGGCATCACTCAACCAAAATATCCGGACACCTCTTTGGTCCATAATACAGTATCATCAAATCTGGATATCCATGCCTATCTCTCGTAGCATTAGCCTGTAATGCCAAATATACATATTCGATTTAATTTCGCAAGTATTCACTTACTTATTCCAATTCCATAAGTATTCACTTACTTATAATATGTATACAACATTTCTTTTAAACTCAGGATATTAAGCTTATCACAACTACCTCGTATACCAATTACATTCGAAATTCTAACTCGAATCCCCAAGAGTCTTTATCCCATTAGACTCTAAAAAGATCACAAAGTCTCACAACTTTAATTTTTGGCAGATTTCACCAAAATACCTCTTTAAGTATTATTCCTCACGAACACCCCTATTTGGGTAAATCTTGGATTTTACTTTCAACTGACCCAAGGTACATGCCTTACTCAAAAAAAAATTATTTACAAGTCCCCACACTATTTTTAGGAACCCCAAATATTTATCTCCAAACAATTCTAGCCTTTATTTTTCCAATTTCGAGTTTGATTTCCGACTTAAAGATTTCCACATCGGAACTGCTTTCTTAGAAAAATCATATCAAATCGAAAAAAAATCTGAAAAATATGGGTCGCTCCCACGCAACCGTATCAACAAGATCTACAACTTTTATTTTTTGACCGAGAGCTTAATGAGTCCTCTTCCTACCATAATTACCCCCGCAAACTACTGCATTACTATTCATCGTCTTCTCCAAAATTGTAAACCTCCATTAATTCGCCTCCGAGGTTTTTATCTTCTCTCCCATCATCACCCATCTTCAAACAACCATAAATACACACATAAAAAGGGTTATAATCATCCTAGAATCCCAGATCCAACAATTAATTTCAATTAATTCCCAAATTTCTCAAATTTGATATTATCCGGGGTTTATTCATTAATCTTCCGAAAAATCCGTTTTGATTCACGAAAACTCATCCCAAAAATCTTAATAGTTTTACACACCAACTATAATATGAGAAATAAACACACTAAATTAATAAAGCAAGTAAACACTTGCCTCGTGGATAAAATCCGACGACCCCGAGTCGAATCCCGCGGAGTTTGGCCGGAAATTTCCTTTCTTCTTCCTTTTTTCCTTCTTCTTCTTTCTTCTCTTCTTTATCTCTTCTCTTTCTCTCTCTCAGGGATTATAATTGGGGAAATAAGGCTTCTCCCATTATAAATCCCGAAATTGGGTGGATACCCAATTGTAAAATAATTCGTGTACTTAAATGTGAGTTCCAACTAGTCCAAAAAGCCTCTGAAGCCCAAACATTACCCCCGGGTACTTCATTTTTACTAACTCGGGCCATCCGGACACAACCGTGCCCTCAAAATTGACATCCTAATTAATTTATAAAAATCCTTATCTCACACCCACATTAGTCTATACCGACTCCCGGTTGAGATAAATAAATACCACGTCACTAATACACATTATGACGTAAATAAATTATTACTATTCACTTAGTACTTAAATTTTCCCTAAATATTATCCATTCACTCTCCGATTAATATTTAAATTTATATTACCATAATTAATTCAATTAAATTACGACACCCAAGTAATTTAATATTTCCCGAATTAATTAAATATTACATGGACAGAAATACGGGGTATTACATGCAGATCCTTGGTGGGTAGGTGGTGACTTCAATATTGTTGCTGATATGCAAGAAAAAAAGGAGGAAATTAAGTCAACTTGGGAGATATATATATATGAATTTATTGAATGTGTGGAGGAAAATGGCCTTTTAGATGTGGGATATATAGGGTAAAAATAGACATGGCATAACAAAAGGGCTGCTGATAATAGTATCTGGTGCAGACTAGATAGAATCCTTATGTCTCAATCATGTATGGATGGAAATGTAACCTAGACAGTAAAACACACCAATAGAAGTATGTCAGACCATTCCCCTCTTCTCTTAATAGGAGAAAACAACTCTAAAATTTTTCACAAGAGCTTTAGTTTCCTAAACTTATGGTTTACGAACGTGGAATGTATTAAAATTATTAAAAAAAACTTGGAAGGAAGTTGATTGTCACAATCCCATTTTTGCTCTCTCTCAAAAACTTAAAGCAATTAGGAAGAAGTTGAGTTTATGGAGCAAAGCAACGTGTGGAAATATTTTTCAAGAAGCCAAAAATTCAGAGGATCAACTTTTTAATGCAAAAATCACCTATGAATAGGTCCCCACTGAAGATAATAGAGAACAACTTCATCTTGATATAGTGTCTTATAATAGCAAACTTAATGTTCAGGGAGAATTCTGGAGCTAAAAAGAAAATGAGAAATGGATAGCTGAAGGAGACAAAAAATTGCCTATTTTCATATATTGGTGAGAAGTAAACATAAGAGATTGATGATTCAGAAAATAAAGAATGTGGAGGGTAATTGGGTTGAAGCCAAAGAAGATATACAATGTGCAGTAGTAGATTTTTTTCTCTAATCTGTAAAAAGCTGAAGACCTGATGGTTCAAATTGGCAATAAAAATTTCATGGATGTTATTCCAATGCTGATTAATGAAAATATGAATGAGTTCCTAATAAAATGGCCAACTATGGATGAAGTAGAGACAGCTGTTAAAGGCTTAAATGAGAAGAGTAGCCCAGGGGTTGATGGTTTCAATGGTTTTTTCTTTCAATTCTTTTGGGAGGAAATTAAGAATGACATTTTGAAAGCAATTCACTTTTCCTTTGCTGCTAACAATCTTCCTAAGATAGGTACTACCACAAAAATTATTCTTATTCCAAAAATCGATCATCCCCAATCCTTTAATGACTTTAGACTAATAAGAATTCAGAATTTTGTCAATAAGATTTTATTTATAATCTTAAATGATAGTATTTCTCATATACTTCCTTCTATCATCTCTCCTATGAAAACCGGTGTTTTAAAGGTAGATCAATTACTGAAAATGTGATGCTTGCTCACGAATGTATGTCTAGAATCAACTCAAAAACGTGGGAGGTAATATGATCTTGAAGATGGACATGGCTAAGGCATATGAAAGAGTATCTTGGTGGTTTCTTATTAATGCAATGAGGAAAATGGGCTTTTGTGAACAATGGCTGGATATAATGTGGAGAATTATTACCAATACTTGGATAACAATCACTGCGAATGGGGAAAATGCAGGATTTTTTCTGGCTTTTAGGGGTTTGAGACAAGGTGATCCTCTATCAACAAGTCTTTTTTATCATTATGGCAAAAGTTCAAACAAGGAACCTTCATAACCTTGCTTTGTAGTCGTCCTATGTTGGTTATAAATTGCCGATAGGTGGTCCAATATTTAACCACCTAGCTTTTGCAGATGACTTCATTATTTTAAGCTCAGGCATGAAAAGAGAAGTCAAGAACCTTACGAATGTTTTGAGGTCATATGAGAGTGAATTAGTCTAGTTGATTAGTAATTCTAAAAGTTTTTTAGTGGTTTCAAACAAGATTAAACCATCTGGTCTATCCTTTTTTTAGGCAGTATACAAGTATGAATTTTAAGAATGGTCATATTTTATCTTGGTTACCCTTTGTACAATGGTAGGAAGAGGATCATATACTTTGAAGACATGGTTCAAAAACTAAGAAGAAAACTTAATGGGTGGAATGTAACATGTCTCTCTACAGGAGGTAAAATTGTCTTAATAAAGTCTATGCTAATTTCAATGCAGTTATACCTCCTAACTGATATGTGTTATCCTAAGGCAGTAGTTCACAAGCTGCAGAGCCTTATGGTTAGATTCTTTGGAGCTCAAGTTATGGTGACAAGAGACATGAATGGTGCAAATGGGAGGACGTCACAAGGTCAATAAATGAAGGAGGGTTGGGGATTAGGAATTTAAATGATATAGGGACTGCCTTAAGAATGAAGATGTTTATGGTGTCTCAAAAATAAAGACTCCTTATGGACTCTTTATATGAAGTTTCCTTATTGTAGAAATTCTCACCCTACTATTTCTCTCTTCAGAAAAGGAGCTCACTATTGGAATTGATTGATTTCAGTTAGAGGCATCACAGAAGAAAATATGTTTCAGCAGATTTGAAATGGTGATATAAGTATATATTTTGATAATTAGGGAGTGCTAGATGCAAATAATATGGAGGTGTTGGTGGATAAAAAAATAAATAACTTCTAGAATTCCTCTAAGGAATGGGATATACAAAAACTTGATAGAATCTTTTATCCCCGAATTTCATCAAAGATTTTAAAATATGGGGAAGTATGGGATAATCAGCTTGATAAATTGATTTGGAAACCAGCTAATAGTGGATCATTCATAATCTCTTCAGCTTGGGAGGTGTGGAGACCAAAGAAGTTAATCCAAGTAAGTGCTAAATTCATTTGGCATTCCTCAATTCCCACAAAATTTTCAGTCCTGATGTGGAAAATTCTGAATAGACTTCTTCCAACTGATGATAAGATAAAATCAATAGGGATAAGGGGTCTGTCTAAATGCCTTTGGTGTCTTAATCCAAAAAAGGAAACCACTGATCATTTATTTGAAGAATGGGATGTTGCTGTAACAGTTTGGGACTCAATTAATCTGTAACATGGTATTAGAAGGGATAATGGAGGAATTCGCAACCAACTTTTTCAATGGTGGTTATATGGTCCCAAGTCGAATCCTAACATAAAAAGATTGATCCCCTGAATAGTGTGTTGGTGCATGTGGAACCAAAGAAACAAAAGCAAGTATGATAATATTTCTCCTAATGTTTGTTCAAATTTGAAACAGGTTGATCTCTTGAAGAAGACTCTTCTCCAAAAGGAATCTAATTATTCCAAAAATAAAAGGTTGCAAATAAAATGGATATTTCCCCCCTCGGGAGTTTTGAAGCTGAATACAGATAGAAGTACTATAGGGTTATCCTATTAGGGAGGAGGAGGGGGTATCCTCGGAAATCAGAGAGGAGACATGATATGGGCCTTTTCAAATTCTTTGAAGAATGTATCAAACATGGAGGTAGTGGCAATTGCTTTTAAATCTGGTTTATAATTATACATGGAGCTATGGGAGTATGAGCTAACCATTGAATGTGATTCCAAAGTATTAGTAGATATAATTAAAGTTAAATCTTCTATTCCTTGAAAGATTAATTGGATAGTTCAAGAAATTCAACAAATGCTTCAAAAAACTCAAGTTCTCTATAATTCATATATAGAGAGAAGGAAATTAAGTGGCAGACTAATTAGCAAAAATGGGAAGTAAGAAAGGGACATATATCTTTTCTCATAGTCTTGCAGATTTTCCAAAGAAGCTGAAAGGTTTCATTACTATGGACAAATTGGGGTTTCGAAATTTCAAAAACTAAAAGGTGTTCATGGGGCCTGATCAAATCAGTTTGTGGTTCCAAGCTAGTCCTAGTATGATAAAGTTTTTCTTCTCTTCTTGTAAGGGGTCTTCAGTATAAAGATCCTCACTTATGTTCTAAGTTTCTTTGGATGTTTAATGAGTTTAATGTAAACCACTTAGAAGACGTATTTTTCTTCTAAGATTTCCAATAAATAATCTCTCTATTTGTTCAAAAAAAAAGATATCTATAAAGCACATAAATATATATATACTATTACACTACCATAGACATATATTTAATAATTGTTTAGCTAACCTGAGCCTAACACCCGTAGCACTAGCCCAAGAATACCCAAGTCTATATCCCGACTTGTAACTTAATTAATCACACATTAATTAATTTGTCATTTAAGTTGTGTCACCCAACTATAATACCCCGACTCACTCATTCGGTTCGCAACTTTATCTCTTAGTATTTGTTACACAAACTCCCACTAGTTAGTTTGGCACTTCTCATTAAATTCAATATTTGATAATTTATTATGTATCTCCAATAATAATTTATGTCGGCTACTCCTTGCCCAACTCCCGATGCCCTAACCTTAAAATATTCGAGTCATAGTCTCCGACTCTTAATTAAATTAACTTCACCTCCATTAATTTTTATTATGTAGTGTCACTCACCCAAAATACCTGAACTCCCTTACTTGGTCCGTAATTTAAATTCTTATGGATTTATTTCACAGCCACCCTTATATACTTCCACACTTTTATTCAGCTTAGGAAATTTCTTAACCACATCTCCCAATACTCTAAGGATGAATTTTCCAAGAAATATTTCTAATAAAAAATCTCCTTAAAATCATCCAAAGTTACTAATGCCTTAACTATGCAAAGTAACATGTTCAACATTTCCCAGCCTGAACAAAAGGACTGATTGGGACGGTTCTCCGAGCAATTTCTTTTAAAAATTCCAACAACAACACAGGTAGGAGATGATCCAACACAGAACTCCCACCATCGTTCGAACGAGTCCAGTTATCGTTCGAACGACATTCTCTGTAGTTTGAACAAAATATGTGGTCGTCCGAATGACCTTGCTTTTTCTCGACTTCGTCCTCTTCCTTAATACTTATTCCTCCATTACTAAACCTCCATCTTTGATAATGCAACCCAGAACTGAACCTTTTTGCTTTATACATTTACCAAAAAGTTTTTATTCATCAGTTCCCTCAACCTCCTTCAACCATTTACAATCCTTAACCATAAAAAGAAAATACTCTGAATGATCTATCTTACACCATTTTCTCAAATTGGATTTTGAACTCTAAATTATAGAACAGAGTTTCAGAGCCTGCGAATAAAACTCAGATACAGCCTCTTATGATTCGTAACAGCATAATAATTTCTCTTTTAATCTACGTAAACTCCCAAGTTCATTTACCCCCGTTTTCTATGTGATAACCCACCTAAAAACAAATATGATTTATGCCCACCATAATATGAATCGAAATACTAAAAATTAAATGAGAAAAAATTTAACTACTTGCCTAAATAAATTCGTAGGGTCTAATTTCCTTTGTTGTAGACAATATTTGCCAAAGTACACATCAATCTCTTCTTGGTTTGGCCCTCAAAATCTCTCCCACATTATCACTCCTTTATCCTACGCAAGTAGGGTTTTCTTATTTGAGTTGTGACTTCCACCAACTCTCTAACTTAGGTTTTATTATGTAAATCCCGGTATTAAGCATGTGGGCGTTAAAATGGCCTCAACACTCCCCTGTGAGCCCGATTATGCCTAAAAATGCCCCGAGACCCAATTACTACCCTGGGTACTATTTTTTGACTATCTTTACCTTTTCGGAATCAACCGTGCACTCATAATCATCATTCGGGTTAGTTAATTAAGATCTCTAACATCAACCTCAAATTATGATACGTGTGAATTTTAAATACAACCCGAATTAAATAAGTCTTAATGCAACAATTTAATTAAATGTGACACCCCGCTTATTAAAATAAGAGGTGGCCATCCCAATACTCCAACAACTACAGGAATCATAGATAGTCCATTCTTAGCATCATAGTAAGACAATAAGTATACGAGATAACCAACCATTATTTTGGAAAACGGATTATCATAATTTTTTTCTAAATTAAAGAAAAACATTTAAACAATCCAATTCAAAAGAAGGTGGATGCAAATAAACACAGATAATAAATCGACAACTATATACAACAAAATAACTGAATAAGTTATCGGTTAAAAGACTAATACAATAGGGTTACACCGAGTATTAAAGTACAATATCACATACATAATACAACTACAAAACTTAGGCAACACGCCCGAATGTGTAACCGATGATAACTAGAATATAAAAAGAAGATGTAAGCGTCTATATGAAATATCCCATAACATTCGCAAAGTGTTACAGCTCCAGGACACTCGAATAGAAAAGTAAATACGGGCATCCTTGCGGTGGAACACCTGGTCAAATATAAAATTCATGCAAAACAAAGAGATATAAATGGGTCAGAGCCCGATTTAATATGTTCACCATGTAAATAAAGTGAATGACCGTCATGGACAATTTAATCATCATGAATAAGCTTGTTTCCTTCACCATAAGTAATGATAAGAAATCTAATTTCTCAATCTAATAGCATAGCCTAATGCAATGTCAATAATAGTGATCACAACTTAATATCCCGAAGAATATAGATAATATATTACTTAATGAGATTCCATTTCCTTTTATACAAAATTCATTTCACCGTTCCTTTTCTCATTAGGAACCATATTCAAAGCAATTCATTTCATAAAGTGTCGTATTATCAATAAGATTCCACTTTAATAAGAATAGTTATATTACACAACATATAAAGATTCTAAGACCGTCCTTCCGGGTTTCCCTACTCGACGTGCCCCTAAATAGCTATCATCTTACAGGGCCTCTCACCAAGACAACCTGGGCATCCTACATCGCATGATCTGGGGAAGAGGCCATATGCCTTCGACAGTGAGTCATAACCTCACCCAGAATTACCTCACTTAGAACAATAATCACATCATACATAATAACTGGTTCTATGGCCAAGGACTATATTCGCCCTGCATTCACTAGCCAGGGGACTTCACCTCATGCGCGTAACTTCCCCTATGATAGTATTTAGAGAGGTGTGTATATACAAATTAGTAATCACAATTTAATCTAATTTACAAATATGCATTAGGTTTTATCCGGGGCCATAAGCGTTTAATGTCATTATTATAAACCTCAAAGTTTAATTATCTCCCTTAATTAACATTCATTCTGCAACCCATCGTGTAATGATCTTCTTCAATCCAATTCTATAAGTCCACAGTAACTCACTCTAACTCTCCCTAGCCCTAGACTAGTTCATTCTATGAAAGAAGCATTTACCTTCATCTAAGTTAACTAACTATCTTGATCCCCGAACTAAACCCCAAATCTCATTTCTAACTTAAGTTTTTAAATGATTTATTACTAGGGTCTAAAACTCTAGTTTTACTTCATTCAAGAAGGTTCTTAAGTCCCTATCTTAAAGAAAGAAGGTAGAGGAAACTAAAAATTTTAGGGTGAAAAATAGGGGACCAATCGATCGGTTATGGGACCGTGGCCTTTAGTTTTTACCTAGAAAGGAATACAGTAAGTTCATCGTGGAAGGCCCCATTGACCAGTCCTGGGACCGCGGTCGACCGCGCTCTGAATTTATACTTATCAAAGAAAGTAGTATGCCTCCCCCTTAAGGCCAGTTCGACCGAGCTTTGGACCGCGATCGACCGTATCTACCAGACCTACGATTATCTCTTCCTATACAATATTAAATCCAAAACCTAAACATTTTATTCTTACCTTTCCTTCATTCTCATCAACCAACAGCACAACCACAACATCTCTACACCACAACAAACTCACATGATCAACTTAAATCCTACAAACAACAAGATCCAAGGGTTAAACATCCAAATTTACCAAAACCTACTATTTGTTTGAATTCTCCAATTACACAACTATCACAACAATTTGATCACATTAAATCATATACTAGAAAGTTAAAAACTTGCCTTAAGCTGAAATCTCGGATCCTCTTCCGATAGATGCAAGATCAAACCAAATTTCTTCTTTTCTTCTTCTTTCTCTTCTTTTAAACCCAAATTCTCTTTCTCTCCCTTTCTTTATAGGTTTAGGAAGCATACACATTAGAATTAAGAGGGGTTGCAAGACTTAATCGTGCCTTTAGTATTAATTCCCATCTTTAAATGTTAATACACCATTAAAATGACTCGTAACTACATAATTAAGTCATAACCTGTCAAAAGTGCTCGAAACCCAAAAATACAATATGAAACTTATTTTAACTATCTCGACTATTTCAGGACTAACCGCACCCTCTAAATTGGCATCTAGAATAATATAAATCATTTCAAATTCCAATTTCATTTAATCTAAAAATGTCGTTTAAAGCACAACGACACCATGACTCGTAACAGAATGATATTTACCTTCACATAACAGTAAATATGAAAAATCTAGTAAATATTATCTTTTAATTCACTTAAAACAATCTTTTTTCCATTATCTAATATTTTATATAATTACCTCTCATGGCAAATTAATATAAAATAAATTACTCAAAACTAAGGGTTATTACATACTCCCCCCCCCCCCCCCCCCCCCCCATAAGGGAATTTTGCCCTCAAAATTTAGGCGTACCTTGAAAAAAGAGATGTGGATATTTTTCTCGCATATTGTCCTCATGCTCCCACGTTGATTCCTTGGAATTTTGATGCCCCCATTTAACCCAAACCAAGGATACCACTCGAGATCTTAGCCTACGCTCCCCGTGATCTAAGATTGCAACTGGTTGTTCCTCGTATGAAATATCGGGCTGTAATTCGATATCATCCGAAGGAATGTGCCAGTGAGCTCCTTTAAACCTCTTGTACTTTTTCAAGGATGAAACATGAAACACATCATGAATCTATTGTAGGTGTTTCGATTAGGCAAGCTGATACGCTACTGGGCCTATCTTAGCCATAATGGGAAAAGGTCCTACGTAGCGCGAAGAATGTTTTCCTTTCTTCCCAAATCGCTTTATACCCTTCATTGGCAAAACTCACACCAAAACTTGATCTCTAACCTCCAATTCCACATGCCTTATATTAGCATCAGCTTAACTCTTTTGATGATCATGAGCTATTCGGATGCGATTGTGAATAAGTTCAATCCTCGAAGAAGTATCTTGAATCATTTAAGGTCCAAGAAATTTATTATCCCCTACTTCCAACCAACAAGTTGGTGATCTACACGATCGACCATATAATGCTTCATAGGGATCCATCCCAATAGTGAATTGGTACGAATTATTATAAGCGAATTCGACCAAGGTAAGGTATAGTTCCCAACCTCCTTTAAAATCAAGCACACTCATTATGAGCATATCCTCCAACATTTTGTTGACTCTTTTCGTCTGCCCATCTGTTTGAGGGTGATAGGAGGTACTCAACTTCAATTCGGTTCCCATAGATTCTTGGAACCTATGAGAAAAATGGGAAACACAAATTTTGTCTCGATCGGAAACTATATTAATGGGCACCCCATGGAGTCTAATAACCTCTATAATAAATAGCCGGCCATAACGAGTAGTATTATAGTCTATACGTGCTAGTAAGAAATGTTTCGACTTAGTTAAGCGATCGATGATGACCCAAATAGAATCATGACCTCTTTGTGACATTGGTAATCCCGTGATGAAATCCATCGAGATACTTTCCCACTTCCATACCAGTATTTCCAAGGGTTGTAACAATCCTATCGGTCGCTGATGATCTACCTTCACAAGTTGACAAGTAGTACATTGGGAAACAAATTCAAAGATGTCTTGTTTCATACCCACCCACCAATATTGACCGCACATGTCTTGGTACATTTGTCCCCACCTGTATGTACTATAAATTTGGACCCATGAGATTCTGTCATTATGGCCCGTCTTAAATCCCCTTCGTCTGGGACAACAAGTCTCCCGTGGAAACTTAGCCCACCCTTAGAACTTATAGAGTAGGATTCCACTCCCTCGGTTAACAATTGGTGTATACGGTCCTGACAACTTTTGTCCCTTCCTTGAGATTCCACAACCCTTGCCACTATAGTAGGTGTAACGGTCAACACCGACATAAACGCCCTAGAAACTGCATCATCTTGGCTAAATTCCTTCCATTTAGCCTTCCATACCTGTGCTAACTCCCCCTCGGGTTTCTGACTCAATGCATCAGCCACTACATTAGCCTTACCCGGGTGATAGTGAATATAAAATTGGTAGTCTTTCAAAAATTCTAACCACCGGAGCTGTCGCATATTCAAATATTTCTACAGAAATAGATATTGCAACGATTTGTGGTCCGTGAAAAGACTAAATTTCTCCCCTAGGAGGTAATGTCTCCAAATCTTCAAGGCAAAAACCATTGTAGCAAGTTCCAAATCATGAATCGGATAATTCTTATCATGGGGATTTAATTTGTGAGAAGCATAAGCAATAGCCCGATGCTCTTGTTGTAGCACACCTCCCAACCCTTGCATATATGCATCAGTAAAGACCAAATATTCCAACCCCGACCTCGATAATGCAAGTACTGGAGCAGAAGTCAACTTATCTTTCAACTCATCAAAAGCTAGCTGAAAAGAATCATCCCAAACAAACCTCACCCCCTTCCAAGTTAAATTTATCAAAGGGTTAGCAATCTTAGAAAAACCCTTCATAAATCTGCGGTAATAGCCAACCAAACCCAAAAAACTTTGAATTTATGTAGGTGTCATGGGCTGACCCTATTCCCTCATCACAATAACTTTACTCGGTCTACCAAAATGCCCTGAGCTGTCACAATGTGACCCAACAACTGTACTACCTGTAGCCAAAAACCACACTTCTCAAACTTGGCATACAATTGATTATCCCTCAACGTGTGCGCGACCAACTGTAAATGCTTAGCATGGTCGGCTTCTGTTTGAGAATAAACCAGGATGTCATCAATAAACATGATAACAAACTGGTACAGGAAATCTCAAAACACTCTATTCAGAAGGTCCATAAAAAATTTTGGAGCATTGGTTAGCCCAAAAGGCATGACCAAAAATTCATAGGACCCATATCTAGTCAGGAACGCAGTTTTGGACACATCATGTTCCCGTATTCGCAGCTAGTGATACCCAGTCCTCAAATCTATTTTTGAGAAGTGCGACACTCCCCTAAGTTGTTCGAGAAAATCATCAATCCGAGGTAGTGGGTATTTGTTCCTGATGGTAACTTTATTCAACTCCCGATAATTAACACACAACCGGAGAGAACCATCTCTTTTCTTCACAAATAATATAGGAGCTCCCCACGACGATGTACTACGCCTAATAAACCCCTGCTCTAACAACTTCTGAATCTGATCTCTTAACTCCCTCATCTCAATAAGAGACATACGGTATGGATCTCTATAAATCGGTCGCGTGCCCAGTGCTAAATCAATCACAAACTCAATCTCCCAAGTTGGGGGTAAACCCAGTATTTCCCAAAAAACATCTTTGAATTCCCTAACCGCCGAAATTAAATCTAAGGAAATGAAATACAAATAAGTGCTAGAACCTCCCTCTGAACGAGGCATAGCTACTAAAAACATCTCTTGCCCTGGAATGGCAAAGACTATACTTTTCCCATAGCAATTTACTATCACGTGATACGTTACTAGCCAATCCATACCCAAGATTACCTCATACCCGACCATATCAAGGACGAGGAAATAGGACTCAAAACACAAGTTACCAAGATTTATTTTTACCTATTTACAAATAAAGAAAATGAGCCAACCATCACCCATAGAAGATTCGACACTAGTGAAAGTACTCTCCGCAGATTTTATTAGCTTCGTCGATTGAGCAAAACTTCTAGGAATAAATGAGTGGGTCACACCTGTATCAAACAATACACGACCCATATTCCCATGAATGGGAAACTTACCCTTAATAGTAGTAGGCGCTGGCAGGGCTGGAGGGAGCATAGCATCATGTATGTGGTAGACACGCCCATACTGTAGTTGTCCCTATTGTGGAGGGACAACTGGATTAGGCACTGGTGGGGTAGCTGTGCCTACTGATGTTGTGAAATTCTTAGAAACCATTATCCAATCAACTACGGACACACCTTCCTATAATGACCCAGCTCCCCACATTGAAAACAATGACCCACCATATTTTCCTGATTATGGCCCCTGTTATTTTTGAACTGCCCAAAGCCTTGGCCCAGATGGCCTCGACACCCATTGTTGCCCTGACCTGCATGACCCACCTGCTGTTTCTAGGCACCCTGATCGTGCCTAAAATTACTTCCACCAAAATTAAATCCCCCAAAATGCTATCTTTTGGACAAGTCCCCTTGTTGGGCATCCCTGTCCTTTTGCTTACCTCCCGATGATTGGGACGAGGGTAGTGCTCCCTCTCCTGCACCATTGCCTCCTGTCTTACTGGCTTGCCCCACAACTAAAACTTTCTTACTTCCTTGAACATGCAACCGATGATCTTGACAATGGAGTAATGCGGCATTCATAACATCCCTAAATGTTTGTAAATCTAGATTTCCCAGCAAGTGTTGTTGTATTCTCCAATGTAAGCCTCCAATGAACTTTGATATTCTCCTCTCCTCCGGAGTCACCTCATCTGTCACAAACTAGCCAAATGAGTGAATTCCTTCTCATACTCTGCCACCTAACATTCACCTTGAACTACATCTTTAAGTTTCCTCCTCATTTCCCTTTGGACTGCTGGAGGAAAATATTTTCGGTCAAACAAAAGCTAAAAGTCAGTGATAGTCATAGTATCTCTTTGCTCTAGCGTGGTCATCGACTCCCACCAATGTAAGGCTGCTCCAACTAGCTTAAAAGTACCAAGGATTTTCTTATGTTCTTTACTACAGTCTATCAAGGAAAGATGATATTGCATATACTTTTTCCATTGGTTTGCTACTATCACGTCAGAACCACCCTAAAATTCCTGGGGATGACCCTTTAAGAAGGATTCTCTGACTCTTTCCCACGGAGAAGGTCCCGCAGGGTATTGTACCTCCTGAGCCCTCGTCTGTTGGGCTTGGGGAAATTATTGAACCATGGCAGTTATTACCGTATTAAACGCCTGAGCGAAGATATTGACTACTTCAACGGTATTAATAGTTCCTTATTGTGGCGGTGGAGCACCTACATCAACTTCTACAACTCTATTTCTTCTTGCAGGGCAACCTCTCTTAGGTGGCATCTGATATGAAGAAACAACTGAATTAGAATACTAATATGAACAATTTATTTTGCAAAAGATCGCCAATATAGATAAACAAAGCAGTCCTAACAATAAGGCTCTATATCAAAGAACGCTACGGTAGAACGTGACAAGTCCGCATAGATCCTAGAGAGTCTAGAACCCGATGCTCTAATACCATCTGTGACAACCCGCTTATTAAAATAAGAGTTGGCCAGCCCGATACTCCATCAATTACAGGAATCATAGATGGACCATTCTTTGCATCATTGTAAGACAATAAGTATACGAGATAACCACCCATTATTTTGGAAAACGGATTGTCATAATTTATTTGTAAATTAAAGAAAAACATTTAAACAATCCAATTGAAAAGAAGGTGGATGCAAATAAAGACAGATAATAAATCGACAACTATATAGAATAAAATAACCGAATAAGTTGTCCGTTAAAAGACTAATACAATAGGGTTACACCGAGTATTAAAGTACAATATCACATATGTAATACATGTACCAAACTTGGGAAACATGCCCGAATGTGTAACCAATCATAACTAGAATACAAAAAGAAGATGTAAGCGTATATATCAAATATCCCATAACATTCGCAAAGTGTTACAGCTCCAGGACACTGAAATAGAAAAGTCAATATGGGCGTCCTTACGACGGAACACCTGGTCGATTATAATATTCATGCAAAACAAAGAGATATAAATGGGTCAAAGCCCGGTTTAATATGATCACCATGTGAATAAAGTGTATCACAATCATGGGAAATTTAATCATCATGAATAATCTTGTTTCATTCACCGTAATTAATGATAAGAAATCTAATTTCTCAATTTATTAGCATAGCCTACCGCAATGTCAATAACAGTGATCACAATTCAATATGCCGGAGAATATAGATAATATACAAAATTCATTTCACCGTTCCTTTTTTCATTAGGAACCGTATTCAAAGAAATTTATTTCATAAAGTGTCGTATTATCAATAAGATTTCACTTAACAAGAATAGAACTATATTACACAACAAATAAAGATTCTAAGACCGTCCTTCCGGATTTCCCCCTGGATGCGCCCCTAAATAGTTATCATCTTCCAAGTCCTATCACCAAGACAACCTGGGAATCCTACATCGCATGACGTCGGGAAGCATCCATATACCTTCGACAGTGAGTCATAACCACACCCGAAATTACCTCACTTCGAACGATAATCACACAATACATAATAGTTGGTTCTATGGTCGAGGACTATATTCACCCTGCATTCACTAACCAAGGGACTTCACCTCATGCGCATAACTTCCCCTATGACAGAATTTATAGAGATGTGTATATACAAATTAGTATTCACAATTTAATCTCATTTACAAGTATGCATTACGTTTTATCCGAGGCCATAAGCGTTTAATGTCATTATTATAAACCTTAAAGTTTAATTATCTCCATTAATTAACATTCATTTTGTAACCCATCATGAAATGATCTTCTTCAATCCAATTCTATAACTCCACACTAACTCACTCTAAATCTCCCTAGGCCTAGACTAGTTCATTCTATAAAAGAAGAATTTACCTTCCTCTAAGTTAACTAACTGGCTTGATCCCCGAACTAAACCCCAAATCTCATTTCTAACTTAAGTTTTAAATGCTTTATTACTAGGATCTAAAATTATAGTTTTAATTCATTCAAGAAGGTTCTTAAGTCCCTATCTTAAAGAAAGAAGCTAGAGGAAACTAAACATTTTTGGGTGAAAAACAGGGAACCGGTAGACCGGTTAGGGGATCGCGATCGACCTCTCCCTTTAGCTATTACCTAGAAAGGAATACTGTAAGTTAATTTTGGAAGTCCAATCAATCGGTCCTGGGAACGCGGTCGACCGTGCTCTAAATTTATACTTTTCAAAGAAGCAGAATGCCTCCCCCATAAGGCCCGATTGATCATGCTTTGGACCACGGTCGACCGCGTCTACCAGTCCCACGATTATCTCTTCTTCTATAATGCTAAATCCAAAACCTAAACCCTTTATTCTTACACTTCCTTCATTCTCATCAACGAACAACACAACCACAATATCTCTACACCACAACAAACTCACATGACCAACTTAAATCCTACAAACAACAAGGTCCAAGGGCTAAACATACAAATTTACGAAAACCTACTATTTGTTCAAATTCTCGAATTACACAACTATAACAACAATTTATTCACATTAAATCATATACTAGGAAGTTAAAAACATACCTTAAGCTGAAATCTAGGATTCTCTTTCTGTAGATTAAAGATCAAACCCAATTTCTTATTTTCTTCTTCTTTCTCTTCTTTTCCCCAAATTCTCTTTCTCTATCTTTCTTTCTAGTTTTTGGAAGCATACACATGAGAATTAAGAGGGGTTGCAAGACTTAATCATGACTTTAGCATTAATTCCCATCTTTAAATGTTAATGCACCATTAAAATGACTCTTAACTACATAATTAAGTCATAACCTGTCAAAAGTGCTCGAAACCCAAAAATACAATATGAAACTTATTTTAACTATCTCGACTATTTCGGGACTAACCGCGCCCTCTAAATTGGCATCCGGAATAATATAAATCATTTCAGGTTCTAATTTTATTTAATCCAAAAATTTCGTTTAAAGCACAACGACACCATGAATCGTAACTGAATGCTATTTACGTTCACATAACAGTAAATATGCAAAATCTAGTAAATATTATCTTTTAATTCACTTAAAACAATATTTACCCCATTATCCAATATTTTATATAATTACCTCTCATGGAAAATTAATATAAAATTAATTACTCAAAAGTAAGGGTTATTACATTAAATCCTCCAAATTTATTAAATTCTAAACCCTAAAAAATATGGGGTCTTACATACTCCCTCCTTACAAAGGAATTTCTTCCTTGAAATTAAGACGAGTTTAGTAATCCAAGCCTCAAATACTTCCTTACTCACATGCCATTAAGATCGCTACACATTTCTCTGCCCCTTCTAATCAAGAATTATATTAAAATTAAATTAATTACCCAGGGCGCCCATACACCTTATACCCGTTCTTTCCTGCACGAATATAACCTGACTCTACTAGACCTAAATCGTATTATAACTTTCAACTCAAAGTTATAAACACATATGTGTCTAATAACCAAAGTGCCAAGACCATGTCCTAATGACCACACATCTTCCCACTTCCAACGTTGAGCTGAGTTTCATGCGTGGGACATCTCGCAAACAGAAATCCAAACAAGGACCCCCTGATGCACTACTAAGTAACATTGTCTATCGTTGAGATCAATTAGGCCCCCAGTCCATAGCACGTACCCCCAAATTTCTATCCCCTAAAATAAAAGTATACACATCCACTCTTATGTTTCAAAAGACATCGTACAATACGATGTCGCTTACTATCACTAGTTTTTAGCGCAAATCAATCACGATAACATATATACACATATAAATCTATCCACCCTGAATCCTATTAGTAACCGTCCCTACTCACCGGGATCAAATATAACAATACAAACAATTTCTTATAAATCTATTATGAAACACACAATAACATACATACACGTATATATAGACTAAACCCTATTTTAGGTGATAACTAGCACAAGTAAATCATATCTCTGAACAACGAACATAAGGTTTCACCATACTATATACTATAGCCCAAACATCTCAGCATAAATATCACTAATGTCTTGTACATAACATACTTATCTCAAACTCAACTTCGCACTCTCGGTGTGGCTATATCATACAGATATTGTCAATTACCCCACAATTTGAAATTTAATTCTTCTCGATATTTCCCCACCCATTAAATTGTGGTACAAAAGTTCTCTCAGTGCTTTCTTTGCATCACTACCCAGCTCTCCTGTCCATATATCGCAATATCTCTCAACATAATGTGTTTCTTCTACACGTTCAATAATTTTCCATTTCAAACTCATGCATTACCATCCAGCAACGTCCCACCACTCCCAACGTTTGTTAAGGTCCATGCGTATAGCATCCCTCAATGAAGCTCAAATGATCTTTCCCCAGTACACTATCCCTTAGCATTGTCCATCATCGAACTCCGTGGGTCCAAAGCACATCACTAAGATATCACCAATTTTGTCTCTCGACACATAAATTAAATCACCTATGCCCATGTCTCTCAAGGAGTCACACGATATGATGCTTTCATTATCGGTAAGTTCTTAGGACTTAAACAACAATGAGCTAAAGCGTCTCCACTCAACGGTAAACTCGATATACCCTGAATAACATCAGTGAAAATCCCTACGCACCGGGATCCCATATAACTAGAGAACTTTACTCTCTGAAGTCTACTTCATAAAAATATCACCATGAGATCGACCCTCTTTCAAGTGAGACATCGCCAAAATACACATCCTGCCCTAGAACCGCGAACATGATATTCTTGTTGTAACCTCCTACCATCTCTTAACTGTCTGTACCCAGGATAAAACCATACCTCGAATATCTCCTCTCACAATGAGCTATCCTCATAAAATATATTCTCTCACTGTCCTCACATGTGCCCCTGTAGATGGAACTAAAGAGAGACCCACTAACTCAATGGTGAGTATATACACTATACTAATGTTAACGATACCTCTACTAAACCTGTTTCTCATGGAAAACTAGTACTAATAATTTATTGTGGCTCGCTCGTGTAACACAAAACAAAGCCCAATCATCCCAAGATAAAACTCATACTTTCAATTACCAATAGCACTAGAAATTCAAATGGTTCATGTACATATCATCTTTATCCCAATCAAATGAAAAATTCTTATAAGGGCTACCCTTACTGGGCATACTGTTCTTGTCCCCCATTTCATTATGGACAGTATCCACACAAATGTTCCAACTCTTTACACACAAAACACCTCTATGTGTCATTCCTTTTTCCCTGGCCCCACTAGCCATTTTGTGGTTATCCTTATCGCAAACATTATAGACTTGACCCTGAATAGTACCCCCGTTGTCCCTTTGGCTCCGCTGGCCCTATAGGACTCGTTGCTAGCCTTGATAGCCTGACTGGATCCACCATCACTTGGTAGGAATTTTTTATTGATCTCAATTCTTAAAATGAATTCTCTAGTGGGTATACCGTCGAATAGTGCCCCCTTGCACTGTTAAATCTAGTCTTGCCCTTCGGTTAGGTTCTCCAACTCTCTTGGTTCCCTTCTCATGGAAGCGCTGATATCAATGACCATGGTTACTCCTACCGTGGTCACCTTTCTCTAAATATTTCAAGTCTTCTGTTAAGCATCCCCCCTACAATCCTTCTAATGGCCCTCACTAGTCACCCAAAATTATTCGGTGTACAAAGCCCGACCATACTTGTAAATGAATCGCATCAACTATACTTAGCAGTAGGAGAACGTAACTGACAAACATAAACAAATACAACAACCCTATAATAAGGCTCTATATCAAAGAACGTGACGCTGAAACCTAATAAGCTGCATAAATCCTAAGTGATGATGCTGAAAACAGCACCACCAGATAAGGTGTTGACAAGCTCAAACTAATGATAACTATGGCAGCCCAATAATGTATGTATAGTAGAAGGAGGTGATGATAATAGGATGAACACTTGAATGTAAGTTGTTCATCCCATCTAGCCTACGTCTACTATGAGTGTGTGAGTAATATCACTAAATAAAGGCACTAATGTCCATGGATACAATCTCTCCCAACTCTCTCTACTATGTAAAAATGGTAGAGTTTCATCTAGGGTTGTAAAAATGGATCCCTCTATAAGGTAGAGGATGACCATTATATATAGTGTTCGGGGGTGTACTGTACCACCTAAGCATGTAATCAGCATCTGCATGAAGATCTCACCAGTATAAGTATGACACCTGGCTGATCTTAAGTAAACAATCATGACCTCAATGTTCCCTCACGTGGAGGCAATAATTCAGTTATAATAGATTTTTCCACGTGCACCAAACCATATATCTATTTGTAAATGCTCGGCCCTGTCTTTGATTGGTAGAAACCTAGTCCTGGATGAGTACCAGGTTGGTGAGGTCCGACCATTACTTTGTCCGAGGTCAGTATCCATGATGACATCGGCCATGAGGGCTGGCAGAGGTTAGGTATGAGGTAGCAGTAACATCGCCCAGGGCCGATGATGACATGATGATTGATGATTGGCCCATGAGGTTTTGCTGGATTATAACATCGGCTTGGGCTGATGATGACAATGACAAAAAAAGATCTCGTGAGACTCTAGTGGTATCGGTTGTTGGAGAGCCGAGGTTGATGTGTAAGGGTCCAACCTTAGAAATACGACCTTGTTGATGGTTGTCATAAGATTCTTGTCACATCGGCTGTGATACTGGCCGAGGTTGGTTACTCTGAGTAAGAGGGTAAACTTTGGGCATATCACTAAGGACTCTAGAACCTGATGCTCTGATATCATCTGTGACACCCCGCCTACTAAAATACCGGGTGGCTAGCCTGTGAAAAAATTAAACATTGGTCTCATATGGCTCATTCTCAGCATATTATCAAAAACTTTTTAAAGTTACTAACCACCTAGTAGTTTAATTGGACCGGTGCCAAATTTTATCTTTCAATAATAATCAAAATGCAAAGCACAAACTTATAACTGAATCCAACATAATTGAATAAGATGAATAAGATGACCCAATCAACTATCGGTTCAACAATAAAATCCAATAATAAACTGAAACCATAACTTGGATACACAATGTCAAATAAATAAATGAATACTACATCTGCGGGCGATGTGACCAAATGAATACTGAAGTAAAGATCCTACATTAGTAATAAATGTACGAAGCGTCTAAAGCAAAGACTTATGACTTCCACATGAGCTGTAGTTGCGCATTCCTGGATAGAATCCTTAAACTGGGTGTTCCTATGGATGGACACCTAAAATATTTTGAAAAATATTTTGACACTGGTCAGATCCCAAGGAAAAAAATTTGAAAGTATTTAGCAAGCACTTAAATTGCTATAATTAAATTTGAAAGCACACGTTTCATATTTAATCTATTGCCGCACTCCCTTGAGGTATAATCCACCCTTCTTCTATTGTGCACACCTAATGCTTACCTCCTAACCTTCTTACTTAAGCTACCCCACATAACTAGTCGTATCACACCTCTTTCTACCACACGACTCTAACCTAAGTACTCTTACTTTAATTATTAAATCATATAATGTTATAACGAGTTATATAGGAAACTCCTTTTTAAATCATGTAACTTTCGCACTACTTATATAAGAAATACATTCACAATGTCGTGGCTTCCAATGATGCTCAATACTGGATTACAAAATGGGTTTGTATTTCCCTATAAATTTCCAATCCAAATAATCATTATCTCACTAAAGATTCTAACAACATTAATAATATGACTATTTCTTTAGTGTCATCATCAAACATCATATTTATCAATTCTCATCAATACATTATTTAAAATTACACGTTGAAATATAGAACTTCACTACTAGGAGACCAAACATACATAACACTAAACTTAGAAGAATTACCAATTAAGGATTCTAAAATAACATGATGATGTGACTACGATATGAATATTATTTTAGGTGAAGTTCCTTCTTTCTCGATTAGTTTAAATGTAGGGTTAATATTTGAAGGGAGATTGGCTGTTCCAAAGAGTCATGAGTTATGGAGATAATTTTTTCCCAAGGAACATGTCTCATTATTCACGATGCATCTCAGAGGGAATAATATTTATAGGACATGCGTATATCATACTGGTGGACTGAGATAAAGAAATATTTTGAAAAACTTATGTTTAGGTGTGCCGCCTATCAATTAGTAATGGTGCAGAACTAGAAACCGATGGGAGAATTACAGCCTTTAGAGATTCCCGAGTGAAAGTAGGAGAGTATCTCCACAAACTTCATAGTTCTACTATCGAGGCCCCAAGAGAGGGATTGATTCCATTTGGGTCATTAGCGATGGATTATCAAAAGTGGATCATTTCTTTCCAATGTCGATAGATTATGCGCCCATTAGTATGCCATGTTATTCCTTTCAAAAGTTGTGTGGCATCATGGAGTAAGGGATGACAATATATCTTATCGCGATAGTATATTTGTATCTCGACTCTGTTAGGGTTTTTAAGAGGCCATGGGGGTACAAATGAATTTGACTATGAAATTTCACCCCCAGCCTGGCGATCAAACTGAGCGAGTGAACCAGATTTTGGAGAATATGCTTGAACATGTATTTGGATCTAAGAATGAATTGGGATCATCACTTACGACACATGTAATTTTCTTAAAACAATAATCATCAGTAGACTATTTATATGGAACATTACAAGGCATTATATAGGCCACTATGCCATGCTCCGAGCTATTAATTGGAGGCAAAGAAACACCAGATGTTTGGATGAGACATTATTCAGGATACCTCAAAGAAGATGTCACTAATGCTATCATAGATGAAGATGACACTAGATTGGTAGAAGAGTTACATCGACAATTGAAGGGAAAGATAAAGTTTCTGGTGGGGGGCTAAGAAATTTTATGGGTCTACATGATGAAGGGAGTAATCAAATTTGGATCCAAAGTGAAATTGGCTCGCCACTACGTAGGTCCTTTCATGTTACTATATATTGTAATCCAGTGGCGTATAGATTGGCCCTACCTGACCATCTACAACGAGTACACGATGTTTTCCACGTCTTAATGTTGAAATTTTTTATGAGGGACAACGATGCCTATCAGCATATCGAACTTGATGGGATTAAGATACAGCCCGATGCGAGCTATGATGAGTGGCCACATTGCATCCTTGATCGAAGATAGTAGACATTTTGATCAAAGGTAATATTATTAGTTAGAGTCCATTACCCATGCCCTTCCAGGTGTCAAATGTGACCTACAGTGATAGAGGTGTCATCCTGGCTGAGTAAGATACTACCGAGATACTATTTGATGGCATATTAGTAACTGCTGAGTAGATTCTTGACTGACTTAACTCGGGCCTAGAGGATCATATGAACAAGCCTCTAAGTCTCATTTTTCCTTAGGGTAGAGGAGATGAGACATTAGGCCCATTGAGATGGCTTTTGGTCTTGGACTTCTTGAAGGATGAGACTGAGACGGTTGTTACACGATTCTTTGAAAGAGTGGGTTCCGTAAGGTCGGCCTGAGTCGAGCCAGGCTTGAGGTCATATACTAGTATATCAATCACCCCTAGTCCTTATTAGTCTCCTATGTAGATATGATACTAGGGGGTAAAAATGTCAGGCTGTAGTGGATGATTGGATGTCTGGCATATCAGATGTTGATTGATTGAAGGGTTTGAGGGAGTGACATTTATTATCTTATTTCTGGCATTGCGTATTACCCAACTAGTGGCGACAACGTGTGTGTATTTTGAGAATTGTTCCTTAAGGATGGGAACATTGGAAGTTGACCCATCATTATTGGGGTTTAAAACGATTTCAATTTGTTTATTTTTATTTCCTTATTCGTGCGCCATTCCCCTCTCTCTAGAACTCGAACTTTTCAGAGCCTCCTTCTCTCTCCACTCTCCAAGTGTTCTCCGATTGTTTTTTTAGGTTTCTTGTGGTTTTATGTCCATTAAACTCCTTCAGGTACTCCCTATTTCCACCCTTTCCAAATTTTGTGCACTTTTTATATTGTTATAGGCCATTTTACATTTTTTCGGCGATTTCCACCTTTTCTAGTTGCTTTTTTTCGACAACTTTAGGCTAATTGATGGTTGAGTGTGGTCGTTTTAGGGTTAAGTATTTGATTGGAGGTCCCCCTTGATATTTTGGTCTGTTATTTCCTTTTTAATTTCTATGATCAAAATTTCGATCTTCTTTTTCGGTGGGATTTGATTTTATTCTGGAACTGTTCTTGGTTAAAACCATTCAACTTCCAAGTTTTAATCTTTTGGTCAAACCTAGTCAACACCTAACTGTTTGCCCTTTTATTGTTGTCATAATCCAAGTTAAAGGTCATCATTTGAATGTTGAGGAGATTGTATGAACTGGCTAAAAAATTCCCAGAGCTTAGGGAGAGGATCTTTAGTGAGATCCGTCGGTACGAGGCCGAAGTCGAGGCTAGACTCCAGGATGAGGCATTTCCTTTGCACCCTCTTCCCAATTCCTCTTAGTGTTATCCGACCTCCTATAACCGAGAGATGAGACGATCCTCCACCATCCTGCCCTCCTATAGTTGTTAAATAAGAGGATACTTCCATAAGTCATCCCCAAACAATTGTCCTAAGTGTAGATACCAGGAATGTAAACTTGCCTGCAAATGATAATGATATTGACATCTCATCTTTTGATGGTTACAATCCTTCAACCTTGAGGCTTCGACTGAAGTTAACTCCTTTGCCCATGCTATGGAAGTGCCCGCCTTTCATACTGCTGAGATGGGGACAACAAGCTCTGATGAGGTAGAGATCCTTTTTATTAACTCTCGTACGACTGGTAATGCCAACTCTCAGTCTGATGAGGTATACCGAACTTCTAATGAATCAGTCCCTGAAGAACCGAGAGTCACCATTGCGCATCCCCCTATTCGAATGATTATCCTTGTCTCTACCGTGACCGAGGGGGGATTTCAAAATATATATCTAGGTGGGGTATTGGTCACTCATGTTGTCGACTCAGGGGACGAGGGCGAGGAACCATTAGATACCCGTTATTCCCAGACGTTTTAGAGTGTATTAGTGATTTTGACCTCCTATAATGGAGACACTTGTATTGATTAACATTGATATCACGATAAGAGCTCCCGACGAGGTCGAGAGAGCTTTAAACGGCCGACCTGGCGAGGTCGCAGTATACGAGCAAAAGTTCAAGTTAGGCTTTCATCTTCCTATACATCCTTTTGTGCATTCCATCCTACCCAATCTTAATTTATCCCTTGCTCAACTTTTTTCGAATGCTTGGATAATCCTTCTCAGTTTTATCTTGCTCTAGAAGTTTTGACATGATGCTAAGCTTCCAGTTGGCATGTTTAAAACGTGTTACAACGTTTCCTGTATGAGGGCTCAACCTAGATACTACCACTTTATGAATAGTAAGTGAAAAAAGAAAGTGGTATTCATCAACCAGACATCCAACAATTATTGGAAGCCGATATATTTCTTCATATCTGGCGTATGGGAGTTTCCCACCAATTATGTCTACTCTTCCTCTGCGTCGAGGGCCCCCCAGAAATGGGGTAAGGTCTCCATGGCTACAAAGCTTGACCCGACTTGAGTCTGGATGACCAAGAGAAGATAAAAACAATTCAAGTCCAAGGTGAAGGGGGTGGTCTTATAAAATATGAGGACCTTATAACCTATGACATCTTGGTCGTGATGGGAGTGGATGTTTGTCCTCTTACTGAAATCTGTAACTTTGTTTTTCATTTTCAATTGTAACCCCATATTTTAATTACAATGTAGGCTTTAACATTTCTGATGTTTAACTTTGAACTTTTGTTGGTCATCCATCTGGTGTCCCTTAAGCTCTATGGAAAATGGTGGCCTCTAATCTTGCAAACATGGTGAATAGAAACTAGCAGCCACCAGTGGTAAACTGAAAAAATCAAATGTGGGCGGCCCCAGCCAAGCCGACGATACTGGGAAGATAAGGAGAAAGTCGAGGACCCTATCACCCAAGACAAAAAAAATAGAGTAGGTAGGAAAAATTAACGGATAAGACGATCCCCATCTCAACCGATGACGGCCATTCTGCTCGGTTTCCCAGCTAAAAGTTGATGACGAGAGTCTGATTGTGAATACCAAGAAATTTATTGACTATGTCGCCTCCCTAAGTTCTGAAGATGACAAGTGCTTCCTATGCTCCATGAACTCTTATTTTCTAACTAAATTATGCCTTTACAAGGCCATCGAGATATTTCATCAAACTTTGACAGTTGAATTTTTCCACAAGTGTAATCCCATACTAACTTGATTCTTTACTTCTTTTTCAATCTCTGCTTGCCTTATACCGCCTAGGAAACAGGGTTGATAAGAGGCTTCCCTTAATCCATAAAGGAAGAGATACAAAAAAGATAAATGAGGGCCTTAGGGAAGAGATTCAGAAGGCTGCATCAACTCTATAGGAAAAGATCTCAGAATTCAAAAATATGAAAGCCAACCATGAGAAGACTTTAAAGGGGTTGGCCGACAACAAATAAGTCGAGATAGAGGTAGAAGTCAACGATACTTTGGATAACGCTAAGGCACAATCTGTGGCTGAGTTTAAAGAGTCTAACGAGTTTGGAAGATAGGTATTTGAGTATCTTGAGAGAGGCATAAAAATCATTGGCCCATGGGCCACATGAAAGCATGTCGCCTCAGGGACTTCATCCCTTGAAAACATTGAAGGTCTCGGCTTCAATGACCCCCTGCTCAAGACTTCTCTGTCTGAAGTAGAGAATTCTACCGAGACTCTTGAGGCCAATCTTATAGAGCAAACTGAAACGTTGATGATGCGGTCGAGGGTGGTGTTGATGGGGATGAGGCCGACACCTAAATCCTTACACAGAATGTCTTCGTTCCTTTTTCTGAAGTTCTCCGATAAGAGGCTCAAGTTGGACTTGTTATGGGTGGCCGTATGTGGCCTTGTTATCACTTTCTGATGTAACACTTGATACATTTTTTATTTTCTAACTTTGTACTTGTTATATGAACACTTTTTCTGAACACTTTCATTTTTTCTTTGAATGACAAATGATAATTCTTGTGTTGCTTACTTTTGTCGTCTCTTCTTGTTATTACATAATTTCTATTTTATATTTGAATTTTGCTTGTTTGGCCAAAGCTATTGATGTTTTAATGTGACACCCCGCCTAATTAAATACCAGGTGATCAGCCCTTTAATAAATGAAAACAGGATTTAAAAAATGGTTCATTCTTAGCATCACTGTCGAAAACAAAAGTAATTACTAATCACCTATTAGTTAATTAAGCCGGTGCCAAATTTTATCTTCCATTAAACAGACAAGTAATGATATGTGGAAAACTTAATTACAAAATTCACATAATACTAGATTCCAAACCATCTCAAGTAAATAAATATAGACTTGCCGAATAAACCATTGTCTCAGATCCCAAACCAACTAATAAATCCAACTCATAAGAAAATCATAATACAAGTATGAAACTGAAATAAAAAATGTGTCAAATAGGGCCAACATTCCCAAAATGAAATACTAGAATAAAATTATATTCTAGGAATGATATGATAAATGCAACTAATCAAAACTCTGCAAGCCTCCACAACGCTACAGCTATACTTCCCTATAAAAATCATCAAGTCAGGCATCCCTGTGGCTGGACACCTAAAAGGGTTTTGAAAAGATGTTTATAGAAAGTGTTAGAACCCAAAACATTTTGAAAATATTGAGCAAGTATATATCACAATTTAAAAATCAGTTATTGATTACACATGTTAGGTTCACATACACTCACTTGAGTTTCCTCACCTCCCAACTATTATGCACGCCTAACGTTTCAACTTAAACCATCTATCTATTCTACCCAAGCTAACTAGACTTAAGTATTTTTTAATATGAACATGTCTCTGTTCCCGTACTGCCCATACAGTACTTCACCTGTTAGTTAACGTTTCTCATACGTTATAACAGTTGAAATTATCATTTCACTTACATTCTCATTTTTCCATTAGTTAAGTTTCACTACTTAATTCAATCTTTAGATATCCATTATCTAACTGTCTAATATCACACATAAGTATAATATATATATATATATATATATATATATATATATATATATATATATATATATATACACAATTACGGCATCGCTCAAAAGGACCACCGCCAAACATGGGCATATTGTGCTATCAGTCCAAGTACCTCTCATACTAAGTAGGGACAAATGGTTTAGTACATCTCCTCGAACCCAAAATCAAATAACAAAAAGTGGCGGTGAACATATTTCTAAGCCTTTAGGCTATGCACATACCTAACGTACCCAAACGACATGCCGTACACACTAATAAATGACACATAGTGAGCCGCACTAAGTTTTATGTTCTAGGACACAAATCCATACCTCCCTGGAATCGACAAGGTGGGATCACCCACTGCGCGAGAACCCCCGTGAGAGAAGGTAGCGTTTGTATGTTAACATATATCATCAATTATATAATAGGTACACACACAACCTATATATATTCAGTAGGTATTCACACAACCTAATTATGATTAGTTGTAGTTAGTGTATATCACTCGAATACTCACCGTATATTCAATTTATGATTATTCTCACTATCGTATTTAAATAGAGTATTAATCTCTACTCTAAGGGCCCTAGTTACCACTTGTTCTATTTCAGTATCTAAGTTTTCCTTACCCTACTAGTTCATGCCATAAGTCACTCAAGATTTCTCATAATTACATTATCATACTCACGAATTGATTACAATTTATGCCTGAATCATTTTAGTCTTAACTCTCTCCCTAATCCTACCACATGCCCTTAATCATTTACACAAAGTGGGCAAATTGTCACCTTTCAGCCGGCCAGCCTTGTCAAGGTCATTGACCATGACAAAAAACACGCGTTTTATGTGACGGTCATTGACCTTGACACGACCGTGACAACTAATTGTCACGGTCAATGACCGTGACAAGTCCGTGACAAATTTAATTGTTACGGTCTTGTCACGGTCAATCACCTTGACACGACCGTGACAACTTTTCCAGCAAAAACCCTTTCCCCCTTCTTTTTTCCCTCCCACCATTCCCTCCCTCTCTCTCTCTCTCTCTCTTGACTCTACTCTCTCTCTCTCTCTCTCTCTCTCTCTCTCTCTCTCTCTCTACTTTCAGGTCCAATTTCTCTCTCTCTCTCTCTCTCTCTCTCTCTTCCATTTATATATATATATATTTGTGTGTATATTTATGTGTGTATGTGTATATATATATGTGTGTATGTGTGTGCGTGTGTGGGGGGTGGGTCGGGGTGGGGTAGGGTGGGGGAGGGGGTGGTGGAGGGGGGCAGGGGATGGGGTGGGGTGGGGTGCGATGTGTGTGTGTGTGTGTGTGGTGGTGTGTTTTGGAGGAGGGGGTGGTGGAGGGGGGGAGGGGGCGGTGGAGGGGGGCAGGGGGTGGGGTGGGGTGTGTGTGTGTGTGTGGTGGTGTGTGGTGGGGGAGGGGGTGGTGGAGGGGGGCAAGGGGTGGGGTGGGGTGGGGTGTGTGTGTGTGTGGTGGTGTGTGGTGGGGGAGGGGGTGGTGGACGGGGGCAGGGGGTGGGGTGGGGTGTGTGTGTGTGTGTGTGTGTGTGTGTGGTTGTGTGTGGTGGGGGAGGGATAATTCACGGGCTTTAGCTAAACTAGGGTTTTATAGAGTTTCGCTCCTACTACTTGGGCAATGACTATACTAGGGACCAAAGATAAATAAATAAACTGGTTTCAAAGTAAATACTAGGAAATCCCAATTTATAACCGTCTAATTTATATCCTTTATTTATTTAATCACGATTCATTCCACTAAATAATCATGATTGCACTCAAATTTAATTATTTATAAATCACTTGAAAGAATGTGTTCTTATTATTAAAGTTGATTACGGTATATTATGATTCCCCACGTTATGTTTTCGATACCTTCTTGGTTAAATAAATTTTCTACTAACCGATTTTAATGAATATCTCATCAATTCCTTGATTCTAAAACTTAATTCTATAGGATTATAAAATAGTTCATCGGTCGGGTAAACAAAACATATAAGTCTATCAAGGGGTATCACAATCCAAATTATTTCTTGGACGTGAATTCCTCCAAATTATGATCTCATACCTATTCACACAATGATTGACAAACTTGCGAGGATCTATTGTTCTAACATATAATTGAACTTCACCCATCGCAATCGAAGAAATAATTGTGAAAGAAATTTAATATCCATAACCCTAGGGATTAAGAATCTATGAACTTTTTGCAAACGATATGAGATTTCCCATGTTTAATCAAGAACATCCTTAGACTTGTAGGGGGTGGGGTGGGGTGGGGTGTGTGTGTGTGTGGTGGGGGAGGGGGTGGTGGATGGGGGCAGGAGGTGGGGTGGGGTGTGGTGTGTGTGTGTGTGTGATGTTCAATTTAGTTGCTGCACAAACTAACGGTCAAAGTAATAGTATATAATTCCAACATTTCAAACTACTTGAACATCACAAATGGATACGAACTTAAAATATAAATTGAGATAACCTTAGAATCTAATTAGGGTAAAAATATAATGGCATCAACTAACATATATACACAACACTAAAAGTAGACATCAATTTTATAAATAATTGATAATAGTTGGATAATAATTGGATAATAAACATCGGGAGGGGGTGGGTGGGGTTTTGAATATTATTTACATTCAAAATAAATAATTGATAATAGTTGGATAATAATTGGATAATAATTGATATTTTCATTCAAAATAAATATTTCATTCAAAAATATTGGATAGTAATTGATATTTTCATTTAAATTGATAATAATTTTATTCATGAAATTAATTCAATTAGGTAAAACCCATGATAATGAAATTTATGCTACAATTATAATTATCTCATGTCATAATTTTATTGATAAACAATATATGTAGTTGTCACGGTCGTGGTGGGGGAGGGGGTGGGGGTGGGGTGGGTAGGGGTGGGGTGTGTGTGTGTGTGTGTGTGTGTGTGTGTGCGTAGGTGCGTAGGTGTGCGTGTGTGTGTGGCGGTGGGTGGGGGTGGGGGTGGGGCACCCATTTAATAACTCTTTAAATATTTGGAAAAAACATAATGTTACAAAATTGAAACGAAATGGTATTGACGGAACTTACACATACGTTATAATATAGACGAAACATTTTTTTATTTGTACTATTAATTCAATTAATTCAATTACGTAAAACGAAATGTGTACTATTAACATTTTTTTTTATATGTACTAATAACATTTTTTTTACAGAAAAAATGTTTCCTTCAGATGTTAAGGCGAAGATGATGATGTTGTTTATGATGATGCCGTCTGGGTTCGGTGGTAGCGGAGGCGACGAGGGCTCCTCCGCCACTAGGCTCCCCAAATATGGAAAATTTGGGATTACCGTCGAAAACAAGTCGGAGCTTTTAACGAGATCCCTCGAGCTGCTAAAGACGGTCATCGGCCCGGGGTTTATGAGTTGGAAGGAGGTGCCATATGAGCTCAAGTTATCTGTTTGGGCGGCACTACAGGTAATATTTATATGAATATTTCAATTTATATTTATATTTATATTTATTCGCAACTAACATTGTATTTGTTGGACAGGAACAATTCAACTTGGATCCAAAGCTACGCGATTTCGTCTTGGAGCAGTTGAGGGAGCAACACAAGACGTGGAAGAAAAATATGCGGACACGGTACTTTGGAAAAACACGAGAGTCCATTTTACAATGGCGTGGATCCGTCCCGCCCAAGGAGCCGATCTCATTGGCACAATGGATAAAGTTCATTGACAATGAGATCGAGGATCGACAATTGGCATCTCGCCAATCGGGGAGGGAAAATCGGGCTAAAAAGACGGACGTGCACTACTTCGGCCGGACCTCTTACGCTGAGGTGGAGCATAGGATGCAGGTAAGATTTAATTTATCTATAACTAAAGAAATATATTATTGGATATTATTTTACTTTACGGGGACGATACTAATTTTACTTTACTTTATTTTATTTCAGGGGGTAGGGAGTGGGCCAGGGGGTAAGCCACATAGGCTCGATACTTATGTGGCTCTTCGGACGAAGAAGGGGAAGGACAAGGAGGTGTCCCCGAGCGTCGCGGCCATGATTGTATGTAATCCGACAGTTTAATTATTGTTAATTACGTTATAATTTTTTAGTTTACTTATTTTACTAATCATGTGCTTTTTATCGTTTCAGGCAAAGCTTAAGGAAGTGCATGAGTCGTAGTCTGATGCCGACAAGGCATCTTTGTCCACAGACGCACTCAGCCAAGTGCTTGGCTCTGATCACAAAGGGAGGACAAGGGGAGTGAGCTCGCGGGTGGCCAAATCTAGGATCATCGGATTGGAGATGAGCGACACCGGGTTGTCTCGAACGGTGGATTCACACGATGCGAAGCTGTCCCGTTTGGAGGCGACGGTCCAAGATATGTACGCATTCATGAAGCGTACATTGGGTGGAGATCGTAAAGGTAAAGGGAAAGGGAAGGAGAAGGAGGTGGAGGAGGAGGTGCGGGAGGACGAGGTGCAGGATGACGAGGATGTGGACCTCGTTGCTTCATCACCGACACGTTCGTACTTTGACGATCCACTTCCCTTTTTGACGCCCTCCAACAGACCATTGTCGACAATTGGTTGGCTGAGCATGTTCATATTGGACGTATTTGATGGCCAGCGGATAGGGCGGGGGTTGAGGGACCCGAATATCGTCGAAGGTGGAATAGTCCATGGACGTGTGCTTCAAGAGATGGAGTCCAGGGTGCTCGTCACACATGTCATACCCGGGAAGGAGAACTCCCTATTGTGGTTGCACGAACAATGCGGCACGACGTATATTAGTGGGTGCGTCAATTCGTATGTCGTGTGGCCTAATCACCTCCTCAGTTTTATCCAAGACATGTAGTAACATTATTTTTAAGTTTGTCCATTTTAATTATATTTGGATTATATCGTCATGTATATTGTTTTTACTTTGAATATTTGGATTATATCGTCATGAATATATATTTTCATTATCTTTAGTTTGTGTTGGATATATGATGTTTAGAACAGGTACAACGTTGCTATAACAGGTACAAATATACTGCTGGGCAGTGGCGGTGGCCATACTGCCCAGCAGATTTTTTTTAAATTCTGCCCAGAATTGTCACGGTCATTGACCGTGACAAGCCCGCGACAAAAGTTGTCACGGACGTGTCACGGTCAATGACCGTGACAATTCTGGGCAAGAGGGGTCACGTTTATGTCACGGTTTAGAACCGTGACAAACGTGTCACGGTCACTGACCTTGACACGACCGTGACACAAAATGCGAGTTTTTTGTCAAGGTCAATGACCGTGACACGACCGTGACAAAAAAAGTTGTCTCGCCTCGAAATGTCACGGTCATTGACCTTGACAAGGAGGATTTGTCAAGGTCAATGACCTTGACAAGGTGGATTTGTCAAGGTCAATGACCTTGACAAATGGGCAGATTTGGTGTAGTGTATTCACTCAAAAACTCATATTTGATCCGTCGTTCTACTCACATATCTTTTTATTTCTAATCCTCTATAGATATTGACTCATTCTACGTGAAATCCTTGCGCATAACATGTATACAAATCATTCTTTTCTTCCAAGAACATTCATTTAATGAATATAATTGAAACCATTGTCATATGGGTATTATAACTTCATATTGAATTGTAATAAATCACTTGAATTTGACCAATAGGGTATGATTTCATGGTTGGGATGATGTATTGATGATCTTCTCTTCCAATCCTCACTCCAAGCTTGATTGTGGTGCAAGAACACACTTCAACCTCTCAAGAACTCTTCAAAACCTCCAAGAATTCTCTCCTTTTGCTCTCTAGTGGATACCCGTTGTATTTTATGTTTTTAACCCTAGCCACTCTTATCTAACATCTAATAAAAAGGAGTTAGAAATTCATAGGTCTCCTAACCCTCATTTTCCAAATGACTAAAATGCCCCTATACGGTGCTGGTCTAGGCTAAAACTGCCTCGGGACCCAATTAATACCTCTGGGTATACTATTTTGACCGTTTTGGAGTCATTCGTGACCTCAAAATCATCTCCGAATCACTCTACATAATTATTCCATATCGACCCCAAATTAGTCAACACGCGACTCCCAGTTGAGATAATTCCAATTATACCAATATCACTCACTATTATGCGTAATAATTTCCATACGTTATTTACTATTCACTTAGTAGTTTAAATTCATAATATTAATCATTATCTCACTCTTGATTAATATTTAATAAACAAATTATTACTCAATTCAATTCAATTACTTCTCTCACATAATATAAAATAACTAATTAATTACCACATTAATTAAATTCAAATACGCAAAAATACAGGGTATTACATACTTGCCCCCTTATTGGGAATTTCATCTCCGAAATTAGGTCATACATGCGGTAAAAAACTCTGGATACTACTCTCACATGTCATCCTCCCTCTCCCAAGTAGACTCATCAACATTGTGGTGTCCCCACTGAACTCTTACTAGTGTCACCATCATAGAATGCAGTTTACGCTCACTACGATCTAGAATAGCAAAGGGTCTCTCCGCATACGAGACAACTGGCTACAAATCAATCTCCTCGATTGGAACGTTTTAGAAAACTCTCTCGCTCCTCCTATACTTCTTCAGTGATGCTATATTTAACACATTGTGTATCTTCTGAAGATGCGTTGGTAATCCCAATCGACATGCCACTGACCTCACTCTCTTTATAATAAAAAAGGCCCCACATATCTCCACTCTAGCTTCCCTTTCTTATTGAATCTCATGATCCCCTTCATGGGAGACATGCGAACCAACACCTAGTCCCCAACCTCTAACTCCACATGCCTCTAGTCGACATCATCATAGCTCTTCTACCTATCTTGAGCAATCTGAATATGTTCCTTAATTAGCTCAATCTTGGCAATCATCTCATGTATCATCTCTGGCCCCAATAACTTATTATCACGCACCTCAAATCAGCAAGAGGATGAATGACAAGGTCTCCCATATAATGCCTCAAATAGTTCCATGCCGATAGTGAATTGGTAAAAGTTATTATATGCAAACTCTACCAATGGAGGGTATTGCTACCACCCTCCCCAGAATCCAGAATTCACATCCTCAACATGTCCTCTAGCATCTGATTAACTCGCTCAGTCTTCTTGTTTGTCTATGGTGGATAAGCCGTACTCAACTGCAAGTCTATACCCATGGCCTCTTGGAAGCTCTCCCATAAGTGAGACATGAAAATCTTATCTCTATCAGACACAATGTTAATCGGAACCCCGTGCATCTTAACTCAATTTGTAATGAATAGTTATTTATACTGACTCGTCTCGTAGTCAGTGCGGGACGGTAAAAAGTGGGCCACCTTGGCCAACCAATTCAGTATTACCCAAATGGAATCCCTGAAGGTCTATCGAAATACTCTCCCACTTCCACACGTGAATATCTAATGGCTATAGCATCCCTGAAGGTCTCTGATGGTCAAATTTCACAAGTTGACAAGTAATACACTTTGAGAAAAAAAATTCTCTGTCTCTCTTCATTCCTACCCACCCGTACTATCTTGTTATATCTTGATACATCTTATCCCCACCGGGATGTACTGCAAACCTCGAACCATGGGACTCAGTCATCACATCATGTCTCAAATCCTCATCCTCATGCATAAATAATCTCCCATTAAAATGTATACCTCCCTCCGAGCTGATTGAGTAAGACTCTGTACGCTCAGCTAATAACTATCGCACCCTGTCCTGACAGAAATGATCCTCTGCCTGTTCTTTCACTACCCGCATCACAATTTTGGGAGTGATATATAACACTTCCATACACACTATGGAGACCTCATCATCATGTAGAATATCACTCCACTCCACTTTCCAGACCTCCGCTAACTCTCCGGTAGGTCATCGACTAAATGCGTCTGCTCCTACGTTAGCCTTATGAGGATAACATGTATATCAAACTGGGAATTCTTCACGAAATCTATCCACCGCCTCTGCCTCATGTTCATATCCTTTGGTGTGAAGAGATACTGAGGTGACTTATGGTCCGTAAACAATGTAAACTGCTCTCCCAACAGATAGTGCCTCCATATCCTCATGGCAAATTCCACCGCTACTAACTCAAGTTTATGGGTGGGGTAATCCTTCTCATGGGGCTTAACCTTTTGATACGCATAACTTATGGCCCTCTCCTCCTACTATAATACACCCCCAAGTCCCTATAAGGATGCATCAGTGTAAACCTTCTACTCTAGTCCTTCAGCTCATCAAAGGCCAGCTGACAGTGGTCACTCCATGTGAACGGTACCCCCTTACAAGTCAAGTTCATCAAAGGACCCATAATCTTCAAAAATCCCTTAATAAAGTGGTGATAATACTCGACCAAACCCTAAAAACTATGAATCTTCATTGGTGTCATGGGATTTCCCCACTCCCTCACTGCCGATACCTTACTCAGAGCCACTGCAATACCCATGTCAGATACGATGTGTCCGATAAACTGCACCTCTTGTAGACAAAATCCACACTTATCAAATTTGGCATACAACTGATGATCCCTAAATATCTGTAAGACCCTACACAGATGCATCGCGTGTGCATCCTCAGTACGAGAGTAAACTAGAATGTCATCTGTAAACATGATCACGAAGTGGTCTAAAAACTTCCGATATACTATGTTCATGAGATCCATGAACACTATCGGTGCATTGGTGAGCCCAAACGGGATCACCCTGAACTCGTATGACCCATACCACAGTAGGAAAGCAGTTTAGGCCACATCATCCTCCCGAATACGTAGCTGGTGATAACTTGATCTCAAATCAATCTTTGAGAAGTAGGCAGCCCCTCTTAACTAATGAAACATGTCATTTATCCACGAAAATGAATATTTATTCCATATAGTGACCTTATTCATCTTCCTGTAATCCACACATAAGCGAAGCGAACCATACCTCTTTTTTCACAAACAACACAGGCGCACCCCATGGTGACGTGCTCCACCGAATGAAACCCAGACCTAGGAGATGCTAAATCTGCTCCCTTAACTCCCGCATCTCCGAAGGGGCCATACGATAGAGTTATATGGCAATCGGTCTCATCCCTAGTGCTAAATCAATCATAAATTATATTTCCTAGCTCGATTGCAGCTCGAGTATCTCCTCGAATACATCCTTAAACTACCTCACTACTGGAATCGAGTATAATAGAACCACTATCTCCTGCGAGGTATCCTCCTCAATAAACTATAAGTGTGTGCGCGACCCTCCCTCAGGAAAAGGCATCTCCACGAGGAACAGCTCCTGCCCCAGAATGTAAAACACAACGGTCCTCTCATGGTAATCTACCATCACCTTATATCCTGCCAATGAATCCATGCCCAGAGTTACATCGTACCCCTCCATGTCTAGAACTAGAAGGTTTATCGCTAAGCTAGGTCTCCCCATTACGATATCGAATCCTCTACAAATCAAGTGTATCATTGAACCACTATTCATCGATGACTCTACACACATAAGGAGACTACCGACGGTCTCTAATAAATTGGCAACTCTAGCAAATCTAGTCTTAATAAACGAATGCCATGCCCAGTATAAAAAGGAATCCTACCCTCAAGCACATGAATATGAAACTTACCCACTACTTCTTGTAGGGCCTAAGGTGTAGGTGGCATCAGTACCTCCCGGACGTTATACACACGCCCATAGTGCATCTGCCCCTACTGCTGCTGATGGGATGGTGGTGCTGGTGCTGTAGGGGGTAAATGAGTTTATTGTCCCTACTAGGCACCTTGCTGCTGTGCCCTGCTCTACTATGGGAAATCTCTCCTCTTGTGACCCTGTTGGCCACAGATGAAGCACTGCCTCGGGAACTCTCTTTGTTTGTGTCCCTACTGGCCCTGATGTTGTTAGCCCTAATGGCCTCCACCTACTTTCCTTGGCCCTAACAGCACTGAGGAAATTGCTATTGATTTAGGCCCTGCTGACCCTATCTGTAACCCTTTCCCTCTGGTTGGTACCCTTCGTGCCTGAATCTCTTAGCATTGTTCCCCTACCAGGAATCCTACCCCTGATGAATAATTATCTGCTGCTGTGGTGTTAAGCTAGCACCACCCCCATTTGCCTTCCCCTCCTGGCTAGGCTCCCCACCTCTCTTGCTCCCCTTATCATAAAAGTGATGATCCTGACAGTGTACAAGAGCGACATTGACGACATCAGTATATGTCACCAATGCGGGGTTACTGATCAAATCCTGCCCGATCTTCCAAGCCAATCCCGTCCATAAACTTTGTCTTCTTTCTCTCCTCATTGCTCACCTCATCTGGCAAAAAATTAGCTAAACAAGTGAACTCCTCTTCTTACTAAGCTACCGAGAAGTCACCCTATGTCACCTCCCTAAACTTCTTTCGTATCTCTGCCTCGACTACAAGAGGAAAGTATTTGCGATCGAATCGTACCCAAGACTCAGTAATAGTCATCATGTCTCTCTCCTCGACGGTGGTAACTGACTCTCACCACTACAAAGCCGGTCTAGATAGCCTGAATGTCGCTAATATCTTCTTTTGAGTCTCTGTACACTCCACCATGTGTAGGTGGGGCTGCATATTCGATTTTCACTGGAAAACCTCAACAGCATCAGAACTCCCCTGAAACTCGGGTGAGTGGCCCTTCTGGAAGGTCTCTCTGACTCTCTTCCAAGTGGATGGCCTTACCTGGGCCTATAGATGTTCCTGGGGCTGAGAGAAATGAGTTGCCATAGTTTCCCAATAGTCAACCCAAATTTCACACTACTAGTTCATGTAATAAGAGCACTCAAATGTCGTCGTAGGTCATTCTCATTCTCTCGAAGTACTACATCCAAATTTAAACTTGTTCAGGTAATATTTACTTTTCTGAAATCTCGTTAGAATTGTTAAAATTATCGTTCGAACGAACCTATACTCCGAATCCACGTTAGAAAAGTCGTTCGAACGAGGTCATTCCAACGAACTTCGAATGAATTTTTTTTTGGAAATGTCGTTAGAATTCTCGTTTGAACATAGTCGTTCGAACGACTGTTGTGGTTGTTCGAACGAGAATTACCACTTCATCCCCCTAAAACTGCATTTTTCACCACTTTTGATACTCTAATTCACTGTTTCACAAACCCAAACTCCCATCCAAGTATATCAAACATCATACTGACCTATATATATGATTTCGAACATGTAATATTCACTAAATCATTAAATAACCTCAAATAAATTGGATTAATTGAAGATTGTCATCTAAAAATCCTAAATTCACAATTTTCATCAAGAAAACATATGGAACTCCGATTTTTTCACATTTTAATTGTTATTAGTTCGTCAATTTCATCTTCCAACATAAGAGTTATGACTACTATCAATTCTACCAAAAAATATGATTTGAATTCCTCAAATTTGATATAAACATTCATGTAATCAAAGTGGTGATTTTCCCACTCTAACATGGATATGATATTCAACTAACATTCAACAGGATAAACACTTGTCTCTATTGGTAGGTCTGATCCGTTGAAGAAGAAGGGTATGGTTGTGATGCTCTCTCCCCGATTTATAATTTGGTGGTGTTTTTGGTGCAAGATGATGACTTTTGGCCTTAAACTCCCAGAAACTCTCTTCTTTTCCCACATGTGCTCTCTCTTTTGGTTTAACAACTGATAACCCTAACTTCCTCTATGTGCCTCATACTTTAACTCTCAAATTTTCGTCGGACCCCTTTTTTCACAATTTTAAAAGAGCAAAATACCCCTATAGGATGTCGGTTTGGCCTAAAAGTGCCCTGGGACCCAAACTATACCCCCAGGTAGACTTTTCTGAAATTCTTGACCCTTCCGGATTAACTGGAGCAGTCGAAATGATCATATAAAATATCGAAAATGAAATTATATTTTATTATTCAATTTAAGTCCCGACACGACTAACACATACGTTCTGACTAAATTTATCACAACTGTCATATTTCTCACTCACAAAACCCATAAAGTTTTCTTCTTCTTATTATTACTCATTCAGTAAGTAACATTCAATATACATAAATATGAGCTCTTATCTCGCTAATTAGTATTTATTTTAACCCGGATTAAACTCCAAATAATTTTCCCAATTTTTGAAATTAATCCCACATTTAAAATCATTAAAATTACGGGGTATTACAGTTCACTCTTTTCTATCCCCTCATGTATGTAATTAATATTGAATGTCTATTCTTTATTTATTTTTTGTTATTGGTGTCACACAGATATAATGGAAGGGGTATTCTTTTTTTCATAATCTTATGTAATATGTATTTTATTTATGCATATAATGTAATGATAACTAACAAGCCTCATTATATATATTGTGATTGCACTTAAATTTGGATCAAATACTAACATTACATGCATTAAAGAGAATTTGAATTGTCAAAATCAGATAATAAGAGTGCTTGAATTTGGAATGGGTCTTTGGGTTATTTCACAGTGAGCCGAACACATATAAAATTTGTGTTAGGTGTGGATCTTATGCCAACCAATTTTTTAAAATAATAAAAAATTAAGTATTTTTATGATTTTTGGATGGAATCTTAATAGTGAGAATATTATTTATAAATATATCAATTTACATTTTATTTTATTAATATAGTAACAATAAATAGTAGATGGTGGGTAAGTGGGTCTGGGTGGCTGGATTGGTGGAATTTTTTTCACTTGATGAGAGGGATGAGCCGCATGATACTATATTATACTATGTTCACTCTTCTATATCCCCTAATGTAGCTAATTTATCTTGAATGTCCATTTTCTATTTTTTTTTTGTTGCCACACAAATAGAATGGAAGGGGTATTCTTTTTTTTCATAATCTTATGTAATATATATTTTATGGGAACCACTATCCCCACACCCCCAAAAGGTTTCCCCCACACCATTTCTAAAACAAAAACACTAAATGACTAAAATACCCTCAATTCAGTTTTTAAGTAAAAAATTTTGTTTACAGCTTTTTAAATAAAAATTTATTACTTAAAAAAACATAATATTTTGAAAAAAAATAAAAACATAAATTTTGAATATAAAAAATCCTAATATTCTGGAAAATTGAAATTTTAATATTCTGAAAAAATAAACTCATAAAATTCAATTTTTTATTTTATAAAATATTATGTTATTTATAATAAAAACTTATTATTTTTTTAATTCAAATGGACGTTAATAAAAAAAGTTGTTTTGTTATTTAATTAAAAAAATGGACTTTCTTTTTATGAACAAAAAAAAAGTTGACGTTAATTATATTAAACAAAAAATCTGAAGATTATTTTTTGTTAATAAAAACTGGAGTAAAATTTTATTATAAACAATATTTTTTGGGAACCTCTATCCCCACACCCCAAAAGGTTTCCCCGACAACCTTTCTAAAAAAAAAACACTTAATGACTAAAATACGCCCAATCCAGTTTTTAAGTAAAAAAAATTGTTTACAGCTTTTTAAATAAAAATTTATTACTTAAAAAAAACGTAATATTTTGAAAAAAAATAAAAACATAAATTTTGAATATAAAAAATCCTAATATTCTGGAAAATCAAAATTTTAATATTCTGAAAAAACAAAATCATAAAATTCAGTTTTTTATTTAAAAAAAAACATTATGTTTTTTATAAAGGAAACTTATTAGTTTTTTTTATTAAAATGGGCGTTAATAAAAAAAAACTGTTTCGTTATCTAATTAAAAAAATGGACCTTCTTTTTATCAAAAAAAAATTGACGTTAATTATTTAAACAAAAAATCTGAACATTATTTTTTGTTAATAAAAACTGGAGTAAAATTTTATTATAAACTATATTTTCTTTAAATATGTTTTTTACAATTTTGTATAGAACATAGCTTTTTAAAAAAACTGTATTTTTTTGGTAAAATCTAAATTTTGACTTTAATAAATTACTATTTTTTTTGTATTTAAATAAAACTGCATTTTTCTTTTGTAAAAAACTGTATTTTTGTTTACTGTTTTTAAAAAAGCTCTATTATTTTGTTATCAAATGAATTATTTGTTTTTATCAAATGTATTATTTGTTATAAAAAAATACAGTTTTTTTTTATCAAATTACTATTTTTTATAAACTCTTTGTTTATTTGTTATCAAAAAAATAATATAGTAATTTGTTTTTTTTTTCAAATTACATTTTTTATAACAAAAAAATAATACATTTTTTTAAAAACAAAGTACATTTTTTTTAATCAAAAAAATAAACAAAAATACAATTTTTTTTTTAAAAAATACAGTTTTTTAAAAACAGTAAACAAAGGTACAGTTTCTTACAAAAGAAAAATACAGTTTTTTTTTAAATACTAAAATAAAAAATAGTAATTTATTAAAGACAAAATTTTGTTTTTACCAAAAAAATACAGTTTTTTTGAAAAGCAATGTTTTATAAAAAATTGTAAAAAACAAAGTTTAAAAAAAATATAGTTTATAATAAAATTCTACTCCAGTTTTTATTAACAAAAAATAATGTTCAGATTTTTTGTTTAATATAATTAACGTCAACTTTTTTTTTTGTTCATAAAAAGAAAGTCCATTTTTTTAATTAAATAACGAAACAACTTTTTTTTATTAACGTCCATTTGAATTAAAAAAATAATAAGTTTTTATTATAAATAACATAATATTTTATAAAATAAAAAATTGAATTTTATGATTTTATTTTTTCAGAATATTAAAATTTCAATTTTCCAGAATATTAGGATTTTTTATATTCAAAATTTATGTTTTTATTTTTTTTCAAAATATTATGTTTTTTTAAGTAATAAATTTTTATTTAAAAAGCTGTAAATAAATTTTTTTACTTAAAAACTGAATTGAGGGTATTTTAGTCATTTAGTGTTTTTGTTTTAGAAAGGGTGTGGGGGAAACCTTTTGGGGTATGGGGATAGTGGTTCCCTATTTTATTTACGCATATAATGTAATGATGACTAACAAGCTAGGTTATATATATTGTGATTACACTTAAATTGAGATCAAATAATAACATTAGATGCATTAAAGAGAATTTGAATTGTAAAAAACAGACAATAGGAATGCTTGAATTTGGAATGAGTCTTTGGGTTATTTCATAGTGAGACGCAGACACACACCCACACACACCCACACACACACACACACACACACACACACACACACACACATATATATATATATATATATATATATATAAAATTTGTGTGAGGTTTGGATCTAATGCCAACAAATTTTTTAAAATAATAAACAAATTAATTATTTTCATGATTTTTTGGTAGAATATTAAAAGTGAGAATATTAATTAAAAAAATCAATTTACATTTCATTTTACTAATATTGTAAAATAATATAAAATTATAATATTTTTTAGATGATTTTTATAGTGACACTACAATCAATTAATCATATTCGTAACGTACATTTTCGACAGCATATCGCGCGGGGTACATGTTAGTTTAAAAACTATTTTAAACTCGAGATATAATTTATTGCTGGTCACAAATGCTTGGATTCTCTCGGACATATGCATAAATTTGAACTAAAGTACCGTAAAACAGAGCTTAAAGTGCTAACAGCTGAGGTCAGGATCAACGATAGCATCAGAACCTGATCGGAGGAAGCAGTACTTTACAAGCAGTTAGCCAAATAATTATTTCAATATTAGATATATACTTTTTAAAAAGAGAAATAATAATTAGTAATAATTTAACAATATATATTTTTGTTTATATAATACACCTCAATTTATAAATTTAAACGTTTTCTTTTGTTGCTAAAACTATTTACATATTCTACCTATTTCTTTGATTTCTTTGTGGGTTGTTTCAGTTGTGAGGTGGCAAAGCTTTCTAATGATCCTTAAGCATACACTCATTTTTACAAATGAGTAGTTTTATGAACACATTTTCATTTTTACAACTGTTTTTAGTATATTAATCAGTGTGTGAATTACTTGTAATTAATAAAGTTGAGTGACAAAAATTATTAACAAACTTCTAGTAGAGCATGTGGTTTGCAACTCAGGTTAAAAAGAGCCAAAAATATAAACCAATTTACCGATAAGAGAGATTCACGTGACAAAAAATTATGATTAGTAAGGTTCAAAACGCATACCCGAAAAGAAGCAGCCAAAAATGGCCAGCTCATTGGGTGCAGCTTAATGAATATTTTAGCAGATCCCTAGTAAATGCATGAGGTCTATGGGTATAGTATATAAAATTAGCCCCGTAAATTAATCCCAAATGTCTCCTGTGGATGCAACGATGCCATAGAAATCGAGCTGCCTCACGTCTGGCCTTGATTAGTGCAGACTTGTCTGGGCAGTTGTACACCAAATGGGAATCGACTATTCACTCTATGATTGGCCATGTCATGCGCCATATTCATGCCAATTTCTATATTCTAATCCCTACCTCGATCATTGTTCCATCAGCGGATTTGGAATTTTGTACACCTGTTATTATTTTTTCTTTCATATATCGTCTTTTTCAAATGCCTAATTGCACATTAAGCCTTCAATGATGGAATTTAAGTTTGAATCTTCTGTATTTAGTTCCATTTTATAAGATGTATGTATCTCAATTTTCATTTTTTATTTTTTCAATTGTCGAACAAAAATAAAAATTACCATTCATTTGCTCTCAGCCACTCCTGATTCCCTCACTTTTGCAAAACAACCAACAACAAACAAACTCTCTCTAAGACTAAGCCCTAAAAAAACACCCTCTACACGCATTATACTGTATCCAAGATTATTTTATTTGAGTTATAATTTTCTAGAAGCGTAAATTATTGATTGAATATTTATTTAAAAGAATTAAAAGTAGCAATAAAACATTCGGATCGGGGGCTACCGCTCTTGACCCCCGAAAGTGGTTGATGATTTCTACATTGCGGTGCCCACCCATAAATTCTTTCTGGCTCTGCCACTAAATACCCGTTCTGTATTTAAATTTTCTATTTGAAAAAAAAAATTAATGTGACACAAAAAATAACATGTGTATTTTACAAATAGTTTTTAAAGAGTACAATAATGAAAGTAAATATCATTTGATAGATTTTAGCTCACGCTTTTCAAAATAAAAACTCTGTAACATGTTACATTTTGCAACTCCTTTTTAAAAAAAAATCGAGTTGAAAAATAGTTTACACTACTTTTGAAGAACAACAATTTGTAGAACGTAAATTTTGCGTGTAAACAACTTTTACACAACTATTTGGGATGCTTTAAGATCATTTAGTTCTCTTGATTCTTTGCTAGATTATATATGAAAGTGAAATATTTACGTATATATGTTAACAACATATATTAGATCATTTGTGTAGAGGGGTGTTCATATGTTATTCCAAAATAAGCCTGGAGCGAGCAAGCCCACCTAGAGGGGCTATCTCATCCCAAATCAACAAGGAAGGATTTAAAGCGAGGGGGGCCACCTTGAGTGATCCTATGACCAAATATGATACTTGGACAGGGGGACTCATCACAGGCAACCTCTCCACCTTAGAATGAAGCCATAGAAAAAGAGCAAAGGACGTGGGGGGCTCATCACGAGAAACCCCTCCAAACAAGACTAAGGGAACTAATAAAGGCCAAATCTGAGTGGACTCACCACGAGCAACCCCTCTTCCTAAGACTAAGGCCACAGATAAATGCCAAAGACGAGGGGGCTCACCACGAGAAAAATCTCATCCCAAGACACAGAGAAAGACAAGGACGAGGGGCTTATCAAGAGCAACCCCTCTAAATAAGACTAAGGCCAGAGAAAAGGGCGAAGGCGAGGGGACTCACCACGAGCAACCCTTTTTGTCCAAGTTAATATCCAGGAAAAAGAGGTAGGGCGAGGATGCCCACCTAAAGTCGCTCCTCTACCGCCAATCATCATACTATAGAATTAACATAGGCTGTGGGTGTCCACACTGAGTGGCCTCGCCCCAAAGATTTGTTACTTAGAAAATAACAATGTACTAATATTTACTTTTTGTACAAGTATCCTAATTGAGAAAGCAGGGCTCAAGTAGGTTAGTTGGGATCTCGTGAGATTTTTTGCTTGGTGGCTGAGAGATAAGGTTTGTTGATCTTGCTCAACCATTTATCAATTTTTGATAAAGATAATAATAGTAAAGGTACTTTAGGATTCACTCAAGCCCTTACGTAGATCAAATATATTTATAAAGGAAGTGAGTAGACAAGAGTCTAATCACAAGAAAAACACTTTTTACAAAATGATTTAGAGAGGGTGTCCCTCAAGGTTACTCTCAAGTTTACAAAGTTCGTACAACAAGCTACCATTTGAAAATATATTTACCAAATCATTTGTTTTGTAACCATTTGGAGACAAATTTTCTTTTTGACTTTAGTTTACACCAGATGTCATATGTCAGAGGGGACGAGAGGCTGCAGTCGAGGTAGGGACAAAAGGTATATTGCAAACCTTGTCCCTCAAGTTCCCTCTTATTTTTGGCACCCAAAAAGGCCCAAACCAGACCTAATATTCACTTATAAATAGGGCCCTTGGTAAGGTCAAATCAGACATTAGAAACTCAAGATAAGCCATTACTTTATCAAAATTACACTAGACCTAATATTCTGTCATTGCTCTCTTTAAGTGCTAAGTTCTTGGTTCTCCACTCCCACTTTTACAGCCATTATTCTCAGGAGATTTCTCTCCCCATGTTGTTATTATTGCTTGTGAATTTCATCTTCTTGCAGGAAGAGGTTCTAGTATTGAATCCATTTTTACCAGAAGAGGAAGGTTCTACCGAAAGTTGCTCTTGAGGCCTTAACGACCTTAAAGGCAGAGTTTATTGGAGTGGGTCACGCCTTGCCCATTCCATTTTATTCTTAGACCACAGTCATACTACCCTCCTAAAATTTGTAATTCAAACTTTTCCCCAAATTTGTGAACGAGTTAGATATAAAAATCCACTTTTATATATGCACTTATTCTTAGTCGTCGCACATGAGTTTTGTTTGATGTCACATTTTTTGTTATAATTTTGTATATACGTAAATTTTAGTTTTTTAGTTATTTCGTATTTGATCCCTCTACTGACAACCATCTTCACATGATATTTCATTTCTAAAAATGTTATTTTTGTATATAATTAAATGAAATTTTAAATTTTTTTAGTTTTGATTGCTACTAGTTTAAAAAGAACTATGTTTCTATTTGGTAGAGCACAAGGCTAAAATAATGATTTATGTAATAATTTTAATATTTAATATGTTATTTATTAAAATCAGTTTTCGAAGTATCTGTAAAACTATCCTAAGATGCTTTGCATGTTCCTCCATTGAGAGAGAGTATCACAAATTTCTTCAATGAAGATAATGATGAACTAGTTCCCATAGGGTTAGAATACTTTGTTCATAAAATCCATGAACACCGCCGATACGTTGGTCCAACTAAATGGCATGACTCGAAACTCGTAAGATTCATATGACATCATAATGGTCATCTTCAAAATATCCTTTTTTCGAATCCATAATTGATATGAACCCGAGCGCAAGTCGATCTTTAAAAAGAACGATGTGGCAATGAACTGATTGAACAGGTCATCAATACAAGACAATGGATTCTTGTTATTTATCATGACCTTGTTCATCTATCGATAGTCTAGACAAAGTCTTATTGAACCATTTATCTTGTTAACAAAAAAAATTGATCTTATTGCTTAGACGTACTCCTCTGTATGAACTCCTAACTCAAGAGTTGATGAATGTACTATTGTGACTTCCTCATAATAAACGTTGACATCTTGTGCAATGCCCGATGCCAATTATATAAATAAATATATTTATCATGGAAGTGGTAACCCCAGTACCTCATTAAATATATCCGCAAAATCTTGGACTACTTGTATCGACTCCAATGATACAATGACCTCCTTTAATGTCCTTACATCGATATAATGCAAGTGAGTGCTTGACCCTACCTCTAGGCTAGGCATAGATATAAGGAACATCTCCTACCTTTGAATGGTTAATGTGACAGCCTTCTCCCTGTAGTCGATCCGTGCATGATACTTTGTTAACCAGTCCATACCCAAAATGACATCATACATCCTTATATCCAATATAAAAGGGAGAGACGAAAAGCACAATCGACTAATCTTGACTCCCACGTCCATACAAGCATTATATAAGGCAATACCCCTACCGACTCGGGTATCTACATGTATTGAGACCCCAACAACAATTTTTAACAACCCGAAAGTTATGACGGATATATTATGAATAAAAGAGTGTGACGTCGTCGTCTTAAAGAATACTCCCGCATGACTACAATAAACATAGAACGTACTCTCTGTAATACCCTGTATTTTTGGCTATATTTATTTCTGGGATTAATTAATTAAATGAGAATTATTGGAAATTAATCCGGGTAAAATACTAGCGAGATGTGAGCTGGTATTTGACTATATTGAGTATATATGATGTTATATGAATATTGAATTATGAAATTTGTCGTGAGATTGATATACGTCAATTTGGTCATTTTATTGGGACGCGTGTGACATTCGCGTCAGGATATAACTATTTTATTTATAAAAGTGAATTTAAATTCTATTAACCGTATGGTCGTTTTGAGTGCGCCAACGCGTCCGGAAGGGTCGAGATAGTCAGAAAACACTAGCCGGGAGTGTAGTTTGGGTCCCGGGGTATTTTTAGGCCATATCGGCAATATAAAGGGTATTTTGGTAATTTCATATTTTTAGGAATTAAAAATGACGAAAATTAGTAAAGTAGATATGATGTGGGTTTGACCCACTAAGCCACTAACCAACCCATGTTAACCCAATAGGTTACGTAGGTTATTAGAATTAGGTTTCTAATTACTTTCCCAAAGAAAACCCTAGCCACCATAGCCATTGGAGAAGAAGCTTGGAGAAAGAGAGAGAGAGGGAATTCTGCAGAAAGAGAGAGGAAATCGTCATCAAAATCAGAGATCGAATCAAGGAAAGTGATTTAAATTACATTCTTTATGCAGTAAATGTTTCTTCCATGTTAGAAATCTTAATAATCATTCTTGTTTGAGAGATAAAGGAAAACCCATGAAATTGGAAGTTGTTAGTTTAATTTTGGGTATAGGTTTGCATGTAGAAACGTTATTGGAAGATTGAATTCAGAAATTACAAATTTATGTGATGTAAAAACGGATTAAATTCTGGGAATTGATGATGATAAAAATCTAGGGTTTATGTTCTTGAAAAATTGGGGAAAAGTGTAGAGACTTGTGATTTAATGATGGTTAGGACGAATTAATTCCTTAAAACATGTTAGGAGGTGACTTTAATCTGTTTAGAATGAATTAGAGACCCTAAAACGTTGTTGGGATGAACTTTGGAAGAGGTTTGAGGTGTTAAAATGGATGAAAAACGAGATTGGAGAAAATCTGGGTCGAAACTGGTCCCTCGTTAGAAGACCTCTCCAGGTCGTTCGAACGAGCTCGTTCGAACGAGTTTCTAACGAGTTGACCCGTCGCTTCTAACGAAAGGGGATTTCATTCGATAACTTCGTTCAAACGAGATCTCGTTAGAAGGTACAGTTCGTTCGAACGAACTGAAATCTCGTTCGAACAACCTCGTTCGAACGAGACTTCTAACGAGCTGGCAGTTTAGGCCTTTTTGGCCTGTTTTGATTTTGGGAGTCCCGTAACCTTGTTCGAGGATAGAGATAACATTCCTTTGATGGTGTATTAGTATACTTGGGACATTTGGAATATTATGAGGAGTAAATTATATAAGTGTGGATCAAATCAAATAGACATTTGAGTTGAGACGTGAGTGCCTACTACGACGTGAGAATAAATTACGGCGCGTATAAATATGGACCGGGATTATATAACTTGTATATATATTAAGTTGGTACGAGAATGCGATAAGTATTACAATTAAACTACGGGGATTACTAAGATGTGTGCTTACTTAGTATTAGTATATGATTTGTGTGTATGACATACCTACCATACTTGCTATCACGGGAGGTTTGCGTCCGCTTAGGGCCCTCTAATCCTTGTGTTGCCCGGATTTAGACTGGTTACCTCGATGAACATAGGTCAGAGAAAGAATTATTGGGATGCTAATAAGTCCGCTGATCGTGGGACCGTAGGTATGTGCGTGACCCATGTGATGTGACTGTGTTCGCCTCCACTATTTGTGATTTGTGTTATCTGAACTATTCCTGCGAGATTTGGAATATGTGATCCTTATGTACGTGATGTACCGGGATGGATAGCAGAGTATGTGTGCACCACAGCTTAGTCTCGGGGTGCTTATATTGTATATTTATGTTGTGGAAAATATACGCTTAATAAACTAGGAACTTTCATATAGTATTGTGTGTAACTATGGATTAACATAGAGGGCTAACTTATAACGAGCTGTATTAGTTTTGTATGAGAACCTGAATTTACGTTAAGCACCTATTTAACTGAGATCGTTATAATGTTAATGGAACCGAGTAATAAGGGTAGGACCTATGATAGTCTAGGTAGATATGATGTCACTTAGCTAGTGGTTTGTGTCATTTTAGATGGGTATTTACGTTAGGAGTGAACAGTTAGACGAGAGGTGAGAATATCATGTGAGTGCACGTCCTAACATGTACTTTGCATTTAATGTTTTAAATGTTTTTAAAGCACTTGTAGGTTTTTTAAAATATCTCCACATTCGGGCTCTGACCCGTTTGCTTTCAAATCTATTTTTTCTTGTAAAACCATTTTAGGTGCCCAACTACAAGGACACCATGCATAGGATACTCATTCAGGTGACGAGCTGTAGCTGTTTGTGGAAGCTACAGGGAATTGCTTTTAGACGCTTCTACCATTTGGATTCTTGATTCAGTATTTACCAGTTGTAGGGCATGTTGCCATTTTCTATTAGAGACATCTTTCCATTTCAGTTTTTCAGACTTTGTCATGTATTGATTCATTATTCAGTATTTCGTTACTTATTTCAGTTGTGGGATTTGTAGTGAGGAGTTTTCCTCCAGACTTTATTTACATTATGTGATGGTTATTCTATTTACTTCGTTATGGTGAATGGTGTTATTATTCTTCATTACACTTGTTGCATGTTAATCAGAATTAAATTAAAATTTGGCAACTTACTTTTTAAATACTAGGTGGTTAGTAATCATTAAAATGTTTTCGACAGTGATGCTATTAATCGGACCAACTTGACAGTTTGAATTAATTTAATAAAGGAGTAGCTACCCGGTATTTAATTAGTCGGGGTGTCACAGGTGGTATCAGAGCATCAGGTTCTAGTGTCCTTTAGGATCTGTACGGCTATTATGTTTCCGCTAAGCTTTCTTTGATATAGAGCCCTATATTTTAGGACTGTTGTACTCTTTCTATGAATGCTTCGTTCTTCAGCTATTTTAAGTTTATAATGCGAACTTATAAACTTCATTCTTATTTCAGATGCCTCCACGACGTGCACGACGAGTTCCCAGGGATGCAATGCCCAAACCCCAGCCCGCTCTAGTTCAGGGCATGATGAACGCCGCTGAGGTTGCAGCTATAGTAGCCCAAGCGGTAAATGTCGCAATTGCCGTAGTCCAGCAGGCACCGCCTCAGGCGCCGGTTGCCGCGCCAGTACAGGCAAATGCATTTTCGTCTGCTTAGGAGCGTGTACGTGACGCTTTTCAGAAAGCGCACCCGCCAGAGTTTGTAGGTAACTCAGATGTGGTAGTCTCGAGCCAGTGGAGGAAGGATATGCAGAGGCACTTAAGGATGTATGAGTGCACGGACGTTCAGAAGCAGGTGCTAGCTACTTTCAAGCTAGTTGGATCTGCACTGCAGTTGTGGGAGTCTATTACCACCATGGAGGAGAGGAATACTCTCACTATTCAGGACTTCTGGGTGCGGTTTGACCGCAAGTATTTTTCGTCCGCTGTTCATACGGAAATGAGGAGGAAATTGATGAATCTGAGGCAAGAGGGTAAGACCGTGGCCGAGTATGAGACCGAGTTCACAAATCTGTTGAATATCGTTCCGGATGAGATACCAACAGAGAAGAAGAAGATTGAGAAATTCACCGACGAGTTGACATGGAGGATCCGTCAGCATCTGTTAGGGAACCTTTCGTTGTCCATGTATTCTGATGTGGTTAACGCTGCTTTGTTACACTACCAGGATCACCGCTTTCATATGACTGAGGGCAAGGGATCGGGAGAGTCTAGCCATCAGGGCAGGACTGGAGGATATGGTGCCGGTGGGGCACAATCTGTTCAGGGGTAGAGACAGGGTGAGCAGGGTTCTCAGCAGGGGGATCAGAAGAGGTTCCGATTAGGGAATTTCAGGCACGGACAGGGAGGTTTCCGTCAGGGCCATCAGGGTCCAAACGACCATCAGGGCCAACAGGGGCAGAATGGGCAGCAGTTTCAGCAGGGCCAGCAGGGCCAAGGGAGGAACGGTAACGGACACCAGGGCCGGGGATAGCAGGGACAGAGGGGAGGGAACTTCCCAAGGAAGTGTTTTGTTTGTGGCAAGACTGGCCATAAACGACAGGATTGTCCTGATAGGGGCAGGGCCCCACAGCAGCAGCAGCAGGGTGCTCGCCAGGAGCCGCACATGCCTATGTTTCCCGCCTCTCTCCCCGTACCATCACAGATGGCAGCATTGCCGCCCATTCCAGCAGTCCCAGTTCAGCAGGGGCAGCTACAGTATGGACGTGTCTATAACGTCCATCAGGCAGCAGTTCCACAGGCACCGCCCGCGATTGAGGGTACGTTTCCTATCCATAGCACTATGGGTCGGGTATTATTTGATACGGGGGCTACACATTGTTTTATAGCTACACATTTTGCAAAATCCTTAGGATTGTTAGCTACGGCAGAGAGCACAGTGACGTGTATCGACTCACCATTGGGGAGTGGGTCACTTATATTCTTTATATGCTGGGGAGTGGGGGTAGAGATTGGTAGTCTGGTATTACCTGCAGATATGTTGGTATTAGATATGCATGTTCACGATGTGATTATCGGTATGGATTGGCTCGCTGATTATAGAGCCATGATTGATTGCTTCAGCGGGAGCATTGTTTTTGCCATTCCGGGGCAAGAGATGTTCGTAGTGCCGATGCCTCGCCCAGAGGGAGGATCGACCGCTCATCTATATTACCTAGAGGAGGATAGCTCTAAGGAGGTTGTGATTCCTTTAGATTCGATCCCGGTTGTCAGGGAGTATTCGGATGTGTTTCAGGAGATACCAGGCTTACCCCCCATTCGAGAGATAGACTTTGTTATAAACCTATTGCTAGATACGAGGCCTATAGCACGCGCACCGTACCGTATGGATCCGGCAGAGATCTGAGAGCTACGAGATCAGATAGAGCAGCTGTTAGGTCAGGGCTTTATTCGCAGGAGTACCTCACCTTGGGGCGCTCCAGTTTTGTTTGTGAAGAAGAGGGACGGTTCACTGAGATTGTGTGTGGACTACTGAGAGTTGAATAAGGTCACGATACGGAATAAGTATCCGTTGCCTCGAATCGGTGACTTATTCGACCAGTTGAGAGGAGCCTCCTTCTTCTCGAAGATTGATTTGAGATCGGTATACCATCAATTGCGTATCAGGGAGGAGGATGTCTCGAAGACTGCGTTCTTATCGAGATATGGTTCTTACGAGTTTCGGGTTATGCCTTTTGGTTTGACGAACGCTCCAGCAGTGTTTATGGACTTGATGAACAGAGTGTTCAGGGATTTCCTAGATCAGTTTGTCATTGTCTTCATTAATGATATTCTGGTTTACTCCCAGACAGAGGAGGAGCACGCCAAGCATTTGAGGCAGGTTTTGCAGACGCTGCGTCAGAACGAGTTGTATCCAAAATATGAGAAATTCTGGTTTTGGTTGAAGGAGATTCAGTTTTTGGGACATATTATTTCCGACCGGGGAATATCTGTTGATCCGGGGAAAGTATCCGCGGTGAGGGAGTGGGGACAGCCCACGACACCGACTGAGATTCGTAGTTTCTTAGGCCTAGCAGGATACTACAGGAGGTTTATTCGGGGTTTCTCGAAGATAGCAAGTCCTTTGACACATCTGACTTGTAAGGGTGTGCCATACATCTGGAGTGATGACTGTCAGCTGGCATTCGATGAATTGAAGGACAAATTGACCTCAACACCTGTGTTAGCATTGCCGAGACCGGGAGTTGAGTATTTGGTTTACACCGATGCGTCTTTGCAAGGGCTTGGAGGTGTATTATAGCAGGAGAGACAGGCCATAGCTTATGCTTCCCGTAAGCTTAAGCCTCACGAGAAGAATTACCCCACGCATGATTTGGAGTTGGCGGCAGTGGTATTTGCCCTACGGATTTGGAGGCACTATCTTTTGGGGGAGAAGTTCCAACTGTTCACGGATCATAAGTCCGTACAATACCTGTTCACGCAGAAAGAGTTGAATATGCGGCAGCGTAGGTGGCTTGAGTTTGTGAAAGACTACCAGTTCGATATCCAGTATCACCCAGGCAAGGCTAACGTGGTAGCAGACGCGTTGAGCCGTAGGCCAGCGGATGAGGTGGCAGAGGTGTGGAAGGCAAAGTGGAAGGAGTTGGGACACCAGGATGCAGTGGCCCGATCTTTCATGTCTGTGATGACCGTTACACCGCAGATTGTCACGGAGGTAGTACGGGCACAGGCTAATGACTCGTTCTGTCAGGAGCAAATAGTTCGATTACTAGCATAGGGAGCTGAGTCCTATACCGTTAGGTCAGACGGGGGATTACGATTCAATGGGAGATTGGTAGTTTCGGAAGGGGAGAAATTGTGACACGAGGTGATGGAAGAGTCGCACGGCTCACTGTTCGCGGTACATCCCTGAGGGGACAAAATGTACCAAGACATGAGACGACAGTATTGGTGGAGCGGTATGAAGAGAGATATTGCTGACTTTGTTTCGAAATGCGCCACTTGCCAGCTAGTAAAAGTGGATCATTAGAGACCGACAGGACTTCTACAGCCGTTGGAGGTTCCGGTGTGGATGTGGGAGAGCATATCCATGGACTTTATCACGGGGTTGCCTACGTCGCAGAGGGGTCACGACTCCGTTTGGGTAATTGTGGACAGGTTGTCCAAAGTCGCTCAGTTTTTACCCGTAAGGACTGACTACACTACGGGATAGTATGCCCAGCTCTTCATTTCAGAGGTTGTGAGACTTCACGGTGTGCCCCTAAATATCGTGTTTGACAGAGACAAGATATTTGTTTCGCGGTTTTGGGAGAGTTTCCAGGAGGCCATGGGCACAGAATTACGGTTGAGTACGGCTTATCATCCGCAGACCGATGGGCAGACAGAGCGCACAAATCAGATGTTGGAGGACATGCTGCGCATGTGCATTATTGACTTTGTGGGTGGATGGAAGCAGTACCTTCCACTGGTGGAGTTTGCTTACAACAACTCCTATCAGTTCACTATTGGAATGGCTCCGTTTGAAGCATTGTACGGTAGGCCTTTTCGTTCCCCATCATGTTGGTTAGAGGTGGGGGACAACAAACTACTTGGGCCGGAAGTGATTCAGGATACTTCGGTAAGGATTGAGTTGATTCGGAGTTGCATTCGGGTAGCTCAAGACAGGCAGAAGAGTTATGCTGATGCGAAGAGATTTTTCAGAGAGTTCCAAGTGGGGGACCAGGTTTTGCTCAGAGTATCTCCTATGAAGGGGATTATGCGTTTCGGGAAGAAGGGGAAGTTGGCACCAAGGTATGTGGGGCCGTTTCCTATTATTGAACGGATCGGACCGGTTGCGTATAGACTTGGGTTACCAGAACATTTGCATCGGATTCACGATGTGTTCCATATTTTCTCATTAAGGAAATACCTTAGAGATAATTTGGCTCATTCTCACATTGTTGTGGAGGACATCGATCTCCAGCCGGATAGCTCCTACGAGGAGGGGCCGATTGCTATTTTGGACCAAAGTGAGAGGAAGCTGCGGTAAAAGATAGTTCCGTTAGTGCGTGTTCAGTGGCGACATCACAATGTCGAGGAGTCCACATGGGAGCGCGAGGATGAGATGCGCGAATGTTATCCATAGTTGTTTTTAGCAGGTACTTTCTAGTTCCGAATTTCGGGACGAAATTCAGTTATTAGGGGGGGGGGGGGAGTATGTAATACCCCGTATTTTTGGCTATATTTATTTTTGGGATTAATTAATTAAATGAGAATTATTGGAAATTAATCCGGGTAAAATACTAGCGAGACGTGAGTTGGTATTTGACTATATTGAGTATATATGATGTTATATGAATATTGAATTATGAAATTTGTCGTGAGATTGATATACGACAATTTGGTCATTTTATTGGGACGCGTGTGACAGTTGCGTCAGGATATAATTATTTTATTTATAAAAGTGAATTTAAATTCTATTAATCGTATGGTCGTTTTGAGTGCGCCAACGCGTCCGGAAGGGTCGAGATAGTCTGAAAACACTAGCCGGGAGTGTAGTTTGGGTCCCGGGGTATTTTTAGGCCATACCGGCAATATAAAGGGTATTTTGGTAATTTCGTATTTTTAGGAATTAAAAATGAGGAAAATTAGTAAAGTAAATCTGATGTGGGTTTGACCCACTAAGACACTAACCAACCCATGTTAACCCAATAGGTTACGTAGGTTATTAGAATTAGGTTTCTAATTACTTTCCCAAAGAAAACCCTAGCCACCATAGCCAGTGGAGAAGAAGCTTGGAGAAAGAGAGAGAGAGGGAATTCTGCAGAAAGAGAGAGTAAATCATCATCAAAATCAGAGATCGAATCAAGGCAAGTGATTTAAATTACATTCTTTATGCAGTAAATGTTTCTTCCATGTTAGAAATCTTAATAATCATTCTTGTTTGAGAGATAAAGGAAAACCTATGAAATTGGAAGTTGTTAGTTTAATTTTGGGTATAGGTTTGCATGTAGAAACGTTATTGGAAGATTGAATTCAGAAATTACAAATTTATGTGATGTAAAAACGGATTAAATTCTGGGAATTGATGACGATAAAAATCTAGGGTTTATGTTCTTGAAAAATTGGGGAAAAGTGTAGAGACTTGTGATTTAATGATGGTTAAGACGAATTAATTCCTTAAAACATGTTAGGAGGTGACTTTAATATGTTTAATATGAATTAGAGACCCTAAAAAGTTGTTGGGATGAACTTTGGAAGAGGTTTGAGGTGTTAAAATGGATGAAAAATGAGATTAAAGAAAATCTGGGTCGAAACTGGTCCCTCGTTAGAAGACCTCTCCAGGTCATTCGAACGAGATCATTCGAACGAGCTTCTAACGAGTTGACCAGTCGCTTCTAATGAAAGGGGATTTCATTCGATAACTTCGTTCAAACGAGATCTCGTTAGAAGGTACAGTTCGTTCGAACGAACTGAAATCTCGTTCGAATAGCCTCGTTCGAACGAGACTTCTAACGAGCTGGCAGTTTAGGACTTTTTGGCCTGTTTTGATTTTGGGAGTCCCGTAACCTTGTTCGAGGATAGAGATAACATTCCTTTGATGGTGTATTAGTATACTGGGCACATTTGGGATATTATGAGGAGTAAATTATATAAGTGTGGATCAAATCAAATAGACATTTGAGTTGAGACGTGAGTGCCTACTACGACGTGAGAATAAATTACGGCGCATATAAATATGGACCGGGATTATATAACTTGTATATATATTAAGTTGGTACGAGAATGCGATAAGTATTACAATTAAACTATGGGGATTACTAAGATGTGTGCTTACTTAGTATTGGTATATGATTTGTGTGTATGACATACCTACCATACTTGCTATCACGAGAGGTTTGCATTCGCTTAGGACCCTCTAATCCTTGTGTTGCCCGGATTTAGACTGGTTACCTCAATGAACATAGGTCAGAGAAAGACTTATTGGGATGTTAATAAGTCCGCTGATCGTGGGAGAGTAGGTATGTGAGTGACCCATGTGATGTGACTGTGTTCGCCTCCACTATTTGTGATTTGTGTTATCTGAACTATTCCTGAGAGATTCGGAATATGTGATCCTTATGTATGTGATGTACCGGGATGGATAGCAGAGTATGTGTGCACTACATCTTAGTCTCGGGGTGCTTATATTGTATATTTATGTTGTGGAAAATATACGCTTAATAAACTGGGAACTTTCATATAGTATTGTGTGTAACTATGGAATAACATAGAGGGCTAACTTATAATGAGCTGTATTAATTTTGTATGAGAACCTGAATTTACGTTAAGCACCTATTTAACTGAGATCGTTATAATGTTAATGGAACCGAGTAATAAGGGTAGGACCTATGATAGTCTAGCTAGATATGATGTCACTTAGCTAGTGGTTTGTGTCGTTTTAGAAGGGTATTTACGTTAGGAGTGCACAGTTAGACGAGAGGTGAGAATATCATGTGAGTGCACGTCCTAACATGTACTTTGCATTTAATGTTTTAAATGTTTTTAAAGCACTTGCAGGTTTTTTAAAATATCTCCACATTCGGGCTCTGACCCGTTTGCTTTCAAATCTATTTTTTCTTGTAAAACCATTTTAGGTGCCCAACCACAAGGACACCATGCATAGGATACTCATTCAGGTGACGAGCTGTAGCTGTTTGTGGAAGCTACAGGTAATTTCTTTTAGACGCTTCTACCATTTTGATTCCTGATTCAGTATTTATCAGTTGTAGGGCATGTTGCCCATTTCTATTAGAGACATCTTTCCATTTCAGTTTTTCAGACTTTGTCATGTATTGATTCAGTATTCAGTATTTTCGTTACTTATTTCAGTTGTGGGATTTGTAGTGAGGAGTTTTCCTCCAGACTTTATTTACATTATGTGATGGTTATTCTATTTACTTCGTTATGGTGAATGGTGTTATTATTCTTCATTACACTTATTGCATGTTAATCAGACTTAAATTAAAATTTGGCAACTTACTTTTTAAATACTAGGTGGTTAGTAATCATTAAAATGTTTTCGACAGAGATGCTATTAACTGGACCAACTTGGCAGTTTGAATTAATTTAATAAAGGAGTAGCTACCCGGTATTTAATTAGTCGGGGTGTCACACTCTTTTTATACAAGTGTGGGGACAAGTAGTCCTACCGACAGATGTTGAGAATACAAGCCCATAGTGGAACAGTGGGTGACCCTACAATTCAAATGAAAAATAAAATATTTTTCTATTTTTATCTATAAAACCCAATAAAAGAAAATCAAAATACGAAGATAAACAATATACAACTAGTGACATGTTATAATTATTAGGTACATAATCTAGAGTACGAAAACATGCGAACACAATCAACCATTACATATAGCATGAAAAGTATCATGTGCATACATTCTAGAATGAACAACTCTAGCATGTAAAACCTCCACATCATATTTCCTAACCCACTTAGGCGTAACGTGACAATATTGGTCTTGGAAAACAGTGCTGATACTATACTTACATTTCCTAGAATTTTTTCTATGATTAAAAAAAAATGCCTAAGTTGACCTCTCTTATGACAATGTGTGCATGTGAATACACGAGTTATGTCACACTTGGGTTGACCTTTTCTAATGCTCCTATCAATGGTTTCATCTCTCAACTCATCATCTTTCATTCGATGGTGCCTTACATCTTATCTAACTTTTATGACCTACATTCCAAATCAAATTTGACATGACTTGAGTCTCTCCATATCTCTTCTAGCTCCACTATCCTAGACATGAGTAAAGGATGAGAATGTTCTAAAATTAGGTAATTCTTCTTTAAAATCTCCATTAATCCCCGAAGGATATATTTCTCCCCCTAAACAAATGCGATATTTTCCCTAATAGTAATTTCACATTCCCTAAGATCCTTAATCAAAAAATTATCATCATTACCAATGATACATCTTTTCAATATATATTCCAAATTCAAGTTTTCTTTTTTAAACTTTATCGACTAATACATTTCTCTAAAGGCATCTTGAAGTTCACTCTCATCCTACTCTTCTTTTTCTTCCTCATTACCACTGAGTTAGGTTTCTACTAAAATGGCCTAGGAAGTATCATACACAAAACTATCTTTATCTGAATATTTTTCACTAAAGATGACATGGATAGCCATGAACTCAAAAAAGCTGTGTGCAATGACGAAATCGAGTCTCTCTTTCGGTTCACTATAAATAAGGGTGGCATTGTATGCAATCGGGTTCTTTCCTTCATTCCTTAGTTTAGTTGGACACTGAGTTTCCCTATGACCATATCTCTTGAACCCATAACTTCCATATAACACATCCCTTTTAAAATAATCATTACGAATTTTCGGGAATTTATTTGCATTGTCATACCTAGACTTCTCAAAAAATTTTATCATCATATTTTGATTTATCTTTATTAAACTTAAGAAATTTTTTAAACTTCTTAGACAATGTGGACATATCATCATAATCGATTTCCGACTCATCATCCAAAACTCATGTTTCGTCCTTTTGGGATTTCAAAGCAATGCCCTTATCTTTCTTCATCTTTTTGGAGGAAAACATATCAAGCTCATATCAAGGCAATGCCACTTTTGAATGAAATCTTTCAGGAAAGGACCTCAAGATTTTCTTGACTAGATGAGTTTCGGGTATCCTCTCTCCTAAGTGAAAATACAAGTTCACGATATCAGACAATCTAGCATAGAACTTGTCGAAGGTTTAACTCTATTGCATCCTCATGGTATCAAAATGAGTGGTGAGGTTTTGGAGTTTAGAAGCCTTCATAGCACTAATACCCTCATGAGTGGGTTATTGTATGTCCCAACCCTCTTCAGATGTTTCACACGTCATAATACCAAAGATACCCTCCTGTGTGACAACATTAAAAAAAGCATTCAGATCACGTGACCTATACTTGGATAGTTTAAGCTCATCCTCACTCTAAGTTTCTAAGAGTTTAGGAATCCTATAATCACCATCTAAGACTGTGGGCGGGGACAAACCCATAACTACCCTTTGCTACACACGCTCATATGACGGCTTAAGTGTAGATTTCTTATGTGCTTCCCTGTACGCGTAGTTAGAACCATAAAAATTTAACACGATAGCTTAGTGCACCTTCTATGATATTAATTTGAGAGTGTAAATTAGGAAATATGGAATAATGTTGGATGGGATTGTTCAAACAAAAGCACTAAATTTTTGTAGAAAGTTTTTTAAATTAACTTTTTCTTAAATAAGATTAATTTAAATTAGTCAAGCACTAATTAGAAATTTTTTATATTAACCAATTTTTCTTAAACCTAAGCATGCATCTAGGTGATTATTCAAAGATCAAATAAATCAACCACAATGCCCAGTGTATGAGAAAAACCCAAATAGGAAAAACCTTGGACGAACCATCCACACAAAATTCACTGAGTATGAAATTTCAAAAGGGCACAAGATAAGACTTACAACACAAACTTGATTCCCTTTCATGCTTTGACATTCTCCATTCTTTTACCCTCATCTCGGTGACACGCAAGTGTCCACCCACGTACCTAAAACAACATGTGAGTCCACACACGTCTCGAAATCCACCAATAAAGCTCAGTAACCATCATGCACATGGATGCCACCATTTGTAAACTAATAGGCACATAATCCACTGCCTGAAACAATTATCAATAAGATGTAAAGAATATAAAATGGTGCTGAAACATGATCTCAATGCAAATATAAGATGAATATTAGATCTAAAACTAGTTGGGTTTAAACTAGGGTTTGTGTTTAGAAAAATTAAACATGAATGATTGAAGAAAACTTGGAAAGATTTTTGGAAGAGTTTTTCAACTCAAAAGTATGGAAAAACTCACTCCCATAATTAATGCTTCGCACTCTTTAAAAAGGCAAGAATTTGAGAACATGGGGCAGTGGGAAAAAAACTATTCTTTTTAAAAAATATGTCGGGTCGTTAAAATAATATGGAACCTATTCAAACGAAGACCCCATTCTGATTAGAACGGGTTTAACGAAAATTCCAATGAGATTATAGAGAAGGAAAAATTAATCTTGCTCGAATTCGTTAAAACTCATTCCAATGAGGTACAAGATCTCATTCGAACGACATCAATTGTCGTTCTAACGACTTCGCAAAAAAAAACATTTTTTCTCTAAAAGATATAAAATGATTTATAAGTTTTTTCAAAATAATCCTAACACCCAATAATAAAATATCCAAGGCTCAGCATAAATATGCATTCATACCCGAGAGATCCTTGGAGCGTTGTCAATGTAACGTGGTACAAAACACGACATGATAATATGTTCTCTTTTACATGGCCTCTCTTCAACAAACACATCATAGTCTTGAAAGGCCAGTAACTTAAGTCCTAACCTATGACTCAACGATTTTTTCCCACCAAGAAATTAATCCAAAACACATACAAATTGATTATATTGGAAATTTATCCTTACAAATTTCCTCCTTTTACTATTTAGAGACAAAACACAAAATAAAAAATCTTATGGCCCATTAAGCACATCTAAAATACTTAATAAGAACTCCAAAAGGAAAAAATCCAACTTCATAGACACATACTTGGAGAAACTTTACTCTTGTGTAAACTTTATCGCATCGTTGCAAACTGGCACACTTAAATACACAATCAAACACAAAGGAAAAATATAACAATATAAATCCACATTTGAATAGACCAACCTCCATTTTTGTATAATAATATATACCTAAGATAGGACATATCCCATAAGGCAAAACCCCCCGGACTAGAAAGATGAGATACCAATTCTCCCTCTTTTTGCTCAGGAGTAGATAAAGAATAAGGTGAATAAAATAACTAATTTCACCCCAATTAAACAAATTTTCCACATAAATGAAACAAGGGCTAACGATAAAGGAAAAAATTATATCATGCCATGGTGTACAGTGAAACAAGTAATAATAAACCAACTAGGCAACACAATCACAACTAATTGATAAAGCTGAAAAGTAGCATGTGTCAAACGTTGATCGTTGTTTCCTATTCACCGCCTTAATACAAAAACCTAAACTATGACTACACTCTTTTAAGGGAGTATAGCGGACAATCCGAGTATCGAAAATCCACAGAGACAAGTTGTTAGAATTTAATTAGTTTAATGCTTCTAAATAAAAGTGTAAAAGGTAATTTATTAACTAAAAAGAAATAAAAGATAAACTAGGCATGGGTGTATTTAAACTAAAATTAACAAAGAGAATAAAAACTATAGGTTGTGTAGAATATCCCTCACCTCGAGTTAATTAGTATAAAATGGTTACATGGGTCTACGAGTTATTAAGACTGCGTCTCGTTTCTTCAATTAATTGAATCAAAAGTTGTCACACCCCTAAATTCGCATAAAAGACTAATAAGATTTTGGTGTCAACAAATACCTTAGAAATTACGCAGGCAAGGTCGTAAATACGGAGCATAGATGATATACCCCGTTAAATCTCCTAAGCGTAATAACTAGGACAATACGCTCAAAATAAACACGTTAAAATCCATCAGCAAGGCAAAGAAACACATCAACCCTAAGTGAGTTAAATCCGACACAACCTAATTTAAATGATCCCCTAGGCATATTAAATGACATTAAATAAATTAACTAATTAATTAAAGCATAACTAATTAAATTAACACTAATTAAATTAACTACACAATTAATCCAGGCAAGAAATAATAAAGCATGAAATAAATAAAGAGCAAAGCTTAAAGTAGAGGGAGATGATAATGAATAGTAAACTTACATTAATGATGGGCCTTACACAATAAAAATGACGAGAGGGGAAACACTCCACAAAAATCCTCAATATTTCTCAAACCCTAACCTAAAAGCTAAGTAAAATGAAGAGAGTTCCAAAAATAAACAAAGTGTTCTTTTTATACTAAGTTATATAAAAGAAATAAAAGAAAAGGAAAAAGAAATGAAAAAGGGGAATAAGTAACAATTAAAGGATAAAACAAAAAGGAAAGAAAGAAAATAAAAAAAGAAAGAGAAGAAGAGGCTACATATATTTCGAACAAAAATAGAGCACCGGTCGACCGGGGGTGGTGACTGGTCGACCGCGCGCAATGGGGGTGCCCACTGTCTCCAACCTACAGGATAAATGGAAAACGGGGTCGACCGTCGGTGATCGGCTAGTCGACCGACGCTACAGAAAACTCCCAATTCAGTTCACAACTTCGCACAACCCAATCCTATGTCCAAATATGGCAAAAAATCTCCATGCTCATTAATGGTGACAAACACCAAATCAAGACCCATTTCCAAAAAATGCCAACAAAAGCCCAACTCCATATATGCCCAAAACCATTTTTGAAAGACAAAATCGAGACCAACTAGTGTTCCACCATTAAAATGCAAATACCCACTTCCAAGATTCACAACCTCCATAGCCATAAATGGCCAACAACCAAGCTCCAAACAATGGCCAAAAGAGACCCATTTACGTCTGTGGTCTGAAATCAAGCTCCAATTTCGGACAAAAGGCTCGAATTTTGGAGGAAACTAAAACCCGAGAAAAATTCGAGCCTAGGGACAAATCGTCATTCCATTTACTGCAAAAAATGTTTTGGGCACATATATGGAATTATACGATTTGTTATTAAAGAAGAAAAGGGACAGAAGGATAATTAATTAAATTATTAATGAATCTCTTATAATTCTTTCTAATGAAAGGTTCGTGTTTATTTCGTTCGAACTCCAATTCAAGCACCGTTAGCGGCCACGCGAATCGTGGCCCAAGGGCTACAACTTCCATGAAGACTTTGGGAAAAAATCCTGAAGTGTAAAATTATCGAAATGCCCCTGAATGTACGAATCGCGACGGAACTTAACTAGAGCGCACTCAAACTTCATACTAGGCACCGTAACACCTATAAAAGCTCAATAATATCTCAAATAACATGTTAGCATATAAAATGGAGGTTGTCTGGTTATCGAGCATAATTATAGCAATTACGGTACCCGAGGGGGCTAAAATGCCTAAGTTCGAGGGTAATTAAATGCATAATTTGATACGAATCACACCTCCTAACTTACACATTGCTAGTCCCTAGTAATGAAATTCAATGAAAGAAGAACTATAATAAAAACACAACATGTATATATGGATCAAAATATAAATGCCACTTCCGTAGGGAACACGATTGCAGTTAGCATATGCAATAAGCCGTTAAACCCTTAGGTTATCCTAGTGGACGAGTGGCGTCTCGTGAGCATTTTTAGGGATGAAACCCACAAACATCATATGGTTTCCTCGAAATAAGCCCAACCGGCATGCGACAAGCCCAACAATACCAACAAGATTTCAACATGTTATTAGCACAATGAACGAATTCAAACAAAAGTCAAAATCATTAACATTATAGAATGCACCTCATAGAATTGAAACCTTAAAATATGGGAGGGGAGAGAGCACATGCAAAGTGTGATTTGGGAAAAACTTATATATACCTGATAAAAATTAAATCAAGTATATATTGAAACCTCATGGGAAGTACACTCATCAAGTGATTTCACTCGAAACAGGGAGTTAACACACGGGACATGCGGGCATAAAGAGTAAATGTAAATGGAAACTAGGCCACGCACATGTCACAGATGAAGAACGCTATATATAAAATGAAAAATGTAATCTCAATGAAAGATATCACAATTTAAAGGAGGCAAAATGCATTTCCACAGATTATCAAAACTATTACGACTTTTAAATTAAATACACTTTAAGATCACATAGGACTTTATAGGGTTGTAATGTAGGCTAGGCTAGGGTGCAAAATGAATGACATGTATGTACGGGTTCAAAGTGTTCGAAACGAAAAACTTGGAATAATGAAAAATAGTGCAGGCAATATCAAAATTTGGAAAACAAGTTCCAAACGAGCATTAGATATAACAATTGGAGAGTAATCAAAGCTTATTGAACTACATACATCATTTACAACTTTCTCTTTCTTTTCTTTTCTTCTTTATCTCATGTTTTCTCTTCTTTTCTATTGTTTTTTTCTTTCTCTTTTTTCACATCTCTTTTCTTTTCTTTTCACACTCTCATATGCCTAAATTGCAACCACAATACACAACATTCAATCCCAAGTAACATTCCAAACAAAGGTATGTAAGGTGTATGTATGGTTTAAAACTCCAATACGGATTTGGTTATGGGATTTGGGTTATGAAATGAATGACTATATTTAGGCACAAAGGGGTTAACGAGGGAAAACATATAAGGTGAGGTCAAGGCTAATATGGGTGATATAACAAAGATGGACAATGATCATTTCACAAAGTTTGCACAATTCTCGAGTCAAAACAAACTTTGAAAATCATGCTCAAGTAACATATTTCATATATGAGCTCAATTAATGAATGATCTATGAAAGAACAGAGAGATTACCGACGAATTAAACGTTTTCAAAGAGGAAAGAATAGTGTATAACACTAAAAAATGACGAAAGATACAAAGATTACTCGGTGTAAGTATATACAATGCAACAAAAGATTACTGAGTTATAAAAATCTTAAACCAAATCAATAGAACAATAAAAGTGCATCTGTTCATGGAATTTAAGTTTAATTCATTAAGTTATTAATAATATCAATGATCGAGGACTAAAGTCAAAATACTTCTAAAATCGAAAACATGCATCATTGGGTTGTCAATTGGACCGGGAAATTGTTGAAATTTATCATCGAAAACAAAGGAAAAATGCCATAAAAAGGAGAAAAAAGAAAGAAAATATTTTTGAAATTTTTTGAATTTTCTAAGAAAAGCATACTAAGTAACTAACATGTGAGCAAAAACATGGACTAACAAAGAAATGGATAGAATGTCCCACACCCCCTAACTTAAAACTTGACATTGTCCTCAATGTGAATTAAGAACCAAATTAAAGAGAGGAAACGAGCGATATTACCCAAAATTGGAGCGATCCCCATAATAACAAGTCCAAAAATCTACAAAACAAGTTAGTAACGAGAATAGCAAAAAAAATAACAAAAAGTTAACTAATTACACTAGACTAAATTAAAAAGGAAAGAAAGGATAAAAAGAAAGAAAGAATAAAAAGCTAACTATATATGATATACCAATATAGACCCTCGACCAGGCCGAGGGTATCCCTATCTCAGACGAGGGCTCAAGGCCAGGACGAGGGTCGAACTATAACACGGTTCCGTCACAGGAAGGGTCGGCTAAGCCGACCGCTCATCATAAATAAGACGAAACCTCAACGGGCTGACCCATAATTTCCCTAAAGAATGATGACACCTCAAGGGGCGACCTCTCATCATGGATAAGATGACACCTTATAGGGCCGACCCTTCATAGTAGGCCAGACAACACTGTGAGAGGACAACAGTATCAGGACCACATCCAGCCAGGCTCACTGCCAACAGGAACCTTGCCCTCGGCCTAACATCATAAGCCTTGAGTGACATCATCACAGCGCGTCATCAGGGAGATGCGTGGGACAGTGTGCATGGGACTCATATAGAATGTGGACTAGATCGTCATAACAATATCATCCCCTCATGTGAGGGAATATTATGTCATCATTAATCACAAGTGGCACCTCCAGGTGTCAACAGGGAATTGGCTAGATCGTTATTCACATGCTCAATGCATGGTTGGTGTGTGTGTGTGTGGGGGGGGGGGGGGGGGGGGTACACAACACCACCCAAGCCCTATATATACTTATCATCTTCAACCTTGTAAAGGGATCGAGAAGGGTAACCCTAGCTAAAACTCAGCTTTTACACATAGTAGAGATAGAGAGAGTGAGCTTATGAGCACTGTATCCAAGGCCATTAGTGATCATATTTAGTGGATCACACACTCACAGTGCATGTAGTCCTAATTGGCTGAACCACTATACATCATTGTCTTCATTACTCTTATACTCATCCCCTTCTATACAATTGCATAACTCTATTGCTTCCATTGTTATTACTGTTTGAGATCTCCCCCTCTTATCTGGTGGTGCTAAATCTTAACATCATCAGTTTGGCGTTGTCTGTGGGAACGAAAAGCTATCTCTTCCTTTATATAGCTTGACCTCACCGAAAACTCTGGTGGTGAACTAGTTATCCTCCTCCGTGTGGAGCTATTTCAGAATTGAAAGAGACCCATTAAGGTTCTCAAGCTCTTTTGATCATCACAGCTCAAACATATGGCACCAGAGTTTCCACCACCACCTCCTCCGAGAGCTAGTGGAGTAGGACCTTCTTCCAGTCAAATACCACCACAGTCTGAGATGGCAGATGTAGCTACTGTCCCGAAGTTCTTAGCAGTGAGTCAGCAGATTATGCAGGAATAATTTGCAGCTCTTAGAAAAATATACTAAGACCACCAGAAGCCTCACCAGAGATGATTATTCCTGAAGCAGCTCTAGGGCTACATGGGGTCTGGGGACCACCCCGGGCACCACGCAAAAACTTGTCGCCTCCACAACGGAAGGGGATATTGCTGACCCACGACATCTACACCGGGGGAGGCAAGAAAACCGTTGCCTAGAAGATAGATTTGATGATCTGGAGGTGGAAGAGGCCCCCGTAGAGTGCTGGGAGCAGTATGAGGTCTCCAAGAATACTGTACGACCTATCCAGGAGAGAAAAGGGAAGTGTGGAAGGAAAAATTCCGATGATCACCCGAGAGGCTCTGCTTTCGATCGTTTGAGCAGGGGGTCGGCCTTTGAGAGGATGGGCCCAGTAAATGACCTGCGAGAAAAAATTTCCCAATTGAGAAGTATTGTGAGGTCCATAAGAGAGGTATCAGATGGTCGACCCCACGGACGGGACGATGGCCGGGGGGAAGTGAATAGCCAACGCAGGCCTGCCGCAACAGAAGCCTCAGTTCACCCCAAAGAGGCAGCAGAGGATAACATCGGCCATGCCGACCCTATGAGGCCATGGAATGACTCGACCTAAAGGCTGGAGGATTAAATTGGTGATATCCTCAAAAGAAGGGACCCCCTTCAAAGAGGATACTCCATAGGCTCACCATATGTAGGGAAGATATTTAACTTTCCAATGCCATCAAAGTTTAAACCACATGTGGTCACCCTGAAGTATGATGGGAGTACCAACCCTATATATCATATTGAGATGTACCAATCAACGACAGACATATACTCTATCTCAGATGGGATAAGGTGTCGTACCTTTTCTGGAACTCTAACGGGGGCCGCAGATGTCTAGTATATGTCTTTTCCAAAGAACTCCATTGAAAATTTTAAGTAGTTAGCTGACCAATTTATCCATTACTTTTGCTTCACAGTGAGGCCACAAAAAATGACCACACACCTGCTCTGTGTTAAGCTGGGGAAGAATGAGAGCCTAAGAGACTACATAGCCAGATTTAATAAAGAAAAGTTAGAGGTCGAAGACTATAAGGAAAGGATAGCCATGACAGACCTCATCGGAGGACTCTAAAAGGGAAAGCTATTATGGAAGGTTGTTGAAGACCCTCCGAAGACGATGGCTAAATTTTTGGAAACAACCGAAAAGGTGATGAATGCTGAAGAGGCGATGGCCGCAAAGTATGAAGATGAAAAAGGAGGCATTAGTGGGGGTAAGTACCAGAAAAAGAATAAAAAGGGGAAGAAAAGGTTCTGACTGTCAGCTATGAATACATTATGAATGAGATAAAAAGCAATCGATCCTTAAAGTGTCCTGAGAAGTTGAGGGCGTCCCCTCACAAGAGGAACAAAAATATGTTGTGTGAATTTCATCAATACCATGGCAATGTGACTGATAAGTGTTTTACCCTTTAAGATGAAATTGAAAAAAAATTTAAAAGAAGGGAAGTTAAGGAAATACATTAACAAGGGTGCCTTCAAGAGGGGCCGAGGGGATGACCCGAGGAAGAAGAGGGCTGATACATGTAGGGAAGATCCTCCAAATAGAAGGGAGGACCCTCCAAATGATGAGGACGACCATGACCTTCCACCGAAATATGACTAGGGACCTGTGAAAAGACTCAATACAATCTCATTTAGAGTTGGGATGATCTTTGGAGGACTAGCAGTAGGGGGATCAGAGGTTGCCGATAGGAGGCCCATGTAGCTGAAGCCAAGGCAGTGACAAAAGTTGTGCATTCAACCTCTATAGAAGTAAAGCCAAAAAAGAGAAAGAAAGTTGATATGGATACCCTGATAATGGGATTATCAATAATGGACTTTAAAGGTATCTTATCCCCACATAATGACCCTTTCATCATCACTACCAGTGTACACGGATGCGAGGTGCCGAGGATATTGGTAGATGGGGGTAGTTCTGCAGATGTGATGTTCTGGATGTGCTTTAAAGCCTTAGGTCTCAACCGTGATAGGCTTGTCCTATACCATCACCCTTTGATTGGTTTCAGTGGGGAAAAGGTTCATCCTCTAGGAGTGTATGAGGCCGATGTTAGGATGGGGGGCGAGTGGCCGAGATGGCTTACTAAGAAGATCAACTTGTTCGTTATGGATAAATATGTCTTTTCGGACTACAACATTATACTGAGGCGAGTGGCCCGTAAGGAATTTGAGGTCGTGCCATCCATGGTTCATCAGATGATAAAATTCCCGACCCCTTATGGGGTAGGGGAAGTGCAGGGAGACCGTACGATGGCACGAGAATGTTACTTCAACTCCACTGAAAAAAGAGAGGCACATGAGAAGGAAACAAATACTTACAATATTGATTCCCTCAACCCTAGGGATGAGATAAAACTGAAGAAAGGAGAAGCCACGGAAGAGGTAGAATCCGTCATCCTTAATGAGGATGAGCCAGAAAAAACTGTCTAAATTGGAAAAGCTCTAAAGATAGGTATAAAAGAAGACCTCATCAAGCTACTAAGAAGAAGACATGATGTATTTGCATGGAGTCATGCAGCTATGCTGGGGATTGACCCTGAAATTATGGGCCACGATCTCAACATGGCAGAGGGCGCAAAGCCGGTAAGGCAGAAGAGGAGAATGTATTATCTAGAAAAATATGAAGTCATAAGGGATGAGGTCAAGAAGCTAGAAGATGTTGAGTTTATCAGGGAGGTCATCTATCCCGAATGGCTTTCCAAAGTAGTCATAGTCCCAAAAGCCAACAAGAAATGGAGGATGTGTGTAGACTTCTCTGACCTCAATAAACATTGTCCCAAAAATAGTTTCCCTCTCCCTCACATTGATAAGATGGTAGATGTTACTGCTGGCCATGAGCTAATAAGTTTCATGGATGCCTATTCAGGTTACAACTAGATCTTCATGAGCCCCGAGGACTCAGAAAAAATGGATTTCATTAACGACAAAGGGACATACTATTATAGGGTCATTCCCTTTGGCCTAAAGAATGTGGGGGCAATGTATCAGTGCCTTGTGAATAAAATATTCGAAGACCAAATTGGGAAGTCCATGGAGGTCTATGTAGCTAACATGCTGACCAAGAGTTTGAAGGCCAAGGATCATGTTGCCGACCTCGATAGGACCTTTAACACGATGGATAAGTACCGGATGAAGCTCAACCCAGCCAAATGTGTCTTCGGAGTCATAGCAAGCAAGTTATTGGGGTTCATCATCAATCAAAGAGGCATTAAGGCCAATCTTGAGAAGATAAAGGCTCTATTAGATATGAAGACCCACAGGACCAATAAAGACGTTCAGAGGCTCACATGATTAGTGGCTGCCATGAATAGGTTTGTATCCACAGCCACGGATAAGTGTTTACCATTCTTTAAAATTGTCAAAAAGGCCTTTGAATGGAATGAAGAGTGTGAACAAACTTTTAAAGAACTAAAGTTGTACCTAGGGTCTCCCTTGCTGTTGTCATGACCAGTGCAGGGCGAATGACTACATATGTACCTAGCCATCTTAAAATCATCCATCATCGCATCCATTATGAGATAAGAGGACGGGGTATAAAAGTCTGTGTATTTCAGCAGTAAGGCACTCTAAGGGGTAGAGAAAAGATACCCAAGGATGGAGAAGTTATCATATGCCTTGATCCATGATTCAAGAAAGATGAAGTTGTACTTCCAGTTCCATAGAATGGTTATCCTTACTAACTCTCCTCTTAGGTAGGTCTTGCACAAGCCAGAAAAATTAGGGAGGCTAATGGCCTGGGCAATAGATCTCGGAGAGTTTGACATTGTATATCAACCTACGGTGGCCATTAAGGGGCAAGCATTAGCAGATTTCGTGGATGAATTTACTTGGGAAGATAATGACGCTGAAGATGAGAGCCTCCAGAAGACAGATACTTCGTAAGGTAGAATTATTAACCCATCCATAAATAAGGCTGAGACAAGTACCGCAAGAGAAAAAATTGCCAAAAATAAATACGAAAGATATCTCTTTAGACAGGGATCCCTCATCGAGGGAAATTTATCAGAGGAACAAGGTGTGTGGAACCTCTTCATTAACGGGTCCTCTTACGAGAGCGCAAGTGGGGCTGGATTAATAGTATCAGCACCCGACGACACAGACATTGAGTACGCCTTGAGGTTCAACTTAAAAGCCTCCAATAACGAGTCTGAATATAAAACCCTGATAGAAAGCCTCTCCTTAGCTAGGTCTCTTAGTGTTGGCCAGATCATAGTCCATAGTGATTCAAGACTTGTGGTGAATAAAATACTAGGAGCATACGAGGCTAAGGATGAGAAAATGGCCAAATATCTTGAAAGAGTAAAGGCACTATTGAAGAGCTTCGGAGAAGTAAAGTTGAAGATGATACTTAGGCTTGATAATGGACGATTCGATGCACTTAATAGGCTGGACTTAGCTACTAGGATAGATATCAGGAGAACAGTCCCAGTGGAAATCTTGGCTCGACCAACGATTGAAGATATTGAGGGAACACTTGGCTCTTGCTTAAATATCAATAGGGAAGCTTCGTGGATTGACCCCTAGTCAGATACATTAAAGAGGGGGAGATGCTAGAAGAAAAATAAGAAAGGAAGAAGTTGAGATACAAAGCTGCGAAGTTCACTGTCATCGGAGACACCTTGTACAAAAAGGGGTTCTTACACCCTTTACTCAGATGTATGCACCTGTCTGAGGTTCCACACATCTTGCAAAATGTGCACGAGGGGTCTTGTTCAAGCCATATTGGGGGCAGGTCATTGTCAAAGAGGATAGTCACCCGAGGATACTGGTGGCTAACCTTAGGGAAGGATGCTATGACATATGTAAAGAAGTGCGATAAATGTCAAAAGTTAGCCACCATCCCCCACTAGCCCCATCAGCCTCTTACCTCCATCATGTCCCCATGGCCATTCATAGTATGGGGAATCGATTTAGTATTACCCTTGCCTAGGGCTGTCAATAACTATCGATACTTGATCGTAGCAATTGACTATTTCTGAAAATGGGTGGAGGCGGAGCCGATGGTATTGATCACCGAGAAGAAGACCTTACAGTTTATATGAAAAAACATTATATGTAGATATGGTCTCCCCAACACCTTCATCTTAGATAGCTGGACTCAATTCAAGAATGCATGCCTAGAGAAATACTGCAAAAGGGTGGGTGTCATAAAATTCTTCTTTACCCCATGTCGACCTCAGGCTAATGGGAAAACTAAAATTACAGATAGAACGATCCTAGAAGGGATGAAGAAAAAATTCTAGGAGGCAAAAGGAAGATGGATTGACGAATTATACACTGTACTGTGGCCCTACAGGATGATGACCAAGACTCCTATCGGGGAAACCCCGTTCGTGCTGGCATATGGCTCAGAAGCCATCATCCCCACCGAGATTGGGTTTTCTACTCACAGAGTCCAAATGTACGACCCCCACATGGAAGAAAGGAGACTTGACCTAGACTTGATCGAGGAGAGAAGGGAATACACTAAGATAAGGCAAGCAGCCTATCAGTAGAGGACTGCCAGGTTTTACAACCAGAGGGTGAAGCAAATGCCAATCATTATGGGGGGCCTAGTCCTCAAAAAGACATGGCAGAAACCTAACAAGATCCACCCAAATTGGCATGGCACATATAAGGTCATTAATGAAGTTCTCCCTGGAACCTACATACTAGAGAACCTTGAAGGGGAACCCTTTTTGAACCCCTGGAATGCAGATCCTTTGAAGAAATACTATCAATAATGTAAAGTCCTATAGTACCACAGTTGTAAAGAATGCACTGCTCCAATAGAACACTTGGAATGTTAATGAGAATATTATCTTGGTTCTTGATCTTTTGTTTGTCAATTTAGATACGTTAGGGTAATTCTTGCCAAACCACCCTCGGCTAAGACGAGGATGAATCGTAGGGACGACCCTCCATTCACTCTCAAGAAAGACGAGGGGGGACTTATATTTAAAAACATCATTAATTTGGTGGAAAACACCCTCGGCTATGATGAGGGTGAATGGTAGGCACGACCCTCCATTCACTCTCAAGAAAGACGAGGGGGGACTTAAAATTTAAAACATTATTAATTTGGTGGGCTATGATGAGGGTGAATGGTAGGGACGACCCTCCATTCACTCTCAAGAAAGACAAGGGGGGAATTATATTTAAAAACATCATTAATTTGGTGGATAACCACCCTCGGCTATGATGAAGGTGAATGGTAGGGACGACCCTCCATTCACTCTTAAGAAGGACGAGGGGGGGCTTATATTTAAAGCATAATTAATTTGGTGGAAACCACCCTCGGCTATGATTAGGGTGAATGGTAGGGATGAACCTCCATTCACTCTCAAGAAGGACGAGGGGGGACTTATATTTAAAAACGTCATTAATTTGGTGGAAACCACCCTTGACTATGATGCGAGTGAATTGTAGAGACGACCCTCCATTCACTCTCAAGAAAGAAGAAGGGGGACTTGAAATTTAAAACATCATTAATTTGGTGAATAACCACCCTCGGCTATGATGAGGGTGAATGGTAAGGACGACTCTCCATTCACTCTCAATAAAGGCGAGGGGGGACTTCTATTTAAAAACATCATTAATTTGGTGGAAACCACCCTCGGCTATGATGCGGGTGAATTGTAGGGACGACCCTCCATTCACTCTCAAGAAAGAAGAAGGTGGACTTGAAATTTAAAACATCATTAATTTGGTGAATAACCACCCTCGGCTATGATGAGGGTGATTGGTAAGGACGACCCTCCATTAACTCTCAATAAAGGCGAGGAGGGACTTCTATTTAAAAACATCATTAATTTGGTGGAAACCACCCTCGGCTATGATGAGGGTGAATGGTAGGGACGATTCTCCATTCACTCTCAAGAAAGACGAGAGGGGACTTGTATTTTAAAACATCATTAATTTGGTGGATAACCACCCTCGACTATGATGAGGGTGAATGGTAGGGACGACCCTCCATTCACTCTCAAGAAAGACGAGGGGGACTTCTATTTAAAAAAATCATTAATTTTGTGCAAACCACCCTCGGTTATGATGAGGGTGAATTGTAGAGACAATCCTCTATTCACACTCAAGAAAGACGAGGGGTGGATTCTATATAAAAACATCATTAATTTGGTGGAAACCGCACACATCTATGTTGAGGGTGAATGGTAGAGACGACCCTCCATTCACTCTCAAGAAAGACGAGGGGGGACTTGAAATTTAAAACATCATTAATTTGGTGAATAACCACCCTCGGCTATGAGGGTAAATGGTAGGGACTACCCTCCATTCACTCTTAAGAAAGATGAGGGAGGACTTGGAAGATGGTTAATGTCACACCCCAAACCCAATATCCATACTAATCATTTCTTATTAGAATAATTAGATCATAATCTTGAGCCCATTGGAAATATAATTCATTTATCAATATTTTCCTACATAACGTGCACAAAGAACATAATATTTTTCTTATTCCATACCGAAATCAATATCAGAGTCGTAATTAAGCAGGAATACAATAATGTGAATAACTATGATTAACTCAATCCATGTTAACTCAATATATACAATATGAGAGTGTATTAAAACCTCAGTGTGACAATGACAAAACCCCCATGTCTAATCCCCAGCTTTTTCTAACGGTGCAACTCTCAAATCACTGATCATATGACATCCTAGTTGGCAGCTTACAACCCTGAAAATGTCAAAATATAAACCATAAGCATTAAGCTTAGTGAGGTACTCCTTCCCTAAAATGAAATAACAGTTCTATATCAAATCTGTGGATATTAATCCAACCAATCCTACCATACAATGAATTAACAGTTATATATATAAAATCCGTGGATATTAATCTAACCAATCCTACCATACAATGAATTAATAGTTATATATCAAATCTGTTGATATTAAATCCAATCAATTCGGCCCGTTGGTAATAAAAAATCTTGGACCATAAGGTCCAAATAATTCTTCCCATTGGCAATGATAATTCTGCCCATCGGCAATAGTATGTCTGCCCATTGGCAATAAGAAGTCTGCCCATTGGCAATAATAAATCCTTGAACATAAGTTCCAATAAATCATTGGATCTTTTTCCAATTCCAATCCTAGATCATAAGACCCAAACAAATCTTGGATATTTTAATATCTAAACAAATCATGAATACCGAAGTATTCAAACCAATCCTGGATCATGAGACCCAAACAAATCCTGGATATTTTAATATCCAAACAAATCTTGAATACCGAAGTATTAAAAAAAATCAGCTTTTAGAGCTAAATTCATATTTATATATGAAACAAATCATAAGTACACTCACCTTGGTAATTTAATAGGCTTTCCTTTTCCTTTGTTCGATACTTTTTCAACTGGTTCTTATTACCTTCCTATCATTCTTACAATATTATTATCATCATTAGAATATGAAAAATCCAAGGAATATCTCAAACATAACTCAATTCATATGTATCATATGATTATATTCAAATCATTTATCACAAGTGAAGTTCCATCCATATTCATGGTAATATATTTGACATATTCAAATCATAGACCAAACATACATTCATTTCTTATTATTAATTAAACCCTTATCATATTATAATTCGAATACAAAATAAGATACATAATTTCAAGTCTCCTAGAGCAAGATAGGCCCATTTCTTGACCACATAGCAAATCTTCCCTATAGGCTCTCTTATCGTTCATTCAACTTCTAGGAATTTTCATATTTTTTCTACATCATAAATTTCTATGATATGCCACTGAACATCAATAAACATATTTACCAATACAAAATTAAAGTTTCATAATTTTTAAGGTTCGTTTGCTATGTCAAGCAAAATGTCGAACACATGGCAGACATACTTTCACCCTTAGGGAAAATTTCATACCCTAAATTCAAACCATCACCCAAGATTCATTTATTGGTATTTTCACATGATTTTCGGCTATATCACACATATATGAGTCTATTTTAATCTCAAACTAGAATCAATCAATTCCAGCAAGTATAAAAAAATATATGGAAGTTTAATAAACAAGTTTGCTAAACAAAGCAATTTTAAGGGTTTGTACATTCAACTTAACTTAAACTTGCATCAACAATACATATACATCAAGGGCTGAAAGTTGAGTAAAACAATGGTGATTTATATCATCTAAATCAGTAGTATAAGAAAAATAACAAGATTTGGGGTTAGGATTACCTTCGGGACTTTTACGTAATTTGCACGGATTTTTCTCCTAATTTTCTCCTCAATTTCTTCCTAAACTTTATAATTCTCTCTTCCTCTCAAGACAAACTCTTTAATGGCTGAGTTATGATGGAGGAGGGACTTATTTCAAGCCTTTAAAGTCATCCAAAACCAACCTCCTTATATAACCAATCGAAATCCACCATTTGTTAGCCTAATAAGATGAATTATAATTTAACGAATGGACAAATTTGTCCCTACTTCGTAATTCAAGCATAACTTCTCGCTCGGACCTCCGTTTAACACCATTTGTCGTCTTACAAACCTAACTCATATATCTTCAACTATCTAATTTTCTACTCAAGTCAATTTTTATGTTATAAATGTCAAAACTAGTCTTAAACATGGACATTCCCTACCAAACACTTTAAAATTTTATATTTGTAACTAATTTAATATTTCATTCTTTATGAAGGTAGGGTTAGACTAAACATAATGACTTAACATTATATATACTATTAACATGTTATGCATATAATATAATCCAAGCATTATTTAAACATAATTTATCGTAATTATATTCGGGTTGTCACAGTTCTCCCCCTGTTAGGAAATTTCTTCCGCGAAATTGACGTACCTTGGTTGTCCAAATGCAACAAATGTGGATAACGCATATTCATTCTATCCTTACTCTCTCATGTATCCTATTCCATGTAATTCCTTATCGACACAACTTTCACAAGTGGGATCACTTTTGATCTCAATATTTGTTCCTTCCTATCCACGATAGCTAGTGGTTCTTCCACATAGCTCAAGTATCCCTTCAACTCAATATGTTGTTCCACTAACACGTGTGAAAGATCCTCTACATACGTTCTTAACATAGAAACATGGAAAACATCATGTAATTGAGTTAACTCTGCTGGTAATGCTAACTTGTTGGCAACCATCCCAACTTTCTCAAGAATTTCATAAGGTCCAATGTAGCGTGGACTTAATTTACCTTTCTTTCCATACCTCATAACTCCTTTCCATGGAGATATTCGAAGAAATAGATAATCCACTTTCTGGAATTCCAAATCTTTTGGTCATTTATCCGCATAACTTTTCTATCTGCTTTGAGCCGTTCTAATTCTATCTTGAATAATCTTCACTTTTTCAGTTGTGACTTCAATCAACTATAGACCCTCTATCTTCCTTTCATCAACTTCACCCCAACATACGGGCGTACAACACCGTCTACCATACAACGCTTCATATGGCACCATACCAATTGTAGATTGAAAACTATTGTTATATGCAAATTCAATCAAAGACAAATATTCATCCCAATTTCCTTTAAAATCAAGCACACAAGCTCTAAGCATATCCTCCAAAATCTGTATTGTCCTTTTAGACTGCCCATCTATCCGAGGAGGAAAAGCGAAACTAAACTTTAAGTTAGTACCCATAGCATACTGCAAGTTATCCTAAAATCTGGATGTAAAAGTAGGGTCCCTATCTGAAACAATAGATACCGTAGCTCCATGCAATTGAATAATCTCCTTAACATACAATCTAGCAAACCTATCAACTGTATACGTAGTCTTAACTACTAGAAAATGAGCTGACTTGGTCAATCTGTCTACGACTACCCAAATCAAATTTGACCCCTTTCTGAGGTCGAGGAAGCCTAACTACAAAATCCATCGTTCCATGATCCCATTTCCATTCCGGTATTGACAATTGCTGAAGCAAACCCGCATGTTTCTGATGATGCACTTTCAATTACTGACATATAAGGAATCTAGCAACAAAATCATCTATTTCTTTGTTCATATTATTCCACAAATAATGCTCCTTTAAATCTCTATATATTTTAGTATTATGAGTATGCATAATTATAAATGGAATTACGAGCCTCATCTAAAATTTTCCCTTCCAATCCATCCACATTAGGCACACATAATCATTGTTTATATAGTAAAGTGCCATCATTAACTATACAAGAATCACCAGACTTACCATCTCTCACATCTTATCATTTTTCTCAAGAAAAGGATCTTGACCTTGCAAATCACGAATACGAGTAGCTAACAATGACCTCACGCTTACATAAGCAAAGAATCCGTCCCCATCTGCTAGCTGTAATTCCACTTCAATCAATCTCAAGTTCATAATGTGAGCAACTCTAGCACATCGAGTACAAGATAACTTTCCCGAAGACTTTCTACTCAAAGTATCTACAACTACATTTGCCTTCCCTAGATGCTAGTGAATTGTACAATCATAATCCTTGATTAACTCCATCCACCGCCTCTACCTCAAATTCGACTCCTTCTGAGTAAATAACTACTTAAGGCTTTGGTGGTAAGTAATTATTTCACATACCTCACCATATAAATAATGACGCCATAATTTCAAAGCAAACACAATAGCAGCAAGTTCCAAATCATGTGTAGGATAATTACGTTCATGTGTACGCAATTGCCTAGAAGCATAAGAAATAACCTTACCATGCTGCATAAAAACACAACCCAACCCCTTATATGAAGCATCGATATAAATAACAAAACCATCTCCACTATGTGGAATATTAATAATAGGTGAAGTTACCAACCTCTTTTTCAGTTATTTAAAACTGTTTTCACAATCAAAATATCATTCAAACTTCACATCCTTTCAAGTTAATTTAGTCATTGGCAAGGCAGTCGAAGAAAATCCCTTTATAAACCTTCTATAATATCCATCCAAACCCAGAAAACTCCACACCTCAGTCACATTATTGGGCCTCTCCGATTTCACAATAGGTTTCACCTTTTTAGGATCAACACATATACCATCTCCAAAAATAACGTAGCCTAAAAATGCAACTTGTGATAGACAGAATTCACATTTACTAAACTTAGCATACAATTGCTTATCTTTTAATAATTCAAAACAGTTCTAAGATGCTTTTCACGTTCAAAAATATCACGTGAGTAGATCAGAATATCATCAATAAAAACTATCACAAATGAATCAACAAAAGGATGCAGTACCCGATTCATAAGATCCATAAATATAGGTGGAGCATTAGTCACTCCAAAAGGCATCACAAGAAATTCAAAATGACAATACTGAGTGCAAAAATCTATTTTAGAAATATCACTCTCTTTCACCTTCAACTGATGATAAACTAATCATATGTCTATCTTTGAAAACACTTTAGCACCCTGTAACTGATCAAACAAATAATCTATACGAGGTAAAGGATATTTGTTCTTAACTGTAGCTTTATTTAGTTGCCTATAATCAATACACAAATGCATAGTAACATTTTTCTTTTTCACAAATAAAACTGGTGCACCCCATGGAGATGCACTAGGTTGTATAAACCCCCTATCAAGTAAATCCTGCAATTGAATCTTAAGTTCTTTCAATTCAACCGATGCCATTCTATACGGTTCCATAGAAATCAGGTATGTCCCTGGTGCTAATTTAATACTAAATTGAACTTCTCTTTCTCGAGGTAACCCGGAAAACTCACTTGGAAACACTTCTGGAAAATCTCGTACAATAGGAACACCAACTAATTGTAAGGCCCCCTTCTTAGTGTCTAGAACATACGCAATAAAACCCTCACAACCCTTACTCAATAATTTCCTCGTCTGAATAGTAGAAATGATGAAACTAGGAACACTTTTCCTTTCACCCAAAAATTTAAATTCAGGCTCACCAGGCATATTAAAAATAACTTCTTTACAGAAACAATCCATAGATACATGATAGTTAGATAACAAATCCATTCCCAGAATTATATCAAAATCAGAAATATCAAATGTAAGTAGATTTCTAATTGTATCTCTAACCACCACAGTCAAAACACAATCACGAAAAACATAATCAACTACAACCATATCCCCTATAGGCATATAATTACCCAACCCCACATCTAAACGAGTACATGGTCTATTCAGATATATAGAAAATGCATATGACACAAAAGAATGAGTGGGACCGGGATCAATCAAAACATAATCACTTTTATTAGTAATAGAAAGTGTACCTGTCACCACATCCGAAGTAACCTGATCTTCTTTCATCGTATAGACTCGTCCACCTATCTTGGAACCACTAGCTTGTCCCATGGCACAGGTTGCATCTATAATAACCGAGTTATAACAACTAACACAAACAATTTATAATACTAAATTATTGGTTATTACATAAACAATTCATAAATATCAAATCAACTAAATAACTGCCATCTAACCGTCACACACGTCCATAATTAGTAACCTATATGCTCTGATACCACTAATTGTCACACCCCAAACCCAATATCCATACTAATCATTTCTTATTAGAATAATTAGATCATAATCTTGAGCCCATTGGAAATATAATTAATTTATTAATACTTTCCTACATAATGTGCACAATGAACATAATATAATTCTTATTCCATACCGAAATCAATATCAGAGTCGTAATTAAGCACGCATACAATAATGTGATTAACTATGATTAACTCAATCAACGCTAACTCAATATACACAATATGTGAGTGTATTAAAACCTCAGTGTGACAATGACAAAACCCCCATGTCTAATCCCCAACTCTTTCTAACAGTGCAACTCTCAACTCTCAATTCACTGATCATATGACATCCTAGCTGGCAGCTTACAACCATGAAAATGTCAAAATGTAAACCATAAGCATTAAGCTTAGTGAGGTACTCCTTCCCTGAAATGAAATAACAGTTCTATATCAAGTCTGTGGATATTAATCCAACCAATCCTGCCATACAATGAATTAACAGTTATATATATAAAATCTGTGGATATTAATCCAACCAATCTTGCCATACAATGAATTGATAGTTATATATCAAATTTGTGGATATTATATCAAATCAATCCCGCCCGTTGGCAATAAAAAATCCTGGACCATAAGGCCCAAATAATTCTTCCCATTGGCAATGATAATTCTTTCCATCGGTAGTAGTATGTCTGCCCATTAGCAAGAAGAAGTTTGCCCATTGGCAATAATAAATCCTGGAACATAAGTTCCAACAAATCATTGGATCTTTGAATAATTCCAATCCTAGATCATAAGACCCAAACAAATCCTAGATATTTTAATATCCAAACAAATCCTGAATACTGAAGTATTCAAACCAATCCTGGATATTGAGACCCAAAGAAATCCTAGATATTTTAATATCCAAACAAATCCTGAACACCAAAGTATTCAAAACAATCCTGGATCATGAGACCCAAACAATTCCTGGATATTTTAATATCCAAACAACTCCTGAATACCGAAGTATTGAAACAAATCCCCTCTTAGATCTATATTCATATTTATATATGAAACAAATCATAAGTACACTCACATTGGTAATCTAATAGGCTTTTCCTTTTTCTTTGTTCGACACTCGTTCAACTGGTTCTTATTACATTCCTATCATTTTTACAATATTAGTATCATCATAAGAATATCAACAATCCAAGGAATATCTCAAACATAACTCAATTCATATATATCATATGATTCTATTCAAATCATTTATCACAAGTGAAGTTCCATCCATATTCATGTTAATATGTTTGACATATTCAAATCATAGACCAAACATACATTCATTTGTTATTATTAATCCAATCCTTGTCATATTAGGATTCCAATACAATAGACGATACATAATTTCAAGTCTCCTAGGACAAGATAGGCCCATTTCTTTACCACATAGCAAATTTTCCCTATAAGCTCTTTTATCGTTCATTCAACTTCTAGGAATTTTCATTATTTTTCTACATCATAAATTTCTATCATATTTCACCCAACATCAGTAAACATATTTTCCAATACAAAATTAAAGTTTCATAATTTTTAATGTTCGTTTGCTGTGTCAAGCAAAACATCGAACACATAGCGGACATACTTTCACCCTTAGGGGAGATTTCATACCCTAACTTCAAACCATCACCCAAGATTCATTTCTTGGTATTTTCACATAATTTTAGGATATATAACACATATATGAGTCTATTTTAATCTCAAACTAGAATCAATCAATTCCAGTAAGTATAAAAAAATATATGGAAGGTTTAATAAACAAGTTTACTAAACGAAGCAATTTTAAGGGTTTGTACATTCAACTTAACTTAAACTTGCAGTAACAATACATATACATCAAGGGATGAAAGTTTAGTAAAACAATGATGATTTATATCATCTAAATCAGTAGTAAAAGAAAAATAACAAGATTTTGGGTTAGGATTACCTTCAGGACTTTTACGTAATTTCCATGGATTTTTCTCCAAATTTTCTCCTCAATTTCTTCCTAAACTTTACAATTCTCTCTTCATCTCAAGCAAAACTCTTTAATGGTTGGGTTATGCTAGAGGAGGGACTTATTTAAATCCTTTAAATTTGGCAAAAACCAACCTCCTTCTTTAACCAATCAAAATCCACCATTTGTTTGCCTAATAAGACGAAATATCATTTAACGAATGGATAAATTTGTCCCTGCTTCGTAATTCAAGCATAACTTCTCGCTCGGACCTCCGCTTAACACACCGTTTTTCTTGTTACAAACCTAACTGATATATCTGCAGCTATCTGGTTTTCTCCTGAAGTCAATTGTTATGTTATAAATGTCAAAACTAGTCTTAAACATGGACATTCCTTACCGAAAACTTTAAAATTTTATATTTGTAACTAATTCAATATTTCATTCTTTATGATGGTTGGGTTAGACTAAACATAATGACTTAACATTATATATACTATTAAAATGCTATCCATATCACATAATCCAAGCAATATTTAAACATAATTTATCGTAATTATATTCGGGTTGTCACAGTTAACATATATCATAGCCAAGACTAATCATAAAAGAGGCAAATATAGAAGGCAGGAAGTGAGGAATTCCATTATAAGAGCGATTCCACTATAAAATTATGTGTTACAATATTTGTCCAAAAGAAAAGGAAATACAAAAACTTTACACACTGAGGGTATAGGCCACAAACGGCCACCCTATTGAGCAACGTCGGAAGGTAGGGTTTCAACATCCACAAGAGGAGTCTCTTCGACGACCAAAATAGGTCGATCCTCAGACGTGATGGTACCTTCGATGTGCACTTGAGACTTTACATGGGGTAGAGCCTCAGCCATAAGAAGGGTCTTCCATCTCCACTTATTTAAGAGAGGGACTGATAGATGACACGACATCAGCAAAATTTTAAGACGACCCACCGACAGGTCGTCCTAATCCCTCTCTCCAGGTACTCAAGGACGAAACCTTAGAATTCATCAAAAAGATTGTAAGCCTCCACACCATCGACCTTGGACTTTCTCACAGCCTCAGTAAGTTCAGCCTTGAATTGGACCCCCTGATTGGTCAAGGCCTCTTTGTAATGACCCCACTTTTATGTGCTCATATGTATATAGTTTATTTTTACACTCATGTGTTACTTACTATCTTATAAATGTTGTATTATTAGATATGTGATGTTATTGTCTATCAATATAACAAACTCCATTTTTAAATATGAAGAATCAATCGTAAATAGGATGAAATCGAAGTCTTATGACATATCTAAAGGTATATAATAAGTTTTGTGGTAGAAAATACAATTTTATGAAACTTTAGAGACTAAAATAAAAATATAAAAAGGGCCATTTTGTACATAAAATATTTTCAAGGACCTCTAAGAAATATTGAAAATATATAGTGTGAAATTACCAAAATACCCTTCATGTGTGAAATGACCCTTATACCCTTATCACCTTTCCACCACGTGCTGGTCACCTCCACCTTACACATGTCATCTTCAGAGAGAAAGCTAAAACACTTGTCATCATTTGGTGATGTTAGACTGCAAGACCACCCCGGAATGCGACACCCAAACGATGACTTGCCACCGTAATGCTTGATCACCTAGACACATGTCAACACCGTAAGACTTTTGGAAACCTATAAATAGGGCCTTAGGGTTCATTTGAAACTCACACCAATTCCTTGAGAATTATAGTAAGAAAGAGTGATAGAAAGCTTGGGAAATATCTTAAGAAGGATTTCTATAATTTCGAAGAAAGAATTCATTTCATAGGTATGATTTTATTTAAATGTTATAATTCATTTTTGTAGTTTTAATTTCGTATTTTATAGCTTTACTTAGTAGTTATGCTGGTAAAATACACTAAAGACTTTACTAATCAAAACTTAAAATTTGGAAACAATCTAAATTGATTTTATTTTCAAAATATGTCAACTTGTTTGAAAAATATATATATACTCTTTTTAAAATGATTTTTGTAAGCAATTGCTCGTATTATGGAATCTCATTTAAGTAATTCCAAAGTCAGTCCCGATGAAATTCTGTCTAGTTGAGATGGTATTTAAGTGGTGCCCCTGTGACCCTCCATCTCTACTGGGAATAAATCCGGAAATGTTCTTTCTAGATGAGATGGTATTTAAGTGGTGCCCCTGTGACCCTCCATCTCTACTGGGAACCGACTGATTAGGAAGAACTATGAATTGAAATTCTTTAAATGCGATGAATGAATATTAAAATTTGAGAAAATGGTTTTAGTAACCTTTTTCAGCAAGATATTTTAGGATTAAAACACAATATTTAGAATTGGGCTTTATTTAGAATACATAATTAAACCTTTATTGTATTTATTAGATTAACGTGTGATCCAAGACTCAATATCTATATTTTCGAGCCTCTATTTTAGGTGAGTACTCTATGTCATTTCTTGCACATTTAAATTATATGATATTATGCAAACTATGTATTTTGTGAAATGCTTTTATTCTCAAAATGCATCTGATACTGATGATAGATTCATTTGTGATATGTTTATATCTCTATATATAGACATACTGATTGAAATGAGTATTGAAAATGAGATTGAATATTGAAAATAACATTCGGCCTAAGGGACCTCTTTACTGACTGACCTTCCCAGCTGGGTTATCGCTGGTGTGCCCTAAATAAGGCGTTGTGACGAACTAGTTCGATTGACCCTCAACTGCCGGGGTATAATACGGTAGAAGAATACGGTATTAGAGTGTACTTGGCCATTAAAATGATATGATTGAAAGAAAAAGATATCACATTTGAATTATTGCATTCTTCTTATTCTGAGCTATCCAATTGTGATATATATACTATCATTTCAAAATATATATCTATATACTGCAAGTTCCTATCCATTTATGTATATGCCTTCTCTTTTGACTTGAATAGGTATCTATATTCTGAAAACCTTGGAATGTTGGGAGATTAAATCTTATTCAGCTTTTAGCTGACGTTGAATAAATAATGATTTTTTAGGAAATAATTAGACGGGAGGATGGAGTGTAGAAGGACTATGTTGAAGATCTAGCTTGAGGATCTCTTTTGTTATAATTTTAAATATAACGTTTGTTTTTAGGAGATAGAGCATGTTTGGCTCTTTAGTAATACGTTTTTAATTTTGGCATAAGTTGTAATCCGTTCATACTTTAATATATACTAAGTTCCCTTTTAGAAAGCTCTGATGACGTAATTCCATTTTTTAATAGTTTACGATTCATGACCATGTGAATGAATTTCCGTTGCATTTATTTTAAGAAATATTTTAAGTCCATAACATTGAATGCCTTGGTGGCATGTCAAGACACTCATTCCCTACTACTATTGGGTTGGGGTCGTGACACTCTTCCCTCTCTTTGATGAGGTTGTCCTTCACTTTGAGGTTAGCCTCGTGCTGCTTTACCAGCTATTCCATGACCCTTGCATGCTCAGTCTTTGCACTCTCCAGCTCAACCCTGATAGTATCTAACTCAGTTTAAAGTTTGACCCAGCTGACTTTCGGATCAAACCTAAGGAAATAAAGGGTTTTGTGGATGAACACTCAAGAACAAGGGGAACGCAGTTCACCAGAGAAGAAGGTTGGTGGACACACGAAAACCTAAGAAATGCCAGAAAGAAGCACTAAACCACCACTGAAAGGTAGGGGAAGAACCTTAAGGAACCTAAAATCTAATGATCAGCCCTGGGATCACAACAGCAAGGCGGACCTCCAAGCCGAAAAAATATAAACTACCAAGAAATCTGGGAAAAAAAACCCAAATCAAGAAAGCAAACAAAAAATGGAAGATAAAAAGGGAGATAGAGCAGAAAGGTTACCTGAGGATAGAGACGAAGACTGAGCGAAGCCTGAGACACAACTCACAGAAATGACGGTTTGAACTAGTAAGGAGCTAAAGAGAGAAATCTTATGTGCGAAGAAGAAGAAGAAGAAGAAGAAAAGAATGATTATTTAAGGAATCATTTAAATATCTTATTACTATTGGGCCCACTGATCAATGCAAGTCACAACCCATGAGGATAGGAATCATTAGGGCACAATGCCCCAAGAATGGTGGGAAACCGTCGCACCTTGGAAACATAAACTATGATGGATACCTGACAAGATGACAATCGACAAATGTCACTCATCAAACTGACCACACGACACTCAAAGACAACATTACCCCATAACCATCTCAAGAACATCGATGACTAAGGGCTGGTGGTGATTGATATACAAATATACATCCTCGGCCAGGCCGAGGGTGTCCCCATCTCTAACGAGGGCTCAAGTCCAGGACGACGGTCCAACTATACCACGGTTCCATTACAGGAAGGGTCGGCTAAGCCTACCCCTCATCATAAAGAAGATGAAACCTCAAGGGGATGACCCATCATTTCCTCAAAGAATGATGACACATCAAGGGGCCGACCTCTCATCATGGATAAGACGACACCTTATAGGGACGACCCTTCATAGCAGGCAAGACAACCCTGTAAGGGGATAAGAGTATGAGGCCCACATCCAGCCATGCTAGCTGCCAATAGTAACCTTGCCCTCGGCCTAACATCATAAGATGAGGGTGACATCATCACAACGTGCGATCTGGGAGACGCGTGGGACAGTGCGCATGGGACTCATATAGCACGTGGACTAGACCGTTATAACAATATCATCCCCTCATGTGAGGGAATATTATGTCATCATTAATCACAAGTGGCACCTCCAGGTGTCAACAGGGAGTTGGCTAAATCGTTATTCACATGCTCAATGCATGCTTAGTTGGGGGGGGGGGGGTACACAACACCACCCAAGCCCTATATATACTTGTCATCTTCAATCTTGTAAAGGGATCGAGAAGGGTAACCCTAGCTAAAACTCTGCTTGTACACACAGTAGAGATAGAGAGAGTGAGCTTATGAGCATTGTATCCAAGGCCATTAGTGCCCATATTTAGTGGATCACACACTCACAATGGATGTAGGCCTAATTGGCTGAACCACTATACATCATTGTCTTCATTCCTCTTATACTCATCCCCTTCTATACACATGCATAACTCTATTGCTGCCATTGTTATTACTGTTCGAGCTCTCCACCTCTTATATGGTGGTGCTAAATCTTGGCATCATCAGTTTTGCGCCGTTTGTGGGAACGAGTAGCTATCTCTTCCTTTATAAAGCTTGACCTTACTGAAAACTCTGCTGGTGAACTAGTTCTCCTCCTCCGTGTGGAGCTATTTCAGAATTAAAAGAGACCCATTAAGGTTCTCAAGCTCTTTTGATCATCACAACTCAAACATATGGCACCACAGTTTCCACCACCACCTCCTCCGACTGCTAGTGGAGTAGGACCTTCTTACAGTCAAATACCACCTCAGTCTGAGATGGCAGATGTGGCTGCTACCCTGAAGTCCTTAGCAGCGAGTTAGCAGATTATGCAGGAGCAATTTGCAGCTCTTAGCCAAAACATACTAAGACCACCAGGAGTTTCACCGGAGATGATTACTCTGGGAGCAGTTCCAGGGCAGCACGAGGCCAGGGGAACACCCCAGGCACCATGCAAAGACTTGTCACCTCCACAACGGCAGAGGGATGTCGTTGACCCACGGTGTCTACACCTCGGGAGGCAAGGAAACCCTTGCCCAGAAGACAGATATGATGATCTACAGGTGGAAGAGGCCGCTATAGAGTGATGGGAGCAGTATAAGGTCTCCAACAATACTGTGCGACCTATCGAGGAGAGCAGAGGGAAGTGTGGAAGGCAAAATACCGCGATTGCCCGAGAGGCTCTGCTTTCGATCATCTGAGTAGGTGGTCATCCTTTGAGAGGCTTGGCCCAATAAATGACCAGCGAGAAAAATTATCCCGATCGAGAAGTATTGTGAGGTACAGAAGGGAGGCAGCAGATGGCCGACCCCATGGACGGGACGATGGCCAGGGGGAAGTGAATAGCCGACACAGACCTTCCGTAATAGAACCCTCAGTTCACCCCAAAGAGGCAGGAGGGGATAATATTGGCCAAGACAACCCTATGAGGTTATTGAATGACTCGATATAAAGGCTTGATGATAAAATTGGCGATATCCTGAAAATTAGGGACCCCCTTCAAAGAGGATACTCCATAGACTCACCCCTTGTGGACTAGACCATTATAACATTATCATCCCCTCATGTGAGGGAAAATTGTGTCATCATTAATCACAAGTGGCACCTCCAAGTGTCAGCAGGGAATTGTCTAGATCATTATTCACATGATCAATGCATGCTTGGGGGGGGGGGGGGAGTACACAACACCACTCAAGCCCTATATATATTTGTCATCTTCAACCTTGTAAATGGATCCAGGAGGGTAACCCTAGCTAAAACTCTGCCTGTACAGACAGTAGAGAGAGAGTGTGATCTTACGAGCATTGTATCCAAGGCCATTAGTGTCCATATTTAGTGGATCACACACTCCAAGTGGATGTAGGCCTAATTGTCTAAACCACTATACATCATTGTCTTCATTCCTATTATACTCATCCCCTTCTATAAACAAGCATAACTTTATTGGTTCCATTGTTATTACTGTTTGAGCTCTCCACCTCTTATCTGGTGGTGCTAGATCTTAGCATCATCATAAGAACAAGAGATATTACCCAAAATTGGACCGATCCCCATAAGAACAAGTCCAAAGAATCTATAAAACAAACAACAAAAGGAAAGAAAAGATAAGTAATTACACTAGACTAAATTAAAAAGGAAAGAAAAGATAAAAATAAAGAAAGAATAAAAAGCTAAATGTATACAACCTACTATTTAGGCTTCACACTAACGATACACTAGAAGTGTAAATAGGTGAGGGTCCACCATGAAAATGATTTGACTTTTGAGGATAACCGGTGTACCCTCACTCTCGAGCATGCCTTCCAAAAAATATAATTTTTTTTTTAACATGGTAAGGCATGTGTAAGGTTGAAGAAATGAACCATCATCAATTAAAAGTTTTGGAGGGACAATGGGGGATTTGGATTGAACGGGTCAAAAAACATGTGGGGACTAAGAAAAGCCGAGTATTCTCCCAAGGATTTAGTAAGCGGAATGGGAGGTGGCACACACAAGGGCAAATATGCCTTCATGGAAAGAAACTCGAGAAAGTATTCCTCGTCGATGAAAGGGTTGAATGTTTTAAAGTTCGATGCTGATTAATCGGGTACTTGTGACTATGTGATAACAGAAAATGAAAATGGGGATGAACGAAATTCGAACTTAAGAGTTGAGTTATCATCACTCAAAGTTGGAATTTCAAAAGTAATAGGATCATTTTCAATGAAACTTTCTTATTTGGTATCCAAAGAAGAAATCATCTCATTGCAAATGGATACTACATTTGTTTCATCCTCACTCTTGTTCTCTATTAAAATATGGGCCAAGTGACGAATGGTTTGTTCCAATTTAGGCACAAAGTCCTCAATTGGTTCAAAACATTCCTCGAGTTCGAAAGTCTCGGAAGAGAAATCGTCGTCGGATTCGAATAATAAATCCAAGTCTTTCTCCCAATAAAGATTTTCTTCCCAGTAATGTTCTTCATACCTCTCATTCTCAAGTATGAGCAAACCCTCTCCGAAAGTCATAGGCCGAGGTGAGGATTATTGAAAATGAGGAGTTTGAAAATCATTATCGGCACTAAAGTTAAACTCATTATTATAGGAATTTTAAAAACTATTGCAATTCGTTTCAAAATTCCTATTACAAGGAGGTAGAGGCCTAAAATCATTATCACCCTCCTCAAAATACATGCACTTCAAAGTTTGACTTTTGTAATACTCGCCCAAAGTCATTTTAGATGTTGCAATTTTTTGGGATTCTATGTATTGACAAAAAGTCGAAGGTTTGCGAGAATTTTGAGAATTATCATAATTATTACCTAAAGAATTGGAATAAGACATGCTTACTCAAAAAATGGCTTGAAGTGGCAAATTCCACAAAGTAGATGCACGCGCGAAAAATTCAAGTGTTTGTTGGCGCTCAAATGTAGAAGTCCTACAAAAATGTTAGGCAAAAAATACAAATAGAAAAAAAAATACTATGAAATACTAAATCAAATAAACTCTAAAACATCAAGTCCCCGGAAATGGTGCCATTTTGATTAAGCGTGAAAAGTAGCGCGTGTCAAACGCTAATCGTTGTTTTCTATTCACCGCCTTAATACAAAAACCTAAAATATGACTACACTTTATAAGGGAGTATAGCGGCCAGTCCGGGTATCGAAAATCCACAGAGACGAGTTATTAGAATTTAAATGGTTTAATGCTTCTAAATAAAAGTGTAAAAGGTAATTTGTTAACCAAAAAGAAAGAAAAGATAAACAAGGCATGAGTGTATTTAAACTAAAATTAACAAAGCAAATAAAAACTATAGGTTGCGTCAAATATCCCTCACCTTGAGTTAATTAGTATAAAATGGTTACATGGGTCAACGAGTTATTAAGATTGCAATTAATTAAATCAAGAGTTGTCGCACCCCTAAATTCGCTTAAAAGACTAATAAGACTTTGGCGTCAATAAATACCCCAGAAATTACGCACACAAGGTCGTAAATACGGAGCATACATGATATACCCCGTTAGATCTCCTAGGCATAATAACTAGGACAACACCCTCGAAATAAACACGTAAAATTCCATCACCAAAGTAAAGAAAAACGTCAACCCTAGGTGATTTCAATCCGACACAACCTAATTTAAATTATCCCCTAAGCATATTAAATGACATTAAATAAATTAAGTAATTAATTAAAGCACAACTAATTAAATTAGCACTAATTAAATTAACTACAAAATTAATCTAGGTAAGAAATACTAAATTATGAAATAAATAAAGAACAAATCTTAAAGTAGAGGAAGATGATAATGAATAGTAAAGTTACATTAATGATGGGTCTTACACAACAGAAATGAGGAGAGGGGAGACACTCCAAAAAAAAATCCCAATATTTCTCAAACCATAACCTAAAAACTAAGTACAATGAAGAGAGTTCCAAAAATAAAAAGTGTTCTTTTTATACTAAGTTACATAAAAGAAATAAAAGAAAAGGAAAAAGAAATGAAAAGGGGGAATAAGTAACAATTAAAGGATAAAAGAAAAAGGAAAAAAAGAAAATAAAAAAAGAAAAAGAGTCTACAGATATTTCAAACAAAAACAGAGCACCGGTCGACCGGGGGTGGTGACCGGTCGACCGCGCGCAATGGGGGTGCCCACTGTCTACAACCCACGACATAAATGGAAAACACGGTCGACCGCTGGTGATAGGCCAGTCGACCGGCGCTGCTGGAAACTCCCAATTCAGTTCACAACTTCACACAACCCACTCCCATGTCCAAATATGGCCAAAAATCCCCATGTCCATTAATGGTAACAAACACCACATCAAGAGCCATTTCGAAAAAATGCTAACAAAAACCCAACTCCATATATGCCCAAAACCATTCTTGGAAACCAAAATCGAGAGCAACTAGTGTTCCACCACTAAAATGCAAAAACCCACTTCCAAGCTCCACAACCTCCATAGACATAAAGTCCAAAATCCAATCTCCAAAAAATGGCCAAAGAGACCCATTTGCATGTGTGGTCCTAAATCAAGCTCCAATTTTGGACGAAAGGCTCAAATTTTGGACGAAACCAAAACCCGACCAAAACCCGAGCCTAGTTACAAATCGCATTCAATTTTCTGCAAAAAAATGTTTGGGGACATAGATGGGACTATAGGATTTGTTATTAAAGAAGAAAAGGTACACAAGGGTAATTAATTAATTGTTAATGAATATCTTATAATTCTTTCACATTAAAGGTCCGTGTTTCTATCGTTTAGACTTCGATTATAGCACCATTTGTGGCCACGCGAAGCTTTACCCAAGGGATACAACTTCCGTGAAGACTTCGGGCAAAAATCCCGAAGTGTAAAATTATCGAAACTAGGTGGAAACCCGCGCGATGCGCGGTGCATAAGGTATCGAAGTCATAATACAGGAACCTATTTAAAACATAACAAATGCGAGTACATATGAGGTTTGTAAAGAGACCCATTTCCAAACAAATTTAAACTCCAAGTCCAAATGCATAGAAAGATAGGCAATGTTTTACATTGTGTTAGGAAAGAAAATAGTAATTAAATGAAGCATAAGAAGTTTTAATAAGCAGATGAAGAATGAGTTTTTGAAAATGAAGTTAAATCATCCTTTTTTTCCTTGCGTCCATGTTCCTACAAAGAATTTAAAATATATGTTAAAAAAACATATTGAAGTATTGTATAATAAATGCGTGTAGAATTTAAATGTAAGTAAATTAAAATACCTTGAATGAACCTTCCTTTTTGGGTTAACTTCTCTTTCGCCATCATTTCCATGAGAGGAACTGTCATTGTCTGTGATAATGATTGATTCTTGTGTAGTTGAGACTGGATTTTTTTCCTATTATGTAAATGATATTTGATTAGAGTAAGAAAAGAAATTTTAATATAAAATTATTAGTTAGTATGTAAAAATACCTTTTGAATTTTGTTGTTATTCATTGAAGTATTTCCGTCTGAAGAATCTTTAGAAATGGTTGAGACAGTGAAGTTTTCATAGCCACGTATTAAGTTGTAATTATGGAGCTTCAGGCGAAATTTGTGAGATGTGCCGATTATCCTTGTGATTGCTAGCAGAAGTGGTTCTTTTGGTACCTGCGGAAAATAGTGAAAATATAATTTTTTAAAAAGTAAAGGGTAAACTGAATGTAGTCATAAAATAGTAAAATTATAATGAACAACGTACGGGAATGTCATGATTTATATTTGCAAGCTCAGAACATTGGACATTGATTAAAGATTCAGCTTCTTTGTTAAAGAGTACGAATGTGGTGGTGGCTGTTTGGTCATTGACTGAGATTTGAATTTTGTACCTATGTATTCAGAAGTATATGTTTGTCAAAATTGATGTGCAGAACAATAAATGAAAATAAGTTTTACGAATAAAATACCTTGGAGAAGGAATAACTTTGTCTGTGTTGCATGTTTCACAGAAGAAAGAAGTCATATAATGTTTAAGTTTCTTATTGCAGTAATTGCATGCTGGATAATACCAACCCCCATGTTCGTCTACATGTGTTATTCTTGCATTGCAGGTGACATATATAACCTGTGAAATATATAATCTTTATATTATAATTATTTAATTTAGGAGAGAAATGAAATGTATATTTAAAAGGGGATACCTCATTTGGAGAGTCTGAACGAAGGGATAAGATATCTTCAATGGATTTAGATTCTTCTTCAATTTGAAGTTGTGAATTGTTGCTTCTGGTTGGATCAGTTGTCATGGTGAAAGAACGATTTCGTTATGAAGTCTGTATATATATCATAAAGATAAAACGGTAATATGTGAGATGTGAACAGAGCTAAATGGAACATCAAAGCAATTTGTACTAATAGGATTGATAAACTGCATATGTTATTGTAAAAAAAGTCTTACTTGGTCATAAATTCTTGAATGCATAGGACATCAGGATTTATATAGACTTTGGATGCATTGGTTGTTGACAATGAGTAATCACCTATTGAGTAAAAGTTGTATGAATATTAAAATGTATTGTTTGAAATCGTGAATATATAAGAAGATGATATTATTAAATATGAAATTCAATTACCTCTAAATTGTTTCACCGTAGTGGATGTAACGGCCACAATCAAATGGTCTGTGAAATTCTAGCATATCTCTTCAGTTATTAGTGTCGTTTGTTCGGCCCACAGAGTTACGGAAATCCTTTGCCCACTGTATAATAGTTTATGTGGTTAAGGATTAAAGAATAGTATATATTGGAGAAAAATGAAGTTAATAATTGGAAAATATGATGGAAGGACCTTTCATTTTCAAGCTTTAAAGCCCTTTTCTTTACTATGGATCCCCTAACCGGTTGATCCTCAACAGGTGATATAGAAGTCAAGAGGCCGAACACATCTAATGAGAAAAAATTTAATGGTTATGTATAAAGAGAATTAAATGATTTTGGTTAATTGTATAATGATTAATGAATATAAAATACCTGTGAGATATGTGTCATTGCTCAATTTAGATCTCAATTCATCAAACTGCAGAAATTGGAAGTGATATTTTGGAATAATAAAATTGTCAACTTCAGATTGTATAAATTTTGAAGATGGGATGAATTCAATCATTAGATTGTGGGAGGAGACCCTATAGCTATGCTTAGTATCCATGACTCTGAAATCGTTATTGTGTAGGCTTTTCCAACGTCTAGTGAATTAACGAATTTTCCAAATAAGTATTTGCACAATACTGCATGTATTGAATCGCCCTGTGAAAAAAAAGAAAAATTATAAAAAGAAATCAAATATAGTTATTAAAATTATGTTAATTTGTGTGATAATAACAATAGTAAAAACTTGAATGTCTAAATGATGTACCTGGTCATCAACTAAGAGAAAGTCATCCGATATTTTTGGGTTATCGCCAGTTCGAGTCTTGGATTCCCATTTCCGAACGACACGTACAAAGATGGTACAATCATCCCTGCCTAGTGAAAGATCTTCAACTCTTGTCACTTCTTTCATGGTCCTGAAGTGTTTTACGATAAAATACATATTGGTTAAATGAATAAAGTGAGTTTTATCATAAGTAAAAGGATTAACTATATTAAAAATTTTATGAATTACGCAAATATACCTATAGATATAGATGATAGAACCTCATCGTAGACAACATTTTTTGTGAAGTGTCTATCAATTTTGTCATCGTTATTTATGAATAATTTTAGTCCGCTGCTTGAAGTTACTCTAGATATAGCGACATAGAGTTGACCGTGACTGAAAACTGGCTTTGGTAAGTATATTGAGAATTGATCGAGAGTTTACCCTTGGCTTTTGTTGATTGTCATAGAGAAAGCAAGACGAACTGGAAATTGCCGTCTTCTCAGAATAAAAGGCCATTTGGAGTCCGTTGCAGTCATAATTATTCGTGGGATGAATACTTTTGCGCCTATGTTAGATCCTGTGATGATTATAGCCTCTATGACCAATGGAGATAATTGTGTAATGATCAATCTTGTGCCATTGCAAAGGCCGGCACTTTGATTTATGTTTCTCATTAGCATAATAGGTGAACCTATCTTTAGGTCCAAGTTATGGCTTGGGAGTCCAGGAAAGTTTAAGCTATTTAAAAATTCAACAGGAAAAAGCACATCTTCGTCACGAATGCCCTCAGTATCCTTAGATATTGAGTCTGAGCTAAAATACGTTGTCGCATCTCCGGGAATGAAATTTAGTACGTAGGCATTGATGGTGTCCACCATATGGTTTGTTGGAGTTAGAATAGCTCGACCCTTAATGTAATCTGGATCACTGTATCTCCTGACCAAATCGGGGTATGCACTTGAAACAATATCAGCAATTGGGTTATCGGAATGGGGTATAAGGTTTGAATTTGGTATTTTTACCCACGATGGAAAATCGTCATCTTCAAATGATTCTGTCTTTAGTTTACCGTCACCTAGTGCTAGGACCCAATCTCTAAATGAAGTTGAATCTTGTATGCGCATGTTCTTCATTAGGTTTAATACATGGCAAAAACTCCACAGCTTTGATTTGTTGATTGATGCATTTACAATTTCTTCTCTGCTTCCCTTATCAACAACAGGTAAGGTTTGACGAAAATCACCACCCAAAAGAATTGTAATTCCGCCAAAAGGCTTTTCAAAAGATTTTTTATCATTGAATCGCATTATGTCTCTTAAAGTTCTGTTAACAGCTTCAAAACAATGACGATGGTTCATAGGAGCCTCATCCCAAATAATTAGTGTTGTTTTCCTAATGAGCTCTGCAAGATGAGTCCGTTGATGAATATCGATGGGAATCTTAAATCTTGAATGTGTCGTTCTTCCACCGGGTAGAAACAATGATGCTATTCCTGAAGATACAACTGTGAGAACAACTTTTCCCTCTGAACGCAAGCGTGCAAGAATTGTTTTGTACAAAAATGTTTTACCCGTGCCACCTGCCCCATTTATGAAGTAAAAGCCTCCTTTGTTTTCTTTCACGGATCGTATTACATGATTATACACATCTAATTGTTCATCATTCAATGCATTGAACATGTTAGTATGATCTCGTGCCAAAGAATCTGTATCGTATGAAAGTTCTTCTCTTAAAAGCCTATTATCTTTTTCTCGGATCATTGTAGCATCGGGAAGTGGCATCGGCGAGAAATCTTTAAGGCTTTTCCCATTTTTGTTTAAAATATTATCAATTTCATGAAGGGCATAATTCTTCAATTGATTTTCACTAAGAATAAGATTAGGTAGACATAAGATTTTTCTTTGTCGATGAAGCAAATCTTCTGATAGAATCTCCCAGTTGTCATCCCAAAGTATTTTTGGATCAGCTACTTCGCAAAAAAGAAGCATTACAGCAAATAGGTCACGCAATTGATTACCCGTTGCCCATTGTGAAGCTTGTTCTAGAGCTTCGTGCCATTCTTTGTCATCTTCTAACATGCCTAGAGCATAACATGCTTCTTTGCACGTTGGATAAACAATACCATTAACCATTTTCACCTCGTTGTAATTTCTTGCTCCGCGAACAACGTTTAGGAGCGTACGAAGGTAAAATCTCTCACCAGATGCTGGATGAGCATATACTATACGGCCTAAGCATGTGCCTAAATTTTTCCTTCTAAACCATTCCTTTGCCGTTGAGTCTCAAACCCATTTTGAAGAAAATTCTGCATAAGTTAACTCCCTTGCATCCTCATTGATGCAATTTGTGGTCATCCATTGTGTAAACATAGTCTTCTCAACATCTATCCTGTCAATCACAGTATTCAGATTGTCAGAATCTTTAAAAGTGACAACTTGCTCATCTGGTAGATGGAAACTCAATCGCTCTACACCGATGCTTCGATATTGTACATGAAACTGATTAATTCTCCAGCAAGCTTCACATGCAGATAAGTAACGACAATCGATGAATGTTTTAATTTCATCAACCTCTAAGATTTCGTTATTACAATCAACATCGTTACGGGCAATTGATTGCATGAGCTCCACTGTGGTTTTGTCTGGTCCTTTATTTATGTACTTGAAAAGATACTTAATTGCCCTTGATTTATTACACCATTCCACATTTATGTGAGCTTGGTATTTGACGACCAAGTCAATATTGTGTGGAACAACAAATCTGTTATCAAGTCTGATTCCCATCTTTTCTACAAATCTCCCGTCATGTCTACGCCTATAAATTGGGAATCCATTATCATCAAACTTGGTCATGGTTGTGAATTTTTTGGGTAATTTCTTGGAGCAACAGCCGTCTGTCATACAAGGTGAACGGGGATTTGCGTGCCCGCAGGGTCCATGCATCATGAATTGGGAAACAGATGCGTACGCAACTGGGTCCCCGATACAATCAGGTAACTCAGATGAAATAATCTTATCAATGTCATCTGATGTTGGTTGTTTTGCATCTGCATGTAGGAATAGAAGTATGTGTGCGTGTGGCAATCCCCTTTTTTGGAATTCAATTGTGTAGATAGCTGTCATAAAATATAAACGTTATAGCTGTCGACATATTATAAAATGTTAGAAAATCAAATAATATGATTTATAATATACAATCATTAATTATTAAATATGAGATACGTACCTGCCATTACTTTCCCAAAGTGTTTCCCTTTAACTAAATCCTTCATTAGAGCATCAAGTTTTATTTTAAAAACTCTTGTGATAATATCCGGCCTATCCTCAGGCTTTTGTCCAGGAATCATATTAAGAAACTTTTTGATTTCGGGCCATTTAGGATTAGCCGTGAAGGTGATAAACAGATCTGGATTACCAAAGAATCTACAAATTGCCATCGCGTCTTGGAAGTTTTGAGCCATATAACGTGGTCCCCCAGTGAAACTTGATGGAAGGACAATACGTTTTCCTACAGTCGAAGCCGTTGAATCTCCTTCAAGGACAGCATCTTTCAATCCTTCATATAGCTCAGCCCTTAATTGTGGTTGGTTGTTTCTAATCCATCTTAACCGTTCATGTTCAATGCATGTATATGCATCGACAACATATTGTTGAAAAAGTCTTCCAGACATTAAAATGGTGGGGGCTTCATTTGTTCTTTGATGCAGACGGTATTCGTAATATTCTCTCATAGTCAAGCAATTTCGTTTAGTATTACGTTTTCCATTATTTCTTCTATAAGTTATACCCAGTTGGTAGCCATCTTCACTGTATGGGAATAACAATGGGTATTGCATAGCCATAAAGGATGGATGAATATCGCTAATTCTTTGCAACCCATTTGACTTATGGTCAACAATAATATCTCTCATAACATTCTCCTCAGTAAAATCCCCAACAATGAGTGCTGCTATTTCGGAAGCAGTGGGTAAATTGTAAACCGATGGGTCTTTCGAACGGTTTTTAACCAACCTAATTCTCACAGGCATGACATTTGAATTGTCAAAACGGTCACGTGCCATTCGAAAAACTTTTGCTATCTGATTTTTCTCATCAAGCATCGATAGTAACTTTGAAATAACTTCTACATCCAACTTTGATTTCCGTCTATCTCCTCTTAAAGATTTCATTCTATTTCTCAATTCATTCTCCATGTCATAAATATATAGATTCGTAAATTTTGGGCATTGAGCTTCAACTGGAACCAAAGAACCAAGCAAATGATAGTTTTCCCCACTAATGCGATAAACATTGGGACCGAATCCATTATTTATTTGATTATCAACTTTAGCGCCAGAAGAGGTAAACGCAAACATTGAATTGTATGCTCTAATGCTCTCTTTAAATTTAGATGAACCGCCATCATTTACAGGATTCAGTAGATCGTTCAAAATATGTGGTGCTGCTTTTATAATGGGTAAGATGATCTTTCCTTCTTGGCAACACAATGAGAATTTAGGACACGTAGGAGTACGATTCTTATCAATTCTCTCCTCATACCATAGGATTGCTCTACAATTGTCACAAACGGCACTTGGACCACCAAAATCCCATGCTTCTTTAAACTTTCTTATAAATTCATTAAATTTTGACTTCATTAAATCATAATAGAAGTAAATACATAATTTTTCATGATTTTTTTCAATGAACGCTTAATAATACCATACTTATTTTCGAAAATCCTATTTAACTGATCCTTACTTTGAGTCGTACGCTCAGTTGGTGTTGTATCACCTACATTTTCTACATTACATATAATTGGCATTAATTATATTACAAAAAAAAATATATTTGTTTCTAATATATATACGTGTTACTATTATGTACAGTTAATAAATGACTTACCTGATCCATTACAGCCTCGAATGACTCCAAAGCATGGTTTACAAAGTTAATACTATATCCACAAAAGTTACTGGGATGGTTAATCACATTCGATGAGTCATCAGCAAATGTTGTTGTCATGACATCTCCATTTTCTAGCACTTTTGTTCGAGACGTAATTGTCTTCCGTTTCTTTCTGGTAGCACCGCCTTGATTCCTTACATTGTCAGCATTAAAGCTAACATGCTGAATGGAAGACATGTCTTGAATAGGGGGATGAAGATTATACGCCATATTACTTAAAGTGCTACTTAGCATTGACGTACGATATACGTTACTTAATCGCTTATGAAACATTATCAACCTACGACGGGATCTAGCAATGCGGCATTGGTATGCAGGATCCATCTAATTTCAACGAAAATAACAATTATGTTTTATTTGTTGAATAATATCATGATATATATATATAACATGGCATAGAGACGTTGGTGAGTCGCCAATGTATAGCCGCATCGTAGTATCCCTGAGGCCAGGGGCCCAAACCTCATTGTGTCATGTAAAAGAAATGATAAATATGAACAAAATATATAATAAAAATATCATGTCTAAATATCATGTTTAGGGAAATTTAAACGTCATAGGAAAAAGATATCTCCAAAAATCGAATCTTTTGACACAGTTTAACTGATGTTAATTATGACAATGTATATTACGAAAGTCGAATCTTTTGATCAATTACAATCAAATACTTAATCTAATAGACAAAGAGAAACATAAAAAACATATAGCTTAGAATTGTCAACGTAAAAGTGTACGTTGTTTTTCTTAAAAATATAACAATAAATATAATTTAAGGGTAATGAATAATACCTTATTTTGAATGACGGTCAGAGACAGAAACAATATTCACAAAACAAAATGACTGCAACATAGAATATGAATTTATTTTTGAGTAAAGTAAATAAATGATTACCTTTTTCTTAGTAGTCACCAAACTTCAAGTATCAAACAACAAATGTATCTACCGTAACCCTGATACACACAGAATGGAGTAAATAATCTAAAAAAAGAAACAAAGAAATAAGGTACAGTGTTGATTAAGTAGATTTGAAAGAGAAACTATAAAATGAAAATTAGGAGAATCGTTACCTTATCTTGATTGCTCAACGAAACATAACGTTATGTACCAATTTCCAAACGACTAATCTCTGCACATAGGAAATAATTTATGCAAGAATATAAGCATATAAATTCAGAGGCGGTGCGGCTCAAAAAGTACTGAACAATTAAACACATAAAACTGTTTATATGTGTAGCTTTTTCTGAATAGGTATAATTGACACGATGAGGTGCGGGCCAAAAAGACGCTAATGAAATGTTTATATGTGCATCCCCTCAATTTTATTCTATGAATTAGACTATACACGCATGTATACAGTTATATGTACACGTGTGTATATACATTTTGGATCAGAGACAGAAGTTCAAACTTCAAGCAAGATTATTTGAAAATTAGTAAGTGATTTCTTTATCTCTATTAGGAATCCCACATCTGTTGCACATATACTATCAAATAATTATAACAAAGTCAATAGAAGAGAACACACGTTGCTAAGTATACAACTGAAGCAGAGTATTAACCGTAGTAGAATATTAACTGTAGCAGAATTAAAGGAATTACCTATAGGAATATGACACCTTAATGTTATTGTTTGCATTAGGATGCATAAAACAGACGTCAACGTAATCAGAAATTCAAGTGCATCGGTTGCCATTCTGTCAAAACATGAAACTCGAGTAAGACTTTAATGACTATATCAACTTCAAATTCTTTACAGATCTTGAATTTGATTTACAATGCTAAAACAGTCAACGAAAACTGTCGATGATATTTGCTTATCAGTGTAGAGGGAAGCCAAAGAACCCAAGTTTGATTCTCTAACAAAAGAGTTCAATCTTGTTTTTAGCTAACAGGGTGAGCTTCCCCTTGGCTTTGTTCTGACAGTGAGAAATTTTTCACTTTCAGTCCCTCTTCTGCGCACACGGCCTGAGGGGTGTGTGATTTGTCCATTCTCAGTTTTCCATTTTGATATAGAATGAAATATGTATAACACAACAATATTGCCCTCTAATAGAAAAATAAAATCTACTGGAAATCAAACTATAAAAGACAGAAGTAGTATGCGACATTTACTCGACGATTACTCTCTTAAAAGTAAATGAGCATTTCATTTGAATCTCAATCAATGAAAGTACAAATATAGTGTCCCATGTCAACTATGAGTTTTTTTTTCTGTAAATCTGTATCTCAAACGAACATCATATCTCAATTCAATTCAAAAAGGAATCAGTGCTCAAAATTAATATCAGATATCATCTATATAAAGCACATATCAGGTATATCAATCATATATCAGTGCTCAATCATATATCAGTGCTCAATTCAATGAGGAATATCAGGATTACTCTCTTAAAAAAAAGAGCATTTCATTTGAAACATCGAGGCAGGTGCAAATATCTGCATTAGGATGCATTAAACAGACATCAACGTGAAACAGAGTTGAAGTAATATGCCATATTTGGTCGAGGATTACTCTCTTAAAAGTAAATGAACATTTCATTTCAAACATCAAACAAACTATATGACTATAAAAAATGAAATGCATTTATCAGTCCTTAAATTGAATTCCCAAAAAAATTTATGAGAAATCAATTCAATTCGATTCAATCAAATATCAGGTACATTATGTCTAATATCTCAGCACCATGTCTAATATCGCATGCCTACTATGAATACCAATACAATTCATATACATGTATCATTTTCTGTGAATCAGCGTCTCAATCATATATCAAATCTAAATTCAATTAAAAAGCATAGCAGTAATCAAAATTAATATCAGATAAAAGCAATATAAAGCACATATTAGGAATATCAATCATATATCACTGCTCAATTATCAGTGCTCAATTCACAATCATATATCAGTGATCACTTCTAAATCAATGAAAATACAAATCTAGTATCCTATGTCTACTATCAGGTATCTCTTTATGTAAATCTGCATCTCAATCAAATATGAAATATCAATTCAATTCAAAAAGAAATCGGTGCTCAAAATTAATATCAGATATCATATATATAAAGTACATATCAGGTATATCAATCATATATCACTGCTCAATCCTATATCAGTGCTCAATTTAATCAGGAATATACACATTAATCTCTTAAAAAAACAGAGCATTTCATTTGAAACATCGAGGCAGGTGCAATTATTTGAATTAGGATGCATAAAACAGACATCAACGTAAAACATAGCTGAAGTAATATGCGATATTTGCTCGAGGATTACTCTGTTAAAAGTAAATGAGCATTTAATTTGAAAAAAAATACAAATATCATTTTCATATATCATTAAAAATACAAATATACTGTCCCATGTCTACTATCAGGTATCATTTTCATGTCTACTATCAGGTATCTCTTTCTGTAAAGCTGCATCTCAATCAAATAGCAGGTGTTGTTTTTGTATTGCCATGTGAAATTTTGATCGCAACTTTTATTCACTTGTGTTTATTGTATTCAAAGTATGTTTTATATATTTTTAGAAAGATGTGTCATTTTGTCAAAGAAAGTAAGTTCAATCTATTGTGCTAAATACAATAGGATAATAAGAATCGGTTTTAGGGAGGTTTCATTTAATGGTAGCTGGGAACGTTGTCATTGGTGGAATGGAAGTACGTGAGAGGCTAAGTGAACTTCCACTTATAAGGTGACAACTGCTCCATGAAAAATAAATATTATTTGGCCAAAATGATTCGATATCTGTGAATCGGCGTCTCAGCCATATATCAAGTCTCAACTCAATTAAAAAACATAGCAGTATTCAAAATTGGTATCAAATATCAGTTATATAAAGCACATATTAGGTATTTCAATCATATATCACCACAGAATCCTATACTAGTGCTCAATTCAATCAGGAATATATCAGCTAATATGCGACATTTCATCGAGGATTACTCTCTTAAAAATAATGAGAATATCATGTATTAGTTATCAAGCAATGAATCCAATTGACATATCAAGCATATATCAGGTAATATGCGACATTTCGTCGAGGATTACTCTCTTAAAAATAATGACAATTTCATTTGAAACATCGATCATACTATATGACTGTCAAAAATTGAAATGCATTGATCACTCCTTAAATCGAATTCCCAAATAAACTTATGACAAATCAGTTCAATTGAATTCAATCAAATATGAGTTACGTTATGTCTAATATCTCAGCACCATGTCTACTATCGCATGCCTACTATCAATACCAATACAGTTCGTATATAGCACTTCTATAGAAGATATCAGTTAACTGGAAGAATTCAATCGTGAATACCAATATATCAGTGCTAAATTATTAATCATATATCATTGAAAATACAAATATACTGTCCCATGTCTACTATCAGGTATCATTTTCATGTCTACTATCAGGTATGTCTTTCTGTAAAGCTGCATCTCAATTGAATAGCAGGTATTGTTTTTGTATTGCCATGTGAAATTTTGATCGCTACTTTTATTGACTTGTGTTTATTGTATTCAAAGTATGTTTTATATATTTTTAGAAAGATGTGTCATTTTGTCATACAAAGTAAGTTCAATCTATTGTGATAAATACAATAGGATAATAAGAATCGGTTTTAGGGAGGTTTGATTTAATGGTAGGTGGGAACGTTGTCATTGGTGGCATTGCACTACGTAAGAGGCCAAGTGAACTTCCATTTATAATTTTCCCAAAATGATTCGAGATAGGATATTTAAAATTCAGTAAAACAGATATTAATGAACTACAAATGTTAAAGTATGAAACAATTATGTTGATAGTCGGGTAATAACCCTCATGTATAGAAGTTCTTATATTTGGTTGTTTTTGTATACAATTTAAGTTCTACATAATGTTGGAAAAGAGTTTTATAGCTGATTTAAATGTTCTATTCTCTGTGAAGTGTTTGTTTTTTTATTGAGTAAATTCAGCAGTGAATCAGGTGTATCAATCATATATCAACCCAATCATATATCAGTTGATTAACAAAGGCAAAAGTACTTTGATGCTATCCAATAAGATTCCTGTCTCCAGAGTAGCTGCTATTGGAAGACAAACTGGTATGCAATTGAGAGCTGGATGTATTACCTATCTTGGGTGCCCCATCTTCTCTGGTAGGAAGAAGATTATATTCTTTGAACCTCTCATCCAGAAGATTAAAAAGAAGTTGTTGGGATGGAAAGCTAAGCTTCTAAGCTCCGGAGGAAAGTTAACTCTTCTCAAATCAGTTTTATCCTCTATGCCTATGTTCCTGTTGACCTCGATTTCTCCTCCTAAAGCAGTTCTAAGAAGAGTTGAATCTTTATTTGCTCAGTTTTTCTGGAATACATCTCATGGGGTTGCTAGGCATCATTGGTGCAAATGGGAGCGTATTACTAGACCTGTGGAGGAAGGGGGTTTGGGGATTAGATCAATCACTGATGTATCTAAGGCTATGGATATAAAATTATGGTGGAAGCTTAGGACCTCAAATTCTATGTGGGCATCATATATGATTTCTAAGTATTGTAGAAATAGTCACCCAGTTATATCTTCAAATAGAGCTGCCTCCTCTTCATGGAAAAGAATCTCTGCAGTGAGAGATGTTGCTGAGGATCACATTTTATGGCATGTCAGTACGGGTACTTGTAGTATGTATTATGACAATTGGTGTGTTGGGCCAGTTAGAGATACTCTAGTGCAGGATGATGTTAGGGTTAATTGGTTTTGGAATGAGTACCATATGTGGGATAATGCTAAATTGCAGCATTTTTTCCCTATCTCAATTTGTAATCAGATTAAATATACTCTTCTATATGCCTATGACTCTGATGTTGCAGTATGGGACCTAACATGTTCTGGAGAATTCTCTCTAAAATCTGCATGGAATCTATGTAGGAAACCTTATGCAAAACAATGGAGCTCTTCATTTCTTTGGGATAAAGCCATACCTTCTAAAATGTCTATTCTTGTATGGAAACTCTTATATCACCTTCTTCCCACAGATGATAGCATTAGGTGTCTAGGTATTTGTGGTCCTTCTATTTGTCATTGTTGCCCTCTTCATCAAGAGGAATCAATTGATCATGTTTTTGCTCATGGTGATATTGCATCCAAAGTATGGGATTTCTACTGCAAAGAATATGGGATTTCTAGAGTTCAAAATGGAGTGAGAGGTCAACTTATGAACTGGTGGCTCAAGTGCAGCAGGAGTATATCAATGCATAAATCCATCCCTATCTTTATATGTTGGAGTTTGTGGATTCATAGAAATAAATGCAAATATGAAGGGAAAAAAGGAAGTACTTCATCTGTATTTCATAATGTCAAGTACCTTCTGCAGTTATATCACATCCCTTCTATGAGTAAAGTTGTCAAGCCTATGCTGGTTAAATGGATGGTTCCTCCTTCTGGGGTTTTAAAACTAAATGTTGATGGGAGCTCAGTGGGAAATCCTGGTATGGGAGGAGCAGGGGGTATTCTTAGAAATTGTAAAGGTGAAATTGTGTGGGCTTTTTCTAGCAATCTGGGACAGGTATCTAATATTGAAGCTGAAGTTTTGGCATTGTACAAAGGCATCTCATATTACAGAGACTTGAAAGACTATGTTGTGGAGATTGAAAGTGATTCTAAGATTGTGGTTGATATTCTTAAAGGTAGAGTGAGATGCCCGTGGAGGGTTAGATGGCATATTGATAAGATAACATCTATGTTGACTGACTATACCTTCTCATTGCGACACATATATAGAGAAGCGAACTATGTGGCTGATTATTTGGCCAAATTGGGTAGCAAAGAATCTTTTAATATGTTTTCTTTCCATACGTCTGACTTTCCTAAACACCTGGTAGGATTTGTTAGAGTGGATAGGTGGGGTTTACCATCAATCAGACAGGGCTAGATGCCTTTGGGGTATCTCCTCCTTTTGGAGGCTTGTAAGTTCTCAGTTCCTTTTAATCATGTCCTAAATTTTGTAGTTGCCACGAGTGAGGCGTTTTCACTCCTATATATTGGATAGTTTAAAGAAAAAAAAAAAAAAAAAGAAAAAAAAAAAAAAGTTATGAGGGCTTCATCACGAATCTAGAAGATATCAGTTATCTCAAACAATTCAATCATGAATACCAATATATAAGAGCTCAAAATAAGAGATAACTTTTGATGAACATTTCATTGAGCAAATGTCGTGCAAAAATGATTGACGTATCCAAATTTCATACTTCAGCCCATCAAACTATTAAAAATAGATGAACAATTAAAAGCATCAAAATAAGAGATAACTTTTTGAGACTTTGTCTCCTAAAATTCGAAAGAAGTTTATGACAAATCAATTCAATTCAATTCAATCAAATATCAGGTACGTTAAATCTAAAATGTTAGCACCATATGACTATAAAAAATGGAATGCATTTATCAGTCCTAAAATTGAATTCACAAAATTTTTTATGACAAATCAATTCAATTAAATTCAATCAAATATCAGGAATATCTCAGCACCACAAAGAGTTAAATACCTTGATGTGTCCTGGGAATAATTGGATTCTGAAAAATACTCTTGCAGAACAAAGTTTTCTTGATGATGAGGAGACATTGTGGAAGAAATATACAAATACCATTGTAGACAATCACGGATGTTGGATGGGGGATGAATGCCAATGAACCTGGAATCGAGGGAAGAGTACGGAGGGATGTGAGATTTGAAACGTGGGATGTGGGAGATGTAAGAGTTTGAAGGGATGACAACCTTTTGGTTTCCCCATAACAATCGTGTATCTGCATCTCATAAAGAGATAGAGAGGTCGTGTATCTGCATCACATTAAGAGAGAGAGAGGAGGAAAAATGCAATAAATAATAGCGCCACGTGGATAGGAGAGGAGGAAACATGCAATAAATATTAGGTTCCACGTGGATAGGCTAATTGCAAAGCATAATAAATGCCTTGTTTTGCATTTTAAACTATTAAGAGATGCCCCCGAGCGTGCAAATCGCGACGGAACTTAACCAGATGGCGTTCAAACTTCATACTAAGCATCGTAACACCTATAAAATCTCAATAATACCTCAAATAAAATTATAGCATATAAACGGAGGTCGTCTAGTTATTAAGCATAATTATAGCAATTACAGTACTCGAGGGGGCTAAAATGCTTAAGTTCGAGGGTAATTAAATGAATTATTCGATACGAATTACTAATCCAAATAATGAACAATAGGTACCAACTTTGATACAATAAAAAATAATACCAACTAGAATGCACTAAGTGGAGCACACGATACCAATGTAAACAAGCAAAAGATGAGATACCAATATAAACATATTACATACCAATTTGAAATATAAGATTAAACTGATCACATACATGGACTAGATGCAACCACAAAGACTGAAAACAAAATGTACAATATATATATATATATATGTGTGTGTGTGTGTGTGTGTGTGTGTGTGCGTGTGTGTCTAAATAAACGTGTGATAAATGGATTTTAACTAGATACAAAAGAATCATAAACTAATCACTTAAACAAACCGATGTATGAGGAAATCAAAACGGGAAAAAACCCTCAGAAGACACAGTCGAGACAATCACTATGATACGATTTCATAAAGGAAGATTTCAGTCGTACATACCGAATCGATCCCCATGAGCCTTAACGCCTCTTCTTCTCTTCAATCGGTCCTCCACCGTGTAACGTAGGAGTCTACCTACACCATGTCCACAATAAACGAGTCCACGCGTGCCTTGGTATCCACTAATACATCCAATAACCATTTATAATTCAGAGCATGAAGTCCATATCTTCTACATCGCAATCAACACGTACGAAGTCCAATGCACGAAACAGGTTCTTCGAATGAAGGAAAAAAAATGGTGCAAACACAATATATCTGTAACATATGGTATGTAAAATCGAATCTTGTGAAAACAAAAGATGTTTTTAGGTCTGGAAACCTTTGGTAAACAAATGTAGAAAATGTATGGGTTTTGTGAAATTTTGTATGTTCATCACACTGCTGTTCTCAGCAAAATTCGCCTTGAATAAAAACTTTGAGGCGTTGAGTCATTAAATCAATGTTGTCATGTTGTTAGAACGAAGTCCACATCTCATTAGAACAAGTTATGAATGTCATTTGAACGACTTCCATATGTCATTTAAATGTCACATCCCGTAAAATCCGATAGACGGGGTGGCCAACCACCGCCGCTGAATCGTTCCGGGCAAGAGTAAATGAATTCCATTCTTAGCATGAGATAGATACGAGACAAAAATAAATCAGTACATAAGATAAATAATTGAATCAATCCTAAATGATCATAAACAATTGAGTGATGAAAGATCCATCACATGTTAAAACTCCAAGCAAAAATCAATCTCCAAAAATGATTAAATAGAATCTGAATAATAAAGAATGTGAATAATCCAATTGAAATCCTCTAACAACTTTGGAACCAAATGTCCCAATAAAAACCCAAATCAAGCCTAATAATGAAATACGACTGAAAAGAAAGTCTAACTAAATAAAGCAATAAGATGAATAAACTCCAACTGCACCTCCAAATGATAAACTCCGATAATCCTATACAGCTTGTCCAAAACTTATCCTGAAAAAGTTAGTCAACGCACGAGTAATAAAATCCCCACAAATTTACACTAACTAGTCCCATACCTAGTAAGTATAAATTTTAACCAAGGCCTACCCACTAGTACCATACCTAATAAGCATCCTAAAATAAAGGTGCGCAATATACTACCCAAAAGCCCCTCGTCCCCGTGATGGCAAAAGTGAATAATAATAATCCAGACAATATCATAAAGCATAAACACAACAAGGCAATATAATCATAAAGCCCCAAATTAATTTAATTAAATTAATAGCACCATCGTTATTTCCAACACAATTCATTCTATTCAATAATGCTAAATTAATCAACATGCGATATTATTCAATATGACAAAAATGTTCTCTTTTATAAGCCATATAATTTTTTTATAAGTGTGTTCGCATCCCAATAACCATATAAACAGCCTAATAAAAATTCTACATGAGAACCAACACCCAAAACCATAAAAACCCAAAAATCTGACCTACGCACCCAAGGGTTTTGAAAGATTAATTCATATAAAAAAATTTCACAAAAATAGTCCCAAAATTTAGTGTCCACTTTCTCTTATTAAGTGACTAATTAATTTTAATAAAAAACATATGATTAAGGGTTTAGACGACACTTAAAACGCATAATACTAAAGGAAAGGAATAGAGTATTCATGCCGAAGTGAAGATCAATTTGAAAATCTCATTAGAAATCGGGATTCCTCTCGAAAAATTAGCAAAGAGTTGTTCTTGGACAAACTTGATTAAACCCCAATTAAGCCTTCCAAAACTTGTGACAAAAAAACTTGATTGGTTGATGAATATGGTGGAGAGGAAAAACTTTTGTAAGAGCTCTCTGGTGAAAAACTTGGGAAAAGGTGATTATGAGAAGTCCCCCCGTGAATTAGAATGGTTAAATACCAATTAGGAATCCTAACCCAACTCAAACTCTAAAATATAACTCACCAACTCAAAATCTGGCCATAGTCGATCGATCGACTCCGAGGGTCAATCGATCGACCCCACAGGTCTGGCGACAGTTCCCCCACAAAATGCCTGTAAGGAAAAAATAATTAAAAACTCAATTAAAACCCCATTTTAAATCTGATCTAAATTTTTCTTGAAGTTTTATTCTTCTAAAATCAAAACCAACATATTTTACTATTAAAAATCATTAAATCAAAAATTATATATTTTTTGAATATTCCAATATTGATTTAAAAATACCCATTTAAAAATTCGGGTTGTTACATTGAATGAATGTTAGAGTCGTTTAATCTAATCCGACTAAATGAGACATTTCATACGACTTTAAACAAGATATATCTTAGAAAAAATCATTTAAAAACAAATTAACAATGATTTAAATCAAATACCACCCTTATAAAATATTTACCGAGTATCCATAAGCAAATATGCATCCATACTTGACAGAATCTAAAAAATCCAAATTGAAAATGTGAAATGTGCACCAAAACTACGACATGATCTATCTTTGAAGCTTGGCCGCTACGTCTTCAAAACAAGCTCGTAGACTAAATAGGAATCGTGAGCAGTAAAATTAATCTATGACTCAAATTCATTTTTTGTACGAAATAATGCCAATACATACAAATTGACACTAAATGGAAACTTGTCCTTACAAATCTCCCCCTTTGTCTCTTCTGGGAAAAAACTAAAAGGTGAAATGCCTAAGCCAGGATGTCAAGTCGTATGACCTAAATCCCATCCCATAAAACCAAAAAGAAAATACAGGACATGGATTATCAAATATAGGATGATCGACGAGCATGAACAATCTTTATGTGATGTAGTAGTAAAATCTCAAATCACTGAAGAATCACTACACGCACGAAACAAATAAATACCATGTGAATTATAGAGGAACAAATGATATATAATCAATATGGTAGTAATATAAAAATGATAGAAAAAATCTCCGCCTACATCACATATCTAACTCTCCCCCTTTTTGTCTCGAATAGACAACTAGTGATAAAAAGAAATAAATAAATGATTATTTGGCATGAATATGACATGACTAGAATATAATGATAAACATAATGAACTAGCTCAAACTAATCAGAATATGTCAAATCAAAGATAGTAAACAGTCAAAAGGTATAATAATTAATATCAATTGATGTGACTAAACAAAATCAATGCAATGTAAGAATCAAAGCATGAATAATCAATATTGACTCCATATAAACTATCCAAAATAACTCAGATGTACCAAATCAGTGTAATATCAGTGTATAAATAAAGAAGGTATAAAAATAGAACGAGGAGTTAAAAGTCCAACCAGGTCGTTCAAACGACAATGCAAGGTCGTTCAAATGACTAAAGCATGTCGTTCGATCCATGTAAAAAAAGGACCAAAAATAGTAACACGTCGATCAAAACACCTTATTAACGACCCATATATCTACCATTCAAATGACCATAGCTAACATAAATTGTATTTCTTTTGAATGGTTGCGTGATCCACTCTTCGAAGGAAATGGAAATGTCGTTTGAACGACAACCACAAGTCATTCTAGTGACTTCACGGAACCCCTATTCCATCTCTAAAAATATGCAACTTTTGCCCAACAAAGAAATTATCTGATAAAAGTACCTAGAAGTACAAAAATAATTGAAAAATAGACTTAAAACCAAACATGTGAGTTACACATTAACATAGTATCAATATGGTTAAATATGGAATGGAATGAAGGGGTGTAACTAACACAAATGAATTATAATACAAACACAACGATAGGTTCAAGAAGTTATAATTGACTGCTAAATATCATCAAACTATGTTTTAGGCACACGTGTTAATTAAACTTGAACTTAATGAACAAAACATACATCACACACAGAAGTTTAGGAATTTTGATGACTCTACAAACAATAGCGTCATGACACAACTTTTTCAACAAATGACTTGTTTGTGCAAACCCGTTGATCTTTAACTAAAACTCCCTCATATTAAATAATTGTTTTTCTTTTGAGGTTCTAATTTCTCTTTTAAGAGATTTCCTATCGGGCCCATTTTTGGCATATGTTTCTTTTTATTGCCTTAATTTTTCTTAGGCTTTTTTAAACTGTGGCTTTCATGACGAGTTCACATGTATCTCATAGCCTTTTTCTAGGAAAACTCATGATTTTTTCATAAGCAATATAAATCCTCACAGGCAATGATTCTTACATGCACAAATCCTCCTAAGTCTAATATACGCGTAGATGACAAAATTAAGGGGAGAGCATCTCACCAAACTCAAATATGCATGAGAAGTTAAATATTCAATTAGCCTCGTACATGTGTGCAATGGCATATGCATAGTCGAATCTAAATTTAAGTCAACTCTGAAACAACTGCATTAAACACAATGGTTAAGATATATCCTTGTATCCAAAATCATGACCAAATGTACTAGCCACATGGAAAGATGAAAGCGTTATTATTATTGTAAAGGCACACTAATATTCCACATCAATTTTAAACTCACAACACAAAAATAAATCAAAAATCTTTTTGTGTTTTTCTTAATATATATTTTTGACCCAAAAATAAAATCTTTTCGTATTTTTTAAAAAATATATGAAACGAAAAATCTTTTTGTATTTTCAATTTTTTTTTTATCAAAGTAAAATCTTTTTGCATCTTTACAAAATAAGACTCAAATAAAAGGAAAAAATATAATACAAAGAGATAAACCTGTCATATCACTAGCAAATATATATCGTGAAGCGAACTAGTGTATGACAAACCTGCTAACACAAACATTCATAAGAAATATCATGAGAAGTATCATGTGCAAGCAAACTAGAGTCTTGAAGTTTAATTCCTAAAGACACTAAGTCTAATTTCCCAACCCAATTAGGTGTATAAAGATGCATGGGGGATTTGGGAACTGAGAAATAACTTTATTCCTACCGCAATAACGTCTAAGGTTATCGTTCCTACCGCAATGAGTTCAATTGTAAACATAGCAAGGAATGTTACCTAAATGTGGACTTGTCCTAACATTCCTACTTGGATCTCTCATACGATTGGTGTTGGCTTTGGGAATGGGAGGAACATAATCATCGAAGTCAATGCCATACCTATAATCCATGATTTAGATGGTGCCTAAAATCTTATCCAACTTTTTTGAACTAGCCTCCAAATCAATATTCACCTTACTCGAATCTCCCAACCACTCTTCAAATTCACTAATCCAAGACTCAATCAAATTCCTTGAGTCCTCAAACTATAAAAGGTCTTTTTTCATAGCCTCCATCAAGCCACGAAGACTATCTCTCTCAAACTCAATATGTTCCAGTTTCTCGCGAAGAGTCTTCTCACGTTTTTTAAGATCCTCAATCAAAGAATCGGTATTATTATTATCAATGGCACGTTATTTCAACTTAGCTTCTAACTAGAAGTTTTCCTTCTTTTACATTTACAGTTTCCACATATGTAATAGTTTTATGAAATTCTGTACTTCAGCACACTGTTGTTTTGAGAAATTTTTTCCATAAATAAAAACTTTGAGGTGGTGAGTCGTTAGAATGATATTGACATGTTATTAGAACAAAGTACACATATCATTAGAACGGGTTATGAATGTCATTTGAATGACTTCCACATGTCGTTTGAACAACTGTTAAAGAAGTTTAATCCATTCAAACTAATGGAGATGTTTCATACGACTTTAAACAAGATATATCTCAGAAAACTCATTTTGACAATATTTTAAAACAAATTTAAATAAAATAGCACCCTTAGAAAATATTTATCGAGTATCCATAAATTAATATGCATCCATACCTAGGAGAATCTTGGAAAACCAAATTGAAGATTTGAAATGTGCACCAAAACTATTGCATGGTCTATCTTTGAATCTTGGCCGCTACATGTTCAACACAACGTCATAGACTAAATGGGAATCGTAATAAGTAAAATCAATCTATGACTCAAATTGTTTTTTGCCTGGAATAATTCCAATGCATAAAAATTGTCACTATTTGGAAATTTGTCCTTACACGAACAGAGATTGTGATACAAGCAACAAAGAAGCCCTTTTCTAATAACGAAGGTCATTTAGTGGATTGATTATTTTATAAATAGCTAAATAAAGATATATACATTTTAAAAAGGAATATAAAAGGTGTTAGGTTTCCTACAATCCAAGACAAATGGAACTGATGGTGGATCAAGATTAAAATCAAGAGATAGTTAATAAAGTGATTGATGTTATTACCTAAACTCGTGTTATCTTTAAACAACTGAGATATAAAATGAGGCCAAGGATTGACCTAGTTGATAAGGAAGTTAGGTGAAAAGCGCAATGAGAACGTTTATGAGACCCAAGTTTGAGCCGGTAAAGTTCTCTAAAAAGAGAATTCCACCCACATATCCCGATAGAAAATGCAAAAAAATTCTAGATACTAAGTTTCCCGAGAGTACGGTTGTTTTAAAGTGGATAATTATTGGAAATTTTCCACCTCTGTCAGAATTGGAACAAATTGATCCGGCAAAGCCTAAGGAAGAACTAAGGAAGAACCAAGGAAAATCTTTATTTTAAAAGACTTGGAGTAAATGAAGAAGTTAGATCTGATTAAGTGAGTTCAATAATATAAGGATTTCTTCACATGGAAGTACAATGAGATGCTAGAATAAAATCAAATGTGAGCTACCACAAGTTGAATGTCATTCCCTTAGCAATCATAGTCCAAACACATTTAGGATGTATAAGCCCGAGTTAGATCTCAAGGTAAAATCTCAGGTGGAACAATTACCAGAAGTTGGATTTATCAAGATGAATCAACATCCAATATAAATTTCTCCACTGGGAAAGAAAGGTAAAACACAAATACACTTTTCTATTGACTTTAGAGATATTAATAGATCTTGCCTGAAAGATGATTTCCCCACCATCAATTGATCGCTTGATCGATTCAACAACTAGCCACGAGATGCATAGATTCATGGATGGTTATGTAGGAAACAACCATATTAAGATGGATCCATATTATGAAGAGAAGAAAGATTTTAGGACCCCTTAGCCGATTTCATCTACACTTTCATGTCTTTCGGTCTTAAAAATGCGCGGACAACCTACCAGAGAACAATGATGGGCATTTTTTTTATGAAATCTCAGAGTTTTATGTCGATGATTTGTTCATCAAGTTGAATAAGTAATACTCAAATTTAGCATGTTTGAGAAGAGTTTCCAAGAGGTGTAAAAAATACAAGATAAAGATGAACCCACTCAAGTGTGTTTTCGTGTAACGAGTGGGAGATTCTTTAATTTTATAGTGGATCGACAAGGTGTTTAGATGGACCAAGACGACCAAAAATCCATCTTTGACACGTGTAGACATCCCATCCTATGACCCCTAGGTTTCTTCTTAGATCCCTAGAACTGACTTATTTATCATAAATCCAAGGTCATACCATGAAAACAAATCTAGAGGCGACTAGGTGCTCCCAGGCCTCACTTGACTCCGGTCAACTTTCATTTCTAATTGAAACCTCAATGAATCCTCAAAAGGCTCTAAATCCCCTTTCAAATGGTCTTTCCTATACAAGAATAGGCTTTACAATTTAGACAAATGATTTGTTGTATTATAAAAAAACTGATCTGAAGGTTGCGGGGGGCTCCTTAGCCCCATTTTGACTTAGGTAAAATTCCATGCCTGATTAAAATCTAAATGAGTATTTGAATGGATCTGAATCCCCTTTCCAATGGTCTTCCCCATGTGCGAATCAGCCTTACGTTTTGGATGGACGATCCGTTTAATCATAAAAACTAATTTGGAGGCCACCAGACGTTCTCGAGCTCTGTTTGACTCCTGTCAACTCTTCATATTGAATGAATCTTCTAAGGGACCTAACTACCCTTTCCAATGGTCCTCCCCATATGGGAACCATCCTTATGTTATGGAAAAATGACCCATTTTACTCGAAAAGGTCACCGAGCGCTTTTGGGCCCAATTGACCTAGGTCAACTCTCCGAACCAAATGAAGCTAACAAAAACTCTAAGGACACCAAATACCCTTTCCAATGGTTAATCTCATGCACAAATCAGCCTTACGATTCAGAAGAATGATTCAAATTCCTTTAGGAATCTCCTATATAGTGACCAATACACACTTCCAATACATAATTCACTTTGGTCAACTCTCAAACATGGGAGTGAATCTATGGATTCTTAAAAGGATCTAAATACCCTTTCCAAAGGTTCGCCCTATTCATGTCCTGACTTATTTTTTTCGAAACCCTGCCTCAGAATGCCAAATGGTACCCCCAGACCCTTCCTATCGGTAGTGTGTTTGTGGGTTTATGCCAATAGGCAGGTCTAGGACCATGTCAATCATCACCCACTCGCCCAATAACTAGAGGCCATGACCTCACTTTCAAAGGCACCTCTGAACATCCCTCTCAGCAATTTAGGGAGAAGTCCCTGGAATTCAGAGATGTTATTTCTTTAATACCCCATTTCCCATATTCCATTCATCCTTTTCATACTCTTTTCAGTAAATTTCCACCCACCTCCTAAAACCACCATCACCTCATTTTGAGATCAACACATCTACAATCAAGATCTACTTTAAGCGTTTACAAGGAGGTCTAATACTTACCTGTTGTCTTTATCTCTTCTTTTTGCATTAGTTACTTAATTTTTACTTTAGTAATTTACTTCATTATATCACACATCTTAATTTTAAAATTTTTATTATTAGTATTTACACATACTTTTATTTTCGTAAGAATAACCCAAAAATAAGTAAAAGAAGGTTTGATTTTAAATTCCAAACGGTGATTTCTCATCACACTTTCTCACACAAAAACACCTTTTTGTACACACACACACACACATACATATAATAATGTCTTTGGATTAATGGGTTAAACCCCACCCCGTATTATCTTCGAACTACGTGGACTTAGATGCCCTTGGGATTCGTAGGGATCTTCGGTAAATCCCTCGACTCGAGTCCTCCCACATACATTTGTTACTTTGATCTTGTTATATATATATATATATATATATATATATATATATATATATATATATAGAGAGAGAGAGAGAGAGAGAGAGAGAGAGAGAGAGAGAGAGAGAGAGGGAGAGAGAGAGAGAGAGGTCCTCTCTTGTAAGGACTCCTTATATTGCAGACTCCGGTACATACCATTTTTTTTAAATAGTAAAAAAATAATTTTTTTGATGAAACTTCATGGATATGATCTCAAGGGTGAGAAGATAATCTCCATTTTTTTCATAAAAAAATTCAATAAAAAAATAGTTGAGATGATTTGATATGTAAGAAAATGGTATAAATATGCATTTTTTACCGTTTAAGTGTTCGCGATCATCTCACCCACTTTTTCATGGAATTTTTTTGACGAAACTTCATGGGTATGATCTAGATAGTGAGAAGATCATATACATAAAGTTTCATCAAGAAATTCAATCAATAAAGAGGCTGGCGCCGACCTAACATTCCAATGGTTGAAAATGCATATTTATACCATTTTGTTTACATATCATCTCTACTCAACGGTTTTTTTGTTGAATTTTTTGACAAAAAAAATTATAGACGATCTTCTCACTATGGAGATCATATCCATGAAGTTTCATATTTTTTTTTTATTTTTTTACAATTTTAAAAAAATGGTATGTACCGGGGTCTGCACCATAAGGAGTCCTTACAGGAGACTTTCTATGTGTGTGTGTATATCATTGCGTGTGTCACATTCGATATACGTAATCATTCTTCCATAATGATTTCTAAATTGACAAACACTTATACTATATTTTTATTGCTATTTTTTAACACTCCTAAGGATAACCTCGCTCCCCCTTTATCCATGAAGCAAGTTGAGAGATTCAATCGTCCATTTTATATTATGAGGTCCCACTCTCATTGGTTGATAACGGATCTACTCTCAATGTTTGTCCTTTTAGAACATTCAATTGCTTGGGATTTAAAGTCACTAATCTCATTCCCACTTCCACCGCCGTGCGTGCTTATGAAATTACCTGTCAAGAGGCTGGACCTATCAATCATATCATCGAGTTCCATGTCATTGACATGCCTTAATGTTTTAACCTCTTCCTTGACCATAAATGGCTTCACAGTATCTGGGGAGTATCTTCTTCTCTTCATCAAAAATTGAAATACTTCGCGAAAGACAAGGTTATCACCATCTTAGGGGATGCTGAATGTTCATACACTTCCAGTACTAGTAACTCAATATTAGTGATCCAACATGGGATGCATGATATTCTACTATCTGGAATTAGATTTGATCCACTTCCCCTTCCATCAGGAGATAGTTTCAATGACCGTGTTTGTTCAAAACATAACCCCCATGGCAACGTCAATGTGATTTAGACGTTAAAAACATCTACTTCATTCCAAAAATAGGGCTACGTCTATTCCAACAAAGGGTCCTTGAGATCATAGTACTGAAAGAGTCTTTCCCCCTTGTGGCTTGGGTTAGCATCCCTCACCAAAAGAACTCTAAAGACCACAAACAAAAATAAGCTTAGAAAAATAGAGGACAGTTTTAAGAGACTCCTTATACAAAAGGTTTATCAAGGAGGGTGAAGGCTTCCCCTTTCGTGGCTTCCCTGAACCATGGTATGACCATGTTGATAAGAAGATCAATCTGGGACTGGAAATATTCATTCAAGATAGTAACCCTTGGGCCGAAGACTGTTAACATAGAGTGAAACCTCTCACTGAGAAAGTCGGGACAACACATGGGGATTTTAAGGATATTGATTTTTAGGACTCATTGAACCTACATACACTAGAGTTGAGTCTTTGCATGATCCACACCGTCGGACCCCTCTACTCAACTCAGAGCTTCTCGCATGCCTCTTTTCAACTGGAATGCAATGCCTGTCTCACCTGCTCAGATTTAACCTGATGCTTCTGTCTACCCTATACAAATCACTTAACTTGATGTATTGTTCCTTTTACTAATATAAACATAATTGAGACCTCTTTTGACAAGGTTCTAAATGTTATTTTTCCCAAAAATGGTATAAATAAGGATTTCGAGTATCTTGTTGTGCCTAACATTAGTTTTCTTGATTCTAATCGGAATTTTGATGATGATGATTTTGTAAATCAATAATTCGTAACGGATAATAATAAGGAGAATAAAAAAAAACATAACCAGGTTTAAATGAATGATGTTGAGACTCTTGTTATTAATCTCGATTTTAGTATCCATTAATATGAGATTAGGATAGGTCTACCCTTAACGAGCATGAGTGTGCGCAATTTAAAGAGCTACTAATGGAATTCGTGGATGTGTTCACCCGGACCTATGATGAGATGCCTGAAAATGATGCCGAAATATACCATCATGAGATCCTAACCTTCCTAGAGTGCAAGCCAGTCAAACAGAAGATAAGAAAGATCCGCACAGAATGGTCGCTCAAAGTCAAAGAGTTAATAGTTAAGCAATTAAATGTGGGTTTCATTCGCATAGTTGAATACCCAACATGGCTCGCCAACATCGTGCTTGTGATGAATTTAGGAGGAAAAGTACGCATGCGCATCGACTTCTAATATTTAAATAAGACATCACCGAAGGACAATTACCCATTTCCCAACATCAACATGATCGTGGACAACATGACTTGCCGCTGACTCAAGTCATTTGTTGAAGGATTTTTTGAATATAACGAGATCAATATGCACCCTGACCATCATGGGAAAATATCCTTCATCACTACATGAGAAACTTTTTGTTACACTGCCATTCAGACTCACGAACGTCGGGCCTACCTACCAAAGGGCTAACACAAACATCCACCATGACCTTATTCACAAATAGTTCGACGTCTATGTACACGATATGATCATCAAGTCTAAATCTCGGTATGTCATATTCATTTACTCTGAAAGTTTACGATGTGAAAAATAAAAACTCTTAGGATTTATGGTCACTGTGAAAGGAATCAAAGCAGACCCCGCCAAGCTGAAAGACATATTAGAGATGACATGACCACGAACGAATAAGGAAGTTTGAGGATTCTTGGGTAAAATACAGTACATGAGTTGGTTCATTAGCTAGTTGAATTTTATCTATGAACCCATTTTCAAGCTTCTCTAGAAAGATTCAACTAAATTCTAGAATGAGGCCTGCCAAGAAGCCTTTGATCGAATCAAGCGATACCTTAACCAACCTCAACTCCTTATTCCTCTACATATGGTTCTCCCACTCATCCTATACTTGATCATCACGAATACTGCAATCGATGCTTTGATAACCCAATACATTGAAGAATCCTGTAAGGAAAGATCCATTTATTACGCTAGTTAGAAATCGGTAGGGTAGGAAGTCAACTACACTGCTTTGGAGAAATTATGTGTCTCCTTGGTTTGGGTCACGTAAAATATATGGCACTACATGATTTCCTTCCCCATCAAACTAGTATGCTGTATAAGTCCCATTAATTACTTCCTAGAAAGTCCCACTTTGTCCATTGGAATGGCCTATTGGTTGATGTTTTTAGCTGAGTTCGATATTGTGTACGTCACGCGGATAGCTATGAAAGCGAGAACCATCTGTGACTACCTCATTGATTACCCAATGGAATTATCTGATGTTTGGGTCTCTAAATTCCCAGACGAAGATATTCTATGGACCTCTCAAGAGGACCTCTGATGGAAAATGTTTTTTGATAAAGCTAGCAATAAGAAATGATGTGTCATTGGGATCAAACTAGAGTTCCCCTTGAACCAACAACCTGATTCAGTATGAAGCATGCACTATAGTCCTCAAGATCACCCTTAAAAAAGGAATCCAACACCTAGACGTCTACGAAGACTCTACCCTTATCGTCGAGCAAATCCTTAGAAAATGGAAAGTCAAAGACAAGAAAATCCTACCCTTCCATGCTCACCTAGAACAACTGGCCTTCCAGTTTTAAGATGTTACCTTCCACTACTTGCCCCATGCAAAGAATAACCTAGATAATTCCCTTTCTACCCTGACCTCCATGGTCAACATTCCCAAGGGAATAATAATGGACCCTTTCTTGGATCATAAATAATCTAAGCCTACCGACAGCTACTACATTGAACTCGTTCCTAGGGAGGATGGTGATATGATCGGGTTATGGTACTATGGCATTTGGAACATCCTCGAAAAGGCTAAGTATCCCTAAGAAGCCTATAATAAAGGCCATGTGATCTTTCGTAAAGTGGCTATCCAGTATATAATCTACCACAAAGCGTTATTCAAAAGAAATATCGATGGAACCCATTGGCACTGCATTACAATGGATGATGTGAAAGAAAGAATGTAAAAGATCCATAATGGGAAATGCGTGCCCTACAGGAATAGTCAAATTATTGCTAAAAATATCATTGGTGTAGGATATTATTGGACCTCTATGGTTCAAGGTTGCATTACCTATGCCCAAAGATGCCTCAAATGCCAACAGTTTGCCAATATCCAACACTTGCCTCCTTAAGAACTATATAATATGACCTCCTCTTGGCCTTTCTCCACCTGGGGAATTGAGATCATACGGAAAGTTACTCCTAAAGCATTAAATGGTGACGAATTCATCCTTGTTTCCATTGATTACTTCACCATATGGGTCAAAGATGAGTCATACACTATGATGAATGCTAAGAAATGAGTCAAGTTTATTAAAAAGAACATCGTCTGTTGCTATGAAGTTCTCCATGAGATAGTGTCAAAAAATGGGCTCCACTTCGAAGATGAGGTTATAGAACTAGTTGATGAGTACGAGATTTTGAGACACAAATCTTCTCACTCGTGACTCCAAACCAATGATTCCATCAAATCCTCTAACAAAAGCCTCAAAGTAATAATTATTAAGATGATTGAGAGTTAGAGAGATTACACATATCGGATCCCTTATCCCTTACGCCCTCTGGGGCTACCCCACTTCAATTAGAACAACTATTGGGGCTACCCTTTATTCTCTAGTGTATGGTATGGAAGCAGTCCTACCTGTTAGGCTGTAAATAACTTCCCTATGCGTCCTACTCAAAAAAAGAAGTTGATAATAAGAATTGCCTAAGAGACACTTTGGTTAATTATCACTCTTGGATGAAAAGAGACATAAGTCTCTATATCATATATATACCATCATCGGATAACACGATCAATCAGCCGAAAAGTCAAGGGCCTTGGTGTCTAAGAAAAAAGACTTTTCCCTCAAAGAGATCATATAACTCGTTTTGAACCCTAGAGGGAAATTTAAACCAAATTGGAGGGGCCCCTATATTGTGAAGAAGATTATCTTAAGAGGTGTTGTTATGCTCATAGACCTTGATGGAGGAGAGGTGATGCATCCAGTAAACCCGAGCCATCTTAAGAAATTTTACCCTTACTTTGAAATCTTGTCACACTACGACTCTTCTCATCCCGTTTCTGTTCTAAAAAAAATCTTTACTTCCCCTACCTAGAACTACATGGGATATGATCCTCTCAAAAATCTTTTCTTACAAAAATGAAACTCATGAAAATTTCAAAACCCCTAGAGGTACATAGGTAGACCATACACCATACAACATATATGGTCCTGGTGACCTTATTTTTCATTATATGCTATTCTTTTCTAAAGAACAGTGGTCAGTTTTATCATTTACATGAACAAAAGGATTATGTAAGCCTTAGCGATCGATATAGATAATTCAAATAAAAAAAACTCATCAAAGGGGAACAAAAAAATATGATCAAAATCAATTCTTATTTATAATAAGGAATACAACGCTATTACACGAAGTATCAGTGAAAGAAGTCAAACCAACCACCCCTTTTTGTAGACCAAACTAGTTTTAAACAAACCTAACCCTTCAACAAGCTACACAAAAAAATATTCCCCAAACCCCAAGATACAGAACACCGAAATCATTATAGCTTCACAAAATACCCAAGCTTCATAAAACATTGCCTTCAATAGACCGATGGACCCATTTAATCATCATTACCAGAACCTCCTAGTTGGGACTTAAGATGAGATCCATTGAGAGGTACTCCTTGAGAAGAATGTATAGAACCACAAGACCGTCTTCCATGATGTTGAAAGCAATGAATCATCTTTGACCAATCTCTTCTGCTGTGACCTTCTCTACTACCTGCTTTCATGACCACTTTAAGTAATCCCGGGACACATTCTAGGCCCCTCCCATAGACTGTGATGGAGGTATAGACAACCCACGACATTCCGAGAAAGATCCCAACATCATACTCAGTGATTAAGTCATGTCTTCCACTAGGAATAAGTTTGTTATACAGGGAGGGATAATTTATTCCCACACGACTTGACATTAAAGCCGCCAGGAAAAATATAAAGAAATTTGATGAAGGCCCACTAAGCACACATACTGATAATCTCAAAGTTGTAAGACACGATATGAGTCCCCCATCATGCCACTAACGAACGAAGACACCGGGATCCATGCTCTACAAACAAGTTCACCTAACTTTCTACAACGAAGCTAAAGAAAGGTCGAACAAAAAAATTAGGCACAACCGCCAAGGGTGTGACACCCTACCTACTAAAAAATCGGGTGGCCAGCCCGTGATCAAAATAAAACGTTATTCTCACATGGCTCATTCTTAGCATGACCATCGAATTATTTTTAAGTTTAATAACCACCTAGTAATTTAATTAGACCGGTGCCAAATTTTATGTTTCATTAATTAACAACATGTGGAAATAAATAATAATTAAACCATCCACACAACTGATAATTAAATTTAACACACATGAATAATATGAATAAAGATGACCGAATTAACTTTTGATTCAATAATAAAATACAATAGTAAACTGAAACAATAACCAGGATACACAAGGTCAAATAAACAACTGAGAATTAAATCTGAGGACGACATGCCCAAATGAGTGCTGAAGAAGAGATCTTACACTACGAATAAATGAACAAAGCGTCTATAGCAAAGTCCTGAAACTTCCATATGAGCTGCAGCTGTGCATCCCTATATAGAATCCTAAAGCTAGGCTTCCCTATGGCTGGACATCTAAAAGGTTTTGAAAATATTTTGACACAATTCAAAGCCCAAGTAAAAGATTTTAAAAATATTTATCAGGCAGTTAAATTGCAATAATTAAATACGTATGCACACTCTTCATATTTAAGCTAGTGTCACAGTCTTTTGAGGTATATCTCAACCCTCATCTAATGTGTAAATCTAATGCTTGTCTGCTAACCTTCCTAGTTAAGCTACCCCACCTAACTAGCCTCATCACACCTCTTCCTACCATACTACTCTAACCTGAGTTTTCTTACTTTTATTATTAAGTTATCTTGTCATTAACTTATTAATCGGTTCAACTATATTGAATCATATAACGTTTACACTAGTTATATAGGAAACCCCTTTTTAAATCATATAACTTTCACACTAGTTATATAGGAAACCCCTTTTATGATCATATAACTTTCACATTAGTTATATAAGAAATACATTTATACTTATGTATTAATCCCGTAAATAATTATCTACTCATATTATATACGTACAAGTATACTACAACATTCACACGCGTGTTATGTATAATAACCATCCATTCTCGAGTAATAACTCACCAGGTGTTTTCTCTAAAATGATGTCATGTTCGAGGTATGCTCCCTCTAACCCGGATACCTCAAGTCAGACTCACTCTTGATCTTGAGAAAAATATAATAAGAATGGTGTCGGCGATTATAGTTCCATGGGTGTTAGACTGAATCATACCCAAGACGTCTCAACCCAAAAATAATCACAACATATAAATACTGGACGCTATGACCTGGTGATTATACTCTCCCTACGGATTCGCCCACATTGCGCAACCTCTAATGATAACACTAGGGTGGTATGTATTCCTATAAATATCATTCACACTGATATTTATAGAGCACACACACACACACACACACACACACACATATATATTTACTATCACATTAATCGTATACACATATTTAATAAAGTTCGGCTACCCCATGCCTAACACCCATAGCACTAGACCAAAAATACGCAAGTCTATATCCCGACTTGTAATTTAATTAATCTCACATTAATGATTTTTATTATTAAAGTAGTTTCACCCAACTGAAATACCCAGAACCAGTCATTCGGTCCGTATAATGATCCTTTAGGATTTAGTACACATAGTCCCACTATTGAGGTTAACACCCCTCATTGAATTCAACATTCAATAATTTATTATGTATCCCTATAAAAACTTAACCATGCTACCCCGTTCCTAACTCCCATAGCACTAACCTAAAAAATATTTGTGTCAAACCTCCGACCATTAATTCAATCAATTTCACTCCATTAATTTTTTATGCAAGTGGTGTCACTCAACCATAATTCTCGGATTCCCTACTTGGTCCGTATTTTAACCCTTTGAATTTATTTCACTCAATTCCAATTATTTAGATTGGCACTCTATCTAAATAAAACATATCTCAAAATTTCATTCTCGAAGGCTCTAAATATTTTAACTAAATGAAGATTTTCTTCCTTTTATTTCATTCCCATAAATTTTTCTGTATGCTAACTGAATCAAGATTGGATCCCAATAAGATTCAAAGATAAGTCCAAAACTGATGAAAGCCAATAATTGGAACTAGAAAACCTCCAACACCTCAAATCAAAAAAAAAAATGAACGAAACTAGCCGAGTTTTGCATCGTCTTTCGAACGACATGTTGGGTTTTTGTCTTCTTCTTCCTGCTCACAATTTCGCCTTTAACAAACCTTTCGTGCTTTATTTCTCAACCCAGAATTTTATTCAGACATTACCTATAATGATTATTTCTTTTAAACATGTTATAAATATGGAGTAAATTTTAAGGCACCATTGATTTTTCCTCAAAGCTTGTTAAATCTTCAACTCGGTTTCCTACAATTTTGTTAATTCGTCATCCCCATACTCAACATCATAAACCAATGCCCAAATCTAGTGCCGTTTTCTTCATGGTTCTAATTCCATCAGTTTTGACTCATGATATATCATCAATTGAATTCTTAATACACATCACCTACACAATTTTCATGAAACCCATTTCGATGTAATAACCCACCCAAAAATGAATATGGTTTACAACCATCATGATATGAATTTTAATACCATAATTTAAATGAAAAAAAATTTAACTAATTTCGTGGATAAATTCGCAGGGTCTGATTTCCTTTGTTGTAGACGAAGGTTTGATGATGAACACACCCCTCTTCTTGATTTGGCTCTCAAAAGCTCTCCCAATTTCTCCCTTTTTTTTCCTCTGAAAAACTAGGGTATTTTTGTTGAGTTTTGTCTGCCACAAACTCCCTAATGTAGGTTTTATTTTAGTAATCACGAAATTAAGCCTATGGGCCAAGCCCAAATGACCCGAACACCCTTGTCTGATCCCGATTATGCCTAAAAATGCCCCGAGACCCAATTATTTATTGCGGGTACTCTTTTTTAACTATCTCGACCTATTTAGAATCAACTGTGCACTCATAATTTTCCTATGTTTTACTTTACTAAAATTCTCCTATCCTAACCACAAATTATGTCACATATGAACTTTAGAAATAACCCAAATTAATTAAATCTCAATTCACATATTTAATTAAATTCTCCAGATAATTTAAATTCTATAACACCAAATTTAGTAAATGTTATATCCTTATAAATACGGGGTGTTACATACTTCCCCCCTTACAAAGGAATTTCATCCTCTAAATTAAGATGATCTAGTACTTTAAGCCTCGAACACTTCCTTACTCACATACCCTAAGATCGCTACACATATCTCGACCCATTATATTCGTGAATTATTTTAAAATGAAATTATTTACCCAGGGCGCCCATACACCATGTACTCATGCTCATCCGCATGAATGCTACCCGACTGTACTAGCCTTAAATCGTAATACAACTTTCAACTCACAATTATAAACACATATATGTATTATAACCATGATACCAAATTTATTATTGAACTGAAAGTTGATTCGGTCATCTTTATTCATAATATTGAATTATGTTGGATTCACTTATCAATTTTGTGGATGGTTTAATTATTATTTATTTTTGCATGTTGTTAATTAATGAAAGATAAAATTTGGCATCGGTTTAAATAAATTACTAGGTGGTTATTAACTTAAAAATATTTTCGACAATGATTCTAAGAATGAGCCATATAATAACAACATAATATTTTGATCACGGGCTGGCCACCTAGTATTTTTTCCCGAGTATTAGTCTTCATTGAATTACGAGGATGAAATTCCTATGCTAGTGGGAAGTATGTAACAACCCGTCATTTTTAAACCAGTTTTATTTAAATCAACTCGGATTTTGAAAAGATAAATTTTTTGGATTTATTTAATTTTGGAATCTAAAAATGTTGGTTTTTATACATAAAAAGAAGGTTTTAAGTGGAATAATAGGGATTAAAATGTGGAAATTTTCACTTTTTGTATAAAAATTAGGGGAGGATCCGACCTAAGGAGGAAAAAAATGAATAAAAATATACGACCCTCCGATTGAGCTAAATTTTTCTTTTAGCTTCATCTCACCTTCATCTACCAAGTCTCCAAATTTCAGCAATTCCAAAAGTCCGATCATCCGAAATATTTTTTAGTGTTTGTATATGATTAGGACTGCAATCCTTTTTGGTATATAAACATAAAGTGATGAGTTTAGTACTCTTAAAACACATTTTAGCCTTCTAAAAAGTGGATAACCTTCTCTATTTTCTTCTTCTTCCATCTACAAAACTCTGACTCCATTTAAACTAAGATTTCAGTACAAGTTTTGAAGGCTTATTTGGTGTTTTCTCGAGTTTGGGCTAGAACGAGTTTTAAATGTTCTCGCGCGAGGAACGTAGTGGTATGATCATAATTTTGAGCCAGAATCTTATGACTTTCTTGTGATAATTTTAAGGTACGAGGTTTACGCAGTATGCTCCTTGAATCTCTCGAGAGTAGTCATTTTGTTCCTCATTTTTTTGTACTCATATTGTTGATATCATGACGTTTATTGGTATCTAAAATATTGATTCGATTTGAGATATTATATTTGTTGATGGGCACGGTGTCATGGGATTTTTATATGACACTAAGAATGGCTACTTGCCAGTAGTACAAAATTCCAATAGCCAACATGAGGCTTTACAAAGCTTAGGTGAGGTCAGGTGAGGCCCAATGACCTATTGATGTGTTATTAAAAAATTAAATTGGTATAATGCTTGGATGCCGCATTGAACTTGAATTCAAATTCGTATTCTTTCATGTATTCACCGTTATTATTTTGAGCATCTATTCTTGACATATTGTGTACTTACCCATATTTTTCTTTTAGTGTTAGTGTGGATTTGGACGTTATGATTTTTGGAGGATTTTAGAGCACGACTTTTGGAGAATTTTATTTTTGTGTAGCTTGATAGTGTAATTTATTTAGAAAGTTTAGTATTATTTTTTAGTGAAATTTAATTGTAATTATTTTGGAAGTGAAAATTTTGGATTCATTATATTTATTTTATAGATGCTCTATACTAGTTGTTGAGGATTTAGTTCACTATTAATCGTAGTAGCGCCTCGTGTTTTGTCCGAGGTGTTACAAAGGGGTACTCAGGAGGGGCCGCCAGATGAAATCTCTCTGTCGCCACATAAATAGCATCACTGGGCACCCCCTCATAAAGTTAGAACGAACTTTCTTCCAAGAATATATGCCATTTAGGGCCTTAGCCAACACCACCATTGTAGGATTATGGCGGTAAGACATCCAGGCCTTATCGCAGCCACCTAGGGATATGCTATCAAGTCCCCCATCACCAACAAAAGCCTCGCAATATTGCGTAAGGCGATAAAACCAACAAAGAAAACATTCTACAAACCCCTTAGTCGCACTGAATACATAACCACCTGAAGAGAAATGGCCCCTCTAATAACCAATGGTCAAGCCACCAAGGGAGAAATATGAAGCAACTCCAACAAGAATACCTAGGGAGATAGGGAGAAATCAGTCACAACCGGCACCACACTAAGGATGACGCCCAACATGGCCAAGAACTCCCCATAGGTGGGACAAACCACATCAAAGATGAAACGAAAGACATGGTCGGGTACTAGAATAGTTCCGCTGTTGCTAACAAGTTTTAGTTAATGGCTCAATTATGCCATAGAGAAGCTCGATGTTGGATAAAAGGATTGTAATTGACACTATAAAAGCACGTGGTCTCCAAAACATCAAGGTAAGAAATGAATCCTTCACATATGGAAAGATTCATTTAGGATCGAGGAATATTAAGCAAGAAGAGAATTGTGGCTATTGTTGGAGAAAACCCATCCCACACACCTTCTTTTATACTTAAAATCTTTGGAAAAAGACAAGATCTCTGGGAACCTGAGTAAAATTCAACCCCACAAGAGTACTCTGATGTGAAAGAAAGTGTAATCAAGGCATAGTGATGATTTGAGTTGATCCCCATGCCGATACGCAGGTCAAGGGGTACGCCGATCGGCAACCTCCTATCTTGGAAAATACCATCTTTCTTATTTCCTCAAATCAATTCCTGAAAAATCTTCATTTTGAAAAATTACTCCAGGGTTATTTACTTATTTTTCTCACAAGGAAAAAATCATTTTTAATTCTCAAAATAAATTCATACTCAAAATTTATTTTCCCTGAGTTAATTACTTTTACTCCTTTTTATAATAATTGCTCTAACCTTTCATTATTATTTCCATACTCATCTATATCTTTGCATAAAATAAATAAATCTGAATAGGAAATTTAAAGTGCATATATGATAAGTCACTAAAACAAGAAAAATTCCAAAATGGAAAATTTTCTTCATATAGTTTTCTTCACCGAGTTACATTTTGCAGATAAAGAAAAATGGAGAAAATAAATGTGACTTCACCTGAACCCTCAACACTCTCTCACCCGAGGGTTGCCGTATACCTAAGCTCTGTTACCATTTGTAACACCCCGCGTAATTTTGGGCTATTTTTATTAATTTTTAGAAAATGGAGGAAAATAAAATTTTTGATAAAATTATTTTTATTGCTCAAATATGTTGGTTATTATTTTTAAAGGAGAGAATTTCAAACGATTTCGAAAACGGAGTTAAAACAGATTTTAAAATGATTTTTAAATATTTTTAACTCTTGGAGTTGTTTTGACTTCCAACTCTTCATTTCTTTGCCTTATTTAAAGAAGTCTTTTGGATTCCAACTTTTCATTTCTTTGCATTATAAAAGGAGGTCATGGGCAACCCTTTTAACATACTTTTGGCACAAAATTTGGCAGCAAATATATTTTATATTCCTCTTCTTTTTATATACACATTAGCCCTTGTGATTTGTGAGTTCCAACCTTATATTAGAGGTGTTCTGGGGGTTATTTTGTTAGAGGTTCTTGGAGGAGCTTTTATAGATCTTTTGAGTTGATCTTGAGGATGTGATCGCATTAGCTCTAAGCCCCTAGGGAGGATGTACTTCCCCTTGCGATGTGCCACGGATCCTCCACTCCAAGAACTCGAGCCCCCATCAGAAGTGGCTAGCGGCACAAAGTAGGAAGAAGTCTAATTCTTGACATGGAGGACATCCAATCCTTGATACCACTCACTCAGTTGGTGGACAACCGAACATGCTGTAAGAAAAAAAATAACATGAAAAGGTAAAACTAATCAATAAGTGAAAAAAAGTCAGCAGAATAAGAAGAGAAAAAAAAATAATATGCCTCAGGCCGGAGGGCATCATCCGCAAGCCCCATTAATCCGGACACGGATGCATGAGGGCGATATGGTATGCTTGGTGACTCCTGGATAATCAGCCAAAAGTTGAAGGAAGGGAGAGTAACTTGAATAATCAGAGCCTCCTCTTCTTCCACCACCGATGTGACACCGCCTACGGTGTGGATCAATCCCATCGATGCGCTAGTACGACTTCCCAAAGCCATAACAGGTCGAGGAATGTTCTCCATGTCTAGCTCTTCACAAAATCCACGTAATCATAGCTCGTTGTTGTATTCGTATAGTGCATATAGGGATACCCAATTATCACCACCGCTCGAACATCATCTGACATCTCTCTTACCTTCCTCATGTACGTAGGGGCACCAACGATGGGACTGCCACCTCCTCCTTGATAATCTGTTAATACCCTCCCCCCTAGGTACCAGACGTATCAAAACTCATGCACGATCAACTTCCAAATCTATGAATGTAAGCCTGTTACTCCTGTATCACACAGAGTCACTCCTCAGGGATAGAAGGTCACTTGTAGTCCCCAACAGAGAATCGGTACCTGCTCAAGGAATGATGATGCCAAAACAACTCAGAAAAGATAAAAACATAACCTTGCCACTCATTTGGGTATTCAGAGCCGATCGCACGTCCACCATGGACAAAGACTGGTTCGACCTAAAGTTAGACTTTAACCACCAGAACATTCAGTAGAAGTCCCTAAAGACCTTATCCTTCAGGGCGATTAGCCCTGCATTATACCCTATTACCTTATAAATCAACGTCTGTAATGGAAAATAATCAACAAAAGAAAGAAACGATAAAAGAATGCAGGGAAATGCATGAAAAGGAAAATGAATTCAAAATTATCTCGAAAAGATACATGGATCCAATAAAAGTTTGTCGGCAGTATCGGCTAAAAGCATCAAAATAAAAATAAAGGGATGCCATGGTGATTTTCCCCTAGTCATACGATCGGGCATCGAAAAGTATCCTCGACTATCGAGAAAACTAAAGGTGGATGACGTCACCAGTTTTCACCACCAAAAAAGCTACCCAATACAAGCAAAATAAATAGATGGTTCGTCTATCTCATATACTTCCAATCAGTCACATCCACCCTCCTCTTCAAGAGAGTCTCCTTCAAAATATAAATACAGATCGAATCCCCAAATACGGCTCTACCCATGTCCCTAAACATTGCCTACACTGCCTACGATGTTAACCTCAGCGTGTGATCCACCTCTATATGAAAATCCTCATAGTCAACACCTGTCAGTTGGTGAACGTCTATGGGAGTAACCATTATATCTCCAAATCCAAGATGGAATGTGTGGGTAGTGTACCACCATATGTCTCCCAGAGCGCACAAAACTGCACTAAAATGTGGTGTCTCATCAAAAGCCACGTTCAAGTGAATAAAACCCTCATAATAAATAATCCATCATACCACAACAAGGAACTTCTACCAAAACACCTTCAACGCCATCACCCCATAAGATCGAAAAACTGAGGAGAAATGTTAGTCTACAAAAGAAAAAGAGGAAAAACCCTTCATTAGCAAATGACAAAAGAGAAAATTGAAACGGAATAAAAAAAGTCACTACACTTACATAGACACTAGAGTTCCTAAACCTAGACAAACGTTGGCAAGCCACCACGTATAGTAGAGTGCTTTCATCACCCACAAGCTCGAACAAATCAAAGGCATTTTTATTACCCAAAGCAAGATGCACCAACTATTGTAAACCTCACTCGAACCAACCATTTTGAAATCTTGAAGAAAAAAGGACTTTGGGATGGTTTTTAGAGAGAAATCATAAGATTTAAACACTTAAAGGTGTGAAAATGAGGAGGATTTGTGACAACCTCCCTAACCATGCCGGTCGACAGTCATTTTTTTCCCTTCCCAAGGAATCCCTGGAGTCCATTCTCATGGCGATTGGCACCACCCAAGATTGCATATTGGCACCCCTTCTAAATTTTGTGCAAAAAATAATAGAAAATTCTAAAAAATCCAAAACTTGTCGAGAAAATTCCCTAAAAATTGAAAACCTCAGTTTCCTGAAGAAAATAATATTTTGGTGCCGAAGCCCATAAAAATTCTCAGAATCCCTTACCGAATTAATATTACACCCCAGCCGAACTAATCTTAACAATTATTCTCAACATATTCAAGAAGCACCTATAATGCGTGTGCATCCAAGTTTACTACAATTATCTAGCCTAAACATCCCCTAGTGGAGTTCGAAAACAGCACAATCCCCAACTAGAATCTAAAAAATAAAGCCTTACCCTATAAAATCTTAAACAATACAATCCCTAGATGAACCATCGATGTATCTGCACCACCAAGATAATTTAAAATTCCGAGGAGAGCGACTCCCCGCATTACAAGTGTAGGAACTCAAAATTGACCTCAGACCACATAATCGATCGTCATAACTTTAGGTCCTTAGAATAGACCTCAACCCATAGAATTAGTCGTCATAACTTTAGGTCCTTAGAATTGAGCTCGGCACACATAATCATTTTTCACAACTTTAGGTCCTCAGAATTGGCCTCTTCCCTAACAAATTCTCATCATAACTTTAAGTCCTCAAAATTGACGTTGCCCACAAAATCGGTCGTCACAACTTTCGGTCCTCAGAATTGACCTCGACCTTCTGAATCGGTCGCTACAACTTAAGGTCCTCAAAATTGAACTCGACCCTCAGAATTGATCTTACCAACTTAAGTTCCTCAGAATCGGTATCCATAACTTAAAGTCCTCATAAATGTCCCCACCCCACTCATAATTAGTCATCACAACTTAGGTCTTTAGAATTTTCATCAACTCGTAGAGTTGGTCCTCACAACTTTAGGTCCTCAAAACTAACCTTGGCCTTCAGAATTGGTCATCACAACTCTAGGTCCTCAGAATCAGCCTCGACTCACCGAGTTGATCATCCTAGCACAACTTGAGTGATTAACTTCTACCTATTGAATCGGTCACCCTTATCTCCTTAGGTCCCCAGAATCGACATCGACCTATCATATTGGTCTCCCCCAACCCGTTAAAACCCATCATAACACATCTTCGGCCAACTAAATCGGTTATCCTTGTTTCCTTATATACTAAAGCATACTTTAACCCATCGAATCGATAAATCTCATCATCTAAGTCCTCATAATCGACCCAAAATCCTCTTTCCCAGCATCAAAGTTGTTTCTATGATTAAAAGGCCTTCACTTGTTCCAATTTTTCCTGTCGAGGGAATATCTATAGACAACCATCCTAGAACCCCCAAGAACCTCTTTAGGTCCTTAGTACTCACTCATTCACCATAAAATTTAAGGCATACCCTGAATACTAATATAGAGATCATCGGTGCCTCAGGCCCCATTTAACTCTGATCAACTTTCGCATCTGAGAGAAAATCTTAATAAATTTTTGAAGGGCCTTGAATCCCCTTCCAATGGTCTATCGCATGATCGAATCGACCTTATAGTTCTGACAAACAATCCATTATACCCAAAAAACCGATCTACGGGCTGCCGAGTGCTCCCGGGCCTTATTTCAAACTCGATCAACTTCCTCTCTAGAGAAAAATCTCAATGAATATTTGAAAGCATCTTAATAACCTTTCTAACTATCTTCCACATGCATGAATCAACCTTACGATTCGGACGGATAATTCATTCTCCCCGCAAACTAATCTAGAGGCCACCAGGTGCTCTCGAGCTATATTTAACTCTTGTTAGCTCTTCAGCTCTTCATATTGAAAAAAGATGAATAATTAAAGGGGCCTAATACCCTTTCCAACAGTCCACGTCGTGTGTGAATCAGTCTTACGTTATGGAGGAATAACCCATATTACTTTGAAATGTCACTGGACATTTTTAAGCCTCATTTAACCAAGGTCAGCCCTCCAAACCGAATGAATATGAATGAAATCTTGAAAGGCACTGAATACCTTTTCTAAAGGTCCATCTCGTGTGCAAATCAGCCTTACGCTTCGAACAAATGATCTATTTTCCTCTGAGAATTTCCTATCTAGTGACTAATGAGCACTTTCGTTCCCCGCTTGAGTTTGGTGAACTCCCTAATCGTTAGTGGCTCAATGGGTTCCTAAAGGGATTTGAATACCTTTTTTAATAGTTCGCCCCTGCATGATTCTGACTTATAATTTGCATTTTAAGATCGTTTTTCTAAAAAAACTGCCTATGACTGCTAATTGGCAAGCCCATGAGTGTGTATAAGGTTCTATGCCGATAGAAGGTACTAAGACCATGCCAATAGGCACCCCCTTGCCCCCCTCACTTTCAAAAATGAACCCCTAGACAGACACCCATCTTAGCAATTCAGAGATAATTCCCTCAAATTTAGAGTTGTTATTTCCTTAAAAGCCCATTTCCCATTTCCCATATTCCTTCCATCGTTTTCATGATCTTTTGACCAAATTCCCACCCAACTCCTCAAACCACTAGCACCACATCTTGAGATAAGTGCATCTACAATCAAGATCTGATTCAAGTCTTCACAAGGAGGTCTAATTCTTCCTCCTTTTCTTTAAATTATCTTATTTTTGCATTACTTACTTCATTACATCACACATCTTAGTTGCAAACTTGTTATTATTAGTATTCGTGCATACTTTATTTCATAGGAAACACCCAAAAAGATGAAAAGGAGGGTTCACTTGTAAATTCCAAATTAGGATTTCTCATTACATTTTCTCATATTAAAACACATTTTTCTACACACAAACATACGATAAAGTCCCCGGTCGAATTTATGGGTTAAACCCACCTCGTATTGTCTTCGAACTACGTGGGCTTTGATGCACTCACGGACTACGTAGGTGTCTTGGATAAATCCCTCGACTTAAGTCCTCCTATATAAATTTATTACTTTACTCTTGACATATATTCATCATATATATATTTCATATGCTTGCTTGTGTCTTGTCCGATATACACAATTGCTCATCCATAACTATTTATGAATCAACAAACACTTACATTATATTTTTTTTCTATTTTGGGTACTCTCCTAAGGATGATCTCGCTCCGACTTTATGTATGAAATGAGTCAAACTTATATTAAATACATAAGCACACACGTCATCGAGTTCTATAGGAGAAGATTAACACATGCCCATGAGAGACCAAAAGGGAGGGATGTTTGCCTAACACCTTCACATTCTATAAATTCATCCCCGGACCCTTCAACTACTTGGTTTTGCAAGCATCAGTATTGTCCTTGATGATGTTATCTCAAGGAGGAAACATTTTTTTGCCTATTTTGTGAAAAAAGGCTTCTGACTCTATCTTCACATATCACCCCAATAAAGGATGCAATCCCACACGCACGATAGAAAAAGTAAAAGGAAGGAAGGACCACCTCTGGAGACTCATTTCCCCCGGACCCCCAAAAGAGACCTCTCAGGATGGCCACAACATTCCATATCCAACGATGTGGAAGGATTTAACAAGTTTACTTGAAAAAAATTCTCCCATAAGAAGATTCATTCAAGGTCTATCTGACACTCATCCACTTATGTTGCTTCTACGAAAGACCACTAAGTTTCCTTAGGAGATACCACACTAGGATTCCATCGACAAGATCAAAAGATTGACCACATATCTTGAAATGATGATTCCACTAAAAGATGTAATACATTTACTTCTTTATATTCCCTTCACTAAAAGGTTCATCGATGCACTATTGGCAAAAGACGATGGATAAGGGAAACGTCTATACTCTTTGAGTATAATTATCCATGGTCCTCGAAAAAGGTATAGTACCATATAGAGAATCTTTTTGGCATTTGTTTTTTTTATTTCAAAGGATAAGTCACTACATGTCACATTTCACTATCCATATAGTGACTAGATCTGATTTAATTATGTTTTTACTGGTGCAAATAGTTTTAATTGGGAGAGAAATAAGGTAATTCCTCATTCTCTCTAAGTATGATCTAATGTGTGTGGTCCTACGCACGATCAAGGGCCTAACCCACGCATACCTTTTGGACATTTTTCCTCAGGTTTATTCGACCCACCATACGAAACTACACCAGGTGATAATTTATATGCGAATGTTTATGAGGAAGATCTAGAAGAGGGATCTATGGAGTTTAATGGTTCACCTGCTAAGGGAAATGGAGGAGGTATTGTCTTATCCATGGGGAAGAAAAAAATTATTATGTATTTTAAGTTATATTTTCATTGTAAAAATAATGAGGCAGAGTGTGAGTTATTGATTTTGGTGTTGATCGAAGTGATGCAAATAGGCATCCATTCGCTCTGCATTAAAGGATGCTCCAACCTTGTGGCTAAGTAGGTGAACATTGAATATGCATTTAATAACCTTATTTTTTCACCATACAGGGCGATTATATAGAGGTTAATATGGAAATTTCATAAGGTCAAGGTGGAGATACACCCAGGAATGATGAATCTCCATGTTGATGCATATGCCATAATGACATAGAAAACGGTCATGGATGGTAAATCTATAACTTATAGGATCCATTAAAGAATGTAACCATCATTTTTTCTCAAACTCTTCCCTAGTGATGATGATTCATATTGTAGTGGGGTTATAATAAAAAGTTAGAGATAAGATATGACAAGATGAAGGTTACTGAGTTAGAACAAAACTTCCTTCTTCAAGGAAGTATTTACTATAGAAATATCAGGGCCATGTTGTCTAGATTTTACGGGTCCAAAAGAAGAATGAAAAAATTTAAAGAAGAATCATAAAGAGCATTATGAAACAATTGATATTGCCCTCTATCAAATAATTCAAAAGGATGAGTATTATTGTCCAACAATGAAACAATATGCAACAGAAATACAAAGATAATTTTTTGAGTGACAAGGTTTCTTCTAAACAGATGAACGTAATTTTATGGTAAGTAAAATGGATTAGAGGTAGCCTCACATTAATTTCATCAGTGATGGAGTTGCCATAGGTAAATGATGAAATGTCATTGAATTGAGGTGAAGGGCCCCAAGATTCAACTTTTTGGAAGATAATCTCTGTCATAGGGGATATTTCAATAGGCCATTGCGATGCATCATAAGATAAGAAGTAGAGGGAGTCCCCAAGAAAGATAAAAATACATCTCACATTAGAGGATCCAAATTGTATAATTACCTCATGACGCTCGACTATTATTGGCCAATAATATAAAACTATTCATCTGAGTTTTTTCTTAAAGGAAGGGCTTGCCAACTTCATAATGACCGCATCATGCTCCATTAGTATAACTTCATTCATTATTTAGAGGAATGATATGGATTCAAGTGTCAAGTGAGTGCTTTACCAAATGGTTGTAGGCACTACCATTAAAAAGCTCAATGAAAGGTGTGATGGAACAGTTGACTAGAGAGTATATCATTTATCTGTTTATCATTCCTAAGGTTATTATATTATATAATGCAATATTATTTATCAATAAGTAGAGGAAATGCTAAATGAAAAATATTCAATAATCTAGAACACTTCAATAGTGGGTTACCCTAAAGGTGATGGCCAAGGTAAGACTACAAACAAGTCATTGGTTAAAATTTGGTCCAAGATAATGGAGGAATCTCCCGATGTGTTGCATGAAAATTTTCTGTGGTGATTTGATCCTACATAACAACCAAGGGAAATCAATATGTTACACACCATTTGCCTTAGTTTATGGAGTTATAGCAATTCTTTCAGTGGAACTAAAATTAGCTTTTATAAGATAGGCCTCACAAAGAAGAATTCTTCATTAGAGAATAACCATTCAACTAGATGTAATAGTTGAATGGAAAAATCATATGAGAAGGAACTTCGAGATAAAAAAAAAAAACTCTTTATAGCCTACGAGAATTTGGTGAAACTAAGAAAATTCATGGAAGGTGACCTGGTGTTGAATGTTGTTGTCAATCACTTTAGAGGACTCCATTTACCAAAATTTCCAACAAATTAGGAGGGATAATCAGTTGTTTAGGAGGAACATGACACAAGTCATTACTTGATCTCAAAGATTGAGGTGATTAACCATTCAAATCAATAATATATGGTAAAAAGTTTATCATTTATGAGTAGAAGATATAATTTTTTTGTTATTATTTTGTACTTATAGTGGTGAAGAAACACATATAATTTTTGGGCTACAGTTTGTTATAAATAAATAAGCGCTGAAGCAATCAGAATAAATCAAAGTACATATATGATGAAACAAAGATTCTCTATATTTCACTTGTAAACATTGACATGCAAAATGTGACTATCAATCAAAGTTACATAGCCAAAAACAAATTATCCTATAAGGAATGATAAGTTTTCGGTTCAGCAGAAACCCTGCCAAATTATTAAACTATGTCAGAATATATTCCTCTTCGATAGTTAAACATAGATGAAATACTACAATAAGATTCTATCTTCTCCTTGAGTTTGATCTCTTGTGTTCTTTCAATTTGGGATAAAAAATCTTCGATTGCCTTCACATCTTCGAAAGTTTTTTGAATTTAGGCGGAATATCCCTCAACTTTTTTTCTTAGATATTCAAGCCCTCTGAACTCTTTAGATAATGAGACAAATAAGTTAGCATATAAGGATCCTTGAGATATTTCATGATGTTGATGATCCACTGAAAATTAAATCCGTGTGTATATCATTCATCTATTCATATTGGATTCTCAAGATAAGATGATGGAATGTCAATAATCTCTGGTACCACGACTCCTACATATTGAAGGTGATAGGCCTCAGTAAACTGTTCACCCTTAGACATTCAAATGTGAACTTCCTAGGGTGAGAATCAAATAGACGACCAAGAACAAAGTGAAGAGGGTTAGGAAATTAGGCATTATCTTGCACGAGTTGATGAGGATACTCCTTGTATTGCCATATTTGGAAGTAAGAAACCATGGTTCTTGTTATTTGGATATTTAGCTTCATCTAGGTCAACAACATTAGGAAGAATCTTTATCTCATGAGAATTAATTAAAGAACAAGATGTGCCACCTATGGTGCTTTGGGAGGGTTATTCTCACTCAAAGGATGCAAATTAGAGAGAGAAAAAGTTTTAGCCAAAAGTAAAAAAATAATTATTTTACCAAGTAGGTAAAAATATAAAACCTTTGTAAGTATGAATCCAAGTCACAAAGAAAGTGTATTTTTTTAAAAGAAACCATACACAGGATTACACCAGGACCGGGCATATGTTTAGAGAAAATATACCCAAACAAGGTCAATCACTAAGAAAGTGACAATATGAACATTACTCAATAAGAGGGATATAGAGAGAGAGAGAGAAAGAGAGAGAGAGAGAGAGAGAGAGAGAGAGAGAGAGAGAGTAAATTACCATGCAGGTGAAGTTTTTTTCTAGGTTATATACAACCAGGTTATAAGGTTAAGAAACCATATTTATACATAAAAACAATACAAAAAAACTTCAAAGAAATATAAGTGTATGAAACTACGTCAAAGACAACTCCAATGATACCTAAAAGCCATGGAACCATAATTTTAGACTCATCTTAGGCCTCAATCTTTAGTATATCCTTAAGAATGAAGTCTAATGGCTCCACTAAGGGATGATTAACCTACATTATAGAAGGACCAGCCTAAATTGAATGAGCTTCATGCTCATTTTGTTTCATTTATGACAGGCTAAAACACCATGCCTTAGGAAGCTCAGAATAGTTTTGAATTAGAGAAAATGAATATAAAATTTCTTTTAAAAAGAATTCCCCTCATAATATTTGGACAAATGTAAACAAAGAAATCTAGAGACACCACATATTCTTGTATCACCACTTGGAGGTCTAAAGATATTACTGGCCTCACAAGGCTATAAGGAATATTTCCTCATTAACAGGCCTCATGAGGAATAGAACATCCATAAATGGACCAAGGTGAAGAATGTCTTCAATTCCCTACATAAACAAAAATAAGTATTCAAAATCATAAAGATTGAGGATAACAAAGTGATAAAGTCAAAGTTTAATTCAAATTAAATGGGTGGAATGAGTTAGTTATATAACGATAAATGGTCACTTAAATGAATCTAGGGAAATAATTAGACTTATCACTTTTAGAGATCGACTTAATTCCCCCACATATTCTTCGTTTATTGGTATTTTTTTCCACCAATGAAGCATTCCTTGAAGGAGCACGCCTCGAAGAAGCTCTCCAAGTTATTGGAGATGGGGGAAATGGAGAAACTAAAATGACGACTTCTTAAAAAATGGACTGAAATGGCCTCCTTCAGGAGGAGTGTCATCTATAATATACACAAGTTCCACATTAAGGGGAAAGGAACTCTAAATAAGAACAATGTTAAGGAAATACATAATTAATTCAACAAATAGAAAAAAATTCAACAAAAGGGAGTAAAATGGCAACATGTTGAGTATCAAGAGGAGAAATAGATGGAACAATTGGGTGGATACATCTTCCAAAAGATCAGTAGGTCTGTCATCTAGATTTTTCTACAAATAATCTTTTACCATGGGAGTTGTAACAACACCTTTTCCATAAATCTTTTTGAGCAAGATCTTTTTGCAATACTAAGGCACATCAATTCGGGGAATATGCTCCCCTTCTATGCTCGAGTAACCTTCATCCTAGAATACCGAGGAACTTAAAAATCATCAACTATTGTGTCTTTCCAAACTAGCGAAGATCTCATCCAGAGTCACAATAACAAACTCCATCCTGGAAATAACCGTATAAACTAAGGTTTTGGGTTTTTCCACCACCAAAGGATTTGTAATAGAAGAAATGTTAAGGTTAGAGGAAACTTTAATGGCCTTGGGTTTCTTTGAAGATTTAGAAGACACTTCCATCTTAGACGAACCTGCAGTATATAAGGTTTTACTTTTATTATTTCATATTTGAGGGACCTTTCTCCTTCTCCTTAGTTTCCACACGAGAAACCTAAGTATTTGGAATCAAATGAAGAACCTTATTAGGGTAAGTTATCTATATAATACTCATAGGAAATTTTGTAGATATGGTGGAAAGGTTATTCAAAAAAAATTAGAAGAGGTCTAAATCTCTTTATAACTGGGTCCCTGGGCTCAGATTGTGCAAATGCCACAAAGACTTTAAGTTGCATCGGCTAATGATGTCAATGCCATCCTAAAGAAGCATCTCTTATTTTTTCTTCAATAATAAGGAACAGATTTTGATGATCCATGCACATAATAACCACACTTCACTTTTTGAATCAAGGTTATGTGACACCCCGCCTAATTAAACTCCGAGTGATCAGTCCTACATTAAATTAGAATAAGTTTCTCAATTGATCCATTCTTAGCATCACTGTAACAAACTTTTTTGATTACTATCGACCTAGTGAAATTAGACTAGTGTCAAGTTTTATCTGTCGTAATTCAATGAAATACTCATGCGGAAATAAATAATCAAACTATCACAAGCTAACTTAATCAAACCATCACATATAAATGAGAATCTGGCTGAATAAACAATCGACTAAAATCCAACACAAATGGAAAGCCAGATAATAATAAATCTCAAAGTATCTTAAATGAACACTAAATAAAACTGTGAATAACATGTTCGAGTATCTGATATAAAGTCCATATTCTAAGAATAGTAGAGATAGACGTGCCTATCCAAATCCTGCAACATCCACATATGCTGCAGCAGCGAAATCCCTAGAAGGTTTTGAAAATAGTTTATAGCAAGGGATAGAACCCAAAACATTTTGAAAACATTTAGCAAATGATTAACTTGCAGTAATATAAAATGCATGAATGCGCTTCATATTTTTGTAAGTGTCTCACTCCCTTGAGGACATCCTCACCCCTCCTCTATTGTACACACCTAACGCCTGATTTATATCTCCCCTAGTCATCTACCCCATAACTAGATAATCGATAAAATCCCTTTCACCCACCCTAATCTAACCGAGTAAGATTAAATATATTATTTATAAGTATTACTAGCACTAACTTAATTAATCATTTCCCTGTTTAACTTAATATAAACTTCCCACCCGTTACACACATAATACAATTCATGTCATGTATTAAATTACTCGTATATAATTATCTATCCGATTATATACATATAACCATATTACAACATTCGCACATATGTTAAATATATAAGTAGTAGCCATCCTCCAGAGTAATAACTCACCGGATATATTTTCTAAAGTGCTATCCCACTAGGTGTAGTCGCATAACCTAGTTACCCAAGCAGCATCGCTAACTAACTTGGATAAAAACATGAACATAATGGAGGCGGTCATATTCCTTCCCCAAAAGTGAGATGCCACTCACCCATATACCGGACGCTATGACCTGGGGATATACTCTCCCTACTCCTCAAGCTAGAGGATTCACCCACTACGCGCAACCTCCCTTGAAAGCACTAGAGTATATATTGAAATAATATCCAAACACTGATATTTATATGCACACACTATATATATACTATCGCATACTGTATATATAATTTGAAAATATCCTAGCTTTATGGTGTACTTAGTCTGTAACATTAGCCTATATGTAAACTCTGAGTTTATGGTACAACTCTAAATAATAATTAATTTGCACATTAATTAATTACATTATTTTTAGTGTCACCTAATTAATATACTCTGACTCGCTCTCATGGCCCAAAATTAATATAATACCCGAGTCTAATCCCCGACTCCAAATTAATTAGTTTTCTTACATAATTTAACTTCCCTAATTAGTTTCCTCCTTTAATTAGATTTCGTGGCATTTAAATAATAATATCACTTAAAACTCCACAGGCCGAACTGTAAAAAAGCCTAAAGGGTCAATCGATCGGCCCCCAGCCGTCGATCGATCGACCGAACAGGTGGTCGTCTTCTCCGGCTTGTTGTTTCAACCATTTATGAAATCCTTTACTTGCTAACCTACTCCCCTGATCTAACCCAAGAACAATTAACACCATAATTATATAAGAACATGATCAGGGCCTCTTATAGAGCTTGAAACTCAAATTAAATCTCACTAATATTTTTCCCGATTTGAGGAATTTTACGGGTTGTCACTCGTTAGACCCCAATACCATCTAATTACCCCAAATTCATTCATAATTGCTACGGGTTATCACATCTAAACCAATTATCATCTAAGAACCATATAACACAATTAATTTCCCCATTAATTTCATTAAGTGTGTCATTTACAAAAAACCCATTTTGTACCCATTTATACCCAAAACGAATTTCAGATTTCCACATCACAAAAAATATGAATCGAATAACATCAATTAATTTCAGATAACATCAATTTTAGATAACCACTTGCCTTTTGGGTTCGTTGGGTCTGATCCGAGCGTGTACTTTGTAAGCTTGATGATGAACTCCCAACTGGTTCCTTGTCTTGTCTCCAAAACACTCCAATTTGCAGTGTAACCACTCTCTATGTCTTCCGCTCAATACCCTAGGTTCTCTCTTATTTTTTTGCCATTTCCCTTTTCTCCAAAAATAGGTATTAAAGCTAAATTCCGTTTTTAGCCTAATGGGCCAAGCACAAGTGACCCAATTACCCCCGTGTGGGCCCGACTATGCCTAAAAATGCCCTGAGATCCATTTACTACCCCGAGTACTCTTTTCCGACTATCTAGGCCCATACAAACATAACCGTGCACTCAAAATTGGCATCCGAATTAATTTACAGAATTTATTATCTCACACCTAACTTAGTCTATAATCGACTCCCGGCTGAGATAAGTAAATCCTACGTCACTAATATACTTATGACATAAATAATTATTACTATTCACATAGTAATTTAATTCCCATAAATATTAACCATTTATTCTCCCGATTAATATTTATATAAAGATTTCCATAATTAATTCCATTAAATTACGACACGTAAGTAATTTAAATTTTTTCCCGGATTAATTAATTTTTAAAAGCATAAAAATATGGGGTGTTACATACTTCCCCCTTATAAAGTAATTTCATCCCCGGAATTAGGTCGTACCTGCGGTGAATAACTCTGGATATCGCTCCCGCATATCCTCCTTCAGCTCCAGGTCGACTCATTAACGCTAGGGTGACCCCACTGTACACTCACTAGTGGAACAACCTTGGATCACAGCTTGCACTCACTAAGTTCCATAATAGCTACCAATCTCTCTTCATACGAGATGTTTGGGTGTAAGTCAATATCCTCCAGTGGAAGGTGCCAGAAGGCCCTCTCGTTCCTCTGATATTTCTTCAGCAGTGCCATATGGAACACGTTGTGTATCTGCTAAAGATGTCTGGCAAACCCCGTCTACCAGCTACCGATCTCACCCTCTCGATAATAGGGAAGTGCCTCATGTACCTCGGTGCTAATTTAGCATTTTTACTGAACCTCATCGCCCCATTCATGGGGGACACCCGGACCAATACGTGATCCCCGACTTCCAACTCCACATGTCTTCATGAAGCATCAACATAACTCTTCTGCGTATATTGAGTTATCTTAATCCATCCTCGAATAAACTCTATCTTGGAAGATGTCTCCTGGACATTAACTCGCCCCAATAACTTGTTATCCCCCCACATCTAACAAACAGGCAGGGAAATGATAAGGTCTCCCACACAGTTCCTCGAATGGTGCCATGCCAATCGTAAAATGGTAAGAGTTATTATACGCGAACTCTACCAAAGGAAGAAATCTCTCCCATCCTCCCCCAAGGTCTAAAATACACATCCTTAACATGCCTTCCAACATCTAATTTAGCCTCTGAGTCTTCACATCAGTCCATGGGTGATATGTGATACTCAATTGTAACTCTGTGCCTATAGCCTCCTGAAAACTCTGCCTGAAATGTACCACACAATCCTTGTCTCTATCAGACACAATATTAATAGGCACCCCGTGCAGGTAAACTATGTTTACTATAAATAGCTGCACATAATGTATCATCTCAAAGCCTTTACGAACCGGTAAGAAGTGGGCTACTTTGGTCAATCGATCCACAATCTCCTATATGTAATTGTGACCTCTCTGTGATGTAGGCAACCCAGTGATGAAGTCCATGGAGATACTCTCCCATTTCCACATGGGAATATCTAGTGGTTGTAGCATCCCTAAAGGTCTCTGATGATCAACTTTCACTAGCTGACATACGATGCATTTTGAGACAAACTCTGCTATATCCCGTTTAATCCCTTCCCACTAGTGATGCCTCCTCATATCCTGGTACATCTTATCCCCGTTGGGATGTACTGCAAACCTCAAACCATGGGACTCTGTCATAACCGCATGCATCAAATCCTCATCACCTGGCATGACCAACCTCCCATTAAAGCGTAGGCCTCCCTTCGAACTAATCGAATAACCCTCTTGTCCCTCACCTAGTTACTGACGTACCCTATCCAGTAAGATCTGTTCCTCTGCCTATGCCCTCAAAACTCACATAATGATCTCGGGAGTTATAGATAAAGCTGACATACATGCCCTGGAGATATAATCATCATGCCAAAACTCTCTCCACTTCTCTTTCTAGGCCTCCGCAATCTCCGCCGTAGGCCTCCGGCTCAACGTGCCTCCTACCACGTTAGCCTTTCCAAGATGATACTTGATATCAAAATTGTAGTCTTTCATGAATTTTAGCCACAACCTCTGCCTCATATTCAGATCCTTCCATGTGAAGAGATACTGAAGTGACTTGTGAACCGTGAATAGAGTGAACTTCCCTCCCAGAAGATAGTGCCTCCATATCCTAAAAAAAAAAAGCTGCTGCTAACTCGAGGTCATGGGTGGGGTAATTCTTCCCATGGGGATTAATCTTTTAAGACACATAAGATATTGCCCTCTCCTCCTGCTATAACACACCCCCAAGTCCCTGCAAGGATGCATTAGTGTAGATCCGGTACTCCAATCCTCCCCTCGACAAAATAAGTATGGGTGCAGATGTCAACTTGTCGTTTAGATCATTGACAACTAACTGACAGTGGTCATCCCATACAAATGGTACCCCTTTATGGGTAAGGTTTGGCAGAGGACCCGCAATCTTTGAAAACCCCTTAATGAACGACCTATAATGCCCGGGTAACCCCAAAAAGCTACGAATCTCGGTCGGTGTCATGGTTTGTCCCCACTCCTTCACCGCCGATACCTTAGTTGGATCAAGAACAATACCCCGGTCTGACATAATATGGGCCAGAAACACTACACCAAAAATAGCATTTTAGCACACCCTGATATTAAAAATCTGGCACATTTTAAAACTGTGCTTGATTTTGGCACAGTTTAATAGAAATTTGGCACACTTTAAAACAGTGCCAAAATTTGGCACTGTTTTATAGTGTGCCAAAATTGAATACACTTACTAAAATATATAATAAAAAAAAAAAACTTTTTTTTTATCACTTTTCATTCCCGCTCACTCTCACTGCGCCCAATTCCTGCTCACAGTCTCTCTCTCCGGTCTGCGGTCTGCCGTGCGCCGGCCCTCTCTCTCTCTCTCTCTCTCTCTCTCTCTGGTGCTAACTTCATCTCTCTCTCTCTCCGACGCTAACTAAACCACTCTCTCTCTCCGGCGCTAACTCATGAACACCTCTACGGCCAGCAATTTCTCTCCACTTATGTATTATTTTTTTTAACCTATGTTAGGTATAAGATTTGATTTGTGATTTGATTCAAGAGTTTATGATATGCGTGACTTGATTCATGCTTTCTTTTTAGGGTTTTGGTTTTAGGAAGAAGATGAAGTTGAAGGGTGTTTTAGCGGTTAAGTTTACTTAGCAAATAAGTATTTTAGGAGTTTCAATCTTTGTTACATCATATTAGACTCAACAAAAGTGGAGATGGTCATGAATTCTTTTTGTGTATACAGATTGTCAGTACATATTTTCTGTGAAAGTATAATTCATGTCTTACCCAATGACGATATAATTGTGTGTTTAAATAGGTGGTTGGGTATATGGGGGAAGAACAACTAGGGCTGGCATTGTTAAATCTCTTTGTACTGCGATTGACAAGTATTGCCCTCATGTGGGTTCCTTTTTGTTAAATGTTGTTTTAGTTTATGCTCTTTTGTAATTTGGGATGTGGATTTTGTGGAAACCAGGCACTTGTTAACATGATAAGCAACCCGGTGAATTCCACTATACCAATTGCTGATGAGGTCTTCAAGAAAGAAGGGACTTATGATGAGAAGAAACTGTTTGGCATGACCATGCTTGATATCGTTAGGGATAAGACTTTTTACGCTGGAAAGGCAAAGTTATTGGTGTAGTGTCTTTAGTCGAAAAAACTTTGGTGTTGACGCTTGCATAACTGCAATCTTGGTAAGAAATTATCATGTCTTTTATGTTTTGGATATCTATATTTGGTGTTAACGTTTGCATAGCTACGAGTTCAAATTTGGATCTTCAATAAATTTAAGGCGTTCTTTTACTGATTTGAATATCATGTCTCGGAAGGATACTGCATATTCTAATGTGTATAATCGTAGCATTATATTACTGTTTTAATACATGCCTAAAGATTTTCATTTCAGGCATAACATAGTCGGATCCAAATTTTTGGTGTGGTTTGGGTGGTAATCTAGAGAGAGCAACAAGAAAATGCACTTTGTTTACATTCTTCCACCCATCAATTATTTACTGGTAATGTAAATTTAGTTATTAAATTACATGTTGGGTGTCTACACCAATATAAATTTTCCTTCTTTTTTATGTGGTCGAGTCATTTTATCAAACAATATGTATGGCTCATCCATCTTTACTATCCGGGGGTGGGGGTGGGGAGGTGGGGTGGGGGTGGGTGCATTCCGAGAAATGAAGGTGTTTGAAGGTGGACTTGGACCTTGGGAACTATGAGCGGTTCCTAGATATCAAGTTGACGCATGATAATAATATCACAAACAGAAAGATTTACCAAGGAAGCGAGTTACATGTTTTTTTCCTAATAATAAAGCATCTGGGTTAAGTTGAAAATCTTCTTACTCTTACCCTATAATCTATAATCTATGTTGATAGAAATTCTTAAGATCAATAGGCTTGATGTTTTTTTGACTTATTTTATTGACTGCTTTTCTTCTCTGTTAGTATGTCATTGATAAAGAGAGAAAGGGGGATTATCTTGAAATAATTATTCCGATTCATTCACTGTTGCTGAAATGTATCTATTATATTGTTCAATCATTTATATTCCTGTCCTCACATGTTACTTCCCTTGTTCAGGTTGCACCTCATGTCATGGATGCCATTCTAGATTGGATTGAACGTGTAACAACAATACTGGTGGACTGGGAAGAACGTCCACCTGATGTTTGTGTCATAGAATTGGTACTATAGGTAAATTAATAACTTTATGCAACCTGTGGCACAATGAGGGGCTTCATACTTTTGTTGGGTTAAAATGGACTTTTTCTTGAAGAAGGAGACATTGAGTCAATGCCATTTATTGATGCTTTTGGACAATTCTCGTATTGCATTGGTAAGTTATATACACGTGTAATAATGCGTACCTAAATAAACATAGGGTGTGATACTTTTATTTAAAATGAGAACTACAATGTCCGTGAAATAATTCCATTTTCTTTGTTCAGAAAACAAAGCCGACACAGCACACTATGAGGGGACATAGAAGCTTGGGATTGACACCAAATATCTTGTCTTGCCGAAGCACAATTTGTTATATAGTTATCAAATTGATTTTACCCTTGATAAATTTGATTTCAATTTATGTGTCACAATAATATTCTTGACATTGTGCATATTATACATGTTTTACCCGCATCATCAACTAGTATGCTTATATTCTTTCATTCATTGATTTTGAATTCAGGATCATGAAACTGATGTGAAACCTAGCATCGTGGAATTCTTCAAGACATCTCATTGGAGTAAGAGAAAGGGTGATTTGATGAATGATAAGTGCAAGGATACACATGTATGTTTCAGTTCTTTCCCCCTTTTATACTTTTTGTATTTTATAAGAGAAACCTTCTAATATAAGTCTTCTGACAGTTCAACAGTCATAGCACAGTCTCGATCTCATAATGAAGAGATGAGAAACTTGAAAGAAAAGATATCGTCTCATGAACATCAAAATGCCGCTCAAAATAGAAGATTTGAGAATTTGTAGACATTGTTGGACAAAAATGGGATACTTTCAAGAAGTCATGGCACGAAGAGTTCATCGGGTGGCTATCAAAATGAAAATGAAATTTGGTTAGTCTCAAAGTCTCAAATTCTCTTAAAATTTATAGTAGCATTAAATAGAAAAATGGTCTGAAATAGTGACATGTAGCCAAACGTAAAATGACTAACTTTATGAGCTTATTTAGTTAAATTGGTGAAAGGAATTTGCTGGTGGTTTGGTTTGGGAATTTGCTGCTACTGTTGAGTTTATTTCAAATGTTAAAACGGGCTGGATTTAATGAATAATCAAACGAAATTATGTCAAAATTTTCTAAAATCAATAAACATTCTAATTTGAGTAAAAACATGCCGTTAGAGGATGAAAACCCAAACCAACTCCCAAACGGCACCAGAAGAGGCACGAACACCTCGCACGGTACCAATGTAACTTATACGAACTCTCCGCGTAGTCACGGGTCTCCTGGTTTCAAAATACGATGATAATTTGCAAAAATCAACACTTAGACTTAAAAATAAGCCGTTAAAGCGTGAAAACCCAAACCAGCCCCCAAACGGACATGTAAGAGGCACGAACACCTCGCACGGGACCAATGTAACTTATAGGAATTACCGTGTGGTCACGGGTCACCCGGTTTGAGAACATGATGATCATTTGCAAAAATAACACTTAACTCAAAAGTAGGCAGTTAAAGGGTGAAAACCTAAACCAACCACAAAACGTCCCCTTAGAAGGCACGAATACCTCGCACGGGACCAACGTAACTTGTAGAAACTGACAGCGTAGTCCGGGGGCTTCCGGTTTGACAACATGATGATAATTTGCAAAAATCAACACTTAATAAAAAACAAGGCGTTAAAGGGTGAAAACCCAAACCAGCCCCCAAACGACCTCGTAGGAGGCACGAACACCTCGCACGAGACCAATGTAAGTTGTAGGAATTGACCGCGTAGTCCCGTGTCTCCCAATTTGAGAGTATGATGATAATTTGCAAAAATCACACTTAGACATAAAAACAAGTCGGTAAAGGGTGAAAACCCAAACCAGTCCCCAAACGACCCTGAAAGAGGCAGGAGCACCTCGTACAGGAGCAATGTAACTTATAGGAACTGACCGCGTAGTCCTGGGTCTCCCGAATTGAGAATATGATGATAATTTGCAAAAGTCACACTTAGACTTCAAAATAAGTTGTTAAAGGGTGAAAACCCAAACTAGTCGCCAAACGACTCCGTAGGAGGCACGAACACCTCGCATGGGACCAATGTAACTTGTAGGAACTGACCGCGTAGTCCCGGGTCTCCTAGTTTGAGAGTATGATGGCAATTTGGAACAATCACACTTAGACTTAAAAACAAGTCGGTAAAGGGTGAAAACCCAAACCAGCCCCCAAACGACCGCGTAGGAGGCACGTACACATCGCGCAGGACCAATGTAACCTATAGGAACTGACCGCGTAGTCCCGGGTCTACCGATTTGAGAATATGATGATAATTTATAAAAAATCACACTTAGACTTAAAAATAAGTCGTTAAAGGGTGAAAACCCAAACCAGCCACCAAACGACCTATAGGAGGCACGAACACCTCGCACGGGACCAATGTAGCTTGTAGGAACTGACCGCGTAGTCCCCAGTCTCCCGATTTGATAGTATGATGATAATTTGCAAAAATCAAACTTAGACATAAAAACAAGCTGGTAAAGGATGAAAACCCAAACCATCCCCCAAATGAACCCGTAGGATGCACGAACACCTCGCACGAGACCAAAGTAACTTGTAGGATCTGACCATGTAGTCCTGGGTCTCCCGATTTGAGAATATGATGATAATTTTTAAAATCACACTAAGACTTAAAAATAAGCCGTTAAAGGGTGAAAACCCAATCCAACCACCAAACGACCCCGTAGAAGGATGAAAACCGCGCATGGGACCAATTCAACTTGTACGAACTGACCGCATAGTCGCGGGACTCCCGATTTGGGAATACGACAATAATTTACAAAAAATACCACTTAGACTTAAGAATAAGCCGTTAAAGCGTGAAAACTCAAACAAACCCCCAAACGGACCCATAAGAGGAACAAACACCTCGCACGGGACCAATGTAACTTGTAGGAACAGACTGCGTAGTCCCGAGTCTCCTAGTTTGAGAGTATGATGATAATTTGCAAAAATCACACTTAGACTTTAAAACAAGCCGTGAAAGGGCGAAAACCCAAACTAGCACCCAAACGACCCCGTCGGAGGTACAGAAACCTCGCACGTGACCAATGTAACTTGTAGGAATTGAAAGCGTAGTCCGGGGTCTCCCGGTTTGAGAGTATGATCATAATTTGCAAAAATCACACTTAAACTTAAAAACATGCCGTTAATAAGTGAAAACCCAAACTAGCCCCCAACCGACCCTGCAGGAGGCACGAACACCTCTCACGGGACCAATGTAACTGGTAGGAACTGACCGCGTAGTCTCAGGTCTCCCAATTTGAGAGTATGACGATAATTTTCAAAAATCACACTATGACATAAAATAAAGTCGCAAAAGGGTGAAAACCCAACCAACTCCCAAACGACCTCGTAGGTGGGACGAACACCTCACACAGGACCAATGTAACTTGTAGGAACTAACTGCGTAGTCTCGGGTCTCTCGGTTTGAGAGAATGATGATAATTTACAAAAATCACACATAGACTTAAAAATAAGCCGTTAAAGGCTAAAAACCCAATCCAGCCCCTAAACGACCCCGTAGGAGGCACGAACACCTCGCACGGGACTAACGTAACTTGTAGGAACTAACTACGTAGTCCCGGGTCTCCCGATTTGAGAATATCACGATAATTTGCAAAAATCACACTTAGACATTAAAACAAGCCGTTAAAGGGTGAAAACCAAAACTAGGGCCAAAATGACCCCGTAGGAGGAACGAACACCTCGCACGGGACCAATGTAACTTATAGGAACTGATCATGTGGTTTCGGGTCTCCCGATTTAAGAATCTGACGATAATTTGCAAAAATCACACTTAAGAGGGACGAACGCCTCGTACAGGACTAATGTAACTTGTAGAAACTAACCGCACAGTCTCGGGTCTCCCGGTTTGAGAGTATGACGATAATTTGCAAAAATCTCACTTAGACTTAAAAACAAGCCGTTAAAGTATGAAAACCTAAACCAGCCACCAAATGACCCTGTAGGAGGCACGAACACCTCGCAGGGGAACAACGTAACTTGTAGGAACTGACTACGTAGTCCCGGGTCTCTCGATTTGAGAATATGACGATAATTTTCAAAAATTACACTTAGACTTAAAAACAAGCCATTAGAGGGTGAAAAGCCAAACTAGCACCCAAACGACCCCGTAGGAGGCACGAACACGTCGCACGAGACCAATGTAACTTGTAGGAACTGACCGCGTTGTCCGGTGTCTCCCGATTTAAGAATATGACGATAATTTGCAAAAATCACACTTAGACTTAAAAACAAGTCGTTAATGGTTGAAAATCAAAACCAGCCCTCAAATGACCCCGTAGGAGGCACGAACACCTCGCACGGACCAATGTAACTTATAGGAACTGACCGCGTAGTCGCGGGTCTCCCGTTTTGAGAGTATGCCGATAATTTGCAAAAATCTCACTTAGACTTAAAAACAAACCCTTAAAGGGTGAAAACCGGAACCAGCCCCCAAACGACGCCGTAGGAGGCACAAACACCTCTCACGGGACCAATGCAACTTATAGGCATTGACTGCGTAGTCCCGGTCTCCCGATTTGAGAATATGACGATAATTTGCAAAAATCACGCTTAGACTTAAAAATAAGCTGTTAAAGGCTGAAAATCAAAACCACCCCCCAAATGACCACGTAGGAGGCACGAACACCTCGTACGGGACCAATGTAACTTATAAGAATTGACTGCCTAGTCTAGAGTCTCCCGATTTGGGAGTATGACGATAATTTGCAAAACTCATGCTTAGACTTAAAAACGAGCCATTAAAGGGTGAAAACCTAAACTAGCCCCCAAACGACCCCGTAAGAGGCCCGAACACCTTGCACGGGAGCAATGTAACTTGTAGGAACTAACCGCATAGTCTCGGGTCTCCCAGTTTGAGAGTATGACGATAATTTGCCAAAATCACACATAGAATTAAAAACAACCCGTTAAAGGGTGAAACCCAATCCAGCACCTAAACGACCCCGTAGGAGGCACGAACACCTCGCACGGGACTAACGTAACTTGTAGGAACTCACTACGTAGTCCCGGGTCTCCCGATTTGAGAATATAATGATAATTTGCAAAAATCACAATTAGACTTAAAAACAAGCCGTTAAAAGGTGAAAACCCAAACTAGCACCTAAACGACCCCGTAGGAGGCACGAACACCTCGCACGGGACCAATGTAACTTGTAGGAACTGACCACGTGGTCCCTAGTCTCCTGGTTTAAGAATCTGACGATAATTTGCAAAAATCACACTTAGACTTAAAAACAAGTCGTTAATGGTAAAAAATAAAAACCAGCCCTCAAATGACCCCGTAGGAGTGACCAACACCTCGCACGGGACCAATGTAACTTGTAGTAACTAACCGCGTAGTCGCGGGTCTCCCGGTTAGAGAGTATGACGATAATTTGCAAAAACCTCACTTAGACTTAAAAACAAGCCGCTAAAGGGTGAAAATCCAAACCAGCCCCAAAACGATGCCGTAGGAGGCACGAACACCTCTCACGGGACCAATGTAACTTGTAGGAACTGACTGCGTAGTCCCGAGTCTCCCGATTTGAGAATATGATGATAATCTGCAAAAATCATGATTAGACTTAAAAACAAGCTGTTAAAGGCTGAAAACCCAAACTAGCGCCCAAATGATCCCGTAGGAGGTACGAACACATCGCACGGGACCAATGTAACTTGTAGGAACTGACTGCGTGGTCCCGGGTCTCCCGTTTTAAGAATATGATTATAATTTGCAAAAATCACACTTAGACTTAAAAATAAGTCATTAATGGTTGAAAATCAAAACCAACCCTCAAATGACCCCGTGGGAGGCACGAACACCTCGCACGGACCAATGTATCTTATAGGAACTGACCGCGTAGTCGCGGGTCTCCCGGTTTTAGAGTATGATGATAATTTGCAAAAATCTAACATAGACTTAAAAACAAGCCGTTAAAGGGTGAAAATCCAAACCAGCCCCCAAACGATGCCGTAGGAGGTACGAACACCTCTCACGGGACCAATGTAACTTGTAGGAACTGACTGCGTAATCCTGGGTCACCCGATTTGAGAATATGATGATAATTTGCAAAAATCAAGCTTAGACTTAAAAACAAGCCGTTAAAGGCTGAAAATCAAAACCAGCCCCCAAACGACCATGTAGGAGGCACGAACACCTCGTACGGGACCAATGTAACTTATAAGAATTGACTGCCTAGTCTAGAGTCTCCCGATTTGAGAGTATGCCGATAATTGGCAAAAATCACGCTTATACTTAAAAACAAGGCGTTAAAGGGTGAAAACCTGAACTAGCCCCCAAACGACCCGGTAGGAGGCTCGAACACCTTGCACGGGTCCAATGTAACTTGTAGGGACTGACCGCGTAGTCCCGAGTTTCCCGGTTTGAGAGTACGACGATAATTTGCAAAAATCACACCAAGACTTAAAAACAAGCCATTAAGAGGTGAAAACCCAAACCAACCCCCAAACGACTCCGTAGGAGGCCCGAACACGTCGCACGGGACCAATGTAGCTTGTAGGACTAACCGCGTAGCCTCGGGTCTTCCGGTTTGAGAGTATGATGATTATTTGCAAAAATCACTCATAGACTTAAAAATAAGCCGTTAAAGGGTGAAAACCCAAACTAGGCCCCAATCGAACTCATAAGAGGCACGAGCACCTCGTACGGGACCAATGTAACTTGTAGGAACTGATCGAGTAGTCCCGGGTCTCCCGGTTTGAGAGTATGATGGTAATTTGCGAAAATCACACTTAGACTTAAAAGTAAGCCGTTAAAGGGTGAAAACCCAAACCAGCCCCAACCGACCCTGTAGGAGGCACGAACACCTCTCACGGGACCAATGTAACTTTTAGGAATTGACCGCGCACTCTCGGGTCTCCCAATTTGAGAGTATGACGGAAATTTGCAAAAATCAAACTTAGACTTAAAAACCAGCCGTTAAAGGGTGAAAACCCAAACCAACCCCCAAACGACCCCCTAGGAGGCACGAACATATCGTACGGCACCAATGTAACTTGTAGGAAATGACTGCGTAGTCTCGGGTCTCACCTTTTTTGAGTATGGTGATAATTTGCAAAAATCACACATAGACTTAAAAACAAATCATTAAAGTGTGAAAACCCAATACAGGCCCCAAACGACCCCGTAGGAGGCACGAACACCTCGCACGGGAACAACGTGACTTATAGGAACTGACAACGTAGTCCCGGGTCTCCCGATTTGAGAATATGACGATAATTTGCAAAAATCACGCTTAGACTTAAAAACAAGTCGTTAAAGGCTGAAAATCAAAACCACCCCCCAAACGACTACGTAGGAGGCACGAACACCTCGTACGGGACCAATGTAACTTATAAGAATTGACTGCCTAGTCTAGAGTCTCCCGATTTGAGAGTATGACGATAATTTACAAAAATAACGCTTAGACTTAAAAACAAGCCGTTAGAGGGTGAAAACCTAAACTAGACCCCAAATGAACCCGTAGGAGGCCCGAACACCTTGTACGGGACCAATGTAACTTGTAGGGACTGACCACGTAGTTCCGAGTCTCCTGGTTTGAGAGTATGATGATAATTTGCAAAAATCACATTTAGACTTAAAAACAAGCCGTTAAGAGGTGAAAACCCAAACAAGCGCCCAAACGACTCTGTAGGAGGCCTGAACACGTCGCACGGGACCAATGTGACTTGTAGGAACTAACCGCGTAGTCTCGGGTCTCTCCATTTGAGAGTATGACGATAATTTCCAAAAATCACAAATAGACTTAAAAACAAGCCTTTAAATGGTCTAAAACCAATCCAGTCCCTAAACGACCCCATAGGAGGCACGAACACCTCGCACGGGACTAACGTAACTTATAGGAATTGACTACGTAGTACCGGGTCTCCCAATTTGAGAATATGATGATAATTTGCAAAAATCACACTTAGACTTAAAAACAAGCCGTTAAAGGGTGAAAACCCAAACTAGCGCCTAAACGACCCCGTAGGAGGCACGAACACCTCGCACGGGACTAATGTAACTTGTAGGAACTGATCGCGTGGTCCCGGGTCTCCCGGTTTAAGAATCTGACGATAATTTGCAAAAATCACACTTAGACTTAAAAACAAGTCGTTAATGGTATGAAATCAAAACCAACCCTCAAATGACCCCGTAGGAGGGACGAACACCTCGCACAGGACCAATGTAACTTATAGGAACTAACCGCGTAGTCTCGGGTCTCCCAATTTGAGAGTATGACGATAATTTGCAAAAATCACATGTAGACTTAAAAACAAGTCAATAAAGTGTGAAAACCCAATCCAGCCCCCAAACGACCCCGTAGGAGGCACGAACACCTCGCAAGGGAACAACGAAACTTGTAGGAACTGACTACGTAGTCCCGGGTCTCCCGATTTGAGAATATGACGATAATTTGCAAAAACCTCACTTAGAGTTAAAAACAAGTCGTTTGAGGGTGAAAACCCAAACTAGCGCCCAAACGACCCTGTAGGAGGCCCGAACACCTTGCACGGGACCAATGTAACTTGTAGGGACTGACCGCATAGTCCCAAGTCTCTTGGTTTGAGAGTACGACGATAATTTGTAAAAATCATACTTAGACTTAAAAACAAGTCATTAATGGTTGAAAATCAAAACCTGACCTCAAATGACCCCGTAGGAGGCACGAACACCTCGCATGGACCAATGTAACTCATAGGAACTGAACACGTAGTCGCGGGTCTCACGATTTGAGAGTATGACGATAATTTACAAAAACCTCACTTAGACTTAAAAATAAGTCGTTAAAGGGTGAAAACCCAAACCAACCCCCAAACGACGTCGTAGGAGGCAAGAACACCTCTCACGGGACCAATGTAACTTGTAGGAACTGACTGCGTAGTCCCGGGTCTCTCGGTTTGAAAATGTAACGAAAATTTGCAAAATAACGCTTAGACTTAAAAACAAGCCGTTAAAGGCTGAATATCAAAACCACCCCCCAAACGACCACGTAGGAGGCACGAATACCTCGTACAGGACCAATGTAACTTATAAGAATTGACTGCCTAGTCTATAGTCTCCCGATTTGAGAGTATGACGATAATTTTCAAAAATCATGCTTGGACTTAAAAATAAGTCGTTAAAGGGTGAACACCTAAACTAGCCCCCAAACGACCCCGTAGGAGGACCGAACACCTTGCACGGGACCAATGTAACTTGTAGGGACTGACCGCGTAGTCCCGAGTCTCTCGGTTTGAGAGTACGACGATAATTTGCAAAATTCACACCTAGACTTAAAAACAAGCCGTTAAGAAGTGAAAACCCAAACCAGCGCCCAAACGACCCCGCAGGAGGCCCGAACACGTCGCACGGGACCGATGTAACTTGTAGGAACTAACCGTGTAGTCTCGGGTCTCCCGGTTTGAGAGTATGATGATAATATGTAAAAATCACACATATACTTAAAAACAAGCCGTTCAAGGGTGAAAACCCAAACCAACCCCCAAACGAACCAGTAGGAGGCACGAACACCTCGCACGGGACCAATGTAACTTTTAGGAACTGACTGCACAGTCCCGGGTCTCCTGATTTGAGAGTATGATGATAATTTGCAAAAATCACACTGAGACTTAAAAATAAGCCGTTAAATGGTTAAAACCCAAAGCAGCCCCCAAACGACCCTGTAGGAGGCACGGACACCTCGCACGAGACCAATGTTACTTATAGGAACTGATCGCGTAGTCTCGGGTCTCCCGATTTGAGAGTATGATGATAATTTGCAAAAATCACACTTAGACTTAAAAACAAGCCGTTAAGAAGTGAAAACCCAAACCAACGCCCAAACGACCCCGTAGGAGGCCCCAACACGTCGCGCGGGACCGATGTAACTTGTAGGAACTAACCGTGTAGTCTCGGGTCTCCCGGTTTGAGAGTATGATGATAATATGTAAAAATCACACATGGACTTAAAAACAAGACGTTAAGGGGTGAAAACCCAAACCATCCCCCAAACGAACCCGTAGGAGGCACGAACACCTCGCACGGGACCAATGTAACTTGTAGGAACTGACTGTGCAGTCCTGGGTCTCCCGATTTGAGAGTATGATGATAATTTGTAAAAATCACACTGAGACTTGAAAATAAGCCGTTAAATGGTGAAAACCCAAACTAGCCCCCAAACGACCCCGTAGGAGGCCCGAACACCTTGCACGGGACCAATGTAACTTATAGGGACTGACTGCGTAGTGTCGAGTCTCTCGGTTTGAGAGTATGATGATAATTTGCAAAAATCACACTTAGACTTAAAAATAAGCCGTTAGGAAGTGAAAACCCAAACCAGCACCCAAACGACCCCGTAGGAGGCCCGAACACATCGCACGGGACCGATATATCTTGTAGGAACTAACCGTGTAGTCTCGGGTCTCCCGGTTTGAGAGCATGATGATAATTTGCAAAACTCAGACTTAGACTTTAAAATAAGCCGTTAAAGGGTGAAAACCCGAACCAGCCACCAAACGACCCCGTTGGAGACATGAACACCTCGCACGTGACCAATGTAACTTGTCGGAACTAACCGCATAGTCCCGGGTCTCCCGATTAGATAGTATGGCAATAATTTTCAAAAATCACACTCAAACATAAAAATAAGCCGTTAGAGGGTGAAAACCCAAACCAACCTCTAAACGACCCCGTAGGAGGTACGAACACCTCGCACGGGACCAATGTAACTTGTAGGAACTGACCGCGTAGTCCCGGGTCTCCCGGTTTGAGAGTATGATGATAATTTGTAAAAATCACACTTAGACTTAAAAACAAGCTGTTAAAGCATGGTAACCCAAACCAGCCCCCAAACGGACCCGAAAGAGGCACGAATACCTCGCACCGAACCAATGTATCTTGAAGGAACTGACCGCGTAGTCACGGGTCTCTCGGTTTGAGAATATGATGATCATTTGGAAAAATAATACTTAACTTAAAAGCAGGCCGTTAAAGGGTGAAAACCAAAACCACCACCAAACGTCCCCTTTGGAGGCACGAATATCTCGCACGGGACCAATGTAACTTGCAGGAACTGAATACGCAGTCTCGAGTCTCCCAGTTTGAGAATATGATTATAATTTGCAAAAATCACACTTAGACTTAACAACAAGCCGTTAAAGGGTGAAAACCCAAATCCGCCCCCAAATGACCCCGTAGGAGGCACGAACAACTCGCACGGGACCAATGTAACTTCTAGGAATTGACCGTGTAGTCCTTGGTCTCCTGATTTTAGAGTATGACAATAATTTGTTGAAATCACACTTAGACTTAAACATAAGTCGTTAAAGGGTGAAAACCCAAACCAGCCCCCAAGTTACCCCGTAGAAGTAACGAACACCTCGCACGGGACCAATGTAACTTATAGGAACTGACGGCGTAGTCTCGGGTCTCCCGATTTGAGAGTATGATGAGAATTTTCAAAAATCACACTTAAACTTAAAAACAAGTTATTAAAGGGTGAAAAATGAAACCAACCCCCAAACGACCCCGTAGGAGGCACAAACACCTCGGATGGGAGCAATGTAACTTGTAGGAACTGACATCGTAGTCTCGGGTCTCCCAATTTGAGAGTATGACGATAATTTATAAAAATCACAGTTAAACTTAAAAATAAGACGTTAAAGGGTGAAAACCCTAACCAGCCCCCAAACGACCCCAAACGGGCACGAACACCTCACACGGGACCAATGTAACTTGTAGGACCTGACCGCGTAGTCCCGGGTCTCCTGATTTGAGAGTTTGACAATAGTTTGCAAAAATCACACTTAAACCTAATAACAAGTTGTTAAAGGGTGAAAACCCAAACCACCCCCCAAACGACCCCGTAGGAGGCACAAACACCTCACACGGGACCAAGGTAACTTGTAGAAACTGACCGCATAGTCCCGGGTCTCCCGATTTGAGAATATGATGATAATTTGCAAAAATCACACTTTGACTTAAAATCAAGCCGTTAAAGGGTGAAAGCCCAAACCAACCCCCAAACGACCCCGTAGGAGGCATGATTACCTCTCACGAGACCAATATAACTTGTAGGAACTGACCGCAAAGTACCGGGTCTCCTAGTTTGAGAGTATGATGACAAATTGAAAAATTCACACTTAGACTTAAAAACAAGCCGTTAAGGGCGAAAACCCAAACCATCCTCGAAACGATCCCGTAGGAGGCACGAACAACTCGCACGGGACTAATTAAATTTTAGGAACTGACCGCGTAGTCCTGGGTCTCCCGATTTGAGAGTATGATGATAATTTGCAAAAATCACACTTAGACATAAAAATAAGTTGATAAAGGGTGAAAACCCAAACCAGCTCCCAAACGACCCCGTAGGAGGCACGAACATCTCCCACGGGACCAATGTAACTTGTAGGAACTGACCGCGTAGTTTCGGGTCTCTCGGTTTGAGAGTATGATGATAATTTGCAAAAATCACACTTAGACTTAAAAACATGCCATTAATAGGTGAAAAGCCAAACCAGCACCCAACCAACCCTGTAGGAGGCACGAACACCTCGCACGGGACCAATGTAACTTGTAGGAACTGACCGCGTAGTCTCGAGTCTCCCGATTTGAGTGTATGATCATAATTTGCTAAAATCACACATAGACTAAAAAATAAGCCGTTAAAGGGTGAAAATCCAAATCAACCCACAAACAACCCCGTAGGGGGCACAAACACCTTGCACATGACCAATGTAACTTGTAGGGACTAACCGCGTAGTCTCGGGTCTCCCGGTTTGAGAGGATGATGATAATTTGAAAAAATCACACATAGACTTAAAAACAAGCCGTTAAAGGGTGAAAACCCAAACCAGCACCCAAACGACCCCGTAGGAGGCACGAATACCTCGTACGGGACCAATGTAACTTGTAGGAACTGACCACGTAGTCCCGGGTCTCCCAATTTGAGAGTATGACGAAAATTTGTAAAAATCACACTTTGACTTAAAAATAAGCCGTTAAAGGTGAAAATACAAACAAGCCCCCAAACGACCCCATAGGAGGCAGAAACACCTCGCCGGGACCAATGTAACTTGTAGGAACTGACTGCGTAGTCTCGGGTCTCTCGATTTGAGAATATGATGATAATTCGCAAAAATCCCACTTAGACTTAAAAATAAGCCGTTAAAGGGTGAAAACCCAAACGACCCCGTAGGAGGCACCAACACCTCGCATGGGACCAAGGTAACTTATAGGAACTGACCGCGCAGTCCTGGGTCTCCCAATTTGAGAATATGACGATAATTTGCAAAAATATAGTTAGACTTAAAAACAAGCTGTTAAAGGTTAAAAATCAAGGCTAGCCCCCAAATGACCCCGTAGGAGGCACGAACACCTAACACGGGACCAATCTAACTTGTAGGAAAAAACCGTGTAGTCCCGGGTCTCCCGGTTTGAGAGTAAGATGATAATCTGCAAAAATCACGCATAGACTTAAAATAAGCCGTTAAAGGGTGAAAACCCAAACCAACCCCAAAACGACCCCGTAGAAGTCACGAACAACCTGCACGGTCCAATGTAACTTATAGGAACTTACCGCATAGTCCCGGGTCTCCCGGTTTGAGAGTATGTTGCAAAAATCATACTTAGACTTAAAAACAAGTTGTTAAAGGGTGAAAACCCAAACCATCCCCCAACCGACGCCGTAAGAGGCACGGACACCTCGCACGGGACTAATGTAACTTGTAGGAACTGAGAATGTAGTCCCGGGTCTCCCAGTTTGAGAGTATGACAAAAAATTTCAAAAATCACACTTAGATTTAAAAACAAGCCGTTAAAGTTTGAAAATCCAAACCAGCCCTCAAACAACCCCATAGGAGGCAAAAACACCTCGCACGGGACCAATGTAACTTGTAGGAACTGACTGCGTAGTCCCGGGTCTCCCGATTTTAGAGAATGACAATAATTTGCAAAAATCACACCTAGACTTAAAAATAAGCCGTTAAAGTGTGAAAACCCAAACTAGCCCCCAAACGACCCCGTAGTAGGCATGAACACCTCGCACGGGATCAATGTAACTCGTAGGAACTAATCGCATAGTCACGGGTCTCCCAATTTGAGAATATGACGATAATTTGCAAAAATACACTTAGACTTAAAAACAAGCCGTTAAAGGTTGAAAATCAAGACCAGCTCCCAAATGAACCCGTAGGAGGCACGAACACCTCACACGGGACCAATCTAACTTGTAGGAAATAACCGCATAGTCCCGGGTCTCCCGGTTTGAGAGTAAGATGATAATTTGCAAAAATCACACATAGACTTCAAAATAAGCCGTTAAAGGGTGAAAACCCAAACCAGCCCCCAAACGACCCCGTAGAAGTCACGAACAACTAGCACGGACCAATGTAACTTATAGGAACTGACCGCGTAGTCCCGGGTCTCCCGATTTGAGAGTATGACGATAATTTGCAAAAATCATACTTAGACTTAAAAACAAGCCATTAAAGGGTAAAAACCCAAACCAGCCCCCAAACGACACCATAGGAGGCACGAAGACCTCGCACGGGACAAATGTAACTTGTAAGAATTGACCGCGTAGTCCCGAGTCTCTCGATTTGAGGGTATGACGATAATTTAAAAAAATCATGCTTAGACTTAAAAATAAGTCGTTAAAGAGTGAAAACCTAATCCATCACCCAAACGACCCCGTAGGTGGCCGAACAGCTCGCACGGGACCAATGTAACTTGTAGGGACTGACGACCTAGTCCCGAGTGTCCCAGTTTGAGAGTACGACAATAATTTGCAAAAATCACAATTAGACTTGAAAACAAGCCGCTAAGAGGTGAAAACCCAAACCATCCCCCAAACGACCCCGTAGGAGCCCGGAACACCTCGCACGTGACCAATGTAAGTTGTAGTAACTAACCGCGTAGTCTCGGGTCTCCCGATTTGAGAGTATAACGATAATTTGCAAAAAAATACACTTAGACTTAAAAATAAGCCGTTAAAGGGTGAAAACCCAAACATGCCACCAAACGACCCGGTAGGAGACACGAACGCCTCGCATAGGACCAATGTAACTTGTAGGAACTAACCATGTAGTCCTGGGTCTCCTGATTTGAGAGTTAGACAATAATTTGCAAAAATCACAATTAGACTTAAAAACAAGCCGTTAGAGGGTGAAAACCCGAAGCAACCCCTAAACGACACCATAGGAGGCACGAACACCTCGCACGGGACCAATGTAACTTGTAGGAACTCACTGCATAGTCGTGGGACTCCCGGTTTGAGAGTAAGACGATAATTAGAAAAAATCACATTTAGACTTAAAAACATGTCTTAAAATCGTGAAAACCCAAACCAGCCGCCAAACGGACCCAAAAGAGGCAGGAACACCTCGCACGGGACCAATGTATCTTATAGGAACTGACCGCGTAGTCATTGGTCTCTCGGTTTGAGAATATGATGATCATTTGCCAAAATAACACTTAACTTAAAAGCAGTCCGTTAAAGGGTGAAAACCAAAACCACCACCAAACGTCCCCTAAGGAGGCACGAATACCTCGCACGGGACAAATGTAACTTGTTGGAACTGACCGTGTAGTCTTGGGTCTCCTAGTTTGAGAATATGATGATAATTTGCAAAAATCAGACCTAGACTTAACATCAAGCCGTTAAAGGGTGAAAACCCAAACTACCTCCCAAACGACCCCATAAGAGGCACGAACACCTCGCTCGGGACCAATTTAACTTCAAGGAATTGACCTCGTAGTCCCTAGTCTCCTGATTTTAGAGTATGATAATAATTTTTAGAAATCACACTTAGACTTAAAAATAAGTCGTTCTCTGGTGAAAATCCAAACCAGCCCCCAAACGCCCCCGTAGGAGGCACGAAGAGCTCGCACAGGACCATTGTAACTTGTAGGAACTGTCCGCATAGTCCCGGGTCTCCCAGTTTGAGAGTATGAAGATAATTTGCAAAAATCACACTTAGACTTAAAAACAAACCGTTAAAGAGTGAAAACCCAAACCATTGTCCAAACGACCCTGTAGAAGGCACGAACACCTCGCATGGGACAAATGTAACTTGTAAGAACTAACCGCATAGTCTTGGGTCTCCCGATTTGAGAGTATGACGATAATTTGCAAAAATCACATGTAGACTTAAAAATAAGCCGTTAAAGGGTGAAAACCCAAAACCAGCCCCCAACCGATCCTGTAGGAGGCACAAACACCTCGAACGGGACCAATGTAACTTGTAGGAACTGACAGCGTTGTCTCGGGTCTCCCGATTTGAGAGTATGACGATAATTTACAAAAAAATCACTGTTAAACTTAAAAATAAGCAGTTAAAGGACGAAAATCCGAACTAGCCCCCAAACGACCCCGTAGCGGGCACGAACACCTTACACGGGACCAATGTAACTTGTAGGAACTTACCGCATAGTACCGGGTCTCCCGATTTGAGAATATGATGATAATTTGCAAAAATCACACTTAGACTTAAAATGAAGCCATTAAAGGGTGAAAGCCCAAACCAACCCCCAAACGACCCCGTAGGAGGCATGAACACCTCTCACGGGACCAATATAACTTGTAGGAATTGACCGCCTAGTCCCGGGTCTCCCGATTTGAGAGTATGATGTTAAATTGCAAAAATCACACTTAGACTTAAAAATAAGCCGTTAAAGGGTGAAAACCCAATTCAACACCCAACCGACCCCGTAGGAGGCACGAACACCTCGCACGGGACCAATATAAATTATTGGAACTGACTGCGTTGTCTCGGGTATCCCGATTTGAGAGTATGACGATAATTTTGCAAAAATCACATTTAGACTATAAAATAAGCCATTAAAGGGTGAAAACCCAAACCAACCCCCAAACAACCCCTTAGGGGGCACGAACACCTCGTACAAGACCAATGTAACTTGTAGGAACTAACCGCGTAGTCTCGGTTCTCCCGATTTGAGAGAATGGTGATAATTTGCAAAAATCACACATAGACTTAAAAAATAAGCAGTTAAAGGGTGAAAACGTATACCAAACCCCAAACGACCCCGTAAGAGGCATAAACACCTCGCACGGGGTTAATGTAACTTGTAGGAACTGACTGCGTAGTCGCGGGTCTCCCGATTTGAGAATATGACGATAATTTGCAAAAATAACACTTAGACTTAAAAACCATCCATTAAAGGTTGAAAATCAAAACCAGCCCCCAAATGACCCCGTAGGAGGTACGAACCCCTCACACGGGACCAATCTAACATTTAGGAACTAACCGCGTAGTCCCGGGTCTCCCGGTTTATGATTATGATGATAATTTTCAAAAATCACACATAGGCTTAAAAACAAACCGTTAATGGGTGAAAACCCACACCAGCCCACAAATGACCCCGTAGGAGGCACGAAAAACTCGCACGAACCAATGTAACTTATTGGTAATGACCGCGTATTCTCGGATCTCCCGATTTGTGAGTATGAAGATAATTTGCAAAAATCAGACTTAGACTTAAAAACAAGATATTAAAGGGTGAAAACCCAAACCATCCCCCAAACGACCCTATATTAGGCACGAACACCTCGCATGGGACCAATGTAACTTGTAGGAACTGACCGCGTAGTCTCGGGTCTCCCGGATATAGAGTATGACGATAATTTACAAAAATCACACTTAGACTTAAAAACAAGCCGTTACAGGGTGAAAACATAAACCAACCCCTAAACGACCCCGTAGGAGGAACGAACACCTCACACGGGACCAATGTAACTTGTAGGAACAGACCGCGTAGTCCTGGGTCTCCTGATTTGAGAGTATGACGATAATTTGCAAAAATACACATAGACTTAAAAACAAGTCGTTAATAGGTGAAGACCTAAACTAGCCCCAAAGGACCCCGTAGGATGCAAGAATACCTCGCACGGGACGAATGTAACTTGTAGGAACTGACCCCGTAGTCCCGGGTCTTCGGGTTTGACAGTATGATAATAATTTGCAAAAATCACACATAGACATAAAAACAAACCGTTAAAGGGTGAAAACCCAAACCAGCCCCAAACGACCACGTAGGAGGCACGAACACCGAAGTCCCGGGTCTCCCGGTTTGAGAATATGATGATAATTTACAAAAGTCACACTTAGACTTAAAAACAAGCCGTTGAAGGTTGAAAATCAAAACTAGCCCCCAAACGCCCCGTAGGAGGCACGGACACCTTTCACAGGACCAATGTAACTTGTAGGAACAAACCGCGTAGTCCCGACTCTCCCGCATTGAGTGTATGATGATAATTTTCAAACATCACACTTACACTTAATAACAAGTCGTTAAAGGGTGAAAACCCCAACCAGCCCCCAAACGATCCCATAGGGAGCACGAACACCTCGCACGGGACCAAGGTAACTTGTAGGAACTGACCACGTAGTCTCGAGCCTCTCGATTTGAGAGTATGACGATAATTTGCCATAATCACACTTAGACTTAAAAATAAGTCGTTAAAGGGTGAAAATCCAAACCAACCCCAAACGACCCCGTAGGAGGCACGAACACCTCACACGGGACCAATGTAACTTATAGGAACTGACTGCTTATTCTCGGGTCTACCGGTTATAACATATGATGATAATTTGCAAAAATCACACTTAGACTTAAAACTAAGTCGTTAAAGGGTGAAAACCCAAACCAGCCCCTAAACGACAATCTAGGAGGCACGAACACCTTGTACAGGACCAATGTAACTTGTTGGAATTGACCGCGTAGTCTCGGGTCTCTCGGTTTGAGAGTATGACGATAATTTGCAAAAATCACACTTAGATTTAAAAATAAGCCGTTAAAGGACGAAAACCCAAACTAGCCCCCAAACGACCCCGTAGCGGGCACACACACCTCACACGAGACCAATGTAACTTGTAGGAACTGACTGCGTAGAATCGAGTCTCCTGATTTGAGAGTATGACAATAATTTGTAAAAATACACTTAGACTTAAAAACAAGATGTTAAATGGTGAAAACCCAAACCAGCCCCCAAATGACCCCGTAAGAGGCACGAACACCTCGTATGGGACCAATGTAACTTGTACAAACTGACCGCGTAGTCCCGGGTCTCCCGGTTTGAGAGTATGACAATAATTCGTAAAAATCACACTTACACTTAAAAACAAGACGTTAAAGGGTGAAAACCCAAACCAGCCGCCAAACGACCCCGTAGGAGGCACAAACACCTAGTACGGGACCAATGTAACTTGTCGGAACTGATCGCGTAGTCCCGGGTCTCCCAATTTGAGTATGATGATAATTTTCCAAAGTCACACTTACACTTAAAAACAAGCTGTTAAAGGCTGAAAACCCAAACCAGCCCCCAAACGACCCCCGAGGAGGCACGAACACCTTACACGGGACCAATGCAACTTGTAGGAACTGATCGCGTAGTCTCAAGACTCTCGATTATAGAGTTTGATGATAATTTGCAAAAATCACACTTAGACTTAAAAACAAGTCGATAAATGGTGAAAACCTAAACCAGCCCGCAAATGACCCCGTAGGAGGCACGAACAGCTCGCACGGGAGCAATGTAACATGTAGGAACTGACCGCATAGTTCTGGGTGTCCCAATTTAAGAGTATGACAATAATTAGCAAAAATCACCCTTAGACTTAAAAATAAGCCGTTAAAGGGTGAAAACCTAAACCAGGCCCCAACCGATCCCGTAGGAGGCAATATCTCACACGAGTAATTTAATGTAACTTGTAGGAACTGACCGCATAGTCCCGGGTCTCCCAGTTTTAGAGTATGATGATAATTAGCAAAAATCAAACTTAGACTTAAAAACAAACTGTTAAAGGGTGAAAACCCAAACCAGCCACCAAACGACCCCGTAGGAGGCACGAAATCCTCGCATGGGACAAATGTAACTTGTAGGAACTCATCGCGTAGTCCCGGGTCTCCCGGTTTGAGAGTATAACAATAATTTACAAAAATCACACTTAGAGTTAAAAACAAGCTGTTAAAGGTTGAAAACCCAAACCAACCCCCAAACGACCTCGTCGGGGCACGAACCCCTCGCACGGGAACAATGTAACTTGTTGGAACTGACTGCGTAGTCTCAAGTCTCCTAATTTGAGAGTATGACGATAGTTTGCAAAAATACCACAGACTTAAAAATAAGCCGTTAAAGGGTGAAAACCTAAACCAGTCCCAAAATGAACCCGTAGGAGGCACGAACACCCCAGACGGGACCAATGTAACATGTAGGAACAAACCGCGTAGTCCCGGGTCTCCCGATTTGAGAGTATGATGATAATTAGCAAAAATCACACTTTGACTTAAAAACAAGTTGTTAAAGGGTGAAAACCCAAACCAACTCCCAAACGACCCCGTAGGAAGCGCGAACACCTCGTACGGTACTAATGTAACTTGTAGGAACTGACCGCGTAGTCCCGAGTTTCCTAGTTTTAGAGTATGATGACAATTTTCAAAAATCACACATAGACTTAAAAATAAGCCATTAAAGGGTGAAAGCACAAACCAACTCCCAAATGACCCGTAGGAGGCACGAACACCTTGCATGGGACCAATGTAACTTGTAGGAACTGACCACGTAGTCCTGTTTCTCCTTGTTTGAGAGTATGATGATAATTTGCAAAAATCACACTTACACTTAAAATAAGCCGTTAACAGGTGAAAACAGAAACCATCCCCAAAATGACCCCGTAGGAGCCACGAACACCTCACACGGGACCAATGTATCTTGTAGGAACTGAACGCGCAGTCTTGGGTCTCCTGATTTGAGAGTATGATGACAATTTGCAAAAATAACACTTAGACCTAAAAACAAGCCCTTAATGGGTGAAAACCCAAACCAACCCCCAAACGACCGCGTAGGGGGAACGAACACCTCACACAGGACCAATGTAACTTGTAGAAACTAACCGCGTAGTCATGGGTCTCCCGATTTGAGAGTATGACGATAGTTTGCAAAAATCACACATAGACTTAAAAACAAGCCGTTAACGGGTGAAAACCCAAACCAACCCTCAAATGATCCAGTAGGAGGCACGAACACCTCACACGGGACCAATGTAACTTGTAGGAACTGACCGCGTAGTCTCAGGCCTCTCGATTTGAGAGTATGGCGATAGTTTGCAAAAATCACACTTAGACTTAAAAATAAGCCATTAAAGCATGAAAACCCAAACCAGACCCCAAATGACCCCACAGGAAACACAAACACCTCGCACTAGACCAACGTAACTTGTAGGAACTAATCGCGTAGTCCCGAGTCTCCCGATTTGAGAGTATGTATGATGATATTTTTGCAAAAATCAGACATAGACTTAAAAACAAGTCGCTAAAGGTGAAAACCCAAACCGGACCCCAAACGACTCCATATGAGACACAAACACCACGCACGGGACCCATGTAACTTGTAGGAACTGACTGCGTAGTCCTGGGTCTCCCGTTTTGAGAATATGATGATAATTTGTAAAAATCAAACTTAGAGTTAAAAATAAGCCGTTAAAGGGTGAAAACCCAAACCAGCCCACAAACAACCCCGTTGGAGGCACGAACACCTCGCACGGGACCAAGGTAACATGTAGGAACTGACCACGTAGTTTGGGGTCTCCCGATTTAAGAGTATGATGATTATTTGCAAAAATCACACTTACACTTAAAAACAAGTCGTTAAAGGGTGAAAACCCAAACCAGCCCCCAAACGACCCCGTCGGAGGGAAGTACACCTCGCACGGGACCAATGTAACTTGTAAGAATTGACCACGTAGTCCCGGGTCTCCCAGTTTGAGAGTGTGATGATAATTTGCAAAAATCGCACTTATACTTAAAAACAAGCCGTTAAAGTGTGAAAACCCAAAACCAGATCCCAAACGACCCCATAGGAGACACAAACACCTCGCACGGGACCAATGTAACTTGTAGGAAATAACTGTGTAGTCCCGAGTCTCCTGGTTTGAGAATATAATGATAATTTGCAAAAATCACACTTAGACTTGAAAAAAAGCCGTTAAAGAGTGAAAACCCAAACCAGGTCCCAAACGACCCCGTAGGAGGCAAGAACAACTCGCACGGGACCAATGTAACTTATAGGAACTGTCGATAATTTGCAAAAATCACACTTTGACTTAAAAATAAGTTGTTAAAGGGTGAAAACTCGTACCAGCCACCATACGACCCGTAGGAGGCACGAAAACCTCGTATGGTCTCCCGGTTTGAGAGTATGACGATAAAGGGTGAAAACCCAAACCGACCCCCAAATAACCCCGTAGGAGGCACGAACACCTCGCACGGGAGCAATGTAACTAGTAGGAACTGACCGCGTAGTTTCGGGTCTCCCTGTTTGAGAGTATGATGATAATTTGCAAAATTCAAACTTAGACTTAAAAATAAGCCGTTAACAGATGAAAACCCAAACCAGCCCCAAACGAGCCCATAGGAGGTACGGACACCTCGTACGGAACCAATGTAACCTATAGGAACTGATCGCGTAGTCTCGGGTCTCCCAGTTTGTGAGTGTGACGATAATTTGCAAAAATCCCACTTAGACTTAAAAATAAGCCTTTAAAGGGTGAAAACCCAAACTAGCCTCCAAACGACCCTGTAGCAGCCTCTAACACCTCGAACGGGACGAATGTAACTTGTAGGAATTAACCGCGTAGTCTCGGGTCTCCCAGTTTGAGAGTATGGTGATGATTTGCAAAAATCACACTTAAACTTAAAAATAAGCCGTTAAAGGGTGAAAACCCAGACCATTCCCCAAACGATCCCGTAGGAAGCACGAACACCTCGCACGGGACCAATGTAACTTGTAGGAACTGATCGGTTAGTCCCAGGTCTCTCAGTTTTACAGTATGATGATAATTTGCCAAAATACACTTAGACATAAAAATAAGTCGTTAAAGGGTGAAAACCCAAAATAGCACCCAAAAGGCCCCGTAGGAGGCACTAACACCTTGCACGGGACCAATGTAACTAGTAGGAACTGATTGCGTCTCCCGGTTTGAGGGTATGATGATAATTTGAAAAAATCACACTTAGACTTAAAATAAGCCGCTAAAGGGTGAAAACACAAACCAGCTCCCAAACAACCCTGTAAGAGGCACGAACACCTTGCACGGGACTAATGTAACTTGTAGAAACTGATGGCGTATTCTTGGGTCTCCTGGTTGGAGAGTATGACAATAATTTGCAAAAATCACACTTAGACTTAAAAACAAGCCATTAAAGGGTGAACACATAAACCAACCCCTAAATGACCTTGTAGGGTGCACGAACACCTCGCACGTGGCCAATGTAACTTGTAGGAACCGACCGCGTAGTCTAGGGTCTCCCGGTTATAGTGTATGATGATAATTTGTAAAAATCACACTTAGACTTAAAAATAAATCGGTAAATGATGAAAACCCAAACCAACCCAATAACGACCCCGTAGGAGGCCCGAACACCTCACACGGGAGCAATGTAACTTGTAATAACTGACCGCGTAGTCCCGGGTCTCCCCATTTTAGAGTATGACAATAATTTGCAAAAATCACACCTCGGCTTAAAAACAAGTCGTTAAAGGGTGAAAACCCAAACCAGGCCCCAAACGACCCCGTTGGAGGCACGAACACCTCGCAGGAGACCAATGTAACTCGTTGGACCTGACCGCATAGTCCCGGGTCTCTCGGTTTGAGAGTATGATGACAATTTGCAAAAATGAAACTTAGACTTAAAAACAAGCCGTTAAAGGCTGAAAACCCAAACCAGCCCACAAACAACCCCGTAGGAGGCACGAACACCTCGCACGGGACCAAGGTAACTTGTAGGAACGAACCGCGTAGTTTCTGGTCTCCCGATTTAAGAGTATGATGATTATTTGCAAAAATCACACTTACACTTAAAAACAAGTCGTTGAAGGGTGAAAACCCAAACTAGCCCCCAAACGACCACGTCGAAGGGAAGAACACCTCGCACGGGACCACTGTAACTTGTAAGAACTGACCACGTTGTCCCGGGTCTCCCAGTTTGAGTGTGTGATGATAATTTGTAAAAATCGCACTTATACTTAAAAATAAGCCGTTAAAGTGTGAAAACCCAAACCAGAACCCAAACGACCCCATAGGAGACACAAACACCTCGCACGGGACCAATGTAACTTGTAGGAATTAACTGTGTAGTCCCGAGTCTCCTGGTTTGAGAATATAATGATAATTTTCAAAAATCACACTTAGACTTGAAAACAAGCCGTTAAAGAGTGAAAACCCAAACCAACTCCCAAACGACCCCGTAGGAGGCAAGAACAACTCGCACGGACCAATGTAACTTATAGGAACTGATCACGTAGTCTCGGTTCTCCCGGTTTAAGAGTATGTCGATAATTTGCAAAAATCACACTTTGACTTAAAAATAAGTTGTTGAAGGGTAAAAACCCGTACCAGCCCCCATACGACCCCGTAGGAGGCACGAACTCCTAGTATGGTTTCCCGGTTTAAGAGTATGACGATAACTTGAAAAAATACACTTATTCTTAAAAACAAGCCGATAAAGGGTGAAAACCCAAACCAGCCCACAAACGACCCCGTAGGAGGCACGAACACTTCGCACGGGAGCAATGTAACTAGTAGGAACTGACCGCGTAGTTCCGGGTTTCCCTGTTTTAGAGTATGACGATAATTTGCAAAAATCAAACTTAGACTTAAAAATAAGCCGTTAACGGATGAAAACCCAAACCAGCCCCCAAATGATCCCATAGGAGGTATGAACACCTCGTACGGAACCAATGTAACCTGTAGGAACTGATCTCGTAGTCTCTGGTCTCCCAGTTTGTGAGTGTAACGATAATTTGCAAAAATCCCACTTAGACTTAAAAATAAGCCTTTAAAGGGTGAAAACCCAAATTAGCCCCCAAACGACCCTGTAGCAGGCTCAAACACCTCGAACGGGACGGATGTAAATTGTAGGAATTATTCGCGTAGTCTCGGGTCTCCCAGTTTGAGAGTATGACGATAATTTGATAAAATCACACTTAGACTTAAAAATAAGCCGTTAAAGGGTGAAAACCCAAACCATCCCCCAAACGATCCCGTAGGAAGCACGAACACCTCGCACGGGACCAATGTAACTTGTAGGAACTGACCACTTAGTCCCAGGTCTCTCGGTTTTACAGTATGATGATAATTTGCCAAAATACACTTAGACATAAAACTAAGCCGTTAAAGCGTGAAAACCCAAAATAGCCCCCAAAAGGCCCCGTAGTAGGCACTAACACCTCGCACGGGACCAATGAAACTTGTAGGAACTGATCGCGTCTCCCGGTTTGAGGGTATGTTGATAATTTGAAAAAATCACACTTAGACTTAAAATAAGCCGCTAAAGGGTGAAAACCCAAACCAGCTCCCAAACAACCCTGTAAGAGGCACGAACACCTTGCACGAGACTAATGTAACTTGTAGAAACTGACCGCGTAGTCTTGGGTCTCCCGGTTTGAGAGTATGACAATAATTTGCAAAAATCACAGTTAGAATTAAAAACAAGCCATTAAAGGGTGAAAACATAAACCAACCCCTAAATGACCTTGTAGGGTGCACGAACACCTCGCACGTGACCAATGTAACTTGTAGGAACCGACCGCGTAGTCTTGGGTCTCCCGATTATAGAGTATGATGATAATTTGTAAAAATCACACTTAGACTTAAAAATAAACCGTCAAATGGTGAAAACCCAAACCAACCCACAAACGATCCCGTACGAGGCCCGAACACCTCACAGGGGAGCAATGTAACTTGTAGGAACTGACCGCATAGTCCCAGGTCTCCCTATTTTTGAGTATGATGATAATTTGAAAAAATCACACCTAGGCTTAAAAATAAGCCGTTAAAGGGTGAGAAGGCAAACCAGGCACCAAACGACCCCGTAGGAGGTACGAACACCTCTCAGGAGACCAAAGTAACTTGTAGGACCTGACCGCATAGTCCCGGGTCTCTCGGTTTGAGAGTATGACGACAATTTGCAAAAATCAAACTTAGACTTAAAAACAAGCCGTTTAAGGGTGAAAATCCAAACCAGCCCACAAACAACCCCGTAGGAGGCACGAACACCTCGCACGGGACCAAGGTAACTTGTAGGAACGAACCGCGTAGTTTCAGGTCTCCTGATTGAAGAGTATGATGATTATTTGCAAAAATCACACTTACACTTAAAAACAAGTCGTTAAAGGGTGAAAACCCAAACCATCCCCCAAAGGACCCCGTCGGAGGGAAGAACACCTCGCACGGGACCACTGTAACTTGTAAGAACTGACCACGTTATCCCGGGTCTCGCAACTTGAGAGTGTGATGATAATTTGTAACAATCGCACTTATACTTAAAAACAAGCTGTTAAAGTGTGAAAACCAAAACCAGATCCCAAACGACCCCATAGGAGACACAAACACCTGGAACGGGACCAATGTAACTTGTAGGAATTAAATGTGTAGTCCCGAGTCTCCTGGTTTGAGAATATAATGATAATTTGTAGAAATCACACTTAGACTTGAAAACAAGCCGTTAAATAGTGAAAACCCAAACCAGCTCCCAAACGACCCCGTAGGAGGCAAGAACAACTCGCACGGGACCAATGTAACTTATAGGAACTGATCACGTAGTCTCGGTTCTCCCGGTTTAAGAGTATGTCGATAATTTGCAAAAATCACACTTTGACTTAAAAATAAGTTGTTGAAGGGCGAAAACCCATACCAGCCCCCATACGACCCCGTAGGAGGCACGAACACCTCGTATGGTCTCCCGGTTTAAGAGTATGATGATAATTTAAATAAAATACACTTAGTCTTAAAAACAAGCCGATAAAGGGTGAAAACCCAAACCAGCCCCCAAACGACCCTGTAGGAGGCATGAACACTTCGCACGGGAGCAATGTAACTAGTAGGAACTGACCCCGTAGTTCCGGGTCTCCCTGTTTGAGAGTATGAATTTAATTTGAAAAAATCAAACTTAGACTTAAAAATAAGCCGTTAACAGAGGAAAACCCAAACCAGCCCCCAAACGAGCCCATAGGAGATACGAACACCTCATACGGAACCAATGTAACCTGTAGGAACTGATCGCGTAGTCTCGGGTCTCCCAGTTTGTGAATGTGACGATAATTTGCAAAAATACCATTTAGACTTAAAAATAAGCCTTTAAAGGGTGAAAACCCAAACCAGCCCCCAAATGATCCCATAGGAGGTATGAACACCTCGTACGGAACCAATGTAACCTGTAGGAACTGATCTCGTAGTCTCTAGTCTCCCAGTTTGTGAGTATGACGATAATTTGCAAAAATCACACTTAGACTTAAAAAAAGCCGTTAAAGGGTGAAAACCCAAACCATCCCCCAAACGATCCCGTAGGAAGCACGAACACCTCGCACGGGACCAATGTAACTTGTAGGAACTGACCGCTTAGTCCCAGGTCTCTCGGTTTTACAGTATGATGATAATTTGCCAAAATACACTTAGGCATAAAAATAAGCCGTTAAATGGTGAAAACCCAAAATAGCCCCCAAAAGGCCCCGTAGGAGGCACTAACACCTCGCACGGGACCAATGAAACTTGTAGGAACTGATCGCGTCTCCCGGTTTGAGGGTATGATGATAATTTGAAAAAATCACACTTAGACTTAAAATAAGCCGCTAAAGGGTGAAAACCCAAACCAGCTCCCAAACAACCCTGTAAGAGGCACGGACACCTTGCACGTGACTAATGTAACTTGTAGAAATTGACCGCGTAGTCTTGGGTCTCCCGTTTTGAGAGTATGACAATAATTTGCAAAAATCATAGTTAGACTTAAAAATAAGCCATTAAAGGGTGAAAACGTAAACCAACCCCTAAATGACCTTGTAGGGTGCACGAACACCTCGCACGTGACCAATGTAACTTGTAGGAACCGACCGCGTAGCCTCGGGTCTCCCGGTTATAGAGTATGATGATAATTTGTAAAAATCACATTTAGACTTAAAAATAAACCATTAAATGGTGAAAACCCAAACCAACCCACAAACGACCCCGTAAGAGGCCCGAACACCTCACACGGGAGCAATGTAACTTGTAGGAACTGACTGCGTAGTCCCGGGTCTCCCTATTTTAGAGTATGACGATAATTTACAAAAATCACATCTAGGCTTAAAAACAAGCGGTTAAAGGGTGAAAACCCAAACCAGGCCCCAAACGACCCCGTAGGAGGCACGAACACCTCGCAGGAGACCAATGTAACTTGTAGGACCTGACCGCATAGTCCCGGGTCTCTCGATTTGATTGTATGATGACAATTTCCAAAAATCAAACTTAGACTTAAAAACAAGTCGTTAAAGGGTGAAAACCCAAACTAGCCCACAAACAACCCCGTAGGAGGCACGAACACCTCGAACGGGACCAAGGTAACTTGTAGGAACGAACCGCGTATTTTCGGGTCTCCCGATTTAAGAGTATGATGATTATTTGAAAAAATCACACTTACACTTAAAAACAAGTCGTTAAAGGGTGAAAACCCAAACCAGCCCCCAAACGACCCTGTCGAAGGGAAGAACACCCCGCACGGGACCACTGAAACTTGTAAGAACTGACCACGTAGTCCCGGGTCTGCCAGTTTGAGAGTGTGATGATAATTTGCAAAAATCGCACTTATACTTAAAAACAAGCCGTTAAAGTGTGAAAACCCAAACCAGATCCCAAATGACCCCATAGGAGAGACAAACACCTGGCACGGGACCAATGTAACTTGTAGGAATTAACTGTGTAGTCCCGAGTCTCCTGGTTTGAGAATATAATGATAATTTGCAAAAGTCACACTTAGACTTGAAAACAAGCAGTTAAAGAGTGAAAACCCAAACCAGCTCCCAAACGACCCCGTAGGAGGCAAGAACAACTGGCACGGGACCAATGTAACTTATAGGAACTAATCGCGTAGTCTCGGTTCTCCCGGTTTAAGAGTATGTCGATAATTTGCAAAAATCACACTTTGACTTAAAAATAAGTTGTTAAAGGGTGAAAAACCCGTACCAGCCCCCATACGACCCCGTAGGAGGCACGAACACCTCGTATGGTATCCCGGTTTAAGAGTATGACGATAATTTGCAAAAATACAGTGAGTCTTAAAAACAATCCGCTAAAGGGTGAAAACCCAAACCAGCCCCAAAACGACCCCGTAGGAGGCACGAACACTTCGCACGGGAGCAATGTAACTAGTAGGAACTGACCGCGTAGTTCCGGGTCTCCCTGTTCGAGAGTATGACGATAATTTGCAAAAATCAAACTTAGACTTAAAAATAAGCCGTTAACAGATGAAAACCCAAACTAGCCCCCAAACGGGCCCATAGGAGGTACGAACACCTCGTACGAAACCAATGTAACCTGTAGGAACTGATCGCGTAGTCTCAGGTCTCCCACTTTGTGAGTGTGACGATAATTTGCAAAAATCCCACTTAAAAATAAGCCTTTAAAGGGTGAAAACCCAAACTAGCCCCCAAACGACCCTGTAGCAGGCTCTAACACCTCGAACGGGACGAATGTAACTTGTAGGAATTAATCGCTTAGTCTCGGGTCTCCCAGTTTTAGAGTATGACGATAATTTGCAAAAATCACACTTAGACTTAAAAATAAGCCGTTAAAGGGTGAAAACCCAAACCATCCCCCAAACGATCCCGTAGGAAGCACGAACAACTCGCACGGTACCAATGTAACTTGTAGGAACTGACCGCTTAGTCCCAGGTCTCTCAGTTTTACAGTATGATGATAATTTGCCAAAATACACTTAGACATAAAAATAAGCCGTTAAAGGGTGAAAAGCCAAAATAGCCCCCAAAAGGCCCCGTAGGAGGCACTAACACCTCGCACGGGACCAATGTAACTTGTAGGAAGTGATCGCGTCTCCCGGTTTGAGGGTATGATGATAATTTGAAAAAATCACACTTAGACTTAAAATAAGCCGCTAAAGGGTGAAAACCCAAACCAGCTCCCAAACAACCCTGTAAGAGGCACGAACACCTTGCACGGGACTAATGTAACTTGTAGAAACTGACCGCGTTGTCTTGGGTCTCCCGGTTTGAGAGTTTGACAATAATTTGCAAAAATCACACTTAGACTTAAAAACAAGCCATTAAAGGGTGAAAACATAAACCAACCCCTAAATGACCTTGTAGGGTGAACAAACACCTCGCACATGACCAATGTAACTTGTAGGAACCGACCGCGTAGCCTCGGGTCTGCCTGTTATAGAGTATGATGGTAATTTGTAAAAATCACACTTAGACTTAAAAATAAACCGTTAAATGGTGAAAACCCAAACCAACCCACAAACGACCCCGTAGGAGGCCCGAACACCTCACATGGGAGCAATGTAACTTGTAGGAACTGACCACGTAGTCCCGGGTCTCCCTATTTTAGGGTATGACGATAATTTGCAAAAATCACACCGAGGCTTAAAAACAAGCCGTTAAAGGGTGAAAACCCAAACCAGGCCCCAAACGACCCCGTAGGAGGCACGAACACCTCGCAGGAGACCAATGGAACTTGTAGGACCTGACCGCATAGTCCCGGGTCTCTCGGTTTGAGAGTATGACGACAATTTGCAAAAATCACACTTAGACTTAAAAACAAGCCGTTCAAGGGTGAAAATCGAAACCAGCCCCCAAACGACCCCGTAGGGGGCATGGACACCTCGCATAGGACCAATGTAACTTGTAGGAACTGAACGCGTAGTTTCGGGTCTCTTAATTTCAGAGTATAATAATAATTCTCTAAAATCACACTTAGACTTAAAAACAAGTCGTTAAAGCGTGGAAACCGAAACCACACCACAAACGACCCCGTAGGAGGCACGAACACCTCGCACGGGACCAATGTAACTTGTAGGAACTGACCGCGTAGTCCCGGGTCTCCCATTTTGAGACTATTATCATAGTTTTCAAAAATCACACCTTGACTTAAAATCAAACCGTTAAATGGTGAAAACCCAAACCAATCCCCAAACGACCCCGTAGGAGGCATGAACACCTCTCACGGGACCAATATAACTTGTAGGAACTGACCCCGTAGTCCCGAGTCTTCCAGTTTGAGAGTATGATGATAATTTCCAAAAATCACACATAGACTTAAAAACAAGACGTTAAAGGGTGAAAACCAAAACCAGCCCCCAATGGACCCTGTAGGATGCACGAACACCGCGCACGGGACTAATGTAACTTGTAGAAACTGATCGCGTAGTCCCGGGTCTCTAAGTTTGAGAGTATGATGATAATTTGCAAAAATCACGCTTAGACTTAAAAACAAGCCGTTAAAGGGTGAAAACCCAAACCAGCTCCCAAAAGACCCTGTAGGAGGTACGAACACCTCGCACGGGACCAATGTAAAGTGTAGGAACTGACCGCGTCGTCCCAGGTCTCCCAGTTTGAGAGTATGACAATAATTTGTAAAAATCACACTTAGACTTAAAAACAAACCGTTAGAGGTTGAAAACCCAAACCAACCCCCAAACGACCTCGTAGGGGGTACGAACACCTCGCACGGGACCAATGTAACTTGTAGGAACTAACCGCGTAGTCTCGAGTCTCCCGATTTGAGAGTATGACGATAATTTGCAAAAATCACACTTAGACTTAAAAATAAGTCGTTAAATCATGAAAACCCAAACCAGACCCCAAACGACCCCGTAGGAGACACAAACACCTCACACCGGACCAACGTAACTTCTAGGAACTAACCGCGTAGTCCCGGGTATCCCCGTTTGAGAGTATGATGATAATGTGCAAAAATCAGACATAGACTTAAAAACAAGCCATTAAAGGTGAAAACCAAAACCAGACCCCAAACGACCACATAGGAGACACAAACACCACGCATGGGACCCATGTAAATTATAGGAACTAACTGCGTAGTCCCGGGTCTCCCGCTTTGAGAATATGAAGATAATTTGTAAAAATCAAACTTAGACTTAAAAATAAGCCATTAAAGGGTGAAAACCCAAACCAGCCCGCAAACGACCCCGTAGGAGGCACGAACACCTTGCACGGGACCAATGTAACTTGTAGGAATGAGCCGCGTAGTCTCGGATCTCCCGATTTGAGAGTATGACGATAATTTGCAGAAATCATACTTACACTTAAAAATAAGTCGTTAAAGGGTGAAAACCCAAACCAGCCCCCAAATGACCCTGTAGGAGGGAAGAACACCTTGCACGGGACCAATGCAACTTGTAAGAACTGACCACGTAGTCCCGGGTCTCCCAATTTGAGAGTGTGATGATAATTTGCAAAAAACACACTTATACTTAAAAATAAGCCTTTAAAGTGTGAAAACCCAAACCAGATCCGAAACGACCCCATACGAGACAAGAACACCTCGCACGGGACCAATGTAAATTGTAGGAATTGACTGCGTAGTCCCAAGTCTCCTGGTTTGAGAATATGATGATAATTTGCAAAAATAACACTTAGACTAAAAAACAAGCCGTTAAAAAGTGAAAACCCAAACCAGCCCATAGGAGGCACGCACAACTCACACGGGACCAATGTAACTTGTAGGAACTGATCGCGTAGTCTCGGTTCTCCCGATTAAAGAGTATGTCGATAATTTGGAAAAATCACACTTTAACTTAAAAACAAGTTGTTAAAGGGTGAAAACCCACACCAGTCCCCATACGCCCCTGTAGGAGGCATGAACACCTCGTATGGTTTCCCGGTTTGAGAGTATGATGATAATTTGCAAAAATACACTTAGTCTTAAAAATAAGCCGTTAAAGGGTGAAAACCCAAACCATCCCCCAAACGACCCCGTAGGAGGCACGAACACGTCGCATGGGACCAATGTAACCTGTAGGAACTGATCGCGTAGTCTCGGGTCTCCCGGTTTGTGAGTGTGACGATAATTTGAAAAAATCACACTTAGACTTAAAAACAAGCCGTTAAAGGGTGAAAACTGAAACCATTCCCCAAACGTCCCCGTAGGGGGCACGGACACCTCGCACGGGACCAACATAACTTGTAGGAACTAACCGCGTAGTTTTGGGTCTCTTAATTTGAGAGTATGATAATAATTCGCTAAAATCACACTTAGACTTAAAAACAAGTTGTTAAAGCATGGAAACCGAAATCACACCACAAACGACCCCGTAGGAGGCACGAAGACCTCGCACGGGACCCATGTAACTTGTAGGAACTGACCACGTAGTCCCGGGTCTCCCGGTTTGAGAATATGATCATAATTTTCAAAAATCACACCTTGACTTAAAATCAAACCGTTAAATAGTGAAAACCCAAACCAATCCCTAGACGACCCTGTAGGAGGCATGAAAACCTCTCACGGGACCTATATAACTTGTAGGAACTGACCCCGTAGTCCCGAGTCGCCAAGTTTGAGAGTATAATGATAATTTCCAAAAATCACACTTTGACTTAAAAACAAGCTGTTAAAGGGTGAAAACCCAAACCAGCCACGAACATCATGCACGGGACCAATGCAACTTGTAGGAACTAACCGCATAGTTCGGGGTCTCCCGGTTTGGGAGTATGAGGATAATTTGCAGAAATCACTCTTAGAATTAAAAACAAGCCCTTAAATTGTGAAAACCCAAACCAGACCCCAGACGACCCCGTAGGAGGCACAAACACCTCGCACGGGACCAATGTAACTTGTATGAACTCATCGTGTAGTCCCGGGTCTCCAAGTTTGAGAGTATGATGATAATTTGCAAAAATCCCACTTAGACTTAAAAACAAGCCGTTAAAGGGTGAAAACCCAAACCAGCCCCCAAACGGCCTTGTAAGACGCACGAACACCTCGCACGGGACCAATGTAACGTGTAGGAACTGATCGCGTAGTCCCAGGTCTCCCAGTTTGAGAGTATGACAATAATTTGCAAAAATCACACTTATACTTAATAACAAGCCGTTAAAGGGTGAAAACCCAAACCAGCCCCCAAACGACCCTGTAGGAGGCACGAACACCTTGCACGGGACCAATGTAATGTGTAGGAACTGACCGCGTAGTCCCAGGTCTCCCAGTTTGAGAGTAAGACAATAATTTCTAAAAATCACACTTAGAATTAAAAACAAGTCGTTAAATGGTGAAAACCCAAACCAACCCCCAAACGACCCCATAAGAGGCACGGACACCTCTCATCGGAGCAATGTAACTTGTAGGAACTGATCGCGTAGTCCCAGGTCTCCTGATTTAAAAGTACGACGATATTTTGCAAAAATCAAACTTAAACTTAAAAATAAGTTGTTAATGGTTTAAAACCCAGACCAATCCTAGACGACCCCGTAGGAGGCACGAACACCTCTCATGAGACCAATATAACTTGTAGGAACTGACCGCGTAGTCCCGAGTCTCCCAGTTTGAGAGTATGATGATAATTTGCAAAAATCACAAATAGAGTTAAAAATAAGCCGTTAAAGGGTGAAAACCCAAACCAACCCCCAAAAAACCCCATATGAGGCACGGACATCTCGCATGGGACCAATGTAACTTGTAGGAATGAACCGCGCAGTCCTGGGTGGCCCGGTTTGAGAGTATGAGGATAATTTACAAAAATACACTTAGACATAAAAATAAGCCGTTAACAGGTAAAAACCCAAACCAGCCCCCAACGGATCCTATAGGATGCACGAACACCTCGCACGGGACTAATGTAACTTGTAGGAACTGATCGCGTAGTCCCGGGTCTCCAAGTTTGAGAGTATGATGATAATTTGCAAAAATCACTGTTAGACTTAAAAACAAGCCGTTAAAGGGTGAAAACCCAAACCAGCTCCCAAACAACCCTGTAGGAGGCACGAACACCTCGCACGGGACCAATGTAAAGTGTAGGAACTGACCGCGTCGTCCCAGGTCTCCCAGTTTGAGAGTATGACAATAATTTGCAAAAATCACACTTAGACTTAAAAACTAGCCGTTAAAGAGTGAAAACCCAAACCAACCCCCAAACGACCTCGTAGGGGGCACGAACACCTCGCACGGGACCAACGTAACTTGTAGGAACTAACCGCGTAGTCTCGGGTCTCCCGATTTGAGAGTATGACGATAATTTGCAAATATCACACTTAGACTTAAAAACAAGGCGTTGAAGGGTGAAAACCCAAACCAGTCCCCAAACGACCCCGTGGGAGTCACAAACACCTCGCACGGGACCAATGTAACTTGTAGGAACTGACCGTGTAGTCCCGGGTTTGTCGCTTTGAGAGTATGATGATAATTTGCAAAAATCACACTTAGACTTTAAAACAAGCCGTTAAATGGTGAAAACCCAAACTAGCCCCCAAATGACCTCATAAGAGTCACGGACAACTCGCACGGGAGCAATGTAACTTGTAGGAACTGACCGCGTAGTCCCGAGTTTCCCGATTTAAGAGTACAATGATAATTTGCAAAAATCACACTTAAACTTAAAAACAACTTGTTAATGGGTGAAAACCCAAACCATCCCACAAACGACCCCGTAGGAGGCACGGACACCTCACACGGGACCAATGTAACTTGTGGGACCTGACCTCATAGTCCCGGGTCTCTCAGTTTGAGAGTATGGAAATAATTTGTAAAAATCACACTTAGACATAAAAATAAGCCGTTAAAGGGTGAAAACCCAAACCAGCACCCAAACGACCCCGTAGGGGGGACGAACACCTCGCACGGGACCAATGAAACTTGTAGTAACTGAACGCTTAGTCTCTTCTCTCCTGATTTGAGAGTATGGTGATAATTTCCAAAAATCACACTTAGACTTAAAATCAAACCGTTAAAGGGTGAAAACCCAAACCAACCCCCAAACGACCCCGTAGGAGGCATGAACACCTCTCACGGGACCAATAAAACTTGTATGGACTCTCCGCGTGGTCCCGGGTCTCCCAGTTTTAGAGTATGATGATAATTTGTAAAAATCACACTTAAATTTAAAAATAAGCCGTTAAAGGGTGAAAACCCAAACCAGGCCCCAAACGACCCCGTAGGAGGCACGAAACCAATGCAACTTGTAGGAATAGACCGCGTAGTCCCGCGTCTCCCAGTTTGAGAGTATGATGATAATTTGCAAAAATCACACTTAGACTTAAAAACAAGTTGTTAAAGGGTGAAAATCCAATCCAGCCCCAAACGACCCTATAGGAGGCACGAACAACTCGCACGGGACCAATGTAACTTGTAGGAACTATCTGTGTAGTCCCGGGTCTCCCGCTTTGAGAGTACGACGATAATTTGTAAACATCACACTTAGACTTAAAAACAAGCCGGTAAAGGGTGAAAACCCAAACAAGGCCCCAAATGACCCCGTAGGAGGCACGAACACCTCGTATGGGACCAATGTAACTTGTAGGAACTGACTGCGTAGTCTCGGGTCTCCCGGTTTGAAAGTCTGACAATAATTTGCAAAAATCACACTTCGACTTTAAAATAAGCCGTTAAATGGTGAAAACCCAAACCAGCCCCCAAACGACACCATAGGGGTAACGAACACCTCGCACGGGACCAATGTAACTTGTAGGAATTGATCGTACAGTCCCGGGTCTCTCGGATTGAGAGTATCACGATAATTTGTGAAAATCACACTTAGACTTAAAAATAAGCCTTTAAAGTGTGAAAACCCAAACTAGTCCCCAAACGACCCTGTAGGAGGCAATAACACCTCGCACGTGACCAATGTAACTTATAAGAACTGATCGCGTAGTCCAGGGTCTGACAGTTTTAGAGTATGATGATAATTTGCAAAAATCACACTTAGACTTAAAAACAAGCCGTTAAAGGGTGAAAACCCAAACCATGCCCTAAATGACCCCGTAAGAGGCATGAACACCTCACACGAGACTAACGTAACTTGTTGGAACTGACCGCGTAGTCCTAGTCTCCCGATTTTAGAGTACGATGATAATTTCCAAAAATCACACTTAAACTTAAAAACAAGATGTTGAAGGTTGAAAACCTAAACCAGCCCCCAAACGACCCCGTACGAGGCACAAACACCTCGCACGGGACCAATGTAACTTGTAGGAACTGACCGCATAGTCCCGGGTCTCCCGATTTGAGAATATGACGATAATTTGCAAACATCACACTTAGACTTAAAATCAAACTGTTAAAGGGTGAAAACCCAAACCAACCCCCAGACGACCCCGTAGGAGGCATGGACACCTCTCACGGGGCCAATATAACTTGTAGGAACTGTCCGCATGGTCCCGGGTCTCCCAGTTTTAGAGTATGACGATAATTTGCCAAAATCACACGTAGATTCAAAAATAAGCCGTTAAACGGTGAAAACCCAAACGAGGGCCCAAACGACCCCGTAGGAGGCACGAACACCTCGCACGAGACCAAGGTAACTTATAGGAACTCACTGCGTATTCTCAAGTCTCCCAGTTTGAGGGTATGATGATAATTTGCAAAAAATCACACTTAGACTTAAAAACATGCCGTTAAAAGGTGAAAACCCAAACCATCCCTCAAATGACCCCGCTGGAGGCACGAAGAACTCGCACGGCACCAATGTTCCTTGTAGGAACTAACCGCGTAGTCCCGGGTCTCCCGTTTTGAGATTATGAGGATAATTTACTAAAATCGTTCTTAGACTTAAAACCAAACCGTTAAAGGGTGAAAACCCAAACCAGCACCCAAACGACCCCATAGGAGTCACGAACAGCTCGCACGGGACCAATGTAACATGTAGGAACTGACCGTGTAGTCTCGGGTCTCCCGGTTTGAGATTATGACGATAATTTGCAAAAATAAACTTAGACTTAAAAATAAGAAGTTAACAGGTGAAAACCTAAACTAGCCACCAAAGGACCCCGTAGGATGCACGAATACCTCGTACGAGACTAATGTTACTTATAGGAACTGACCGCGTAGTCCCGGGTCTCCTGGTTTGAGAATATGATGATAATTTTCCAAAATCACACTTAGACATAAAAATAAGTCGTTAAAGGGTGAAAACCCAAACCAGCCGCCAACGGACCCCGTAGGATGCACGAACACCTCGCACGGGACTAATGTAACTTGTAGGAACTGACGGCGTAGTCCCGGGTCTACTAGTTTGAGTGTATGACGATAATTTGCAAAAATCACAGATAGACTTAAAAACAAGCCGTTTAAGGGTGAAAACCCAAACCCCCGACCAAACGACCCCGTAGGAGGCACGAACACCTCACACTGGACCAATGTAACAAGTAGGAACTGACCGTGTAGTGTTGGGTCTCCCGATTTGAGAATATGATGATAATTAGTGAAAATCACACTTAGACTTAAAATCAAACCGTTAAAGGGTGAAAATCCAAACCAACCCCTACACGACCCCGTAGGATGCATGAACACCTCTCACGGGACCAATATAACTTGTAGGAACTGTCCGCGTGGTCCCAGGTCTTCCAATTTTAAAGTATGACGATAATTTTCCAAAATCACACTTAGATTTAAAAACAAGTTGTTAAACGGTGAAAACCCAAACTAGGACCCAAACGACCCGGTAGGAGGCACGAACACCTCGCACGAGACCAAGGTAACTTATAGGAACTCAGTGCGTAGTCTCATGTCTCCCAGTTTGAGAGTGTGATTATAATTTGAAAAAATCACACTTAGACTTAAAAACAAGCCGTTTAAAGGTGAAAACCCAAACCAGCCTCCAAACGACCCTGCAGGAGGCACGAAGAACTCGCACGGCACCAATGTGACTTGTAGGAACTGACCGCGGTGTCCCCGGTCTTCCGCTTTGAGAGTATGACGATAATTTGCAAAATTCGCACTTAGACTTAAAAACATGCCGGTAAAGGTTGAAAACCCAAACAAGGACCCAAACGACCCCGTAGGAGGCACGGACACCTCGTACGAGACCAATGTAACTAACTGCTTAGTCTCGGGTCTCCCGGTTTGAAAGTATGACAATAATTTGCAAAAATCACACTTAGACTTTAAAATAAGACGTTAAAGGGTGAAAACCCAAACCAACCCCCAAACGACACCATAGGGGCAACGGACACCTCGCACAGGACCAATGTAACTTGTAGGAATTGACCGTGTAGTCCCAAGTCTCCCGGATTGAGAGTATCACGATAATTTGTAAAAATCACACTTAGACTTAGAAATAAGCCGTTAAAGGGTGAAAACCCAAACTATCCCCAAACGACCCTGTAGGAGGTACGAACACCTCGCACGGGACCAATGTAACTTATAAGAACTGACCGCGTAGTCCAGGGTCTGACAGTTTTAGAGTATGTTGATAATTTGCAAAAATCACACTTAGACTTAAAAACAAGCCGTTAAAGGGTGAAAACCCAAACCAGGCCCCAAACGACCCCGTAGGAGGCATGAACATCTCACACGAGACCAACGTAACTTGTTGGAACTGACCGCGTAGTCTTGGTCTCCAGATTTATGGGTACGATGATAATTTCCAAAAATCACACTTAAACTTAAAAACAAGCAGATGAAGGTTGAAAACTTAAACCAGCCCCCAAACGACCACGTACGAGGCACGAACACCTCGCACGGGACCAATGTAACTTGTAGGAACTGGCCGCATAGTCCCGGGTCTCCCGGTTTGAGAATATGCCGATAATTTGCAAAAATCACACTTAGACTTAAAATCAAATTGTTAAAGGGTGAAAACCCAAACTAACCCCCAGACGACCCCGTAAGAGGCATGAACACCTCTCACGGGACCAATATAACTTGTAGGAACTATCCGCACGGTCCCGGGTCTCTCAGTTTTAGAGTCTGATGATAATTTGCCAATATCACCCGTAGATTTAAAAATAAGCCGTTAAACGGTGAAAACCCAAACCAGGGCCCAAACGACCCCGTAGGAGGCACGAATACCTCGCACGAGTCCAAGGTAACTTATAGGAACTCACTGCATAGTCTCAAGTCTCCCAGTTTCGGAGTATGATGATAATTTGAAAAAATCACACTTAGACTTAAAAACAAACCGTTAAAAGGTGAAAACCCAAACCAGCCCCCAAACGACCCCGCAGGAGGCACGAAGAACTCGCACGGCACCAATGTGCCTTGTAGGAACTGACCGCATAGTCCCGGGTCTCCCGCTTTGAGAGTATGACGATAATTTGGTAAAATCGCACTTAGACTTAAAACCAAACCGATAAAGGGTGAAAACCCAAACCTGCACCCAAACGACGCGATAAGAGGCACGAACAGCTCGCACGGGACCAATGTAACTTGTAGGAACTGACCGGATAGTCTCGGGTCTCTCGGTTTGAGATTAGACGATAATTTGCAAAAATAAACTTAGACTTAAAAACAAGAAGTTAACAGGTGAAAACCTAAACTAGCCGCCAAAGGACCCCGTAGGATGCACGAACACCTCGCACGGGACTAATGTAACTTGTAGGAACTCACCGCATAGTCCCAGGTCTCCTGGTTTGAGAATATGACGATAATTAGCAAAAAATCACACTTAGACTTAAAAACCAGTCGTTAAAGGGTGAAAACCCAAACCAGTCGCCAACGGACCCCGTAGGATGCACGAACACCTCGCACGGGACTAATGTAACTTGTAGGAACTGACGGCGTAGTCCCGGGTCTACTAGTTTGAGAGTATGATGATAATTTGCAAAAATCACAGATAGACTTTAAAACAAGCCGTTAAAGGGTGAAAACCCAAACCTCCCCCCAAACGACCCCGTAGGAGGCACGAACACCTCACACGGGACCAATGTAACATGTAGGAACTGTCCGCGTGGTCCCAGGTCTTCCAATTTTAGAGTATGACGATAATTTGCCAAAATCCCACTTAGATTTAAAAACAGGCTGTTAAACGGTGAAAACCCAAACTAGGCCCCAAACGACCCCGTAGGAGGCACGAACACCTCGCACGAGACCAAGGTAACTTATAGGAACTCAGTGCATAGTCTCACGTCTACCAGTTTGAGAGTGTGATGATAATTTGAAAAAATCACAGTTAGACTTAAAAACAAGCCGTTAAAAGGTGAAAACCTAAACCAGTCCCCTAACGATCCCGCAGGAGGGGCGAAGAACTCGCACGGCACCAATGTGACTTGTAGGAACTGATCGCGTTGTCCCGGGTCTTCCGCTTTGAGAGTATCAAGATAATTTGCAAAAATTGCACTTAGACTTAAAAACAAACCATTAAAGGGTGAAAACCCAAACCAACACTCAAACAACCCCGTAGGAGGCACGAACAGCTTGCACGGGACCAATGTAACTTATAGGAACTGACCACGTAGTCTCGGGTATCCCAGTTTGAGATTATGACGACAATTTACAAAAATAAACTTAGACTTAAATATAAGAAGTTAACAGGTGAAAACCCAAACTAGCAGCCAAAGGACCCCGTTGGATGCAGGAACACCTCGCACGGGACTAATGTAACTTGTAGGAACGGACCACGTAGTCCTGGGTCTCCTGGTTTGAGAATATGACTATAATTTGCAAAAATAACACTTAGACTTAAAAATAAGTCGTTAAAGGGTGAACACCCAAACCAGCTGCCAAAGGACCCCGTAGGATGCACGAACACCTCACACAGGACTAATGTAACTTGTAGGAACTGATCGCGTAGTCCCGTGTCTACTAGTTTGAGAGTATGACGATAATTTGCGAAAATCATAGATAGACTTAAAAACAAGCCGTTAAAGGGTAAAAACCCAAACCTCCCCCCAAATGACCCCGTAGGAGGCACGAACACCTCACACCGAACCAATGTAACTTGTAGGAACTGACCGCGTAGTCCTGAGTCTCCCGATTTGAGAATATGATGATAATTTGCGAAAATCACACTTAGACTTAAAAACAAGCAGTTGAAGGTTAAAAACCTAAACCAGCCCCCAAACGACCCCGTACGAGGCACGAACACCTCGCACGGGACCAATGTAACTTGTAGGAACTGACTTCATAGTCCCGGGTCTCCCGGTTTGAGAATATGCCGATAATTTTCAAAAATCACACTTAGACTTAAATCAAACTGTTAAAGGGTGAAAAACCAAACTAACCCCCAGACGACCCCGTAAGAGGCCTGAACACCTCTCACGGGACAAATAGAACTTGTAGGAACTATTCGCATGGTCCCGGGTCTCCCAGTTTTAGAGTATGATGATAATTTGCCAAAATCACTGGTAGATTTAAAAATAAGCAGTTAAACGGTGAAAACCCAAACCAGGGCCCAAACGACCCCGTAGGAGGTACGAATACCTCGCACGAGACCATGGTAACTTATAGGAACTCACTACATAGTCTCAAGTCTCCCAGTTTGAGAGTATGATGATAATTTGAAAAAATCACACTTGGACTTAAAAACAAACCGTTAAAAGGTGAAATCCCAAACAAGCCCCCAAACGACCCCGCAGGAGGCACGAAGAACTCGCACGGCACCAATGTGCCTTGTAGGAACTGACCGCGTAGTCCCGGGTCTTCCTCTTTGAGAGTATGACGATAATTTGCAAAAATTGCACTTAGACATAAAAACAAACCATTAAAGGGTGAAAACCCAAAGCAACACTCAAACGACCCCGTGGGAGGCACGAACAGCTCGCACGGGACCAATGTAACTTATAGGAACTGACCACGTAGTCTCGGGTCTCCCTGTTTGAGATTATGACGACAATTTACAAAAATAAACTTAGACTTAAAAATAAGAAGTTAACAGGTGAAAACCCAAACTAGCAGCCAAAGGACCCCGTTGGATGCACGAACACCTCGAACGGGACTAATGTAACTTGTAGGAACTGACCGCGTAGTCCTGGGTCTCCTGGTTTGAGAATATGACGATAATTTGCAAAAATCACACTTAGACTTAAAAATAAGTCGTTAAAGGGTGAAAACCCAAACCAGCTGCCAAAGGACACCGTAGGATGCACGAACACCTCACACGGGATTAATGTAACTTGAAGAAACTAATCGCGTAGTCCCGGGTCTACTGGTTTGATAGTATAACGATAATTTGTGAAAATCACAGATAGACTTAAAAACAAGACGTTGAAGGGTGAAAACCCAAACCTCCCCCCAAACGACCCCGTAGGAGGCATGAACACCTCACACGAGACCAACGTAACTTATTGGAACTGACCGCGTCGTCTTGGTCTCCCGATTTAAGAGTACAATGATAATTTCCAAAAATCACACTTAAACTTAAAAAACAAGCAGTTTAAGGTTGAAAACCTAAACTATCCCCCAAACGACCCCGTACGAGGCACGAACACCTCGCATGGGACCAATGTAACTTGTAGGAACTGACCTCATAGTCCCGGGTCTCCCGGTTTGAAAATATGCCGATAATTTGCAAAAATCACACTAAGACTTAAAATCAAACTGTTAAAGGGTGAAAACCCAAACTAACCCCCAGACGACCCCATAAGAGGCATGAACAGCTCTCACGGGACCAATATAACTTGTAGGAACTATCCGCATGGTCCCGGGTCTCCCAGTTTTAGAGTATGATGATAATTTGCCAAAATCACCCGTAGATTTAAAAATAAGCCGTTAAATGGTGAAAACCCAAACCAGGGCCCAAACGACCCCGTAGGAGGCACGAATACCTCGCACGAGACCAAGGTAACTTATAGGAACTCACTGCATAGTCTCAAGTCTCCCAGTTTGAGAGTATGGTGATAATTTGTAAAAATCACACTTAGACTTAAAAACAAGCCGTTAAAAGGTGAAAACCCAAACTAGCCCCCAAACGACCCCGCAGGAGGCACGAAGAACTCGCACGGGACCAAGGTGACTTGTAGAAACTGACCGCGTAGTCCCGAGTCTCACTCTTTGAGAGTATGAAGATAATTTGAAAAAATCGCACTTAGACCTAAAAACAAACCGTTAAAGGGTGAAAACCCAAACCATCACTCAAACGACCCCGTAGGAGGCACGAAAACCTCGCACGGGACCAATGTGACATGTAGGAACTGACCGCGTAGTCCCGGGTCTCCCGCTTTGAGAGTATGACGATAATTTTCAAAAATAAACTTAGACTTAAAAACAAGTAGTTAATAGGTGAAAACCCAAACTAGCAGCCAAAGGACCCCGTTGGATGCACGAAAACCTCGCACGGGACTAATGTAACTTGTAGTAACTGACCGCGTAGTCCTGGGTCTCCCGGTTTGGGAATATGCCGATAATTTGCAAAAATCACACTAAGACTTAAAATCAAACTGTTAAAGGGTGAAAACCCGAACTAACCCCCAGACGACCCCGTAAGAGGCATGAACACCTCTCACGGGACCAATATAACTTGTAGGAACTATCCGCATGGTCCCGGGTCTCCCAGTTTTAGAGTATGGTGATAATTTGCCAAAATCACCCGTAGATTTAAAAATAAGCCGTTAAATGGTGAAAACCCAAACCAGGGCCCAAACGACCCCGTAGGAGGCACGAATACCTCGCACGAGACCAAGGTAACTTATAGGAACTCACTGCGTAGTCTCAAGTCTCCCAGTTTGAGAGTATGATGATAATTTGAAAAAAACACACTTAGACTTAAAAAAAAACCGTAAAAAGGTGAAAACCCAAACCAGCCCCCAAACGACCCCGCAGGAGGCACGAAGAAATCGCACGACACCAATGTGCCTTGTAGGAACTGATCGCGTAGTCCCGGGTCTCTCGCTTTGAGAGTATGACGATAATTTGGTAAAATTGCACTTAGACTTAAAACCAAACCGGTAAAGGGTGAAAAGCCAAACCTGCACCCAAACGACGCGATAGGAGGCACGAACAGCTCGCACGGGACCAATGTAACTTGTAGGAACTGACCGCATAGTCTCGGGTCTCTCGGTTTGAGATTATGACGATAATTTGCAAAAATAAACTTAGACTTAAAAATAAGAAGTTAGCAGGTGAAAACCTAAACCAGCCGCCAAAGGACCCCGTAGGATGCACGAACACCTCGCACGGAACTAATGTAACTTGTAGGAACTGACCGCATAGTCCCAGGTCTCCTGTTTTGAGAATATGACGATAATTAGCAAAAATCACACTTAGACTTAAAAACCAGTCGCCAACGGACCCTGTAGGATGCACGAACACCTCGCACGGGACTAATGTAACTTGTAGGAACTGACGACGTAGTCCCGGGTCTACTAGTTTGAGAGTATGATGATAATTTGCAAAAATCACAGATAGACTTAAAAACAAGCCGTTAAAGGGTGAAAACCCAAACCTACCCCCAAACGACCCCGTAAGAGGCACGAACACCTCACACGGGACCAATGTAACATGTAGGAACTGACCGCGTAGTCCTGGGTCTCCCGATTTGATAATATGATTACAATTTGCAAAAATCACACTTAGACTTAAAATCAAACCGTTAAAGGGTGAAAACCCAAACCAACCCCCAGACGACCCCGTAGGAGGCATGAACACCTCTCACGGGACCAATATAACTTGTAGGAACTGTCCGCGTGGTCCCAGGTCTTCCAATTTTAGAGTATGACGATAATTTCCCAAAATCACATTTAGATTTAAAAACAAGTCGTTAAACAATGAAAACCCAAACTAGGCCCCAAACGACCCTGTAGGAGGCACAAACACCTCGCACGAGACCAAGGTCACTTATAGGAACTCAGTGCGTAGTCTCAAGTCTCCCAGTTTGAGTGTATGATCATAATTTGTAAAAATCACACTTAGACTTAAAAACAAGCCGTTAAAAGGTGAAAACCCAAACCAGCCCCCAAACGACCCCGCAGGAGGCATGAAGAACTCGCACGGGACCAAGGTGACTTGTAGGAACTGACCGCGTAGTCCCGGGACTCCCGCTTTGAGAGTATGATGATAATTTGAAAAAATCACACTTAGACTTAAAAACAAACCGTTAAAGGGTGAAAACCCAAACCAGCACTCAAACGACCCCGTAGGAGACACGAAAACCTCGCACGGGAACAATGTGACATGTATGAACTGACCGCGTAGTCCCGGGTCTCCCTCTTTGAGAGTATGATGATAATTTTCAAAAATAAACTTAGACTTAAAAACAAGTAGTTAACAGGTGAAAACCTAAACTAGCAGCCAAAGGACCCCGTTGGATGAACGAACACCTCGCACGGGACTAATGTAACTTGTAGGAACTAACCGCGTAGTCCTGGGTCTCCTGGTTTGAAAATATGACAATAATTTGCAAAAATCACACTTAGACTTAAAAATAAGTCGTTAAAGGGTGAAAACCCAAACCAGCCGCCAAAGGACCCCGTAGGATGCTCGAACACCTCACACGGGACTAATGTAACTTGTAGGAACTGATCGCGTAGTCCCGGGTCTACTGGTTTGAGAGTATGATGATAAATTGCGGAAATCACAGATAGACTTAAAAACAAGCCGTTAAAGGGTGAAAACCCAAACCTCCCCCCAAACGACCCCGTAGGAGGCACGAACACCTCACACGGGACCAATGTAACTTGTAGGAACTGACCGCGTAGTCCTGGGTCTCCCGATTTGAGAATATGATGATAATTTGCGAAAATCACACTTAGACTTAAAAACAAGCAGTTGAAGGTTGAAAACCTTAACCAGCCCCCAAACGACCCTGTACGAGGCACGAACACCTCGCACGGGACCAATATAACTTGCAGGAACTGACCACATAGTCCCGGGTCTCCCGGTTTGAGAATATGCCGATAATTTGCAAAAATCACACTTAGACTTAAAATCAAACCGTTAAAGGGTAAAAACCCAAACCAACCCCCAGACGACCCCGTAGGAGGTATAAACACCTCTCACAGGACCAATATAACTTGTAGGAACTGTCCGCGTGGTCCCAGGTCTCCCAATTTTAGAGTATGACGACAATTTGCCAAAATCACACTTAGATTTGAAAGCAAGCTGTAAAACGGTGAAAACCCAAACTAGTCCCCAAACGACCCCGTAGGAGGCACGAACACCTTGCATGAGACCAAGGTAACTTATAGGAACTCAGTGCGTAGTCTCAAGTCTCCCAGTTTGAGTGTATGATCATAATTTGTAAAAATCACACTTAGACTTAAAAACAAGCCGTTAAAAGGTGAAAACCCAAACCAGCACCCAAACGACCCCGCAGGAGGCACGAAGAACTCGCATGGGACCAATGTAACTTGTAGGAACTGGCACGAACACCTCGCATGGGACCAATGTCACATATAGGAACTGGCCGCCTAGTCTCGGGTCTCCTGGTTATTGAGTATGATGATAATTGGAAAAAATCATACTTAGACTTAAAAACAAGCCGTTAGATGGTGAAAACAAAAACCAGCCCCCAAACGACGTCGTAAGAGGCACGGACACCTCGCACAGGATCAATGTAACTTGTACGAACTGATCGCGTAGTCCCGGGTCTCCCTATTTAAGAGTACGATGATAATTTGCAAAAATCACACTTAAATTAAAAATAAGTTGTTAACGGGTGAAAACCAAAGCCAACCCACAAACGACCCCGTAGGAGGCACGGACACCTCACACCGGACCAATGTAACTTGTAGGAGCAGACCGCATAGTCTCGGGTCTCTCGGTTTGAGAGTATGGAAATAATTTGCAAAAATCACACTTAGAGATAAAAAGAAGCCGTTAAAGTGTGAAAACCAAAACGAGCCCCCAAACGACCCCGTAGGGGGGACGTACACCTCGCATGGGACCAATGAAACTTGTAGTAACTAAACGCTTAGTCTTGTGTCTCCCGATTTGAGAGTATGACGATAATTAGCAAAAATCACACTTAAGACTTAAAAATAAGCCGTTGAAGGGTGAAAAACCAAACCAACCCCCAGACGACCCCGTAGGAGGCATGAACACCTCTCACGGGACCAGTAAAACTTATAGGGACTCTCCGCGTGGTCCCGGGTCTCCCAGTTTTAGAGTATGATGATAATTTGCAAAAATGACACTTAGATTTAAAAACAAGCCGTTAAAGGGTAAAAACCCAAACCAGGCCCCAAATGACCCTGTAGGAGGCATGAACACCTCGCACGAGACCAATGCAACTTGTAGGAACTGAACGCGTAGTCCCGAGTCTCCTAGTTTGAGAGTAAGATGATAATTTGCAAAAATCAGACTTAGACTTAAAAACAAGTTGTTAAAGGGTGAAAACCCAATCCAGCCCCAAACGACCCTATAGGGGGCACAGATAACTCGCACGGGACCAATGTAACTTGTAGGAACTGTCGGTGTAGTCCCGGGTCTCCCACTTTGAGAGTACAACGATAATTTGCAAAAATAACACTTAGACTTGAAAACATTCCTCTAAAGCGTGAAAACCCAAATAAGGCCCCAAATGACACCGTAGGAGGCACCAACACCTCGTACGGGACCAATGTAACTTATAGGAACTGACTGCGTAGTCTCGGGTCTCTTGGTTTCAGAGTATGATAATAATTTGCAAAAATCACACTTACACTTTAAAATAAGCCGTTAAAGGGTGAAAACCCAAACCAGCCCCCAAACGAAACCATAGGGGCAACGACACCTCGCACGGGACCAATGTAACTTGTAGGAATGGATCGTGTAGTCCCGGGTCTACCGGATTGAGAGTATGATGATAATTTGCAAAAATCACACTTAGACTTAAAAACAAGCCGTTAAAGGGTGAAAACCCAAACTAGCCCCCAAACGACCCTGTAGGAGGCACGGACACCTCACACGGGACCAATGTAACTTATAAGAACTGACCGCGTAGTCCCGGATCTGACAGTTTTAGAGTATGATGATAATTTGAAAAAATCACACTAAGACTTAAAAATAAGCGATTAAAGGGTGAAAACCCAAACCAGACCACAAACGACCCCGTAGGAGGCATGAACACCTCGCACGAGACCAACGTAACTTGTTGGAACTGACCGCGTAGTTAGGGTCTCCCGATTTAAGAGTACGACAATAATTTGCAAAAATCACACTTAAACTTAAAAACAAGTTGTTGAAGGTTGAAAACCTAAACCAGCCCCCAAACGACCCCGTACGAGGCACGAACACCTCGCACGGGACCAATGTAACTTGTAGCAACTGACCGCGTAGTCCCGGGTCTCCCGGTTGGAGAATATGACGATAAATTGCAAAAATTACACTTAGACTTAAAATCAAACCGTTAAAGGGTGAAAACCCAAACCAACCCCCAGACGACCCCGTAGGAGGCATGGAAACCTCTCATGGGACCAATATAACTTGTAGGAACTATTCGCATGGTCCCGGGTCTCCCAGTTTTAGAGTATGACGATAATTTGCCAAAATCACATTTAGATTTAAAAACAAGTCGTTAAACGGTGAAAACCCAAACCAGGCCCCAAACGACCCCGTCGGAGGCACGAACACCTCGCACGAGACCAAGGTAACTTATAGGAACTCACTGCGTAGTCTCAAGTCTCCCAGTTTGAGAGTATGATGATAATTTGCAAAAATCACACTTAGACTTAAAAACAAGCCGATAAAAGGTGAAAACCAAAACCAGCCCCCAAACGACCCCGCAGGAGGCATGAAGAACTCGCACGACACCAATTTGACTTGTAGGAACTGACCTCTTAGTCCCGGGACTCCCGCTTTGAAAGTATGACGATAATTTGCAAAAATCGAACTTAGACTTAAAAACAAACCGTTAAAGGGTGAAAATCCAAACCAACACCCAAACGAACCCGTAGGAGGCACGAACACCTCGCACGGGACCAATGTAACTTGTAGGAACTGACTGCGTAGTATCGGGTCTCCCGGTATGAGATTATGATGATAATTCGGAAAAATAAACTTAGACTTAAAAAAAAGAAGTTAACAGGTGAAAAGCCAAACTAGCCGCCAAAGGACCCCGTAGGATGCACGAACATCTCGCACGGGACTAATGTAACTTGTAAGAACTGACCGCGTAGTCCCGGGTGTCCTGGTTTGAGAATATGAAGATAATTTGCAGAAATCACACTTAGACTTAAAACGAAACCATTAAAGGGTGAAAACCCAAACCAACCCCCAGACGACCCCGTAGGAGGCATGGACACCTCTCACGAGACCAATATAACTTGTAGAACTGTCCGCATGGTCCTGGGTCACACAGTTTTAGAGTATGATTATAATTTGACAAAATCACACTTCGATTTAAAAACAAGCCGTTAAACAGTGAAAACCCAAACCAGCCCCCAAACGACCTCGTAGGAGGCACGGACACCTCACACGGGACCAATGTAACTTGTAGGAACTGATCGTGTAGTGCTGGGTCTCCCGATTTGAGAATATGATGATAATTTGTAAATATCACACTTAGACTTAAAATCAAACCGTAAAAGGGTGAATACCCAAACCAACCCCCAGACGACCCCGTAGGAGGCATGAACACCTCTCACGGGACCAGTATAACTTGTAGGAACTGTTCGCGTGGTCCTAGGTCTCCCAATTTTAGAGTATGACGATATTTTGCCAAAATCACATTTAGATTTAAAAACAAGTCGTTAAACGATGAAAACCCAAACTAGGCCCCAAACGACCCTGTAGGAGGCACGAACACCTCGCACGAGACCAAGGTCACTTATAGGAACTCAGTGCGTAGTCTCAAGTCTCCCAGTTTGAGTGTATGATCATAATTTGTAAAAATCACACTTAGACTAAAAAATGAGCCGTTAAAAGGTGAAAACCCAAATCCAACCCCCAAACGACCCCGCAAGAGGCACGAAGAACTCGCACGGCACCAATGTGACTTGTAGGAACTGACCACCTAGTCCCGGGTCTCCCGCTTTGAGAGTGTGACGATCATTTGGAAAAATCACACTTAGACTTAAAAATAAACCGTTAAAGGGTGAAAACCCAAACCAACACTCAAACGACCCCGTGGGAGGCATGAACACCTCACACGGGACCAATGTAACTTGTAGGAACTGACCGCGTAGTCTCGGGTCTCCCGGTTTGAGAGTATGATGATAATTTCCAAAAATAAACTTAGACTTAAAAAAAGCCGTTAACAGGTGAAAACCCAAACCCTGCAAGAGGCACGAGGAACTCGCACGGGACTAATGTGACTTGTAGGAACTGACCGCGTAGTCCCGGGTCTCCCGCATTGAGAGTATGACGATAATTTGAAAAAATCGCACTTAGACTAAAAAACAAACCTTTAAAGGGTGAAAACCCAAACCAGCACTCAAACGACCCCATATGAGGCACGGACACCTCACACGGGACCACTGTAACTTGTAGGAATTGACCGCGTAGTCTCGGGTCTCCCGATTTTAGAGTACGATGATAATTTTCAAAAATAAACTTAGAGTTAAAAACACGCAGTTAACAGGTGAAAACCCAAACCCTGCATGAGGCACGAACACCTCGCACGGGACCAATGTGACTTTTAGGAACTGACCCTGCGTAATCCCGGGTCTCCTGCTTTGAGAGTATGACGATAATTTGAAAAAATTGCACTTAGACTAAAAAACAAACCTTTAAAGGGTGAAAACCCAAACCAGCACTCAAACGACCCCGCATGAGGTACGAACCCCTCACACGGGATTAATGTGACATGTAGGAACTGACCACGTAGTCCCGGGTCTCCCGCTTTGAGAGTATGACGATAATTTTCAAAAACAAACTTAGGCTTAAAAAAAAGTAGATAAACCCAAACCCTACAAGAAGCACGAGGAACTCGCATGGGTCCAATGTGACTTGTAGGAACTGACCACGTAGTCCCGGGTCTCCCGCTTTGAGAGTATGACAATAATTTAAAAAAATCGCACTTAGACTAAAAAATAAACCGTTAAAGGGTGAAACCCCAAACCAGCACTCAAACGACCCCGTAGGAGGCACGAACACCTCACATGGGACCAATGTAACTTGTAGGAACTGACCGCGTAGTCTCGGGTCTACCGGTTTGAGAGTATGCTGATAATTTGAAAAAATAAACTTAGACATAAAAATAAGCAGTTAACACGTGAAAGCCCAAACCCTGCAAGAGGCACGAACGAGGAACTCGTACGGGACCTATGTGACTTGTAGGAACTGACCGCGTAGTCCCGGGTGTCCCAGTTTGAGAGTATGACGATAATTTTCAAAAATAAACTTAGAGTTAAAAACAAGTAGTTAACAGGTGAAAACCCAAACCCTGCATGACGCATGAGGAACTCGCACGGGACCAATGTGACCTTTAGGAACTGACCGCGTAGTCCCGGGTCTCCCTCTTTGAGAGTATGACAATAATTTGAAAAAATCGCACTTAGACTAATAAACAAACCGTTAAAGGGTGAAAACCCAAACCATCACTCAAACGAACCCGTAGGAGGCACGAGAACCTCACACGGGACCAATGTGACATGTAGGAACTGACCGCGTAGTCCTGGGTCTCCCGCTTTGAGAGTATGACAATAATTTTCAAAAATAAACTTAGACTGAAAAACAAGTAGTTAACAGGTGAAAACCCAAACCCTGCAAGAGGCACGAGGAACTCGCACGGGACCAATGTGACTTGTAGGAACTGACCGCGTAGTCCCGGGTCTCTCGCTTTGAGAGTATGATGATAATTTGAAAAAATCGCACTTAGACTAAAAAACAAACCGATAAAGGGTGAAAACCCAAACCAACATTCAAACGAGCCCGTAGGAGGCACGAACACCTCACACGCGATCAATGTGACATGTAGGAACTGACCACGTAGTCCAGGTTCTCCCGCTTTGAGAGTATGACGATAATTTTCAAAAATAAACTTAGACTTAAAAAAAAGTAGTTAAACCTAAACCCTGCAAGAGGCACGAGGAACTCGCATGGGACCAATGTCACTTGTAGGAACTGACCAAGTAGTCCCGGGTCTCCCGCTTTGAGAGTATGATAATAATTTGAAAAAATCGCACTTAGACTAAAAAACAAACCGTTAAAGGGTGAAAACCCAAACCAGCACTCAAACGACCCCGTAGGAGGCACGAACACCTCACATGGGACCAAGGTAACTTGTAGGAACTGGCCACGTAGTCTCGGGTCTACCGATTTGAGAGTATGCAGATAATTTGCAAAAATAAACTTAGACATAAAAACAAGCAGTTAACACGTGAAAACCCAAACCCTGCAAGAGGCACGAGGAACTCGCACGGGACCTATGTGACTTGTAGGAACTGACCGCGTAGTCCCGGGTGTCCCGGTTTGGGAGTATGACGATAATTTTCAAAAATAAACTTAGACTTAAAACAAGCAGTTAACAGGTGAAAACCCAAACCCTGCAAGAGGCACGAGGAACACGCACGGGACTAATGTGACTTGTAGGAACTGACCGCGTAGTCCCGGGTCTCCCGCATTGAGAGTATGACGATAATTTGAAAAAATCGCACTTAGACTAAAACACAAACTATTAAAGGGTGAAAACCCAAACGAGCACTCAAACGACCCCATAGGAGGCACGAACACCTCACACGGGACCAATGTAACTTGTAGGAGTTGACCGCGTAGTATCGGGTCTCCCGATTTTAGAGTACGATGATAATTTTCAAAAATAAACTTAGAGTTAAAAACACGCAGTTAACAGGTGAAAACCCAAACCCTGCATGAGGCACGAACACCTCGCACGGGACCAATGTGACTTTTAGGAACTGACCCTGCGTAATCCCGGGTCTCCCGCTTTGAGAGTATGACGATAATTTGAAAAAATTGCACGTAGACTAAAAAACAAACCTTTAAAGGGTGAAAACCCAAACCAGCACTCAAACGACCCCGCATGAGGTACGAACCCCTCACACGGGATTAATGTGACATGTAGGAACTGACCACGTAGTCCCGGGTCTCCCGCTTTGAGAGTATGACGATAATTTTCAAAAACAAACTTAGACTTAAAAAAAAGTAGATAAACCCAAACCCTACAAGAAGCACGAGGAACTCGCATGGGTCCAATGTGACTTGTAGGAACTGACCACGTAGTCCCGGGTCTCCCGCTTTGAGAGTATGACAATAATTTAAAAAAATCGCACTTAGACTAAAAAATAAACCGTTAAAGGGTGAAACCCCAAACCAGCACTCAAACGACCCCGTAGGAGGCACGAACACCTCACATGGGACCAATGTAACTTGTAGGAACTGACCGCGTAGTCTCGGGTCTACCGGTTTGAGAGTATGCTGATAATTTGAAAAAATAAACTTAGACATAAAAATAAGCAGTTAACACGTGAAAGCCCAAACCCTGCAAGAGGCACGAACGAGGAACTCGCACGGGACCTATGTGACTTGTAGGAACTGACCGCGTAGTCCCGAGTGTCCCAGTTTGAGAGTATGACGATAATTTTCAAAAATAAACTTAGAGTTAAAAACAAGTAGTTAACAGGTGAAAACCCAAACCCTGCATGACGCATGAGGAACTCGCACGGGACCAATGTGACCTTTAGGAACTGACCGCGTAGTCCCGGGTCTCCCTCTTTGAGAGTATGACAATAATTTGAAAAAATCGCACTTAGACTAATAAACAAACCGTTAAAGGGTGAAAACCCAAACCAGCACTCAAACGAACCCGTAGGAGGCACGAGAACCTCACACGGGACCAATGTGACATGTAGGAACTGACCGCGTAGACCTGGGTCTCCCGCTTTGAGAGTATGACGATAATTTTCAAAAATAAACTTAGACTGAAAAACAAGTAGTTAACAGGTGAAAACCCAAACCCTGCAAGAGGCACGAGGAACTCGCACCGGACCAATGTGACTTGTAGGAACTGACCGCGTAGTCCCGGGTCTCTCGCTTTGAGAGTATGATGATAATTTGAAAAAATCGCACTTAGACTAAAAAACAAACCGTTAAAGGGTGAAAACCCAAACCAGCACTCAAACGAGTCCGTAGGAGGCACGAACACCTCACACGCGATCAATGTGACATGTAGGAACTGACCACGTAGTCCAGGGTCTCCCGCTTTGAGAGTATGATGATAATTTTCAAAAATAAACTTAGACTTACAAAAAAGTAGTTAAACCTAAACCCTGCAAGAGGCACGAGGAACTCGCATGGGACCAATGTCACTTGTAGGAACTGACCAAGTAGTCCCGGGTCTCCCGCTTTGAGAGTATGATAATAATTTGAAAAAATCGCACTTAGACTAAAAAACAAACCGTTAAAGGGTGAAAACCCAAACCAGCACTCAAACGACCCCGTAGGAGGCACGAACACCTCACATGGGACCAAGGTAACTTGTAGGAACTGGCCACGTAGTCTCGGGTCTACCGATTTGAGAGTATGCCGATAATTTGCAAAAATAAACTTAGACATAAAACCAAGCAGTTAACACGTGAAAACCCAAACCCTGCAAGAGGCACGAGGAACTCGCACGGGACCTATGTGACTTGTAGGAACTGACCGCGTAGTCCCGGGTGTCCCGGTTTGGGAGTATGACGATAATTTTCAAAAATAAACTTAGACTTAAAACAAGCAGTTAACAGGTGAAAACCCAAACCCTGCAAGAGGCACGAGGAACTCGCACGGGACTAATGTGACTTGTAGGAACTGACCGCGTAGTCCCGGGTCTCCCGCATTGAGAGTATGACGATAATTTGAAAAAATCGCACTTAGACTAAAACACAAACTACTAAAGGGTGAAAACCCAAACGAGCACTCAAACGACCCCATAGGAGGCACGAACACCTCACACGGGACCAATGTAACTTGTAGGAGTTGACCGCGTAGTATCGGGTCTCCCGATTTTAGAGTACGATGATAATTTTCAAAAATAAACTTAGAGTTAAAAACACGCAGTTAACAGGTGAAAACCCAAACCCTGCATGAGGCACGAACACCTCGCACGGGACCAATGTGACTTTTAGGAACTGACCCTGCGTAATCTCGGGTCTCCCGCTTTGAGAGTATGACGATAATTTGAAAAAATTGCACTTAGACTAAAAAACAAACCTTTAAAGGGTGAAAACCCAAACGAGCACTCAAACGACCCCGCATGAGGTACGAACACCTCACACGGGATTAATGTGACATGTAGGAACTGACCACGTAGTCCCGGGTCTCCCGCTTTGAGAGTATGACGATAATTTTCAAAAATAAACTTAGACTTAAAAAAAAGTAGATAAACCCAAACCCTACAAGAAGCACGAGGAACTCGCATGGGACCAAGTGACTTGTAGGAACTGACCACGTAGTCCCGGGTCTCCCTCTTTGAGAGTATGACAATAATTTAAAAAAATCGCACTTAGACTAAAAAATAAACCGTTAAAGGGTGAAACCCCAAATCAGCACTCAAACGACCCCGTAGGAGGCACGAACACCTCACATGGGACCAATGTAACTTGTTGGAACTGATCGCGTAGTCTCGGGTCTACCGGTTTGAGAGTATACCGATAATTTGAAAAAATAAACTTAGACATAAAAATAAGCAGTTAACACGTGAAATCCCAAACCCTGCAGGAGGCACGAACGAGGAACCCGCACGGGACCTATGTGACTTATAGGAACTGACCGCGTAGTCCCGGGCGTCCCAGTTTGAGAGTATGACGATAATTTTCAAAAATAATCTTAGAGTTAAAAACAAGTAGTTAACAGGTGAAAACCCAAACCCTGCATGACGCATGAGGAACTCGCACGGGACCAATGTGACCTTTAGGAACTGACCGCGTAGTCCCGGGTCTCCCACTTTGAGAGTATGACAATAATTTGAAAAAATCGCACTTAGACTAATAAACAAACGGTTAAAGGGTGAAAACCCAAACCAGCACTCAAACAAACCCTGCAAGAGGCACGAGGAACTCGCACGGGACCAATGTGACTTGTAGGAACTGACCGCGTAGTCCCGGGTCTCTCGCTCTGAGAGTATTATGATAATTTGAAAAAATCGCACTCAGACTAAAAAACAAACCGTTAAAGGGTGAAAACCCAAACCCGAACTCAAACGACCCCGTAGTAAGCACGAACACCTCACACGGGATCAATGTGACATGTCAGAACTGACCACGTAGTCCAGGGTCTCCCGCTTTGAGAGTATGACGATAATTTTCAAAAATAAACTTAGACTTAAAAAAAAGTAATTAAACCTAAACCCTGCAAGAGGCACGAGGAACTCGCATGGGACCAATGTCACTTGTAGGAACTGACCAAGTAGTCCCGGGTGTCCCGGTTTGAGAGTATGATAATAATTTGAAAAAATCGCACTTAGACTAAAAAACAAACCGTTAAAGGGTGAAAACCCAAACCAGCACTCAAACGACCCCGTAGGAGGCACGAACACCTCACATGGGACCAAGGTAACTTGTAGGAACTGGCCGCATAGTCTCGGGTCTACCGATTTGAGAGTATGCCGATAATTTGCTAAAATAAACTTAGACATAAAAATAAGCAGTTAACACGTGAAAACCCAAACCCTGCAAGACGCACGAGGAACTCGCACGGGACCTATGTGACTTGTAGGAACTGACCGCGTAGTCCCGGGTGTCCCGGTTTGAGAGTATGACGATAATTTTCAAAAATAAACTTAGAGTTAAAAACAAGTTGTTAACAGGTGAAAACTCAAACCCTGCATGACGCACGAGGAACTCGCACGGGAACAATGTGACTTGTAGGAACTGACCGCGTAGTCCCGGGTCTCCCGCTTTGAGAGTATGACGATAATTTGAAAAAATCACACTTAGAATAAAAAACAAACCGTTAAAGGGTGAAAGCCCAAACCAGCACTCAAACGAACACGTAGGAGGCACGAAAACCTCACACGGGACCAATGTGGCATGTAGGAACTGACCGCGTAGTCCCGGGTCTCCCGCTTTGAGAGTATGACGATAATTTTCAAAAATAAACTTAGACTGAAAAATAAGTAGTTAACAGGTGAAAACCTAAACCCTGCAAGAGGCACGAGGAACTCGCACGGGACCAATGTGACTTCTAGGAACTGACCACGTAGTCCCGGGTCTCCCGCTTTGAGAGTATGATAGTAATTTGAAAAAATCACACTTAGACATAAAAACAAACCGTTAAAGGGTGAAAACCCAAACCATCACTCAAACGACCCCATAGGATGCACGAACACCTCACACGGGACCAATGTAACTTGTAGGAACTAACCGCGTTGTCTCGGGTCTCCCACTTTGAAAGTATGCCAATAATTTGCAAATATAAATTTAGACTTAAAAATAAGGAGTTAACACGTGAAAACCCAAACCCTGCAAGAGGCACGAGGAACTCGCACGGGACCAGTGTGACTTGTAGGAACCGACCGCGTAGTCCCGGGTGTCCCGGTTTGAGAGTATGACGATAATTTTCAAAAATAAACTTAGAGTTAAAAACAAGTAGTTAACAGGTGAAAACCCAAACCCTGCAAGAGACACGAACAACTCGGACGGGACCAATGTAACTTGTAGGAAATGTCCGCGTCGTCCTAGGTCTCCCGCTTTGAGAGTATGACGATACATTGTAAAAATCGAACTTAGACTTAAAAGCAAGCCGTTAAAGGGTGAAAACCCAAACCATGCCCCAAACGACTCCGTAGGAGGCACGAACACCTCGCACGAGTACAATGTAACTTGTAGGAACTGACCGTGTAGTCCCGAGTCTCCCAGTTTGAGTGTATGATGATAATTTGCAAAAATCACACTTTGACTTAAAAACAAGTCGTTAAAGGGTGAAAACCCAAAACCTACCCCCAAACGACCATGTAGGAGGAAAGAACTATTCACACGGGACTAATGCTACTTGTAGGAACTGTCCGCGTCGTCCCGGGTCTCTCGCTTTGACAGTATGATGATTCTTTGCAAAAATTGTACTTAGACTTAAAAGCAAGCCGTTAAAGGGTGAAAACTCAAACCAGGCCGCACGAACACCTCTCACGAGAGCAATGAAACTTGTAGGAACTGACCGCGTAGTTTTGAGTCTCCCAGTACAGTATGATGATAATTTCAAAAAACCACACTTAGGCTTAAAAATAAGCTGTTAAAGGGTGAAAACCCAAACGAGGCCCCAAACGACCCTATAGGAGGCACGAGGAACTCACATGGGACCAATGTGACTTGTCGGAACTTACAGCGTAGTCTTGGGTCTCCCCCTTTGAGAGTATGATGATAATTTGCAAAAATCGCACTTAGACTTAAGAACAAATCGTTAAAGGATGAAAACCCAAACCAACACCCAAACGACCCCGTAGGAGGCACGAACACCTCGCACGGGACCATTGTAACTTGCGGGAACTGACCACGTAGTCTCGGGTCTCCCGGTTTGAGAGTATGACGATAATTTCCAAAAATAAACTTAGACTTAAAAACAAGCAGTTAACAGGTGAAAACCTAAACCAGCCGCCAAAGGACCCCGTAGGATGCACGGACACCTCGCACGGGACTAATGTAACTTGTAGAAACTAACCGCGTTGTCCTCGGTCTCCTGGTTTGAGAATATGACGATAATTTGCAAAAATCACACTTAGACTTAAAAACAAGTCGTTAAAGGGTGAAAACCCAAACCATCCGTCAAAGGACGCCGTAGGATGCACGAACACCTCGCACGGGACTAATGTAACTTATAGGAACTGATTGTGTAGTCCCGGGTCTACTAGTTTGAGAGTATGACGATAATTTGTGAAAACCGCACTTAGACTTAAAAACAAGCCGTTAAAGGGTGAAAACCCAAACCTCCCCCCAAACGACCCCGTAGGAGGCACGAACACCTCACACGGCACCAATGTAACATGTAGGAACTGACCGCGTAGTCCCGGGTCTCCCGATTTGAGAGTATGACGATAATTAAAAAAAATCGCACTTAGACTAAAAAATAAACCGTTAAAGGGTGAAAACCCAAACCAGCACTCAAACGACCCCGTAGGAGGAACGAACACCTCACACGGGACCAATGTAACTTGTAGAAACTGACCGCGTAGTCTCGGGTCTCCCGGTTTGAGAGTATGATGATAATTTACAAAAATAAACTTAGACTTAAAAATAAGAAGTTAACACGTGAAAACCCAAACCCTTCAAGAGGCACGAGGAACTCGCACGGGACCAATGTGACTTGTAGGAACTGACCGCGTAGTCCCGGGTCTCCCGCTTTGAGAGTATGATGTTAATTCTCAAAAATAAACTTAGACATAAAAATAAACCGTTAAAGGGGGAAAACCCAAACCAGCACTCAAACGACCCCGTAGGAGGCACGAACACCTCACACGGGACCAATGTGACATGTAGGAACTGACCGTGTAGTCCCAGGTCTCCCTCTTTGAGAGTATGACGATAATTTTCAAAAATAATCTTAGACTTAAAACCAAGTTGTTAACAGGTGAAAACCCAAACCCTGCAAGAGGCACGAGGAACTCGCACGAGACCAATGTGACTTGTAGGAACTGACCGCGTAGTTTCGGGTCTCCCGCTTTGAGAGTATGACGATAATCTGAAAAAATCGCACTTAGACTATAAAAACAAAGCGTTAATGGGTGAAAACCCAAAGCAACAGTCAAACGACCCCGTAGGAGGCACGAACACCTCACACGGGACCAATGTAACTGATAGGAACTGACCGCGTAGTCTCGAGTCTCCAGGTTTGAGAGTATGACGATGATTTGCAAAAATCGCAGTTAGACTAAAAAATAAACCGTTAAAGGGTGAAAGCCTAAACCAGCACTCAAACGACCCAGTAGGAGCTACGAACACCTCACACGGGACCAATGTGACATGTAGGAACTGACCGCGTAGTCCCGGGTCTCCCGCTTTGAGAGTATGATGATAATTTTCAAAAATAAACTTAGACATAAAAACAAGTAGTTAACAGGTGAAAACCCAAACCCTGCAAGAGGCACTAGGAACCCGCACGGGACCAATGTGACTTGTAGGAACTTACCGCGTAGTCCCGGGTCTCCCGCTTTGAGAGTATGACGATAATTTGAAAAAATCGCACTTAGACTATAAAACAAACCGTTAAAGGGTGAAACCCCAAACCAGCACTCAAACGACCCCGTATGAGGCACGAACACCTCACACGGGACCAATGTGACTTGTTGGAACTGACCGCATAGTCCCGGGCCTCCCGCTTTGAGAGTATGACGATAATTTGAAAAAATCGCACTCAGACTAAAAAACAAACCGTTAAAGAGTGAAAACCCAAACCAGCACTCAAACGATCCCGTAGGAGGGACGGACACCTCACACGAGACCAATGTGACATGTAGGAACTGACCGCGTAGTCCCGGGTCTCCCCCTTTGAGAGTATGACGATAATTTTCAAAAATATACTTAGACTTAAAAACAAGTAGTTAACAGGTGAAAACCCAAACCCTGCAAGAGGCACGAGGAACTCGCACGCGACCAATGTGACTTGTAGGAACTGACCGCGTAGTCCCGGGTCTCCCGCTTTGAGAGTATGACGATAATTAGAAACAATCGCACTTAGACTAAAAAACAAACTGTTAAAGGGTGAAAACCCAAACCAGCACTCAAACAACCTCGTAGGAGGCACGAACACCTCATACGGGACCAATGTAACTTATAGGAACTGACCGCGTAGTCTCGAGTCTCCTGGTTTGAGAGTATGACGATAATTTGCAAAAATAAACTTTGACTTAAAACAAGCAGTTAACACGTGAAAACCCAAACCCTGCAAGAGGGAAGAGGAACTCACACGGTACCAATGCGACTTGTAGGAACTGACCACGTAGTCCCGGGTCTCCCGCTTTGAGAGTATGATGATAATTTTAAAAAATAAACTTAGACTTAAAAACAAGTAGTTAACAGGTGAAAACCCAAACCCTGCAAGAGGCACGAGGAACTCGCAAGGGACTAATGTTACTTGTAGGAACTGACCACGTAGTCTCAGGTCTCCCGCTTTGAGAGTATGACGATAATTTGAAAAAATTGCACTTAGACTAAAAAACAAACCGTTAAAGGGTGAAAACCCAAACCAGCACCCAAACGACCCCGTAGGAGGCACGAACACCTCATGCGGGACCAATGTAACTTGTAGGAACTCACCGCGTAGTCTCCGGTCTCTCGATTTGAGAGTATGACGATAATTTGTAAAAATAAACTTAGACTTAAAAACAAGCAGTTAACAGTTGAAAACCCAAACCCTGCAAGAGGCACGAGGAACTCGCACGGGACCATTGTGACTTGTAGGAACTGATCGCGTAGTCCCGGGTCTCCCACTTTGAGAGTATGACGATAATTTTTAAAAATCGCACGTAGACTTAAAAACGAACCGTTAAAGGGTGAAAACCCAAACCAGCACCCAAACGACCCGGTAGGAGGCACAAAAACCACGCACGGGACCATTGTAACTTGCTGGAACTGACCGCGTAGTCTCGGGTGTCCAGGTTTGAGAGTATGATGATAATTTGAAAAAATAAACTAATACTTAAAAACAAGCAGTTAACAGGTGAAAACCCAAACCAGCTGCCAAAGGAACCCGTAGGATGCACAGACACCTCGGACGGGACTAATGTAACTTGTAGGAACTGAACGCATAGTCACCGGTCTCCTGGTTTGAGAATAAGATGATAATTTGCAAAAATCACACTTAGACTTAAAAATAAGCCGTTAAAGGGTGAAAACCCAAACCAACCGTCAAAGGACCCCGTAGGATGCACGAACACCTCGCACGGGACTAATGTAACTTATAGGAACTGATCCCGTAGTCCCGGGTCTATTAGTTTGAGAGTATAAAGATAATTTGTGAAAACCACACTTAGACTTAAAATCAAGCCGTTAAAGGGTGAAAACCCAAACCTCCCCCCAAACGACCCCGTCGGAGACACGAACACCTAACACGGCACCAATGTAACATGTAGGAACTGACCGCGTAGTCCTGGGTGTCCCGATTTGAGAATATGATTATAATTTGCAAAAATCACACTTAGATCTAAAATCAAACCGTAAAATGGGGAAAACCCAAACCAACCCCCAGACGACTCCGTAGGAGGCATGAACACCTCTCACAGGACCAATATAACTTGTAGGAACTGGCCGCATGGTCCCGGGTTTCCCAGTTTTAGAGTATGATGATAATTTGCCAAAATCACACATAGATTTAAAAACAAGTCGTTAAACGGTGAAAACCCAAACCAGGCCCCAAACGACCCTGTAGGAGGCACGAACACCTCGCACGACCCAGTACAGTATGACGGAACATTGTAAAAATCACACTTAGATTTAAAAACAAGCCGTTAAATGGTGAAAACCAAAACGAGGCCTCAAATGACCCTGCGGGAGGCACGAGGAACTGGCACGGGACCAATGTGACTTGTAGGAACTGACAGCGTAGTCCCGGGTCTACCGCTTTGAGAGTATGACAATAATTTGCAAAAATCGCACTTAGACTTAAATACAAACCGTTAAAGGGTGAAAACCCAAACCAACACCCAAACGACCCCGTAGGAGGCACGAACACCTCGCACAGGACCATTGTAACTTGCAGGAACTGACCGCGTAGTCTCGGGTCTCCCGGTTTGAGAGTATGGAGATAATTTGCAAAAATAAACTTAGACTTAAAAACAAGTAGTTAAGAGGTGAAAACCCAAACCAGCCGCCAAAGGACTCCGTAGGATGCTCGGACACCTCGCACAGGACTAATGTAACTAGTAGGAACTGATCGCGTAGTCTCGGGTCTACTAGTTTGAGAGTATGACGATAATTTGTGAAAACCACACTTAGACTTAAAAACCAGCCGTTAAAGGGTGAAAACGCAAACCTCCCCCCAAACGACCCTGTAGAAGGCACGAACACCTCACACGGCACCAATGTAACATGTAGGAATTGATCGCGTAGTCCTGCGTCTCCCGATTTGAGAATATGATGATAATTTGCAAAAATCACACTTAGACTTAAAATCAAACCGTTAAACGTGGATAACCCAAACCAACCCCCAGACGAACCCGTAGGAGGCATGAACACCTCTCACGGGACCAATATAACTTGTAGGAACTGGCCGCGTGGTCCCGGGTCTCCTAGTTTTAGAGTATGACGATAATTGGCCAAAATCACACATAGATTTAAAAACAAGTCGTTAAACGGTGAAAACCCAAACCAGGCCCCAAACGACCTTGTAGGAGGCACGAACACCTCACACGAGACCAAGGTAACTTGTAGGAACTCATTGTGTAGAATCAAGTCTCCAAGTTCGAGCGTATGATGATAATTTGCAAAAATCGCACTTAGACTTAAAAACAAGCCGTTAAAAGGTGAAAACCCAAACCAGCCCCCAAACGACCCCGCAGGAGGCACAAAGAACTCGCACGGGACCAAGGTGACTTGTAGGAACTGATCGCATAGTCCCGGGTCTCCCGCTTTGAGAGTATGACGATAATTTGAAAAAATCGCACTTAGACTTAAAAACAAACCGTTAAAGGGTGAAAACCCAAACCAGCACTCAAATGACCCCGTAGGAGGCACGAAAACCTCGCACGGGACCAATGTGACATGTAGGAACTGACCGCGTAGTCTCGGGTCTCCCGCTTTGAGAGTATGAGGATAATTTACAAAAATAAACTTAGACTTAAAAACTAGTAGTTAACAGGTGAAAACCCATAATTTACAAGAGGCACGAGGAACTCGCACGGGACCAATGTGACTTGTAGGAACTGGCCGCGTAGTCCCGGTTCTCCCGCTTTGAGAGTATAACGATAATTAGAAAAAATCGCACTTAGACTAAAAAACAAACCGTTAAAGGGTGAAAACCCAAACCAGCACTCAAACGATCCCGTAGGAGGGACGAACACCTCACACGGGACCAATGTGACATGTAGGAACTAACCGCGTAGTCCTGGGTCTCCCCCTTTGAGAGTATGACGATAATTTTCAAAAATAAACTTAGACTTAAAAACAAGTAGTTAACAGGTGAAAACCCAAACCCTACAAGAGGCACGAGGAACTCGCACGCGACCAATGTGACTTGTAGGAACTGACCGCGTAGTCCCGGGTCTCCCGCTTTTAGCGTATGACGATAATTAGAAAAAATCGCACTTAGACTAAAAAACAAACTGTTAAAGGGTGAAAACCCAAACCAGCACTCAAATAACCACGTAGGAGGCACGAACACCTCACACGGGACCAATGTAACTTATAGGAACTGACCGCGTAGTCTCGGGTCTCCTGGTTTGAGAGTATGACGATAATTTGCAAAAATAAACTTTGGCTTAAAAACAAGCAGTTAACACGTGAAAACCCAAACCCTGCAAGAGGGAAGAGGAACTCGCACGGGACCAATGTGACTTGTAGGAACTGACCGCGTAGTCCCGGGTCTCCCGCTTTGAGAGTATGATGATAATTTTAAAAAATAAACTTAGACTTAAAAACAAGTAGTTAATAGGTGAAAACCCAAACCCTGCAAGAGGCACGAGGAACTCGCACGGGACTAATGTTACTTGTAGGAACTGACCGCGTAGTCTCAGGTCTCCCGCTTTGAGAGTATGACGATAATTTGAAAAAATCGCACTTAGACTAAAAAACAAACCGTTAAAGGGTGAAAACCCAAACCAACCCCCAGACGACCCCGTAGGAGGAATGAACACCTCTCACAGGACCAATATAACTTGTAGGAACTGGACTCATGGTCCCGGGTCTCCCAGTTTTAGAGTGTGATGATAATGTGCCAAAATCACACATAGATTTAAAAACAAGTCGTTAAACGGTGAAAACCCAAACCCTGTAAGAGGCACGAGGAACTCGCATGGGACCAATGTGACTTGTAGGAACTGAAAGCGTAGTCCCGGGTCTCCCGCTTTGAGAGTATGACGATAATTTTCAAAAATAAACTTAGACATAAAAATAAACCGTTAAAGGGTGAAAACCCAAACCAGAACTCAAACGACCCCGTAGGAGGCACGAACACCTCACACGGGACCAATGTGACATGTAGGAACTGACCGCGTAGTCCCGGGTCTCCCCCTTTGAGAGTATGACGATAATTTTCAAAAATAAACTTTGACTTAAAAACAAGTAGTTAACAGGTGAAAACCCAAACCCTGCAAGAGGCACGAGGAACTCTCACGCGACCAATGTGACTTGTAGGAACTGGCCGCGTAGTCCCGGGTCTCCCGCTTTGAGAGTATAACGATAATTTGAAAAAATCACACTTAGTCTAAAAAACAAACCGTTAAATGGTGAAAACCCAAACCAACACTCAAACGACCCCGTAGGAGGCATGAACACCTCACACGGGACCAATGTAACTTGTAGGAACTGACCGCGTAGTCTCGGGTCTCCCGCTTTGAGAGTATGACGATAATTTTCAAAAATAAACTTAGACTTAAAAACAAGTAGTTAAGAGGTGAAAACCCAAACCCAGCAAGAGGCACGAGGAACTCGCACGGGACGAATGTGACTTGTAGGAACTGACTGCGTAGTCTCGGGTCTCCCGCTTTTAGAGTATGACGATAATTTGTAAAAATCGCACTTAGACTAAAAGACAAACCGTTAAAGGATGAAAACCTAAAGCAACAGTCAAACGACCCCGTAGGAGGCATGAACACCTCACATGGGACCAATGTAACTTATAGAAACTGACCGCATAGTCTTGGGTCTCCCGGTTTGAGAGTATGACGATAATTTGCAAAAATAAACTTAGACTTAAAAACAAGAAGTTAACACGTGAAAACCCAAACCCTGTAAGAGGCACGAGGAACTCGCACGGGACCAATGTGACTTGTAGGAATTGACCGCGTAGTCCCGGGTCTCCCGCTTTGAGAGTATGACGATAATTTTCAAAAATAAATTTAGACTTAAAAACAAGTAGTTAAGAGGTGAAAACCCAAACCCTGCAAGAGGCACGAGGAACTCGCACGGGACCAATGTGACTTGTAGGAACTGAATGCGTAGTCTCGGGTCTCCCGCTTTGAGAGTATGACGATAATTTGAAAAAATTGCACTTAGACTAAAAGACAAACCATTAAAGGGTGAAAACCCAAACCAGCAATCAAATGACCCCGTAGGAGGCACGAACACCTCACACGGGACCAATGTAACTTGTAGAAACTGCTCGCGTAGTCTCGGGTCTCCCGGTTTGAGAGTATGATGATAATTTGCAAAAATAAACTTAGACTTAAAAATAAGAAGTTAACACGTGAAAACCCAAACCCTGTAAGAGGCACGAGGAACTCGCACGGGACCAATGTGACTTGTAGGAACAAACCGCGTAGTCCCAGGTCTCCCGCTTTGAGAGTATGACGGTAATTTTCAAAAATAAACTTAGACTTAAAAATAAACCGTTAAAGGGTGAAAACCCAAACCAGAACTCAAACGACCCCGTAGGAGGTACGAACACCTCACATGGGACAAATGTGACATGTAGGAACTGACCGCGTAGTCCCGGGTCTCCCGCTTTGAGAGTATGACGATAATTTTTAAAAATAAACTTAGACTTAAAAACAAGTAGTTAATAGGTGAAAACCCAAACCCTGCAAGACCCACAAGGAACTCGCACGGGACCAATGTGACTTGTAGGAACTGACTGCGTAGTCTCGGGTCTCCCGCTTTGAGAGTATGACGATAATTTGAAAAAATCGCACTTAGACTAAAAGACAAACCGTTAAAGGGTGAAAACCCAAAGCAAAAGTCAAACGACCCCGTAGGAGGGATGAACACCTCACACGGGACCAATGTAACTTGTAGGAACTGACCGCGTAGTCTCGGGTCTCCCGGTTTGAGAGTATGACGATAATTTGCAAAAATCGCAGTTAGACTAAAAACAAACCGTTAAAGGGTGAAACCCAAACCAGCACTCAAACGACCCCGTAGGAGGCACGAACACCTCACACGGGACCAATGTGACATGTAGGAACTGACCGCGTAGTCCCGGGTCTCCCGCTTTGACAGTATGATGATAATTTTCAAAAATAAACTTAGACTTAAAAACAAGTAGTTAATAGGTGAAAACCCAAACCCTGCAACAAGGAACTCGCACGGGACCAATGTGACTTGTAGGAACTTACCGCGTAGTCACGGGTCTCCCTCTTTAATATTATGACGATAATTTGAAAAAATTGCACTTAGACTAAAAAACAAACCGTTAAAGGGTGAAAACCCAAACCAGCACTCAAACGACCCCGTAGGAGGCACGAACACCTCGCACGGGACCAATGTGACAAGTAGGAACTGACTGCGTAGTCCCGGGTCGCCCGCTTTGAGAGTATGACGATAATTTTCAAAAATAAACTTGGACTTAAAAACAATTAGTTAATAAGTGAAAACCCAAACCCTACAAGAGGCACGAGGAACTCGCACGCGACCAATGTGACTTGTAGGAACTAACCGCGTAGTCCCGGGTCTCCCGCTTTGAGAGTATAATGATAATTAGAAAAAATCGCACTTAGACTAAAAAACAAACCGTTAAAGGGTGAAAACCCAAACCAACACTCAAACGACCCCGTAGGAGGCACGAACACCTCACACGGGACCAATGTAACTTGTAGAAACTGATCGCGTAGTCCCGGGTCTCCCGGTTTGAGAGTATGACGATAATTTGCAAAAATAAACTTAGACTTAAAAACAAGAAGTTAACACGTGAAAACCCAAACCCTGTAAGAGGAACGAGGAACTCGCACGAGACCAATGTGACTTGTAGGAACTGACCGCGTAGTCCCGGGCCTCCCGCTTTGAGAGTATGACGATAATTTTCAAAAATAAACTTAGACTTAAAAATAAACGGTTAAAGGGTGAAAACCCAAACCAGAACTCAAACGACCCCGTAGGAGGCACGAACACCTCACACGGGACCAATGTGACATGTAGGTCCTGACCGCGTAGTCCCGGGTCTCCCCCTTCGAGAGTATGACGATAATTTTCAAAAATAAACTTAGACTTAAAAACAAGTAGTTAACAGGTGAAAACCCAAACCCTGCAAGAGGCACGAGGAACTCTCACGCGACCAATGAGACTTGTAGGAACTGGCCGCGTAGTCCCGGTTCTCCCTCTTTGAGAGTATAACGATAATTTGAAAAAATCGCACTTAGACTAAAAAACAAACCGTTAAAGGGTGAAAACCCAAACCAGGACTCAAACGACCCCGTAGGAGGCATGAACACCGCACACGGGACCAATGTGACTTGTAGGAATTGACTGCGTAGTCCCGGGTCTCCCGCTTTGAGAGTATGACGATAATTTTCAAAAATAAACATAGACTTAAAAACAAGTAGTTAAGAGGTGAAAACCCAAACCCTGCAAGAGGCACGAGGAACTCGCACGGGACCAATGTGACTTGTAGGAACTGACTCCGTACTATCGGGTCTCCCGCTTTGAGAGTATGACGATAATTTGAAAAAATCGCACTTAGACTAAAAGACAAACTGTTAAAGGGTGAAAACCCAAACCAACAATCAAACGACCCCGTAGGAGGCACGAACATCTCACACGGGACCAATGTAACTTGTAGAAACTGCCCGCGTAGTCTCGGGTCTCCCGGTTTGAGAGTATGATGATAATTTGCAAGAATAAACTTAGAGTTAAAAACAAGAAGTTAACACGTGAAAACCCAAACCCTGTAAGAGGCACGAGGAACTCGCACGGGACCAATGTGACTTGTAGGAACTAACCGCGTAGTCCCATGTCTCCCGCCTTGAGGGTATGACGGTAATTTTCAAAAATAAACTTAGACTTAAAAATAAACCGTTAAAGGGTGAAAACCCAAACCAAAACTCAAACGACCCCGTAGGAGGTACGAACACCTCACATGGGACCAATGTGACATGTAGGAACTGATCGCGTAGTCCCGGGTCTCCCGCTTTGAGGGTATGTCGATAATTTTCAAAAATAAACTTAGACTTAAAAACAAGTAGTTAAGAGGTGAAAACCCAAACCCTATAAGAGGCACGATGAACTCGCATGGGACCAATGTGACTTGTAGGAACTGACTGCGTAGTCTCGGGTCTCCCGCTTTGAGAGTGTGACGATAATTTGAAAAAATCGCACTTAGACTAAAATACAAACCGTTAAAGGGTGAAAACCCAAAGCAACAGTCAAACGACCGCGTAGGAGGCATGAACACCTCACACGGGACCAATGTAACTTGTAGGAACTGACCGCGTAGTCTCGGGTCTCCCGGTTTGAGATTATGACGATAATTTGCAAAAATCGCAGTTAGACTAAAAACAAACCGTTAAAGGGTGAAAACCCAAACCAGCACTCAAACGACCCCGTAGGAGGCACGAACACCTCACACGGGACCAATGTGACATGTAGGAACTGACCGCGTAGTCCCGGGTCTCCCGCTTTGACAGTATGATGATAATTTTCAAAAATAAACTTAGACTTAAAAACAAGTAGTTAACAGGTGAAAACCCAAACCCTGCAAGACCCACAAGGAACTCGCAAGGGACCAATGTGACTTGTAGGAACTTACCGCGTAGTCATGTGTCTCCCTCTTTAAGATTATGACGATAATTTGAAAAAATTGCACTTAGACTAAAAAACAAACCGTTAAAGGGTGAAAACCCAAACCAGCACTCAAACGACCCCGTAGGAGGCACGAACACCTCGCACGGGACCAATGTGACTTTTAGGAACTGACCCTGCGTAATCCCGGGTCTCCCGCTTTGAGAGTATGGTGATAATTTGAAAAAATTGCACTTAGACTAAAAAACAAACCTTTAAAGGGTTAAAACCCAAACCAACACTCAAACGACCCCGTAGGAGGCACGAACACCTCACACGGGACCAATGTGACAAGTAGGAACTGACTGAGTAGTCCCGGGTCGCCCGCTTTGAGAGTATGACGATAATTTTCAAAAATAAACTTAGACTTAAAAACAAGTAGTTAATAGGCGAAAACCCAAACCCTGCAAGAGGCATGAGGAACTCGCACGCGACCAATGTGACTTGTAGGAACTAACCGCGTAGTCCCAGGTCTCCCGCTTTGAGAGTATAACGATAATTAGAAAAAATTGCACTTAGACTAAAAAACAAACCGTTAAAGGGTGAAAACCCAAACCAGCACTCAAACGACCCCGCATGAGGTACGAACCCCTCACACGGGATTAATGTGACATGTAGGAACTGACCACGTAGTCCCGGGTCTCCCGCTTTGAGAGTATGACGATAATTTTCAAAAACAAACTTAGGCTTAAAAAAAAGTAGATAAACCCAAACCCTACAAGAGGGAAGAGGAACTCACACGGTACCAATGCGACTTGTAGGAACTGACCGCGTAGTCCCGGGTCTCCCGCTTTGAGAGTATGACGATAATTTTCAAAAATAAACTTAGACTTAAAAACAAGAAGTTAACAGGTGAAAACCCAAACCCTGCAAGAGGCACAAGGAACTCGCACGGGACCAATGTGACTTGTAGGAACTGAATACGTAGTCTCGGGTCTCCCGCTTTGAGAGTATGACGATAATTTGAAAAAATCGCACTTAGACTAAAAGACAAAGCGTTAAAGGGTGAAAACCCAAAGCAACAGTCAAACGACCCCGTAGGAGGCATGAACACCTCACACGGGACCAATGTAACTTATAGGAACTGACCGCGTAGTCTCGAGTCTCCCGGTTTGAGAGTATGACGATAATTTGCAAAAATCGCAGTTAGACTAAAAACAAACCATTAAAGGGTGAAAACCCAAACCAACACTCAAACGAACCCCGTAGGAGGCACGAACACCTCACACGAGACCAATGTGACAAGTAGGAACTGACCGCGTAGTCTCGGGTCTCCCGCTTTGAGAGTATGACGATAATTTTCAAAAACAAACTTAGACTTAAAAACAAGTAGTTAATAGGTGAAAAACCAAACCCTGCAAGAGGCACGAGGAACTCGCACGGGACCAATGTGACTTGTAGGAACTAACCGCGTAGTTCCGGGTCTCCCGCTTTGAGAGTATGACGATAATTTGAAAAAATCGCAATTAGACTAAAAAACAAACCGTTAAAGGGTGAAAACCCAAACCAGCACTCAAACGACCCCGTAGGAGGCACGAACACCTCACACGGGACCAATGTAACTTATTGGAACTGACCGCGTAGTCTCGGGTCTCTCGGTTTGTGAGTATGACGATAATTTGCAAAAATAAACTTTGACTTAAAAACAAACAGTTAGCACGTGAAAACCCAAACCCTGCAAGAGGCACAAGGAACTCGCATGGGACCAATGTGACTTTTAGGAACTGAGCGCGTAGTCCCGGGTCTCCCGCTTTGAGAATATGACGATAATTTTCCAAAATAAACGGAGGCTTAAAAACAAGTAGTTAACAGGTGAAAACCCAAACCCTGCAAGAGGCACGAGGAACTCGCACGGGACCAATCTGACTTGTAGGAACTGACCGCGTAGTCTCAGGTCTCCCGCTTTGAGAGTATGACGATAATTTGAAAAAATCGCACTTAGACTAAAAAACAAACCGTTAAAGGGTGAAAACCCAAACCAGCACCCAAACGACCCCGTAGGAGGCACGAACACCTCACACGGGACCATTGTAACTTGTAGGAACTCACCGCGTAGTCTCGGGTCTCCCAGTTTGAGGGTATGACGATAATTTGAAAAAATAAAATTAGACTTAAAAACAAGCAGTTAACAGTTGAAAACCTAAACCCTGCAAGAGGCATGAGGAACTCGCACGGGACCATTGTGACTTGTAGGAACTGACCGCGTAGTCCCGGGTCTCCCGCTTTGAGAGTATGACGATAATTTGCAAAAACTGCACTTAGACTTAAAAACGAACCGTTAAAGGGTGAAAACCCAAACCAGCACCCAAACGACCCCGTAGGAGGCACAAACACCTCGCACGGGACCATTGTAACTTCCAGGAACTGACCGCGTAGTATCGGGTCTCCAGGTTTGAGAGTATGACGATAATTTGCAAAAATAAACTTAGACTTAAAAACAAGCAGTTAACAGGTGAAAACCCAAACCAGCCGCCAAAGGACCCCGTACGATGCACGGACACCTCGCACGGGACTAATGTAACTTGTAGGAACTCACCGCGTAGTCCCCGGTCTCCTGGTTTGAGAATATGATGATAATTTGCAAAAATCACAATTAGACTTAAAAATAAGCCGTTAAAGGGTGAAAACTCAAACCAGCCGTCAAAGGACCCGGTAGGATGCACGAACACCTCGCACGGGAGTAATGTAACTTATAGGAACTGATCGCGTAGTCCCGGGTCTACTGGTTTGAGAGTATGACGATAATTTGTGAAAACCTCACTTAGACTTAAAAACAAGCCGTTAAAGGGTGAAAACCGAAACCTCCTCCCAAATGACCTCGTAGGAGGCACGAACACCTCACACGGCACCCATGTAACATGTAGGAACTGACCGCGTCATTCTGGATCTCCTGATTTGAGAATATGATGATAATTTGCAAAAATTACACTTAGACTTAAAATCAAACCGTTAAATGGGGAGAACCCAAACCAACCCCCAAACGACCCCGTAGGAGGCATGAACACCTCTCACAGGAGCAATATAACTTGTGGGAACTGGCCGCGTGGTCCCGGGTCTCCCAGTTTTAGAGTATGATGATAATTGGACAAAATCACAAATAGATTTAAAAACAAGTCGTTAAACGGTGAAAACCCAAACCAGGCCCCAAACGACCCTGTAGGAGGCACGAACACCTCGCACGAGACCAACGTAACTTGTAGGAACTCATTGTGTAGTCTCAAGTCTCCAAGTTTGAAAGTATGATGATAATTTGCAAAGATCACACTTAGACTTAAAAACAAGCCGTTAAAAGGTGAAGACCCAAACCAGCCCCCAAACGACCCCGCAGGAGGCTCGAAGAACTCGCACGGGACCAATGTGACTTGTAGGAACTGACCGCGTAGTCCCGGGTCTCCCGCTTTGAGAGTATGATGATAATTTGCAAAAATCTCACTTAGACTTAAAAACAAACCGTTAAAGGGTGAAAACCCAAACCAACATCCAAACGACCCCGTAGGAGGCACGAACACCTCGCACGGGACCAATGTAACTTGTAAGAACTGACGCGTAGTCTTGGGTTTCCCAGTTTGAGAGTATGATGATAATTCACAAAAATAAACTTAGAATTAAAAATAAGCAGTTAACAGGTGAAAACCCAAACCAGTCGTCAAAAGACCTCGTAGGATGCATGAACACCTCGCACGGGACTAATATAACTCATAGAAACTGATCACGTAGTCCCAGGTCTCCTAGTTTCAGAGTATGATGATAATTTCTGAAAATCACACTTAGACTTAAAAATATGCCATTAAAGGGTAAAAACCCAAACCAGCTCCCAAAGGTCCCCGTAGGAGGCACGAACAACTCGAACGTGACCAATGTAACTTGTAGGAACTGTACGCGTAGTCCTGGGTCTCACCCTTTCAGAGTATGACGATACATTGTAAAAATAGAACTTAGACTTAAAAACAAGCCGTTAAAGGGTGAAAACCCAAACCAGTCCCCAAATGACCCCGTAGGAGGCACGAACACCTCGCACGAGACCAATGTAACTTGTAAGAACTGACCGTGTAGTCCTGAGTCTCCCAGTTTGAGTGTATGATGATAATTTGCAAAAATCACACTTAGACTTAAAAACAAGTCGTTAAAGGGAAAAAACCCAAAACCCGACCCCAAACGACCATATAGGAGGCAAGAACTATTCGCACGGGACTAATGTTACTTGTAGGAACTGTCCGCGTAGTCCCGGGTCTCCCGCTTTGAGAGTATGATGATTCTTTATAAAAATTGTACTTAGACTTAAAAGCAAGCCGTTAAAGGGTGAAAACTAAAACTAGGACGCACGAACACCACGCACGAGAGCAATGAAACTTGTAGGAACTGACCGCGTAGTCCTGAGTCTCCCTGTACAGTATGATGATAATTTCCAAAAATCATAATTAGACTTAAAAACAAGCCGTTAAAGGGTGAAAACCCAAACGAGGCACCAAACGACCCTACAGGAGGCACGAGGAACTCGCACGGGACCAATGTGACTTGTAGGACTGATAGCGTAGTCATGGGTCTCCCGCTTTGAGAGTATGACGATAATTTGCAAAAATCGCACTTAGACTTAAAAACAAACCGTTAAAGGTTGAAAACCCAAACCACCACCCAAACGACCCCGTAGGAGGCACGAACACCTCGCATGGGACCATTGAAACTTGCAGGAACTGACCGCGTAGTCTCGGGTCTCCCGGTTTGAGAGTATGAAAATAATTTCCAAAAATAAACTTAGACTTAAAAACAAGCAGTTAACAGGTGAAAACCCAAACCAGCCGCCAAAGGACCCCGTACGATGCACGGACACCTCGCACGGGACTAATATAACTTGTAGGAACTCACCGCGTAGTCCCCGGTCTCCTGGTTTGTGAATATGATGATAATTTGCAAAAATCACAATTAGACTTAAAAATAAGCCGTTAAAGGGTGAAAACCCAAACCAGCCGTCAAAGGACCCCGTAGGATGCACGAACACCTCGCACGGGAGTAATGTAACTTATAGGAACTGATCGCGTAGTCCCGGGTCTACTGGTTTGAGAGTATGACGATAATTTGTGAAAACCTCACTTAGACTTAAAAACAAGCCGTTAAAGGGTGAAAATCGAAACCTCCTCCCAAATGACCCCGTAGGAGGCACGAACACCTCACACGGCACCAATGTAACATGTAGGAACTGACCGCGTCGTTCTGGATCTCCTGATTTGAGAATATGATGATAATTTGCAAAAATTACACTTAGACTTAAAATCAAACCGTTAAATGGGGAAAACCCAAACCAACCCCCAAACGACCCCGTAGGAGGCATGAACACCTCTCACAGGAGCAATATAACTTGTGGGAACTGGCCGCGTGGTCCCGGGTCTCCCAATTTGAGAGTATGACGATAATTTCCCAAAATCACAGATAGATTTAAAAATAAGTCATTAAACGGTGAAATCCCAAACCAGGCCCCAAACGACCCTATAGGAGGCATGAACACCTCGCACGAGACCAAGGTAACTTGTAGGAACTCATTGCGTAGTCTCAAGTCTCCAAGTTTGAGAGTATGATGATAATTTGCAAAAATCACACTTAGACTTAAAAACAAGCCGTTAAAAGGTAACAACCCAAACCAGCCCCCAAACGACCCCGCAGGAGGCACGAAGAACTCGCACGGGACCAATGTGACTTGTAGGAACTGACCACGTAGTCTCGGGTCTCCCGCTTTTAGAGTATGATGATAATTTGAAAAAATCGCACTTAGACTAAAAAACAACCCGTTAAAGGGTGAAAACCCAAACCAGCACTCAAACGACCCCGTAAGAGGCACGAAAACCTCACACGGGACCAATGTGACATGTAGGAACGGACCGCGTAGTCTTGGGTCTCCCAGTTTGAGAGTATGATGATAATTCACAAAAATAAACTTAGACTTAAAAACAAGCAGTTAACAGGTGAAAACCCAAACCAGCTTGCCAAACGACCCCGTAGGATGAATGAACACCTCGCACGGGACTAATGTAACTCGTAGAAACTGATCGCGTAGTCCCGGGTCTCCTAGTTTTAGAGTATGATGACAATTTGTCAAAATCACACTTAGACTTAAAAATAAGCCATTAAAGGGTAAAAACCCAAACCAGTTCCCAAATGTCCCTGTAGGAGACACGAAGAACTCGGACGGGACCAATGTAACTTGTAGGAACTGTCCGCGTAGTCCTGGGTCTCCCGCTTTGAGAGTATGACGATACATTGTAAAAATCGCACTTAGACTGAAAAACAAGTCGTTAAAGGGTGAAAACCCAAACTCGGCCCCAAACGACCCCGTAGGAGGCACGGACACCTCGCACGAGACCAATGTAACTTGTAGGAACTGATCATGTAGTCCCGAGTCTCCCAATTTGAGTGTATGATGATAATTTACAAAAATCACACTTAGACTTAAAAACAAGTCGTTAAAGGGTGAAAACCCAAAACCCGCCCCCGAACGACTATGTAGGAGGCAAGAACTATTCGCACGGGACTAATGTAACTTATAGGAACTGTCTGCGTAGTCCTGGGTCTCCCGCTTTGAGAGTATGATCATTCTTTGAAAAAATTGTACTTAGACTTAAAACCAAGTCGTTAAAGGGTGAAAACTCAAACCAGGCTGCACGAACACCTCGCACGAGAGCAATGAAACTTGTAGGAACTGACCGCGTAGTCCTGAGTCTCCCAGTACAGTATGATGATAATTTCCAAAAATTACACTTAAAAACAAGCCGTTAAAGGGTGAAAACCCAAACCAGGCCCCAAACGACCATGTGGGAGGCATGAGGAACTCGCATGGGACCAATGTGACTTGTAGGAACTGACTGCGTAGTCCCGGGTCTCCCGCTTTGAGAGTATGACGATAATTTGCAAAAATCGCACTTAGACTTAAAAACAAACCATTAAAGGGTGAAAACACAAGCCAACACCCAAACGACCACGTAGGAGGCTCGAACACCTCGCACGGGACCATTATAACTTGCGGGAATTGACCGCGTAGTCTCGGGTCTCCCGGTTTGAGAGTATGACGATAATTTCCAAAAATAAACATAGACTTAAAAACAAGCAGTTAATAGGTGAAAACCCAAACCAGCCGCCAAAGGACCCCGTAGGATGTACAGACACCTCGCACGGGACTAATGTAACTTGTAGGAATTGACCGCGTAGTCCCCGGTCTCCTGGTTTGAGAATATGACAATAATTTGCAAAAATCACACTTAGACTTAAAAACAAGCCGTTAAAGGGTGAAAACAGAAACCAGCCATCAAAGGACCCCGTAGGATGCACGAACACCTCTCACGACACCAATATAACTTGTTGGAATTGACCGCGTAGTCTCGAGTCTCCCACTTTGAGAGTATGATGATAATTTACAAAAATCACACTTAAACTTAAAAACAAGCCGTTAAAGGATGAAAACCCAAACCAGCCCCCAAAAGACCCCATAGGAGGCACGAACACCTCGCACGGGACCAATGTAACTGGTAGGAACTGGCCGCCTTGTTTCGGAACTCCCGGTTTTAGAGTATGGCGATAATTTACAAAAATCACACTTAGACTTAAAAACAAGTGGTTAAAGGATGAAAACCCAAACCATCCCCAAAAGACCCCATAGGAGGCACGAAGACCTCGCACGGGACCAATGTAACTTTTAGGAACTCACCGCATAGTCTGGGGTCTCCCGGTTTGAGAATATGACAATAATTTGAAAAAATCACACTTAGACTTAAAAACAAGTCGTTAAAGGGTGAAAACCCAAACCAGCCCCCAAACGACCCTGTAGGAGGCACGAACACATCGCACGAGACCAATGCAACTTGTTGGAACTAATCGCGTAGTCCCGGGTTTTCCGATTTGAGAGTATGGCGATAATTTGCAAAAATCACACTTAGACTTAAAACACAAGCTGTTAAAGGGTGAAAACCTAAACCAGCCCCCAAACGACCCTGTAGGAGGCATGAATACCTCGCACGGGACCAATGTAACTTGTAGGAACAGACAGCGTAGTGTCGGGTCTCCCGGTTTGAGGGTATGATAATTATTTGCAAGTATCACACTTAGACTTAAAAACAAGCCGTTAAAGCGTGAAAACCGAAACCACACCCCAAACGACCCCGTAGGAGGTACGAACACCTCGCACAGGTTAATGTAACTTGTAAGAACTGACCGCGTAGTCCCGGGTCTCCCGATTTGAGAATATGATCATAATTTTCAAAAATCACACTTTAACTTAAAATCAAACCTTTAAATGGTGAAAACGCAAACCAATCCCCAAACGACCCCGTAGGAGGCATGACAACCACTCACGGGACCAATACAACTTATAGGAACTGTCCGCGTGGTCCCGGATCTCCCAATTTTAGAGTATGACGATAATTTACAAAAATCACACTTAGATTTAAAAACAAGACGTTAAAGGGTGAAAACCCAAACTAGGCCCCAAACGACTCCGTAGGAGGAACGAACACCTCGCACGAGACCAATGTAACTTGTAGGAACTGACAGCGTAGTGCCGGGTCTCCCAGTTTGAGAGTATGACAATAATTTGCAAGTATCACACTTAGACTTAAAAATAAGCCGTCAAAGCATGAAAACCGAAACCACACCCCAAACGACCCCGTAGGAGGAACGAACACCTCGCACGAGACCAATAAAACTTGTAGGATCTGAACGCGTAGTCTCGGGTCTCCCGATTTGAGAATATGATGATAATTTGAAAAAATCACACTTAGACTTAAAATCAAACCGTTAAAGGGTGAAAACCCAAACCAACCCCCACACGACCCCGTAGGAGGCATGAACACCTCTCACGGGAGCAAAAAAACTTATAGGAAGTGTCCGCGTGGTCCCGGGTCTCCCAATTTTAGAGTATGACAAAAATTTACAAAAATCACAATTAGATTCAAAAACATGGCATTAAAGGGTGAAAACTCAAACCAGGCCCCAAACGACCTCGTATGAGGCACGAACACCTTGCATGAGACTAATGTAAGTTATAGGAATTGACCGCGTAGTCCCGGGTCTCCCGATTTCAGAATATGATGATAATTTGCAAAAATCACACTTAGACTTAAAATCAAACCGTTAAAAGGTGAAAATCCAAAGCAGCCCCCAAACGACCCCGTAGGAGGCATGCAGAACTCACACGGGACCAATGTGACTTGTAGGAACTGACCGCTTAGTCTCGGGTCTCCTGCTTTGAGTGTATGATGATAATTTGCAAAAACTGCACTTAGACTTAAAATTAAACCGTTAAAGGGTGAAAACCCAAACCACCCCGTAGGTGGCACGAACACCTCGCACAGGACCATTGTAACTTGTAAGAACTGACTGCGTAGTCTCGGGTCTCCCGGTTTGAAAGTATGATGACAATTTGCAAAAATAAACATAGACTTAAAAACAAGCAGTTAACAGGTGAAAACCCAAACCAGCTGCCAAAGGACCCCGTAGGTTGCACGAACACCTCCCACGGGACTAATGTAACTTGTAGAAACTGACCACGTAGTCTCGAGTCTCCTTGTTTGAGAGTATGATGATTATTTGCGGAAATCACACTTAGACTTAAAAATAATCCGGTAAAGGGTGAAAACCCAAACCTCCGCCCAAACGACCCTGCAGGAGGCACAAAGAACTAGCGCGGGACCAATGTGACTTGTAGGAACTGACCGCGTAGTCCCGCTCTCCCGCTTTGAGAGTATGAAGATAAATTTCAAATATCCCACTTAGACTTAAAAACAAACCATTAAAGAGTGAAAACCCAAACAAGGACCGAAACGACCCAGTAGGAGGCACGAACACCTCGCACGGGACCATTGTAACTTATAGGAACTGACTGCGTAGTCTCGGGTCTCCCGGTTTGAGAGTATAACGATAATTTGCAACTATAAACTTAGACTTAAAAACAAGTAGTTAGCAGGTGAAAACCCAAACCAACCGCCAAAGGACCCCGTAGGATGACGAACACCTCGCACGGAACTAATGTAACTTGTAGGAACTGACCGTACAGTCCCGGCTCTCATGGTTTGAGAATATGATGATAATTTGCAAAAGTCACACTTAGACTTAAAAACAAGCCGTTAAAGGGTGAAAATCCAAACTAGCCGCCAAAGGACCCTGTAGGATGCACGAACACCTCGCACGGGACGAATGTAACTTGTAGAAACTGATCGCATAGTCCCGGGTCAAATAGTTTGAGATTATGATGATAATTTGCGATAATCACATTTAGACTTAAAAACAAGCCGTTAAAGGGTGGAAACCCAAACCTCCCCCCAAACGACCTCGTAGGAGGCACGAACACCTCGCACGGGACCAATGTAACTTGTAGGAACTGAACGCGTAGTCTCGGGTCTCCTGGTTTGAGAATATGATGATAATTTGCAAAAATGACACTTAGACTTAAAAACAAGCCGTTAAAGGGTGAAAACCCAAACCAGCCACCTAGGGGTCACGAACACCTCGCACGGGACTATTGTAACTTATAGGAACTGATCGCGTAGTCCCGGGTTTCCTAATTTGACAGTATGACAATAATTTGAAAAAATCACACTTAGACTTAAAAACAAGCCGTTAAAGGGTGAAAACCCAAACTTCCACCCAACCGTCGGAGGCACGAACACCTCACACGAGACCAATGTAACTTGTAGAAACTGACCGCGTAGTCCTGGGTCTCCCTATATGAGAATATGATGATAATTTGTAAAAATCACACTTAGACTTAAAATCAAACCGTTAAAGGGTGAAAACCCAAACCAACCCCTAACCGACCCCTAAGAGGCATGAACACCTCTCACGAGACCAATATAACTTGTAGGAATTGACCGCGTAGTCTCGAGTCTCCCACTTTGAGAGTATGATGATAATTTGCAAAAATCACACTTAAACTTAAAAATAAGCCGTTAAAGGATGAAAACCCAAACCAACCCCCAAACGACCCCGTAGGAGGAACGAACACCTCACAGGGACTAATGTAACTGGTAGGAACTGACCGCGTAGTTCCGGAACTCCCGGTTTTAGAGTATCACGATAATATACAGAAATCACACTTAAACTTAAAAACAAGCGGTTAAAGGATGAAAACCCAAACCAGCCCCAAAAGACCCCGCAGGAGGCACGAAGACCTCGCACGGGACTAATGTAACTTTTAGGAACTGACCGCGTAGTCTAGGGTCTCCCGTTTTGAGAATATGACGATAATTTGCAAAAATCACACTTAGACTTAAAAACAAGCCGTTAAAGAGTGAAAACCCAAACCAGACCCCAAACGACCCTGTAGGAGGAACGGACACATCCCACGAGACCAATTCAACTTGTAGGAACTAACCGCGTAGTCCCGAGTTTCCCGATTTGAGAGTATGACGATAATTTCCAAAAATCACACTTAAACATAAAACACAAGCTGTTAAAGGGTGAAAGCCCAAACCAGCCCCCAAACGACCCCGTAGGAGCCATGAATACCTCGCACGGGACTAATGTAACTTGTAGGAACAGACAGCGTAGTGTCGGATCTCCCGGTTTGAGAGTATGATAATAATTTGCAAGTATCACACATAGACTTAAAAATAAGCCGTTAAAGCGTGAAAACCGAAACCACACCCCAAACGACCCCGTAGGAGGCACGAACACCTCGCACGGGACCAATGTAACTTGTAAGAGCTGACCGCGTAGTCCCGGGTCTCCCGGTTTGAGAATATGATCATAATTTTCAAAAATCAAACTTTAACTTAAAATCAAACCATTAAATGGTGAAAATCCAAACCAATCCCCAAACGACTCCGTAGGAGGCATGAAGACCTCTCACGGGACCAATAAAACTTGTAGGAACTGTCCCCGTAGTCCCGAGTCTCCCAGTTTCAGAGTATGATGATAATTTGCAAAAATCACACTTAGATTTAAAAACAAGCCGTTAATGGGTTAAATCCCAAACCAGGCCCCAAATGACCCCGTAGGAGGTACGAACACCTCGCACGGGACCAATGTAACTTGTAGGAACTGATAACGTAGTGCCAGGTCTCCCGGATTAAGAGTATGACAATAATTTGCTAGTATCACACTTACACTTAAAAATAAGCCGTTAAAGCGTGAAAATCGAAACCACACCCCAAACGACCCCGTAGGAGGCACGAACACCTCACACGGGACCAATGTAACTTTTAAGGTCTGACCGCGTAGTCCCGGGTCTCTCGGTTTGAGAATATGATCATAATTTTCAAAAATCAAACTTTAACTTAAAATCAAAACGTTAAATGGTGAAAACCCAAACCAATCCTCAGACGACCCCGTAGGAGGCATGAAGACCTCTCACGGGACCAATATAACTTGGAGGAACTGACCCCGTAGTCCCGAGTCTCCCAGTTTGAGAGTATGATGATAATTTCCAAGTGTCACACTTAGATTTAAAAACAAGCCGTTAATGGGTTAAATCCCAAACCAGGCCCCAAACGACTCCGTAGGAGGCACGAACACCTCGTACGGGACCAATGAAACTTGTAGGAACTGACACCGTAGTGCCAGGTCTCCCGGATTGAGAGTATGACAATAATTTGCAAGTATAACACTAAGACTTAAAAATAAGTCGTTAAAGCGTGGAAACCGAAACCACACCCCAAACGACCCCGTAGGAGGAACGAACACCTCGCACGGGCCCAATAAAACTTGTACGAACTGAACGCGTAGTCTAGGGTCTCCCGATTTGAGAATATGATGATAAATTGAAAAAATCACACTTAGACTTAAAATCAAACCATTAAAGGGTGAAAACCCAAACCAACCCCCACACGACCCCGTAGGAGGCATGAACTCCTCTCACGGGACCAATAAAACTTGTAGGAACTGTCCGCGTGCTCCCGGGTCTCCCAATTTTAGAGTATGATGATAATTTGCAAAAATCACACTTAGATTTAAAAATAAGTCGTTAAAGGGTGAAAACCCAAACCAGGCCCTAGACGACCCCGTAGGAGGCATGAACACCTCTCACGGGACCAATATAACTTGTAAGAACTGATCGCGTAGTCCCGAGTCTCAAAGTTTGAGAGTATGATCATAATTTGCAAAAATCACACTTAGACTTAAAAACAAGCTGTTAAGGGGTGAAAACCCAACCCAGCCCCCAAACGACCCTGTAGGAGGCACGAACAACTCGCACGGGACCAATGTAACTTATAGGAACTGTCCGTGTGGTCCCGAGTCTCCCGCTTTGAGATTATGATGATAATTTGCAAAAATCGCATTTAGACATAAAAACTAGCTATTAAAGGGTGAAAACCCAAACCAGCCACCAAACGACCCCGTAGGGAGGATGAACACCTCCCACGGGACCAATGAAACTTATAGGAACTGAATGCTTAGTCTCGAGTCTCCCGATTTGAGAATATGACGATAATTTGTAATAATCACACTTGGACTTAAAATCAAACCGTTAAAGGGTGAAAACCCAAACCAACCCCCAGACGATCCCGTAGGATGCACGAACACCTCGCACGGGACTAATGTAACTTGTAGAAACTGATCGCATAGTCCCAGGTGTAATAGTTTGAGAGTATGTTGATAATTTGCGATAATCACATTTAGACTTAAAAACAAGCCGTTAAAGGGTGGAAACCCAAACCTCCCCCCAAACGACCTCGTAGGAGGCACGAACACCTCGCACGGGACCAATGTAACTTGTAGGAACTGAACGCGTAGTCCCGGGTCTCCTGGTTTGAGAATATGCCGATAATTTGCAAAAATGACACTTAGGCTTAAAAACAAGCCGTTAAAGGGTGAAAACCCAAACCAGCCCCCTTGGGGTCACGAACACCTCGCACGGGACTAATGTAACTTATAGGAACTGATCGCGTAGTCCCGGGTCTCCTAATTTGACAGTATGACAATAATTTGAAAAAATCACACTTAGACTTAAAAACAAGCCGTTAAAGGGTGAAAACCCAAACGTCCACCCAACCGACGGAGGCACAAACACATCACACGGGACCAATGTAACTTGTAGGAACTGACCGCGTAGTCCTGGGTCTCCCTATATGAGAATATGATGATAATTTGTAAAAATCACACTTAGACTTAAAATCAAACCGTTAAAGGGTGAAAACCCAAACCAACCCCTAACCGACCCCTAAAAGGCATGAACACCTCTCACGAGACCAATATAACGTGTAGGAATTGACCTCGTAGTCTCGAGTCTCCCACTTTGAGAGTATGATGATAATTTGCAAAAATCACACTTAAACTTAAAAATAAGCCGTTAAAGGATGAAAACCCAAACCAGCCCCCAAATGAACCCGGAGGAGGAACGAACACCTCGCACGGGACCAATGTAACTGGTAGGGACTGACCGCGTAGTTCCGAAACTCCCGGTTTTAGAGTATCACGATAATTTACAAAAATCACACTTAGACTTAAAAACAAGCGGTTAAATGATGAAAACCCAAACCAGCCCCAAAAGACCCCGTAGGAGGCACGAAGACCTCACACGGGACTAATGCAACTTTTAGGAACTGATCGCGTAGTCTAGGGTCTCCCGGTTTGAGAATATGACGATAATTTGCAAAAATCACACTTATACTTAAAAACAAGCCGTTAAAGGGTGAAAACACAAACCAGGCCCCAAACGACCCTGTAGGAGGAACGGACACATCCCACGAGACCAATGCAACTTATAGGAACTAACCGCGTAGTCCCGGGTTTCCCGATTTGAGAGTATGACGATAATTTCCAAAAATCACACTTAAACTTAAAACACAAGCTGTTAAAGGGTGAAAACCCAAACCAACCCCCAAACGACCCCGTAGGAGGCATGAATACCTCGCACGGGACCAATGTAACTTGTAGGAACAGACAGCGTAGTGTCGGATCTCCCAGTTTGAGAGTATGATAATAATTTGCAAGTATCACACATAGACTTAAAAGCAAGCCGATAAAGCGTGAAAAATGAAACCACACCCCAAACGACCCCGTAGGAGGCACGGACACCTCGCACGGGACCAATGTAACTTGTAAGAGCTGACCGCGTAGTCCCGGGTCTCCCGGTTTGAGAATATGATCATAATTTTCAAAAATCAAACTTTAACTTAATATCAAACCATTAAATGGTGAAAACCCAAACCAATCCCCAAACGACCCCGTAGGAGGCATGAAGACCTCTCACGGGACCAATAAAACTTGTAGGATTTGTCCCCGTAGTCCCGAGTCTCCCAGTTTGAGAATATGATGATAATTTCCAGGAGTCACACTTAGATTTAAAAACAAGCCGTTAATGGGTTAAATCCCAAACCAGGCCCTAAACGACTCCGTAGGAGGCACGAACACCTCGCACGGGACCAATGTAACTTGTAGGAACTGACAGCGTAGTGCCAGGTCTCCCGGATTGAGAGTATGACAATAATTTGCAAGTATCACACTTAGACTTAAAAATAAGCCGTTAAAGCGTGGAAACCGAAACCACACCCCAAACGACCCCGTAGGAGGCACGAACACCTCGCACGGGACCAATAAAACTTGTACGAACTGAACGCGTAGTCTAGGGTCTCCTGATTTGAGAATATGACGATAAATTGAAAAAATCACACTTAAACTTAAAATCAAACCGTTAAAGGGTGAAAACCAAAACCAACCCCCACACGACCCCTTGGAGGCATGAACTCCTCTCACAGGACCAATAAAACTTATAGGAACTTTCCGCGTGGTCCCGGGTCTCCCAATTTTAGAGTATGACGATAATTTGCAAAAATCACACTTAGATTTAAAAACAAGACGTTAAAAGGTGAAAACCCAAACCAGGCCCCAAACGACCCCGTAGGAGGCAAGAGCACCTCGCACGAGGCCAATGCAACTTGTAGGAACTGACCGCGTAGTCCCGAGTCTCCTAGTTTGAGAGTATGATGATAATTTGCAAAAATCACACTTAGACTTAAAAACAAGCTGTTAAAGGGTGAAAACCCAATCCAGCCCCCAAACGACCCTGTAGGAGGCACGAACAACTCGCACGAGACCAATGTAACTTATAGGAACTGTCCGTGTGGTCCCGAGTCTCCCGCTTTGAGAGTATGACGATAATTAGCAAAAATCGCATTTAGACATAAAAACTAGCTGTTAAAGGGTGAAAACCCAAACTAGCCACCAAACGACCCAGTAGGGGGGACGAACACCTCCCACGGGACCAATGAAACTTGTAGGAACTGAATGCATAGTCTCGAGTCTCCCGATTTGAGAATATGACGATAATTTGTAATAATCACACTTAGACTTAAAATTAAACCGTTAAACGGTGAAAACTAAAACCAACCCCCAGACGACCCCGTAGGAGGCATGAACACCTCTCACGGGACCAAAAAAAGTTGTAGGAACTGTCCGCGTGGTCCCGGATCTCCCAGTTTTAGAGTATGGCGATATTTTGCAAAAATCACACTTAGATTTAAAAACAAGCCGTTAAATGGTGAAAACCCAAACCAAGCCCCAAATGACCCCGTAGGAGGCACGAACACCTCGCACGAGACCAATGCAACTTGTAGGAACTGACCGCGTACTCCCGAGTCTCCTAGTTTGAGAGTATGATGATAAATTGAAAAAATCAGACTTAGACTTAAAAACCAGCTGTTAATGGGTGAAAACCCAATCCGGCCCCCAAACAACCCTATAGGAGGCACGAATAACCCGCATGGGACCAATGTAACTTGTAGGAATTGCTCGTGTAGTCCCGGGTCTCCCGCTTTGAGAGTATGACGATAATTTGTAAAAATCGTACTTAGACTTAAAAGCAAGCCGTTAAAGGGTGAAAACTCAAACCAGGCCGCACGAACACCTCGCACGAGAGCAATGAAACTTGTAGGAAATGACCGCATAGTCCCGAGTCTCCCAATTCAGTATGATGATAATTTCCAAAAATCAGACTTAGACTTAAAAACAAGCCGTTAAAGGGTGAAAACCCAAACTAGCCCCCAAACGACCCTATAGGAGGCACGAACAACTCACACGGGACCAATGTAACATGTAGGAACTGACTGATTAGTCCCGGGTCTCCCGCTTTGAGAGTATGACGATAATTTGCAAAAATCGTACTTACACTTAAAAACAAGCCGTTAAATGGTGAAAACCCAAACCAGGCCCTAGACGACCCCGTAGGAGGCATGAACACCTCTCACGAGACCAATATAACTTGTAAGAACTGATCGCATAGTCCCGAGTCTCCCAGTTTGAGAGTATGATGATAATTTGCAAAAATCACACTTAGACTTAAAAACAAGCCGTTAAAGGGTGAAAGCCCAAACCAACCCCCAATTGACCCCATAAGAGGCACAAACACATCGCACAGGACCAATGTAGCTTGTAGGAACTGACCGCATAGTCCCGGGTGTCCCGATTTGAGAGTATGACGATAATTTACAAAAATTACGCTTATACTTAAAAATAATCCGTTAAAAGGTGCAAACCCAAACTAGACCCCAAACGACCCTATAGGAGGCACGAACACCTCTCACCGCACCAATGTAACTTGTAGGAACTGACCGCGTAGTCTCGTGTCTCCCGATTATAGACTATGATGATGATTAGAAAAAATCACATTTAGACTTAAAAACAAGCCGTTAAATGTGAAAACCCAAACCAGCCCCCAAACGACCCCGTAGGAGGCATGAACACCTGCCACGGGACCAATATAACTTATAGGAACTGACCGCGTAGTCCCAAGTTTACCAGTTTGAGAGTATGATGACAATTTGTAAAAATCACACACAGACTTAAAAACAAACCGTTAAAGGGAGAAAACCCAAACCAACCACCAAACGAACCCGTAGGAGGCACGAACACCTCGCACGGGACCAGTGTAAATTATAGGAACTAATCGCGTAGTCCCGGGACTCCCGATTATAGAGTATGATGATAATTTGTAAACATCACACTTACACTTAAATACAAGCCGTTAAGTGGTGAAAACCCAAGCTATCCCCCAAATGACCCCGTAGGAGGCACAAACACCTCGCCCGGGAGCAATGTGACTTGTAGGAACTGACCGCTTAGTCCCGGGTCTCCCAGTTTTAGAGTATGACGATAATTTGCAAAAATCAAGTTTAAACCTAAAAATAAGCCGTCAAAGGGTGAAAACCCAAACCAGGCCCCAAACGACCTCGTAGGAGGCACGAACACCTTGCATGAGAACAATGTAACTTATAGGAATTGACCGCGTAGTTCCGGGTCTCCCGATTTGAGAGTATGACGATAATTTGCAAAAATTACAATTAGACATAAAAATAAGTTGTGAAAGGATGCAAACCCAAACTAGCCCCCAAACGACATCGTAGGAAGCACGAACACCTCGCACGGGGCCAATGTAACTTGTAGGAACTGACCGTGTAGTCCCGGGTCTCCCAATTTTAGAGTATGACGATAATTTACAAAATCACACTTAGATTTAAAAACAAGTCGTTAAAGGGTGAAAACCCAAACCAGGCCCCAAACGACCTCGTAGGAGGCACGAACACCTCGCATGAGACAAATGTAACTTATATGAATTAACCGCGTAGTCCCGGGTCTCCCGGTTTGAGAGTATGACGATAATTTGCAAAAATCACACTTAGACTTAAAAATAAGCCGTTAAAGCGTGAAAACTGAAACCACACCCCAAACGACCCCGTAGGAGGCACGAACACCTCGCACGTGACCGATAAAACATGTAGGAACTGACCGCGTAGTCTCAGGTCTCCTGGTTTGAGAATATGACTATAGTTTTCAAAAATGACACTTAGACTTAAAAACAAGCCGTTAAAGGGTGAAAACCCAAACTAGCCCCCGTAGGGGTCACGAACACCTCGCACCGAACTAATGTAAGTTGTAGGAACTGATCGCGTAGTCTCGGGTCTCTTAATTTGACAGTATGATAATAATTTGTAAAAATCACACTTAGACTTAAAAACAAGCCGTTAAAGCGTGAAAACCCAAACGTCCACCCAAACGACCCCGTAGGAGGCACGAACACCTAACACGGGACCAATGTAACTTGTAGGAACTGACCGCGTAGTCCTGGGTCTCCCTATTTGAGAATATGATGATAATATACAAAAATCATACTTAGACTTAAAATCAAATCGTTAAAGGGTGAAAACCCAAACCAACCCCTAAACGACCCCTAGGAGGAATGGACACCTCTCACGGGACCAATATAACTTGTAGGAATTGACCGCGTAGTCTCGAGTCTCCCACTTTGAGAGTATGATGATAATTTGCAAAAATCACACTTAAACTTAAAAACAAGCCATTAAAGGATGAAAACCAAAACCAACCCCCAAACGACCCCGTAGGAGGCACGAACACCTCGCACTGGACCAATGTAACTGGTAGGAACTCACCGCGTAGTTCCGAAAATCCCGATTTCAGAGTATGACGATAATTTACAAAAATCACACTTAGACTTAAAAACAAGCCGTTAAAGGATAAAAACCCAAACCAACCCCCAAAAGACCCCGTAGGAGGCATGAAGACCTCGCACGGGACCAATGTAACTTTTAGGAACTGACCGCGTAGTCTAGGGTCTTCGGTTTTAGAATATGACGATAATTTGCAAAAATCACACTTAGACTTAAAAACAAGCCGTTAAAGGGTGAAACCCCAAACAAGCCCCCAAATGACCTCGTAAGAGGCACGAACACCTCTCACGGGACCAATGTAACTTGTAGGAACTGACCGCGTAGTCCCGAGTCTATCGATTTTAGTGTATGACGATACTTTGCAATAATCACACTTAGACTTAAAAAAAAGCCGTTAGAGGTTGGAAACCCAAACCAACCCCCAAACGACCCGGTAGGAGGTACGAACACATCGCACGAGACCAATGCAACTTGTAGGAACTAACCGCGTAGTCCCGGGTTTCCCAATTTGAGAGTATGATGATAATTTGCAAAAATCACACTTAGACTTAAAACACAAGTTGTTAAAGGGTGAAAACCTAAACCAGCCCCCAAACGACCCCGTAGGAGGCATGAATAACTCGCATGGGACCAATGTAACTTGTAGGAAGTGACAGCGTAGTGCCGAGTCTCCTGGTTTGAGAGTATGACAATAATTTGCAAGTATCACACTTAGACTTAAAAACAAGCCATTAAAGCGTGAAAACCAAAACCACACCCCAAACGACCCCGTAGGAGGCACGAACACCTCGCACGGGACCAATGTAACTTGTAAGGTATGACCGCGTAGTCCCGGATCTCTCGGTTTGAGAATATGATCATAATTTTAAAAAACCAAACTTTAACTTAAAATCAAACCGTTAAAAGGTGAAAACCCAAACCAATCCTCAGACGACACCGTATGAGGCATGAAGACCTCTCACGGGATCAATATAACTTGTAGGAACTGACCCCGTAGTCCCGAGTGTCCCAGTTTGAGAGTATGATGATAATTTGCAAAAATCAAACTTAGATTTAAAAACAAGTCGTTAATGGGTTAAATCCCAAACCAGCCCCAAATGACCCCGGAGGAGGCACGAACACTTCGCACGGGACCAATGTAACTTGTAGGAACTGATAACGTAGTGCCAGGTCTCCCGGATTGAGAGTATGACAATAATTCACAAGTATCACACTTAGACTTAAAAATAATCCGTTAAAGCGTGAAAACCGAAACCACACCCCAAACGACCCCGTAGGAGGCACGAACACCTCGCACGGGACCAATAAAACTTGTAGGATCTGAATGCGTAGTCTCGGGTCTCCCGATTTGAGAATATGATGATAATTTGAAAAAATCACACTTAGACTTAAAATCAAACCGTTAAAGGGTGAAAACCGAGACCAACCCCCACACGACCCGGTAGGAGGCATGAACACCTCTCACGGGAGCAATAAAACTTATAGGAACTGTCCGCGTGGTCCCGGGTCTCCCAATTTTAGAGTATGACGATAATTTGCAAAAATCACACTTAGATTTAAAAACAAGCCGTTAAAGGGTGAAAACCCAAACCAGGCACCAAACGACCCCGTAGGAGGCACGAACACCTCGCACGAGACCAATGCAACTTGTAGGAACTGACCGCGTAGTCCCGAGTCTCCTAGTTTGAGAGTATGATGATAATTTGCAAAAATCACACTTAGACTTAAAAACAAGCTGTTAAAGGGTGAAAACCCAATCTAGCCCCCAAACGACCCTGTAGGAGGCACGAACAACTCGCACGGGACTAATGTAACTTGTAGGAACTGTCCGTGTAGTCCCGGGTCTCCCGCTTTGAGAGTACAACGATAATTTGCAAAAATCGCTCTTAGACTTAAAAACAAGCCGGTAAAGGGTGAAAACCCAAATCAGGCCCCAAACGACACCGTAGGAGGTACGAACACCTCGCATGGGACCAATGTAACTTGTAGGAACTGACTGCGTAGTCTCGGGTATCTCGGTTTGAGAGTATGATGATAATTTCCAAAAATCACACTTAGACTTTAAAATAAGCCGGTAAAGGGTGAAAACCCAAACTAGCCCCCAAACGACACCATAGGGGCAAGGAACACCTCGTACGGGACCAATGTAACTTGTAGGAACTGACCCTGTAGTCCCGTGTCTCCCGGATTGAGAGTATGAAGATAATTTGCAAAAATCACACTTAGACTTAAAAACAAGCTGTTAAAGGGTGAGAACCCAAATCAACCCCCAAACGACCCTGTAGGAGGCACGAACAGCTCGCACGGGACCAATGTAACTTATAAAAACTGTACGCGTAGTCCCGGGTCTGACAGTTTTAGAGTATGACGATAATTTGTAAAAATCACACATAGACTTAAAAACAAGCCGTTAAATGGTGAAAACCCAAACCAGGCCCCAAACGACCCCGTATGAGGCATGAACACCTCGCACGAGACCAATGTAACTTGTTATAACTGAATGCGTAGTCCGGGTCTCCCGATTTAAGAGTACGACGATAATTTGCGAAAATCACACTTAAACTGAAAAATAAGCTATTAAAGGGTGAAAACCTAACCCAACTACCAAACGACCCCGTACGAGGCATGAACACCTCGCACGTGACGAATGACACTTGTAGGAAATGACCGCATAGTCCCGGGTCTCCCGATTTGAGAATATGATGATAATTTGTAAAAATCACACTTAGACTTAAAATCAAACCGTTAAAGGGTGAAAACCCAAACCAACTGCCAGACGACCCCGTAGGAGGCATGAACACCTCTCATGTGACTAATATGAACAGTCCGCATGGTCCCGGGTCTCCCAGTATTAGAGTATGATGATAATTTGCCAAAATCACACTTAGAGTTAAAAACAAGCCGCTAAACGGTGAAAACCAAAACCAGGCCCCAAACGACCCCGTAGGAGGAACGAACACCTCGCACGAGACCAAGGTAACTTGTAGGAAGTCACTGCGTAGTCTCAAGACTCCCAATTTGAGAGTATGACGTAGTTTGCAAAAGTCACACTTAGACTTAAAAACAAGCCGTTAAAAGGTTAAAACCCAAACCAGCCCCGAAACGACCCCACAGGAGGCACGAAGAACTCGCACGGGACCAATGTGACTTGTAGGAACTGACCACGTAGTCCCGGGTCTCCCGCTTTGAGAGTATGATGATAATTTGCAAAAATCGCACTTAGACTTAAAAACAAACCGTTAAAGGGTGAAAACCCAACCTAGCACCCAAACGACCCCGTAGGAGGGACGAACATTTCGCACGGGATCAATATAACTTGTAGGAACTGACCGCGTAGTCTCGGGTCTCCAAGTTAGAGAGTATAGCGATAAATTGCAAAAAAAAACATAGACTTAAAAACAAGCAGTTCAAAGGTGAAAACCCAAACCAGCCGCCAAAGGACCTCGTAGGATGCACGAATCCTTGCACGGAACTAATGTAACTGGTAGGAACTGACCGCGTAGTCCCGGGTCTCCTGGTTTTAGAGTATGAAGATAATTTACAAAAACCACACTTAGACTGAAAAACAAGCCATTAAAGGGTAAAAACCCAAACTAGCTCCCAGACGACCCCGTAGGAGGCACGAACAACTCGTATGAGACCAATGTAACTTGTAGGAACAATCCGCGTAGTCCCGGGTCTCCCTATTTGAGAGTATGACGATACTTTGTAAAAATCATATTTAGACCTAAAAAAAAGTCGTTAAAGGGTGAAAAGCGAAACCAAACCCCAAATGACCTCGTAGGAGGCACGAACAACTCGCACGAGACCAATGTAACTTGTTATAACTGACCGCGTAGTCCAGAGTCTCCCAGTTTTAGAGTATGGTGATAATTTGCAAAAATCACACTTAGACTTAAAAATAATTCGTTAAAGGATGAAAACCCAAACCAGCCCCCAAACGACCCCGTAGGAGGCACGAACTACTCGCACGGGACCAATATAACTTGTAGGAACTGATCGCGTAGTCTTGGGTCTCCCGGATTGAGAGTATGAAGATAATTTGAAAAATAAAATTAAACTTAAAAACAAGCAGTTAGCAGGTGAAAACCCAAACCAGCCTCCAAAAGACCCCGTAGGAGGCACGAAGACCTCGCATGGGACCAATGTAACTTTTAGGAACTGACAGCGTAGTCTAGGGTCTCCTGGTTTGAGAATATGATGATAATTTGCAAAAATCACACTTAGACTTAAAAACAAGCCGTTAAAGGGTGAAACCCCAAACAAGCCCCCAAACGACCCCGTAGGAGGCACGTACACCTCGCACGAGACCATTGTAACTTGTAGGAACTGACCGCGTAGTCACGGGTCTCCCAATTTTAATGTATGACGATAATTTGCAAAAATCACACTTAGACATAAAAAAAATCCGTTAAAGGGTGAAAACCCAAACCAACCCCCAAACGACCCTCTAGGAGGCACGACCACATCGCACGAGACCAATGCAACTTGTAGGAACTAACCGCGTAGTCCCGTGTTTCCCGGTTTGAGAGTATGATGATAATTTGCAAAAATCACACTTAGACTTAAAACACAAGTTATTAAAGCATGAAAACCAAAACCACCCCCCAAACGACCCCGTAGGAGGCACCAACACCTTGCACGGGACCAATGTAACTTGTAAGAACTGACCGCGTAGTCTCGGGTCTCCCGGTTAGAGAATATGATCATAATTTTCAAAAATCATAGTTTAACTTAAAATCAAACCGTTAAATGGTGAAAACCCAAACCAATCCCCAAATGACCCCGTAGGAGGCATGAACACCTCTCACGGGACTAATATAACTTGTAGAAACTGACCCCGTAGTCCCGAGTCTCCCAGTTTGAGAGTATGATGATAATTTGCAAAAATCACACTTAGACTTAAAAATAAGCCGTTAAAGGGTGAAAACCCAAATTAGCCCCCAAACAACCTTGTATGAGGCAAAAACATCACGCACGGGACCAATGTAACTTGTAGGTACTAACCGCGTAGTTCGGGGTCTCCCGATTTGAGAGTATGACGATAATTTGCAAAAAAAACACTTAGACATAAAAACAAGCCGTTAACAGGTGAAAAGCCAAACCAGCCCCCAATGGACCCCGTAGGATGCACGAACACCTCACACGGGACTAATGTAACTTGTAGGAACTGATCGCGTAGTCCTGGGTCTCCAAGTTTGAGAGTATGATGATAATTTGCAAAAATCACACTTAGACTTAAAAACAAACCGTTAAAGGGAGAAAACCCAAACCAGCTCTCAAAGGACCCTGTAGGAGGCACGAACACCTCGCACGGGAGCAATGTAATGTGTAGGAACTAACTGCATAGTCCTCGGTCTCACAGTTTGAGAGTAAGACAATAATTTGCAAAAATCACACTTAGACTTAAAAACAAGCCATTAAAGGGTGAAAACCCAAGCCAACCCCCAAACCACCTCGTGAGGGGCACGGACACCTCGCACGAGACCAATGTAACTTATAGGAACTAACCGAGTAGTCTCGGGTCTATCGATTTGAGAGTATGACGATAATCTGCAAAAATCACACTTAGACTTAAAAACAAGCCCTTAAGGGGTGAAAACCCAAACCAACCCCCAGACGACCCCGTAGGAGGCACGAACACCTCGCATGGGAACAATGTAACTTGTAGGAACTGACCGTGTAGTCCCGGGTCTCCCGGTTTGAGAGTATGATGATAATTTCCAAAAATTGCACTTTAACTTAAAATGAAACCGTTAAATGGTGAAAACCCAAACCAATCCCCAAATGACCCCGTAGGAGGCATGAACAGCTCTCACAGGACTAATATAACTTGTAGGAACTGACCCCGTAGTCCCGAGTCTCCCAGTTTGAGAGTATGATGATAATTTGCAAAAATCACACACAGACTTAAAAACAAACCGTTAAAGGGAGAAAACCCAAACCAACCACCAAACGAACCCGTAGGAGGCACGAACACCTCGCACGGGACCAGTGTAAATTATAGGAACTAATCGCGTAGTCCCGGGACTCCCGATTATAGAGTATGATGATAATTTGTAAACATCACACTTACACTTAAATACAAGCCATTAAGTGGTGAAAACCCAAGCTATCCCCCAAATGGCCCCGTAGGAGGCACAAACACCTCGCCCGGGAGCAATGTGACTTGTAGGAACTGACCGCTTAGTCCCGGGTCTCCCAGTTTTAGAGTATGACGATAATTTGCAAAAATCAAGTTTAGACCTAAAAATAAGCCGTCAAAGGGTGAAAATCCAAACCAGGCTCCAAACGACCTCGTAGGAGGCACGAACACCTTGCATGAGAACAATGTAACTTATAGGAATTGACCGCGTAGTTCCGGGTCTCCCGGTTTGAGAGTATGACGATAATTTGCAAAAATTACAATTAGACATAAAAATAAGTTGTGAAAGGATGCAAACCCAAACTAGCCCCCAAACGACATCGTAGGAAGCACGAACACCTCGCACGGGGCCAATGTAACTTGTAGGAACTGACTGTGTAGTCTCGGGTCTCCCAATTTTAGAGTATGACGATAATTTACAAAAATCACACTTAGATTTAAAAACAAGTCGTTAAAGGGTGAAAACCCAAACCAGGCCCCAAACGACCTCGTAGGAGGCACGAACACCTCGCATGAGACCAATGTAACTTATAGGAATTAACCGCGTAGTCCCGGGTCTCCCGGTTTGAGAGTATGACGATAATTTGCAAAAATCACACTTAGACTTAAAAATAAGCCGTTAAAGCGTGAAAACTGAAACCACACCCCAAACGACCCCGTAGGAGGCACGAACACCTCGCATGTGACCGATAAAACATGTAGGAACTGACCGCGTAGTCTCAGGTCTCTTGGTTTGAGAATATGACTATAGTTTTCAAAAATGACACTTAGACTTAAAAACAAGCCGTTAAAGGGTGAAAACCCAAACCAGCCCCCGTAGGGGTCACGAACACCTCGCACCGAACTAATGTAAGTTGTAGGAACTGATCGCGTAGTCCCGGGTCTCTTAATTTGACAGTATGATAATAATTTGTAAAAATCACACTTAGACTTAAAAATAAGCCGTTAAAGCGTGAAAACCCAAACGTCCACCCAAACGACCCCGTAGGAGGCACGGACACCTAACACGGGACCAATGTAACTTGTAGGAACTGACCGCGTAGTCCTGGGTCTCCCTATTTGAGAATATGATGATAATATACAAAAATCATACTTAGACTTAAAATCAAATCGTTAAAGGGTGAAAACCCAAACCAACCCCTAAACGACCCCTAGGAGGAATGGACACCTCTCACGGGACCAATATAACTTGTAGGAATTGACCGCGTAGTCTCGAGTCTCCCACTTTGAGAGTATGATGATAATTTGCAAAAATCACACTTAAACTTAAAAACAAGCCATTAAAGGATGAAAACCAAAACCAACCCCCAAACGACCCCGTAGGAGGCACGAACACCTCGCACTGGACCAATGTAACTGGTAGGAACTCACCGCGTAGTTCCGAAAATCCCGATTTCAGAGTATGAAGTTAATTTACAAAAATCACACTTAGACTTAAAAACAAGCCGTTAAAGGATAAAAACCCAAACCAGCCCCCAAAAGACCCCGTAGGAGGCATGAAGACCTCGCACGGGACCAATGTAACTTTTAGGAACTGACCGCGTAGTCTAGGGTCTTCGGTTTGAGAATATGATGATAATTTGCAAAAATCACACTTAGACTTAAAAACAAGCCGTTAAAGGGTGAAACCCCAAACAAGCCCCCAAATGACCTCGTAAGAGGCACGAACACCTCTCACGGGACCAATGTAACTTGTAGGAACTGACCGCGTAGTCCCGAGTCTATCGATTTTAGTGTATGACGATACTTTGCAATAATCACACTTAGACTTAAAAAAAAGCCGTTAGAGGTTGGAAACCCAAACCAACCCCCAAACGACCCGGTAGGAGGCACGAACACATCGCACGAGACCAATGCAACTTGTAGGAACTAACCGCGTAGTCCCGGGTTTCCCAAATTGAGAGTATGATGATAATTTGCAAAAATCACATTTAGACTTAAAACACAAGTTGTTAAAGGGTGAAAACCTAAACCAGCCCCCAAACGACCCCGTAGGAGGCATGAATAACTCGCATGGGACCAATGTAACTTGTAGGAAGTGACAGCGTAGTGCCGAGTCTCCTGATTTGAGAGTATGACAATAATTTGCAAGTATCACACTTAGACTTAAAAACAAGCCATTAAAGCGTGAAAACCGAAACCACACCCCAAACGACCCCGTAGGAGGCACGAACACCTCGCACGGGACCAATGTAACTTGTAAGGTATGACCGCGTAGTCCCGGATCTCTCGGTTTGAGAATATGATCATAATTTTAAAAAACCAAACTTTAACTTAAAATCAAACCGTTAAATGGTGAAAACCCAAACCAATCCTCAGACGACACCGTATGAGGCATGAAGACCTCTCACGGGATCAATATAACTTGTAGGAACTGACCCCGTAGTCCCGAGTGTCCCAGTTTGAGAGTATGATGATAATTTGCAAAAATCAAACTTAGATTTAAAAACAAGTCGTTAATGGGTTAAATCCCAAACCAGGCCCCAAATGACCCCGGAGGAGGCACGAACACTTCGCACGGGACCAATGTAACTTGTAGGAACTGATAACGTAGTGCTAGGTCTCCCGGATTGAGAGTATGACAATAATTCGCAAGTATCACACTTTGACTTAAAAATAAGCCGTTAAAGCGTGAAAACCGAAACCACACCCCAAACGACCCCGTAGGAGGCACGAACCCCTCGCACGGGACCAATAAAACTTGTAGGATCTGAACGCGTAGTCTCGGGTCTCCCGATTTGAGAATATGATGATAATTTGAAAAAATCACACTTAGACTTAAAATCAAACCGTTAAAGGGTGAAAACCGAAACCAACCCCCACACGACCCGGTAGGAGGCATGAACACCTCTCACGGGAGCAATAAAACTTATAGGAACTGTCCGCGTGGTCCCGGGTCTCCCAATTTTAGAGTATAACGATAATTTGCAAAAATCACACTTAGATTTAAAAACAAGCTGTTAAAGGGTGAAAACCAAATCTAGCCCCCAAACGACCCTGTAGGCGGCACGAACAACTCGCACGGGACTAATGTAACTTGTAGGAACTGTCCGTGTAGTCCCGTGTCTCCCGCTTTGAGAGTACAACGATAATTTGCAAAAATCGCTCTTAGACTTAAAAACAAGCCGGTAAAGGGTGAAAACCCAAATCAGGCCCCAAACGACACCGTAGGAGGTACGAACACCTCGCATGGGACCAATGTAACTTGTAGGAACTGACTGCGTAGTCTCGGGTATCTCGGTTTGAGAGTATGATGATAATTTCCAAAAATCACACTTAGACTTTAAAATAAGCCGGTAAAGGGTGAAAACCCAAACTAGCCCCCAAACGACACCATAGGGGCAAGGAACACCTCGTACGGGACCAATGTAACTTGTAGGAACTGACCCTGTAGTCCCGTGTCTCCCGGATTGAGAGTATGGAGATAATTTGCAAAAATCACACTTAGAATTAAAAACAAGCCGTTAAAGGGTGAGAACCCAAATCAACCCCCAAACGACCCTGTAGGAGGCACGAACACCTCGCACGGGACCAATGTAACTTATAAAAACTGTACGCGTAGTCCCGGGTCTGACAGTTTTAGAGTATGACGATAATTTGTAAAAATCACACATAGACTTAAAAACAAGCCGTTAAATGGTGAAAACCCAAACCAGGCCCCAAACGACCCCGTATGAGGCATGAACACCTCGCACGAGACCAATGTAACTTGTTATAACTGAATGCGTAGTCCGGGTCTCCCGATTTAAGAGTACGATGATAATTTGCGAAAATCACACTTAAACTGAAAAATAAGCTGTTAAAGGGTGAAAACCTAACCCAATTACCAAACGACCCCGTACGAGGCATGAACACCTCGCACGGGATGAATGACACTTGTAGGAAATGACCGCGTAGTCCCGGGTCTCCCGGTTTGAGAATATGATGATAATTTGTAAAAATCACACTTAGACTTAAAATCAAACCGTTAAAGGGTGAAAACTCAAACCAACTGCCAGACGACCCCGTAGGAGGCATGAACACCTCTCGTGTGACTAATATGAACAGTCCGCATGGTCCCGGGTCTCCCAGTTTTAGAGTATGATGATAATTTGCCAAAATCACACTTAGAGTTAAAAACAAGCCGCTAAACGGTGAAAACCAAAACCAGGCCCCAAACGACCCCGTAGGAGGAACGAACACCTCGCACGAGACCAAGGTAACTTGTAGGAAGTCACTGCGTAGTCTCAAGACTCCCAATTTGAGAGTATGACGTACTTTGCAAAACTCACACTTAGACTTAAAAACAAGCCGTTAAAAGGTTAAAACCCAAACTAGCCCCGAAACGACCCCACAGGAGGCACGAAGAACTCGCACGGGACCAATGTGACTTGTAGGAACTGACCACGTAGTCCCGGGTCTCCCGCTTTGAGAGTATGATGATAATTTGTAAAAATTGCACTTAGACTTAAAAACAAACCGTTAAAGGGTGAAAACCCAACCTAGCACCCAAACGACCCCGTAGGAGGGACGAACATTTCACACGGGACCAATGTAACTTGTAGGAACTGACCGCGTAGTCTCGGGTCTCCAAGTTAGAGAGTATAGCGATAAATTGCAAAAAAAAACATAGACTTAAAAACAAGCAGTTAAAAGGTGAAAACCCAAACCAGCCGCCAAAGGACCTCGTAGGATGCACGAATCCTTACACGGAACTAATGTAACTGGTAGGAACTGACCGCGTAGTCCCGGGTCTCCTGGTTTTAGAGTATGAAGATAATTTACAAAAACCACACTTAGACTGAAAAACAAGCCATTCAAGGGTAAAAACCCAAACTAGCTCCCAGACGACCCCATAGGAGGCACGAACAACTCGTATGAGACCAATGTAACTTGTAGGAACAATCCGCGTAGTCCCGGGTCTCCCTATTTGAGAGTATGACGATACTTTGTAAAAATCATATTTAGACCTAAAAAAAAGTCGTTAAAGGGTGAAAAGCCAAACCAAACCCCAAATGACCTCGTAGGAGGCACGAACAACTCGCACGAGACCAATGTAACTTGTTACAACTGACCGCGTAGTCCAGAGTCTCCCAGTTTTAGAGTATGGTGATAATTTGCAAAAATCACACTTAGACTTAAAAATAATTCGTTAAAGGATGAAAACCCAAACCAGCCCCCAAACGACCCCGTAGGAGGCACGAACTACTCGCACGGGACCAATATAACTTGTAGGAACTGATCGCGTAGTCTTGGGTCTCCCGGATTGAGAGTATGAAGATAATTTGCAAAAATAAAATTAAACTTAAAAACAAGCAGTTAGCAGGTGAAAACCCAAACCAGCCTCCAAAAGACCCCGTAGGAGGCACGAAGACCTCGCATGGGGATAATGTAACTTTTAGGAACTGACCGCGTAGTCTAGGGTCTCCTGGTTTGAGAATATGATGATAATTTGCAAAAATCACACTTAGACTTAAAAATAAGCCGTTAAAGGGCGAAACCCCAAACAAGCCCCCAAACGACCCCGTAGGAGGCACGTACACCTCGCACGAGACCAATGTAACTTGTAGGAACTGACCGCGTAGTCACGGGTCTCCCGATTTTAATGTATGACGATAATTTTGCCAAAATCACACTTAGACATAAAAAAAATCCGTTAAAGGGTGAAAACCCAAACCAACCCCCAAACGACCCTGTAGGAGGCACGACCACATCGCACGAGACCAATGCAACTTGTAGGAACTAACCGCGTAGTCCCGTGTTTCCCGGTTTGAGAGTATGATGATAATTTGCAAAAATCACACTTAGACTTAAAACACAAGTTATTAAAGCATGAAAACTGAAACCACCCCCCAAACGACCCCGTAGGAGGCACCAACACCTTGCACGGGACCAATGTAACTTGTAAGAACTGACCGCGTAGTCCCGGGTCTCCCGGTTAGAGAATATGATCATAATTTTCAAAAATCATAGTTTAACTTAAAATCAAACCGTTAAATGGTGAAAACCCAAACCAATCCCCAAATGACCCCGTAGGAGGCATGAACACCTCTCACGAGACTAATATAACTTGTAGAAACTGACCCCGTAGTCCCGAGTCTCCCAGTTTGAGAGTATGATGATAATTTGCAAAAATCACACTTAGACTTAAAAATAAGCCGTTAAAGGGTGAAAACCCAAATTAGCCCCCAAACAACCTTGTATGAGGCAAAAACATCACGCACGGGACCAATGTAACTTGTAGGTACTAACCGCGTAGTTCGGGGTCTCCCGATTTGAGAGTATGACGATAATTTGCAAAAAAAACACTTAGACATAAAAACAAGCCGTTAACAGGTGAAAAGCCAAACCAGCCCCCAATGGACCCCGTAGAATGCACGAACACCTCACACGGGACTAATGTAACTTGTAGGAACTGATCGCGTAGTCCTGGGTCTCCAAGTTTGAGAGTATGATGATAATTTGCAAAAATCACACTTAGACTTAAAAAAAAACCGTTAAAGGGAGAAAACCCAAACCAGCTCTCAAAGGACCCTGTAGGAGGCACGAACACCTCGCACGGGAGCAATGTAATGTGTAGGAACGAACTGCATAGTCCTCGGTCTCACAGTTTGAGAGTAAAACAATAATTTGCAAAAATCACACTTAGACTTAAAAACAAGCCATTAAAGGGTGAAAACCCAAGCCAACCCCCAAACCACCTCGTGAGGGGCACGGACACCTCGCACGAGACCAGTGTAACTTATAGGAACTAACCGAGTAGTCTCGGGTCTATCGATTTGAGAGTATGACGATAATCTGCAAAAATCACACTTAGACTTAAAAATAAGCCCTTAAGGGGTGAAAACCAAAACCAACCCCCAGACGACCCCGTAGGAGGCACGAACACCTCGCATGGGATCAATGTAACTTGTAGGAACTGACCGTGTAGTCCCGGGTCTCCCGGTTTGAGAGTATGATGATAATTTCCAAAAATTGCACTTTAACTTAAAATGAAACCGTTAAATGGTGAAAACCCAAACCAATCCCCAAATGACCCCGTGGGAGGCATGAACAGCTCTCACAGGACTAATATAACTTGTAGGAACTGACCCCGTAGTCCCGAGTCTCCCAGTTTGAGAGTATGATGATAATTTGCAAAAATCACACTTAGACTTAAAAGTAAGCCGTTAAAGGGTGAAAACCCAAACCAGTCGCCAAACAACCTCGTATGAGGCACGAACATCACGCACGGGACCAATGTATCTTGTAAGAACTGACCGCGTAGTCTCGGGTCTCCAAGTTAGAGAGTACAGCGATAAATTGCAAAAAAAAACATAGACTTAAAAACAAGCAGTTAAAAGGTGAAAATCAAAACCAGCCGCCAAAGGACCTCGTAGGATCCACGAATGCTCGCACGGAACTAATGTAACTGGTAGGAACTGACGGCGTAGTCCCGGGTCTCTTGGTTTTAGAGTATGAAGATAATTTACAAAAACTACAGTTAGACTAAAAAACAAGCCATTAAAGGGTAAAAACCCAAACTAGCTCCTAGACGACCCCGTAGGAGGCACGAACAACTCGTACGAAACCAATGTAACTTGTAGGAACAATCCGCGTAGTCCCGGGTCTCCCTACTTGAGAGTATGACGATACTTTGTAAAAATCATATTTAGACCTAAAAAAAAAGCCGTTAAAGGGTGAAAAGCCAAACCAAACCCCAAATGACCTCGTAGGAGGCACGAATAACTCGCACGAGACCAATGTAACTTGTTATAACTGACCGCGTAGTCCAGAGTCTCCCAGTTTTAGAGTACGGTTATAATTTGCAAAAATCACACTTAGACTTAAAAACAATTCGTTAAAGGATGAAAACCCAAACCAGCCCCCAAACGACCCCGTAGGAGGCACGAACTACTCGCACGGGACCAATATAACTTGTAGGAACTGATCGCGTAGTCTTGGGTCTCCCGGATTGAGAGTATGAAGGTAATTTGCAAAAATACAATTAAACTTAAAAACAAGCAGTTAGCAGGTGAAAACCCAAACCAGCCTCCAAAAGACCCCGTAGGAGGCACGAAGACCTCGCATGGGACCAATGTAACTTTTAGGAACTGACCGCGTAGTCTAGGGTCTCCCGGTTTGAGAATATGATGATAATTTGCAAAAATCACACTTAGACTTAAAAACAAGCAGTTAAAGGGTGAAACCCCAAACAAGCCCCCAAACGACCACGTAGGAGGCACGTACACCTCGCACGGGACCAATATAACTTGTAGGAACTGACCGCGTAGTCACGGGTCACCCGATTTTAATGTATGACGATAATTTGCAAAAATCACACTTAGACATAAAAAAAATCCGTTAAAGGGTGAAAACCCAAACCAACCTCCAAACGACCCTGTAGGAGGCACGAACACATCCCATGAGACCAATGCAACTTGTAGGAACTAACCGCGTAGTCCCGTGTTTCCCGGTTTGAGAGTATGATGATAATTTGCAAAAATCACACTTAGACTTAAAACACAAGTTATTAAAGCATGAAAACCGAAACCACTCCCCAAACGACCCCGTAGGAGGCACCAACACCTTGCACGGGACCAATGTAATTTGTAAGAACTGACCGCGTTGTCCCGGGTCTCCCGATTAGAGAATATGATCATAATTTTCAAAAATCATAGTTTAACTTAAAATCAAGCCGTTAAATGGTGAAAACACAAACCAATCCCCAAATGACCCCGTAGGAGGCATGAACACCTCTCACGGGACTAATATAACTTGTAGAAACTGACCCCGTAGTCCCGAGTCTCCCAGTTTGAGAGTATGATGATAATTTGCAAAAATCACACTTAGACTTATAAATAAGCCGTTAAAGGGTGAAAACACAAATCAGCCCCCAAACAACCTTGTATGAGGCACAAACATCACGCACGGGACCAATGTAGCTTGTAGGTACTAACCGCGTAGTTCGGGGTCTCCCGATTTGAGAGTATGAGGATAATTTGCAAAAAAAACACTTATACATTAAAATAAGCCGTTAACAGGTGAAAAGCCAAACCAGCCCCCAATGGACCCTGTAGGATGCACGAACACCTCACACGGGACTAATGTAACTTGTAGGAACTGATCGCGTAGTCCTGGGTCTCCAAGTTTGAGAGTATGATGATAATTTGCAAAAATCACACTTAGACTTAAAAATAAACCGTTAAAGGGAGAAAACCCAAACCAGCTCTCAAAGGACCCTGTAGGAGGCACGAACACCTCGCACGGGAGCAATGTAATGTGTAGGAACTAACTTCATAGTCCCCGGTCTCATAGTTTGAGAGTAAGACAATAATTTGCAAAAATCACACTTAGACTTAAAAACAAGCCGTTAAAGGGTGAAAACCCAAACCAACCCCCAAACCACCTCGTGAGGGGCACGGACACCTCGCACGAGACCAATGTAACTTATAGGAACTAACCGAGTAGTCTCGGGTCTATCGATTTGAGAGTATGACGATAATCTGCAAAAATCACACTTAGACTTAAAAACAAGCCCTTAAGGGGTGAAAACCTAAACCAACCCCCAGACGACTCCGTAGGAGGCACGAACACCTCGCATGGGACCAATGTAACTTGTAGGAACTGACCGTGTAGTCCCGGGTCTCTCGGTTTGAGATTATGATGATAATTTCCAAAATTTGCACTTTAACTTAAAATGAAACCGTTAAATGGTGAAAACCCAAACCAATCCCCAAATGACCTCGTAGGAGGCATGAACAGCTCTCACATGACTAATATAACTTGTAGGAACTGACCCCGTAGTCCCGAGTCTCCCAGTTTGAGAGTATGATGATAATTTGCAAAAATTACACTTAGACTTAAAAGTAAGCCGTTAAAGGGTGAAAACCCAAACCAGTCGCCAAACAACCTCGTATGAGGCACGAACATCACGCACGGGACCAATGTAACTTGTAGGAACTGACCGCGTAGTCTCGGGTCTCCAAGTTAGAGAGTATAGCGATAAATTGCAAAAAAAAACATAGACTTAAAAATAAGCAGTTAAAAGGTGAAAACCCAAACCAGCCGCCAAAGGACCTCGTAGGATGCACGAATTCTCGCACGGAACTAATGTAACTGGTAGGAACTGACCGCATAGTCCCCGGTCTCCTAGTTTTAGAGTATGAAGATAATTTAAAAAAAACACACTTCGACTGAAAAACAAGCCATTAAAGGGTAAAAACCCAAACTAGCTCCCAGACGACCCCGTAGGAGGCACGAACAACTCGTACGAGACCAATGTAACTTCTAGGAACAATCCGCGTTGTCCCGGGTCTCCCTATTTGAGAGTATGACGATACTCTGTAAAAATCATATTTAGACCTAAAAAAAAGCTGTTAAAGGATGAAAAGCCAAACCAGACCCGAAATGACCTCGTAGGAGGCACGAACAACTCGCACGAGACCAATGTAACTTGTTGTAACTGACCGCGTAGTCCAGAGTCTCCCAGTTTTAGAGTATGGTGATAATTTGCAAAAATCACACTTAGACTTAAAAACAATTCGTTAAAGGGTGAAAACCCAAACCAGCCCCCAAACGACCCCGTAGGAGGCACGAACTACTCGCACGGGACCAATGTAACTTGTAGGAACTGATCGCGTAGTCTTGGGTCTCCCGGATTGAGAGTATGAAGATAATTTGCAAAAATACAATTAGACTTAAAAATAAGCAGTTAGCAGGTGAAAAACCAAACCAGCCTCCAAAAGACCCCGTAGGAGGCACGAAGACCTCGCATGGAACCAATGTAGCTTTTAGGAACTGACCGCGTAGTCTAGGGTCTCCCGGTTTGAGAATATGATGATAATTTGCAAAAATCACACTTAGAGTTAAAAACAAGCCGTTAAAGGGTGAAACCCCAAACAAGCCCCCAAACGACCCCGTAGGAGGCACGTACACCTCGCACGGGACCAATGTAACTTGTAGGAACTGACCGCGTAGTCACGGGTCTCCCGATTTTAATGTATGACGATAATTTGCAAAAATCACACTTAGACATAAAAAAAATCCATTAAAGGGTGAAAACCCAAACCAACCCCCAAACGACCCTGTAGGTGGCACGAACACATCGCACGAGACCAATACAACTTGTAGGAACTAATCGCGTAGTCCCGTGTTTCCCGGTTTGAGAGTATGATGATAATTTGCAAAAATCACACTTAGACTTAAAACACAAGTTGTTAAAGCGTGAAAACCGAAACCACCCCCCAAAGGACCCCGTAGGAAGCACGAACACCTTGCACGGGACCAATGTAACTTGTAAGAACTGACCGCGTAGTCCTGGGTATCCCGGTTACAGAATATGATCATAATTTTAAAAAATCATAGTTTAACTTAAAATCAAACTGTTAAATGGTGAAAACCCAAACCAATTCCCAAACGACCCCGTAGGAGGCATGAACACCTCTCATGGGACTAATATAACTTGTAGAAACTGACCCCGTAGTCCCGAGTCTCCCAGTTTGAGAGTATGATGATAATTTGCAAAAATCACACTTAGACTTAAAAATAAGCCGTTAAAGGGTGAAAACCCAAACCAGCCCCCAAACAACCTTATATGAGGCACAAACATCACGCACGGGACCAATGTAACTTGTAGGTACTAACCGCGTAGTTCGGGGTCTCCCGATTTGAGAGTATGATGATAATTTGCAAAAAAAATACTTAGACATAAAAACAAGACGTTAACAGGTGAAAATCCAAACCAGCCCCCAATGTACCCCGTAGGATGCACGAACACCTCACACGGGACTAATGTAACTTGTAGGAACTGATCGCGTAGTCTTGGGTCTCCAAGTTTGAGAGTATGATGATAATTTGCAAAAATCACACTTAGACTTAAAAACAAACCGTTAAAGGGAGAAAACCCAAACCAGCTCTCAAAGGACCCTGTAGGAGGCACGAACACCTCGAACGGGAGCAATGTAATGTGTAGGAACTAACTGCATAGTCCCCGGTCTCACAGTTTGAGAGTAAGACAATAATTTGCAAAAATCACACTTAGACTTAAAAACAAGCCGTTAAAGGGTGAGAACCCAAACCAACCCCCAAACCACCTCGTGAGGGGCACGGACACCTCGCACGAGACCAATGTAACTTATAGGAACTAACCGAGTAGTCTCGGGTCTATCGATTTGAGAGTATGACAATAATCTGCAAAAATCACACTTAGACTTAAAAACAAGCCCTTAAGGAGTGAAAACCCAAACCAACCCCCAGACGACCCCGTAGGAGGCACAAACACCTCGCATGGGACCAATGTAACTTGTAGGAACTGAACGTGTAGTCTCGGGTCTCCCGGTTTGAGAGTATGATGATAATTTGCAAAAATTGAACTTTAACTTAAAATGAAACCGTTAAATGGTGAAAACCCAAACCAATCCCCAAATGACCCCGTAGGAGGCATGAACAGCTCTCACGGGACTAATATAACTTGTAGGAATTGACCCCGTAGTCCCGAGTCTCCCAGTTTGAGAGTATGATGCTAATTTGCAAAAATCACACTTAGACTTAAAAGAAAGCCGTTAAAGGGTGAAAACCCAAACCAGTCGCCAAACAACCTCGTATGAGGCACGAACATCACGCACGGGACCAATGTAACTTGTAGGAACTGACCGCGTAGTCCCGGCTCTCCCTCTTTGAGAGTATGACGATACTTTGTAAAAATCGCACTTAGACTTAAAAGAAAGTCGTTAAAGGGTGAAATGCCAAACCAGGCCCCAAACGACCTCGTAGGAGGCACGAACACCTCACACGAGACCAATGTAACTTGTAGGAACTGAACGTTTAGTCCGGAGTCTCCCAGTTTTAGAGTATGATGATAATTTGTAAAAATCACACTTAGACTTAAAAACAAGTCGTTAAAAGGTGAAAATCCAAACTAGCCACCAAAGGACCCCGTAGGATGCACGAACACCTCGCACTAGACTAATGTAACTTGTAGGAACTGACCGCGTAGTCCCGGGTCTACTAGTTAGAGGATGACAATAATTTCTAAAAATCGGACTTAAACTTAAAAACAAGCCGTTAAAGGGTGAAAAGCGAAACCAAGCCCCAAATGACACCGTAGGAGGTACAAACACCTCGTACGAGACTAATGCAACTTGTACGAACTGACGCGTAATCCTGAGTCTCCCAGTTTGAGAGTATGACGATAATTTGCAAAAATCAGACTTAGACTTAAAAACAGGCTATTAAAGGGTGAAAACACAATCCAGCCCCCAAACGACCCTGTAGGAGCCACGAACAACTCGCACGGGACCAATGTAACTTGTAGGAACTGTCCGTGTAGTCCTGGGTATCCCTCTTTGAGAGTACAACGATAATTTGTAAAAATTGCACTTAGACATAAAAACAAGCTGTTAAAGGGTGAAAACCCAAACCAGCCCCCAAACGACACCATAGGGGGGACGAACACCTCGCACGGGACCAATGAGACTTGTAGGAACTGAACGCGTAGTCTCGGGTCTCCCGGTTTGAGAGTATGACGATAATTTGCAAAAAATCACACTTAGACTTAAAATCTAACTATTGAAGGGTGAAAATCCAAACCAACCCCCAAACGACCCCGTAGGGGGCATGAACACCTCTCACGGGACCAATAAAACTTGTAGGAACTGTCCGCGTGGTCCCGGGTCTCCCAGTTTTTGAGTATGACGATAATTTGCAAACATCACACTTAGATTTAAAAACAAGCCGTTAAAGGGGGAAAATCCAAACCAAGCCCCAAACGACCCCGTAGGAGGCACGTACACCTCGCGCGAGACCAATGCAACTTGTAGGAACTTCCCGCGTAATCCCGAGTCTCCTTGTTTGGGAGTATGATGATAATTTGCAAAAATTAGACTTAGACTTAAAAACAAGCTGCTAAAGGGTGAAAACCCAATCCAACCCCCAAACGACCTTATAGGAGGCATGAACAACTCGCAAGGGACCAATGTAACTTGTAAGAACTATCCGTGTAGTCCCGGGTATCCCGCTTTGAGAGTACAATGATAATTTGAAAAAATCGCACTTAGACTTAAAAATAAGCCAGTAAAGGGTGAAAACCCAAACCGAGCCCCAAACGACACCGTAGGAGGTAGGAACACCTCGCACGGGACCAATGTAACTTGTAGGAACTGCCCGCGTAATCCCGAGTCTCCTTGTTTGAGAGTATGATGATAATTTGCAAAAATCAGACTTAGACTTAAAAACAAGCTGCTAAAGGGTGAAAACCCAATCCAGCCCCCAAATGACCTTATAGGAGGCACGAACAACTCGCAAGGGAACAATGTAACTTGTAAGAACTATTCGTGTAGTCCCGGGTATCCCGCTTTGAGAGTACAACGATAATTTGCAAAAATCACACTTAGACTTAAAAATAAGCCGGTAAAGGGTGAAAACCCAAACTAAGCCCCAAACGACACCGTAGGAGGCAGGAACACCTCGCACGGGACCAATGTAACTTGTAGGAACTGACTGTGTAGTCTCGGGTCTCCCGGTTTGAGAGTATGACTATAATTTGCAAAAATCACACTTAGACTTTAAAATAAGCCGTTAAAGGGTGAAAACTTGAACCATCCCCCAAACGACACCATAGGGGCAACGAACACTTCGCACGGGACCAATGTAACTTGTAGGAACTGACCGTGTAGTCTCGGGTCTCCCGGATTAAGAGTATGACGATAATTTGCAAAAATCCCAATTAGACTTAAAAATAAGCCGTTAAACGGTGAAAACCCAAACCAGCCCCCAAACGACCATGTAGGAGGAACGAACACCTCGCACGGGACCAATGTAACTTATAAGAATTGAACGCGTAGTCCCAAGTCAGACAGTTTTAGAGTATGATGATAATTTGCAAAAATCACACATAGACTTAAAAACAAGCCGTTAAAGGGTGAAAACAAAAATAAGGCCCCAAACGACCCCGTAGGAGGCATGAACACCTCGCACGAGACCAATGTAACTTGTTGGAAATGACCGCGTAGTCCGGATCTCCCGATTTAAGAGTACGATGATAATTTGCAAAAATCACACTTAAACTTAAAAATAATGAGTTATAGGGTTAAAACCTAAACCAGCCCCCAAACGATCCCGTACGAGGCACGAACACCTCGTACGGGACCAATATAACTTGTAGGAACTAACCGCATAGTCCCGGGTCTCCCGGTTTGAGAATATGATGATAATTTGCAAAAAATCACACCTTAACTTAAAATCAAACCGTTAAATGGTGAAAACCCAAACCAACTCCCAGACGACCCCGTAGGAGGCATGAACACCTCTCACGAGACCAATAGGAACTGTCTGCATGGTCCCGGGTCTCCCACTTTTAGAGTATGACGATAATTTGCCAAAATCACACTTAGATTTAAAAATAAGCGGTTAAATGTTGAAAACCCAAACCAGACCCCAAACGACCCCGTAGGAGGCACGAACACCTCGCAAGAGGCCAAGGTAACTTGTAGCAAGTCACTGCGTAGTCTCAAGTCTCCCAAATTGAGAGTATGATGATAGTTTGCAAAAATCACACTTAGACTTAAAAACAAGTCGTTAAAAGGTTAAAACCCAAACTAGCCCCAAAACTACCCCGCAGGAGGCACGAATGCCTCGCACGGGACCAATGTGACTTGTAGGAACTGACCACGAAGTCTCGGGTCTCCAAGTTTGAGAGTATGACGATAAATTGAAAAAAAAACTTAGACATAAAAACAAGCAGTTAATAGTCGCAAAAGGACCTCGTAGGATGCACGAATAACTCGCACGTGACTAATGTAACTGGTAGGAACTGACCGCGTAGTCTCGGGTCTCCTGGTTTTATAGTATGATGATAATTTGCAAAAATCACACTTAGACTTAAAAACAAGCCATTAAAGGGTAAAAACCAAAACCAGCTCCCAAACGACCCCGTAGGAGGCACGAATAACTCGTACGAGACCAATGTAACTTATAGGAACAGTCCGTGTAGTCCCGGGTCTCCCGCTTTGAGAGTATGACGATACATTGTAAAAATCGCACTTAGACTTTGAAAAAAGCCGTTAAAGGGTGAAAAGCCAAACCAGGCCCAAAACGACCTCGTTGGAGGCACGAACACCTTGCACGTGACCAATGTAACTTATAGGAACTGACCGCATAGTCCTGGGTGTCCCGATTTGAGAATATGATGATAATTTGCAAAAATCACACTTCGACTTAAAATCGAACCGTTAAAGGGTGAAAACCCAAACTAAGCCTAGACGACCCCGTAAGAGGCATGCACACCTCTCACGGGACCAATATATCTTGTAGGAACTGTCCGCATGGTCCCGGGTCTCCTAATTTTAGAGTATGACAATAGTTTGCCAAAATCACACTTATTTTTAAAAATAAGCCGTTAAACGTTGAAAACCTGAACAAGGCCCCAAACGACTCCGTAGGAGGCACGAACACCTCGCACGAGACCAAGGTAACTTGTAGGAACTCACTGTGTAGTCTCAAGTCTCCCAGTTTGAGAGTTTGATGATAATTTGCAAAAATCACACTTAGACTTAAAAACAAGCCGTTAAAAGGTGAAAACCCAAACGAGACCCCAAACGACCTTGTAGGAGGCACGGAGAACTCGCACGGGACCAATGTGACTTCTATGAACTGATCGCGTAGTCCCAGGTCTCCCGCTTTGAGAGTATGACGATAATTTACAAAAATCACACTTAGACATAAAAAAAACCCGTTAAGGATGAAAACCCAAACCAGCACCCAAATGACCCCGTAGGAGGCACCAACACCTCGTACGGGACCAATGTAACTAGTAGGAACTGACCACGTAGTCTCGGGTCTCCCGATTTGAGAGTATGACGATAATTTACAAAAATAAACTGACTTAAAAATAAGCAGTTAAGAGTTGAAAACCCAAACCAGCAGCTAAAGGACCTCGTGGGATCACAAACACCTAACACGGGACTAATGTAACTTGTAAGAACTGACTGCATAGCCCCGGGTCTCGTGGTTTGAGAATGTGACGATAATTTGCAAAAATCACACTTAGACTTAAAAATAAGCCGTTAAAGGGTGAAAAGCCAAACCAGGCCCCAAACGACCCTGCAGGCGGCAGGAAGAACTCGCACGGGACCAATGTGACTTGTAAGAACTGACCGCGTAGTCCCAGGTCTCCCTCTTTGAGAGTATGACGATAATTTGCAAAAATCGCACTTAGACTTAAAAACAAACCGTTAAAGGGTGAAAACCCAAACCAGCACCCAAACGACCCTGAAGGAGGCACCAACACCTCGTATGGGACCAATCTAACTAGTAGGAAATGACCGCGTAGTCTCGGGTCCCCCGATTTGAGAGTATGATGATAATTTACAAAAATAAATTGACTTAAAAATAAGCAGTTAATAGGTGAAAACCCAAACCAGCAGCCAAAGGACCGCGTAGGATGCGCGGACACCTCGCACGGGACTAATGTAACTTGTAAGAAGTGACCGCGTAGTCCCGGGTCTCGTGGTTTGAGAATGAGACGATAATTTGCAAAAATCACACTTAGACTTAAAAACAAGCCGTTAAAGGGTGAAAACCCAAACCAGCCGCCAAAGGACCCCGTAGGATGCACGAACACCTCGGACGGGACTAATGTAACTTGCAGGAACTGATCGTATAGTCCCGGGTCTACTAGTTTGAGAGTATGATGATAATTTGCGAAAGTCACATTTAGACTAAAAAACAAGCCGTTAAAGGGTGAAAACCCAAACCTCCCCCCAAACGACCCCGTAGGAGGGACGAACACCTCACACGGGACCAATGTACCATGTAGGAACTGACCGCGAAGTTCTGGGTCTCCCGATTTTAGAATATGATAATAATTTGCAAAAATCACACTTAGACTTAAAATCAAACCGTTAAAGGGTGAAAACCCAAACCAACACCTAGACGACTCCGTAGGAGGCATGAACACCTCTCATGGGACCAATATAACTTGTAGGAACTGTCCGCGTGGTCCCAGGTCTCCCAGTTTTAGAGTGTGACGATAATTTGCCAAAATCACACATAGATTTAAAAACAAGCCATTAAATGGTGAAACCCCAAACCAGACCCAAACGACTGCGTAATCTCGAGTCTCCCGATTTTAGAGTATGATGATAATGTGTAAAAATCACACTTAGACTTATAAACAAGCCATTAAACGGTGAACACCCAAACTAAGCCCCAAACGACCCCGTAGGAGGCACGAACACCTCGCACGAGACCAAGGTTACTTGTAGGAACTCATTGCATAGTCTCAAGTCTCCCAGTTTGAGAGTGATGATAATTTGCAAAAATCACACTTAGACTTAAAAACAAGCCGCTAAAAGGTGAAAACCCAAACCAGACCCAAACGACCCCGCAGGAGGCACGAAGAACTCGCACGGGACCAATGTGACTGTAGGAACTGACCGCGTAGTCCCGGGTCTCCCGCTTTGAGAGTATGATGATAATTTGCAAAAATCGCACTTAGACTTAAAAAGAAACCGTTAAAGGGTGAAAACCCAACCCAGCACCAAAATAACCCCGTAGGAGGCACGAACACCTCGCACGGGACCAATGTAAGTTGTAGGAACTGACCGCGTAGTCTTGAGTCTCCCGATTTGAGAGTATGACGATAATTTGCAAAAATAAACTTAGACTTAAAAACGAGCAGTTAACAGGTGAAAACCCAAACCAGCTACCAACGGACCTCGTAGGATGCACGAACACCTCGCACTGGACTAATGTAACTCGTAGGAACTGATCGCGTAGCCCCGGGTCTCCTAGTTTTAGAATATGACAATAATTTGTGAAAATCACACTTAGACTTAAAAACAAGCCATTAAAGGGTAAAAACCCAAACCAGCTCCTAAACGACCCCGTAGGAGGCACGGATAACTCGTACGGGACCATTGTAACTTTTTGGAACTGTCCGCATAGTCCCGGGTCTCCCGCTTTGAGAGTATGAAGATACTTTGTAAAAATCGCACTTAGACTTAAAAATAAACTATTAAAGGGTTAAAACCCAAGCCAGGCCGCACGAACACCTCGCATAAGAGCAATGTAACTTATAGGAACTGACCGCGTAGTCTTAAGTCTCCCAGGTCAGTATGATGATAATTTGCAAAAATCACACTTAGACTTAAAAACAAGCCGTTAAAGGGTGAAAACCCAAACCAGCCCCCCAACGACCCTATACGAGGCACGAACAACTTGCACATGATCAATGTAACCTGTAGGAACTAATCGCGTAGTCCCGGGTCACCCTCTTTGAGAGTATGACTATTATTTGCAAAAATCATACTTAGACTTAAAAACAAGCCGCTAAAGGGTGAAAACCAACCACCAAACGACCACGTAGGAGGCACGAACACTTCGGACGGGACCAATGTAACCTGTAGGAACTGACCGCGTAGTCCCGGGTCTCCCGGTTTGAGAGTATGAAGATAATTTGCAAAAATACACTTAGACTTAAAAACAAGCAGTTAACACGTGAAAACCAAAATCAGTCGCCAAAGGACCCTGTAGGATGCACGAACACCTCGCACGGGACTAATGTAACTTGTAGGAACTGACAGCGTAGTCCTGGGTCTACTAGTTTGAGAGTATGATGATAATTTTCAAAAATCACACTTAGACTTAAATACAAGATGTAAAAGGGTGAAAACCCAAACCAGGCCCCAAACGACCCCATAGGAGGCACGAACACCTCGCATGAGACCAATGTAACTTGTAGGAACTGATCGCGTAGTCCCGAGTCTCCCAGTTTGAGAGTATGATGATAATTTGCAAAAATCACACTTAGACTTAAAAACAAGTCGTTAAACATTGAAACCCCAAACCATCCCCCAACCGACCCCATAGGAGGCATGAACACCTCGCACGGGACCAATGTAACTTGTAGGAGCTGACAGCGCAGTCCCGGGTCTCTCGGTTTGAGAGTATGATGATAATTTGCAAAAATCAGGCTTAGACTTAAAAACAATCCGTTAAAAGGTGAAAACCCAAACTAGCCCCCAAACGACGCTAAAGGAGGCATGAACACCTCACACTGGATCAATGTAACTTATAAGAACTGACCGCGTACTCTCGAGTCTCTCCATTATAGAGTATGATGATCATTTGCAAAAATCACACTTAGAATTAAAAACAAACCGTTAAATGGTGATAACCCAAACCAGCCCCCAAACGACCCCGTAAGAGGCATGAACACCTCTCACGGGACCAATATAACTTGTAGGAACTGACTGCGTAGTTTCGAGACTCCCAGTTTCAGAGTATGATCATAATTTGCAAAAATGACGCGTATACTTAAAAATAGGTCGTTAAAGGGTGAAAACCTAAACCGGGCCCCAAACGGCCCCGTAGGAGGCACGGACATCTCGTACGAGACTAATGTAACTTGTAGGAACTGACCGCGTAGTCCCGAGTCTCCCAGTTTGAGAGTATGATGATAATTTGCAAAAATCACACTTAGGCTTAAAAACAAGTCGTTAAAGGGTGAAAGCCCAATCCAGCCCCCAACCGACCCCATAGGAGGCACGAACACCACGCACGAGACAAATGTGACTTGTAGGAGCTGATCGCGCAAGCCCGGGTCTCCCGATTTGAGAGTATGACGATAATTTGCAAAAATCACGCTTAGACATAAAAACAATCCGTTAAAAGGTGAAAACCCAAACTAGTCTCCAAACGACCCTATAGGAGGCACGAACACCTGGCCTAGGACCAATGTAACTTATAGTAACTGATCGCGTAGTCTCGGGTCTCCCGGTTATAGAGTATGATGATGATTTGCAAAAATCACACTTAGACTTAAAAACAAGCCGTTAAATGGTGAAAACCCAAACCAGCCCCCAAACAACCCCGTAGGAGGCATGAACACGTCTCATGGGACCAATATAACTTGTAGGAACTGACCGCGTTGTCTCGAGTCTCCCAGTTTGAGAGTATGATTATAATTTGCAAAAATCATACATAGACTTGAAAATAAGCCGTTAAATGGTGAAAATCCAAACCAGCCCCCAATTGATCTCGTAGGAGTCACGAACACCTCGCACGTGACCAAGGTAACTTGTAGGAACTCACTGCGTAGTCTGAAGTCTCCTAGTTTGAGTGTATGATGATAAATTGCAAAAATCACACTTAAACTTAAAAATAAGCCTTTAAAAGGCGAAAACCCAAACCAGCCCCTAAACGACCCCGCAGGAGGCACGAAGAACTCGCACGGGACCAATGTGACTTGTAGGAACTGACCGCGTAGTCCTGAGTCTCCCGCTTTGAGAGTATGACGATAATTTGCAAAATCACACTTTGACATAAAAACAAACCGTTAAAGGATGAAAACCCAAACCAGCCCCCAAACGACCCCGTAGGAGGCACAAACACCTCGCCCGGGAGCAATGTAACATGTAGGAACTGACTGCGTAGTCCTGGGTCTCCCTATTTGAGAATATGATGATAATTTGCAAAAATCACACTTAAACTTAAAATCAAGCCATTAATGGGTGAAAACCCAAACCAGCAGCCAAACGACCCCGTTGGAGGCACGAGGACCTTGAACCGGACCAATTTAACTTGTAGGAACTGACTGCGTAGTCTCGGGTCTCCCGATTATAGAGTATGAAGATAATTTGTAAACATCACACTTAGACTTCAATACAAGCCGTTAAATGGTGAAAACCCAAGCTAGCCCCCAAACAACCCCGTAGGAGGCACGAACACCTCGCACAGGGCCAATGTAACATGTAGGAAATGACCACGTAGTCTCGGGTCTCCTGGTTTGAGAATATGATGATAATTTCAAAAAATGACATTTAGACTTAAAAATAAGTCGTTAAAGGGTGAAAACCCAAACCAGCACCCGTAGGGGTCACGAAAACCTCGCACGACACTAATGTAACTTGTAGGAACTGATCGCATAGTCCCGGGTCTCCTAATTTGACAGTATGACAATAATTTGTAAAAATCACACATAGACTTAAAAACAAGCTGTTAAAGGGTGAAAACTAAACCAGCCCCCAAACGACCCCGTAGGAGGCACGAACACCTCGCACGGGACAAATGTAACTTGTAGGAACTGACCACGTAGTGCCGGGTCTCCCGGTTTGAGAGTATGACAATAATTTGCAAATATCACACTTAGACTTAAAAATAAGTCGTTAAAGGTGGAAAACCCAAACTAGGCCCCAAACAACCCCGTAGCAGGTACGAACACCTCGCATAAGACCAATGTAACTTGTAGGAACTGATCGCGTAGTCCCGAGTCTCCTAGTTTGAGAGTATTATGATAATTTGCAAAATTCACACTTAGACTTAAAACTAAGCTGTTAAAGGGTGAAAACCCAAAGCAGCCCCCAAACGACCCCGTAGGAGGCACAAACAACTCGCACGGGACCAATGTAACATGTAGAATTTGACCGCGTAGTCTCAGGTCTCCCGCTTTGAGAGTATGATGATAATTTGCAAAAATCACACTTAGACTTAAATATAAGCCGTTAAAGGGTGAAAACCCAAACCAACCACCAAACGACCCCGTAGGGGGCACACACACCTCGCACGGGACCAATGAAACTTATAAGAAATGATAGTTTAGTCTCGGGTCTCCGGATTTGAGAATATGATGATAATTTGCAAAAATCACACTTAGATTTAAAAACAAGCCATTAAAGGGTGAAAACCCAAACCAGGCCCCAAACGACCTCATAGGAGGCATGAACACCTCGCACGAGACCAATGCAACTTGTAGGGACTGACTGTGTAGTCCCGAGCCTCCCAGTTTGAGAGTATGATGATAATATGCAAAAATCACACTCGAACATAAAAAGAAGCTGTCAATGGGTGAAAACCCAATCCAGCCCCCAAACGACCCTCTAGGAGGCATGGACATCTCGCCCGGGACCAATGTAACTTGTAGGAACTGTCCCTGTAGTCTCGGGTCTCCTGCTTTGAGAGTACGCTGATAATTTGCAAAAATTGTACTTAGACTTAAAAACAAGCATGTAAAGGGTGAAAACCCAAACCAGGCCCCAAACGACCCCGTAGGAGGCACAAACACCTCTCACGGGACCAATATAACTTATAGGAACTGACCGCATAGTCCCGAGTCTCCCAGTTTGAGAGTATGATGATAATTTGCAAAAAGCATACATAGACTTAAAAATAAGCTGTTAAAGGGTGAAAACCCAAACCGGCCCCCAAACGACCCCGTAGGAGACACGAACACCTCGTACGGGACAAATGTAACTTGTAGGAACTGACCGCGTAGTCCCGGGTGTCCGGATTTGAGAGTATGACGATAATTTGCAAAAATCACACACAGACTTAACAAAAAGCCGTTAAATGGTGAAAACCCAAACCAACCCCAAAACGACCCTGTAGGATGCACGAACACCTCGCACGGGACCACTATAACTTGTAGGAACTCACCGTGTGCTCTCGGGTCTCCCGATTATAAAGTATGAGGATAATTTGCAAACATCACACTTACACTTAAAAACAAGCCATTAAATGGTGAAAACCCAAGCCAACCCCCAAACGACCCCGTAGGAGGCAAGAACAAATCGCCCAGGAGCAATGTGACTTGTAGGAACTGACTCCACAGTCTCGGGTCTCCCAGTTTTAGAGTATGATGATAATTTGAAAAAATCACACTTACACATAAAAACAAGCCGTTAAAGGGTGAAAACCCAAACCAGCCCCCAAACGACCCCGTAGGAGGCACGAACACCTCGCACGGTACCAATGTAACTTGTAGGAACTGACCGCGTAGTCCTGGGTCTCCTGGTTTGAGAATATTACGATAATTTGCCAAAATCTCACTTAGACTTAAAAACAAGCCATTGAAGGGTGAAAACCCAAACTAGCCCCCAAACGACCCCGTAGGGGGCACGAACACCTCGCACGGGACAAATGTAACTTGTAGGAACTGATCGCATAGTCCCGGGTCTCCTAATTTGACTATATGACAATAATTTGAAAAAATCACACTTAGACTTAAAAACAAGCTGTTAAAGGGTGAAAACACAAACCTCCCCCCAAACGACCTCGTTGGAGGCACATACACCTCACACGGGACCAATGTAACTTGTAGGAATTGGCCACGTAGTCCTGGGTCTCCGTATTTGAGAATATGATGATAATTTGGAAAAATCACACTTAGACTTAAAATCAAACCGTTAAAGGGTGAAAACCCAAACCAACTCCTAAACGACCCCTAGGAGGCATGAACACCTCTCACGGGACCAATATAAATTGTAGGAATTGACCCCGTAGTCTCAAGTCTCCAACTTTGAGAGTATGGTGATAATTTGCAAAAATCACACTTAAACTTAAAAACAAGCCGTTAAAGGGTGAAAACCCAAACCAGCCCCCAAACGACCCCGTAGGAGGCACGGACACCTCGTATGAGACCAATGTAACTGGTAGGAACCGACCGTGTAGTCCCAGAACTCCCACTTTTAGAGTATGACGATAATTTACAAAAATCACACTTAGACCAAAAAAGAAGCCATTAAAGGGTGAAAACCCAAACCAGCCCCCAAAAGACCCCATAAGAGGCACGAAGACCTCGCAAGGGACCAATGTAACTTTTAGGAACTGACCGCGTAGTCTAGTGTCTCCCGGTTTGAGAATATGACGATAATTTGCAAAAATCACACTTAGACTTAAAAACAAGCCGTTATAGGGTGAAAACCCAAACGACCCCGTAGGAGGCACGGACACATCGTACGAGACCAATGTAACTTATAGGAACTGACCGTGTAGTCCTGGGTCTCCCAATTTTAGTGTATGATGATACTTTGAAAAATCACACATAGACTTAAAAAAAAGCCCTTTAAGGTTGAAAACCCAAACCAACCTCCAAACGACCCTATAGGGGGCACGAACACATCGCACGAGACCAATGCAACTTGTAGGAACTAACCGTGTAGTCCCGGGTTACCCGATTTGAGAGTATTGCGATAATTAATAAAAATCACACTTAGACTTAAAAATAAGTTGTTAAAGGGTGAAAACCTAAACCAGCCCCCAAATGACCCCGTAGGAGGCACGAACACCTCGCTCGGGACAAATGTAACTTGTAGGAACTGACCACGTAGTGCCGGGTCTCCCGATTTGAGAGTATGACAATAATTCGCAAATATCACACTTAGACTTAAAAACAAGTCGTTAAAGGGTGAAAACCCAAACCAGGCCCCAAACAACCCCGTAGGAGGCACGAACACCTCGCATGAGACCAATGTAACTTGTAGGAACTGACTGCATAGTCCCGAGTCTCCTAGTTTGAGAGTATTATGATAATTTGCAAAATTCACACTTAGACTTAAAAACAAACCGTTAAAGGGTGAAAACCCAAACTAGCCCCCAAACGACCCCGTAGGAGGCACAAACAACTCGTACGGGACCAATGTAACATATAGAAAGTGATAGCTTAGTCTCGGGTCTTCCGATTTAAGAATATGATGATAATTTCCAAAAATCACACTTAGATTTAAAAAAAAGCCATTAAAGGGTGAAAACCCAAACCAGGCCCCAAACGACCTCATAGGAGGCATGAACACCTCGCACGAGACCATTGCAACTTGTAGGAACTGACCGTGTAGTCCCGAGCCTCCCAGTTTTAGAGTATGATGATAATATGCAAAAATCACACTCAGACATAAAAACAAGCTATTAATGGGTGAAAACCCAATCCAGCCCCCAAACGACCCTGTAGGAGGCACGGACAATTCGGACAGGACCAATGTAACTTGTAGGAACTGCCCATGTAGTCCCGGGTCTCCTGCTTTGAGAGTACGACGATAATTTGCAAAAATTGCACTTAGACTTAAAAACAAGTCGGTAAAGGGTGAAAACCCAAACTAGGCCCCAAACGACCCCGTAGGAGGCACGAACACCTCTCACGGGACCATATAACTTATAGGAACTGACCGCATAGTCCCGAGTCTCCCGGTTTGAGAGTATGATGATAATTTGTACAAATCATACATAGACTTAAAAATAAGCCGTTAAAGGGTGAAAACCCAAAACGGCCCCCAAACGACCCCGTAGGAGGCACGAACACCTCGCACGAGACCAATGTAACTTATAGGAACTGACCGCGTAGTCCCGGGTGTCCCGGTTTGAGAGTATGACGATAATTTGCAAAAATCACACTTAGACTTAACAAAAAGCCGTTAAATGGTGAAAACCCAAACCAACCCCCAAACGACCCTGTAGGAGGCACGAACACCTCGCGCGGGACCACTATAACTTGTAGGAACTAACCGCGTGCTCTCGGGTCTCCCGATTATAAGGTATGAGGATAATTTGCAAAGATCACACTTACACTTAAAAACAAGCCGTTAAATGGTGAAACCCAACCAACCCCCAAACGACCCCGTAGGAGGCAAGAACAAATCGCCCAGGAGCAATGTGACTTGTAGGAACTGACTCCACAGTCCCGGGTCTCCTAGTTTTAGAGTATGATGATAATTTGAAAAAATCACACTTACACATAAAAACAAGCCGTTAAAGGGTGCAAACCTAAACCAGCCCCCAAATGACCCCGTAGGAGGCACGAACACCTCGTACGCTACCAATGTAACTTGTAGGAACTGACCGCGTAGTCCTGGGTCTCCTGGTTTGAGAATATGATGATAATTTGCCAAAATCTCACTTAGACTTAAAAACAAGCCAGTAAAGTGTGGAAACTCAAACTATCCCCCAAACGACCCCGTAGGAGGCACGAACACCTCGCACGGGACTAATGTAACTTGTAGGAACTGATCGCATAGTCCCGGGTCTCCAGGTTTTAGACTATAATGATAATTTGCAAAAATCACACTTAGACTTAAAAATAAGCCGTTAAAGGGTGAAAACCCAAAGCAGCGCCCAAACGTCCCCGTAGGAGGCACGTACATCTCGTATAGGACCAATGTAACTTGTAGGAACTGACCGCGTAGTCCCGGGTCTCCCAGTTCTAGATTACGATGATAATATGTAAAATTCACACTTAGTCTTATAAACAAGCCGTTAAAGGGTGAAAACAAAACTAACCCACAAATGACCCCGTTGAAAGCACAAACACCTCTTTCGGGACCAATGTAACTTGTAGGAACTGACCGCGTAGTCTCGAGTCTCCCAGTTTTAGAGTATGATGATAATGTGTAAAAATCAAACTTAGACTTATAAACAAGCCGTTAAAGGGTGAAAACCCAAACCAGCCCCCAAACGACCCTATAAGAGGCACGAACACCTCACACGGGACCAATGTAACTTGTAGGAACTAAACGCGTAGTCTCGGGTCTCCCGATTTGCGAGTATGACGATAATTAGCTAAAATCACACTTAAGACTTAAAACCAAGCGATTGAAGTGTGAAAACCTAAACCAACCCCCAAACGACCCCGTAGGAGGCACGAACATCTTGTATGGGACCATCGTAACTTGTAGGAACTGACCGCGTAGTCCCGGGTCTCCCATTTTTAGAGTATGATGATGATTTTCATAAATCACACCTAGACTTATAAACAATCTAATAAAGGGTGAAAACCCAACCATCCCCCAAACGACCCCGTAGGAGGCATGAACACCTCCCACGGGACCAATGTAACTTGTAGGAACTGTCCGTGTAGTCCCGGGTCTCCTGCTTTGAGAGTACGACGATAATTTGGAAAAATTGCACTTAGACTTAAAAATACGCCGGTAAAGGGTGAAAACCCAAACCAGGCCCCAAACGACCCCGTAGGAGGCACGAACACCTCTCACAGGACCAATATAACTTACAGGAACTGACCGCATAGTCCTGAGTCTCCCAGTTTGATAGTATTATGATAATTTGCACAAATCATACATAGACTTAAAAACAAGCCGTTAAAGGGTGAAAACCCAAACCGTCCCCTAAACGACCCCGTAGGAGGCACGAACACCTCGCACGAGACCAATGTAACTTATAGGAACTGACCGCGTAGTCCCGGGTGTCCCGGTTTGAGAGTATGACGATAATTTGTAAAAATCACACTTAGACTTAACAAAAAGCCGTTAAATGGTGAAAACCCAAACCAACTCCCAAACGACCCTGTAGGAGGCACGAACACCTCGCGCGGGACCACTATAACCTGTAGGAACTAACCGCGTGCTCTCGGGTCTCCGGATTATAAAGTATGAGGATAATTTGCAAAGATCACACTTACACTTAAAAACAAGCCGTTAAATGGTGAAAACCCAAGCCAACCCCCAAACGACCCCGTAGGAGGCAAGAACAAATCGCCCAGGAGCAATGTGACTTGTAGGAACTGACTCCACAGTCCCGGGTCTCCTAGTTTTAGAGTATGATGATAATTTGAAAAAATCACACTTACACATAAAAATAAGCCGTTAAAGGGTGCAAACCCAAACCAGCCCCCAAATGACCCCGTAGGAGGCACGAACACCTCGTACGCTACCAATGTAACTTGTAGGAACTGACCGCGTAGTCCTGGGTCTCCTGGTTTGAGAATATTATGATAATTTGCCAAAATCGCACTTAGACTTAAAAACAAGCCAGTAAAGTGTGAAAACTCAAACTATCCCCCAAACGACCCCGTAGGAGGCACGAACACCTCGCACGGGACTAATGTAACTTGTAGGAACTGATCGCATAGTCCCCGGTCTCCAGGTTTTAGAGTATAATGATAATTTGCAAAAATCACACTTAGACTTAAAAACAAGCCGTTAAAGGGTGAAAACCCAAAGCAGCGCCCAAACGTCCCCGTAGGAGGCACGTACATCTCGTATAGGACAAATGTAACTTGTAGGAACTGACCGCGTAGTCCCGGGTCTCCCAGTTCTAGATTACGATGATAATATGTAAAATTCACACTTAGTCTTATAAACAAGCCGTTAAAGGGTGAAAACAAAACTAACCCACAAATGACCCCGTTGAAAGCACAAACACCTCTTTCGGGACCAATGTAACTTGTAGGAACTGACCGCGTAGTCTCGAGTCTCCCAGTTTTAGAGTATGATGATAATGTGTAAAAATCAAACTTAGACTTATAAACAAGTCGTTAAAGGGTGAAAACCCAAACCAGCCCCCAAACGACCCTATAAGAGGCACGAACACCTCACACGGGACCAATGTAACTTGTAGGAACTGAACGCGTAGTCTCGGGTCTCCCGATTTGCGAGTATGACGATAATTAGCTAAAATCACACTTAAGACTTAAACCCAAGCGATTGAAGTGTGAAAACCTAAACCAACCCCCAAACGACCCCGTAGGAGGCACGAACATCTTGTATGGGACCATCGTAACTTGTAGGAACTGACCGCGTAGTCCCGGGTCTCCCATTTTTAGAGTATGATGATGATTTTCATAAATCACACCTAGACTTATAAACAATCTAATAAAGGGTGAAAACCCAACCATCCCCCAAACGACCCCGTAGGAGGCACGAACACCTCCCACGGGACCAATGTAACTTGTAGGAACTGTCCGTGTAGTCCCGTGTCTCCTTCTTTGAGAGTACGACGATAATTTTGAAAAATTGCACTTAGACTTAAAAATACGCCGGTAAAGGGTGAAAACCCAAACCAGGCCCCAAACGACCCCGTAGGAGGCACGAACACCTCTCACGGGACCAATATAACTTATATGAACTGACCGCATAGTCCTGAGTCTCCCAGTTTGAGAGTATTATGATAATTTGCACAAATCATACATAGACTTAAAAACAAGCCGTTAAAGGGTGAAAACCCAAACCGTCCCCCAAATGACCCCGTAGGAGGCACGAACACCTCGCACGGGACCAATGTAACTTGTTGGAACTGACCGCGTAGTCCCGGGTGTCCCGGTTTGAGAGTATGACGATAATTTGCAAAAATAACACTTAGACTTAACAAAAAGCCGTTAAATGGTGAAAACCCAAACCAACCCCCAAACGACCCTGTAGGAGGCACGAACACCTCGCGCGGGACCACTATAACCTGTAGGAACTAACCGCGTGCTCTCGGGTCTCCGGATTATAAAGTATGAGGATAATTTGCAAAGATCACACTTACACTTAAAAACAAGCCGTTAAATGGTGAAAACCCAAGCCAACCCCCAAACGACCCCGTAGGAGGCAAGAACAAATCGCCCAGGAGCAATGTGACTTGTAGGAACTGACTCCACAGTCCCGGGTCTCCTAGTTTTAGAGTATGATGATAATTTGAAAAAATCACACTTACACATAAAAATAAGCCGTTAAAGGGTGCAAACCCAAACCAGCCCCCAAATGACCCCGTAGGAGGCACGAACACCTCGTACGCTACCAATGTAACTTGTAGGAACTGACCGCGTAGTCCTGGGTCTCCTGGTTTGAGAATATTATGATAATTTGCCAAAATCGCACTTAGACTTAAAAACAAGCCAGTAAAGTGTGAAAACTCAAACTATCCCCCAAACGACCCCGTAGGAGGCACGAACACCTCGCACGGGACTAATGTAACTTGTAGGAACTGATCGCATAGTCCCGGGTCTCCAGGTTTTAGAGTATAATGATAATTTGCAAAAATCACACTTAGACTTAAAAACAAGCCGTTAAAGGGTGAAAACCCAAAGCAGCGCCCAAACGTCCCCCTAGGAGGCACGTACATCTCGTATAGGACCAATGTAACTTGTAGGAACTGACCGCGTAGTCCCGGGTCTCCCAGTTCTAGATTACGATGATAATATGTAAAATTCACACTTAGTCTTATAAACAAGCCGTTAAAGGGTGAAAACAAAACTAACCCACAAATGACCCCGTTGAAAGCACAAACACCTCTTTCGGGACCAATGTAACTTGTAGGAACTGACCGCGTAGTCTCGAGTCTCCCAGTTTTAGAGTATGATGATAATGTGTAAAAATCAAACTTAGACTTATAAACAAGCCGTTAAAGGGTGAAAACCCAAACCAGCCCCCAAACGACCCTATAAGAGGCACGAACACCTCACACGGGACCAATGTAACTTGTAGGAACTGAACGCGTAGTCTCGGGTCTCCCGATTTGCGAGTATGACGATAATTAGCTAAAATCACACTTAAGACTTAAAACCAAGCGATTGAAGTGTGAAAACCTAAACCAACCCCCAAACGACCCCGTAGGAGGCACGAACATCTTGTATGGGACCATCGTAACTTGTAGGAACTGACCGCGTAGTCCCGGGTCTCCCATTTTTAGAGTATGATGATGATTTTCATAAATCACACCTAGACTTATAAACAATCTAATAAAGGGTGAAAACCCAACCATCCCCCAAACGACCCCGTAGGAGGCACGAACACCTCCCACGGGACCAATGTAACTTGTAGGAACTGTCCGTGTAGTCCCGGGTCTCCTTCTTTGAGAGTACGACGATAATTTCGAAAAATTGCACTTAGACTTAAAAATACGCCGGTAAAGGGTGAAAACCCAAACCAGGCCCCAAACGACCCCGTAGGAGGCACGAACACCTCGCACGGGACTAATGTAACTTGTAGGAACTGATCGCATAGTCCCGGGTCTCCAGGTTTTAGAGTATAATGATAATTTGCAAAAATCACACTTAGACTTAAAAACAAGCCGTTAAAGGGTGAAAACCCAAAGCAGCGCCCAAACGTCCCCGTAGGAGGCACGTACATCTCGTATAGGACCAATGTAACTTGTAGGAACTGACCGCGTAGTCCCGGGTCTCCCAGTTCTAGATTACGATGATAATATGTAAAATTCACACTTAGTCTTATAAACAAGCCGTTAAAGGGTGAAAACAAAACTAACCCACAAATGACCCCGTTGAAAGCACAAACACCTCTTTCGGGACCAATGTAACTTGTAGGAACTGACCGCGTAGTCTCGAGTCTCCCAGTTTTAGAGTATGATGATAATTTGCACAAATCATACATAGACTTAAAAACAAGCCGTTAAAGGGTGAAAACCCAAACCGTCCCCCAAACGACCCCGTAGGAGGCACGAACACCTCGCACGGGACCAATGTAACTTGTAGGAACTGACCGCGTAGTCCCGAGTGTCCCGGTTTGAGAGTATGACGATAATTTGCAAAAATCACACTTAGACTTATAAACAATCTAATAAAGGGTGAAAACCCAACCATCCCCCAAACGACCCCGTAGGAGGCTCGAACACCTCCCACGGGACCAATGTAACTTGTAGGAACTGTCCGTGTAGTCCCGGGTCTCCTTCTTTGAGAGTACGACGATAATTTTGAAAAATTGCACTTAGACTTAAAAATACGCCGGTAAAGGGTGAAAACCCAAACCAGGCCCCAAACGACCCCGTAGGAGGCACGAACACCTCTCACGGGACCAATATAACTTATAGGAACTGACCGCATAGTCCTGAGTCTCCCAGTTTGAGAGTATTATGATAATTTGCACAAATCATACATAGACTTAAAAACAAGCCGTTAAAGGGTGAAAACCCAAACCGTCCCCCAAACGACCCCGTAGGAGGCACGCACACCTCGCACGGGACCAATGTAACTTGTAGGAACTGACCGCGTAGTCCCGGGTGTCCCGGTTTGAGAGTATGACGATAATTTGCAAAAATCACACTTAGACTTAACAAAAAGCCGTTAAATGGTGAAAACCCAAACCAACCCCCAAACGACCCTGTAGGAGGCACGAACACCTCGCGCGGGACCACTATAACCTGTAGGAACTAACCGCGTGCTCTCGGGTCTCCGGATTATAAAGTATGAGGATAATTTGCAAAGATCACACTTACACTTAAAAACAAGCCGTTAAATGGTGAAAACCCAAGCCAACCCCCAAACGACCCCGTAGGAGGCAAGAACAAATCGCCCAGGAGCAATGTGACTTGTAGGAACTGACTCCACAGTCCCGGGTCTCCTAGTTTTAGAGTATGATGATAATTTGAAAAAATCACACTTACACATAAAAACAAGCCGTTAAAGGGTGCAAACCCAAACCAGCACCCAAATGACCCCGTAGGAGGCACGAACACCTCGTACGCTACCAATGTAACTTGTAGGAACTGACCGCGTAGTCCTGGGTCTCCTGGTTTGAGAATATTATGATAATTTGCCAAAATCGCACTTAGACTTAAAAACAAGCCAGTAAAGGGTGAAAACTCAAACTATCCCCCAAACGACCCCGTAGGAGGCACGAACACCTCGCACGGGACTAATGTAACTTGTAAGAACTGATCGCATAGTCCCGGGTCTCCAGGTTTTAGAGTATAATGATAATTTGCAAAAATCACACTTAGACTTAAAAACAAGCCGTTAAAGGGTGAAAACCCAAAGCAGCGCCCAAACGTCCCCGTAGGAGGCACGTACATCTCGTATAGGACCAATGTAACTTGTAGGAACTGACCGCGTAGTCCCGGGTCTCCCAGTTCTAGATTACGATGATAATATGTAAAATTCACACTTAGTCTTATAAACAAGCCGTTAAAGGGTGAAAACAAAACTAACCCACAAATGACCCCGTTGAAAGCACAAACACCTCTTTCGGGACCAATGTAACTTGTAGGAACTGACCGCGTAGTCTCGAGTCTCCCAGTTTTAGAGTATGATGATAATGTGTAAAAATCAAACTTAGACTTATAAACAAGCCGTTAAAGGGTGAAAACCCAAACCAGCCCCCAAACGACCCTATAAGAGGCACGAACACCTCACACGGGACCAATGTAACTTGTAGGAACTGACCGCGTAGTCCCGGGTGTCCCGGTTTGAGAGTATGACGATAATTTGCAAAAATCACACTTAGACTTATAAACAATCTAATAAAGGGTGAAAACCCAACCATCCCCCAAACGACCCCGTAGGAGGCTCGAACACCTCCCACGGGACCAATGTAACTTGTAGGAACTGTCCGTGTAGTCCCGGGTCTCCTTCTTTGAGAGTACGACGATAATTTTGAAAAATTGCACTTAGACTTAAAAATACGCCGGTAAAGGGTGAAACCCAAACCAGGCCCCAAACGACCCCGTAGGAGGCACGAACACCTCTCACGGGACCAATATAACTTATAGGAACTGACCGCATAGTCCTGAGTCTCCCAGTTTGAGAGTATTATGATAATTTGCACAAATCATATATAGACTTTAAAACAAGCCGTTAAAGGGTGAAAACCCAAACCGTCCCCCAAACGACCCCGTAGGAGACACGAACACCTCGCACGGGACAAATGTAACTTGTAGGAACTCACCGCGTAGTCCCGGGTGTCCCGGTTTGAGAGTATGACGATAATTTGCAAAAATCACACTTAGACTTAACAAAAAGCCGTTAAATGGTGAAAACCCAAACCAACCCCCAAACGACCCTGTAGGAGGCACGAACACCTCGCGCGGGACCACTATAACCTGTAGGAACTAACCGCGTGCTCTCGGGTCTCCGGATTATAAAGTATGAGGATAATTTGCAAAGATCACACTTACACTTAAAAATAAGCCGTTAAATGGTGAAAACCCAAGCCAACCCCCAAACGACCCCGTAGGAGGCAAGAACAAATCGCCCAGGAGCAATGTGACTTATAGGAACTGACTCCACAGTCCCGGGTCTCCTAGTTTTAGAGTATGATGATAATTTGAAAAAATCACACTTACACATAAAAACAAGCCGTTAAAGGGTGCAAACCCAAACCAGCCCCCAAATGACCCCGTAGGAGGCACGAACACCTCGTACGCTACCAATGTAACTTGTAGGAACTGACCGCGTAGTCCTGGGTCTCCTGGTTTGAGAATATTATGATAATTTGCCAAAATCGCACTTAGACTTAAAAACAAGCCAGTAAAGTGTGAAAACTCAAACTATCCCCCAAACTACCCCGTAGGAGGCACGAACACCTCGCACGGGACTAATGTAACTTGTAGGAACTGATCGCATAGTCCCGGGTCTCCAGGTTTTAGAGTATAATGATAATTTGCAAAAATCACACTTAGACTTAAAAACAAGCCGTTAAAGGGTGAAAACCCAAAGCAGCGCCCAAACGTCCCCGTAGGAGGCACGTACATCTCGTATAGGACCAATGTAACTTGTAGGAACTGACCGCGTAGTCCCGGGTCTCCCAGTTCTAGATTACGATGATAATATGTAAAATTCACACTTAGTCTTATAAACAAGCCGTTAAAGGGTGAAAACAAAACTAACCCACAAATGACCCCGTTGAAAGCACAAACACCTCTTTCGGGACCAATGTAACTTGTAGGAACTGACCGCGTAGTCTCGAGTCTCCCAGTTTTAGAGTATGATGATAATGTGTAAAAATCAAACTTAGACTTATAAACAAGCCGTTAAAGGGTGAAAACCCAAACCAGCCCCCAAACGACCCTATAAGAGGCACGAACACCTCACACGGGACCAATGTAACTTGTAGGAACTGAACGCGTAGTCTCGGGTCTCCCGATTTGCGAGTATGACGATAATTAGCTAAAATCATACTTAAGACTTAAAACCAAGCGATTGAAGTGTGAAAACCTAAACCAACCCCCAAACGACCCTATAAGAGGCACGAACACCTCACACGGGACCAATGTAACTTGTAGGAACTGACCGCGTAGTCCCGGGTGTCCCGGTTTGAGAGTATGACGATAATTTGCAAAAATCACACTTAGACTTATAAACAATCTAATAAAGGGTGAAAACCCAACCATCCCCCAAACGACCCCGTAGGAGGCTCGAACACCTCCCACGGGACCAATGTAACTTGTAGGAACTGTCCGTGTAGTCCCGGGTCTCCTTCTTTGAGAGTACGACGATAATTTTGAAAAATTGCACTTAGACTTAAAAATACGCCGGTAAAGGGTGAAAACCCAAACCAGGCCCCAAACGACCCCGTAGGAGGCACGAACACCTCTCACGGGACCAATATAACTTATAGGAACTGACCGCATAGTCCTGAGTCTCCCAGTTTGAGAGTATTATGATAATTTGCACAAATCATACATAGACTTAAAAACAAGCCGTTAAAAGGTGAAAACCCAAACCGTCCCCCAAACGACCCCGTAGGAGGCACGAACACCTCGCACGGGACAAATGTAACTTGTAGGAACTCACCGCGTAGTCCCGGGTGTCCCGGTTTGAGAGTATGACGATAATTTGCAAAAATCACACTTAGACTTAACAAAAAGCCGTTAAATGGTGAAAACCCAAACCAACCCCCAAACGACCCTGTAGGAGGCACGAACACCTCGCGCGGGACCACTATAACCTGTAGGAACTAACCGCGTGCTCTCGGGTCTCCGGATTATAAAGTATGAGGATAATTTGCAAAGATCACACTTACACTTAAAAACAAGCCGTTAAATGGTGAAAACCCAAGCCAACCCCCAAACGACCCCGTAGGAGGCAAGAACAAATCGCCCAGGAGCAATGTGACTTATAGGAACTGACTCCACAGTCCCGGGTCTCCTAGTTTTAGAGTATGATGATAATTTGAAAAAATCACACTTACACATAAAAACAAGCCGTTAAAGGGTGCAAACCCAAACCAGCCCCCAAATGACCCCGTAGGAGGCACGAACACCTCGTACGCTACCAATGTAACTTGTAGGAACTGACCGCGTAGTCCTGGGTCTCCTGGTTTGAGAATATTATGATAATTTGCCAAAATCGCACTTAGACTTAAAAACAAGCCAGTAAAGTGTGAAAACTCAAACTATCCCCCAAACGACCCCGTAGGAGGCACGAACACCTCGCACGGGACTAATGTAACTTGTAGGAACTGATCGCATAGTCCCGGGTCTCCAGGTTTTAGAGTATAATGATAATTTGCAAAAATCACACTTAGACTTAAAAACAAGCCGTTAAAGGGTGAAAACCCAAAGCAGCGCCCAAACGTCCCCGTAGGAGGCACGTACATCTCGTATAGGACCAATGTAACTTGTAGTAACTGACCGCGTAGTCCCGGGTCTCCCAGTTCTAGATTACGATGATAATATGTAAAATTCACACTTAGTCTTATAAACAAGCCGTTAAAGGGTGAAAACAAAACTAACCCACAAATGACCCCGTTGAAAGCACAAACACCTCTTTCGGGACCAATGTAACTTGTAGGAACTGACCGCGTAGTCTCGAGTCTCCCAGTTTTAGAGTATGATGATAATGTGTAAAAATCAAACTTAGACTTATAAACAAGCCGTTAAAGGGTGAAAACCCAAACCAGCCCCCAAACGACCCTATAAGAGGCACGAACACCTCACACGGGACCAATGTAACTTGTAGGAACTGAACGCGTAGTCTCGGGTCTCCCGATTTGCGAGTATGACGATAATTAGCTAAAATCACACTTAAGACTTAAAACCAAGCGATTGAAGTGTGAAAACCTAAACCAACCCCCAAACGACCCCGTAGGAGGCACGAACATCTTGTATGGGACCATCGTAACTTGTAGGAACTGACCGCGTAGTCCCGGGTCTCCCATTTTTAGAGTATGATGATGATTTTCATAAATCACACCTAGACTTATAAACAAACTAATAAAGGGTGAAAACCCAACCATCCCCCAAACGACCCCGTAGGAGGCACGAACACCTCCCACGGGACCAATGTAACTTGTAGGAACTGTCCGTGTAGTCCCGGGTCTCCTGCTTTGAGAGTACGACGATAATTTGGAAAAATTGCACTTAGACTTAAAAATACGCCGGTAAAGGGTGAAAACCCAAACCAGGCCCCAAACGACCCCGTAGGAGGCACGAACACCTCTCACGGGACCAATATCACTTATAGGAACTGACCGCATAGTCCTGAGTCTCCCAGTTTGATAGTATTATGATAATTTGCACAAATCATACATAGACTTAAAAACAAGCCGTTAAAGGGTGAAAACCCAAACCGTCCCCCAAACGACCCCGTAGGAGGCACGAACACCTCGCACGGGACCAATGTAACTTGTAGGAACTCACCGCGTAGTCCCGGGTGTCCCGGTTTGAGAGTATGACGATAATTTGCAAAAATCACACTTAGACTTAACAAAAAGCCGTTAAATGGTAAAAACCCAAACCAACCCCCAAACAACCCTGTAGGAGGCACGAACACCTCGCGCGGGACCACTATAACCTGTAGGAACTAACCGCGTGCTCTCGGGTCTCCGGATTATAAAGTACGAGGATAATTTGCAAAGATCACACTTACACTTAAAAACAAGCCGTTAAATGGTGAAAACCCAAAGCAGCGCCCAAACGACCCCGTAGGAGGCACGAACACCTCGCACGGGACCAATGTAACTTGTAGGAACTCACCGCGTAGTCCCGGGTGTCCCGGTTTGAGAGTATGACGATAATTTGCAAAAATCACACTTAGACTTAACAAAAAGCCGTTAAATGGTGAAAACCCAAACCAACCCCCAAACGACCCTGTAGGAGGCACGAACACCACGCGCGGGACCACTATAACTTGTAGGAACTAACCGCGTGCTCTCGGGTCTCCCGATTATAAAGTATGAGGATAATTTGCAAAGATCACACTTACACTTAAAAACAAGCCGTTAAATGGTGAAAACCCAAGCCAACCCCCAAACGACCCCGTAGGAGGCAAGAACAAATCGCCCAGGAGCAATGTGACTTGTAGGAACTGACTCCACAGTCCCGGGTCTCCCTGTTTTAGAGTATGATGATAATTTGAAAAAATCACACTTACACATAAAAACAAGCCGTTAAAGGGTGCAAACCCAAACCAACCCCCAAATGACCCCGTAGGAGGCACGAACACCTCGTACGCTACCAATGTAACATGTAGGAACTGACCGCGTAGTCCTGGGTCTCCTGGTTTGAGAATATTATGATAATTTGCCAAAATCGCACTTAGACTTAAAAACAAGCCAGTAAAGTGTGAAAACTCAAACTATCCCCCAAACGACCCCGTAGGAGGCACGAACACCTCGCACGGGACTAATGTAACTTGTAGGAACTGATCGCATAGTCCCGGGTCTCCAGGTTTTAGAGTATAATGATAATTTGCAAAAATCACACTTAGACTTAAAAACAAGCCGTTAAAGGGTGAAAACCCAAAGCAGCGCCCAAACGTCCCCATAGGAGGCACGTACATCTCGTATAGGACCAATGTAACTTGTAGGAACTGACCGCGTAGTCCCGGGTCTCCCAGTTCTAGATTACGATGATAATATGTAAAATTCACACTTAGTCTTATAAACAAGCCGTTAAAGGGTGAAAACAAAACTAACCCACAAATGACCCCGTTGAAAGCACAAACACCTCTTTCGGGACCAATGTAACTTGTAGGAACTGACCGCGTAGTCTCGAGTCTCCCAGTTTTAGAGTATGATGATAATGTGTAAAAATCAAACTTAGACTTATAAACAAGCCGTTAAAGGGTGAAAACCCAAACCAGCCCCCAAACGACGCTATAAGGGGCACGAACACCTCACACGGGACCAATGTAACTTGTAGGAACTGAACGCGTAGTCTCGGGTCTCCCGATTTGCGAGTATGACGATAATTAGCTAAAATCACACTTAAGACTTAAAACCAAGCGATTGAAGTGTGAAAACCTAAACCAACCCCCAAACGACCCCGTAGGAGGCACGAACATCTTGTATGGGACCATCGTAACTTGTAGGAACTGACCGCGTAGTCCCGGGTCTCCCATTTTTAGAGTATGATGATGATTTTCATAAATCACACCTAGACTTATAAACAATCTAATAAAGGGTGAAAACCCAACCATCCCCAAAACGACCCCGTAGGAGGCACGAACACCTCCCACGGGACCAATGTAACTTGTAGGAACTGTCCGTGTAGTCCCGGGTCTCCTGCTTTGAGAGTACGACGATAATTTGGAAAAATTGCACTTAGACTTAAAAATACGCCGGTAAAGGGTGAAAACCCAAACCAGGCCCCAAACGACCCCGTAGGAGGCACGGACACCTCTCACGAGACCAATATAACTTATAGGAACTGACCGCATAGTCCTGAGTCTCCCAGTTTGAGAGTATTATGATAATTTGCACAAATCATACATAGACTTAAAAACAAGCCGTTAAAGGGTGAAAACCCAAACCGTCCCCCAAACGACCCCGTAGGAGGCACAAACACCTCGCACGGGACCAATGTAACTTGTAGGAACTGACCGCGTAGTCCCGGGTGTCCCGGTTTGAGAGTATGACGATAATTTGCAAATATCACACTTAGACTTAACAAAAAGCCGTTAAATGGTGAAAACCCAAACCAACCCCCAAACGACCCTGTAGGAGGCACGAACACCACGCGCGGGACCACTATAACTTGTAGGAACTAACCGCGTGCTCTCGGGTCTCCCGATTATAAAGTATGAGGATAATTTGCAAAGATCACACTTACACTTAAAAACAAGCCGTTAAATGGTGAAAACCCAAGCCAACCCTCAAACGACCCCGTAGGAGGCAAGAACAAATCGCCCAGGAGCAATGTGACTTGTAGGAACTGACTCCACAGTCCCGGGTCTCCCAGTTTTAGAGTATGATGATAATTTGAAAAAATCACACTTAAACCTAAAAATAAGCCGTTAAAGGGTGAAAACCCAAACCAGCCCCCAAAAGACCCCGTAGGAGGCACGAAGACCTCGCACGAGACCAATGTAACTTTTAGGAACTGACTGCGTAGTCTAGGGTCTTCCGGTTTGAGAATACGATGATAATTTGCAAAAATCACACTTAGACTTAAAAACAAGCCGTTAAAGGGTGAAAACCCAAACGACCTCGTAGGTGGCACGAACACCTCGCACGGGACCAATGTAAGTTGTACGAACTGACCGTGTAGTCGCGGGTCTCCCGATTTTAGTGTATGACGATACTTTTAAAAAATCACACTTAGACTTAAAAAAAAGTTGTTAAAGGTTGAAAACCCAAACCAACATCCAAACGACCTTGTAAGAGACACGAACACATCGCACGAGACCAATGCAACTTGTAGGAACTAACCGTGTAGTCACGGGTTTCACTATTTGAGAGTATGACGATAATTTGCAAAAATCACACTTAGACTTAAAAACAAGCTGTTAAAGGGTGAAAACCTAAACCATCCCCCAAACGACCCTGTAGGAGGCACGAACACCTCGCACGGGACCAATGTAACATGTAGAAACTGACCATGTAGTGCCGGTCTCCCGGTTTGAGGGTATGACAGTAATTTACAAATATCATACTTAGACTTAAAAACAAGTCGTTAAAGGGTGAAAACCCAAACCAGGCCCCAAACAACCCCGTAGGAGGCACGAACACCTCACATGAGACCAATGGAACTTGTAGGAACTGACTGCGTAGTCCCGAGTCTCCTAGTTTGAGAGTATAATGATAATTTGCAAAATTTGCATTTAGACTTAAAAACAAGCCGTTAAAGGGTGAAAACCCAAACCAGCCCCCAAACGACCCCGTAGGAGGCACAAACAACTCGCACGGGACCAATGTAACATGTAGGATTCGACCGCGAAGTCCCGGGTCTCCCGCTTTGAGAGTGTGATGATAATTTGCAAAAATCACACTTAGACTTAAATATAAGCCGTTAAAGGGTGAAAACCCAAACCAGCCCCCAAACGACCCCGTAGGGGGCACACACACCTCGCACGGGACCAATGAAACTTGTAGGAACTGAACGCTTAGTCTCGGGTCTCCCAATTTGAGAATATGATAATAATTTGCAAAAATCACACTTAGATTTAAAAACATGCCGTTAAAGGGTGAAAATCCAAACCATGCCCCAAACGACCCTGTAGGAGGCACGAACACCTCGCACGAGTACAATGCAACTTGTAGGAACTGACCATGTAGTCCCGAGTCTCCCAGTTTGAGAGTATGATGATAATATGCAAAAATCACACTTAGACTTAAAAATAAGTTGTTAAAGGGTGAAAACCTAATCCAGCCCCCAAACGACACTGTAAGAGGCACGGACAACTCGTACGGGACCAATGTAACTTGTTGGAACTGTCCAGGTAGTCCCGGGTCTCCCGCTTTGAGAGTACGACCATAATTTACAAAAATTGCACTTTGACTTAAAAACAAGCCAGTAAAGGGTGAAAACCCAAACCAGGCCCCAAACGACCCCGTAGGAGGCACGAACACTTCTGACGGGACCAATATAACTTATAGGAACTAATCGCATAGTCCCGAGTCTCCCAGATTGAGAGTATGATGATAATTTGCAAAAATCACACATAGACTTAAAAACAAGCCGTTAAAGGGTGAAAACCCAAACCAGCCCCCAAACGACCCCGTAGGAGGCACGAACACCTCGTACGGGACCAATCTAACTTGTAGGAACTGACCCATAGTCCCGGGTGTCCCGGTTTGAGAGTATGACGATATTGCAAAAATCACACTGAGACTTAATAAAAAGCCGTTAAATGGGGAAAATCCAAACCAGCCCCCAAACGACCATGTAGGAGGCACGAACACCACGCACGGGAACACTATAACTTGTAGGAACTGAACGCGTGCTCTCGGGTCTCCCGATTATAGAGTATGAGGATAACTTGCAAACATCACACTTACACTTAAAAACAAGCCGTTAAATGGTTAAAACCCAAGCCAACCCCCAAACGACCCCGTAGGAGGCACGAACAACTCACCTAGGAGCAATGTGACTGGTAGGGACTGAATCCATAGTCCTGGGTCTCCCAGTTTTAGAGTATGATGATAACTTGCAAAAATCACACTTAGACAAAAAAACAAGCCGTTAAAGGGTGAAAACCCAAACCAGCCCCCAAACGACACCGTAGGAGGTACGAAACCTCGCATGGGACCAATGTAACTTGTAGGAACTGACCGCGTAGTCCCGGGTATCCTAGTTTGAGAATATGATTATAATTTTCTAAAATCGCACTTACACTTAAAAACAAGCCGTTAAAGGGTGAAAACCGAAACTAGCCCACAAACCACCCCGTAGGGGGCACGAATACCTCGCACGGGACTAATGTAACTTGTAGGAACTGATCGCAAAGTCCTGGGTCTCCCAATTTTAGAGTATAATGATAATTTGCAAAAATCACACTTAGACTTAAAATCAAGCCGTTAAAGGGTAAAAACCCAAACCAGTGCCCAAACGACCCCGTTAAAGGGACTGATGCAACTTGTAGGAACTGATCGCATAGTATCGGGTCTCCCGGTTTTAGAGTACGATGATAATTCGTAAAAATCACACTTAGACTTATAAACAAGTCGTTAAAGGGTGAAAACAAAACTAACCCACAAATGACCCCGTTGAAAGCACGAACACCTCTTAAGGGACCAATGTAACTTGTAGGAACTGACCGCGTAGTCCCGAGTCTCCCGATTTTATAGTATGATGATAATGTGTAAAATTTACATTTAGACTTATAAACAAGCCGTTAAAGGGTGAAAACCCAAACCAGCCCCCAAACGACCCTGTAAGAGGGCCGAACACCTCACACGAGACCAATGTAACTTGTAGGAGATGAACGCAGAGTCTCGGGTCTCCCGGTTTGCGAGTATGACGATAATTAGTAAAAATCACACTTAATACTTAAAAACTAGCCATTGAAGGGTGAAACCCTAAACCAACCCCCAAACGACCCCGTAGGAGGCACGAACATCTCGTACGGGACCATCGTAACTTGTAGGAACTGACCGCGTAGTCCCGAGTCTCCCGTTTTTAGAGTATGATGATAATTTTCATAAATCACACCTAGACTTATAAACAATCTAATAAAGGGTGAAAACCCAAACCAGCCCCCAAACAACGCCGTAGGAGGCACGAACACCTCGCACGGGACCAATGTAACTTGTTGGAACTGACTTCGTAGTCCCGGGTCTCCCGATTTGAGAGTATGACGATAATTTGCAAAAATCACACTTAGACATAAAAATAAGCCGTTTAAGGGTGAAAACCCAAACCAACCCCCAAACGATCCCGTAGGAGGCACAAACACCTCGTACGGGACCAATGTAACTTGTATGAACTGACCACGTAGTCCCTGGTCTCCCGATTTGAGAGTATGATGATAATTTGAAAAAATCACACTTAGACTTAAAAATAAGTCGTTAAAGGGTGAACACACAAGCCATCCCCCAAACGACCCCATAGGAGGCACAAACACCTCGCACGGGACCAATGTAACTTGCAGGAACTGATCGCGTAGTCCCAGGGCTCCCGGTTTGAGAAAATGATGATAATTTGCAAAAATCACACTCAGACTTAAAATCAAGCCGCTAAGGAATGAAAACCCAAACCGGCCCCGAAACGACCCCGTAGGACGCATGAACACCTCTCACGAGACCAATATAACATGTAGGAACTCACCGCGTAGTCCGGGGAATCACAGTTTGAGAGTATGATGATAATTTGCAAAAACCCCACTTAGACATAAAAATAAGCCGTTAAAGGTGAAAACCCAAATCAACCCCCAAACGACCACATAGGAGGCAATAACAACTCGTACGGGACCAATGTAACTTGTAGGAACAGACCGCGTAGTCCCGGGTTTCCCAGTTTTGGAGTATGACGATAATTTGCAAAAATCAGACTTAGACTTAAAAATAAGCCGTTTAAGGGTGAAAACCCAAACCAACCGCCAAACGACCCCGTAGGAGGCACGAACACCTCATACGGGACCAATGTAACTTGTAAGAACTGACCACGTAGTCCCGGGTCACCCGGTTTGAGAGTTTGGTGATAATTTCAAAAAATCACACTTAGACTTATAAACAAGCCGTTAAAGGGTGAAAACCCAAACCAGCCTCCAAACGACCCCATATGAGGCACAAACACCTCGCACGGGACCAATGTAACTTGCAAGAACTGATCGCGTAGTCTTGGGTCTCCCAGTTTGAGAATATGATGATAATTTGCAAAAGCCACACTCAGACTTAAAATCAAGCTGCTAAAGGGTGAAAACCCAAACGAGCCCCCAAACGACCCCGTAGGCCGCATAAATACCTCTCACGAGACCAATATGACATGTAGGAACTCACCGCGTAGTCCAGGGTATCACAGTTTGAGAGTATGATGATAATTTGCAAAAATCACACTTAGACATAAAAACAAGTCGTTAAAGGTGAAAACCCAAACCATCCCCCAAACGACCCCGTAGGAGGCATGAACATCTCGCATGGGACCATTGTAACTTGTAGCAACTGACCGGGTAGTCCCGGGTCTCCCGGTTTTAGAGGATGATGATATTGTGTAAAAATCACACTTAGACTTATAAACAAGCCGTTAAAGGGAGAAAACCCTAACTAACCCCGTTGAACTCATGAACACCTTGCACGGGACCAATGTAACTTGTAGGAATTGACCACGTAGTCTCGGGTCTCCCAATTTGAGAGTATGATGATAATTTGCAAAAATCACACTTAGACTTAAAAATAAGCCGTTAAAGGGTGAAAACACAAACCAGCCCCCAAACGACCTCGTAGGAGGGATGGACACCTCGCACGGACCAATGTAACTTGTAGGAACTGACTGTGTAGTCCCAAGTCTCTCTTTTTGAGAGTATGACGATAATTTGCAAAAATTACACTTTGACTTAAAAATAAGCTATTAAAGGGTGAAACCCCAAACTAGCCCCCAAACGACGCCGTAGGAGGCACGCACACCTCGCACGGTCTTTCGGTTTGAGAGTACGATGATAATTTCCAAAAATCACACTTAGAATTAAAAACAAATCGTTAAAGGGTGAAAATCCAAACCAGCCCCCAAACGACCGCCTAGGAGGCACGAAGACCTCGCACGGGACCAATGTAACTTGTAGGAACTGACCGCGTAGTGCCGGGTCTCCAAGTTTGAGAGAATGAAGATAATTTGCAAAAATCACACATAGACTTAAAAACAAGCCGTTAAAGGGTGAAAACCCAAAACAGCCTTCAGACGACCGCATAGAAGGCACGAACACCTCGCACGACACAAATGTAAGTTGTAGGAACTGACCGTGTAGTCCCGGGTCTCCCGATTTTAGAGTATGATGATAAATTGCAAAAATCACACTTAGACTTAAAAACAAGCCGTTAAAGGTTGAAAACCCAAACTAGCCCCCAAACGACCCCCTAGGGGGCACAAACACCTCGCACGAGACCAATGTAACCTATTGGAACTGATCATGTAGTCCCGGGTCTCCCGATTTTAGAGTATGATGATAATTTGCAAAAATCACACTTAGACTTAAAAATAAGCCGTTAAAGGGTGAAAACCCAAACAACCCCCAAAACGACCCCCTAGGAGGCATGAACACCTCGCACGGGACCAATTTATCTTGTAGGAACTGATCGCGTAGTCCCGAGTATCCCAGTTTGAGACTATGATGATAATTTGTAAAAATCACACTTTCACTTAAAAACAAGCCGTTAAAGGGTGAAAACCCAAACCAGCCTCCGAACGACCCCGTAGAAGGCACGACACCTTGGACGAGACCAATGTAACTTGTAGGAACTTATCGCGTTGTATTGGGTCTCCCAGTTTAAGAGTATGATGGTAATTTACAAAAATCACACTTAGTTTTAAAAATAAGCCGTTAAAGGATGAAAACCCAAACCAGCCCCCAAACGACCCCGTAGGAGGCACAAACACCTCTCACGTGACGAATGTAACTTGTAGGAACTGACCGTGTAGTCCCGGGTCTCTCGGTTTTAGAGTATGACGATAATTTGCAAATATCACAGTTAGACTTAAAAATAAGCCGTTAAAGGGTGAAAACCCAAACCAGCCCCGAAACGACTTCGTAGGAGGGACGAACACCTCGTACGAACCAATGTAACTTGTAGGAACTGACCGCGTAGTACCAGGTCTCTCTTTTTGAGAGTATGATGATAATTTGCAAAAATTACAATTTGACTTAAAAATAAGATGTTAAAGGGTGAAAACCCAAACCAGCCCCCAAACGACCCCGTAGGAGGCACGAGCACCTCGCACGCTCTCTCGGTTTGAGAGTACGATGATAATTTGCAACAATCACACTTTGACTTAAAAACAAATCGGTAATGGGTGAAAAGCCAAACCATCCCCCAAACGACCCCCTAGGAGGCACGAAGACCTCGCACGGGACCAATGTAACTTGTAGGAACTGACCGCGTAGTGCCGGGTCTCCAAGTTTGAGAGAATGAAGATAATTTGCAAAAATCACACATAGACTTAAAAACAAGCCGTTAAAGGGTGAAAACCCAAACCAGCCTTCAGACGACCGCATAGAAGGCACGAACACCTCGCACGACACAAATGTAAGTTGTAGGAACTGACCGTGTAGTCCCGGGTCTCCCGATTTTAGAGTATGATGATAAATTGCAAAAATCACACTTAGACTTAAAAACAAGCCGTTAAAGGTTGAAAACCCAAACTAGCCCCCAAACGACCCCCTAGGGGGCACAAACACCTCGCACGAGACCAATGTAACCTATTGGAACTGATCATGTAGTCCCGGGTCTCTCGATTTTAGAGTATGATGATAATTTGCAAAAATCACACTTAGACTTAAAAATAAGCCGTTAAAGGGTGAAAACCCAAACAACCCCCAAAACGACCCCCTAGGAGGCATGAACACCTCGCACGGGACCAATTTATCTTGTAGGAACTGATCGCGTAGTCCCGAGTATCCCAGTTTGAGACTATGATGATAATTTGTAAAAATCACACTTTCACTTAAAAACAAGCCGTTAAAGGGTGAAAACCCAAACCAGCCTCCGAACGACCCCGTAGAAGGCACGACACCTTGGACGAGACCAATGTAACTTGTAGGAACTTATCGCGTTGTATTGGGTCTCCCAGTTTAAGAGTATGATGGTAATTTGCAAAAATCACACTTAGTTTTAAAAATAAGCCGTTAAAGCATGAAAACCCAAACCAGCCCCCAAACGACCCCGTAGGAGGCACAAACACCTCGCACGTGACCAATGTAACTTGTAGGAACTGACCGTGTAGTCCCGGGTCTCTCGGTTTTAGAGTATGACGATAATTTGCAAATATCACAGTTAGACTTAAAAATAAGCCGTTAAAGGGTGAAAACCCAAACCAGCCCCGAAACGACTTCGTAGGAGGGACGAACACCTCGTACGAACCAATGTAACTTGTAGGAACTGACCGCGTAGTACCAGGTCTCTCTTTTTGAGAGTATGATGATAATTTGCAAAAATTACAATTTGACTTAAAAATAAGATGTCAAAGGGTGAAAACCCAAACCAGCCCCCAAACGACCCCGTAGGAGGCACGAGCACCTCGCACGCTCTCTCGGTTTGAGAGTACGATGATAATTTGCAACAATCACACTTTGACTTAAAAACAAATCGGTAATGGGTGAAAAGCCAAACCATCCCCCAAACGACCCCCTAGGAGGCACGAAGAACTCGCACGGGACCAATGTAACTTGTAGTAACTGACCGCGTAGTGCGGGGTCTCCCAGTTTGAGAGTATGAAGATAATTTTCAAAAATCACACTTAGACTTAAAAACAAGTCGTTTAAGGGTGAAAACCCAAACCATCCTCCAAAGGACCCTATAGAAGGCACGAACACCTTGCACGAGGCCAATGTAAATTATAGGAACTGACCGTGTAGTCCTGGGTCTCCTGATTTTAGAGTATGATGATAAATTGCTAAAATCATATTTAGACTTAAAAATAAGCCGTTAAAGGTTGAAAACCCAAACAAGACCCCAAACGACCCCGTAAGAGGCACAAACACCTCGCACGAGACCAATGTAACTTATAGGAACTGATCGTGTAGTCCTGGGTCTCCCAATTTTAGAGTATGATGATAATTTGCAAAAATCACACATAGACTTAAAAATAAGCCGTTAAAGGGTGAAAACCCAAACAAGCCCCAAAACGACCCTGTAGGAGGCATGAACACCTCGCACGGGACTAATGTAACTTGTAGGAACTGATCGCGTAGTCCCGAGTATCCCAATTTCAGACTATGAAGATTATTTGGAAAAATCACACTTAGACTTAAAAACAAGCCGTTAAAGGGTGAAAACCCAAACCAGCCTCTGAACGACCCCGTAGAAGGCACGAACACGTTGGACAAGACCAATGTAACTTGTAGGAACTTACCGCGTAGTATTGGGTCTGCCAGTTTGAGAGTATGACGATAATTTGTAAAAATCACACTTAAGACTTAAAAACAAGCCGTTTAAGGATGAAAACCCAAACCAACCCCCAAACGACCCCCTAGGAGGTACAAACACCTCGCACGGTCTTCCGGTTTGAATGTACGACGATAATTTGCAAAAAGCACACTTATAATTAAAAACAAATCGTTAACGGGTAAAAACCCAAACCAGCCCCCAAATGACCCCCTAGGAGGGACGAAGACCTCGCACGGGACCAATGTAACTTGTAGGAACTGAACGCGTAGTGCAGGGTCTCCCAGTTTGAGAGTATGAAGATAATTTGCAAAAATCACACTTAGACTTAAAAACAAGACGTTAAAGGGTGAAAACCCAAACCAGACTCCAAACGACCCCATAGAAGGACCCTATTGAAGGCACGAACACCTCGCACGAGACCAATGTAACTTGTAGGAACTGACCATGTAGTCTCGCGTCTCCCGATTTTAGAGTATGATGGTAAATTGCAAAAATCACACTTAGACTTAAAAACAAGCCGTTGAAGGTTGAAAACCCAAACCAGCCCCCAAACGACCCCCTAGGAGGCACAAAAACCTCGCACGAGACCAATGTAACTTATTGGAACTGATCGTGTAGTCCCGGGTCTCCCGATTTTAGAGTATGATGATAATTTGCAAAAATCACACTTAGACTTAAAAAGAAGCCGTTAAAGGGTGAAAACCCAAACAACCCCCAAAACGACCTCGTAGGAGGCATGAACACCTCGCACGGGACCAATGTAACTTGTAGGAACTGATCGCGTAGTCCCGGGTATCCCAATTTGAGACTATGAAGATAATTTGCAAAAATCACACTTAGACTTAAAAAGAAGCCGTTAAAGGGTAAAAACCCAAACCAGCCTCCGAACGACCCCGTAGAAGGCACGACACCTTGGACGAGACCAATGTAATTTGTAGGAACGTACCGCATAGTATTGGGTCTCCCAGTTTGAGAGTATGATGTTAATTTGCAAAAATCACACTTAGACTTAAAAACAAGCCGTTAAAGGTTGAAAACCCAAACTAGCCCCCAAACGACCCCCTAGGAGGTACAAACACCTCGTACGGGACCAATGTAACTTGTAGGAACTGATCGTGTAGTCCCAGGTCTCTCGATTTTAGAGTATGATGATAATTTGTAAAAATCAGACATAGACTTAAAAATAAGCCGTTAAAGGGTCAAAACCCAAACTAGCCCCAAATGACCCCGTAGGAGGAATGAACACCTCGCACGGAAAAAATGTAGCTTATAAGAACTGATCGCGTAGTCTCGGGTCTCTCGATTTTAGAGTATGATGCTAATTTGCAAAAATCACACTTAAGACTTAAAAACAAGCCATTAAAGGGTGAAAACCCAAACCAGCCCCCAAACGACCTCGTAGGAGGGACAAACACCTCGCACGAACCAATGTTACTTGTAGGAACTGATCGCGTAGTCCCAGGTCTCTCTTTTTGAGAGTATGATGATAATTTGCAAAAATTACACTTTGACTTAAAAATAAGTTGTTAAAGGGTGAAAACCCATACCAGCACCCAAACGACCCCGTAGGAGGCACGAACACCTCTCACGATCTCTCGGTTTGAGAGTACGAGGATAATTTGCAAAAACTCACATTTAGACTTAAAAACAAATCGTTAATGGATGAAAACCCAAACCAACCCCCAAACGACCCGCTAGGAGGCACGAAGACCTCGCATGGGACCAATGTAACTTGTAGGAACTGACCGCGTAGTGCGGGGTCTCCCAGTTTGAGAGTATGAAGAAAATTTTCAAAAATCACACATAGACTTAAAAACAAGTCGTTAAAGGGTGAAAACCCAAACTAGCCTCCAAACGACCCTATAGAAGGCACAAACACCTCGCACGAGGTCAATGTAAATTGTAGGAACTGACCGTGTAGTCCTCGATCTCCTGATTTTAGAGTATGATGATAAATTGCTAAAATCACATTTAGACTTACAAATAAGCCGTTAAAGGTTGAAAAACCAAACCAGCCCCCAAATGACCCCGTAGGAGGCACAAACACCTCGCACGTGACCAATGTAACTTATAGGAACTGATCGTGTAGTCCTGGGTCTCCCAATTTTAGAGTATGATGATAATTTGCAAAAATCACACATAGACTTAAAAATAAGCCGTTAAAGGGTGAAAACCCAAACAAGCCCCAAAACGACCCCGTAGGAGGCATGAACACCTCGCACGGGACCAATGTAGCTTGTAGGAACTGATCGCGTAGTCCCGAGTATCCCAATTTCAGACTATGAAGATTATTTGGAAAAATCACACTTAGACTTAAAAACAAGCCGTTAAAGGGTGAAAACCCAAACCAGCCTCTGAACGACCCCGTAGAAGGCACGAACACATTGGACAAGACCAATGTAACTTGTAGGAACTTACCGCGTAGTATTGGGTCTGCCAGTTTGAGAGTATGACGATAATTTGTTAAAATCACACTTAGACTTAAAAACAAGCCGTTTAAGGGTGAAAACCCAAACTAACCCCCAAACGACCCCGTAGGAGGCACGAACACCTCGTACGGGACCAATGTAACTTGAAAGAACTGACCATGTAGTCCCGGGTCACCCGGTTTGAGAGTATGATGATAATTTCAAAAAATCACACTTATAAACAAGCCGTTAAAGGGTGAAAACCCAAACTAGCCTCCAAACGACCCCATAGGAGGCACAAACACCTCTCACGGGACCAATGTAACTTGCAGGAACTGATCGCGTAGTCCTGGGTTTCCCGGTTTGAGAATATGATGATAATTTGCAAAAACCACACTCAGACTTAAAATCAAGCTGCAAAAGGGTGAAAAACCAAACTAGCCCCCAAACGACCCCGTAGGACGCATGAACACGTCTCACGAGACCAATATAACATGTAGGAACTCACCGCGTAGTCCAGGGTATCACAGTTTGAGAGTATGATGATAATTTGCAAAAATCACACTTAGACATAAAAACAAGCCATTAAAGGTGAAAACCCAAACCAGCCCCCAAACGACCCCGTAGGAGGCACGAACATCTCGCATGGGACCATTGTAACTTATAGGAACTGACCGGGTAGTCCCGGGTTTCCCGGTTTTAGAGTATGATGATAATGTGTAAAACTCACACTTAGACTTATAAACAAGCCGTTAAAGGGTGAAAACCCAAACCAACCCCGTTGAACTCACGAACACCTTGCACGGGACCAATGTAACTTGTAGGAATTCACCACATTGTCTCGGGTCTACCAATTTGAGAGTATGATGATAATTTGCAAAAATCACACTTAGACTTAAAAATAAGCCGTTAAAGGGTGAAAACCCAAACCATCCCCTAAACGACCTCGTAGGAGGGACAAACACCTCGCACGGACCAATGTAACTTGTAGGAACTGACTGTGTAGTCCCAGGTCTCTCTTTTTGAGAGTATGATGATAATTTGCAAAAATTACACTTTGACTTAAAAATAAGCTGTTAAAGGGTGAAAACCCAAACCAGCCCCCAAACGACCCCGTAGGAGGCACGAACACCTTGCACGGTCTTCCGGTTTGAATGTACGACGATAATTTGCAAAAAGCACACTTATAATTAAAAACAAATCGTTAACGGGTAAAAACCCAAACCAGCCCCCAAATGACCCCCTAGGAGGGACGAAGACCTCGCACGGGACCAATGTAACTTGTAGGAACTGAACGCGTAGTGCAGGGTCTCCCAGTTTGAGAGTATGAAGATAATTTGCAAAAATCACACTTAGACTTAAAAACAAGACATTAAAGGGTGAAAACCCAAACCAGACTCCAAACGACCCCATAGAAGGCACGAACACCTCGCACGAGACCAATGTAACTTGTAGGAACTGACCATGTAGTATCGCGTCTCCCGATTTTAGAGTATGATGGTAAATTGCAAAAATCACACTTAGACTTAAAAACAAGCCGTTGAAGGTTGAAAACCCAAACCAGCCCCCAAACGACCCCCTAGGAGGCACAAAAACCTCGCACGAGACCAATGTAACTTATTGGAACTGATCGTGTAGTCCCGGGTCTCCCGGTTTTAGAGTATGATGATAATTTGCAAAAATCACACTTAGACTTAAAAAGAAGCCGTTAAAGGGTGAAAACCCAAACAACCCCCAAAACGACCTCGTAGGAGGCAGGAACACCTCGCACGGGACCAATGTAACTTGTAGGAACTGATCGCGTAGTCCCGGGTATCCCAATTTGAGACTACGAAGATAATTTGCAAAAATCACACTTAGACTTAAAAAGAAGCCGTTAAAGGGTAAAAACCCAAACCAGCCTCCGAACGACCCCGTAGAAGGCACGACACCTTGGACGAGACCAATGTAATTTGTAGGAACGTACCGCATAGTATTGGGTCTCCCAGTTTGAGAGTATGATGTTAATTTGCAAAAATCACACTTAGACTTAAAAACAAGCCGTTAAAGGTTGAAAACCCAAACCAGCCCCCAAACGACCCCCTAGGAGGTACAAACACCTCGCACGGGACCAATGTAACTTGTAGGAACTGACCGTGTAGTCCCAGGTCTCTCGATTTTAGAGTATGATGATAATTTGTAAAAATCAGACATAGACTTAAAAATAAGCCGTTAACGGGTGAAAACCCAAACTAGCCCCAAACGACCCCGTAGGAGGAATGAACACCTCGCACGGAAAAAATGTAGCTTATAAGAACTGATCGCGTAGTCTCGGGTCTCTCGATTTTAGAGTATGATGCTAATTTGCAAAAATCACACTTAAGACTTAAAAACAAGCCGTTAAAGGGTGAAAACCCAAACCAGCCCCCAAACGACCTCGTAGGAGGGACAAACACCTCGCATGAACCAATGTTACTTGTAGGAACTGATCGCGTAGTCCCAGGTCTCTCTTTTTGAGAGTATGATGATAATTTGCAAAAATTACACTTTGACTTAAAAATAAGTTGTTAAAGGGTGAAAACCCATACCAGCACCCAAACGACCCCGTAGGAGGCACGAACACCTCTCACGATCTCTCGGTTTGAGAGTACGAGGATAATTTGCAAAAAATCACATTTAGACTTAAAAACAAATCGTTAATGGATGAAAACCCAAACCAACCCCCAAACGACCCGCTAGGAGGCACGAAGACCTCGCATGGGACCAATGTAACTTGTAGGAACTGACCGCGTAGTGCGGGGTCTCCCAGTTTGAGAGTATGAAGAAAATTTTCAAAAATCACACATAGACTTAAAAACAAGTCGTTAAAGGGTGAAAACCCAAACTAGCCTCCAAACGACCCTATAGAAGGCACAAACACCTCGCACGAGGTCAATGTAAATTGTAGGAACTGACCGTGTAGTCCTCGGTCTCCTGATTTTAGAGTATGATGATAAATTGCTAAAATCACATTTAGACTTACAAATTAGCCGTTAAAGGTTGAAAAACCAAAACAGCCCCCAAATGACCCCGTAGGAGGCACAAACACCTCGCACGTGACCAATGTAACTTATAGGAACTGATCGTGTAGTCCTGGGTCTCCCAATTTTAGAGTATGATGATAATTTGCAAAAATCACACATAGACTTAAAAATAAGCCGTTAAAGGGTGAAAACCCAAACAAGCCCCAAAACGACCCCGTAGGAGGCATGAACACCTCGCACGGGACCAATGTAACTTGTAGGAACTGATCGCGTAGTCCCGAGTATCCCAATTTCAGACTATGAAGATTATTTGGAAAAATCACACTTAGACTTAAAAACAAGCCGTTAAAGGGTGAAAACCCAAACCAGCCTCTGAACGACCCCGTAGAAGGCACGAACACATTGGACAAGACCAATGTAACCTGTAGGAACTTACCGCGTAGTATTGGGTCTGCCAGTTTGAGAGTATGACGATAATTTGTAAAAATCACACTTAGACTTAAAAATAAGCCGTTTAAGGGTGAAAACCCAAACCAACCCCCAAACGACCCCGTAGGAGGCACGAACACGTCGTACGGGACCAATGTAACTTGAAAGAACTGACCATGTAGTCCCGGGTCACCCGGTTTGAGAGTATGATGATAATTTCAAAAAATCACACTTATACTTATAAACAAGCCGTTAAAGGGTGAAAACCCAAACTAGCCTCCAAATGACCCCATAGGAGGCACAAACACCTCTCACGGGACCAATGTAACTTGCAGGAACTGATCGCGTAGTCCTGGGTTTCCCAGTTTGAGAATATGATGATAATTTGCAAAAACCACACTCAGACTTAAAATCAAGCTGCAAAAGGGTGAAAAACCAAACTTGCCCCCAAACGACCCCGTAGGACGCATGAACACGTCTCACGACACCAATATAACATGTAGGAACTCACCGCGTAGTCCAGGGTATCACAGTTTGAGAGTATGATGATAATTTGCAAATATCACACTTAGACATAAAAATAAGCCATTAAAGGTGAAAACCCAAACCAGCCCCCAAACGACCCCGTAGGAGGCACGAACATCTCGCATGGGACCATTGTAACTTATAGGAACTGACCGGGTAGTCCCGGGTCTCCCGGTTTTAGAGTATGATGATAATGTGTAAAACTCACACTTAGACTTATAAACAAGCCGTTAAAGGGTGAAAACCCAAACCAACCCCGTTGAACTCACGAACACCTTGCACGGGACCAATGTAACTTATAGGAATTGACCACATTGTCTCGGGTATACCAATTTGAGAGTATGATGATAATTTGCAAAAATCACACTTAGACTTAAAAATAAGCCGTTAAAGGGTGAAAACCCAAACCATCCCCCAAACGACCTCGTAGGAGGGACAAACACCTCGCACGGACCAATGTAACTTGTAGGAACTGACTGTGTAGTCCCAGGTCTCTCTTTTTGAGAGTATGATGATAATTTGCAAAAATTACACTTTGACTTAAAAATAAGCTGTTAAAGGGTGAAAACCCAAACCAGCCCCCAAACGACCCCGTAGGAGGCACGAACACCTTGCACGGTCTTCCGGTTTGAATGTACGACGATAATTTGCAAAAAGCACACTTATAATTAAAAACAAATCGTTAACGGGTAAAAACCCAAACCAGCCCCCAAATGACCCCCTAGGAGGGACGAAGACCTCGCACGGGACCAATGTAACTTGTAGGAACTGAACGCGTAGTGCAGGGTCTCCCAGTTTGAGAGTATGAAGATAATTTGCAAAAATCACACTTAGACTTAAAAACAAGACGTTAAAGGGTGAAAACCCAAACCAGACTCCAAACGACCCCATAGAAGGCACGAACACCTCGCACGAGACCAATGTAACTTGTAGGAACTGACCAAGTAGTCTCGCGTCTCCCGATTTTAGAGTATGATGGTAAATTACAAAAATCACACTTAGACTTAAAAACAAGCCGTTGAAGGTTGAAAACCCAAACCGGCCCCCAAACGACCCCCTAGGAGGCACAAAAACCTCGCACGAGACCAATGTAACTTATTGGAACTGATCATGTAGTCCCGGGTCTCCCGGTTTTAGAGTATGATGATAATTTGCAAAAATCACACTTAGACTTAAAAAGAAGCCGTTAAAGGGTGAAAACCCAAACAACCCCCAAAACGACCTCGTAGGAGGCATGTACACCTCGCACGGGACCAATGTAACTTGTAGGAACTGATCGCGTAGTCCCGGGTATCCCAATTTGAGACTAAGAAGATAATTTGCAAAAATCACACTTAGACTTAAAAAGAAGCCGTTAAAGGGTAAAAACCCAAACCAGCCTCCGAACGACCCCGTAGAAGGCACGACACCTTGGACGAGACCAATGTAATTTGTAGGAACGTACCGCATAGTATTGGGTCTCCCAGTTTGAGAGTATGATGTTAATTTGCAAAAATCACACTTAGACTTAAAAACAAGCCGTTAAAGGTTGAAAACCCAAACCAGCCCCCAAACGACCCCCTAGGAGGTACAAACACCTCGCACGGGACCAATGTAACTTGTAGGAACTGACCGTGTAGTCCCAGGTCTCTCGATTTTAGAGTATGATGATAATTTGTAAAAATCAGACTTAGACTTAAAAATAAGCCGTTAAAGGGTGAAAACCCAAACTAGCCCCAAACGACCCCGTAGGAGGAATGAACACCTCGCACGGAAAAAATGTAGCTTATAAGAACTGATCACGTAGTCTCAGGTCTCTCGATTTTAGAGTATGATGCTAATTTGCAAAAATCACACTTAAGACTTAAAAACAAGCCGTTAAAGGGTGAAAACCCAAACCAGCCCCCAAACGACCTCGTAGGAGGGACAAACACCTCGCACGAACCAATGTTACTTGTAGGAACTGATCGCGTAGTCCCAGGTCTCTCTTTTTGAGAGTATGATGATAATTTGCAAAAATTACACTTTGACTTAAAAATAAGTTGTTAAAGGGTGAAAACCCATACCAGCACCCAAACGACCCCGTAGGAGGCACGAACACCTCTCACGATCTCTCGGTTTGAGAGTACGAGGATAATTTGCAAAAAATCACATTTAGACTTAAAAACAAATCGTTAATGGATGAAAACCCAAACCAACACCCAAACGACCCGCTAGGAGGCACGAAGACCTCGCATGGGACCAATGTAACTTGTAGGAACTGACCGCGTAGTGCGGGGTCTCCCAGTTTGAGAGTATGAAGAAAATTTTCAAAAATCACACATAGACTTAAAAACAAGTCGTTAAAGGGTGAAAACCCAAACTAGCCTCCAAACGACCCTATAGAAGGCACAAACACCTCGCACGAGGTCAATGTAAATTGTAGGAACTGACCGTGTAGTCCTCGGTCTCCTGATTTTAGAGTATGATGATAAATTGCTAAAATCACATTTAGACTTACAAATAAGCCGTTAAAGGTTGAAAAACCAAACCAGCCCCCAAATGACCCCGTAGGAGGCACAAACACCTCGCACGTGACCAATGTAACTTATAGGAACTGATCGTGTAGTCCTGGGTCTCCCGATTTTAGAGTATGATGATAATTTGCAAAAATCACACTTAGACTTAAAAATAAGTCGTTAAAGGGTGAAAACCCAAACAAGCCCCAAAACGACCCTGTAGGAGGCATGAACACCTCGCACGGGATCAATGTAACTTGTAGGAACTGATCGCGTAGTCCCGGGTATCCCAATTTGAGACTATGAAGATTATTTGCAAAAATCACACTAATGTAATACCCCGTACTTTTGGCTATATTTATTTTTGGGATTAATTAATTAAATGAGTATTAATTGGAAACTAATCCGGGTTAAAAATACTTACGAGATGCGAGTTGGTATTTAATTATATGCATATATGATTATATATGAACTTGGTATTATAAAATTTGTCGTGAGATTTATATACGGCATTTTAGAAATTTTGTTGAGACGCGTGGGACCGCCGCGTCATGGTATAATATTTTGATAATAAAAGTGAATTTAAAATCTATAAACCTTATGGTCTTTTTGATTGCGCCAACGCGTCCGGAAGGGTCGAGATAGTCAGAAAACACTAGCCGGGGGTGTAGTTTGGGTCCCGGGGTATTTTTAGGCCATACCGGCATCATAAAGGATATTTTGGTAATTTTACATTTTGAGGAATTAAAAGTGACCAAAATTGGAGTTGTAAATCTGATGTGGATTAAAACCACTAAACCCATTAACCAACCCATATTAACCCTTTAAGCTACGGAGGCTAACATTAGGTTTTACAATCTTCCCAAAGAAAAACCTAGCCACCTTAAGCCACCATTGGAGAAGGAGCTTGGAAGAGAGGAAATTCTGCAGAAAAACTCCATCAAACCTACACCAAAATCAGAAATCGAACCAAGGCAAGTGACTTTATTTCATTTAATTTCAGAGAATGTCTTTTCCATGTTAGAAATTGAGGAATTTTAATTGTTCTTGAAAGATGAATTAAAACCCATGTAGTTTGGAGTTTAGAACTTGAAAATTTTGAAGAGATTTGCATGTAGAATGATAGGTAGATGATTTCTCTCATGATAGTTGTGATTAGAAGAAATTAAAACGAATTAAATTCTGGGATTTGATGATGATATTATGTTAGGGTTCATGTTCTTGATATATTGGGAAAAAGTGCAGAAATTTGTAAATTTATTTTATGTTAGGGTGGATTGATCCCTTAAAAACATGTTAGGATGTGACTACATATGTTTAGTATTGATTATAGACCTTTAAACGATTGTTGGGACTTAGTTTAGAAGATTTGAAGTGTTAAAATAGATGAAAAACGAATTGGGGAAAAATCTGGGCCGAATCTGGTAGCTCGTTAGAAGCCCCTACCCAGGTCGTTCGTACGAGCTTCTAACGAGTTGACCAGTCACTGCTAACGAGAAGGGATTTCGTTCGATATCTCGTTTAAACAAGATATCGTTAGGAGGAATAGTTCGTTCGAACGAACTGGGATCTCGTTCGAGTTCTAACGAGCTGACAGTCCAATCTCGTTCGAACAGCCTCGTTCGAACGAGACTTCTAACGAGTTGACAGTTTGGTTCTTTTTGGACTGTTTTGATTTTTGGAGTCCCGGAAACTTGTTCGAGGGTAGAGTTAACATTCCTTGATGATGTATTGATGGATTAGGGATTTTTGGGTTATTATGAGGAGTAAATTATATACGAGAGTTATATTAAATGGACGGTTTGGGTTGAGACGTGAGTGTCTACTACGATGTGAGAATGTATTATGGTGCGTATAATTACAAACCGAAATAGTATAAATTGTGATAATTATAAGTTAGTACGAGAATGAGATATGTACTACGATTAAACTACGGTATTACTAAGACGTGTGTTTACTTAGTATTGGTATATGAATTGTGTGTATGACATACCTACCATACTTGCTATCACGGGAGGTTTGCGTTCGCTTAGGGCCCTCTAATCCTTGTGTTTCCCGGATTTAGACTGGTTACCTCGATGAACATAGGTCATAGAAAGACTTATCGGGATATTAATAAGTCCGCTGATTGTGGGAGCGTAGGTATGTACGTGACCCATGTGATGTGACTGTGTTCGCCTCCACTATTTGTGATTTGTGTTATCTGGACTATTCCTGAGAGATTCGGAATATGTGATCCTTATGTACGTGATGTACCGGGAGGGATAGCAGAGTATGTGTGCACCGCAGCTTAGTTCTCGGGGTGCTTGTAATGTATATTTATGATGTGAATAATATACATTTAATTAATGGGAATCCTCATGTTAATGATGTGAATAATAATTACGGTATTGATTCAAGAAATATAACGAGTTAACTGACTGTTATTTATGGCATATTGAACATCTGAGTTACGTTAAACCCCTACTTAATTTCGAGCGTTATGATGTTAATGGAACCGAGTAAAATGGGTAGGACCTTTGGCAGTTTAGCTAGATATGTTGTCACTTAGCTAGTGGTTTATATCATTATAGATGGGTACCTACGTTAGGAGTTCACAGTTAGACGAGAGGTGAGAATATAATGTGAGTGTACGTCCTAACATGTACTTTGCATTTAATGTTTTAAATGTTTTTAAAGCACTTGCAGGTTTTTAAAATATAACTCCACATTCGGGCTCTGACCCGTTTGCTTTTCAAATATATTTTTCTTTGTAAAACCATTTTAGGTGCCCAGCCACAAGGACACCAAGCATAGGATACTCATTCAGGTGACGAGCTGTAGCTGTTTGTGGAAGCTATAGGGACTTTGCTTGTATACGCTTTGATCTTTTGGATTCCAGAGTTATTATCCATCAGTTGTAGAGCATGTTGCCCATTTCTATTAGACATTTTCCACTTACAGTTTTCAGACTTTGATTTGTATTGTTTTAGCATTCGGTTAATTATTTTCAGTATGGGATTGTAGTGAAGAGTTTTCCTCCAGACTTTATTTACACTATGTGATGATCATTCGTTTTACTTCATTATGGTGAATGGTGTTGGTATTCTTTATTACACTTGTTGCATGTTAATGAGACTTATATTAAAATTTGGCAACTTACTTTTTAAATACTAGGTGGTTAGTAAAATTAAAATGTTTTCGACAGTGATGCTATTAACTGAGCCAACTTGGCATTTTGAATTAATTTAATAAAGGAGTAGCTACCCGGTATTTAATTAGTCGGGGTGTCACAGGTGGTATCAGAGCATCAGGTTCTAGTTTCCTTTAGGATCTGACGGCTTGTTATGTTTCCGCTACGTTTCTTTGATATAGAGCCCTATATTTTAGGACTGTTGTACTCTTTTTGTGTATTCTTCGTTCTTCAGCTTTATTAAGTTTATAACAGCGAACTTATAAACTTTGTTCTTATTTCAGATGCCTCCACGACGTGTACGATGAGTTCCCAGCGATGCAACGCCCGAACCCCAGCCCGCTCCAGTTCAGGGCATGATGAACGCCGCTGAGGTTGCAGCTATAGTAGCCCAAGCGGTAAATGCCGCCATTGCCGTTGTTCAGCAGGCACCACCTCAGGCGCCGGTTGCCGCGCCAGTACAGGTTAATGCATTCCCGTCTGCTTGGGAGCGTGTACGTGACGCTTTTCAGAAAGCGCATCCGCCAGAGTTTGCAGGTAGCTCAGATGTGGTAGTCTCAAGCCAATGGAGGAAGGACATGTAGAGGCACTTAAGGATGTATGAGTGCACGGACGTCCAGAAGCAGGTGCTAGCTACTTTCAAGCTAGTTGTTTCTGCACTACAGTGGTGGGAGTTTATTACCAGCATGGAGGAGAGGGATACTCTCACGATTCAGGAGTTCTGGGTGCGGTTCGACCGCAAGTACTTTCCGTCAGCTGTTCATACGGAAATGAGGAGGAGATTGATGAGTCTGAAGCAGGAGGGCAAGACAGTGGCCGAGTTCACTAATCTGTTGAACATCGTTCCAGACGAGATACCAACAGAGAAGAAGAAAATTGAGAAGTTCACCGACGGGTTGACTTGGAGGATCCGTCAGCATTTGCTAGGGAACCTATCGTTGGCCACTTATTCTGATGTGGTTAACGCTGCATTGTTGCACTGCCAGGACCACCGTTTTCATATGGTCGAGGGTAAGAGGTCGGGGGAGTCTAGCCATCAGGGTAGGACTGGAGGACATGGTGCCAGCGGGGCACAATCGGGTCAGGGGAAGAGACAGAATGAGCAGGGCTCCCAGCAGGGGGATAATAAGAGGTTCCGGTCAGGGAACTACAGACAGGGACAAGGAGGTTTCCGTCAGGGCCATCAGGGTCAAAACGGCCATCAGGGCCAGCAGGGGCAGAATGGGCAGCAGTTTCACCAGGTCCAAGGAAGGAACAGTAACGGCCACCAGGGCCGGGGACAGCAGGGGCAGAGAGGGGGGAACTTCCCAGGGAAGTGCTTCGTTTGTGGCAAGACTGGCCATAAGCGACAGGATTGTCCTGATAAGGGCAGGGTCCCACAGCAGCAGCAGCAGGGCGCTCGCCAGGAGCCACAAAGGCCTATATTTCCCGCCGCTCTTCCCGCATCGCCACAGATGGCAGCATTTCCACCCATTCCAGCAGTCCCAGCTCAGCAGGGGCAGCTACAGTATGGACGTGTCTACAACGTTCACCAGGCTGCAGTTCCACAGGCATCGCCCGCGATTGAGGGTACGTTTCCTATCTATGGCACTATGGGTCGGGTATTGTTTGATACGGGTGCTACACACTGTTTTATAGCTACACACTTCGCGAAAGATTTAGGATTATTAGCTACGGCAGAGAGCACAGTGACGTGTGTCGACTCACCATTAGGGAGTGGGTCACTTATTTTCTTTATATGCCGGGGAGTGGGGGTAGAGATTGGTGGTTTGGTATTGCCTGCAGACATGTTAGTGTTAGATATGCATGTTCACGATGTGATCATCGGTATGGATTGGCTCGTAGCTTATAGGGCCATGATTGATTGCTTCAGCGGGAGCATTGTTTTTGCCATTCCGGGGCAAGAGATGTTTGTAGTGGCGATGCCTAGGTCAGAGGGACGATCGACCGCTCATCTGTATTACATAGAGGAGGATACCTCTAAGGAGGTTTTGATTCCTTTAGATTCGATCCCGGTTGTCAGGGAGTATTCAGATGTGTTTCAGGAGATACCAGGCTTACCACCCAGTCGAGAGATAGACTTTGTTATAGATTTGCTACCGGGTACCAGACCTATAGCACGTGCACCGTACCGTATGGCTCCAGCTGAGATGCGAGAGTTACGGGATCAGATAGAGCAGCTGTTAGGTCAGGGCTTTATCCGTAGGAGTACCTCACCTTGGGGCGCTCCAGTTTTGTTTGTGAAGAAGAGGGACGGTTCACTGAGATTGTGTGTGGACTACCGAGAGTTGAATAAGGTCACGATACGGAATAATTATCCGTTGCCTCGAATCGATGACTTATTCGACCAGTTGAGAGGAGCTTCTTTCTTCTCGAAGATTGACTTGAGATCGGGTTGCCATCAGTTGCGTATCAGGGAGGAGGATGTCTCAAAGATTGCGTCCTTGTCGAGATATGGTTCTTACGGGTTTCGGGTTATGCCTTTCGGTTTGACCAACGCTCCAGCAGTGTTTATGGACTTGATGAACAGAGTTTTCAGGGATTTTCTAGATCAGTTTGTCATTGTCTTCATTGATGACATTCTGGTTTACTCCCAGACAGAGGAGGAGCACGCCGAACATTTGAGGCAGGTTTTGGAGACACTTCGTCAGAACGAGTTGTATGCAAAATATGAGAAGTGCGGGTTTTGGCTGAAGGAAGTCCAGTTTTTAGGGCATATCATTTCCGACCGGGGAATATCAGTGGATCCGGGGAAGGTGTCAGCGGTGAGGGAGTGGGGACAGCCCACGACACCAACGAAGATTCGTAGTTTCTTGGGTTTAGCAGGATACTACAGGAGGTTTATTCGAGGTTTCTCGGAGATAGCAGGTCCTTTGATACATCTGACTCGTAAGAGTGTGCCATACATCTGGAGTGATGCCTGTCAGTTGGCATTCGATGAATTGAAGGACAAATTGACCTCAGCACCTGTGTTAGCATTGCCGAGACCGGGAGTTGAGTATTTGGTTTACACCGATGCGTCTTTGCAAGGAATGGGAGGTGTATTGCAGCAGGAGAGACAGACCATAGCTTATGCTTCCCGTAAGCTTAAGCCTCATGAGAAGAATTACCCTACGCATGATTTGGATTTGGCAGCAGTGGTATTTGCCCTATGGATTTAGAGGCACTATTTTTTGGGGGAGAAGTTCCAACTATTCACGGACCACAAGTCCCTACAGTATCTGTTCAGGCAGAAAGAGTTGAATATGTGGCAGCGTAAGTGGCTTGAATTTGTGAAGGACTACCAGTTCGACATCCAGTACCACCCGGGAAAGGCTAACGTGGTAGCAGACACGTTGAGCCGTAGGCCAGCAGATGAGGTGGCAGAGGTGTGGAAGGCTAAGTGGAAGGAATTGGGACACCAGGATGCAGTGGCCTGATCTTTCATGTCTGTGATGACCGTTACACCGCAGATTGTCACGAAGGTAGTACGGGCACAGGCCAATAACTCGTTCTGTCAAGAGCAGATAGTTCGATTACTAGTAGAGGGAGCATAGTCCTATACCATTAGCTCAGACGGGGGATTGCGCTTCAATGGGAGATTGGTAGTTCCGGAAGGGGAGGATTTACGACACGAGGTGATGGCAGAGTCACACGGCTCACGGTTCACGGTACATCCCGGAGGGGACAAAATGTACCAAGACATGAGACGCCAGTATTGGTGGAGCGGTATGAAGAAAGATATCACTGAGTTTGTTTCGAAATGCGCCACTTGTCAGCTTGTAAAAGTGGATCATCAGAGACCGGCAGGATTGCTACAGCCATTGAAGGTCCCGGTGTGGATGTGGGAGAGCATATCCATGGACTTTATCATGGGGTTGCCCACATCGCAGAGGGGTCACGACTCTGTTTGGGTAATTGTGGACAGGTTGTCCAAGGTCGCTCACTTTTTACCCATAAGGACTGACTACACTACGGGACAGTATGCCTAGCTCTTCATTTCAGAGATTGTGAGACTTCACGGTGTACCCCTAAATATCATGTCTGACAGAGACAAGATATTTGTTTCGAGGTTTTAGGAGAGTTTCCAGGAGGCCATGGGCACGGAATTGCAGTTGAGTACGACATATCATCCGCAGACTGATGGGCAGACTGAGCGAACAAATCAGATGTTGGAAGACATGCTACGCATGTGCATTATAGACTTTGGGGGTGGATGGGAGCAGTACCTTCCACTGGTGGAGTTTTCTTACAACAACTCCTATCAGTTCACGATTGGCATGGCTCCATTTGAGGCATTGTACGGTAGGCCTTGTCGTTCCCCAGTATGTTGGTTACAAGTGGGGGATAACAAACTACTTGGGCCGAAAGTGATTCAGGATACTTCGGCAAGGATTGAGTTGATTCGGAGTCGCATTCGGGTAGCTCAAGACAGGCAGAAGAGTTATACTGATGCGAAGAGATTTTTCAGGGAGTTCCAAGTGGGGGACCAGGTTTTGCTCAGAGTATCTCTTATGAAGGGGATTATGCGTTTTGGGAAGAAGGGGAAGTTGGCACCGAGGTATGTGGGGTCGCTTCCTATTATTGAGCGGATCGGACCGGTTGCGTATAGACTTGGACTACCGGAGCATTTACATCGGATTCACGATGTGTTTCATACTTCCTTGCTGAGGAAATACCTTAGAGATAATTTGGCTCATTCGCACATTGCTGTGGAGGACATCGATCTCCAGCCGGATAGCTCCTACGAGGAGGGGCCGCTTCCTATTTTGGACCGAAGTGAGAGGAAACTGCGGTCAAAGATAGTTCCGTTAGTGCGTGTTCAGTGGCGACATCACAATGTCGAGGAGTCCACATGGGAGCGCGAGGATGATATGCGTGAACGTTATCCAGAGCTGTTTTTAGCACGTACTTTCTAGTTTCAAATTTCGGGACGAAATTCAGTTATTAGGGGGGAAGTATGTAATACCCCGTACTTTTGGCTATATTTATTTTTGGGATTAATTAATTAAATGAGTACTAATTGGAAATTAATCCGGGTTAAAAATACTTACGAGATGTGAGTTGGTATTTAATTATGTTCATATATGATTATATATGAACATGGTATTATAAAATTTGTCGTGAGATTTATATACGGCATTTTAGAAATTTTGTTGAGACGCGTGGGACCACCGCGTCACGGTATAATATTTTGATAATAAAAGTGAATTTCAAATCTATAAACCGTATGGTCATTTTGAGTGCGCCAACGTGTCCGAAAGGGTCGAGATAGTCAGAAAACACTAGCCGGGGGTGTAGTTTGGGTCCCGGGTTATTTTTAGGCAATTCCGGCATCATAAAGGGTATTTTGGTAATTTTACATTTTGAGGAATTAAAAGTGACGAAAATTGGAGAAGTAAATCTGATGTGGACTAAAACCACTAAACCCATTAACCAACCCATATTAACCCTTTAAGCTACGGAGGCTAACATTAGGTTTTACAATCTTCCCAAAGAAAACCCTAGCCACCTTAAGCCACCATTGGAGAAAGAGCTTGGAAGAGAGGAAATTCTGCAGAAAAACTCCATCAAACCTACACCAAAATCAGAAATCGAACCAAGGCAAGTGAATTTATTTCATTTAATTTCAGAGAATGTCTTTTCCATGTTAGAAATTGAGAAATTTTAATTGTTCTTGAAAGATGAATGAAAACCCATGTAGTTTGGAGTTTAGAACTTGAAAATTTTGAAGAGATTTGCATGTAGAATGATAGGTAGATGATTTCTCTCATGATAGTTGTGATTAGAGGAAATTAAAACGAATTAAATTCTGGGATTTGATGATGATATTAAGTTAGGGTTCATGTTCTTGAGATATTGGGAAAAAGTGCAGAAATTTGTAAATTTATTTGATGTTAGGGTGGATTGATCCCTTGAAAACATGTTAGGATGTGACTACATATGTTTAGTATTGATTATAGACCTTTAAATGATTGTTGGGACTTATTTTAGAAGATTTGAAGTGTTAAAATGGATGAAAAACGAATTGGGGAAAAATCTGGGCCGAATCTGGTACCTCGTTAGAAGCCCCTACCCAGGTCGTTTTCGAACGAACTCGTTCGAACGACCTTCTAACGTGTTGACCAGTCGCTGCTAACGAGAAGGGATTTCATTCGATATCTCGTTCGAACGCAATATCATTAGAAGGAATAGTTCGTTCGAACGAACTAGGATCTCGTTCGAACAGCCTCGTTCGAACGAGACTTCTAATGATCTGACAGTCCAATCTCGTTCGAACAGCCTCGTTCGAACGAGACTTCTAACGAGTTGACAGTTTGGTTCTTTTTGGACTGTTTTGATTTTTGGAGTCCCGGAAACTTGTTCGAGGGCAGAGTTAACATTCGTTGATGATGTATTGATGGATTAGGGACTTTTGGGTTATTATGAGGAGTAAATTATATACGAGAGTTATATTAAATGGACGGTTTGGGTTGAGACGTGAGTGTCTACTACGACGTGAGAATGTATTATGGTGCGTATAATTACAAACCGGAATAGTATAAATTGTGATAATTATAAGTTAGTACGAAAATGCGATATGTACTACGATTACACTACGGTATTACTAAGACGTGTGTTCACTTAGTATTGGTATATGAATTGTGTGTATGACATACCTACCATACTTGCTATCACGGGAGCTTTGCGTTCGCTTAGGGCCCTCTAATCCTTGTGTTTCCTGGATTTAGACTGGTTACCTCGATGAACATAGGTCATAGAAAGACTTATTGGGATATTACTAAGTCCACTGATCGTGGGAGCGTAGGTATGTACGTGACCCATGTGATGTGACTGTGTTCGCCTCCACTATTTGTGATTTGTGTTATCTGGACTATTCCTGAGAGATTCGGAATATGTGATCCTTATGTACGTGATGTACCGGGATGGATAGCAGAGTATGTGTGCACCGCAGCTTAGTTCTCGGGGTGCTTGTATTGTATATTTATGATGTGAATAATATACATTTAATTAATGGGAATCCTCATGTTAATGATGTGAATAATAATTACGGTATTGATTCAAGAAATATAACGAGTTAACTGATTGTTATATATGGGATATTGAACATCTGAGTTACGTTAAACCCCTACTTAATTTCGAGCGTTATGATGTTATTGGAACCGAGTAAAATGGGTAGGACCTTTGGCAGTTTAGCTAGATATGTTGTCACTTAGCTAGTGGTTTATATCGTTATAGATGGGTACCTGCATTAGGAGTGCACAGTTAGACGAGAGGTGAGAATATAATGTGAGTGCACGTCCTAACATGTACATTGCATTTAATTTTTTAAATGTTTTTAAAGCACTTGCAGGTTTTTAAAATATAACTCCACATTCGGGCTCTGACCCGTTTGCTTTTCAAATATATTTTTCTTTGTAAAACCATTTTAGGTGCCCATCCACAAGGACACCAAGCATAGGATACTCATTCAGGTGACGAGCTATAGCTGTTTGTGGAAGCTACATGGACTTTGCTTGTAGACGCTTCGATCTTTTGGATTCCAGAGTTATTATCCATCAGTTGTAGGGCATGTTGCCCATTTCTATTAGACATTTTCCACTTACAGTTTTCAGACTTTGATTTGTATTGTTTTAGCATTCGGTTAATTATTTTCAGTATGGGATTGTAGTGAGGAGTTTTCCTCCAGACTTTATTTACACTATGTGATGATCATTCGTTTTACTTCATTATGGTGAATGGTGTTGGTATTCTTTATTACACTTGTTGCATGTTAATGAGACTTATATTAAAATTTGGCAACTTACTTTTTAAATACAGGGTGGTTAGTAAAATTAAAATGTTTTCGATAGTGATGCTATTAACTGAGCCAACTTGGCATTTTGAATTAATTTAATAAAGGAGTAGCTACCCGGTATTTAATTAGTCGGGGTGTCACAATATAGACTTAAAAACAAGCGGTTAAAGGGTGAAAACCCAAACCAGCCTCTAAACGACGCCGTAGAAGGAACGAACACCTTGGACGAGACCAATGTAACTTGTAGGAACTTACCGCGTAGTATTGGGTCGGCCAGTTTGAGAGTATGACGATAATTTGAAAAAATCACACTTAGACTTAAAACACAAGCCGTTAAAGGTTGAAAACCCAAACCAGCCTCCAAACGACCCCATTGGAGGAAAAAACACCTCGCACGGGACTAATGTAACTTGTACGAACTGACCGTGTTGTCCCGGGTCTCTCGGTTTTAGAGTATGATGATAATTTGCAAAAATCACACTTAGGCTTAAAAACAAGCCGTTAAAGGGTGAAAACCCAAACTAACCCCCAAACGACCCCGTAAGAGGCACGAACATCTCGTACGGGACCAATATAACTTATAGGAACTGACCATGTAGTCCCGATTCTCCCATTTTTAGAGTATGAGGATAATTTAGATAAATCACACCTAGACTTATAAGCAATCCAATAAAGGGTGAAACCCAAACTAGCCACCAAACGACCCCGTAGGAGGCAAGAACACCTCGCACGGGACCAATGTACCTTTTAAGAACTGACCGCGTTGTCTCGGGTCTCCCGGTTTGAGAGTATGATGATAATTTGAAAAAATCACACTCAAGACTTAAAACAAGCCGTTAAAGGGTGAAAAGCCAAACCAGCCCCCAAACGACCTCGTAGGAGGGACGAACACCTCGCATGGACCAATGTAACTTGTAGGAACTGGCCGCGTAGTCCCGGGTCTCTCTATTTGAGAGTATGACGATAATTTACAAAAATTACACTTTGACTTAAAAATAAGCTCTTAAAGGGTGAAAACCCAAACCAGGCCCCAAACGACCCCGTAGGAGTCACGAACACCTCAGACGGTCTCCCGGTTTGAGAGTACGACGATAATTTGCTAAAATCACACTTAGACTTTAAGACAAATTGTTAAAGGTTGAAAACCCAAACCAACTGACAAAAGACCCCTAGGAGGCACGAAGACCTCGCACGGGACCAATGTAACTTATAGGAACTGACCGCGTAGTCCCGGGTCTCCCAGTTTGAGAGTATGAAGATAATTTGCGGAAATCACACTTAGACTTAAAAAGAAGCGGTTAAAGGGTGAAAACCCAAACCAGCCTCCAAACGACCCCATAGAAGGCACGAACACCTCGCAAGAGACCTTGTAGGAACTGACCGTGCAGTCCCGGGTCTCCATATTTTAGAGTATTGTGATACATTGCAAAAATCGCACTTAGACTAAAAAATAAGCCGTTAAAGGTTAAAAACCCAAACCAGCCCCTAAACGACCCCGTAGGAGGAACGAGGACCTCGCACGGGACCAATGTAACTTATAGGAACCGATCGTGTAGTCCCGGGTCTCCCGGTTTTAGAGTATGACGAGAATTGGCAAAAATCACACTTAGACTTAAAAACAAGTCGTTAAAGGGTGAAAACCCAAACCAGCCACCAAATGACCCCGTAGGAGGCACAAACACCCCGAACGGGACCAATGTAGCTTGTAAGAACTCACCGCGTAGTCTCGGGTCTCCCGTTTTGAGAGAATGATGATAATTTGTAAAAATCACACTTGAGACTTAAAAACAAGCCATTAAACGGTGAAAACCCAAACCAGCCCCCAAACGACCCCGTAGGAGGCACGAACACCTCGCACGGGACCAATGTAACTTATAGGAACTTACCGCATAGTCTCAGGTCTCCGAGTTTAAGAGTATGATGATAATTTGCAAAAATCACACTTAGACTTAAAAACAAGCCGTTAAAGGTTGAAAACCCAAACTAGCCCCTAAACGACCCCGTAGGAGGCAAAACACATCGCACGGGACCAATGTAACTTGTACGAACTGACCATGTAATCCCGAGTCTCCCGATTTTAGAGTATGATAATAATTTGTAAAAATCACACTTAGACTTAAAAACAAGCCGTTAAAGTGTTAAAACCCAAACAATCTCCCGAACGACCCCATCGGAGGCACGAACACCTCGCACGGGACCAATGTAACTTGTCGGAACTGACTATGTAGTCCTGTGTCTCTCGGTTTTAGATTATGAAGATAATTAGCAAAAATCACACTTAGACTCATAAACAAGACGTTAAAGGGTGAAAACCTAAACCAGCCCCCAAATGACCCCGTAGGAGGCACGAACACCTCGCACGGGACCAATGTAACTTGAAAGAACTAAACGTGTAGTCTCGGGTCTCCCGGTTTGAGAGTATGACGATAATTAGCAAAAATCACACTTAAGACTTAAAACAAGCCATTAAGGGGTGAAAACGTAAACCAGCCGCCAAACGACCCAGTAGGAGGCACGAACATCCCATACGAGACCAATGTAACTTATAGGAACAGACCGCGTAGTCCCGGGTCTCCCCTTTTTAGAGTATGATGACAATTTACATAAATCACACCTAGACTTATAACCAAGCCAATAAAGGGTGACAACCCAAACCAGCCCCCAAACGACCCCGTAGGAGGCACGAACACCTCGAACGGTATCAATGTAACTTGTAGGAATGGAATGCGTAGTCCCTAGTCTCCTGGTTTGAGAGTATGGCGATAATTGCAAAAAATCACACTTAGACTTAAAAACAAGCCGTTTAAGGGTGAAAACCCAAACCAATCCCCAAACGACCCCGTAGGAGGCATGAACACCTTGCACGGGACCAATGTAACTTGTAAGAACTGACCACGTAGTCCTGGGTCTCCCGATTTTAGAGTGCGATGATAATTTGAAAGAATGACACTTAGACTTAAAAACAAGCCGTTAAAGGGTGGAAACCTAAACCATCCCCGAAACGACCCCATAGGATGCACAAACACTTCGTACATGACCAATGTAAATTGTAGGAACTGATCGCGTAGTCCCGGGTCTCCCGGTTTGAGAATATGAAGACAATTTGAAAAAAACACACTCACACTTAAAAACAAGCCGTTAAAGGGTGAAAACCCAAACCAGCCTCTGAACGACCCCGTAGAAGGCACGAACATCTTGGATGAGACCAATGTAACTTTTAGGAACTTACCGCGTAGTATTGGGTCTCCCTGTTTGAGAGTATGACGATAATTTGCAAAAATCACACTTAGACTTAAAAACAATCCGTTAATGGTTGAAAACCCAAACCATCCCCCAACGACCCCGTAGGAGGCATAAACACCTCGTACGGGACCAATGTAACTTGTAGGAACTGACCGTGTAGTCCCGGGTCTCTCGGTTTTAGAGTATGATGATAATTTGCAAAAATCACACTTAAACTTAAAAACAATCCGTTAAATGGGGAAAACCAAAACTAGCCCCAAACGACCCCGTAGGAGGAACGAACAACTCGCACGGGACAAATGTTGCTTGTAAGAACTGACCGCGTAGTCTCGGGTCTCCCGATTTTAGAGTCTGATGATAATTTGCAAAAATCACACTTAAGACTTAAAAACTAGCCGTTAAAGTATGAAAACTCAAACCAGCCCCCAAACGACCCCATAAGAGGCACAAACATCTCGTACAGGACCAATGTAACTTGTAGGAATTGACCGCGTAGTCCCGAGTCTCCCATTTTTAGAGTATGAGGATAATTTACATAAATCACACCTAGACTTATAAACAAGCCAATAAAGGGTGAAAGCCCAAACCATCCCCCAAACCACCCCGTAGGAGGCACGAACACCTCGCACGCGACTAATGTAGCTTGTAAGAACTTACCGCGTAGTCTCGGGTCTCCCGGTTTTAGAGTATGATGATAATTTGAAGAAATCGCACTTAAGACTTAAAACAAGCCGTTAAAGGGTGAAAAGACAAACCAACCCCCAAACGACCTCGTAGGAAGGACGAAAACCTTGCATGGACCAATATAACCTGTAGGAACTGACCGCGTAGTCCCGGGTCTCTCTATTTGAGAGTATGACGATAATTTACGAAAATTACACTTTGACTTAAAAACAAGCTCTTAAAGGGTGAAAACCCAAACCAGGACCCAAACGACCCCATAGGAGTCACGAACACCTCAGACGGTCTCCCGGTTTGAGAGTACGACGATAATTTTCTAAAATCACACTTAGACTTAAAAACAAATTATTAAAGGGTGAAAACCCAAACCAACTAACAAATGACCCCTAGGAGGCACGAAGACCTCGCACGGGACCACTGTAACTTGTAGGAACTGACCGCGTAGTCCCGGGTCTCCCAGTTTGATAGTATGAAGATAATTTGCTGAAATCACACTTAGACTTAAAAACAAGCCGTTAAAGGGTGAAAACCCAAACCAGCCTCCAAACGACCCCATAGAAGGCACGAACACCTCGCAGGAGACCTTGTAGGAACTGACCGTGTAGTCCCGGGTCTCCATATTTTAGAGTATTGTGATACATTGCAAAAATCACACTTAGACTGAAAAACAAGTCGTTAAAGGTTGAAAACCCAAACCAGCCCCTAAACGACCGCGTAGGAGGCACGAGGACCTCGCACGGGACCAATGTAACTTATAGGAACTGATCGTGTAGTCTCGGGTCTCCCGGTTTTAGTGTATGATGATAATTGGCAAAAATCACACTTAGACTTAAAAACAAGTCGTTAAAAGGTGAAAACCCAAACCAGCCACCAAACGACCCCGTAGGAGGCACAAACACCTCGAACAGGACCAATGTAGCTTGTAAGAACTGACCGCTTAGTCTCGGGTCTCCCAGTTTGAGAGAATGATGATAATTTATAAAAATCACACTTGAGACTTAAAAACAATCCATTAAACGGTGAAAACCCAAACCAGCCCCCAAACGACCCCGTAGGAGGCACGAACACCTCGCACGGGACCAATGTAACTTGTTGGAACTTACCGCGTAGTCTCGACTCTCCCGGTTTGAGAGTATGATGATAATTTGCAAAAATCACACTTAGACTTAAAAATAAGTCGTTAAAGGTTGAATACCCAAACCAGCCCCCAAACGACACCGTAGGATGCAAAACACCTCGCACGGGACCAATGTAACTTGTAGGAACTGACCATGTAATCCCGGGTCTCCCAATTTTTGAGTATGATAATAATTTGCAAAAATCACACTTAAACTTAAAAACACGCCGTTAAAGTGTTAAAACCCAAACAAGCCCCCAAACGACCCAGTCGGAGGCACGAACACCTTGCACGGGACCAATGTAACTTGTAGGAACTGACTATGTAGTCCTGGGTCTCCCGGTTAAGAGTATGAAGATAATTAGAAAAAATCACAATTAGACTCACAAACAAGCCGTTAAAGGGTGAAAACCCAAACTAGCTCCCAAACGACCCCGTAGGAGGCACGAACACCTCGCACGGGACCAATGTAACTTGTAAGAACTAAACGCGTAGTCTCGGGTCTCCCGATTTGAGAGTATGACGATAATTAGCAAAAATCACACTTAAGACTTACAAACCCGCCGTTGAAGGGTGAAAACGTAAACCAGCCGCCAAACGACCCAGTAGGAGGCACGAACATCTCGTACGAGACCAATGTAACTTGTAGGAACTGACCGCGTAGTTTCGGGTCTCCCATTTTTAGAGTATGATGACAATTTACATAAATCACACCTAGACTTATAAACAAGCCAATAAAGGTGAAAACCCAAACCAGCCCCCAAACGACCCCGTAGGATGCACGAACACCTCACACGGTATCAATGTTACTTGTAGGAATGGAATGCGTAGTCCCTAGTCTCCTGGCTTGAGAGTATGGCGATAATTGCCAAAAATCACACTTAGACTTAAAAACAAGCCGTTTAAGGGTGAAAACTCAAACCAATCCCAAAACGACCCCATAGGAGGCACGAACACCTCACACGGGGCCAATGTAACTTGTAAGAACTGACCACGTAGTCCCGGGTCTCCTGGTTTGATAGTTTGATGATAATTTGAAAGAATCACACTTAGACTTAAAAACAAGCCGTTAAAGGGTGGAAACCCAAACCATCCCCCAAACGACCCCATAGGAAGTACAAACACTTCGTACAGGACCAATGTAACTTGTAGGAACTGATCGCGTAGTCCCGGGTCTCCCGGTTTGAGAATATGAAGATAATTTTCATAAAACACACTCAGACTTAAAAACAAGCCGTTAAAGTGTGAAAACCCAAACTAGCCTCTGAACGACCCCGTAAAAGGCACGAACACCTTAGAGGAGAACAATGTAACTTGTAGGAACTTACCGCGTAGTATTGTGTCTCCCTGTTTGAGAGTATGACGACAATTTGCAAAAATCACACATAGACTTAAAAATAAGCCGTTAATGGTTGAAAACCCAAACCATCCCCCAACGACCCCGTACGAGGCACAAACACCTCGTACGGGACCAATGTAACTTGTAGGAACTGACCGTGTAGTCCGGGGTCTTTCGGTTTTAGAGTATGATGATAATTTGCCAAAATCACACTTAGACTTAAAAACAATCCGTTAAAGGGTGAAAACCCAAACTAGCCCCAAACGACCCCTTAAGAGGAACGAACAACTCGCACGGGACAAATGTAGATTGTAAGAACTGACCGCGTAGTCTCTGGTCTCCCGATTTTAGAGTCAGACGATAATTTGCAAAAATCACACTTAAGACTTAAAAACAAGCCGTTAAAGTAGGAAAAATCAAACCAGCACCCAAACGACCCCGTAAGAGGCACGAACATCTCGTACGGGACCAATGTAACTTGTAGGAATTGACCGCGTAGTCCCGAGTCTCCCATTTTTAGAGTACGAGGATAATTTACATAAATCACACCTAGACTTATAAACAAGCCAATAAAGGGTGAAAGCCCAAACCAGCCCCCAAACCACCCCGTAGGAGGCACGAACACCTCGCACGCGACCAATGTAGCTTGTAAGAACTTACCGCGTAGTCTCAGGTGTCCCGGTTTTAGAGTATGATGATAATTGGAAAAAATCACACTTAAGACTTAAAACAAGCCGTTAAAGGGTTAAAAACCAAACCAGCCCCCAAACGACACCGTAGGAGGCACGAACACCTCGTACGGGACCAATGTAACTTGTAGGAACTGACCGCGTAGTCTCGGGTCTCCCGATTTGAGAGTATGACGATAATTTGAAAGAATCACACTTACGACTTAAAAACAAGCCGTTAAAGGGTGAAAACTCAAACCAGCCCCAAACGACCTCGTAGGAGGGACGAACACATCGGATGGACCAATGTAACTTGTAGGCACTGACCGCGTAGTCTCGGGTCTCTCTGTTTGAGAGTATGACGATAATTTGTAAAAAGGACACTTGCGACTTAAAAATAAGCCATTAAATGGTGAAAAGCCAAACCATCCCCCAAATGACCCCGTAGGAGGCACGGACACCTCGCACGGGACCAATGTAACTTGTAGGAACTTACCGTGTAGTCTCGGGTCTCCCGGTTTGAGAGTATGACAATAATCTGCAAAAATCACACTTAGACTTAAAAACAAGCCGTTAAAGGTTGAAAACCCAAACCAGCCCCGAAACGACCCCGTAGGTGGCACAAACACCTCGCACGGGACCAATGTAACTTGTAGGAACTGACTGTGTAGTCCCGCGTCTCTTGGTTTTAGAGTATGATAATAATTTTCAAAAATCACACTTAGACTTAAAAAAAAGCCGTTAAAGTCTGAAAATCCATACCAGCCCCCAAACGACCCCGTAGGAGGAACGAACACCTCGCACGGGACAAATGTAGCTTGTAAGAACTGACCGCGTAGTCTCGGGTCTCCCGATTTAAGAGTATGACGATAATTTGCAAAAATCACGCTTAAGACTTAAAAGCAAGCCGTTAAAGGGTGAAAACCCAAACCAGCCCCCAAACGACCCCGTAAGAGGCACGAACATCTCATACGGGACTAATGTAACTTATAGGAAATGACCGCATAGTCCTGAGTCTCCCATTTTTAGAGTATGATGATAATTTACATAAGTCACACCTAGACTTATAAACAAGCCAATAAAGGGTGAAAACCCAAACCAGTCCCCACACTACCCCATAGGAGGCACGAACACCTCGCACGAGACCAATGTTACTTGTAGGAACGGAATGCATAGCCCCTGGTCTCTTAGTTTGAGAGTATGACGATAATTTGCAAAAATCACACTTAGACTTAAAAACAAGCCGTTAAAGGGTGAAAACCAAAACAAGCCCCCAAATGACCCCGTAGGAGGCACGAACACCTCGTAAGGGACCAATGTAACTTGTAGGAACTGACTGTGTATTCCTGGGTCTCCCGATTTAATAGTATGAAGATAATTAGCAAAAGTCACACTTAGACTAAAAAACAAGCAGTTAAAGGGTGAAAACCCAAACCAGCCCCCAAACGACCCCGTAGGAGGCACGAACACCTCGCACGGGACAAATGTAACTTGAAAGAACTAAACGCGTAGTCTCGGGTCTCCCGATTTGAGAGTATGACGATAATTAGCAAAAATCACACTTAAGACTTAAAAATAAACCGTTAAAGGGTGAAAACGTAAACCATCCCCCAAATGACCCCGTAGGAGGCACGAACATCTCGTACGAGACCAATGTAACTTGTAAGAACTGACTGCGTAGTCCCGGGTCTCCAATTGTAGAGTATGATGATAATTTACATAAGTCACAGCTTGACTTATAAACAAGCCAATAGAGGGTGAAAACCCAAACCAGCCCCCAAATGACCCCGTAGGAGGTCCGAACACCTTGCACGGGATCAATGTAACTTATCGGAATGGAATGCGTAGTCCCTAGTCTCCTGGTTTGAGAGTATGGGGATAATTTGAAAAAATCACATTTAGACGTAAAAACAAGCCGTTTAAGGGTGAAAACCCAAACCAATCCTCAAATGACCCCATAGGAGGCACGAACACCTCGTACGGGACCAATGTAACTTGTAAGAACTGACCACATAGTCCCGGGTCTCCCGGTCTGAGAGTATGATGATAATTTGAAAGAATCACACTTAGACTTAAAAACAAGCCGTTAAAGGGTGGAAACCCAAACCATCCCCCAAACGACCCCATAGGATGCACAAACACATCGTACAACACTAATGTAACTTGTGGGAACTGATCGCGTAGTCCCCGATCTCCCGGTTTGAGAATATGATGATAATTTGTAAAAATCACACTCAGACTTAAAATCAAGCCGCTAAAGGGTGAAAACCCAAACCAGCTCCCAAACGACCCCGTAGGACGTATGAACACCTCTCACGGGACAAATATAACTTGTAGGAACTCATTGCATAGTCCGAGGTATCCCAGTTTGAGAGTATGATGGTAATTTGCAAAAATCATACTTAAACATACAAATGAGCCCCCAAATGACTTGTTAAAGGTGAAAACCCAAATCAGCCCCCAAGCGACCACGTAGGAGGCACGAACACCTCGCACGAAAAAATGAAACTTGTAGGAACTAACCGTGTAGTCCCGGGTGTCCCGGTTTGAGAGTATGATGATAGATTGCAAAAATCACACATAGACTTAAAAACAAGTTATTAAAGGGTGAAAACCCAAACTAGCGCCATAACGACCCCGTAGGAGGCATGAATACCTCGCACGGTCTCCCAGTTTGAGAGTACGATGATAATTTGGAAAAATCACACTTAGACTTAAAGATAAACCATTAAATGGTGAAAACCCAAACCAACCCCCAAACGGCCGCATATGAGGCACGAAGACCTCGCACGGGACCAATGTTACTTGTAGGAACTGGCCTCGTAGTCCTGGGTCTCCCAGTTTGAGACTATGAAGATAATTTGCAAAAATCACACTCAGACTTAAAATCAAGCTGCACAAGGGTGAAAATCCAAACCAGCCCCCTAACGACCCCGTAGGATGCATGAACACCTCTCAGGGGACCAATATAACTTGTAGGAACTCACCGTGTAGTCCGGGGTATCCCAGTTTGAGAGTATGATGATAATTTGCAAAAATCAAACTTAGACATAAAAATAAGCCGTTAAAGGTGAAAACCCAAATCAACCCCCAAACGACCACATAGGAGGCACGAAGAACTCGCATGGGACCAATGTAACTTGTAGGAACTGACCGCGTAGTCTCGGGTCTCCCGGTTTAGGAGTATGATGATAATTTGCAAAAATCACACTTAGACTTAAAAACAAGCCGTTAAAGGTTGAAAACCCAAACTAGCCCACAAACGATCCCGTAGGAGGCACAAACACCTCGCACGGGAGCAATTTTGCTTGTAGGAACTGATCGTGTAGTCCCGCATCTCTCGATTTTAGAGTATGATTATAATTTGCAAAAATAACACTAAGACTTAAAAAAAAACCGTTAAAGGATGAAAACCCAAACCAGCCCTCAAACGACCCCGTAGGAGGGACGAACACCTCACACGGGACCAATGTAGCTTGTACGCACAGACCGCGTAGTCTCGGGTCTCCCAGTTTGAGAGTATGATGATAATGTGGAAAAAGCACACTTAAGACTTGAAAACCTGCCGTTAAAGGGTGAAAAACTAAACCATACCCCAAACGACCCCATAGGAGGCACGAACACCTCGCACAGGACCAATGTAACTTTTAGGTACTGACCGCGTAGTCTCGAGTCTCTCGATTTGAGAGTATGACGATAATTTGTAAGAAACACACTTAAGACTTAAAAACAAGCCGTTAAAGGGTGAAAACCCAAACTAACCCCCAAATGACCCCGTAAGAGGCATGAACACCTCGCACGAGACCGATGTAGCTTGTAAGAACTGACCGCGTAATCTCGGGTCTCCCGGTTTGAGAGAATGGTGATAATTTGTAAAAATCACACTTAAGACTTAAAAACAAGCCGTTAAAGGGTGAAAACCCAAACCATCCCCCAAACGACCCCGTAGGAGGCACGGACACCTGGCACGGGACAAATGTAACTTGTAGGAACTGACCACGTAGACTCGGGTCTCCCGATTTGAGAGTATGACGATAATTTGCAAGAATCATAATTTAGACTTAAAAACAAGTCGTTAAAAGGTGAAAACCCAAACCAGCCCCCAAACGACCCCATAGGAGGCACGAACACCTTGCACGGTCTCCAGGTTTGAGGGTACAATGATATTTAGCAAAAATCACACGTAGAGTTAAAAACAAATCGTTAAAGGGTAAAAACCCAAACCAGCCACCAAACGACCTCATATGAGGCACAAAGACCTCGCAAGGGACCAATGTAACTTGTACGAACTGACCGCGTAGTCCCGGGTCTCCCAGTTTGAGAGTATGAAGATAATTTGGAAAAATCACGCTTAGACTTAAAAATAAGTCGTTAAAGGGTGAAAACCTAAACTAGCCTCCAAACGACCCCGTAGAAGGCACGAACACCTCGTACGAGACCATTGCAACTTGTAGGAACTGACCGTGTAATCTCGGGTCTCCCGGTTTTAGAGTATGATGATAATTGGCAAAAATCACACTTAGACTTAAAAACAAGTCGTTAAAGGGTGAAAACCCAAATCAGCCCCCAAATGACCCCGTAGGAGGCACAAACACCTCGCACGGAACCAATATAGCTTGTAAGAACTGATCGCTTAGTCTCGGGTCTCTCGGTTTGAGAGAATGACGATAATTTGTAAAAATCATACTTAGACATAAAAATAAGCCGTTAAAGGGTGAAAACCCAAACCATCCCCCAAACGATCCACGAGGAGGCATGAACACCTCGCACGGGAGCAAAGAAACCTTTAGGAACTGATCGCGAAGTCTTAGTCTCCTGGTTTGAGATTATGACAATAATTAGCAAAAATCACACATAAACTTAAAAATAAGTCGTTGAACGGTGAAAACCCAAACCAACCCCGTAGGAGGCACGACCATCTCGTACGGGACCGTTGTAACTTGTAGGAACTGACCGCATAGGCCCGGGTCTCCCAGTTTGAGAATATGATGATAATTTACAAAAATCACACTCAGACTTAAAATCAAGCCGGTAAAGGGTGAAAACCAAACCATCCCCCAAACGACCCCATAGGAGGCACATAGACCTCGCACGGGACCAATGTAACTTTCAGGATCTGATCGCGTAGTCCTGGGTCTCCCGATTTGAGAATATGTTGATAATTTGCAAAAATCACACTCAGACTTAAAATCAAGCCGCTAAAGGGTGAAAACCCAAACCAGCCCCCAAATGACCCCGTAGGACGCATGAACACCTCTCACGAGACCAATATAACATGTAGGAAGTCACAGCGTAGTCCGGGGTATCACAGTTTGAGAGTATGGTGATAATTTGTAAAAAACACACTTAGACATAAAAACAAACCGTTAAAGGTGAAAACCCAAATCAACCCCCAAACGACCACATAGGAGGCAAGAACAACTCGCACGGGACCAATGTAACTTGTAGGAAGAGACCGCGTAGTCCCGGATCTCCCAGTTTGAGAGTATGACGATAATTTGCAAAAATCACACATAGACGTAAAAACAGGCTATTAAAGGGTGAAAACCCAAACCATCCCCCAAACGACCCCATAGGAGGCACGAAAACCTTCCACGGTCTCCCGGTTTGAGAGTACAACGATAATTTGAAAAAATCACACTTTAGACTTAAAAATAACCCGTTAAAGGGTGAAAACCAAAACCAGCCCCCAAACGACCCCGAAGGAGGCACGAAGACCTGGCACGGGACCAATGAAACTTATAGGAACTGACCGCGTAGTACCGGGTCTCCCAGTTTGAGACTTTGAAGATAATTTGCAAAAATCACACTTAGACTTAAAAACAAGCCGTTAAAGGGTGAAAACCCAAACCAGCCTCCAAACGACCCCGTAGAAGGCACGAACACCTTGTACGAGACCAATGTAACTTGTAGATACTGATCGCGTACTCTCGGGTCTCCCGGTTTGAGAGTATGACGATATTTTAGAAAAATCACACTTAAACTTGAAAACAAGCCGTTAAAGGTTGAAAACCCAAACCAGCCCCCAAACGACCCTGTAGGAGGCACAAACTCCTCGCACGGGACCAATGTAACTTGTAGGAACTGACCATGTAGTCTCGGGTCTCCCGATTTTTCAGTATGATGATAAGTTGCAAAAATCACACTTAGACATAAAAACAAGACGTTAAAGGGTGAAAACCCAGACCAGCCCCCAAACAACCCCGTAGGAGGCACGGAAATCTCGCACGGGACCATTGTAACTTGTAGGAACTGACCGGGTAGTCCCTGGTCTCCCGGTTTTAGAGTATTATGATAATGTGTAAAAATCACACTTATAGTTATAAACAAGCCGTTAAAGGGTGAAAACCCAAACCCACCCCCAAACGACCCCGTTGAACTCACGAACACCTTGCAAGGGACCAATGTAACTTGTAGGAACTGACCACGTAGTCTCGGGTCTCCCAATTTGAGAGTATGATGATAATTTGCAAAAGGGTGAAAATCAAAACCAACCCCCAAATGACCCCGTAGAAGGCACAAACAGCTCGCACGGGACCAATGTAACTTGTAGGAACTGACCGTGTAGTCGTAGGTCTCTCGATTTTAGAGTTTGAAGATAATATGTAAAAATCACACTTAGACTTAAAAATAAGCCATTAAAGGGTGAAAACCCAAACCAACCCCGAAACGACCCCGTAGGAGGCACGAACACCTCGCACGGGACCAATGTTACTTGTAGGAACTGAACGCGTAGTCTTGGGTCTCCAGGTTTGAGAGTATGAGTATAATTAGAAAAAATCACACTTAAGACTTAAAAACAAGCTGTTGAAGGGGGAAAACATAAACCAGCCCCCAAACGACCCCATAGGGGGCACGAGGACCACGCACGGGACCAATGTAACTTTTAGGAACTAATCACGTAGTCCTGGGTCTCCTAATTTGAGAGTATGAAGATAATTTGCAAAAATCACACTTAGAAATTAAAACAAGTCGTTAAAGGGTGAAAATGCAAACCAGCCTCCAAACGACCCCGTAGAAGGCATGAACACCTTGCACGAGAGCAACGTAACATGTAGGAACTTACCACGTAGTCTCGGGTCACCCGGTTTGAGAGTATGACGATAATTTGCAAAAATCACACTGAGACTTAAAAACAAGTTGTTAAAGGGTGAAAATCCAAACCAGCCCCCAAATGACCCCGTAGAAGGCACGAACACCGCGCACGGTCTCCCGGTTTGAGAGTACAACGATAATTTGCAAAAATAACACTTAGACTTAAAAACAAGCCATTAAAGGGTGAAAACCCAAACCAGCCCCCAAACGACCGCGTAGAAGGGACGACGACCTCGCACGGGACGAATGTTAGTTATAGGAACTGACCGCGTAGTCCCGGGTCTCCCAGTTTGAGACTTTGAAGATAATTTGCAAAAATCACACTTAGACTTAAAAACAAGCCGTTAAAGGGTGAAAACCCAAACCAGCCTCCAAACGACCCCGTAGAAGGCACGAACACCTTGTACGAGACCAATGTAACTTGTAGATACTGACCGCGTACTCTCGGGTCTCCCGGTTTGAGAGTATGACGATATTTTGCAAAAATCACACTTAAACTTGAAAACAAGCCGTTAAAGGTTGAAAACCCAAACCAGCCCCCAAACGACCCTGTAGGAGGCACAAACTCCTCGCACGGGACCAATGTAACTTGTAGGAACTGACCATGTAGTCTCGGGTCTCCCGATTTTTCAGTATGATGATAAGTTACAAAAATCACACTTAGACATAAAAACAAGACGTTAAAGGGTGAAAACCCAGACCAGCCCCCAAACGACCCCGTAGGAGGCACGAAAATCTCGCACGGGACCATTGTAACTTGTAGGAACTGACCGGGTAGTCCCTGGTCTCCCGGTTTTAGAGTATTATGATAATGTGTAAAAATCACACTTATAGTTATAAACAAGCCGTTGAAGGGTGAAAACCCAAACCCACCCCCAAACGACCCCGTTGAACTCACGAACACCTTGCAAGGGACCAATGTAACTTGTAGGAACTGACCACGTAGTCTCGGGTCTCCCAATTTGAGAGTATGATGATAATTTTCAAAAGGGTGAAAATCAAAACCAACCCCCAAATGACCCCGTAGAAGGCACAAACAGCTCGCACGGGACCAATGTAACTTGTAGGAACTGACCGTGTAGTCGTAGGTCTCTCGATTTTAGAGTTTGAAGATAATATGTAAAAATCACACTTAGACTTAAAAATAAGCCATTAAAGGGTGAAAATCCAAACCAACCCCCAAACGACCCCGTAGGAGGCACGAACACCTCGCACGGGACCAATGTTACTTGTAGGAACTGAACGCGTAGTCTTGGGTCTCCAGGTTTGAGAGTATGAGGATAATTAGAAAAAATCACACTTAAGACATAAAAACAAGCTGTTGAAGGGTGAAAACATAAACCAGCCCCCAAACGACCCCATAGGGGGCACGAGGACCACGCACGGGACCAATGTAACTTTTAGGAACTAATCGCGTAGTCCCGGGTCTCCAAATTTGAGAGTATGAAGATAATTTGCAAAAATCACACTTAGAAATAAAAACAAGTCGTTAAAGGGTGAAAATGCAAACCAGCCTCCAAACGACCCCGTAGAAGGCATGAACACCTTGCACGAGAGCAACGTAACATGTAGGAACTTACCACGTAGTCTCGGGTCACCCGGTTTAAGAGTGTGACGATAATTTGCAAAAATCACACTGAGACTTAAAAACAAGTTGTTAAAGGGTGAAAATCCAAACCAGCCCCCAAATGACCCCGTAGAAGGCACGAACACCGCGCACGGTCTCCCGGTTTGAGAGTACAACGATAATTTGCAAAAATAACACTTAGACTTAAAAACAAGCCATTAAAGGGTGAAAACCCAAACCAGCCCCCAAACGACCGCGTAGAAGGGACGACGACCTCGCACGGGACGAATGTTAGTTATAGGAACTGACCGCGTAGTCCCGGGTCTCCCAGTTTGAGACTTTGAAGATAATTTGCAAAAATCACACTTAGACTTAAAAACAAGCCGTTAAAGGGTGAAAACCCAAACCAGCCTCCAAACGACCCCGTAGAAGGCACGAACACCTTGTACGAGACCAATGTAACTTGTAGATACTGACCGCGTACTCTCGGGTCTCCCGGTTTGAGAGTATGACGATATTTTGCAAAAATCACACTTAAACTTGAAAACAAGCCGTTAAAGGTTGAAAACCCAAACCAGCCCCCAAACGACCCTGTAGGAGGCACAAACTCCTCGCACGGGACCAATGTAACTTGTAGGAACTGACCATGTAGTCTCGGGTCTCCCGATTTTTCAGTATGATGATAAGTTACAAAAATCACACTTAGACATAAAAACAAGACGTTAAAGGGTGAAAACCCAGACCAGCCCCCAAACGACCCCGTAGGAGGCACGAAAATCTCGCACGGGACCATTGTAACTTGTAGGAACTGACCGGGTAGTCCCTGGTCTCCCGGTTTTAGAGTATTATGATAATGTGTAAAAATCACACTTATAGTTATAAACAAGCCGTTGAAGGGTGAAAACCCAAACCCACCCCCAAACGACCCCGTTGAACTCACGAACACCTTGCAAGGGACCAATGTAACTTGTAGGAACTGACCACGTAGTCTCGGGTCTCCCAATTTGAGAGTATGATGATAATTTTCAAAAGGGTGAAAATCAAAACCAACCCCCAAATGACCCCGTAGAAGGCACAAACAGCTCGCACGGGACCAATGTAACTTGTAGGAACTGACCGTGTAGTCGTAGGTCTCTCGATTTTAGAGTTTGAAGATAATATGTAAAAATCACACTTAGACTTAAAAATAAGCCATTAAAGGGTGAAAATCCAAACCAACCCCCAAACGACCCCGTAGGAGGCACGAACACCTCGCACGGGACCAATGTTACTTGTAGGAACTGAACGCGTAGTCTTGGGTCTCCAGGTTTGAGAGTATGAGGATAATTAGAAAAAATCACACTTAAGACATAAAAACAAGCTGTTGAAGGGTGAAAACATAAACCAGCCCCCAAACGACCCCATAGGGGGCACGAGGACCACGCACGGGACCAATGTAACTTTTAGGAACTAATCGCGTAGTCCCGGGTCTCCAAATTTGAGAGTATGAAGATAATTTGCAAAAATCACACTTAGAAATAAAAACAAGTCGTTAAAGGGTGAAAATGCAAACCAGCCTCCAAACGACCCCGTAGAAGGCATGAACACCTTGCACGAGAGCAACGTAACATGTAGGAACTTACCACGTAGTCTCGGGTCACCCGGTTTAAGAGTGTGACGATAATTTGCAAAAATCACACTGAGACTTAAAAACAAGTTGTTAAAGGGTGAAAATCCAAACCAGCCCCCAAATGACCCCGTAGAAGGCACGAGCACCGCGCACGGTCTCCCGGTTTGAGAGTACAACGATAATTTGCAAAAATAACACTTAGACTTAAAAACAAGCCATTAAAGGGTGAAAACCCAAACCAGCCCCCAAACGACCGCGTAGAAGGGACGACGACCTCGCACGGGACCAATGTTAGTTATAGGAACTGACCGCGTAGTCCCGGGTCTCCCAGTTTGAGACTATGAAGATAATTTGCAAAAATCACACTTACTCTTAAAAACAAGCCGTTAACGGGCGAAAACCCAAACCAGCCTCCAAATGATCCCGTAGAAGGCACGAACACATTGCACGAGACCAATGTAACTTGTAGGAACTGACCGCGTAGTCTCGGGTCTCCCGATCTGAGAGTATGATAATAATTTGAAAAAAAAAACACTTAGACTTAAAAACAAGCCGTTAAAGGTTTAAAACCCAATCCAGCCCCCAAACGACCCCGTTGGAGGCACAAACACCTCGCACGGGACCATTGTTAGTTGTAGGAACGGAACGTGTAGTCACGGGTCTCCCAGTTTTAGAGTATGATGATAATTTGCAAAAACCACAATTAGACTTAAAAACAAGCTGTTAAAGGGTGAAAACCCAGACCAACCCCCAAATGACCCCGTAGGAGGCACGAACACGTCGCACGGGACCAATGTAGCTTATAAGAACTGATCGCGTAGTCTCGGGTCTCCCAGTTTGAGAGTATGCCGATAATTTGCAAAAATCACACTTAAACTTGAAAACAAGCCGTTAAAGGTTGAAAACCCAAACCAGCCCCCAAACGACCCTGTAGGAGTCACAAACACCTCGCACGGGACCAATGTAACTTGTAGGAACTGACCATGTAGTCTCGGGTCTCCTGATTTTTCGGTATGATGATAAGTTGCAAAAATCACACTTAGACATAAAAACAAGACGTTAACGGGTGAAAACCAAGACCAGCCCCCAAACGACCCTATAGGAGGCACGAACATCTCGCACGGGACCACTGTAACTTCTAGGAACTGAACGGGTAGTCCCTGGTCTCCCGGTTTTAGAGCATTATGATAATGTGTAAAAATCACACTTATACTTATAAACAAGCCGTTAAAGGGTGAAAACCCACCCCCACCCCCAAACTACCCTGTTGAACTCACGAACACCTTGCAAGGGACCAATGTAACTTGTAGGAACTGACCACGCAGTCTCGGGTCTCCCAATTTGAGAGTATGATGATAATTTGCAAAAATCACATTTAGATTTAAAAATAAGCCGTTAAAGGGTGAAAATCCAAACCAACCCCCAAACGACCCCGTAGAAGGCACAAACACCTCGCACGGGACCAATGTAACTTGTAGGAACTGACCGTGTAGTCCTAGGTCTCCCGGTTTTAGAGTTTAAAGATAATATGTAAAAATCACACTTAGACTTAAAAAAACAAGCCGTTAAGGGGTGAAAACCCAAACCAACCCCCAAATGACCCCGTAGGAGGCACGAACACCTCGCACGGGACCAATGTTACTTGTAGGAACTGAACGCGTAGTCTTGGGTCTCCAGGTTTGAGAGTATGACGATAATTAGAAAAAATCACACTTAAGACTTAAAAACAAGCCGTTGAAGGGTGAAAACCTAAACCAGCCCCCAAACGACCCCGTAGGGGGCACGAGGACCACGCACGGGACTAATGTAACTTTTAGGAACTGATCGCGTAGTCCCGGGTCTCCTAATTTGAGAGTATGAAGATAATTTGCAAAAATCACACTTAGACATAAAAACAAGTCGTTAAAGGGTGAAAATGCAAACCAGCCTCCAAACGACCCCGTAGAAGGCACGAAAACCTTGCACGAGAGCAACGTAACATGTAGGAACTTACCACGTAGTCTCGGGTCACCCGGTTTGAGAGTATGACGATAATTTGCAAAAATCACACTTAGACTTAAAAACAAGTTGTTAAAGGGTGAAAATCCAAACCAGCCCCCAAATGACCCCGTAGAAGGCACGAACACCGCGCACGGTCTCCCGGTTTGAGAGTACAACGATAATTTGCAAAAATAACACTTAGACTTAAAAACAAGCCATTAAAGGGTGAAAACCCAGACCAACCCACAAACGACCGCGTAGAAGGGACGAAGACCTCGCACTGGACCAATGTAAGTTATAGGAACTAACCGCGTAGCCCCGGGTCTCCCAGTTTGAGACTATGAAGATAATTTGCAAAAATCACACTTAGACTTAAAAACAAGCCGTTAAAGGGTGAAAACCCAAACCAGCCTCCAAATGACCCCGTAGGAGGCACGAACACGTCGCACGGGACCAATGTAGCTTATAAGAACTGATCGCGTAGTCTCGGGTCTCCCAGTTTGAGAGTATGATAATAATTTGCAAAAATCACACTTAGACATAAAAACAAGCCGTTAGAGGTTTAAAACCCAAACTAGCCCCCAAACGACCCCGTAGTAGGCACAAACACCTCGCACGAGACCAATGTTAGTTGTAGGAATTGACCGTGTAATCCCGGGTCTCCCAGTTTTAGAGTATGATGATAATTTGAAAAAATCACAATTAGACTTAAGAACAAGCTGTTAAAGGGTGAAAACCCAGACCAACCCCCAAATGACCCCGTAGGAGGCACGAACACCTCGCACGGGACCAATGTAGCTTATAAGAACTGATCGCGTAGTCTCGGGTCTCCCCATTTGAGATATGATGATAATTTGCAATAATCACACTTAAATCTTAAAAACAAGTCGTTAAAGGGTGGAAACCCAAACCAGCCCCCAAATGACCCCGTAGGAGGGACGAACACCTCGCACGGACCAATGTAAATTGAAGGAAGTGACCGCGTAGTCCCGGGTCTCTTGGTTTGAGAGTCTGACGATAATTTGCAAAAATCACAGTCAAACATAAAAATAAGTTGTTAAAGGGTGAAAACCCAAACTAGCCCCCAAACGACCCCGTAGGAGTAACGAACACCTCGCACGATCTCCCAGTTTGAGAGAACGATGATAATTTGCAAAAATCGCACTTAGACTTAAGAAAAACCGTTAAAGGGTGAAATCCCAAACCAGCAGCCAAACGACCCCGTAGGAGGTACGAGGACCTCGTACGGGACCAATGTAACTGGTAGGAACTCACCGTGTAGTCCCGGTTCTCCCAATTTGAGAGTCTGAAGATAATTTGCAAAAATCACACTTAGACATAAAAACAATTCGTTAAAGGGTGAAAACCAAACTAGCCCCCAAACGACCCCGTAGGAGACACAAACACGTGACACGGGACCAATGTAACTTGTAAGAACAGACCGCGTAGTCTCAAGTCTCCCGGTTTGAGAGTATGTTGATAATTTATAAAAATCACACTTAAGACTTAAAACAAGCCGTTAAAGTGTGAGAAGCCAAACCAGCCCCCAAACGACCCCGTAGGAGGCACGAACACCTCGTACGGGACCAATGTAACTTGTAGGAACTTACCGCATAGTCTTAGGTCTCCCGATTTGAGAGTATGACGATAATTTGAAAGAATCACATTTAAGACTTAAACACAAGCAGTTAAAGGGTGAAAACCTAAACCAACCCCCAAACGACATCGTAGGAGGGACGAACACCTCGCATGGACCAATGTAACTTGTAGGAACTGACCGCGTAGTCCCGGGAGTATGACGATAATTTGCAAAAATTACACTTTGACTTAAAAATAAGCTGTTAAAGGCTGAAACCTAAACCGGACCCCAAACGACCCCGTAGGAGGCATGAACACCTCCCACGGTCTCCCGTTTTGAGAGTACGATAATAATTTGCAAAAATCACACTTAGACTTAAAAACAATTCGTTAAAGGGTGAAAACCCAAACCAACCGCCAAATAAAACCCTAGGAGGCACAAAGACCTCGCACGGGACAAATGTAACTTGTAGGAACTGACCGCGTAGTCCCGGGTCTCCCGATTTTAGAGTATGATGATACCTTGCAAAAATCACACTTAGACTTGAAAACAAGCCGTTAAAGGTTGAAAACCCAAACCAGCCCCCAAACGGCCCCGTCGGAGCCACAAACACCTCGCACGGGACCAATATAACTCATTGGAACTGATCGTGTAGTCCCGGGTCTCCCGGTTTTAGAGTATGATGATAATTTGCTAAAATCACACTTAGACTTAAAAATAAGCCGTTAAAGGGTGAAAACCCAAACCAGCCCCGGAAACGACCCCGTAGGAGGCACGAACACCTCGCATGGGACCAATGTAACTTCTAGGAACTGATCGCATAGTCTCGGGAATTCCAGTTTGAGACTATGAAGATGATTTGCAAAAATCACACTTAGACTTAAAAACAAGCCGTTAAAGGGTGAAAACACAAACCAGCCTCCAAACGACTCCGTAGAAGGCACGAACACCTTGCATGAGTCCAATGTAACTTGTAGGAACTTACCGCGTAGTCTCGGGTCTCCCGATTTGAGAGTATGACGATAATTTGCAAAAATCACACTTAGACTTAAAAACAAGCCGTTAAAGGTTGAAAGCCCAAACCAGCCACCAAACGACCCCGTAGGAGGCACAAACACCTCGCACGGGAACAATGTAACTTGTAGGAACTGACCGTTTAGTCCCGGGTCTCCCAGTTTTAGAGTATGATAATAATTTGCAAAAATCACACTTAGACATAAAAACAAGCCGTTAAAGGGTGAAAACCCAAACCAGCCCCCAAACGACCCCGTAAGAGGCACGGACATCTCGTACGGGACCAATGTAACTTGTAGGAACTGAACGCGTACTCCCAAGTCTCCCATTTTAATAGTGTGATGATAATTTACATAAATCACACCTAGACTTATAAACAAGCCAATAAAGGGTGAAAACCCAAACCAGCCCCCAAATGACCCCGTAGGAGGCACAGACACCTCGCATGGGACCAATGTAACTTGTAGGAACGGAATGCTTAGTCCCTTGTCTCCTGGTTTGAGAGTATGACAATATTTTGCAAAAATCACACTTAGACTTAAAAATAAGACGTTAAAGGGTGAAAACCCAAACAAGCCCCCAAACGACCCCGTAGGAGGCACGAACACCTCGCACGGGACCAATGTAACTTGTACGAACTGACTGTGTAGTATTGGGACTCCCAGTTTTTGAGTATGAATATAATTAGGAAAAATCACACTTAGACTTAAAAATAAGCCATTAAAGGGTGAAAACCCAAACAAGCCCCTAAACGACCCCGTATGAGGCACGAACACCTCGCACGGGACCAATGTAACTTGTAAGAACTAAACGCATAGTCTCTGGTCTCCCAGTTTGAGAGTATGATGATAATTAGCAAAAATCACACATAAGACTTAAAAACAAGCCGTTGAAGGGTGAAAATGTAAACCAACCCCCAAACGACCCACTGTGAGGCACGAACATCTCATACGATACCAATGTAACTTGTAGAAACTGACCGCGTAGTCCCGGGTCTCCCATTTTTAGAGTATGATGATAATTTACATAAATCACACCTAGACTTATAAATAAGCCAATAAAGGTTGAAAACCCAAAACAGCCCCCAAACGACCCCATAGGAGGCACGAACACCTCGCACGGGATCAATGTAACTTGTAGGAACCGAATGCATAGTCCCTAGTCTCATGGTTTGAGAGTATGGCGATAATTTGCAAAAATCACACTTAGACTTAAAAATGAGCCGTTTAACGGTGAAAACCGAAACCAATCCCCAAAAGACCCCGTAGGAGGCACGACCACCTCGCACGGGACCAATGTAACTTATAAGAACTGACCACGTAGTCCCGGGTCTCCCAGTTTGAGAGTATGATGATAATTTGAAAGAATCACACTTAGACTTAAAAACAAGTTGTTAAAGGGTGGAAACCCAAACCATCCACCAAACGACCCCATAGGATGCACAAACACTTCGTACGAGACCAATGTAACTTGTAGGAACTGATCGCGTAGTCTTGGGTCTCCCGGTTTGAGAATATGATGATAATTTGCAAAAATCACACTCACACTTAAAATCAAGCCGCTAAAGGGTGAAAACCAAAACCAACCCCCAAACGACCCCGTAGGATGCACGAATACCTCACACGGTCTCCTGGCTTGAGAGTACGATGATAATTTGGAAGAATCACACTTAGACTTAAAAAGAAACCATTAAAGGGTGAAAACCCAAACCAGCACCCAAACGACCGCATAGGAGGCACGAAGACCTCGCATGGGACCAATGTAACTCATAGGAACTGGCCTCGTCTTCCCGGGTCTCCCAGTTTGAGAGTATGAAGATAATTTGCAAAAATCACACTCAGACTTAAAATCAAGTCGCTAAAGGGTGAAAACCCAAACCAGCCCCCTAACGACCCCGTAGGACGAATGAACACCTCTGAGGGGACCAATATAGCTTGTAGTAACTCAGTTTGAAGAGTATGAAGATAATTTGCAAAAACCAAACTTAGATATAAAAATAATCCGTTAAAGGTGACAACCCAAATCAACCCCCAAACGACCACATAGGAGGCACGAAGAACTCGCACGGGACAAATGTAACTTCTAGGAACTGACCGCGTAGTCTCGGGTCTACCGGTTTGAGAGTATGATGATAATTTGCAAAAATCACACTTAGACTTAAAAACCAACCGTTAGAGGTTGAAAACCCAAACCAGCCCCCAAACGACCCCGTAGGAGCCACAAACACTCGCATGGGACCAATTTAGCTTATATGAACTGACCGTGTAGTCCCGCGTCTCCCGGTTTTAGAGTATGATGATAATTGGCAAAAATCACACTAAGACTTCAAAATAAGCCGTTAAAGGGTGAAAACCCAAACCAGCCCACAAACGACCCCGTAGGAGGAACGCCCACCTCGTACGGGACCAATGTAGCTTGTAAGCACTAACCGCGTAGTCTCGAGTCTCTCGGTTTGAGAGTATGACAATAATTTCCAAGAATCACGCTTAAGAGTTAAAAACAAGTCGTTAAAGGGTGAAAACCAAAAACAGTCCCCAAACTACCCCGTAGGACGCACAAACATCTCCTTCGTTACCAATATAACTCATAGGAATTGACCGCGTAGTCCTGGGTCTCCCATTTTTAGAGTATGATGATAATTTACGAAAATCACACATATACTTATAAACAAGCCGTTAAAGGGTGAAAACCCAAACCATCCCTCAAATGACTCCGTAGGAGGCACGAACACCTAGCAACGGAACCAATGTAACTTTTAGGAACTGGCGGCGTAGTCTCGGGTCTCCCGATTTGAGAGTATGACGATAATTTGCAAGAAACGCACTTAAGACTTAAAAATAAACCGTTAAAGGGTGAAAACCCAAACCAACCCCCAAATGACCACGTAGGAGGCACGAACACCTCGCACGGGACCAATGTAGCTTGGAAGAACTGACCGCATAATATCGGGTCTCTCGGTTTGAGAGAATGACAATAATTTATAAAAATCACACTTAAGACATAAAAACAAGTCATTAAAGGGTGAAAAACCAAACCATCCCCCAAACGACCCCGTCGGATGCACGAACACATCGCACGGGACCAATGTAACTTGTAGGAACTGATCGTGTAGTCTCGGGTCTGCTGATTTGAGAGTATGATGATAATTTACAAGAATCACGCTTAACACTTAAAAATAAGTCGTTAAAGGGGGAAAACCCAAACCAGCCCCCAAACGACTTCGTAGGAAGGACGAACACCTCGCACGGACTAATATAATTTGTAGGAACTGACCGCGTAGTCTCGGGTGTCCCGATTTGAGAGTATGATGATAATTTGCAAGAATCACACTTAAGACTTAAAAACTAGTTGTTAAAGGGAAAAAACCCAAACCAACCCCAAACGACCCCATAGGAGGCATGAACACCTCGCACGGTCTCCAGTTTTGAGGGTACAACGATAATTTGCTAAAAATCACGCTTTGACTTAAAAACAAACCTTTAAAGGGTAAAAAGCCAAACAAACCCCAAACGACCTCGTAGGAGGCACAAATACCTCGCACGGGACCAATGTAACTTGTACGAACTGACCGCGTAGTCTCGGGTCTCCCAATTTGAGAGTATGAAGATAATTTGCAAAAATCATGCTTAGACTTAAACACAAGCCGTTAAAGGGTGAAAACCTAAACTAGCCTCCAAACGACCCCGTAGAAGGCACGAACACCTCACACGACACCAATGCAACTTGTAGGAACTGACCGTGTAATCTCGGGTCTCCTGATTTTAGAGTATGATGATAATTGTAAAAATCACACTTGAGACTTAAAAACAAGCCATTAATGGTTGAAAACCCAAACCATGCCCCAAACGACCCTGTAGGAGGCACGAACACCTCGCACGGGACCAATGTAACTTGTAGGAACTGATCGCGTAGTCAAGGGTCTCCGAGTTTGAGCGTATGGTATTAATTTGTGAAAATCAAACTTAGACTTAAAAATAAGCCGTTAAAGGATGCGAACCCAAACTAGCACCCAAACGACCTCGTAAGAAGCACGAACACCTCGCACGGGACCAATTTAACTTGTAGGAACTGACCGTGTAGTCTAGGGTCTCTCGATTTGACAGTATGATGATATTTTGAAAAAATCACACTATTGACTTAAAAACAACCCGTTAACTTGTGAAAACCCTAACCAACCCTTAGACGACCCCGTTGAAGGCACAAACACCTCCCACGGGACCAATGTAACTTATAAGAACTGACCGCGTAGTCTCGGGTCTCCCGATTTGAGCGCGTGATGAAAATTTGCAAATATCACACTTAGACTGCAAAAACAAGCCATTAAAGTGTGAAAACCCAAACCAGCCCCCAAATGACACCGTAGGACGCACGGACACCTCCCACGAGACCAATGTAACTTGTAGGTACTGGCCCTATAGTCCTGGGTCTCCCGATTTTAGCATATGAAGATAATTTGCAAAAATCACACTTAGACTTAAAAACAAGCCATTAAAGTGTGAAAACCAAAACCAGCCACCAAACGACCCCGTAGGAGGCATGAACACCTCGCACGGGAGCAAAGTAACTTGTAGGAACTGACCGCGTAGTCTCGAGTCTCCCGATTTCAGAGTATGACAATAATTAGCAAAAATCACGCTTAAGACTTAAAAATAAGTCGCTAAAAGGTGAAAAACCAAACCAACCCCAAAACGACCCCGTAGGAGGCACGGACATCTCGTACGGGACCAATGTAACTTGTAGGAACTAACCACGTAGTCCCGGGTCTCCCATTTTTAGAGTATGATGATAATTTACGTAAATCACACCTAGACTTATAAACAAGCCAATAAAGGGTGAAAACCTAAACCCGCCCCCAAACGACCCCGTAGGAGGCACGAACACCATGCACGGGACCAATGTAACTTGTAGGAACTGATCGTGTAGCCTCGGGTCTCCCGATTTGAGAGTATGATGATAATTAGCCAAAATAACACTTAAGACTTAAAAACAAGCCGTTAAAGGGTGAAAACCCCAACCAGCCTCCAAATGACCCCGTAGGAGGCACGAACATCTCGTACGGGACCAATGTAACTTGTAGGAACTCACCGCGTAGTCCCAGGTCTCTCGTTTAGGAGTATGATGATAATTTACTTAAATCACACTTAAGACTTAAAAATAAGCCGTTAAAGGGTGAATACCCACACCAGCCCCCAAACGACCCCATAGGAGGTAGAAACACCTCACACGGGACCAATGAAACTTGTAAGAACTGACCGCGTAGTCCCGGGTCTCTCGGTTTGAGAATATGATGATAATTTGCAAAAATCACACTCAGTCTTAAAATCAAGCCGCTAAAGGGTGAAAATCCAATCCAGCGTTGAAACGACCCTGTAGGACGCATGAACACCTCTCACGGGACTAATATAACCTGTAGGAAGTCACCGCGTAGTCCTTGGTATCCCAGTTTCAGAGTATGATGATAATTTACAAAAATCACAGTTAGATTTCAAAATAAGCCATTAAAGGGTGAAAACCCAAATCAGCCCCCAATCGACCAAATAGGAAGAACGAACAACTCGCACGGGACCAATGTAACTTGTAGGAATAGACCGCGTATTCTCGGATCTCTCGGTTTTAGAGAATGATGATAATTTCCGAAAATCGCACTTAGACTTAAAAATAAGTCGTTAAAGGGTTAAAACCCAAACCATCCACCAAACGACCCCGTAGGAGGCACGAACACCTCGCACGGGACCAATGTAGCTTGTAAGAACCGACCGCCAAGTATCGGGTCTCCTAGTTTGCAAGTATGACAGTAATTTGCAAAAATTACACTTAAGACTTAAGAATAAATCGTTAAAGGGTGAAAATCCAAACAAGCCCCCAAACGACCCTGTAGGAGGCACGAACACCTCACACGGGACCGATGTAACTTATATGAACTAACCGCGTAGACTCGGGTCTCCCGATTTGAGAGTATGATGATAATTTGCGAGAATCACACTTAATACTTAAAAAGCGCCATTAAAAGGTGAAAACCCAAACCATCCCCCAAACGACCCCTTAGGAGGCACGAACATCTCGTACGGGACTAATGTAACTTGTAGGAACATACCACGTAGTCCGAGGTCTCCCGTTTTTAGAGTATGTTGATAATTTTCAAAAATCACACTTAGACTTATAATCAAGTCGCTAAAGGGTGAAAACCCAAACCAGCCCCCAAACGACCCCATAGGAGGCATGAACACCTTGCAAGGAACCAATGCAACTTGTAGGAACAGACTGCATAGTCCCGGGTCTCCCGATTTGATAGTATGACTATAATTTGGAAAAATCACACTTAGACTTAAAAATAAGCTGGTAAAGGGTGAAAACCCAAACTAGCCACCAAACGATCGAGTAGGAGGAACGAACACCTTTCTTGGGACCAATGCAATTTATAGGAACTAACCGCGTAGTCTCGAGTCTCCAGATTTCAGAGTATGATGACAATTTGCAAAAATCACACTTAAAGTTAAAAACAAGCCGTTAAAGGGTGTAAAACAAAACCAGCCCCGAAACGACCCCTAGGAGGCACGAACACCTCGCACGGGACCAATGTAACTTGTAAGAACTGACCGCGTAGTCAAGGGTCTCCCAGTTTCATGGTATGATATTAATTTATGAAAATCAAAATTAGACTTAAAAATAAGGCGTTAAAGGATGCAAACCCAAACCATCACCCAAACGACCTCGTAAGAAGCACGAACACCTCGCACGGGACCAATGTAACTTGTAGGAACTGACCGTGTAGTCGTCTCCCGATTTGACAGTATGATGATAATTTGCAAAAATCACACTAAAGACTTATAAACAACCCGTTAAGTTGTGAAAACCCGAACCAGCCCCCAAACGACCCCGTTGAAGGCACGAACACCACCCACGGGACCAATGTAACTTATAGGAACTGACCGCGTAGTCTCGGGTCTCCCGATTTGAGCGCGTGATGAAAATTTGCAAAAATCACACTTAGACTGAAAAAACAAGCCATTAAAGTGTGAAAACCCAAACCATCCCCCAAACGACACCGTAGGAGGCACGACCACCTCCCACGAGACCAATGTAACTTGTAGGTACTGACCCTGTAGTCCTGGGTCTCCCAGTTTTAGCGTATGAAGATAATTTGCAAAAATCACACTTAGACTTAAAGACAAGCCATTAAAGGGTGAAAACCCAAACCAGCCCCCAAACGTCCCCGTAGGGGGCATGAACACCTCGCACGGGAGCAAAGTAACTTGTAGGAATTGACCGCGTAGTCGCGAGTCTCCCGGTTTCAGAGTATGACAATAATTAGAAAAAATCACGCTTAAGACTTAAAAATAAGTCACTAAAAGGTGAAAACCTAAACCAACCCCAAAACGACCCCGTAGGAGGCACGAACATCTCGTACGGGACCAATGTAACTTGTAAGAACTGACCGCATAGTCCCGGGTCTCCCGTTTTTAGAGTATGATGATAATTTACGTAAATCACACCTAGACTTATAAACAAGCGAATAAAGGGTGAAAACCTAAACTAGCCCCCAAACGACCCCGTAGGAGGCACGAACACCATGCACGGGACCAATGTAACTTATAGGAACTGATCGTGTAGCTTCGGGTCTCCCGATTTGAGAGTATGATGATAATTAGAGAAAATAACACTTAAGACTTAAAAATAAGCCGTTAAAGGGTGAAAACCCAAACCATCCCCCAAATGTCCCCGTAGGAGGCACGAACATCTCGTACGGGACCAATGTAACTTGTAGGAACTGACCGCGTAGTCCCGGGTCTCTCGTTTAGGAGTATGATGATAATTTACTTAAATCACACTTAAGACTTAAAAATAAGCCGTTAAAGGGTGAATACCCACACCAACCCCCAAACGACCCCATAGGAGGAAGAAACACCTCGCACGGGACCAATGAAACTTGTAAGCACTGATCGTGTAGTCCCGGGTCTCTCGGTTTGAGAATATGATGATAATTTGCAAAAATCACACTCAGTCTTAAAATCAACCTGCTAAAGGGTGAAAACCCAATCCAGCCCCGAAACGACCCCGTAGGACGCATGAACACCTCTCACGGGACTAATATAACTTGTAGGAAGTCACCGCGTAGTCCCTGGTATCCCAGTTTCTGAGTATGATGATAATTTGCAAAAATCATAGTTAGATTTAAAAATAAGCCATTAAAGGGTGAAAACCCAAATCAACCCCCAATCGACCACATAGGAAGCACGAACAACTCGCACGGGACCAATGTAACTTATAGGAACAGACCGTGTAGTCTCGGATCTCTCGGTTTTAGAGAATGATGATAATTTTTGAAAATCACACTTAGACTTAAAAACAAGCTGTTAAAGGGTGAAAACCCAAACCAACCCCCAAATGACCCCATAGGAGGCACGGACAACTCGCACGGTTTCCCGGTTTGAGAGTACGACGATAATTTGCAAAAATCACACTTAGACTTAAAAAGAACCCTTTAAAGGATGAAAACCCAAACCATCACACAAATGACCTCGTAGGAGCCATGAAGACCTCGCACGGGACCAATGTAACTTGTAGGAACTGACCGCGTAGTCCCTAGTCTCCGAGTTTGTGAGTATGAAGATAATTTACAAAAATCGTACTTAGACTTAAAAATAAGCCGTTAAAGGTTGAAAACCCAAACCAGCCCCAAAACGACCCCGTAGGAGGCACAAACATCTCGCACGGGACCAATGTAACTTATAGGAACTGACCTTGTAGTCTCGGGTCTCCCAGCTTTAGAGTATGATGATAATTTGCAAAAATCACACGTAGACTTAAAAATAAGTCGTTAAAGGGTGAAAACCCAAACCATCCACCAAACGACCCCGTAGGAGGCACGAACACCTCGCACGGGACCAATGTAGCTTGTAAGAACCGACCGCCTAGTATCGGGTCTCCTAGTTTGCGAGTATGACAGTAATTTGCAAAAATTACACTTAAGACTTAAGAACAAATCGTTAAAGGGTGAAAATCTAAACCAGCCCCCAAACGACCCCATGGGAGGCATGGACACCTCACACGGGACCGATGTAACTTCTAGGAACTGACCGCATAGACTTGGGTCTCCCGATTTGAGAGTATGATGATAATTTGCGAGAATCACACTTAATAGTTAAAAAAAAGCCGTTAAAAGGTGAAAACCCAAACCATCCCCCAAACGACCCCATAGGAGGCACGAACATCTCGTACGGGACCAATGTAACTTGTAGGAACAGACCGCGTAGTCCCGGGTCTCCCGTTTTTTGAGTATGTTGATTATTTACAAAAATCACACTTTGACTTAAAATCAAGTCGCTAAAGGGTGAAAACCCAAACCATCCCCCAAACGACCCCGTAGGAGGCATGAACACCTTGCAAGGGACCAATGCAACTTATAGGAACTGAATGTATAGTCCCGGGTCTCCCCATTTGATAGTATGATTATAATTTGGAAAAATAACACTTAGACTTAAAAATAAGCTGGTAAAGGGTGAAAACCCAAACCAGCCACCAAACGATCGAGTAGGAGGAACGAACACCTTTCCTGGGACCAATGCAACTTATAGGAACTGACCGCGTAATCCCGAGTCTCCAGATTTTAGTGTATGGTGACAATTTGCAAAAATCACACTTAGAGTTAAAAACAAGCCGTTAAAGGGTACAAACCGAAACCAGCCCCAAAACGACCCCCTAGGAGGCACAAACACCTCGTACGGGACCAATGTAACTTGCAGGAACTAACCGCGTAGTCAAGGGTCTCCCAGTTTGAGGGTATGATATTAATGTGTGAAAATCAAACTTAGACTTAAAAATAAGCCGTTAAAGGGTGACAACCCAAACTAGCCCCCAAACGAACCCGTAGGAGGCACGAACATCTCGAATGGGATCAATGTAACTTATAGGAACTGACCGCGTAGTCCCGGGTCTCCTGGTTTTAGAGTATGATTATAGTTTTCAAAAATCACACTTAGACTTAAAAACAAGCCGTTAAAGGGTGAAAACCCAAGCCATCCGCCAAACGACCCCGTAGGAGGCACGAACACCTCGCACCGGACCAATGTAACTTGTAGGAACTGACTGCATAGTCCTGGGTCTCCCGGTTTGAGAGTATGCCGATAATTTGGAAAAATCACACTTAGACTTAATAACAAGCCATTAAAGGGTGAAAACCCAAACCAACCTCCAAACGACCCCGTAGAAGGCAAGAACACCTCGCACAAACACCTCGCACGGGACCAACGTTAACTTGTAGGAACAGACCCCATAGTCTCGGGTCACCAGGTTTGAGAATATGATGATAATTTGCAAAAATCACACACAAACTTATAATCAAGCCCCTAAAGGGTGAAAACCTAAACCAGCCCCCAAATGACCCCGTTGGATGCATGAATACCTCACACGAGACCAATATAACTTGGAGGAACTGACCGCGGAGTCCCGGGTCTCGTAGTTTGAGAGTATGATGATAATTTCCAAAAATCACACTTAGACTTATAAACAAGTCGTTAAAGGGTGAAAACCCAAACCAACTCCCAAACAACCCCATAGGAGGCACGCACACCTCGCACGGGACCAATGCAACTTCTAAGAACTGACCACGTAGTCCTTGCTCTCCCGATTTGAGAGTGTGACGATAATTTGAAAAAATCACACTTGGACTTAAAAACAAGTTGTTAAATGGTGAAAACAAAAACTAGCCCCCAAACGACCACGTAGGAGGCACAAACACCTCGCACGGGCCCAATGATAACTTATAGGAACTGACCGCGTAGTTCCGGGTCTCCCGGTTTGACAGTATGATGATAATTTGCAAAAATCACACTTAGACTTAAAAATAAGCCGTTAAAGGGTGAAAACATAAACCAGCCCCCAAATGACCCCGTAGGAGGATCGAACACCTCGCACGGACCAATGTAGCTTGTAGGAACTGACCGCGTAGTCTCGGGTCTCTCGATTTAAGAGTATGACGAAAATTTGCAAAAATCACACCTAGACTTAAAAACACGTTGTTAAAGGGTAAAAACCCAAACCTTCCCCCAAACGACCCCGTAGGAGGCAAGAACACCTCGCACAGTCTCCCAGTTTGAGAGTATGATGATAATTTGCAAAAATAACACTTAGACTTAAAAATAAGCCGTTAAAGGGTGAAAACCGTAACCAATCCCCAAACGACAGCCCAGGAGGCATGAACACCTGGCACGGTATAAATGTAACTTGTAGGAACTGACCGCGTAGTCCCGGGTCTCCCAGTTTGATAGTATGAAGATAATTTGCAAAAATCACACTTAGACTTAAAAACAAGCCATTAAAGGGTGAAAACCCAAACCAGCCTCCAAACGACCCCGTAGAAGGCACGAACACCTCGCACGAGACCAATGTAAGTTTTAGGAACTGATCGCGTAGTCTCGGATCTCTCGGTTTGAGAGTATGACAATAATTTTCAAAAATCACACATAGACTTAAAAACAAGCCGTTAAAGGTGGAAAACCCTAACCTCCCGCAAAACGACCATGTAGGAGGCCCAAACACCTCGCACGGGACCAATGTAACATGTAGGAACTGACTGTTTTGTCCCGGGTCTCCCGATTTTAGAGTATGATGATAATTTGCAAAAATCAAAATTAAACATAATAACAAGCCGTTTAAGGGTGAAAACCCAAACGAGCCCCCAAACGACCCCGTAGGAGGCACAAACACCTCGCACAGGACCAATGTAACTTGTAGGAACTGACCGTGAAGTCCCGAGTCTCCCTATTTTGGAGTATGATAATAATTATCAAAAATCTCACTTAGACTTAAAAATAAGTCGTTAAAGGGTGAAAACCCCAACCAGCCACAGAATGACCCCATAGGAGGCACGAACATCTTGCACGGGACCAATGTAACTTGTAGAAACTGACCGCGTAGTCCCGGGTCTCCCGATTTTAGAGTATGATGATAATTTGGAAAAATCATACTTAGATTTAAAAACAAGCCGTTAAAGGGTGACAACCCAAACCAACCACCAAACGACCCCATAGAAGGGACGAACACCTCGCACGGGACAAAAGTAACTTATAGGAACTGATCGCGCAGTCTCGGGTCTCCCGGTTTGAGAGTACGATGACAATATGAAAAAATCACACTTACACTTAAAAACAAATCCGTTAAAGGGTGAAAACCCAAACCAGCCCCAAAAGAACCCCGTAGGAGGCACAAAAACCTCGCATGGGACCAATGTAACTTGTAGGAACTGACCGTGTAGTATCGGTTCTCCCGATTTTAGAGTATGATGATAATTTGCAAAAATCACAATTAGACATGAAAACAAGTCGTTAAAGGGTGAAAACCAAACCCACCCCCAAACGACCCCCTAGGAGGCACGAACACCTCGCACGGGACCAATGTAACTTGTAGGAACTGACCGCGTATTCTTGGGTCTCTCGACTTGAGAGTATGATGATAATTTGCAAAAATCACACTTAAGACTTAAAAACAGGCCGTTAAAGGGTGACAACCCAAACCAGCCCCCAAACGAACCGGTAGGATGCACGAACATCTCGAACGGGACCAATGTAACTTATAGGAACTAACCGCGTAGTCCCGGGTCTCCCGGTTTGAGAGTATGATGATAATTTGGAAAAATCACACTTAGACTTAAAAACAAGCCGTTAAAGGGTGAAAACATAAACCAGCCCCCAAACGACCCCATAGGAGGCACAAACACCTCGTACGGGACCAATGTTAACTTGTAGGAACTGACCGCGTAGTCTCGGGTCTCTAGGTTTGAGAATATGATGATAATTTGCAAAAATCACACACACACTTATAATTAAGCCCCTAAAGGGTGAAAACCTAAACCAGCCCCCAAACGACCCCGTAGGATGCATGAACACCTCACACGAGACCAATATAACTTGGAGAAACTGACCGCGGAGTCCCGGGTCTCGTAGTTTAAGAGTAAGATGATAATTTGCAAAAATCACACTTAGACTTCAAAACAAGTCGTTAAAGGGTCAAAACCCAAAATCAACCCCCAAACGACCCCGTAGGAGGAACGAACACCGCGCACGGACCAAAGTAACTTTTTGGAACTGACCGCGTAGTCTCGGGTCTCCCGGTTTGAGAGTATGTTGATAATTTGCAAAAATCACACTTTGACTTAAAAATAAGTCGTTAAAGGGTGAAAACGCAAACTATCCCCCAAACAACCCCGTAGGAGGCACAAACATCTCGTACGGGACCAATGTAACTCGTAGGAAGTGACCGCGTTGCCCCAGGTCTCCCATTTTTAGAGTATGATGATAATTTACAAAAATCACACTTAGACTTATAAACAAGTCGTTAAAGGGTGAAAACCCAAACCAACTCCCAAACAACCCCATAGGAGGCACGCACACCTCGCACGGGACCAATGTAACTTCTAAGAAGTGACCACGTAGTCCTGGCTCTCCCGATTTGAGAGTGTGACGATAATTTGAAAAAATCACACTTGGACTTAAAAACAAGTTGTTAAATGGTGAAAACATAAACTAGCCCCGAAACGACCACGTAGGAGGCACAAACACCTCGCACGGGACCAATGTTAACTTATAGGAACTGACCGCGTAGTACCGGGTCTCCTGGTTTGAGAGTATGATGATAATTTGCAAAAATCACACTTAGACTTAAAAATAAGCCGTTAAAGGGTGAAAACATAAACCAGCCCCCAAACGACCCCGTAGGAGGTACAAACACCTCGTACGGGACCAATGTTAACTTGTAGGAACTGACCGCGTAGTCTCGGGTCTCCAGGTTTGAGAATATGATGATAATTTGCAAGAATCACACACAAACTTATAATCAAGCCCCTAAAGGGTGAAAACCTAAACCAGCCCCCAAACGACCCCGTAGGATGCATGAATACCTCACATGAGACCAATATAACTTGGAGAAACTGACCGCGGAGTCCCGGGTCTCGTAGTTTAAGAGTAAGATGATAATTTGCAAAAATCACACTTAGACTTGAAAACAAGTCGTTAAAGGGTCAAAACCCAAAATCAACCCCCAAACGACCCCGTAGGAGGAAGGAACACCTCGCACGGACCAATGTAACTTTTTGGAACTAACCGCGTAGTCTCGGGTCTCTCGGTTTGAGAGTATGATGATAATTTGCAAAAATCACACTTAGACTTAAAAATAAGTCGTTAAAGGGTGAAAACGCAAACTATCACCCAAACGACCCCATAGGAGGCACACACATCTTGTACGGGACCAATGTAACTCGTAGGAAGTGACCGCGTTGCCCCAGGTCTCCCGTTTTTAGAGTATGATTATAATTTACAAAAATCACACTTAGATTTATAAACAAGTCGTTAAAGGGTGAAAACCCAAACCAACTCCCAAACGACCCCATAGGAGGCACGCACACCGCGTATGGGACCAATGTAACTTGTAAGAACTGACCACGCAGTCCTGGCTCTCCCGGTTTCAGAGTGTGACGATAATTTGAAAAAATCACACTTAGACTTAAAAACAAGCCGTTAAAGGGTGAAAACATAAACCGGCCCCCAAACGACCCCGTAGGAGGCACAAACACCTCGCACATGACCAATGTTAACTTGTAGGAACTGACCGCGTAGTCTCGGGTCTCCAGGTTTGAGAATATGATGATAAATTGCAAAAATCACACAAAAACTTATAATCAAGCCCCTGAAGGGTGAAAACCTAAATCAGCCCCCAAACGACTCCGTAGGATGCATGAATACCTCACACGAGACCAATATAACTTGGAGGAACTGACCGCGGAGTCCCGGGTCTCGTAGTTTGAGAGTATGATGATAATTTACAAAAATCACACTTAGACTTGAAAACAAGTCGTTAAAGGGTCAAAACCCAAAGTCAACCACCAAACGACCCCGTAGGAGGAACGAACACCTCGCACGGACCAATGTCACTTGTAGGAACTAACCGCGTAGTCTCGGGTCTCTCGATTTGAAAGTATGACGAAAATTTGCAAAAATCACACCTAGACTTAAAAGAACGTTGTTAAAGGGTAAAAACCCAAACCTTCCACCAAACGACCCCGTAGGAGGCAAGAACACCTCGCACAGTCTCCCAGTTTGAGAGTATGATGATAATTTGCAAAAATAAAACTTAGACTTAAAAATAAGCCGTTAAAGGGTGAAAACCCTAACCAATCCCCAAACGACCCCCAGGAGGCACGAACACCTCGCACGGTATAAATGTAACTTGTAGGAACTGACCGCGTAGTCCCGGGTCTCCCAGTTTGATAGCATGAAGATAATTTGCAAAAATCACACTTAGACTTAAAAACAAGCCGTTAAAGGGTGAAAACCCAAACCAGCCTCGAAACAACCCCGTAGAAGGCACGAACACCTCGCACGGGACCAGTGTAAGTTTTAGGAATTGATCGCGTAGTCTCGGATCTCCCGGTTTGAGAGTATGATGATAATTTTCAAAAATCACACATAGACTTAAAAATAAGCCGTTAAAGGTGGAAAACCCTAACCTGCCGCCAAACGACCACGTAGGAGGCCCAAACACCTCGCACGGGACCAATGTAACATGTAGGAACTTACCGTTTTGTCCCGGGTCTCCCGATTTTAGAGTATGATGATAATTTGCAAAAATCAAACTTAGACATAAAAATAAGCCGTTTAAGGGTGAAAACCCAAACCAGCCCCCAAACGACTCCGTAGGAGGCACAAACACCTCGCATAGGACCAATGTAACTTGTAGGAACTGACCATGTAATCCCGAGTCTCCCGATTTTGGAGTGTGATAATAATTATCAAAAATCACCCTTAGACTTAAAAATAAGTCGTTAAAGGGTGAAAACCCCAACCAGCCACAGAACGACCCCGTAGGAGGCACGAACATCTTGCACGGGACCAATGTAACTTGTAGAAACTGACCGCGTAGTCCCGGGTCTCCCGATTTTAGAGTATGATGATAATTTGGAAAAATCATACTTAGATTTAAAAACAAGCCGTTAAATGGTGAAAACCCAAACTAGCCACCAAACGACCCCATAGAAGGCACGGACACCTCGCACGGGACAAATGTAACTTTAGGAACTGATCGTGCAGTCTCGGGTCTCCCGGTTTGAGAGTATGATGACAATATGAAAAAATCACACTTACACTTAAAAACAAAGCCGTTAAAGGGTGAAAACCCAAACCAGCCCCAAAACAACCCCGTAGGAGGCACAAAAACCTCGCACGGGACCAATGTAACTTGTAGGAACTGACCATGTAGTATCGGGTCTCTCGATTTTAGAGTATGATGATAATTTGCAAAAATCACAATTAGACATGAAAACAAGTCGTTAAAGGGTGAAAACCAAACCCACCCCCAAACGACCCCTTAGGAGGCACGAACACCTCGCACGGGACCAATGTAACTTGTAGAAACTGACCGCGTAGTCATGGGTCTCTCGACTTGAGAGTATGATGATTATTTGCAAAAATCACACTTAAGACTTAAAAACAAGCCGTTAAAGGGTGACAACCCAAACCAGCCCCCAAACGAACCCGTAGGAGGCAGGAACATCTCGAATAGGACCAGTGTAACTTATAGGAACTAACCGCGTAGGCCCGTGTCTCCCTGTTTGAGAGTATGATGCTAATTTGCAAAAATCACACTTAGACTTAAAAACAAAGCCGTTAAAGTGTGAAAACCCAAGCCAGCCACCAAACTACCCCGTAGGAGGCACAAACACCTCGCACGGGACCAATGTAACTTGTAGGTACTGACCGTGTAGTCCTTGGTCTCCCGATTTTAGGGTATGATAATAATTTGCAAAAATCACACTAAGTCTTAAAAACAAGTCATTATAGTGTGAAAACCCAAATGACCCAATAGGAGGCACGAACACCTCGCACGGACCAATGTTACTTATAGGAACTGACCGCATAGTCTCAGGTCTCTCGGTTTGAGAGTATGTGCATAATTTGCAAAAATTTAACTTAGACTTAAAAAGAAGTTGTTAAAGGGTGAAAACCCAAGCCAACCACCAAACGACCCCATAGGAGGTAAGAACACCTCGCACGGTCTCCCGGTTTGAGAGTATGACGATAATTTGTAAAAATCACACTTAGACTTAAAAATAAGTCGTTAAAGGGTGAAAACCCAAACCAACCCCCAAACGACCCTCCAAGAGGCACGAAGACCTCGCACAGGACCAATGCAACTTGTAGGAACTGACCGCATAGTCCCGGGTCTCCCAGTTTGATAGTAAGATAATTTAAAAATCACACTTATACTTAAAAACAAGCCGCTAAAGGGTGAAAACCCAAACCAGCCTCCAAACGACCCTGTAGAAGGCACGAACACCTCGCACGAGACCAATGTAACTTGTAGGAACTGATCGCGTAGTCTCGGGTCTCTCGGTTTGAGAGTATGGCGATAATTTACAAAAATCACACTTAGAATTAAAAATAAGCCGTTAATGGTGGAAAACCCTAACCAGTCCCCAAACGACCACATAGGAGGCACAAACACCTCGAACGGGACCAATGTAACATGTAGGAACTAACCGTTTAGTCCTGGGTCTCCCGATTTTAGAGCATGATGATAATTTGCAAAATTCACACTTAGACATAAAAACAAGCCGATAAAGGTGGAAAACCCTAACCATCTCCCAAATGACCACGTAGGAGGCACAAACACCTCGCACGGGACCAATGTAACATGTAGGAACTGACTATTAAGTCCTGGGTCTCCTGATTTTAGAGTATGATGATAATTTGAAAAAATCACACTTAGACAGAAACACAAGCCGTTAAAGGGTGAAAACCCAAACCATCCCCCAAACGACCCCGTAGGAGGCACGAACATCTTGCAAGGGACCAATGTAACTTGTAGGAACTGACCGTGTAGTCCCGAGTCTCCCAATTGGAGGATGATGATAATTTGAAAAAATTACACTCAGACTTAAAAACAAGCCGGTTAAGGGTGAAAACCCCAACCAGCCCCCAAACGACCTCGTAGGGGGCACGAACACCTCGCACGGGACCAATGTAACTTGTAGGAACTGAACGTGTAGTCCCGGGTTTCTCGATTTTAGAGTATGATGATAATTTGCAAAAATCACACTTAAGACTTAAAAACCAGCCGTTAAAGGGAGACAACCCAAACCCGCCCCCAAACAAAGTTGTAGGAGGCACGAACATCTCGACCAGGACAAATGTAACTTGTAGTAACTGACCGCGTAGTCCCGAGTCTCTCGATTTTAAAGTATGATGATAATTTGCAAAAATCACACTTAGACTTAAAAACAAAGCCGTTAAAGGGTGAAAACCTAAACTAGCCCCCAAGCGACCCCGTAGGAGGCACAAACACCTCGTACGGGACCATTGTAACTTCTAGGAACTCACCGTGTAGTCCTTGGTCTCCCAATTTTAGAGTATGATGATAATTTGCAAAAATGACACTAAGATTTAAAAACAAGTCGTTATAGGGTGAAAACCCAAAGGACCCCGTAGGAGGCACGAACACCTCGCACGAACCAATGTAACTTGTAGGAACTGACCGCGTAGTCTCGGATCTCTCGGTTTGAGAGTATGAAGATAATTTGCAGAAATCACACTTAGACTTAAAAACAAACCGCTAAAGGGTGAAAACCCAAACCAGCCTCCAAACGACCCCGTAGAAGGCATGAACACCTAGCACGAGACCAATGTAACTAGTAGGAACTCATCGCGTAGTCTCGGGTCTCCCGGTTTGAGAGTATGATGATAATTTGCAAAAATCACACTTAGACTTAAAAATAAGTCGTTAAAGGTGGAACACCCTAACCATCTCCCAAATGACCACGTAGGAGGCACAAACACCTCGCACGGGACCAATGTAACATGTAGGAACTGACTATTTAGTCCAGGGTCTCCTGGTTTTAAAGTATGCTGATAATTTGCAAAAATCACACTTAGACAGAAACACAAGCCGTTAAAGGGTGAAAACCCAAACCATCCCCCAAACGACCCCTTAGGAGGCACGAACATCTTGCACGGGACCAATGTAACTTGTAGGAACTGACCGTGTAGTCCCGGGTCTCCCAATTTTGGAGGATGATAATAATTTGGAAAAATCACATTTAGACTTAAAAACAAGCCGTTTAAGGGTTAAAACCCCAACCAGCCCACAAACGACCCCGTAGGAGGCACGAACACCTCGCACGGGACCAATGTAACTTGTAGGAACTGACCGTGTAGTCCCGGGTTTCCCAATTTTAGAGTATGATGATAATTTGCAAAAATCACACTTAAGACTTAAAAATGATCCGTTAAAGGGAGACAACCCAAACCAGCCCCCAAACAAAGCCGTAGGAGGCACGAACATCTCGAACATGGCAAATGTAACTTGTAGTAACTGACCGCGTAGTCCCGAGTCTATCGATTTTAGAGTATGATGATAATTTAAAAAAATCACACTTAGACTTAAAAACAAATCCGTTAAAAGCTGAAAACCTAAACCAGCCACCTAGCCACCCCGTAGGAGGCACAAACACCTCATACGGGACCAATGTAACTTGTAGGAACTCACCGTGTAGTCCTTGGTCTCCCGATTTTAGAGTATGATGATAATTTGCAAAAATGACACTAAGACTTAAAAACAAGTCGTTATAGGGTGAAAATTCAAAGGACCCCGTAGGAGGCACGAACACCTCGCACGGACCAATGTAACTTGTAGGAACTGACCGCGTAGTCTCGGATCTCTCGGTTTGAGAATATGAAGATAATTTGCAGAAATCACACTTAGACTTAAAAACAAACCGCTAAAGGGTGAAAACCCAAACCAGCCTCCAAACGACCCTGTAGAAGGCATGAACACCTAGCACGAGACCAATGTAACTAGTAGGAACTCATCGCGTAGTCTCGGGTCTCCCGGTTTGAGAGTATGATGATAATTTGCAAAAATCACACTTAGACTTAAAAATAAGTCGTTAAAGGTGGAACACCCTAACCATCTCCCAAATGACCACGTAAGAGGCACAAACACCTCGCACGGGACCAATGTAACATGTAGGAACTGACTATTTAGTCCAGGGTCTCCTGGTTTTAAAGTATGCTGATAATTTGCAAAAATCACACTTAGACAGAAACACAAGCCGTTAAAGGGTAAAAACCCAAACCATCCCCCAAACGACCCCTTAGGAGGCACGAACATCTTGCACGGGACCAATGTAACTTGTAGGAACTGACCGTGTAGTCCCGGGTCTCCCAATTTTGGAGGATGATAATAATTTGCAAAAATCACATTTAGACTTAAAAACAAGCCGTTTAAGGGTGAAAACCCCAACCATCCCACAAACGACCCCGTAGGAGGCACGAACACCTCGCACGGGACCAATGTAACTTGTAGGAACTGACCGTGTAGTCCCGGGTTTCCCAATTTTAGAGTATGATGATAATTTGCAAAAATCACACTTAAGACTTAAAAATGATCCGTTAAAGGGAGACAACCCAAACCACCCCCAAACAAAGCCGTAGGAGGCACGAACATCTCGAACGGGGCAAATGTAACTTGTAGTAACTGACCGCGTAGTCCCGAGTCTCTCAATTTTAGAGTATGATGATAATTTACAAAAATCACACTTAGACTTAAAAACAAATCCATTAAAAGGTGAAAACCTAAACCAGCCCCCAAGCCACCCCGTAGGAGGCACAAACACCTCATACGGGACCAATGTAACTTGTAGGAACTCACCGTGTAGTCCTTGGTCTCCCGATTTTAGAGTATGATGATAATTTGCAAAAATGACACTAAGACTTAAAAAAAAGTCGTTATAGGGTGAAAACCCAAATGACCCGGTAGGAGGCAGGAACACCTCGCACGGACCAATGTAACATGTAGGAACTGACCGCGTAGTCTCGGGTCTCTCGGTTTGAGAGTATGACCATAATTTGCAAAAATCACACTTAGACTTAAAAATAAGTTATTAAAGGATGAAAACCCAAGCCAGCCCCCAAACGACCCCGTAGGAGGTAAGAACACCTCTCACGGTCTCCCGGTTTGAGAGTATGACGATAATTTACAAAAATCACACTTAGACTTAAAAATAAGCCGTTAAAGGGTGAAAACCCAAACCAACCCCAAAACGAACCCCCGGGAGGCACGAAGACCTCGCACGGGACCAATGTAGCTTGTAGGAACTGACCGCGTAGTCTCGGGTCTCCTAGTTTGATAGTATGAAGATAATTTGCAGAAATCACACTTAGACTTAAAAACAAGCCGCTAAAGGGTGAAAACCCAAACCAGCCTCCAAACGACCCCGTAGAAGGCATGAACACCTAGCACGAGACCAATGTAACTAGTTGGAACTCATCGCGTAGTCTCGGGTCTCCCGGTTTGAGAGTATGATGATAATTTGAAAAAATCACACTTAGACTTAAAAATAAGTCGTTAAAGGTGGAACACCCTAACCATCTCCCAAATGACCACGTAGGAGGCACAAACACCTCGCACGGGACCAATGTAACATGTAGGAACTGACTATTTAGTCCAGGGTCTCCTGGTTTTAGAGTATGCTGATAATTTGCAAAAATCACACTTAGACAGAAACACAAGCCGTTATAGGGTAAAAACCCAAACCGTCCCCCAAACGACCCCTTAGGAGGCACGAACATCTTGCACGGGACCAATGTAACTTGTAGGAACTGACCGTGTAGTCCCGGGTCTTCCAATTTTGGAGGATGATAATAATTTTCAAAAATCACACTTAGACTTAAAAACAAGCCGTTTAAGGGTGAAAACCCCAACTAGCCTCCAAACGACCGCGTAGGAGGCACGAACACCTCGCACGGGACCAATGTAACTTGTAGGAAGTGACCGTGTAGTCCCGGGTTTCCCAATTTTAGAGTATGATGATAATTTGCAAAAATCACACTTAAGACTTAAAAACGAGCCATTAAAGGGAGACAACCCAAACCAGCCCCCAAACAAAGCCGTAGGAGGCACGAACATCTCGAACAGGACAAATGTAACTTGTTGTAACTGACCGCGTAGTCCCGAGTCTCTCGATTTTAGAGTATGATGATAGTTTGCAAAAATCACACTTAGACTTAAAAACAAAGCCGTTAAAAGGTGAAAACCTAAACCAGCCCCCAAGCGACCCCGTAGGAGGCACAAACACCTCGTACGGGACCAATGTAACTTGTAGGAACTGACCGTGTAGTCCTTGGTTTCCCGATTTTAGAGTATGATAATAATTTGCAAAAATCACACTAAGACTTAAAAATAAGTCGTTATAGGGTGAAAACCCAAAGGACCCCGTAGGAGGCACGAACACCTCGCACGGACCAATGTAACTCGTAGGAACTAACCGCGTAGTCTTGGGTCTCTCAATTTGAGAGTATGACCATAATTTGCAAAAATCACACTTAGACTTAAAAATAAGTTGTTAAAGGATGAAAACCCAAGCCAGCCCCCAAACGACCCCGTAGGAGGTAAGAACACCTCCCATGGTCTCCCGGTTTGAGAGAATGACGATAATTTGCAAAAATCACACTTAGACTTAAAAATAAGCCGTTAAAGGGTGAAAACCCAAACCAACCCCCAAACGAACCACCAGGAGGCACGAAGACCTCGCACGGGACCAATGTAGCTTGTAGGAACTGACCGCGTAGTCTCGGGTCTCCCAATTTGATAGTATGAAGATAATTTGTAGAAATCACATTTAGACTTAAAAACAAGCCGCTAAAGGGTGAAAACCCAAACCAGCCTCCAAACGACCCCGTAGAAGGCATGAACACCTAGCACGAGACCAATGTAACTAGTAGGAACTCATCGCGTAGTCTCGGGGCTCCCGATTTGAGAGTATGATGATAATTTTCAAAAATCACACTTAGACTTAAAAATAAGTCGTTAAAGGTGGAAAACCCTAACCATCTCCCAAATGACCACGTAGGAGGCACAAACACCTCGCAGGGGACCAATGTAACATGTAGGAACTGACTATTTAGTCCAGGGTCTCCTGGTTTTCGAGTATGATGATAATTTTCAAAAATCACACTTAGACAGAAACACAAGCCGTTATAAGGTGAAAACCCAAACCATCCCTCAAACGACCCCTTAGGAGGCACGAACATCTTGCACGGGACCAATGTAACTTGTAGGAACTCACCGTGTAGTCCCGGGTCTCCCAATTTTGGAGGATGATGATAATTTGCAAAAATCACACTTAGACTTAAAAACAAGCCGTTTAAGGGTGAAAACCCCAACCAACCCCCAAACGACCCCGTAGGAGGCACGAACACCTCGCACGGGACCAATGTAACTTGTAGGAACTGACCGTGTAGTCCCGGGTCTCCCAATTTTAGAGTATGATGATAATTTGCAAAAATCAAACTTAGACTAGAAAACAAGCCGTTAAAGGGTGAAAATCCAAACCAACCCCCAAACGAAATCCTAGGAGGCACGAATACCTCGCACGAGACTAATGTAACTTGTTGAAACTGATCGCGTACTCTCGGGTCTCCCGACTTGAGAGTATTACGATAATTTTCGAAAATCACACTTAAGACTTAAAAACAAGCCGTTAAAGGGTGACGTTCCAAACCAGCCCCCAAACGAACTCATAGGAGGCACGAAAATCTCGAACGAAACTAATGTAACTTGTAGGAACTGACCGCGTAGTCTTGGGTCTCCCAAATTTAGAGTATGATGATAATTTTCAAAAATCACACTTAGACTTAAAAACAACCCGTTAAAGGGTGAAAACCCAAACCATCCCCCAAATGACCCCGTAGGAGGCACGAACACCTCGCACGGGACTAATGTAACTTGTAGGAACTGACTGCGTAGTCTTGGGTCTCCCGGTTTGAGAGTATGATGATAATTTGGAAAAATCACACTTAGATTTAAAAATAATCCATTAATGGTTGAAAACCCAAACCGGCCCCCAAACGACCACGTACGAGGCACAAACACCTCGCACGGGACCAATGTAACATGTAGGAACTGACCGTGTAGTCCCGGGTTTCCCAATTTTAGAGTATGATGATAATTGGTAAAAATACTTAGACATAAAAATAAGCCGTTAAAGGGTGAAAACCCAAACCAACCCCCAAACGACCCCGTAGGAGGCACAAACACCTCGCACGGGACCAATGTTACTTGTAGGAACTGACCGTGTAGTCTCGGGTCTGCCGATTTTTGAATATGATGATAATTTGCAAAAATCACACTTAGACTTAAAAACAGGACGTTAAAGGGTGAAAACCCTAACCAGTCCCCAAGCGACCCCGTTGGAGGCACGCACATCTTGCAGGGTACCAATGTAGCTTGTAAGAGCTGACCGCGTAGTCTCGGGTCTCCCGGTTTGAGAGTATGATGATAATTTCAAAAAATCACATTTAAAACTTAAATAACAAGCCGTTAAAGGGTGAAAACACAAACCAGCCACCAAACGACCCCATCAAAAGCACGAACACCTCGAACCAAACCAATGTAACTTGTAGGAACTGACCGCGTAGTCTCAAGTCTCTCGGTTTGAGAGTATGATGACAATTTGCAAAAAACACACTTAGACTTAAAATCAAAGCCGTTAAAGGGTGAAAACCCAAACCAGCCCCCAAATGACCCCGTAGGAGGAACAAACACCTTGCACGAGACCAACATAAGTTATAGAAACTGATCGTGTAGTCCCGAGTCTCCCAATTTTAGAGTATGATGATAATTTGCAAAAATCACACTTAGACTTAAAAACATGCCATTGAAGGGTGAAAGCCCAAACCAGCCCCCAAACGACCCCCTAGGAGGCCCAACACCTCGAACGAAACCAATGTAACTTATAGGAACTGACCGCGTAGTCAGGGATCTCCCGGCTTGAGAGTATGATGATAATTTGCAAAAATCACACTTAAGACTTAAAAACAAGTTGTTAAAGGGAGACAACCCAAACCAGCCCCCAAACGAAGCTGTAGGAGGCACGAACATCTCGAACAGGACAAATGTAACTTGTAGTAACTGACCGCGTAGTCCCGAGTCTCTCGATTTTAGAGTATGATGATAATTTGCTAAAATCACACTTAGACTTAAAACAAGACGTTAAAGGGTGAAAACCCAAACCATCCCCTAAACGACCCCGTAGCAGGCACGAACACCTCGCACGGGACCAATGTATCTTGTATGAACTGACTGCGTATTCTAGGGTATCTCGGTTTGAGAGTGGGATGATAATTTGGAAAAATCACACTTAGATTTAAAATTAAGCCGTTAAAGGTTGAAAACGCAAACTAGCCCACAAACGACCCCATGGGAGGCACAAATTCCTCGCACGTGACCAATGTAACTTGTAGGAACTGATCGTGTAGTCCTGGGTCTCTCGGTTTTAGAGTATGATGATAATTTGCAAAAATCACACTTAGACTTAAAAATAAGTCGTTAAAGGATAAAAACACAAACCATCCTGCAAACGACCCCGTAGGAGGCACAAACACCTCGCACGGGACCAATGTAACATGTAGGAACTGACCGTGTAGTATCGGGTCTCCCGATTTTAGAGTATGATGATAATTTTCAAAAATCACAATTAGACATGAAAACAAGTCGTTAAAGGGTGAAAACCAAACCCACCCCCAAACGACCCTCTAGGAGGTACGAACACCTCGCACGGGACCAATGTAACTTGTAGGAACTGATCGCGTATTCTTGGGTCTCTCGACTTGAGAGTATGACGATAATTTGCAAAAATCACACTTAAGACTTAAAAACAAGCCGTTAAAGGGTGACGTTCCAAACCAGCCCCCAAACGAACTCGTAGGACGCACGAACATCTCGAACGGGACCAATGTAACTTATAGGAACTAACCGCGTAGTCCCGGGTCTCCCGGTTTGAGTTTATGATGATAATTTGCAAAAATCACACTTAGACTTAAAAACAAGCCCTTAAAGGGTGAAAACATAAACCAGCCCCCAAACGACCCCGTAGGAGGAAAAAACACCTCGTACGGGACCAATGTTAACTTATAGGAACTGACCGCGTAGTCTCGGGTCTCCAGGTTTGAGAATATGATGATAATTTGCAAAAATCACACACAAACATATAATCAAGCCCCTAAAGGGTGAAAACCTAAACCAGCCCCCAAACGACCCCGTAGGATGCATGAATACCTCACACGAGACAAATATAACTTGGAGGAACTGACCGCGGAGTCCCGGGTCTCGTAGTTTAAGAGTAAGATGATAATTTGCAAAAATCACACTTAGACTTGAAAACAAGTCGTTAAAGGGTCAAAACCCAAAATCAACCCCCAAACGACCCCGTAGGAGGAACGAACACCTCGCACGGACCAATGTAACTTTTTGGAACTCACCGCGTAGTCTTGGGTCTCTCGGTTTGAGAGTATGATGATAATTTGCAAAAATCACACTTAGACTTAAAAATAAGTCGTTAAAGGGTGAAAACGCAAACTATCCCCCAAACGACCCCGTAGGAGGCACAAACATCTCGTACGGGACCAATGTAACTCGTAGGAAGTGACCGCGTTTCCCCAGGTCTCCCGTTTTTAGAGTATGATTATAATTTACAAAAATCACACTTAGACTTATAAACAAGTCGTTAAAGGGTGAAAACCCAAACCAACTCCCAAACGACCCCATAGGAGGCACGCACACCTCGCATGGGACCAATGTAACTTGTAAGAACTGACCACGCAGTCTTGGCTCTCCCGTTTTGAGAGTGTGACGAAAATTTGAAAAAATCACACTTAGACTTAAAAATAAGCCGTTAAAGGGTGAAAACATAAACCAGCCCCCAAACGACCCCGTAGGAGGTACAAACACCTCGCACGGGACCAATGTTAACTTGTAGGAACTGACCGCGTAGTCTCGGGTCTCCAGGTTTGACAGTATGACGATAATTTGCAAAAATCACACACAAACTTATAATCAAGCCCCTAAAGGGTGAAAACCTAAATCAGCCCCCAAACGACCCCGTAGGATGCATGAATACCTCACACGAGACCAATATACCTTGGAGGAACTGACCGCGGAGTCCCGGGTCTCGTAGTTTGAGAGTATGATGATTATTTGCAAAAATCGCACTTAGACTTGAAAACAAGTCGTTAAAGGGTCAAAACCCAAAATCAACCCCCAAACGACACCGTAGGAGGAACGAACACCTCGCACGGACCAATGTACTTTGTAGGAACTAACCGCATAGTCTCGGGTCTCTCGGTTTGAGAGTATGACAAAAATTTGCAAAAATCACTCCGAGACTTAAAAACACGTTGTTAAAGGGTAAAAACCCAAACCTTCCCCCAAACGACCCCGTAGGAGGCAAGAACACCTCGCACAGTCTCCCAGTTTGAGAGTATGATGATAATTTGCAAAAATAACACTTAGACTTAAAATTAAGCCGTTAAAGGGTGAAAACCCTAACCAATCCCCAAACGACCCCACTAGGAGGCACGAACACCTCACACGGTATAAATGTAACTTGTAGGAACTGACCACGTAGTCCCGGGTCTCCCAGTTTGATAGTATGAAGATAATTTGCAAAAATCAAACTTAGACTTAAAAACAAGCCGTTAAAGGGTGAAGACCCAAACCAGCCTCCAAACGACCCCATAGAAGGCACGAACACCTCGCACGAGACCAATGTAAGTTTTAGGAACTGATCGCGTAGTCTCGGATCTCCCGGTTTGAGAGTATGACGATAATTTTCAAAAATCACACATAGACTTAAAAACAAGCTGTTAAAGGTGGAAAACCCTAACCTGCCGCCAAACGACCACGTAGGAGGCCCAAACACCTCGCACGGGACCAATGTAAAATGTAGGAACTGACCGTTTTGTCCCGGGTCTCCCGATTTTAGAGTATGATGATAATTTGCAAAAATCAAACTTAGACATAAAAATAAGCCGTTTAAGGGTGAAAACCCAAACGAGCCCCCAAACGACCCCGTAGGATGCACAAACACCTCGCACAGGACCAATGCAACTTGTAGGAACTGACCGTGTAGTCTTGAGTCTCCCAATTTTGGAGTATGATAATAATTATCAAAAATCACACTTAGACTTAAAAACAAGTCGTTAAAGGGTGAAAACCCCAACCAGCCACAGAACGACCCCGTAGGAGGCACGAACATCTTGCACGGGACCAATGTAACTTGTAGAAACTGATCGCGTAGTCCCGGGTCTCCCGATTTTAGAGTATGATGATAATTTGGAAAAAATCATACTTAGAATTAAAAACAAGTCGTTAAAGGGTGAAAACCCAAACCAGCCACCAAACGACCCCATAGAAGGCACGAACACCTCGCACGGGACAAATGTAACTTGTAGGAACTGATCGCGCATTCTCGGGTCTCCCGGTTTGAGAGTATGATGACAATATTAAAAAATCACACTTACACTTAAAAACAAAGCCGTTAAAGGGTGAAAACCCAAACCATCCCCAAAACAACCCCGTAGGAGGCACAAAACCTAGCACGGGACCAATGTAACTTTTAGGAACTGACCGTGTAGTACCGGGTCTCCCGATTTTAGAGTATGATGACAATTTGCAAAAATCACAATTAGACATGAAAACAAGTCGTTAAAGGGTGAAAAACAAACCCACCCCCAAACGACCCCCTAGGAGGCACGAAGACCTCGCACGGGACCAATGTAACTTGTAGGAACAGACCGTGTAGTCCCGGGTCTCTTGGTTTTAGAGTATGATAATAATTTTCAAAAATCACACTTGGACTTAAAAAAACCCGTTAAAGTCTAAAAATCCATACCAGCCCCCAAACGACCCCGTAGGAGGAACGAACACCTCGCACGGGACAAATGTAGCTTGTAAGAACTGACCGCGTAGTCTTGGGTCTCTCGACTTGAGACTATGATGATAATTTGCAAAAATCACACTTAGACTTAAAAATAAGTCGTTAAAGGGTGAAAACGCAAACTATCCCCCAAACGACCCCGTAGGAGGCACAAACATCTCGTACGGGACCAATGTAACTCGTAGGAAGTGACCGCGTTGCCCCAGGTCTCCCGTTTTTAGAGTATGATTATAATTTACAAAAATCACACTTAGACTTATAAACAAGTCGTTAAAGGGTGAAAACCCAAACCAACTCCCAAACGACCCCATAGGAGGCACGCACACCTCGCATGGGACCAATGTAACTTGTAAGAACTGACCACGCAGTCCTGGCTCTCCCGGTTTGAGAGTGTGACGATAATTTGAAAAAATCACACTTAGACTTAAAAACAAGCCGTTAAAGGGTGCAAACATAAACCAGCCCCCAAACGACCCCGTAGGAGGTACAAACACCTCGCACGGGACCAATGTTAACTTGTAGGAACTGACCGCGTAGTCTCGGGTCTCGAGGTTTGAGAATATGATGATAATTTGCAAAAATCACACACAAACTTATAATCAAGCCCCTAAATGGTGAAAACCTAAACCAGCCCCCAAACGACCCCGTAGGATGCATGAATACCTCACACGAGACCAATATAACTTGGAGGAACTGACCGCGGAGTCCCGGGTCTCCCAGTTTGATAGTATGAAGATAATTTGCAAAAATCACACTTAGACTTAAAAACAAGCCGTTAAAGGGTGAAAACCCAAACCAGCCTCCAAACGACCCCGTAGAAGGCACGAACACCTTGCACGAGACCAATGTAAGTTTTAGGAACTAATCGCATAGTCTCGGATCTCCCGGTTTGAGAGTATGACGATAATTTTCAAAAAAATCACACATAGACTTAAAAACAAGCTGTTAAAGGTGGAAAACCCTAACCTGCCGCCAAACGACCACGTAGGAGGCCCAAACACCTCGCACGGGACCAATGTAACATGTAGGAACTGACCGTTTTGTCCCGGGTCTCCCGATTTTAGAGTATGATGATAATTTGCAAAAATCAAACTTAGACATAAAAATAAGACGTTTAAGGGTGAAAACCCAAACGAGCCCCCAAACGACCCCGTAGGATGCACAAACACCTCGCACAGGACCAATGTAACTTGTAGGAACTGACCACGTAGTCCTGAGTCTCTCGATTTTGGAGTATGATAATAATTATAAAAAATCACACTTAGACTTAAAAACAAGTCGTTAAAGGGTGAAAACCCCAACCAGCCACAGAACGACCTCGTAGGAGGCACGAACATCTTGCGCGGGACCAATGTAACTTGTAGAAACTGACCGCGTAGTCCCGGGTCTCCCGATTTTAGAGTATGATGATAATTTGGAAAAATCATACTTAGATTTAAAAACAAGCCGTTAAAGGGTGAAAACCAAAACCAGCCACCAAACGACCCCATAGAAGGCACGAACACCTCGCATGGGACAAATGTAACTTGTAGGAACTGATCGCGCAGTCTCGGGTCTCCCGGTTTGAGAGTATGATGACAATATGAAAAAATCACACTTACACTTAAAAACAAAGCCGTTAAAGGGTGAAAAACCAAACCATCCCCAAAACAACCCCGTAGGAGGCACAAAAACCTCGCACGGGACCAATGTAACTTTTAGGAACTGACCGTGCAGTACCGGGTCTCCCGATTTTAGAGTATGATGACAATTTGCAAAAATCACAATTAGACATGAAAACAAGTCGTTAAAGGATGAAAACCAAACCCACCCCCAAACGACCCCCTAGGAGGCACGAACACCTCGCACGGGACCAATGTAACTTGTAGGAACTGACCGCGTAGTCTTGGGTCTCTCGACTTGAGAGTATGACGATAATTTGCAAAAATCACACTTAAGACTTAAAAACAAGCCGTTAAAGGGTGACAAACCAAACCATCCCCCAAACGAACCGTTAGGAGGCACGAACATCTCAAACGGGACCAATGTAAATTATAGGAACTAACCGCGTAGTCCCGGGTCACCCGATTTGAGAGTATGCTGATAATTTGCAAAAATCACACTGAGACTTAAAAACAAGCTGTTAAAGGGTGAAAACATAAACCAGCCCCCAAACGACCCCGTAGGAGGCAAACACACCTCGCACGGGACCAATGTTAACTTCTAGGAACTGACCGCATAGTCTCGGGTCTCCAGGTTTGAGAATATGATGATCATTTGCAAAAATCACACACAAACTTATAATCAAGCCCCTAAAGGGTGAAAACCTAAACCAGCCCCCAAATGACCCCGTCGGATGCATGAATACCTCACACGAGACCAATATAACTTGGAGGAACTGACCGCGGACTCCCGGGTCTCGTAGTTTGAGAGTATGATGATAATTTGCAAAAATCACACTTAGACTTGAAAACAAGTCGTTAAAGGCTCAAAACCCAAAATCAACCCCCAAACGACCCCGTAGGAGGAACGAACACCTCGTACGGACCAATGTAACTTGTAGGAACGGACCGCGTAGTCTCGGGTCTCTCGATTTGAGAGTATGATGATAATTTGCAAAAATCACACTTAGACTTAAAAAAAAGTCGTTAAAGGGTGAAAACGCAAACTATCCCCCAAACGACCCTGTATGAGGCACAAACATCTCGTACGGGACCAATGTAACTCGTAGGAAGTGACCGCGTTGCCCCAAGTCTCCCGTTTTTAGAGTATGATGATAATTTACAAAAATCACGCTTAGATTTATAAACAAGTCGTTAAAGGGTGAAAACCCAAACCAACTCCCAAACGACCCCATAAGAGGCACGCACACCTCGAATGGGACCAATGTAACTTGTAAGAACTGACCACGTAGTCCTGGCTCTCCCACTTTGAGAGTGTGACGATAATTTGCAAAGATCACACTTAGACTTAAAAACAGGCCGTTAAGGGGTGAAAACATAAACCAGCCCCCAAACGACCCCGTAGGAGGCACAAACACCTCGCACGGGACCAATGTTAACTTTTAGGAACTGACCGCGTAGTCTCGGGTCTCCAGGTTTGAGAATATGATGATAATTTGCAAAAATCACACACAAACTTATAATCAAGCCCCTAAAGGGTGAAAACCTAAACCAGCTCTCAAATGACCCCGTAGGATGCATGAATACCTCACACGAGACTAATATAACTTGGAGGAACTGACCGTGGAGTCCCGGGTCTCGTAGTTTGAGAGTATGATCATAATTTGCAAAAATCACACTTAGACTTGAAAACAAGTCGTTAAAGGGTCAAAACCCAAAATCAACCCCCAAACGACCCCGTAGGAGGAACGAACACCTCGCACGGACCAATGTAACTTGTAGGAACTAACAGCGTAGTCTCGGGTCTCTCGGTTTGAGAGTATGACAAAAATTTGCAAAAATCACACCTAGACTTAAAAACACGTTGTTAAAGGGTAAAAACCCAAACCTTCCACCAAACGACCCCGTAGGAGGCAAGAACACCTCGCACAGTCTCCCAGTTTGAGAGTATGTTGATAATTTGCAAAAATAACACTTAGACTTAAAAATAAGTCGTTAAAGGGTGAAAATCGTAACCAATCCCCAAACGACACCCCAGGAGGCACGAACACCTGGCACGGTATAAATGTCACTTGTAGGAACTGACCGCGTAGTCCCGGGTCTCCCAGTTTGATAGTATGAAGATACTTTGCAAAAATTACACTTAGACTTAAAAACAAGCCGTTAAAGGGTGAAAACCCAAACCAGCCTCGAAACGACCCCGTAGAAGGCACGAACACCTCGCATGAGACCAGTGTAAGTTTTAGGAACTGATCGCGTAGTCTCGGATCTCCCGGTTTGAGAGTATGACGATAATTTTCGAAAATCACACATAGACTTAAAAACAAGCCGTTAAAGGTGGAAAACCCTAACCTGCCGCCAAACGACCACGTAGGAGGCCCAAACACCTCGTACGGGACCAATGTAACATGTAGGAACTTACCATTTTGTCCCGGGTCTCCCAATTTTAGAGTATGATGATAATTTGCAAAAATCAAACTTAGACATAAAAATAATCCGTTTAAGGGTGAAAACCCAAACGAGGCCCCAAACGACCCCGTAGGAGGCACAAACACCTCGCACAGGACCAATGTAACTTGTAGGAACTGACCGTGTAGTCCCGAGTCTCCCAATTTTTGAGTATGATAATAATTATCAAAAATCACACTTAGACTTAAAAATAAGTCGTTAAAGGGTGAAAACCCCAACCAGCCACAGAACGACCCCGTAGGAGGCACGAACATCTTGCACGGGACCAATGTAACTTGTAGAAACTGACCGCGTAGTCCCAGGTCTCCCGATTTTACAGTATGATGATAATTTGGAAAAATCATACTTAGATTTAAAAACAAGTCGTTAAAGGGTGAAAACCCAAACCAGCCACCAAACGACCCCATAGAAGGCACGAACACCTCGCACGGGACAAATGTAACTTGTAGGAACTGATCGCGCAGTCTCGGGTATCCCGGTTTGAGAGTATGATGACAATATGAAAAAATCACACTTACACTTAAAAACAAAGCCGTTAAAGGGTGAAAACCCAAACCAGCCCCAAAACAACCCCGTAGGAGGCACAAAAACCTCGCACGGGACCAATGTAACTTGTAGGAACTGACCGTGTAGTACCGGGTCTCTCGATTTTAGAGTATGATGATAATTTGCGAAAATCACACTTAGACTTAAAAACAAAGCCGTTAAAGTGTGAAAACCCAAACCAGCCACCAAACCACCCCGTAGGAGGCACAAACACCTCGCACGGGACCAATGTAACTTGTACGAACTGACCGTGTACTCCTTGGTCTCCCGATTTTAGAGTGTGATGATAATTTGCAAAAATCACACTAAGTCTTAAAAACAAGTCATTATAGGGTGAAAACCCAAATGACCCAGTAGGAGGCACGAACACCTCGCACGGACCAATGTAACTTACAGCAAGTGACCGCATAGTCTCGGGTCTCTCGGTTTGAGAGTATGTCCATAATTTACAAAAATTAAACTTAGACTTAAAAACAAGTTGTTAAAGGGTGAAAACCCAAGCCAACCACCAAACGACCCCATAGGAGGTAAGAACACCTCGCATAGTCTCCCGGTTTGAGAGTATGACGATAATTTGCAAAAATCACACTTAGACTTAAAAATAAGTCGTTAAAGGGTGAAAACCCAAACCAACCCCCAAACGACCCCCCAGGAGGCACGAAGACCTCGCACAAGACCAATGCAACTTTTAGGAACTGACCGCGTAGTCCCGGGTCTCCCAGTTTGATAGTAAGATAATTTGAAAATCACACTTATACTTGACAACAAGCCGCTAAAGGGTGAAAACCCAAACCAGCCTAAAAAACGACCCCGTAGAAGGTACGAACACCTCGCACGAGACCAATGTACCTTATAGGAACTGATAGCGTAGTCTCGGGTCTCCCGGCTTGAGAGTATGGAGATAATTTGCAAAAATCACACTTAGACAAAAAAACAAGCCATTAAAGGGGGAAAACCCTAACCAGCCTCCAAACGACCACGTAGAAGGGACAAACACCTCGCACGGGACCAATGTAACATGTAGGAACTGACTGTTTAGTCCTGGGTCTCCCAATTTTAGGGTATGACGATAATTTGCAAAAATCACACCTAGACTTAAAAATAAGCCGTTAAAGGGTGAAAACCCAAACCAACACCCAAACGACCCCCAAGGATGCATGAAGACCTCGCAGGGCACCAATGTAACTTGTAGGAACTGACCGCGTAGTCCCGGGTCTCCCAGTTTGATAGTATGAAGATAATTTGCAAAAATCACAGTTAGACTTAAAAACAAGCCGCTAAAGGGTGAAAACCCAAACTAGCCTCCAAACGACCCTGTAGAAGGAACGAACACCTCGCACAAGACAAATGTAACTTGTAGGAACTGATCGCGTAGTCTCGGGTCTCTCGGTTTGAGAGTATGGCGATAATTTGCAAAAATTACACTTAGACTTAAAAATAAGCCGTTAAAGGTGAAAAACCCTAACCCGCCCCCAAACGACCACGTATGAGGCACAAACACCTCGAACGGGACCAATGTAACATGAAGGAACTAACCGTTTAGTCCTGGGTCTCCCGATTTTATAGTATGATGATAATTTGCAAAATTCACACTTAGACATAAACACAAGCCGATAAAGGTGGAAAACCCTAACCATCTCCCAAATCACCACGTAGGAGGCACAAACACCTCGCACGGGACCAATGTAATATGTAGGAACGGACTATTTAGTCCTGGGTCTCCTGATTTTAGAGTATGATGATAATTTGCAAAAATCACAATTAGACAGAAACACAAGTCGTTATAGGGTGAAAACCCAAACCATCCCCCAAACGACCCCGTAGGAGGCACGAACATCTTGCAAGGGACCAATGTAACTTGTACGAACTGATCGTGTAGTCCCGAGTCTCCCAATTTTGGAGGATGATGATAATTTGAAAAAATCACACTTAGACTTAAAAACACGCCGGTTAAGGGTGAAAACCCCAACCAGCCCCCAAACGACCTCGTAGGAGGCACGAACACCTCGCACGGGACCAATGTTACTTGTAGGATCTGACCGTGTAGTCCCGGGTTTCTCGATTTTAGAGTATGATGATAATTTGCAAAAATCACACTTAAGACTTAAAAACGAGTCGTTAAAGGGAGACAACCCAAACCCGCCCCCAAACAAAGCCGTAGGAGGCACGAACATCTCGAACAGGACAAATGTAACTTGTAGTAACTGACCGTGTAGTCCCGAGTCTCTCGATTTTAGAGTATGATGATAATTTGCAAAAATCACACTTAGACTTAAAAACAAAGCCGTTAAAGGGTGAAAACCTAAACCAGCCCCCAAGCGACCCCGTAGGAGGCACAAACGCCTCGTACGGGACCAATGTAACTTGTAGGAACTCACCGTGTAGTCCTTGGTCTCCCAATTTTAGATTATGATGATAATTTGCAAAAATGACACTAAGACTTAAAAACAAGTCGTTATAGGGTGAAAACCCAAAGGACCCCGTAGGAGGCATGAACACCTCGCACGGACCAATGTAACTTGTAGGAACTGATCGCGTAGTCTCGGGTCTCTCGGTTTGAGAGTATGACCATAATTTGCTAAAATCACACTTAGACTTAAAAATAAGTTGTTAAAGGATGAAAACCCAAGACAACCCCCAAACGACCCCGTAGGAGGTAAGAACACCTCTCACGGTCTCCCGGTTTGAGAGTATGAAGATAATTTGCAAAAATCACACTTAGACTTAAAAATAAGCCGTTAAAGGGTGAAAACCAAAACAAACCCCAAAACGAACCCCCGGGAGGCACGAAGACCTCGCACGGGACCAATGTAGCTTGTAGGAACTGACCGCGTAGTCCCGGGTCTCCCAGTTTGATAGTATGAAGATAATTTGCAGAAATCACACTTAGACATAAAAACAAGCCGGTAAACGGTGAAAACCCAAACCAGCCTCCAAACGACCCCGTAGAAGGCATGAACACCTTGCACGAGACCAATGTAACTAGTAGGAACTCATCGCGTAGTCTCGGGTCTCCCGGTTTGAGAGTATGATGATAATTTGCAAAAATCACACTTAGACTTAGAAATAAGTCGTTAAAGGTGGAACACCCTAACCATCTCCCAAATGACCACGTAGGAGGCACAAACACCTCGCACGGGACCAATGTACCATGTAGGAACTGACTATTTAGTCCAGGGTCTCCTGGTTTTAGAGTATGCTGATAATTTGCAAAAATCACACTTAGACAGAAACACAAGCCGTTATAGGGTGAAAACCCAAACCATCGCCCAAACGACCCCTTAGGATTCACGAACATCTTGCACGGGACCAATGTAACTTGTAGGAATTGACCGTGTAGTCCCGGGTCTCCCAATTTTGGAGGATGATTTGAATTTGCAAAAATCACAGTTAGACTTAAAAACAAGCCGTTTAAGGGCGAAAACCCCAACCAGCCCCCAAACGACCCCGTAGGAGGCACGAACACCTCGCACGGGACCAATGTAACTTGTAGGGAGTGACCGTGTAGTCCCGGGTTTCCCAATTTTAGAGTATGATGATAATTTGCAAAAATCACACTTAAGACTTAAAAATGAGCCGTTAAAGGGAGACAACCCAAACCAGCCCCCAAACAAAGCCGTAGGAAGCACGAACATCTCGAACAGGACAAATGTAACTTGTAGTAACTGACCGCGTAGTCCCGAGTCTCTCAATTTTAGAGTATGATGATAATTTAGAAAAATCACACTTAGACTTAAAAACAAAGCCGTTAAAAGGTGAAAACCTAAACCAGCCCCCAAGCGACCCCGTAGGAGGCATAAACACCTCGTACGGAACCAATGTAACTTGTAGGAACTCACCGTGTAGTCCTTGGTCTCCCAATTTTAGAGTATGATGATAATTTGCAAAAATGACACTAAGACTAAAAAAAAAGTTGTTATAGGGTGAAAACCCAAAGGACCCCGTAGGAGGCACGAACACCTCGCACGGACCAATGTAACTTGTAGGAACTGATCGCGTAGTCTCGGGTCTCTCGGTTTGAGAGTATGACCATAATTTGCAAAAATCACACTTAGACTTAAAAATAAGTTGTTAAAGGATGAAAATCCAAGCCAGCCCCCAAACGACCCCGTAGGAGGTAAGAACACCTCTCACGGTCTCCTGGTTTGAGAGTATGACGATAATTTGCAAAAATCACACTTAGAGTTAAAAATAAGCCGTTAAAGGGTGAAAACCCAAACCAACTCCAAAACGAACCCCCGAGAGGCACGACAACCTCGCACGGGACCAATGTTGCTTGTAGGAACTGACCGCGTAGTCTCAGGTCTCCCAGTTTGATAGTATGAAGATAATTTGCAGAAATCACACTTAGACTTAAAAACAAGCCGCTAAAGGGTGAAAACCCAAACCAGCCTCCAAACGACCCCGTAGAAGGCATGAACACCTAGCACGAGACCAATGTAACTAGTAGGAACTCATCGCGTAGTCTCGGGTGTCCCAGTTTGAGAGTATGATGATAATTTGCAAAAATCATACTTAGACTTAAAAATAAGTCGTTAAAGGTGGAACACCCTAACCATCTCCCAAATGACCACGTAGGAGGCACAAACACATCGCACGGGACCAATGTAACATGTTGGAACTGACTATTTAGTCCAGGGTCTCCTGGTTTTAGAGTATACTGATAATTTGCAAAAATCACACTTAGACAGAAACACAAGACGTTATAGGGTGAAAACCCAAACCATCCACCAAACGACCCCTTAGGAGGCACGAACATCTTGCACGGGACCAATGTAACTTGTAGGAACTCACCGTGTAGTCCCGGGTCTCCCAATTTTGGAGGATGATGATAATTTGCAAAAATCACACTTAGACTTAAAAACAAGCCGTTTAAGGGTGAAAACCCCAACCAACCCCCAAACGACCCCGTAGGAGGCACGAACACCTCGCACGGGACCAATGTAACTTGTAGGAACTGACCGTGTAGTCCCGGGTCTCCCGATTTTAGAGTATGATGATAATTTGCAAAAATCAAACTTAGACTAGAAAACAAGCCGTTAAAGGGTGAAAACCCAAACAAACCCCCAAACGACACCCTAGGAGGCACGAATAACTCGCACGGGACTAATGTAACTTATAGGAACTGACCGCATACTCTCGGGTCTCCCGGATTGAGAGTATTACGATAATTTTCAAAAATCACACTTAAGACTTAAAAACAAGCCGTTAAAGGGTGAAGTCCCAAAACAGCCCCCAAACGAACTCATAGGAGGCACGAAAATCTCGAACGGGACCAATGTAACATGTAGGAACTGACCGTGTAGTCCAGGGTTTCCCAATTTTAGAGTATGATGATAATTGGTAAAAAACACTTAGACATAAAAATAAGCCATTAAAGGGTGAAAACCCAAACCATCCCCCAAACGACCCCGTACGAGGCACAAACACCTCGCACGGGACCAATGTTACTTGTAGGAACTGACCGTGTAGTCTCGGGTCTGCCGATTTTTGAATATGATGATAATTTGCAAAAATCACAGTTAGACTTAAAAACAGGCCGTTAAAGGGTGAAAACCCCAACCAGCCCCCAAGCGACCCCGTTGGAGGCACGAACATCTTGCAGGGTACCAATGTAGCTTGTATGATCTAACCGCGTAGTTTCGAGTCTACCGTTTTGAGAGTATGATGATAATTTCAAAAAATCACATTTCAAACTTAAATAACAAGCCGTTAAAGGGTGAAAACACAAACCAGCCACCAAACGACCCCATAGAAAGCACGAACCCCTCGAACCAAACCAATGTAACTTGTAGGAACTGACCGCGTAGTCTCAGGTCTCTCGGTTTGAGAGTATCGTGACAATTTGCAAAAAACACACTTAGACTTAAAATCAAAGCCGTTAAAGGGTGAAAACCCAAACCAGCCCCCAAATGACCCCGTAGGAGGGACAAACACCTCGCACGAGACCAACATAAGTTATAGAAACTGATCGTGTAGTCCCGAGTCTCCCAATTTTAGAGTATGATGATAATTTGCAAAAATCACACTTAGACTTAAAAACATGCCGTTGAAGGGTGAAAGCCGAAACCAGCCCCCAAACGACCCCTAGGAGGCCCAACACCTCGAACGAGACCAATGTAACTTATAGGAACTGACCGCGTAGTCAGGGATCTCCCGGCTTGAGAGTATGATGATAATTTGCAAAAATCACACTTAAGACTTAAAAACAAGTTGTTAAAGGGAGACAACCCAAACCAGCCCCCAAACGAAGCTGTAGGAGGCACGAACATCTCGAACAGGACAAATGTAACTTGTAGTAACTGACCGCGTAGTCCCGAGTCTCTCAATTTTAGAGTATGATGATAATTTGCAAAAATCACACTTAGACTTAAAACAAGACGTTAAAGGGTGAAAACCCAAACCATCCCCCAAACGACCCCGTAGGAGGCACGAACACCTCGGATGGGACCAATGTATCTTGTATGAACTGACTACGTATTCTAGTGTATCTCGGTTTGAGAGTATGATGATAATTTGGAAAAATCACACTTAGATTTAAAATTAAGCCGTTAAAGGTTGAAAACCCAAACTATCCCATAAACGACCCCATGGGAGGCACAAACTCGCACGTGACCAATGTAACTTGTAGGAACTGATCGTGTAGTCCCGGGTCTCTCGGTTTTAGAGTATGAGGATAATTTGCAAAAATATAACTAAGACTTAAAAACAAGTCGTTAAAGGGTGAAAACACAAACCAGCCTCCAAACGACCCCATAGAAGGCACGAACACCTCGTACGGGACCAATGTAATTTGTAGGAACTGACCGCGTAGTCTCGGGTCTCCCATTTTGAGTGTATGATGATAATTTGCAAAAATCACACTTAGACTTAAGAATAAGCCGTTAAAGGTTAAAAACACAAACTAGCCTGCAAACGACCCCGTAGGAGGCACAAACACCTCGCACGGGACCAATGTAACATGTAGGAACTAACCGTGTCGTCCCGGGTCTTTCGATTTTAGAGTATGATTATAATTTGCAAAAATCACGCTTAGACTTAAAAATAAGCCGTTAAAGGGTGAAAACCCGAACCAGCCTCCAAACGACCCCGTAGAAGGCATAAACAACTTGCACGAGACCAATGTAACTTGTAGGAACTGACCGCGTAGTCTCGGGTCTCCCGGTTTGATTGTATGACGATAATTTGCAAAAATCATACTTAGACTATAAAATAAGCCATTAAAGGCTGAAAACACAAACCAGCTCCCAAACGACCCCATAGGAGGCACAAACACCTCGCACGGGACCAATGTAACTTGTAGGAACTGACTGTGTCGTCCCAGGTCTTCCGATTTTAGAGTATGATTATAATTTGCAAAAATCACACTTAGACTTAAAAATAGGCCGTTAAAGGGTGAAAACCCGAACTAGCCTCCAAACGACCTCGTAGAAGGCACGAACACCTGGCACGAGACCAATGTAACTTGTAGGAACTGACCGCGTAGTCTCGGGTCTCCCGGTTTTAGTGTCTAACGATAATTTGCAAGAATCACACTTAGACTTAAAAATAAGCCGTTAAAGGGTGAAAACCTGCAGCAGCCCCCAAACGACCCCGTAGAAGGCATGAACACCTCGCACGAGACCAATGTAACTTGTAGGAACTGACTGCGTAGTCACGGGTCACCTTGTTTGAGAGTATGACGATAATATGTAAGAATCACACTTAAGACTTAAAACAAGTCGTAAAAAGAGAAAACCCAAACAGCCCCCAAACGACCACATACGAGTCACAAACACCTGGCACGGGACCAATGTAACATGTCGGAACTGACCGTGTAGTCCGCGGTTTCTAAATTTTAGAGTATGATGATAATTTGCCAAAATAACACTTAGACGTTAAAATAAACTGTTAAAGGGTGAAAACCCAAACCAGCCCCCAAACGACCCCGTAGGTTGCACAAACACCTTGCACAGGACCAATGTAACTTGTAGGAACTGACCGTGTAGTCCCGGGTCTCTCGATTTTGGAGTATGATGATAATTTGCAAAAATTACACTTAGACTTAAATACAAGCCGTTAAAGGGTGAAAACCCCAACCAGCCACCAAACGACCCCGTAGGAGGCACAAACATCTTGCATGGGACCAATGTAACTTTTTGAAATTGACTGCATAGTCCCGAGTCTCCAGATTTTAGAGTATGATGATAATTTGCAAAAATCACACTAGCCACCAAACAACCCCATAGAACGCATGAACACCTCGCACTGAACCAATGTAACTTGTAGGAACTGACCGCGTAGTCCCGGGTCTCCCAGTTTGATAGTATGAAGATAATTTGAAAAAATCACACTTGGACTTAAAAACAAGCCGTTAAAGGGTGAAAATCCAAACCAACATCCAAATGACCCCCTAGAAGGCACGAACAACTCGCACGAGACCAATGTAACTTGTAAGAACTGACCGCGTAGTCTCGGGTCTCCCGATTTGTGAGTATGACAATAATTTCCAAAAATCACACTTAATCTTAAAAACAAGCCGTTAAAGGTTGAAAACCCAAACCAGCCCCCAAACGACCTCGTAGGAGGCGCAAACACCTCGCACGGGACCAATGTTACTTGTAGGAACTGACCGTGTAGTCTCGAGTCTCTCGGTTTTAAAGTATGATGATAATTTGTATAAATCACACTTAGACTTAAAAACAAGCTGTTCAAGGGTGAAAACCCAAACTAGCCCCCAAACGACCCCGTAGGAGGCACGAACACCTCGCACGGGACCATTGTAGGTTGTAAGAACTGACCGTGTAGTCTCGGGCCTCCCGATTTGAGAGTATGATGGTAATTTGCAAATATCACACTTAAGACTTAAAAACAAGTCGTTAAAGGGTGAAAACCCAAACCAGCCCCCAAACGACCCCGTAGGAGGCACGCACACCTCGCACGAGACCAATGTAACTTATAAGAACTAACCGCGTAGTCTTGGGTCTCCCATTTTGAGTGTGTGATGATAATTTGCAAGAATCACACCTAAGACTTAAAATATAGGTTGTTAAAGGGTGAAAACCCAAACCAGCCCCCAAACGACCCCGTAGGAGGCACGAACATCTCGTACGGGACCAATGTAACTTGTATGAACTGACCGCATAGTCCCGGGTCTTCCGTTTTTTGAGTATGATGATAATTTACAAAAGTCACACTTAGACTTATAAACAAGCCGTTAAAGGGTGAAAACCCAAACCAGCCCCCAAACGACCCTGTAGGAGGCATGAACACCTTGTAATGGACCAATTCAACTTGTAGGAACTGCTTGCGTAGTCGCGGGTCTCCCGATTTGAGAGTATGACGATAATTTGGAAAAATGACACTTAGACTAAAAAATAAGCTGGTAAATTGGTGAAAACCCAAACCAGCCACCAAACGAACCCGTAGGAGGAACGAACACCTCGCACGGCACCAATGTAACCTGTAGGAACTGACCGCGTAGTCCCGGTTCTCCCGGTTTTAGAGTATGGTGATAATTTGCAAAAATACACTTTTACTTAAAAACAAGCCATTAAAGAGTGAAAACCCAAACCAGCACCCAAACGACCCCGTAGGACGCCCGAACACCTTGCACGGGACCAATCTAACTCGTAGGAACTGACCGCGTAGTCCCGGGTCTCCCACTTTTAGTGTATGATGATAATTTACAAAAATCACACTTATACTTATAAATAAGCCGTTAAAGGGTGAAAACCCAAACCAACCCCCAAACGACCCCGTACGAGGCATGAACACCACGCAAGGGACCAATGTAACTTGTAGGAACTGATTGCGTAGTCCTGGGTCTCCCGGTTTGAAAGTATGACGATAATTTGAAAATATCACACATAGACTTAAAAATAAGCCGTTAAAGGTTGAAAACCTTAACCAGCCCCCAAACGACCCCATAGGAGGTAGAAACACCTCGCACGGGACCAATGTTAACTTGTAGGAACTAACCACGAGTCTCGGGTCTCTCGATTTGAGAATATGATGATAATTTACAAAAATCACACACAGACTTATAATCAAGCCGCTAAAGGGTAAAAATGCAAGCCATCCCCCAAACGACCCCGTAGGAGGCATGAACTCCGTGCAAGGGACCAATGCAACTTATAGGAACTGACTGCGTAGTCTCGGGTGTCCTGATTCGATAGTATGACGATAATTTGTAAAAATCACCCGTAGACTTAAAAATAAGCTGGTAAAGTGTGAAAACCCAAACCAGCCACCAAACGACCTAGTAGGAGGAACAAACACCTTGCAAGGGACCAATGTAACTTGTAGGAACTAACCGCGTAGTCCCGGGTCTTCCGATTTTAGAGTATGATGACAATTTGAAAAAATCACACTTAGAGTTAAAAACAAGCCGATTAAGGGTGAAAACCCAAACAAGCCCGCAAACAACCCCTAGGAGGCAAGAACACCTCGCACGGGCCCAATGTATCTTGTAGTAACTGACCGCGTAGTCTCAGGTCTCCCATCTTGAGAGTATGATGATAATTTGCAAAAATCACACTTAAGACTTAAAAATAAGCCGTTAAAGGTTGACAACCCAAACTAGCCCCCAAACGAACCCGTAGGAGGCACGAACATCTCGAACGGGACCAATGTATCTTGTAGGAACTGACCGTGTAGTCCCAGGTCTCCTGGTTTTAGAGTATGATGATAATTTGCAAAAATCACACTTAGACTTAAAAACAAGCCGTTAAAAGGTGAAAACCCAACCCATACCCCAAACAACCCCGTAGCAGGCACGAACACCTCGCTCTGGAGAATTGTAACTTGTAGGAACTAACGGCGTAGTCTTGGGTCTCCCGGTTTGAGAGTATGATGATAATTTGGAAAAATCACACTTAGACTTAAAAATAAGTAGTTAAAGGGTGAAAACCCAAACCATCCTCCAAACGACCCCGTAGAAGGCACGAACACCTCACACGGTCTCCCCGTTTGAGAGTATGACGATAATTTGCAAAAAATCACACTTAGACTTAAAAACAAGCCGTTAAAGGGTGAAAACCCAAACGACCCCGTAGGAGGCACGAACACCTCGCACGGGACCAATGTAACTTGTAAGAACTGACCACGTAGTCCCGGGTCTCCCAGTTTGAGAGTATGATGATAATTTGAAAAAATCACACTTAGACTTAAAAATAAGCCATTAAAGGGTGAAAACCTAAACTAGCCCCCAAACGACCCCATAGGAGGCACAAACACCTCGCACGGGACCAATGTTAACTTGTAGGAATTGACCGCGTAGTCTCGATTCTCCCGATTTGGGAATATGATGATAATTTGCAAAAATCATACACATACTTATAATCAAGCCGCTAAAAGGTGAAAACCCAAACCAGCTCCCAAACGACCCCGTAGGACGCATGAACACCTCACACGAAACCAATATAACTTGTAGGAACTGATCACGAAGTCTCGGGTCTCCTAGTTTGAGAGTATGATGATAATTTGCCAAAATCACACTTAGACTTGAAAATAAGTCGTTAAAGGGTCAAAATCCAAATCAACCACCAAACGACCCCGTAGGAGGCACGGACACCTCACACGAACCAATTTAACTTGTAGGAACTGACCGCATTGCCTCGGGTCTCATGGTTTGAGAGTATGTTGAAAATTTGTAAAAATCACTCTTTGACTTAAAAACAAGTTGTTGAAGGGTAAAAACCCAAACCAGCCCCCAAACGACGCCGTAGGAGGCAAGAACACCTCGCACGGTCTACCAGTTTGAAAGTATGACGATAATTTGCAAAAATCACACTTAGAATTAAAAATAAGTCGTTAAAGGGTGAAAACCCAAACCAACCACCAAACGACCCCCTAGGAGCTACGAAGACTTCGCACGGGACCAATGTAACTTGTAGGAACTGACCGAGGTAGTCCCGGGTCACCCAATTTTATAGTATGAAGATAATTTGCAAAAATCACACTTAGACTTAAAAACAAGCCATTAAAGGGTGAAAACCCAAACCAGCCTTCAAATGACCCCATAGGAGGGACAAACACCTCGCACGAGACCAATGTAACTTGTAGGAACTGATCGCGTAGTCTCGGGTGTCCCGATTTGAGAGTGTGACAATAATTTGCAAAAATCACACTTAGACTTAAAAACAAGCCGTTAAAGGTGGAAAACCCTGAACATCCCCCAAATGACCACGTAGGAGGCACAAACACCTCGTACGGACCAATGTAATATGTAGGAACTGATCGTTTAGTTCCAGGTCTCCTGATTTTAGAGTATGATGATAATTTGCAAAAAGCACACTTAGACATAAAAATAAGTCGTTAAAGGGTGAAAACCCAAACTAGGCCCCAAACGACCTCGTAGGAGGCACAAACACCTCGCACGGGACCAATGTAACCTGTAAAACTGATCGCGTAGTCCCGGGTCTCCTGATTTTTGAGTGTGATAATAATTTGGAAAAATCACACTTAGACTTAAAAATAAGCCGTTAAAGGGTGAAAACCCCAACCAACCACCAAACGACCCCGTAGGAGGCACGAACATCTTGCACCGAACCAATGTAACTTGTAGAAACTGACCGCGTAGTCCCGGGTCTCCCGATTTTAGAGTATGATGATAATTTGGAAAAATCGCACTTAGACTTAAAAATAAGTCGTTAAAGGGTGAAAACCCAAACCAGCCACCAAACGACCCCATAGAAGGAACGAACACCTCACAGGGGAAAAATGTAACTTGTAGGTACTGACCGCGTAGTCTCGGGTCTCCCGGTTTGTGAGTATGATGACAATTTGAAAAAATCACACTTACACTTAAAAACAAAGTTGTTAAAGAGTGAAAACCCAAACCAGCCCTAAAACAACCCCGTAGGAGGCACAAAAACCTCGCACAGAACAAATGTAACTTGTACAAACTGATCGTGTAGTAACGGGTCTCCCAATTTTAGAGTATGATGATAATTTGTAAAAATCACACTTAGACTTGAAAACAAGCCGTTAAAGGGTGAAAACCAAGCCCACCCCCAAACGAACCCCTAGGAGGCACGGACACCTCGCACGGGACCAATATAACTTGTAGGAACTGACCGTTTAGTCCTGGGTCTCACGATTTCAGAGTATGATGATAATTTGCAAAAATCCCATTAATACTTAAAAACAAGTCTTTATAGGGTGAAAACCCAAACGACCCCGTAGGAGGCACGAACACCTCGCACTAACCAATGTAACTTGTAGGAACTGACCGCGTAGTCTCGGGTCTCTAGGATTGAGAGTATGACGATAATTTGCAAAAATCACACTTAAACTTAAAGATAATCCGTTACAGGGTGAAAACCCAAACCAACCCCAAACGACCCCCCAGGAGGCACGAAGACCTCACACGGGACCAATGTAACTTGTAGAAACTGACCGCATAGTCCCGGGTCTCCCAGTTTGATAGTATCAAGATAATTTGCAAAAATCAAACTTAGAGTTAAAAACAATGTCCCCGTAGGAGGCAGAAACACCTCCCAAGGGACCAATGTAACTTATACGAACTGGCCGTGTAGTCCCAAGTCGCTCGGTTTTAGCGTATGATGATAATTTGCAAAAATCACACTTAGACTTAAAAACAAGCCGCTAAAGGGTGAAAACCCAAACCAGCCTTCAAATGACCCCATAGGAGGGACAAACACCTCGCACGAGACCAATGTAACTTGTAGGAACTAACGGCGTAGTCTTGGGTCTCCCGGTTTGAGAGTATGATGATAATTTGGAAAAATCACACTTAGACTTAAAAATAAGTTGTTAAAGGGTGAAAACCCAAACCATCCTCCAAACGACCCCGTAGAAGGCACGAACACCTCACACGGTCTCCCCGTTTGAGAGTATGACGATAATTTGCAAAAAATCACACTTAGACTTAAAAACAAGCCGTTAAAGGGTGAAAACCCAAACGACCCCGTAGGAGGCACGAACGCCTCGCACGGGACCAATGTAACTTGTAAGAACTGACCACGTAGTCCCGGGTCTCCCAGTTTGAGAGTATGATGATAATTTGAAAAAATCACACTTAGACTTAAAAATAAGCCATTAAAGGGTGAAAACCTAAACTAGCCCCCAAACGACCCCATAGGAGGCACAAACACCTCGCACGGGACCAATGTTAACTTGTAGGAATTGACCGCGTAGTCTCGATTCTCCCGATTTGGGAATATGATGATAATTTGCAAAAATCATACACATACTTATAATCAAGCCGCTAAAAGGTGAAAACCCAAACCAGCCCCCAAACGACCCCGTAGGACGCATGAACACCTCACACGAAACCAATATAACTTGTAGGAACTGATCACGAAGTCTCGGGTCTCCAAGTTTGAGAGTATGATGATAATTTGCCAAAATCACACTTAGACTTAAAAATAAGTCGTTAAAGGGTCAAAATCCAAGTCAACCACCAAACGACCCCGTAGGAGGCACGAACACCTCGCACGAACCAATTTAACTTGTAGGAACTGACCGCGTTGCCTCGGGTCTCATGGTTTGAGAGTATGTTGAAAATTTGTAAAAATCACTCTTTGACTTAAAAACAAGTTGTTGAAGGGTAAAAACCCAAACCAGCCCCCAAACGACGCCGTAGGAGGCAAGAACACCTCGCACGGTCTACCAGTTTGAAAGTATGACGATAATTTGCAAAAATCACACTTAGAATTAAAAATAAGTCGTTAAAGGGTGAAAACCCAAACCAACCACCAAACGACCCCCTAGGAGCTACGAAGACTTCGCACGGGACCAATGTAACTTGTAGGAACTGACCGAGGTAGTCCCGGGTCACCCAATTTTATAGTATGAAGATAATTTGCAAAAATCACACTTAGACTTAAAAACAAGCCATTAAAGGGTGAAAACACAAACCAGCCTTCAAATGACCCCATAGGAGGGACAAACACCTCGCACGTGACCAATGTAACTTGTAGGAACTGATCGCGTAGTCTCGGGTGTCCCGATTTGAGAGTGTGACAATAATTTGCAAAAATCACACTTAGACTTAAAAACAAGCCGTTAAAGGTGGAAAACCCTGAACATCCCCCAAATGACCACGTAGGAGGCACAAACACCTCGCACGGACCAATGTAATATGTAGGAACTGATCGTTTAGTTCCAGGTCTCCTGATTTTAGAGTATGATGATAATTTGCAAAAAGCACACTTAGACATAAAAATAAGTCGTTAAAGGGTGAAAACCCAAACTAGGCCCCAAACGACCTCGTAGGAGGCACAAACACCTCGCACGGGACCAATGTAACCTGTAAAACTGATCGCGTAGTCCCGGGTCTCCTGATTTTTGAGTGTGATAATAATTTGGAAAAATCACACTTAGACTTAAAAATAAGCCGTTAAAGGGTGAAAACCCCAACCAACCACCAAACGACCCCGTAGGAGGCACGAACATCTTGCACCGAACCAATGTAACTTGTAGAAACTGACCGCGTAGTCCCGGGTCTCTCGATTTTAGAGTATGATGATAATTTGGAAAAATCGCACTTAGACTTAAAAATAAGTCGTTAAAGGGTGAAAACCCAAACCAGCCACCAAACGACCCCATAGAAGGAACGAACACCTCACAGGGGAAAAATGTAACTTGTAGGTACTGACCGCGTAGTCTCGGGTCTCCCGGTTTGTGAGTATGATGACAATTTGAAAAAATCACACTTACACTTAAAAACAAAGTTGTTAAAGAGTGAAAACCCAAACCAGCCCTAAAACAACCCCGTAGGAGGCACAAAAACCTCGCACAGAACAAATGTAACTTGTACAAACTGATCGTGTAGTAACGGGTATCCCAATTTTAGAGTATGATGATAATTTGTAAAAATCACACTTAGACTTGAAAACAAGCCGTTAAAGGGTGAAAACCAAGCCCACCCCCAAACGAACCCCTAGGAGGCACGGACACCTCGCACGGGACCAATATAACTTGTAGGAACTGACCGTTTAGTCTTGGGTCTCACGATTTCAGAGTATGATGATAATTTGCAAAAATCCCATTAATACTTAAAAACAAGTCTTTATAGGGTGAAAACCCAAACGACCCCGTAGGAGGCACGAACACCTCGCACTAACCAATGTAACTTGTAGGAACTGACCGCGTAGTCTCGGGTCTCTAGGATTGAGAGTATGATGATAATTTGCAAAAATCACACTTAAACTTAAAGATAATACGTTAAAGGGTGAAAACCCAAACCAACCCCAAACGACCCCCCAGGAGGCACGAAGACCTCACACGGGACCAATGTAACTTGTAGAAACTGACCGCATAGTCCCGGGTCTCCCAGTTTGATAGTATCAAGATAATTTGCAAAAATCGAACTTAGAGTTAAAAACAATGTCCCCGTAGGAGGCAGAAACACCTCCCAAGGGACCAATGTAACTTATACGAACTGGCCGTGTAGTCCCAAGTCGCTCGGTTTTAGCGTATGATGATAATTTGCAAAAATCACACTTAGACTTAAAAACAAGCCGTTAAAGGGTGAAAACCCAAACCAGCCTCCAAACGACCCCGTAAAAGGCACGAACACCTCGCACGAGACCAATGTAACTTGTAAGAACTAAACGCATAGTCTCGAGTCTCCCGGTTTGAGAGTATGAAGATAATTGGTAAAAATCACACTTAGACTTAAAAACAAGCCGTTAAAGGTGGAAAAATCTAACCATCCCACAAATGACCACGTAGGAGGCACAAACACCTCGAACGGGACCAATGTAACATGTAGGAACTAACCGTTTAGTCCTGGGTCTCCCGATTTTAGAGTATGATGATAATTTTCAAAAATCACACTTAGATAGAAAAACAAGCCGTTAAAGGGTGAAAACACAAACCAACTCCCAAACGACCCCGTAGGAGGCACAAACACCTCGCATGGGACCAATGTAACTTGTAGTAACTGACCGTGCAGTCTCGGGTCTCCCGATTTTAGAGTATGATGATAATTTGCAAACATCACACTTAGACTTAAAAACAAGCCGTTAAAGGGTGAAAACCCAAACCAGCCCCCAAACGACCACCTAGGAGGCACGGACACCTCGTACGCGACCAATGTAACTTGTAGGAACTGACCGCGTAGTCTCAGGTCTCCCGGTTTGAGAGTATGATGATAATTTGGAAAAATCACACTTAGACTTAAAAACAAGCTTTTAAAGGGTGAAAACCCTAACCAGCCCCCAAACAACCACGTAGGAGGCACAAACACCTCGCACGGGACCAGTGTAACTTGTAGGAACTGACTGAGTAGTCTCGGGTCTCCAGGTTTTAGAGTATGATGATAATTTTCAAAAAACACACTTAGACATAAAAATAAGCCGTTAAAGGGTGAAAACCCAAGCCAGCCACCAAACGACCCCATAGAAGGCATGGAGACCTCGCACAGGACCAATGTAACTTGTAGGAATGGATCGTGTAGTCTCGGGTCTCCCGATTTGAGAGTATGACGATAATTTGCAAAAATCACAATTAGACTTAAAAACAAGCCGTTAAAGGGTGAAAACAAAACCACCCCCAAAACGACCCCGTAGAAGGCACAAACACCTCGCACGGGACCAATGTAGCTTATAAGAACTGATCGTGTAGTCTCGGGTCTCCCGATTCTAGAGTTTGATGATAATTTGCAAAAATCACACTTAGACTTAAGAATATGTCGTTAAAGGGTGAAAACCCAAACCAGCCCCCAAACGACCCCGTAGGAGGCACGAACTCCTCGCACGGGACTATGTAACTTGTGTGAACTGACTGCGTAGTCCCGGGTCCCCTAATTTGAGAGTATGACGATAATTTGGAAAAATCACACTTAGATTTAAAAATAAGTCGTTAAAGGTTAAAAACCCAAACCAGCCCCCAAACGACCGCGTAGGAGGCATGAACATCTTGCACGGGACCAATGTAACTTGTAGAAACTAACCACGTAGTCCCGGGTCTCTTGATTTTAGAGTATGATGATAATTTGCAAAAATCACACTTAGACTTAAGGACAAGTTGTGAAAGGGTGAAAACCCAAACCAGACACCAAACAACCCCATAGAAGGCACGAACACCTCGAACGGGACCAATGTAACTTTTAAGAACTGACGGCGTAGTTTCGGGTCTCCCGATTTGAGAGTATGATGACAATTTGAAAAAATCACACTTAGACTCAAAAACAAGCCGTTAATGGGTGAAAACCCAAACCAGCCCCCAAACGACCCCGTAGGAGGCACAAACACCTCGCACGAGACCAATGTAACATGTAGGAACTGACCGTGTAGTCCCGATTTTAGAGTACGGTGATAATTTGAAAAAATCACACTTAGACTTAAAAACAAGCCTTGAAAGGGTGAAAACCCAAACCAACCCCCTAGGAGGCACGAACACCTCGTACGGGACCAATGTAACTTGTGGAACCTGACCACATAGTCTCGGGTCTCCCGGCTGGAGAGTATGATGATAATTTGCAAAAATAACACTTAAGACATAAAAATAATCCGTTAAAGGATGACAATCCAAACCAGCCCCCAAACGAACCCGTAGGAGGCAGAAACATCTCGAAGGGACCAATGTAACTTGTATGAACTGACCGCGTAGTCTCGGGTCTTCCGGTTTTAGAGTGTGATGATAATTTGGAAAAATCACACTTATATTTAAAAATAAACCGCTAAAGGATGAAAACCCAAACCAGTCCCCAAACGACCCCGTAGGATGCACAAACACCTTGTACGGGACCAATGTAACTTATAGGAACTAACCGTGTAGTCCCGGGTCTCCCGATTTTAGAGTATGATGATAATTTGCAAACATCACACTTAGACTTAAAAACAAGCCGTTAAAGGGTGAAAACCCAAACCAGCCCCCAAACGACCACCTAGGAGGCACGGACACCTCGTACGGGACCAATGTAACTTGTAGGAACTGACCGCGTAGTCTCGGGTCTCCCGGTTTGAGAGTATGATGATAATTTGGAAAAATCACACTTAGACTTAAAAACAAGCTGTTAAAGGGTGAAAACCCTAACCAGCCCCCAAACGACCACGTAGGAGGCACAAACACCTCGCACGGGACCAGTGTAACTTGTAGGAACTGACTGAGTAGTCTCGGGTCTCCAGGTTTTAGAGTATGATGATAATTTTCAAAAAACACACTTAGACATAAAAATAAGCCGTTAAAGGGTGAAAACCCAAGCCAACCACCAAACGACCCCATAGAAGGCATGGAGATCTCGCACAGGACCAATGTAACTTGTAGGAACCGATCGTGTAGTCTCGGGTCTCCCGGTTTGAGAGTATGACGATAATTTGCAAAAATCACAATTAGAATTAAAAACAAGCCGTTAAAAGGTGAAAACAAAACCACCCCCAAAACGACCTCGTAGAAGGCACAAACACCTCGCACGGGACCAATGTAGCTTATAAGAACTGATCGTGTAGTCTCGGGTCTCCCGATTCTAGAGTTTGATGATAATTTGCAAAAAAGACACTTAGACTTAAGAATATGTCGTTAAAGGGTGAAAACCCAAACCAGCCCCCAAACGACCCCGTAGGAGGCACGAACTCCTCGTACGGGACTAATGTAACTTGTGTGAACTGACTGCGTAGTCCCGGGTCCCCTAATTTGAGAGTATGACGATAATTTGGAAAAATCACACTTAGATTTAAAAATAAGTCGTTAAAGGTTCAAAACCCAAACCAGCCCCCAAACGACCGCGTAGGAGGCATGAACATCTTGCACGGGACCAATGTAACTTGTAGAAACTAACCACGTAGTCCTGGGTCTCTTGATTTTAGAGTATATTGATAATTTGCAAAAATCACACTTAGACTTAAGGACAAGTTGTGAAAGGGTGAAAACCCAAACCAGACACCAAACAACCCCATAGAAGGCACGAACACCTCGAACGGGACCAATGTAACTTTTAAGAACTGACGGCGTAGTTTCGGGTCTCTCGATTTGAGAGTATGATGACAATTTGAAAAAATCACACTTAGACTCAAAAACAAGCCGTTAATGGGTGAAAACCCAAACCAGCCCCCAAACGACCCCGTAGGAGGCACAAACACCTCGCACGGGACCAATGTAACAAGTAGGAACTGACCGTGTAGTCCCCGGTCTCCCGATTTTAGAGTACGGTGATAATTTGAAAAAATCACACTTAGACTTAAAAACAAGCCTTGAAAGGGTGAAAACCCAAACCAACCCCCTAGGAGGCACGAACACCTCGTACGGGACCAATGTAACTTGTGGGACCTGACCACATACTCTCGGGTCTCCCGGCTTGAGAGTATGATGATAATTTGCAAAAATAACACTTAAGACATAAAAACAATCTGTTAAAGGATGACAATCCAAACCAGCCCCCAAACGAACCCGTAGGAGGCACAAACATCTCGAAGGGACCAATGTAACTTGTATGAACTGACCGCGTAGTCTCGGGTCTTCCGGTTTTAGAGTGTGATGATAATTTGGAAAAATCACACTTATATTTAAAAATAAGCTGCTAAAGGATGAAAACCCAAACCAGTCCCCAAATGACCCCGTAGGATGCACAAACACCTCGCACGGGACCAATGTAACTTGTAGGAACTGAAGTGAAGTCCCAGGGCTCCCAGTTTTAGCGTATGATGATAATTCGCAAAAAGCACACTTAGACATAAAAACAAGCCGTTAAAGGGTGAAAACCCAAACTAGCCACCAAACGACCCCGTAGGAGGCACAAACACCTCGCACGGGACTAATGTAACTTGTAGGAATTGACCGAGTAGTCCCAGGTCTCCAGGATTTAGCTTATGATGATAATTTGCAAAAAGCACACTTAGACATAAAAGCAAGCCGTTAAAGGGTGAAAACCCAAAATAGCCACCAAACGACCCCATTGAAGGCACGAACACCTCGCACAGGAACAATGTCACTTGTAGGAACTGACCGCGTCGTCTCGGGTCTCCCGGTTTGAGAGTATGACGACAATTTGTAAAAATCACACTAAGACTTAAAAACAAGCCGTTAAAGGGTGAAAACCCAAACCAGCCCCCAAACGAACCCGTAGGAGACATAAACCCCTCGTACGGGACCAATGTAACTTGTAGGAACTGACCGTGTAGTCTCGGGTCTCTCGGTTTGAGAGTATGACGATAATTTACAAAAATCATATTTAGACTTAAAAACAAGCCGTCAAAGATTGAAAACCCTAGCTAGCCCCCAAACGACCACGTAGGAGGTACAAACACCTCGCACGGGCCCAATGTAACATGTAGGAATTGACCATGTAGTCTCGGTTCTCTCGATTTTAGAGTATGATGATAATTTGCAAAAATCACACTTAGACATAAAAACAAGCCGTTAAAGGTTCAAAACCCAAACTAGCCCCCAAACGACCCCGTAGGAGGCACAAACACCTCGCACAGGACCAGTGTAAATTATAGGAACTAAACGTGTAGTCCCGGGTGACCCGGTTTTAGAGTATGATGATAATTTGCAAAAAGCTCACTTAGACATAAAAATTAGTCGTTAAAGGGTTAAAACCCAAACCAGCCACCAAACGACCCCAAAAAAGTCCCAAACACCTCGCATGGGACCAATGTAACTTGTATGAACTGACCGCGTAGTCTCGGGTCTCCCAGTTTGAGAGTATGATGACAATTTGCATATATCACACTTAGACTTAAAAACAAGCCATTAAAGGGTGAAAACCCAAACCAGCTCCGAAATGACCCCGTAGGAGGCACACACACCTCGTACGGGACCAATGTAACTTTTAGGAACTGACCGTGTAGTCCCGGGTCTCCCGATTCTAGATTATTATGATAATTTGCAAAAATCACACTTAGACTTAAAATTTAGCCGTTAAAGAGTGAAAACCCAAACCAGCCCCCAAACGACCCCGCAGGAGGCACGAACACCTCGTACTCGACTAATGTAACTTGTAGAAACTGACTGTGTAGTCCCGGGTCTCCCAGTTTGAGAGTATGCCGATAATTTGGAAAAATCACACTTAGATTTAAAAATAAGCCGATAAAGGTTGAAAACCCAAACCCGCTCCCAAACGACCCCGTAGGAGGCATGGAAATCTTGCTCGGGACCAATGTAACTGATCATGTAGTCACGGGTCTCTCGATTTTAGAGTATGATGATAATTTGCAAAAATCACACTTAGACTTAAAAACAAGATGTTAAAGGGTGAAAACCCAAACCAGACACCAAACAACCCCATAGAAGGCACGAACACCTCGAACGGGACCAATGTAACTTGTAGGAACTGACGGCGTAGTTTCGGGTCTCTCGATTTGAGAGTATGATGACAATTTGAAAAAATCACACTTAGACTCAAAAACAAGCCGTTAATGGGTGAAAACCCAAACCAGACCCCAAACGACGACGTAGGAGGCACAAACACCTCGCACGGGACCAATGTAACATGTCGGAACTGACCGTGTTGTCCTAGGTCTCCCAATTTTAGAGTATGACAATAATTGGGAAAACTCGAACTTAGACTTAAAAACAAGCCGCTAAAGTGTGAAAACACCAACCAGCCCCCAAATGATCCCGCAGGGGGCACGAACATCTTGCGCGGGACCAATGTAACTTGTAGAAACTGATCGGATAGTCACGAGTCACCCAGTTTTAGAGTATGATGATAATTTGCAAAAATCACACTTAGACTTAAAAATAAGATGTTTAAGGGTGAAAACCAAAACCAACCACCAAACGACCCCATAGAAGGCACAAACACCTCGAACGGGACCAATGTAACTTATAGGAACTGACCGCGTAGTCTGGGGTCTCATGGTTTGAGAGTATGACAACAATTTGAAAAAATCACACTTAGACTTAAAAATGACCCGTTAAAGAGTGAGAACCAAAACCGACCCCCAAACGACCTCGTAGGAGGGACAAACACCTCGCACGGGACCAATGTATCCTTTAGGAACTGACTGTGTAGTCTTCGGTCTCCCGATTTGAGAGTATGATGATAATTTGAAAAAATCACACTTAGACTTAAAAACAAGCCGTGAAAGGGTGAAAACACAAACCAACCCCCTAGGAGGCATGAACAACTCGCATGGGACTAATGTAACTTGTAGGAACTGACCACATAGTCTTGGGTCTCCCGACTTGAGAGTATGATGATAATTTGCAAAAATAACACTTAAGACATAAAAACAATCCGTTAAAGGATGAAAACCCAAGCCAGCCCCCAAACTATCCCGTAGGAGGCACAAACACCTCGGACAGGACTAGGGTAGCGTGTAGGAACTGAACGTGTAGTCCCGGGTCTCTCGATTTTAGAGAATGATGATAATTTGCAAAAATCACACTTAGACTTTAAAACTAGCCGTTAAAGGGTGAAAACAGAAACCAACCACCAAACGACCCCATAGAAGGTAGAACACCTCGCACGGGACCAATGTAACTTGTAGGAACTGACCACGTAGTTTTAGGTCTCCCGGTTTGAGAGTATGACGACAATTTGCAAAAATCACACTTAGACTTAAAAATAAGCCGTTAAAGGGTGAAAACCCAAACCAGCCCCCAAACAACCCCGTAGGAGGCACAAACACCTTGCACGGGACCAATGTAACTTGTAGGAACTGACCGTGTAGTCCCGGTTTTAGAGTATGATGATACTTTGCAAAAAGCACACTTAGACATAAAAATAAGTCGTTAAAGGGTTAAAACCTAAACCAGCCACCAAACGACCCCATAGAAGGCACAAACACCTCGCACGGGACCAATGTAACTTGTATGAACTGATCGCGTAGTCTCGGGTCTCCCAGTTTGAGAGTATGTTGACAATTTTCTAATATCACACTTAGACATAAAAATAAGCCATTAAAGGGTGAAAACCCAAACCAGCCCCGAAATGACCCCGTAGGAGGCACAAACACCTCGCACGTGACCAATGTAACTTGTAGGAACTGACCATGTAGTCACAGGTCTCTCGATTTTAGTGTATGATGATAATTTATAAAAATCACCCTTAGACTTAAAAATAAGAAGTTAAAGGGTGAAAACCGAAACCAGCCACCAAACGACCCCATAGAAGGCACGAACACCTCGAACGGGACCAATGTAACTTGTAGGAACTAACCGTGTAGTCTCGGGTCTCCCGGTTTGAGAGTAAGACGACAATTTGCAAAAATCACACTTAGACTTAAAAACAAGCCGTTAAAGGATGAAAGCCCAAACCAGCCTCAAAATGACCCCGCAGGAGGCACGAACATCTTGCGCGGAACCAATGTAACTTGTAGAAATGGATCGCGTAGTCACGGGTCACCCAGTTTTAGAGTATGATGATAATTTGCAAAAATCACAGTTAGACTTAAAAACAAGATGTTTAAGGGTGAAAACTAAAACCAACCACCAAACGACCCCATAGAAGGCACGAACACCTCGAATGGGACCAATGTAACTTATAGGAACTGACCGCGTAGTCTGGGGCCTCTCGGTTTGAGAGTATGACGACAATTTGAAAAAATAACACTTAGACTTAAAAATAACCCGTTAAAGGGTGAAAACCAAAACCAACCCCCAAACGAGCCTATAGGAGGCACAAACACCTCGCACGGGACCAATGTAACTTGTAGGAACTGACTGTGTAGTCTTCGGTCTCCCGATTTTAGAGTATGATGATAATTTGAAAAATCAAACTTAGACTTAAAAACAAGCCGTGAAAGGGTGAAAACACAAACCAACCCCGTAGGAGACACGAACAACTCGCATGGGACCAATGTAACTTGTAGGAACTGACCAGATAGTCTCGGGTCTCCCAGCTTGAGAGTATGATGATAATTTGCAAAAATAACATTTAAGACTTAAAAACAATCCGTTAAAGGATGAAAACCCAAACTAGCCCCCAAACGAACCCGTAGGAGGCACAAACATCTAGAACGGTGCCAATGTAACTTGTAGGAACTGACCGCGTAGTCCCGGGACTCCCGGTTTTAGAATATGATGATAATTTGAAAAAATCACACTTAGACTTGAAAATAAGCCGTTAAAGGGTGAAAACACAAACTAGCCCCCAAACGACCCCGCAGGACGAACAAACACCTCGCACGGGACTAATGTAACTTGTAGAAACTGACTGCGTAGTCCCGGGTCTCCCGGTTTGAGAGTATGATCATAATTTGGGAAAATCACACTTAGATTTAAAAATAAGCCGTTAAAGGATGAAAACCCAAACCAAGCACCAAACGACCCCGTAGGAGGCACAAACCCCTCGCACGGGACCAATGTAACTTGTAGGAACTGACCGTGTAGTCCCGAGTCTCCCGGTTCTAGCGTATGTTGATAATTTGAAAAAATCACAGTTAGACTTAAAAATAAGCCGTTAATGGGTGAAAACACAAACCAATCCCAAAATGACCCCATAGGAGGCACAAACACCTCGCACGGGACCAACGTAACTTGCAGGAACTGATCGTGGAGTCCCGGGTCTCCCGATTCTAGAGTATGATGATAATTTGTAAAAATCACACTTAGACTTAAAAATAAGCTGTTAAAGGGTGAAAACCAAAACCATCCCCCAAACGACCCTATAGGAGGCACGAACACCTCGTACGGGACTAATGTAACTTGTAGGAACTGACTCCGTAGGGCTGGGCCTCCCAATTTGAGAGTATGATGGTAATTTGGAAAAATCACACTTAGATTTAAAAATAAGCCGTTAAAGGTTGAAAACCCAAACCAGCCCCCAAACGACCCCGTAGGAGGCACAAACAACTCGTACGGGAGCAATGTAACTTGTAGGAACTGACCGTGTAGTCCCGGGTCTCCCAATTTTAGAGTATGATGATAATTTGCAAAAATCTCAATTAGAGTTAAAAACAAGCCGCTAAAGGTGAAAACCACAACCAGCCCCCAAATGACCCCGCAGGAGGCACGAACATATTGCGTCGAACCAATGTAACATGTAGAAACTGACCGCGTAGTCACGGGTCACCCAGTTTTAGAGTATGATGATAATTTGAAAAAATCACAGTTAGACTTAAAAACAAGATGTTTAAGGGTGAAAACCCAAACTAGCCACAAACGACCCCATAGAAGGCACGAACACCTCGAACGGAACCAATGTAACTTGTAGGAACTGACCGCGTAGTCTGGGGTCTCTCAGTTTGAGAGTATGACGACAATTTGAAAAAATCACACTTAGACTTAAAAATAAGCCGTTAAAGGGTGAAAACCAAAAACAGCCCCCAAACGACCCCGTATGAGGCACAAACACCTTGCACGGGACCAATGTAACTTGTAGGGACTAACCGTGTAGTCCTCGGTCGCTCGATATTAGAGTATGATGATAATGTGAAAAAATCAGACTTAGAATGAAAAATAAGCCCTGAAAGGGTGAAACCCAAACCAACCCCCTAGGAGGCACGAACACCTCGCACGGGACCAATGTAACTTGTAGGAACTGATCACATAGTCTCGGGTCTTCCGGCTTCAGAGTATGACGATAATTTGCAAAAATAACACTTAATACTTAAAAACAATTCGTTAAAGGATGACAACCCAAACCAGCCCCAAAATGAACCCGTAGGAGGCACGAACATCTCGAACGGGACCAATGTAACTTGTGGGAACTGACCGCGTAGTCCCGGGTCTCCCGGTTTTAGAGTATGATGATAATTTGAAGAAATCACACTTAGACTTAAAAATAAGCCGTTAAAAGGTGAAAACCGAAACGACTCCGTAGGTGGCACAAACACCTCGCACGGGACTAATGTAACTTTTAGGAACTGACTGCGTAGTTCGGGTATCCCGGTTTGAGAGTATGACGATAAATTGGAAAAATCACACTTAGATTTAAAAATAAGCCGTTAAAGGATGAAAACCCAAACTAGTCCACAAATGACCCCGTAGGAGGCAGAAACACCTCGCACGGGACCAATGTAACTTGTAGAAACTGACCGTGTAGTCTCGGGTCTCCCGATTTGAGAGTATGATCATAATTTGCAAAAATCACACTTAGACTTAAAAACAAGCCGTTAAAGTTTGAAAACCCTAGCCAGCCCCCAAACGACCATGTACGAGGCACAAACACCGCGCACGGGACCAATGTAACATGTAGGAACTGACCGTGTAGTCTCGGTTCTCCCGATTTTAGAGTATGATGATAATTTGCAAAAATCACACTATGACATAAAATCAAGTCGTTAAAGGGTGAAAACCCAAACTAGCCCCCAAACGACCCCGTAGGAGGCACAAACACCTCGCATAGTACCAATGTAACTTGTAGGAACTGAACGTGTAGTCTCGGGTCTCCCGATTTTGGGGAATGATGATAATTTGCAAAAATCACACTTAGACTTTAAAATAAGTCGTTAAAGGGTGAAAACATAAACCAGCCACCAAACGACCCCATAGAAGGTAGAACACCTCGCATGGGACCAATGTAACTTGTAGGAACTGATCGCGTAGTTTCAGGTCTCCCGGTTTGAGAGTATTACGACAATTTGCAAAAATCACACTTAGACTTAAAAATTAGTCGTTAAAGGGTGAAAACCAAAACCAGCCCCCAAATAACCCCGTAGGAGGCACGAACATATTACGCGGGACCAATGTAACTTGTAGAAACTGATCGCGTAGTCATTTGTAAACCAGTTTTAGGGTATGATGATAATTTGAAAAAATCACACTTAGACTTAAAAACAAGATGTTTAAGGGTGAAAACCCAAACCAGCCACCAAACAACCCTGTAGGAGGCACAAACACCACGCACCAGACCAATGTAACTTGTAGGAACTGACCGTGTAGTCCCGGTTTTAGAGTATGATGATAATTTCAAAAAGCACACTTAGACATAAAAATAAGTCGTTAAAGGGTTAAACCCAAACCAGCCACCAAACGACCCCATAGAAGGCACAAACACTTCGCACGGGACCAATGTAACTTGTATGAACTGATCGCGTAGTCTCGAGTCTCCCAGTTTGAGAGTATGATGACAATTTGCAAATATCACACTTAGACTTAAAAATAAGCCATTAAAGGGTGAAAACCCAAACCAGCCCCGAAATGACCCCGTAGGAGGCACAAACACCTCGCACGGCACCAATGTAACTTGTAGGAACTGACCGTGTAGTCCCGGGTCTCCTAATTTTGGAGTATGATTATAATTTGCAAAAATCACACTTAGACTTAAAAATTAGCCGTTAAAGGGTGAAAACCCAAACCAGCCCCTAAACGACCCCGTAGGAGGCACGCACACCTCGTGCGGGACTAATGTAACTTGTAGGAACTGACTGCGTAGTCCTGGGCCTCCCAATTTGAGAGTATGATGATAATTTAGAAAAAATCACACTAAGTTTTAAAAATAAGCCATTAAAGGTTGAAAACCCAAAGCAGCCCCCAAACGACCCCTTAGGAGGCACAAACAACTCGCACGGGAGCAATGAAACTTGTAGGAACTGACCGTGTAGTCCTGGGTCTCCCAATTTTAGAGTATGATGATAATTTGCAAAAATATCAATTAGACTTAAAAAAAAACCCGCTAAAGGTGAAAACCCCAACCAACCCCCAAATGACCCCACAGGAGGCATGAACATATTGCGTGGGACCAATGTAACTTGTAGAAACTGACCGCGTAGTCACCGGTCACCCCGTTATAGAGTATGATGATAATTTGAAACAATCACACTTAGACTTAAAAACAAGATGTTTAAGGGTGAAAACCCAAAACAACCACCAAAAGACCCCATAGAAGGCACGAACACCTCGAACGGGACCAATGTAACTTATAGGAACCGACCGCGTAGTCTGGGGTCTCTCGGTTTGAGAGTATGATGACAATTTGAAAAAATCATACTTAGACTTAAAAATAACCCGTTAAAGGGTGAAAACCAAAACCAACCCCCAAACGACCCCGTAGGAGGCACAAACACCTCGCACGGGACCAATGTAACTTGTAGGGACTAATTGTGTAGTCCTCGGTCTCTTGATTTTAGAGTATGATGATAATTTGAAAAAATCAGACTTAGACTGAAAAATAATCCCTGAAAGGGTGAAAACCCAAACCAACCCCCTAGGAGGCACGAACGCCTCGCACGGGACAAATGTAACTTGTAGGAACTGATCACATAGTCTCGGGTCTCCCGGCTTCAGAGTATGACGATAATTTGCAAAAATAACACTTAATACTTAAAAACAATCCGTTAAAGGATGACAACCCAAACCAGCCCCCAAACGAACCGGTAGGAGGCAAAAACATCTCGAACGGGACCAATGTAACTTGTTGGAACTGACCGCGTAGTCCCGTGTCTCTCGGTTTTAGAGTATGATGATAATTTGAAAAAATCACACTTAGACTTAAAAACAATCCGTTAAAGGGTGAAAATCGAAACGACTCCGTAGGTGGCACAAACACCTCGCACGGGACTAATGTAACTTGTAGGAACTGACTGCGTAGTTCGGGTCTCCCGGGTTGAGAGTATGATGATAAATTGGAAAAATCACACTTAGATTTAAAAATAAGCCGTTAAAGGATGAAAACCCAAACTACTCCCCAAATGACCCCGTAGGAGGCAAAAACACCTCGCACGGGACCAATGTAACTTGTAGTAACTGACCGTGTAGTCTAGGGTCTCCCGGTTTGAGAGCATGACGATAATTTGCAAAAATCACACTTAGACTTAAAAATAAGCCGTTAAAGGTTGAAAACCCTAGCCAGCCCCTAAACGACCACGTAGGAGGCACAAACACCTCCCACGGGACCAATGTAACATGTAGGAACTGACCGTGTAGTCTCGGTTCTCTCGATTTTGGAGAATGATGATAATTTGTAAAAATCACACTAAGACTTAAAAACAAGATGTTTAAGGGTGAAAACCCAAACCAGCCCCCAAACGACCCCATAGAAGGCACGAACACCTCGAACGGAACCAATGTAACTTGTAGGAACTGACCGCGTAGTCTGGGGTCTCTCAGTTTGAGAGTATGACGACAATTTGCAAAAATCACACTTGGACTTAAAAATAAGCCGTTAAAGGGAGAAAACCAAAAACAGCCCCCAAACGACCCCGTAGGAGGCACAAACACCTCGCACGGGACCAATGTAACTTGTAGGGACTAATTGTGTAGTCCTCGGTCTCTCGATTTTGGAGTATGATGATAATTTGGAAAAATCAGACTTAGACTGAAAAATACGCCCTGAAAGGGTGAAAGCCCAAACCAACCCCCGAGGAGGCACGAACACCTCGCACGGGACCAATGTAACTTCTAGGAACTGATCATATAGTCTCGGGTCTCCCGGCTTCAGAGTATGACGATAATTTGCAAAAATAACACTAAATACTTAAAAACAATCCATTAAAGGACGACAACCCAAAACAACCCCCAAACAAACCCGTAGGAGGCACAAACATCTCGAACGGGACCAATGTAACTTCTTGGAACTGACCGCGTAGTCCCGGGTCTCTCGGTTTTAGAGTATGATGATAATTTGAAATAATCACACTTAGACTTAAAAACAAGCCGTTAAAGGGTGAAAACCGAAACAACTCCGTAGGTGGCACAAACACCTCGCACGGGACTAATGTAACATGTAGGAACTGACTGCGTAGTCCGAGTCTCCCGGTTTGAGAGTATGACGATAAATTGGAAAAATCACACTTAGATTTAAAAATAAGCCATTAAAGGATGAAAACCCAAACCACTCCCCAAATGACCCCGTAGGAGGCAGAAACACCTCGCACGGGAACAATGTAACTTGTAGGAACTGACCGTGTAGTCTCGGGTCTCCTGGTTTGAGAGTATGATGATAATTTGCAAAAATCACACTTAGACTTAAAATTAAGCCGTTAAAGGCTGAAAACCCAAACCAGCCCCTAAATGACCACGTAGGAGGCACAAACACCTCCCACGGGACCAATGTAACATGTAGGAACTGACCGTGTAGTCTCGGTTCTCCCAATTTTGGAGAATGATGATAATTTGTAAAAATCACACTTAGACTTAAAAACAAGATGTTTAAGGGTGAAAACACAAACCAGCCACCAAACGACCCCATAGAAGGCACGAACACCTCGAACGGAACCAATGTAACTCGTAGGAACTGACCGCGTAGTCTGGGGTCTCTCAGTTTGAGAGTATGACGACAATTTGCAAAAAATACACTTAGACATCAAAACAAGTCGTTAAAGGGTGAAAACCCAAACTAGACCCCAAATGACCCCGTAGGAGGCACAAACACCTCGCACAGGACCAATGTAACTTGTAGGAACTGAACATGTAGTCTCGGGTCTCCCGATTTTGGAGAGTGATGATAATTTGCAAAAATCACACTTAGACTTTAAAATAAGCCGTTAAAGGGTGAAAACACAAACCAGCCACCAAACGACCCCATAGAAGGTAGAACACCTGGCACGGGACCAATGTAACTTGTAGGAACTGATCGCGTAATTTCAGGTCTCCCGGTTTGAGAGTATGACGACAAGTTCTAAAAATCACACTTAGACTTAAAAATAAGCCGTTAAAGGGTGAAAACACAATCCAACGCCCAAACAACCCCGTAGGAGGCACGAACATATTGCGCGGGACCAATGTAACTTGTAGAAACTGACCGCGTAGTCACGTGTCAACCAGTTTTAGAGTATGATGATAATTTGAAAAAATCACACTTAGACTTAAAAACAAGATGTTTAAGGGTGAAAACCCAATCCAGCCACCAAACAACCCTGTAGGAGGCACAAACACCTCGCACGGGACCAATGTAACTTGTAGGAACTGACCGTGTAGTCCCGATTTTAGAGTATGATGATAATTTGCAAAAAGCACACTTAGACATAAAAATAAGTCATTAAAGGGTTAAAACCCAAACCAGCCACCAAACGACCCCATAGAAGGCACAAACACCTCGCACGGGACCAATGTAACTTGTATGAACTGATCGCGTAGTCTCGGGTCTCCCAGCTTGAGAGTATGACGACAATTTGCAAATATCACACTTAGACTTAAAAATAAGCCATTAAAGGGTGAAAACCCAAACCAGCCCCAAAATGACCCCGTAGGAGGCACAAACACCTCGCACGGGACCAATGTAACTTGTAGGAACTGACCTTGTAGTCCCGGGTCTCCTAATTTTGGAGTATGATGATAATTTGAAAAAATCACACTTTGACTTAAAAACAAGCCGTTAAAGGGTGAAAACCGAAACGACTCCGTAGGTGGCACAAACACCTCGCACGGGACTAATGTAACTTGTAGGAACTGACAGCGTAGTCCGGGTCTCCCGGTTTGAGAGTATGACGATAAATTGGAAAAATCACACTTAGATTTTAAAATAAGCCCTTAAAGGATGAAAACCCAAACCACTCCCCAAATGACCCCGTAGGAGGCAGAAACACCTCGCACGGGACCAATGTAACTTGTAGGAATTGACCGTGTAGTCTCGGGTCTCCCGGTTTGAGAGTATGACGATAATTTGCAAAAATCACACTTAGACTTAAAAACAAGCCGTTAAAGGTTGAAAACCCTAGCCAGCCCCTAAACGACCACGTAGGAGGCACAAACACCTCCCACGGGACCAATGTAACATGTAGGAACTAACCGTGTAGTCTCGGTTCTCCCGATTTTGGAGAATGATGATAATTTGTAAAAATCACACTTAGACTTAAAAACAAGATGTTTAAGGGTGAAAACACAAACCAGCCACCAAACGACCCCATAGAAGGCACGAACACCTCGAACGGAACCAATGTAACTCGTAGGAACTGACCGCGTAGTCTGGGGTCTCTCAGTTTGAGAGTATGACGACAATTTGCAAAAAATCACACTTAGACATAAAAACAAGTCGTTAAAGGGTGAAAACCCAAACTAGCCCCCAAACGACCCCGTAGGAGGCACAAACACCTCGCACAGGACCAATGTAACTTGTAGGAACAGAACATGTAGTCTCGGGTCTCCCGATTTTGGACAATGATGATAATTTGCAAAAATCAGACTTAGACTTTAAAATAAGCCGTTAAAGGGTGAAAACACAAACCAGCTACCAAATGACCCCATAGAAGGTAGAACAGCTGGCACGGGACCAATGTAACTTGTAGGAACTGATCGCATAGTTTCAAGTCTCCCGGTTTGAGAGTATGATGACAATTTGCAAAAATCACACTTAGACTTAAAAATAAGCCGTTAAAGGGTGAAAATAAAAATCAGACCCCAAACAACCCCGTAGGAGGCACGAACATATTACGCGGGACCAATGTAACTTGTAGAAACTGACCGCGTAGTCACGGGTCACCCAGTTTAAGAGTATGATGATAATTTGAAAAAATCACACTTATACTTAAAAACAAGATGTTTAAGGGTGAAAACCCAAACTAGCCACCAACCAAACCTGTAGGAGGCACAAACACCTCGCACGGGACCAATGTAACTTGTAGGAACTGACCGTGTAGTCCCGGTTTTAGAGTATGATGATAATTTGCAAAAAGCACACTTAGACATAAAAATAAGTCGTTAAAGGGTTAAAACCCAAACGAGGCACCAAACGACCCCATAAAAAGCACAAACACCTCGCACGGGACCAATGTAACTTGTATGAACTAATCGCGTAGTCTCGGGTCTCCTAACTTGAGAGTATGACGACAATTTGCAAATATCACACTTATACTTAAAAATAAGCCATTAAATGGGTGAAAACCCAAACCAGCCCCGAAATGACCCCGTAGGAGGCACAAACACCTCGCACGGGACCAATGTGACTTGTAGGAACTGACCGTGTAGTCCCGGGTCTCCTAATTTTGGAGTATGATGATAATTTGCAAAAATCACACTTAGACTTAAAAATTAGCCGTTAAAGGGTGAAAACCTAAACCAGTCCCTAAACGACCCCGTAGGAGGCACGAACACCTCATACGGGACTAATGTAACTTGTAGGAACTGACTGCGTAGTCCTCGGCCTCCCAATTTGAGAGTATGATGATAATTTGGAAAAATAACACTTAGATTTAAAAATAAGCGATTAAAGGTTGAAAACCCAAACCAACCCCCAAACGACCCCGTAGGAGGTACAAACAACTCGCACGGGAGCAATGTAACTTGTAGGAACTGACCGTGTAGTCCCGGGTCTCCCAATTTTAGAGTATGACGAAAATTTGCAAAAATCACACTTAGACTTAAAAATAAGCCGTTAAAGGGTGAAAACCAAAACCAGCCCCCAAAGAACCCCGTAGGAGGCACGAACATATTGCGCGGGACCAATGTAACTTGTAGAAACTGACCTCGTAGTCACGGGTCACCCAGTTTAAGAGTATGATGAAAATTTGAAAAAATCACACTTAGACTTAAAAACAAGATGTTTAAGGGTGAAAACCCAAACCAGCCACCAAACAACCCTGTAGGAGGCACAAACACCTCGCACGGGACCAATGTAACTTGTTGGAACTGACCGTGTAGTCCCGATTTTAGAGTATGATGATAATTTGCAAAAAGCACACTTAGACATAAAAATAAGTCGTTAAAGGGTTAAAACCCAAACCAGCCACCAAACGACCCCATAGAAGGCAGAAACACCTCGCACGGGACCAATGTAACTTGTATGAACTGATCGCATAGTCTCGGGTCTCCCAGCTTGAGAGTATGATGACAATTTGCAAATATCACACTTAGACTTAAAAATAAGCCATTAAAGGGTGAAAACCCAAACCAGCCCCGAAATGGCCCCGTAGGAGGCACAAACACCTCGCACGGGACCAATGTAACTTGTAGGAACTGACCGTGTAGTCCCGGGTCTCCTAATTTTGGAGTATGATGATAATTTGCAAAAATCACACTTAGACTTAAACATTAACCGTTAAAGGGTCAAAACCCAAACCAGCCCCTAAACGACCACGTAGGAGGCACGAACACCTCGTACGGGACTAATGTAACTTGTAGGAACTGACTGCGTAGTCCTGGGCCTCCCAATTTGAGAGTATGATGATAATTTGAATAGATCTCACTTAGATTTAAAAATAAGCCAGTAAAGGTTGAAAACCCAAACCAGCCGCCAAACGACCCCGTAGGAGGCACGAACAACTCGCACGGGAGCAATGTAACTTGTAGGAACTGACCGTGTAGTCCCGGGTCTCCCAATTTTAGAGTATGATGATAATTTGCAAAAATCTCAATTAGACTTATAAACAAACCGCTAAAGGTGAAAACCCCAACCAGCCCCCAAATGACCCCGCAGGAGGCACGAACATATTGCGTGGGACCAATGTAACTTGTAGAAACTGACCGCGTAGTCAAGGGTCACCCAGTTTTAGAGTATGATGATAATTTGAAAAAATCACATTTAGACTTAAAAACAAGATGTTTAAGGGTGAAAACCCAAACCAACCACCAATACACCCCATAGAAGGCACGAACACCTCGAACGGGACCAATGTAACTTATAGGAACAGACCGCGTACTCTGGGGTCTCTCGGTTTGAGAGTATGACGATAATTTGAAAAAATCACACTTAGACTTAAAATTACCCCGTTAAAGGGTGAAAACCAAAAACAACCCCCAAAACGACCCCGTAGGAGGCACAAACACCTCGCACGGGACCAATGTAACTTGTAGGGACTAACTGTGTAGTCCTCGGTCTCTCGATTTTAGAGTATGATGATAATTTGAAAAAATCAGACTTAGACTGAAAAATAAGCCTTGAAAGGGTGAAAACCCAAACCAACAACCTAGGAGGCACGAACACCTCGCACGGGACCAATGTAACTTGTAGGAACTGATCACATAGTCTCGGGTCTCCCGGCTTCAGAGTATGACGATAATTTGCAAAAATAACACTTAATACTTAAAAACAATCCGTTAAAGGATGACAACCCAAACCAGCCCCCAAACAAACCCGTAGGAGGCGCAAACATCTTCAACGGGACCAATGTAACTTGTTGGAACTGATCGCGTAGTCCCGGGTCTCCCGCTTTTAGAGTATGATGATAATTTGAAAAAATCACACCTAGACTTAAAAACAAGCCGTTAAAGGGTGAAAACCGAAACGACTCCGTAGGTGGAACAAACACCTCGCACGGGACTAATGTAACTTTTAGGAACTGACTGCGTAGTCTGGGTCTCCCAGTTTGAGAGTATGACGATAAATTGGAAAAATCACACATAGAATTAAAAATAAGCCATTAAAGGATGAAAACCCAAACCACTCCCCAAATGACCCCGTAGGAGGCAGAAATACCTCGCACGGGACCAATGTAACTTGTAGGAATTGACCGGGTAGTCTCGGGTCTCCCGATTTGAGAGTATGCCGATAATTTGCAAAAATCACACTTAGACTTAAAAACAAGCCGTTAAAGATTGAAAACCCTAGCCAGCCCCTAAACGACCACGTAGGAGGCACAAACACCTCCCACGGGACCAATGTAACATGTAGGAACTAACCGTGTAGTCTCGGTTCTCCCGATTTTGGAGAATGATGATAATTTGTAAAAATCACACTTAGACTTAAAAACAAGATGTTTAAGGGTGAAAACACAAACCAGCAACCAAACGACCCCATAGAAGGCCCGAACACCTCGAACGGAACCAATGTAACTCGTAGGAACTGACCGCGTAGTCTGGGGTCTCTCAGTTTGAGAGTATGACGACAATTTGCAAAAAATCACACTTAGACATAAAAACAAGTCGTTAAAGGGTGAAAACCCAAACTAGCCCCCAAACGACCCCGTAGGAGGCACAAACACCTCGCACAGGACCAATGTAACTTGTAGGAACAGAACATGTAGTCTCGGGTCTCCCGATTTTGGAGAATGATGATAATTTGTAAAAATCAGACTTAGACTTTAAAATAAGCCGTTAAAGGGTGAAAACACAAACCAGCCACCGAACGACCCCATAGAAGGTAGAACAGCTGGCACGGGACCAATGTAACTTGTAGGAACTGATCGCATAGTTTCAGGTCTCCCGGTTTGAGAGTATGATGACAATTTGCAGAAATCACACTTAGACTTAAAAATAAGCCGTTAAAGGGTGAAAACCAAAACCAGACCCCAAACAACCCCGTAGGAGGCACGAACATATTACGCGGGACCAATGTAACTTGTAGAAACTGACCGCGTAGTCACGGGTCACCCAGTTTAAGAGTATGATGATAATTTGAAAAAATCACACTTAGACTTAAAAACAAGATGTTTAAGGGTGAAAACCCAAACCAGCCACCAACCAAACCTGTAGGAGGCACAAACACCTCGCACGGGACCAATGTAACTTGTAGGAACTGACCGTGTAGTCCCGGTTTTAGAGTATGATGATAATTTGCAAAAAGCACACTTAGACATAAAAATAAGTCGTTAAAGGTTTAAAACCCAAACCAGGCACCAAACGACCCCATAGAAGGCACAAACACCTCGCACGGGACCAATGTAACTTGTATGAACTAATCGCGTAGTCTCGGGTCTCCCAACTTGAGAGTATGACGACAATTTGCAAATATCACACTTAGACTTAAAAATAACCCATTAAATGGGTGAAAACCCAAACCAGCCCCGAAATGACCCCGTAGGAGGCACAAACACCTCGCACGGGACCAATGTAACTTGTAGGAACTGACCGTGTAGTCCCGGGTCTCTTAATTTTGGAGTATGATGATAATTTGCAAAAATCACACTTAGACTTAAAAATTAGCCGTTAAAGGGTGAAAACCTAAACCAGCCCCTAAACGACCCCGTAGGAGGCACGAAGACCTCATACGGGACTAATGTAACTTGTAGGAACGGACTGCGTAGTCCTGGGCCTCCCAATTTGAGAGTATGATGATAATTTGGAAAAATAACACTTGGATTTAAAAAATAAGCCATTAAAGGTTGAAAACCCAAACCAACCCCCAAACGACCCCGTAGGAGGCACAAACAACTCGCACGGGAGCAATGTAACTTGTAGGAACTGACCGTGTAGTCCCGGGTCTCCCAATTTTAGAGTATGACGAAAATTTGCAAAAACCACACTTAGACTTAAAAATAAGCCGTTAAAGGGTGAAAACCAAAACCAGCCCCCAAAGAACCCCGTAGGAGGCACGAACATATTGCGCTGGACCAATGTAACTTGTAGAAACTGACCGCGTAGTCACGGGTCACCCAGTTTAAGAGTATGATGAAAATTTGAAAAAATCACACTTAGACTTAAAAACAAGATGTTTAAGGGTGAAAACCCAAACCAGCCACCAAACAACCCTGTAGGAGGCACAAACACCTCCCACGGGACCAATGTAACTTGTTGGAACTGACCCTGTAGTCCTGATTTTAGAGTATGATGATAATTTGCAAAAAGCACACTTAGACATAAAAATAAGTCGTTAAAGGGTTAAAACCCAAACCAGCCACCAAACGACCCCATAGAAGGCACAAACACCTCGCACGGGACCGATGTAACTTGTATGAACTGATCGCGTAGTCTCGGGTCTCCCAGCTTGAGAGTATGATGACAATTTGCAAATATCACACTTAGACTTAAAAATAAGCCATTAAAGGGTGAAAACCCAAACCAGCCCCGAAATGACCCCGTAAGAGGCAGAAACACCTCGCACGGGACCAATGTAACTTGTAGGAACTGACTGTGTAGTCTCGGGTCTCCCGGTTTGAGAGTATGACGATAATTTGCAAAAATCACACTTAGACTTAAAAACAAGCCGTTAAAGGTTGAAAACCCTAGCCAGCCCCTAAACGACCACGTAGGAGGCACAAACACCTCCCACGGGACCAATGTAACATGTAGGAACTACCCGTGTAGTCTCGGTTCTCCCGATTTTGGAGAATGATGATAATTTGTAAAAATCACACTTAGACTTAAAAACAGGATGTTTAAGGGTGAAAACACAAACCAGCCACCAAACGACCCCATAGAAGGCACGAACACCTCAAACGGAACCAATGTAACTTGTAGGAACTGACCGCATAGTCTGAGGTCTTTAGTGTGAGAGTATGACGAAAATTTGCAAAAATCACACTTAGACATAAAAATAAGTCATTAAAGGGTGAAAACCCAAACTAACCCCCAAACGACCCCGTAGGAGGCACAAACACCTCGCACAGGACCAATGTAACTTGTAGGAACTGAACGTGTAGTCTCGGATCTCCCGATTTTGGAGAATGATGATAATTTGCAAAAATCACACTTAGACTTTAAAATAAGCCGTTAAAGGGTGAAAACACAAACCAGCCACAAAACGACCCCATAGAAGGTAGAACACCTCGCACGGGACCAATGTAACTTGTAGGAACTGATCCCGTAGTTTCAGGTCTCCCAATTTGAGAGTATGACGACAATTTGCAAAAATCACACTTAGACTTAAAAAAAAGCCGTTAAAGGGTGAAAACCAAAACCAACCCCCAAACAACCCCGTAGGAGGCACGAACATATTGCGCGGGACCAATGTAACTTGTAGAAGCTGACCGCGTAGTCACGGGTCACCCAGTTTTAGAGTAAGATGATAATTTGAAAAAATCATACTTAGACTTAAAAACAAGATGTTTAAGGGTGAAAACCCAAACCAACCACCAAACAACCCTGTAGGAGGCACAAACACCTCGCACGGGACCAATGTAACTTGTAGGAACTGACCGTGTAGTCCCGGTTTTAGAGTATGATGATAATTTGCAAAAAGCACACTTAGACATAAAAATAAGTCGTTAAAGGGTTAAAACCCAAACAAGCCACCAAACGACCCCATAGAAGGCACAAACACCTCGCACGGGACCAATGTAACTTGTATGAACTGATCGCGTAGTCTCGGGTCTCCCAGTTTGAGAGTATGATGACAATTTGCAAATATCACACTTAGACTTAAAATAAGCCATTAAAGGGTGAAAACCCAAACCAGCCCCGAAATGACCCCGTAAGAGGTAGAAACACCTCGCACGGGACCAATGTAACTTGTAGGAACTGACTGTGTAGTCTCGGGTCTCCCGGTTTGAGAGTATGACGATAATTTGCAAAAATCACACTTAGACTTAAAAACAAGCCGTTAAAGGTTGAAAACCCTAGCCAGCCCCTAAACGACCACGTAGGAGGCACAAACACCTCCCACGGGACCAATGTAACATGTAGGAACTGCCCGTGTAGTCTCGGTTCTCCCGATTTTGGAGAATGATGATAATTTGTAAAAATCACACTTAGACTTAAAAACAGGATGTTTAAGGGTGAAAACACAAACCAGCCACCAAACGACCCCATAGAAGGCACGAACACCTCAAACGGAACCAATGTAACTTGTAGGAACTGACCGCATAGTCTGGGGTCTTTAGTGTGAGAGTATGACGAAAATTTGCAAAAATCACACTTAGACATAAAAATAAGTCATTAAAGGGTGAAAACCCAAACTAACCCCCAAACGACCCCGTAGGAGGCACAAACACCTCGCACAGGACCAATGTAACTTGTAGGAAATGAACGTGTAGTCTCGGGTCTCCCGATTTTGGAGAATGATGATAATTTGCAAAAATCACACTTAGACTTTAAAATAAGCCGTTAAAGGGTGAAAACACAAACCAGCCACAAAACGACCCCATAGAAGGTAGAACACCTCGCACGGGACCAATGTAACTTGTAGGAACTGATCCCGTAGTTACAGGTCTCCCAATTTGGGAGTCTGACGACAATTTGCAAAATCACACTTAGACTTAAAAATAAGTCGTTAAAGGGTGAAAACCAAAACAAGCCCCCAAACAACCCCGTAGGAGGCACGAACATATTGCGCGGGACCAATGTAACTTGTAGAAACTGACCGCGTAGTCACGCGTCCCCCAGTTTTAGAGTAAGATGATAATTTGAAAAAATCATACTTAGACTTAAAAACAAGATGTTTAAGGGTGAAAACCCAAACCAACCACCAAACAACCCTGTAGGAGGCACAAACACCTCGCACGGGACCAATGTAACTTGTAGGAACTGACCGTGTAGTCCCGGTTTTAGAGTATGATGATAATTTGCAAAAAGCACACTTAGACATAAAAATAAGTCGTTAAAGGGTTAAAACCCAAACCAGCCACCAAACGACTCCATAGAAGGCACAAATACCTCGCACGGGACTAATCTAACTTGTATGAACTGATCGCGTAGTCTCGGGTCTCCCAGTTTGAGAGTATAATGACAATTTGCAAATATCACACTTAGACTTAAAAATAAGCCATTAAAGGGTGAAAACCCAAACCAGCCCCGAAATGACCCCGTAAGTGGAAGAAACACCTCGCACGGGACCAATGTAACTTGTAGGAACTGATTGTGTAGTCTCGGGTCTCCCGGTTTGAGAGTATGACGATAATTTGCAAAAATCACACTTAGACTTAAAAACAAGCCGTTAAAGGTTGAAAACCCTAGCCAGCCCCTAAACGACCACGTAGGAGGCACAAACACCTCCCACGGGACCAATGTAACATGTAGGAACTGCCCGTGTAGTCTCGGTTCTCCCGATTTTGGAGAATGATGATAATTTGTAAAAATCACACTTAGACTTAAAAACAGGATGTTTAAGGGTGAAAACACAAACCAGCCACCAAACGACCCCATAGAAGGCACGAACACCTCAAACGGAACCAATGTAACTTGTAGGAACTGACCGCATAGTCTGGGGTCTTTAGTGTGAGAGTATGATGAAAATTTGCAAAAATCACACTTAGACATAAAAATAAGTCATTAAAGGGTGAAAACCCAAACTAACCCCCAAACGACCCCGTAGGAGGCACAAACACCTCGCACAGGACCAATGTAACTTGTAGGAAATGAACGTGTAGTCTCGGGTCTCCCGATTTTGGAGAATGATGATAATTTGCAAAAATCACACTTAGACTTTAAAATAAGCCGTTAAAGGGTGAAAACACAAACCAGCCACAAAACGACCCCATAGAAGGTAGAACACCTCGCACGGGACCAATGTAACTTGTAGGAACTGATCCCGTAGTTACAGGTCTCCCAATTTGGGAGTCTGACGACAATTTGCAAAATCACACTTAGACTTAAAAATAAGTCGTTAAAGGGTGAAAACCAAAACAAGCCCCCAAACAACCCCGTAGGAGGCACGAACATATTGCGCGGGACCAATGTAACTTGTAGAAACTGACCGCGTAGTCACGCGTCACCCAGTTTTAGAGTAAGATGATAATTTGAAAAAATCATACTTAGACTTAAAAACAAGATGTTTAAGGGTGAAAACCCAAACCAACCACCAAACAACCCTGTAGGAGGCACAAACACCTCGCACGGGACCAATGTAACTTGTAGGAACTGACCGTGTAGTCCCGGTTTTAGAATATGATGATAATTTGCAAAAAGCACACTTAGACATAAAAATAAGTCGTTAAAGGGTTAAAACCCAAACCAGCCACCAAACGACCCCATAGAAGGCACAAATACCTCGCACGGGACTAATGTAACTTGTATGAACTGATCGCGTAGTCTCGGGTCTCCCAGTTTGAGAGTATGATGACAATTTGCAAATATCACACTCAGACTTAAAAATAAGCCATTAAAGGGTGAAAACCCAAACCAGCCCCGAAATGACCCCGTAAGTGGAAGAAACACCTCGCACGGGACCAATGTAACTTGTAGGCACTGACTGTGTAGTCTCGGGTCTCCCGGTTTGAGAGTATGACGATAATTTGCAAAAATCACACTTAGACTTAAAAACAAGCCGTTAAAGGTTGAAAACCCTAGCCAGCCCCTAAACGACCACGTAGGAGGCACAAACACCTCCCACGGGACCAATGTAACATGTAGGAACTGCCCGTGTAGTCTCGGTTCTCCCGATTTTGGAGAATGATGATAATTTGTAAAAATCACACTTAGACTTAAAAACAGGATGTTTAAGGGTGAAAACACAAACCAGCCACCAAACGACCCCATAGAAGGCACGAACACCTCAAACGGAACCAATGTAACTTGTAGGAACTGACCGCGTAGTCTGGGGTCTCTTAGTGTGAGAGTATGACGAAAATTTGCAAAAATCACACTTTGACATAAAAATAAGTCATTAAAGGGTGAAAACCCAAACTAACCCCCAAACGACCCCGTAGGAGGCACAAACATCTCGCACAGGACCAATGTAACTTGTAGGAACTGAACGTGTAGTCTCGGGTCTCCCGATTTTCGAGAATGATGATAATTTGCAAAAATTACACTTAGACTTTAAAATAAGCCGTCAAAGGGTGAAAACACAAACCAGCCACCAAACGACCCCATAGAAGGTAGAACACCTCGTACTGGACCAATGTAACTTGTAGGAAATGATCGCGTAGTTTCAGGTCTCCCAATTTGAGAGTATGACGACAATTTGCAAAAATCACACTTAGACTTAAAAATATGTCGTTAAAGGGTGAAAACCAAAACCAGCACCCAAACAACCCCGTAGGAGGCACGAACATATTGCGCGGGACCAATGTAACTTGTAGAAACTGACCGCGTAGTCACGGGTCACCCAATTTTAGAGTAAGATGATAATTTGAAAAAATCATACTTAGACTTAAAAACAAGATGTTTAAGGGTGAAAACCCAAACCAGCCACCAAACAACCCTGTAGGAGGCACAAACACCTCGAACGGGACCAATGTAACTTGTAGGAACTGACCGTGTAGTCCCGATTTTTGAGTATGATGATAATTTGCAAAAAGCACACTTAGACATAAAAATAAGTCGTTAAAGGGTTAAAACCCAAACCAGCCACCAAACGACCCCATAGAAGGCACAAACACCTCGCACGGGACCGATGTAACTTGTATGAACTGATCGCGTAGTCTCGGGTCTCCCAGTTTGAGAGTATGATGCCAATTTGCAAATATCACACTTAAACTTAAAAATAAGCCATTAAAGGGTGAAAACCCAAACCATCCCCCAAAATGACCACGTAGGAGGCACAAACACCTCGCACGGGACCAATGTAACTTGTAGGAACTGACCGTGTAGTCCCGGGTCTCCTAATTTTGGAGTATGATGATAATTTGCAAAAATCACACTTAGACTTAAAAATTAGCCGTTAAAGGGTGAAAACAAAAACCAGCCCCTAAACGACCCCGTAGGAGGCACGAACACCTCGTACGGGACTAATGTAACTTGTAGGAACTGACTGCGTAGTCCTGCGCCTCCCAATTTGAGAGTATGATGATAATTCGGAAAAATCACAATTAGATTTAAAAATAAGCCATTAAAGCTTGAAAACCTAAACCAGCCCCCAAACGACCCCGTAGGAGGCACAAACAATTCGCACGGGAGCAATGTAACTTGTAGGAACTGACCGTGTAGTCCCGGGTCTCCCAATTTTAGAGTATGATGATAATTTGCAAAAATCTCAATTAGACTTAAAAACAAACCGCTAAAGGGTGAAAACCCCAACCAGCACCCAAATGACCCCGCAGGAGGCACAAACATATTGCGTGGGACCAATGTATTTTTGTAGAAACTGACCGCGTAGTCACGGGTCACCCAGTTTTAGAGTATGATGATAATTTGAAAAAATCACACTTAGACTTAAAAACAAGATGTTTAAGGGTGAAAACCCAAACCAACCACCAAACGACCCCATAGAAGGCACGAACACCTCGAACGGGACCAATGTATCTTATAGGAACTGACTGCGTAGTCTGGGGTCTCTCGGTTTGAGAGTATGACGACAATTTGAAAAAATCACACTTAGACTTAAAAATAACCCGTTAAAGGGTGAAAACCAAAACAAACCCCCAAATGACCCCGTAGGAGGCACAAACACCTCGCACGGGACCAATGTAACTTGTAGGGACTAACTGTGTAGTCCTTGGTCTCTCGATTTTAAAGTATGATGATAATTTGAAAAAATCAGACTTAGACTGAAAAATAAGCCCTGAAAGGGTGAAAACCCAAACCAACCCCCTAGGAGGCACGAACACGTTGCACGGGACCAATGTAACTTGTAGGAACTTATCACATAGTCTCGGGTCTCCCGGCTTCAGAGTATGACGATAATTTACAAAAATAACACTTAGTACTTAAAAACAATCGGTTAAAGGATGACAACCCAAACCAGCCCCCAAACAAAACCGTAGGAGGCACAAACATCTCGAACGGGACCGATGAAACTTGTTGGAACTGATCGCGTAGTCCCGGGTCTCCCGATTTTAGAGTATGATGATAATTTGAAAATATCACACTTAGACTTAAAAACAAGCCGTGAAAGGGTGAAAACCGAAACGACTCCGTAGGTGGCACAAACACCTCGCACGGGACTAATGTAACTTGTAGGAACTGACTGCGTAGTCCGGGTCTCCCGGTTTGAGAGTATGACGACAAATTGGAGAAATCACACTTTGATTTAAAAATAAGCCATTAAAGGATTAAAACCCAAACCACTCCCCAAATGACCCCGTAGGAGGCAGAAACACCTCGCACGGGACCAATGTAAATTGTAGGAACTGACCGTGTAGTCTCGGGTCTCCCGGTTTGAGAGTATGACGATAATTTTCAAAAATCAGACTTAGACTTAAAAACAAGCCGTTAAAGGTTGAAAACCCTAGCCAGCCCCTAAACGACCACGTAGGAGGCACAAACACCTCCCACGGGACCAATGTAACATGTAGGAACTGACCGTGTAGTTTCGGTTCTCCCGATTTTGGAGAATGATGATAATTTGCAAAAATAACACTTAGACTTTAAAACAAGCGGTTAAAGGGTGAAAACACAAACCAGCCACCAAACGACCCCATAGAAGGTAGAACACCTCCCACGGGACCAATGTAACTTGTAGGACCTGACCGCGTACTTTCAGGTCTCCCGGTTTTAGAGTATGACGACAATTTGTAAAAATCACACTTAGACATAAAAATAAGCCGTTAAAGGGTGAAAACCCAAACCAGCACCAAAACAACCCTGTAGGAGGCACAAACACCTCGTACGAGACCAATGTAACTTGTAGGAACTGACCGTGTAGTCCCGGTTTTAGAGTATGATGATAATTTGCAAAAAGCACACTTAGACATAAAAATAAGTTGTTAAAGGGTTAAAACCCAAACCAGCCACCAAACGACCCCATAGAAGGCACAAACACCTCGCACGGGACCAATGTAACTTGTATGAACTGATCGCGTAGTCTCGGGTCTCCCAGTTTGAGAGTATGATGAAAATTTGCAAATATCACACTTAGACTTAAAAATAAGCCATTAAAGGGTGAAAACCCAAACCAGCCCCGAAATGATCCCGTAAGAGGCACAAACACCTCGCACGTGACCAAGGTAACTTATAGGAACTGACCGTGTAGTCCCGAGTCTCCTGATTCTAGAGTATGATGATAATTTGCAAAAATCACACTTAGACTTAAAAATTAGCCGTTAAACGATGAAAACCCAAACCAGCCCCTAAACGACCCCATAAGAGGGACGAACACCTCGTACGCGTCTAATGTAACTTGTAGGAACTAACTGCGTAGTCCCGGGTCTCCCAGTTTCAGAGTATGACGATAATTTGGAAAAATCACACTTAGATTTAAAAATAAGCCGTTAAAGGTTGAAAACCCAAACAAGCCCTCAAACGACCTTGTAGGAGGCATGAACATCTTGCACTGGACCAATGTAACTAACCATGTAGTCACGGGTCTCTCAATTTTAGAGTATGATGATAATTTGCTAAAAATCACACTTGGACTTAAAAATAAGATGTTAAAGGGTGAAAACCCAAACTAGCCACGAAACGACCCTATAGAAGGCATGAACACCTCGAACGGGACCAATGCAACTTGTAGGAACTGACCGTGTAGTCTCGGGTCTCCCGGTGTGAGAGTATGATGACAATTTGCAAAAATCACACTTAGACTTAAAAACAAGCCGTTAAAGGGTGAAAACCCTGACCAGACCCCAAACGACGCCGTAGGAGGCACAAACAACTCGCACGGGTCCAATGTAACTTGTCGGAACTGACCGTGTAGTCCCGGGTCTCCCAATTTTAGATTATGATGATAATTTGCAAAAATCAAACTTAGACTTAAAAACAAGCCGCTAAAGGGTGAAAACCCCAACCAGCCCCAAAATGACCCCATAGAAGGCACGAACACCTCGAACGGGACCAATGTACCTTATAGGAACTGACTGCGTAGTCTGGGGTCTCTCGGTTTGAGAGTATGATGACAATTTGAAAAAATCACACTTAGACTTAAAAATAACCCGTTAAAGGGTGAAAACCAAAACAAACCCCCAAACGACCCCGTAGGAGGCACGAACACCTCGCACGAGACCAATGTAACTTGTAGGAACTGACTGTGTAGTCTTCGGTCTCCCGATTTTAGAGTATGATGATAATTTGAAAAAATCACACTTAGACTTAAAAACAAGCCGTGAAAGGGTGAAAACACAAACCAACCCCCTAGGAGGCACGGACAACTCGCACGGGACCAATGTAACTTGTAGGAACTGACCAGATAGTCTCGGGTGTACCGGCTTGAGAGTATGATGATAATTTGCAAAAATAACACTTAAGACTTAAAAACAATTCGTTAAAGGATGAAAACCCTGACCAGCCACCAAACGAACCCGTAGGAGGCACAAACATCTCGAACGGGACCAATGTAACTTGTAGGAACTGATCGCGTAGTCCCGGGGCTCCCGGTTTTAGAGTATAATGATAATTTGCAAAAATCAAACTTAGACTTAAAAACAAGCCGCTAAAGGGTGAAAACCCCAACCAGCACTAAAATGACCCCATATAAGGCACAAACACCTCGAACGGGACCAATGTACCTTATAGGAACTGACTGCGTAGTCTGGGGTCTCTCGGTTTGAGAATATGGCGACAATTTGAAAAAATCACACTTAGACTTAAAAATAACCCGTTAAAGGGTGAAAACCAAAACAAACCACCAAACAACCCCGTAGGAGGCACGAACACCTCGTACGAGACCAATGTACCTTATAGGAACTGACTGCGTAGTCTGGGGTCTCTCGATTTGAGAGTATGATGACAATTTGAAATAATCACACTTAGACTTAAAAATAACCCGTTAAAGGGTGAAAACCAAAACAAACCCCCAAACGACCCCGTAGGAGGCACGAACACCTCGCTCGAGACCAATGTAACTTGTAGGAACTGACTGTGTAGTCTTCGGTCTCCCGATTTAGAGTATGATGAAAATTTGAAAAAATCACACTTAGACTTAAAAATAAGCCGTGAAAGGGTGAAAACACAAACCAACCCCCTAGGAGGCACGGACAACTCGCACGGGACCAATGTAACTTGTAGGAACTGACCAGATAGTCTCGGGTCTCCCGGCTTGAGAGTATGATGATAATTTGCAAAAATAACACTTAAGACTTAAAAACAATCCGTTAAAGGATGAAAACCCAAACCAGCCCCCAAACGAACCCGTAGGAGGCACAAACATCTCGAACGGGACCAATGTAACTTGTAGGAACTGACCGCGTAGTCCCGGGCTCCCGGTTTTAGAGTATGATGATAATTTGAAAAAATCTACCTTAGACTTGAAAACAAGCCGTTAAAGGGTAAAAACCCAAACCAGCCCCAAATGACCCCGTAGGAGGCACAAACACCTCGCACGGGACTAATGTAACTTGTAGGAACTGACTGTGTAATCCCGGGTCTCCCGGTTTGAGAGTATGATGATAATTTGGGAAAATCACACTTAAATTTAAAAATAAGCCGTTAAAGGATGAAAACCAAAACCAACCACCAAACGACCCCGTAGGAGGCACAAACACCTCGCACGGGACCAATGTAACTTGTAGGAACTGACCGTGTAGTCCCGAGTCTCCCGGTTTTAGCGTATGATGATAATTTGCAAAAATCACAATTAGACTTAAAAATAAGCCATTGAAGGGTGAAAACCCAAAGCAGTCCCGAAATGACCCCGTAGGAGGCACAAACACCTCGCACGAGACCAATGTAACTAGCAGGAACTGATCGTGGAGTCCCGGGTCTCCTGATTCTAGAGTATGATGATAATTTGTAAAAAACACACTTAGACTTAAAATAAGCTATTTAAGGGTGAAAACCAAAACCAACCCCCAAACGACCCCGTAGGAGGCACAAACACCTCGCACGGGACTAATGTAACTTGTAGGAACTGACTGCTTAGTCCTGGGCCTCCCAATTTGAGAGTATGATGATAATTTGGAAAAATCACACTTAAATTTAAAAATAAGCCGTTAAAGGATGAAAACCCAAACCAGCCCCCAAACGACCCCGTAGGAGGCACAAACACCTCGCACGGGACCAATGTAACTTGTAGGAACTGACCGTGTAGTCCCGAGTCTCCCGGTTTGAGAGTATGATGATAATTTGCAAAAATCAAAACTAGACTTAAAAATAAGCCATTAAAGGGTGAAAACCCAAACCAGCCACCAAACGACCCCATAGAAGGCACAAACACCTCGCACGAGACCAATGTAACTTGCAGGAACTGATCGTGGAGTCCCGGGTCTCCCGACTCTAGAGAATGATGATAATTTTCAAAAATCACACTTAGACTTAAAAATTAGCCGTTAAAGGGTGAAAACCCAAACCAGCCCCTAAACGACCCCGTAGGAGGCACGAACACCTCATACTGGACTAATGTAACTTGTAGGAACTGACTGCGTAGTCCCGGGTCTCCCAGATTGAGAGTATGACGATAATTTGAAAAAATCACACTTAGATTTAAAAATAAGCCGTTAAAGGCTGAAAAACCAAACCAGCCCCTAAACGACCCCGTAGGAGGCACACACAACTCGCACGGGAGCAATGTAACTTGTAGGAACTGACCGTGTAGTCCCGAGTCTCCCGATTCTAGAGTATGATTATAATTTTCAAAAATCACACTTAGACTTAAAAATTAGCCGTTAAAGGGTTAAAACCCAAACCAGCCACCAAACGACCCCATTGAAGGCACAAACACCTCGCACGGGACAAATGTAACTTTTATGAACTGATCGCGTAGTCTCGAGTCTCCCAGTTTGAGAGTATGATGACAATTTGCAAATATCACACTTAGACTTAAAAATAACCCATTAAAGGGTGAAAACCCAAACCAGCCCCGAAATGACCCCGTATGAGGCACAATCACCTCGCACGTGACCAATGTAACTTGTAGGAACTGAACGAGTAGTCCCGAGTATCCCGATTCTAGAGTATGATGATAATTTTCAAAAATCACACTTAGACTTAAAAATTAGCCGTTAAAGGGTGAAAACCCAAACCAGCCCCTAAACGACCCCGTAGGAGGCACGAACACCTCGTACTGGACTAATGTAACTTGTAGGAACTGACTGCGTTGTCCCGGGTCTCCCAGTTTGAGAGTATGATGATAATTTGGAAAAATCACACTTAGATTTAAAAATAAGCCGTTAAAGGTTGAAAACCCAAACCAGCCCCCAAACGACCCCGTAGGAGGCATGAACATCCTGCACGGGACCAATGTAACTGACCATGTAGTCACGGGTCTCTCGATTTTAGAGTATGATGATAATTTGCAAAAAATCACACTTAGACTTAAAAACAAGATGTTAAAGGGTGAAAATCCAAACTAGCCACCAAACGACCCCATAGAAGGAACGAACACCTCGAACGGGACCAATGTAACTTCTAGGAACTGACCGTGTAGTCTCGAGTCTCCCGATTTGAGAGTATGATGACAATTTGCAAAAATCACACTTACACATAAAAACAAGCTGTTAAAGTGTGAAAACCGAAACAAGACCCCAAACGACGCCGTAGGAGGTATAAACAACTCGCACGGGACCAATGTAACTTTTCAGAACTGACCGTGTAGTCCCGGGTCTCCCAAATTTAGAGTATGATGATTATTTGCAAAAATCGCACTTAGACTTAAAAACAAGCCGCTAAAGGGTTAAAAGCCCAACCAGCCCCAAAATGAGCCCGCAGGAGGCACGAACATCTTGCGCGGGACCAATGTAACTTGTAGAAACTGATCGCGTAGTCACGGGTCACCTAGTTTTAGAGTATGATGATAATTTGCAAAAATCACACTTAGACTTAAAAACAAGATGTTTAAGGGTGAAAACCCAAACCAACCACCAAACGACCCCATAAAAGGCACGAACACCTCGAACGGGACCAATCTTGCATTATAGGAACTGACCGCGTAGTCTCGGGGCTCCCGGTTTTAGAGTATGATGATAATTTGAAAAAATCACACTTAGACTTGAAAACAAGCCGTTAAAGGGTGAAAACCCAAACCATCCCCCAAACGACCCCGTAGGAGGCACAAACACCTCCCACGGGAATAATGTAACTTGTAGGAACTGACTGCGTACTCCCGGGTCTCCCGGTTTGAGAGTATGATGATAATTTGGGAAAATAACACTTAGATTTAAAAATAAGCCATTAAAGGATGAAAACCCAAACCAACCATCAAACGACCCCGTAGGAGGCACAAACACCTCGCACGGGACCAATGTAACTTGTAGGAACTAATCGTGTAGTCCCGAGTCTTTCGATTTCAGCGTATGATGATAATTTGAAAAAAACACCGTTAGACTTAAAAATAAGCCATTAAAGGGTGAAAACCCAAACCAGTCCTGAAATGACCCCGTAGGAGGCACAAACACCTCGCACGAGACCAATGTAACTTGCAGGAACTGATCGTGGAGTCCCGGGTCTCCCGATTCTAGAGTAAGATGATAATTTGTAAAAATCACACTTAGACTTAAAAATTAGTTGTTTAAGGGTGAAAACCAAAACCAGCCCCCAAACGACCCCGTAGGAGGCACGAACACCTCGCACGGGACTAATGTAACTTGTAGGAACTGACTGCGTAGTCCTGGGCCTCTTAATTTGAGAGTATGATGATAATTTGGAAAAATCACACTTAGATTTAAAAAGAAGCCCTTAAAGGTTGAAAACCCAAACCAGCCCCCAAACGACCCCGTAGGAGGCACACACAACTCGCACGGGGGCGATGTAAGTTGTCAGAACTGACCGTGTAGTCCCGGGTTTCCCAATTTTAGAGTATGATGATAATTTGCAAAAATCGCAGTTAGACTTAAAAACAAGCCGCTAAAGGGTGAAAACCCCAACCAACCCCAAAATGACCCCCGCAGGAGGCACGAACATCTTGCGCGGGACCAATATAACTTGTAGATACTGAGCGCGTAGTCACGGGTCACCCAGTTTTAGAGTATGATGATAATTTGAAAAAATCACACTTAGACTTAAAAACAAGACGTTTAAGGGTGAAAACCCAAACCAACCACCAAACGACCCCATAGAAGGCACGAACACCTCGAACGGGACCAATGTACCTTATAGGAACTGACTGCGTAGTCTGGGGTCTCTCGGTTTGAGAGTATGCCGATTATTTGAAATAATCACACTTAGACTTAAAAATAACCCGTTAAAGGGTGAAAACCAAAACAAACCCTCAAACGACCCCGTACGAGGCACGAACACCTCGCACGAGAGCAATGTAACTTGTAGGAACTGACTGTGTAGTCTTCGGTCTCCCGATTTTAGAGTATGATGATAATTTGAAAAAATCACACTTAGACATAAAAACAAGCCGTGAAAGGGTGAAAACACAAACCAACCCCCTAGGAGGCAAGGACAACTCGCACGAGACCAATGTAACTTGGAGGAACTGACCAGATAGTCTCGGGTCTCCCGGCTTGAGAGTATAATGATAATTTGCAAAAATAACACTTAAGACTTAAAAACAATCCGTTATAGGATGAAAACCCAAACCAGCCCCCAAACGAACCCGTAGGAGGCACAAACATCTCGAACGGGACCAATGTAACTTTTAGGAACTGATCGCGTAGTCCCGGGGCTTCCGGGTTTAGCGTATGATGATAATTTGAAAAAATCTACCTTAGACTTGAAAACAAGCCGTTAAAGGGTAAAAACCCAAACCAGCCCCAAACGACCCCGTAGGAGGCAAAAACACCTCGCACGAGACTAATGTAACTTGTAGGAACTGACTGCGTACTCCCGGGTCTCCCGGTTTGAGAGTATGATGATAATTTGGGAAAATCACACTTAAATTTAAAAATAAGCCGTTAAAGGATGAAAACCCAAACCAACCACCAAACGACCCCGTAGGAGGCACAAACACCTCGCACGGGACCAATGTAACTTGTAGGAACTAACCGTGTAGTCCCGAGTCTCCGGGTTTTAGCGTATGATGATAATTTGCAAAAATCACAATTAGACTTAAAAATAAGCCATTAAAGGGTGAAAACCCAAAGCAGTCCCGAAATGACCCCGTAGGAGGCACAAACATCTTGTACGTGACCAATGTAACTTGCAGGAACTGATCGTGGAGTCCCGGGTCTCCCGATTCTAGAGTATGATGATAATTTGTAAAAAACACACTTAGACTTAAAAATAAGCTATTTAAGGGTGAAAACCAAAACCAGCCCCCAAACGACCCCGTAGGAGGCACGAACACCTCGCACGGGACTAATGTAACTTGTAGGAACTGACCGCTTAGTCCTGGGCCTCCCAATTTGAGAGTATGATGATAATTTGGGAAAATCAGACTTAGATTCAAAAATAAGCCATTAAAGGTTGAAAACCCAAACCAACCCTCAAACGACCCCGTAGGAGGCACACACAACTCGCTCGGGAGCAATGTAACTTGCAGGAACTGACCGTGTAGTCCCGAGTCTCCCGATTCTAGAGTATGATGATAATTTTCAAAAATCACACTTAGACTTAAAAATTAGCCGTTAAAGGGTGAAAACCCAAACCAACCCCTAAACGACCCCGTAGGAGGCACGAACACCTCATACTGGACTAATGTAACTTGTAGGAACTGACTGCGTAGTCCCGGGTCTCCCAGATTGAGAGTATGACGATAATTTGAAAAAATCACACTTAGATTTAAAAATAAGCCGTTAAAGGCTGAAAACCCAAACCAGCCCCCAAACGACCCCGTAGGAGGCACACACAACTCGCATGGGAGCAATGTAACTTGTAGGAACTGACCGTGTAGTCCCGAGTCTCCCGATTCTAGAGTATGATGATAATTTTCAAAAATCACACTTAGACTTAAAAATTAGCTGTTAAAGGGTTAAAACCCAAACCAGCCACCAAACGACCCCATAGAAGGCACAAACACCTCGCACGGGACAAATGTAACTTGTATAAACTGATCGCGTAGTCTCGAGTCTCCCAGTTTGAGAGTATGATGACAATTTGCAAATATCAAACTTAGACTTAAAAATAAGCCATTAAAGGGTGAAAACCCAAACCAACCCCGAAATGACCCCGTATGAGGCACAATCACCTCGCACGTGACCAATGTAACTTGTAGGAACTGACCGTGTAGTCCCGAGTCTCCCGATTCTAGAGTATGATGATAATTTTCAAAAATCACACTTAGACTTAAAAATTAGTCGTTAAAGGGTGAAAACACAAACCAGCCCCTAAACGACCCCGTAGGAGGCACGAACACCTCGTACTGGACTACTGTAACTTGTAGGAACTGACTGCGTAGTCCCGGGTCTCCCAGTTTGAGAGTATGACGATAATTTGGAAAAATCACACTTAGATTTAAAAATAAGACGTTAAAGGTTGAAAATCCAAACCAGCCCCCAAACGACCCCGTAGGAGGCATGAACATCTTGCACGGGACCAATGTAACTGACCATGTAGTCACGGGTCTCTCAATTTTAGAGTATGATGATAATTTGCAAAAAATCACACTTAGACTTAAAAACAAGATGTTAAAGGGTGAAAATCCAAACTAGCCACCAAACGACCCCATAGAAGGCACGAACACCTCGAACGGGACCAATGTAACTTCTAGGAACTGACCGTGTAGTCTCGAGTCTCCCGGTTTGAGAGTATGATGACAATTTGCAAAAATCACACTTAGACATAAAAACAAGCCGTTAAAGTGTGAAAACCGAAACAAGACCCCAAACGACGCCGTAGGAGGTACAAATAACTCGCACGGGACCAATGTAACTTTTCGGAACTGACCGTGTAGTCCCGGGTCTCCCAAATTTAGAGTATGATGATAATTTGCAAAAATCGCACTTAGACTTAAAAACAAGCCGCTAAAGGGTGAAAACCCTAACCAGCCCAAAAATGAGCCCGCAGGAGGCACGAACATCTTGCGCGGGACCAATGTAACTTGTAGAAACTGATCGCGTAGTCACGGGTCACCTAGTTTTAGAGTATGATGATAATTTGTAAAAATCACACTTAGACTTAAAAACAAGATGTTTAAGGGTGAAAACCCAAACCAACCACCAAACGACCCCATAAAAGGCACGAACACCTCGAATGGGACCAATGCACATTATAGGAACTGACCGCGTAGTCTGGGGTCTCTCGGTTTGAGAGTATGACGACAATTTGAAAAAATCACACTTAAACTTAAAAATAACCCGTTAAAGTGTGAAAACCAAAACAAACCCCCAAACGACCCCGTAAGAGGCATAAACACCTCGCATGGGACCAATGTAACTTGTAGGAACTGACTGTGTAGTCTTCGGTCTCCCGATTTTTGAGTATGATGATAATTTGAAAAAATCACACTTAGACTTAAAAACAAGTCGTGAAAGGGTGAAAACACAAACCAACCCCTAGGAGGGACGAACAACTCGCACGGGACCAATGTAACTTGTAAGAACTGACCACATAGTCTCGGGACTCTCAGCTTGAGAGTATGATGATAATTTGCAAAAATAAGACTTAATACTTAAAAACAATCCGTTAAAGGATGAAAACCAAAACTAGCCCCCAAACGAACCCGTCGGAGGCACAAACATCTCGAACGGGACCAATGTAACTTGTAGGAACTGATCGCGTAGTCCCGGGCCTCCCGGTTTTAGAGTATGATGATAATTTGAAAAAATCACACTTAGACTTATAAACAAGCCGTTAAAGGGTGAAAACTCAAACCAGCCCCCAAACGACCCCGTAGGAGGCACAAACACCTCCCACGGGAATAATGTAACTTGTAAGAACTGACTGCGTACTCCCGGGTCTCCCGGTTTGAGAGTATGATGATAATTTGGGAAAATAACACTTAGATTTAAAAATAAGCCATTAAAGGATGAAAACCCAAACCAACCACCAAACGACCCCGTACGAGGCACAAACACCTTGCACGGGACCAAAGTAACTTGTAGGAACTAATCGTGTATTCCTGAGTCTCCCGGTTTCAGCGTATGATGATAATTTGCAAAAATCACCGTTAGACTTAAAAATAAGCCATTAAAGGGTGAAAACCCAAACTAGTCCTGAAATGACCCCGTAGGAGGCACGAACACCTCGCACGAGACAAATGTAACTTGCAGGAACTGATCGTGGAGTCCCGGGTCTCCCGATTCTAGAGTAAGATGATAATTTGTAAAAATCACACTTAGACTTAAAAATTAGTTGTTTAAGGGTGAAAACCAAAACCAGCCCCCAAACGACCCCGTAGGAGGCACGAATACCTCGCACGGGACTAATGTAACTTGTAGAAACTGACTGCGTAGTCCTGGGCCTCTTAATTTGAGAGTATGATGATAATTTGGAAAAATCACACTTAGATTTAAAAAGAAGCCGTTAAAGGTTGAAAACCCAAACCAGCCCCCAAACGACCCCGTAGGAGGCACACACAACTCACACAGGAGCAATGTAACTTGTAGGAACTGATCGTGTAGTCCCGGGTCTCCCAATTTTAGAGTATGATGATAATTTGCAAAAATCTCACTTAGACTTAAAAATAAGCCGCTAAAGGTGAAAACCTCAACCAGCCCCCAAATGACCCCGTAGGAGGCACGAACATATTGCGCGGGACCAATGTAACTTGTAGAAACAGACCGCGTAGTCACGGGTCATCCAGTTTTAGAGTATGATGATAATTTGAAAAAATCACACTGAGACTTAAAAATAAGATGTTTAAGGGTGAAAACCCAAACCAGCCACCAAACCACCCCATAGAAGGCACGAACACCTCGAACGGGACCAATGTAACTTGTAGGAACTGACCGCGTAGTCTGGGGTCTCTTAGTTTGAGAGCATGACGACAATTTGTAAAAATCACACTTAGACTTAAAAATAAGCCGTTAAAGAGTGAAAACCAAAAACAACCCCTAACCGACCCCGTAGGAGGCACAAACACCTCGCACGGGACCAATGTAACTTGTAGGGACTAACCGTGTAGCCCTCGGTCTCTCGATTTTAGAGTATGATGATAATTTGAAAAAATCACACTTAGACAGAAAAATAAGCCCTAAAAGGGTGAAAACCCAAACCAACCCCCTACGAGGCACGAACACCTCGCACGGGACCAATGTAACTTGTAGGAATTGATCACATAGTCTCGGGTCTCCCGGCTTCAGAGTATGACGATAATTTGATAAAATAACACTTAAGACTTAAAATAAATTCGTTAAAGGATGACAACCCAAACCAGCCCCCAAACGAACCCGTAGGAGGCACAAACATCTCGAACGGGACCAATGTAACATGTTCGAACTGACCGTGTAGTCCCGAGTCTCCCAGTTTTAGAGTATGACAACAATTTGCAAAAATCACACTCAAACTTAAAAATAAGCCGTTAAAGGGTGAAAACCCAAACGAGCCCCCAAACGACCCCGTAGGAGGCACAAACACCTCGCACGGGACCAATGTAAGTTGTAGGAACTGACCGTGTAGTCCCCGGTCTCCCGATTTTAGAGTATGATGATAATTTAAAAAAATCACACTTAGACTTAAAAACAAGCTATTAAAGGGTCAAAACCCAAACCAGCCCCCCAATGTCCCCGTAGGAGCCAGAAACACCTCGCACGGGACCAATGTAACATATACGAACTGGCCATGTAGTCCCGAGTCGCTCGGTTTTAGCGTATGATGATAATTTGCAAAAATCACACTTAGACTTAAAAACAAGCCGTTAAAGGGTGAAAACCCAAACCAGTCCCGAAATGACCCCGTAGGAGGCACAAACACCTCGCATGAGACTAATGTAACTTGTAGGAACTGACCGTGTAGTCCCGGGTCTCCCGATTATAGAAGATGATGATAATTTGCAAAAATCACACTTAGACTCAAATATAAGCCATTAAAGGGTGAAAACCCAAACCAGCCCCCAAACGACCCCGTAGGAGGCACGGACACCTCGTATGGGACTAATGTAACTTGTAGGAACTGAATGCATAGTCCCGGGTCTCCCAGTTTGAGAGTATGACAATAATTTGTAAAAATCACACATAGATTTAAAAATAAGCCGTTAAAGGTTGAAAACCCAAACCAGCCCCCAAACGACCCCGTAAGAGGCATGATCATCTTGCACGGGACCAATGTAACCGACCACCTAGTCGCGGGTCTCTCGATTTTAGAGTATGATGATAATTTGCAAAAATCAGACTTAGACTTATAAACAAGATGTTAAAGGGTGAAAACCCAAACCAGCCACCAAACGACCTCGTAGGAGGCACAAACAACTCGCACGGGACCAATGTAACTTGTTGGAACTGATCGTGTAGTCCCGGGTCTACCAATTATAGAGTATGATGATAATTTACAGAAATTGAAGTTAGACTTAAAAACAAGCCGCTAAAGGGTGAAAACTCCAACCAGCCCCCAAACGACCCCGTAGGACGCACCAACACCTCGTACGGGACCAATGTAACTTGTAGGAATTGACCGCGTAGTCACGGGTCACCCAGTTTTAGCGTATGATGATAATTTGCAAAAATCACACTTAGACATAAAAATAAGCCGTTAAAGGGTGAAAACCCAAACTAGCCACCAAACGTCCCCATAGAAGGCACGAACACGTCGCACGAATATAATGTAACTTGCAGGAACTGACTGCGTAGTCTGGGGTCTCACGGTTTGAGAGTATGTCGAAAATTTTCAAAAATCACACCTAGACTTAAAAATAAGACCTTAAAGGGTGAAAACAAAAACCAGCCCCCAAACGACCACTTAGAAGGCACAAACACCTCGCACGAGACCAATGTAACTTGTAGGAACTAACCGTGTAGTCCCGAGTCTCCCGATTCTAGAGTATGATGATAATTTGAAAAAATCAAACTTAGGTTTAAATACAAGCCGTTAAAGGGTGAAAACTCAAACCAACCCCCTAGGAGGCAAAAACACCTCGCACGGGAACAATGCAACTTATAGGAACTGACCGCGTAGTCTCGGGTCTATCGGTTTGAGAGTATGATGATAATTTGCAAAAATCACACTTATGACTTAAAAATAAACCGTTATAGGATGACAACCCAAACCAGCCCCCAAACGAACCCGTAGGAGGCACGAACATCTCGAACGGGACCAATGTAACTTGTAGGAACTGACCGCGTAGTCCCGAGTCTCCCAGTTTTAGAGTATGACAACAATTTGCAAAAATCACACTCAAACTTAAAAATAAGTCGTTAAAGGGTGAAAACCCAAACCAGCCCCCAAACGATCCCGTAGGAGGCACAAACACCTCGCACGGGACCAATGTAACTTGTAGGAATTGGCCGTGTGATCCCTGGTCTCTCGATTTTAGAGTATGATTTTAATTTCCAAAAATCACACTTAGACTTAAAAATAAGCTATGAAAGGGTGAAAAGCCAAACCAACCCCCTAGGAGGCATGAACACCTCGCCCGGGACCAATGTAACTTGTAGGAACTAACCACATAGTCTCGGGTCTCCCGGCTTGAGAGTATGATGATAATTTGCAAAAATAACACTTAAGACTTAAAAACAATCCGTTAAAGGACGAAAACCCAAACCAACCCCCAAACGAACCCGTAGGAGGCACAAACATCTCGGACGGGACCAATGTAACATGTAGGAACTGATCGCATAGTCCCGGGTCTCTCGGTTTTAGAGTATGATGATAATTTGAAAAAATCACACTTAGGCTTAAAAACAATACGTTAAAGGGTGAAAACCCAAACCAGCCCCCAAACGACCCCGTAGGAGGCCCAAACACCTCGCACGGGACTAATGTAACTAGTAGGAACTGACTGCATTGTCCCGGGTCTCCCGATTTGAGAGTATGACGATAAAATTTAAAAATCACACTTAGATTTAAAAATAAGTCGTATGATGACAATTTGCAAAAATCACACTTAGAATTAAAAATAAGTCATTAAAGGATGAAAACCCAAACCAGCCCCCAAACGACCCCGTAGGAGGAACAAACATCTCGCATCGGACCAATGTAACTTGTAGGAAATAACAGTGAATATACTAGGGCTACCGGTATTAGCGTATGATGATAATTTGCAAAACGCGCACTTATACATAAAAACAAGTCGTTAAAGGGTGAAAACCCAAACTAGCCACCAAATGACCCCATAGGAGGCATAAACACCTCGCACGGGACCAACGTAACTTGTAGGAATTGACTGTGTAGTCCTAGGTCTCCCGGCTTTTGCTTATGATGATAATTTGCAAAAAGCAAACTTACACATAAAAATGAGTCGTTAAAGGGTGAAACCCCAAACTAGCCACCAAACAACCCCATAGAAGGCACGAACACCTCGCAAGGGAACAATGTAACTTGTCGGAACTAACCGCGTAGTCTCGGGTCTCCTAGTTTGTGAGTACGACGATAATTTGCAAAAATCACACTTATACTTAAAAACAAGTCGTTAAAGGGTGAAAACCCAATCCAGCCCCCAAACGACCCCGTAGGAGACATAAACCCCTCGTACGGCACCAATGTAACTTGTAGGAACTGACCGTGTAGTCTCGGGTCTCTCGATTTTAGAGTATGATTATAATTTCCAAAAATCACACTTAGACTTAAAAACAAGCCGTTAAAGGTTCAAAACCCTTGCCAGCCCCCAAACGACCACGTAGGAGGCACAAACACCTCGCACGGGACCAATGTAACATGTAGGAACTTACTGTGTAGTCTCGGTTCTCCCGATTTTAGAGTATGATGATAATTTGCAAAAATCTCACTTAGACTTAAAAACAAGCCGCTAAAGGTGAAAACCTCAACCAGCCCCCAAATGACCCCGTAGGAGGCACGAACATATTGCGCGGGACCAATGTAACTTGTAGAAACAGACCGCGTAGTCACGGGTCATCCAGTTTTAGAGTATGATGATAATTTGAAAAAATCACACTGAGACTTAAAAATAAGATGTTTAAGGGTGAAAACCCAAACCAGCCACCAAACCACCCCATAGAAGGCACGAACACCTCGAACGGGACCAATGTAACTTGTAGGAACTGACCGCGTAGTCTGGGGTCTCTCAGTTTGAGAGCATGACGACAATTTGTAAAAATCACACTTAGACTTAAAAATAAGCCGTTAAAGAGTGAAAACCAAAAACAACCCCTAACCGACCCCGTAGGAGGCACAAACACCTCGCACGGGACCAATGTAACTTGTAGGGACTAACCGTGTAGCCCTCGGTCTCTCGATTTTAGAGTATGATGATAATTTGAAAAAATCACACTTAGACAGAAAAATAAGCCCTAAAAGGGTGAAAACCCAAACCAACCCCCTACGAGGCACGAACACCTCGCACGGGACCAATGTAACTTGTAGGAATTGATCACATAGTCTCGGGTCTCCCGGCTTCAGAGTATGACGATAATTTGATAAAATAACACTTAAGACTTAAAATAAATTCGTTAAAGGATGACAACCCAAACCAGCCCCCAAACGAACCCGTAGGAGGCACAAACATCTCGAACGGGACCAATGTAACATGTTCGAACTGACCGTGTAGTCCCGAGTCTCCCAGTTTTAGAGTATGACAACAATTTGCAAAAATCACACTCAAACTTAAAAATAAGCCGTTAAAGGGTGAAAACCCAAACGAGCCCCCAAACGACCCCGTAGGAGGCACAAACACCTCGCACGGGACCAATGTAAGTTGTAGGAACTGACCGTGTAGTCCCCGGTCTCCCGGTTTTAGAGTATGATGATAATTTAAAAAAATCACACTTAGACTTAAAAACAAGCTATTAAAGGGTCAAAACCCAAACCAGCCCCCCAATGTCCCCGTAGGAGCCAGAAACACCTCGCACGGGACCAATGTAACATATACGAACTGGCCATGTAGTCCCGAGTCGCTCGGTTTTAGCGTATGATGATAATTTGCAAAAATCACACTTAGACTTAAAAACAAGCCGTTAAAGGGTGAAAACCCAAACCAGTCCCGAAATGACCCCGTAGGAGGCACAAACACCTCGCATGAGACTAATGTAACTTGTAGGAACTGACCGTGTAGTCCCGGGTCTCCCGATTATAGAAGATGATGATAATTTGCAAAAATCACACTTAGACTCAAATATAAGCCATTAAAGGGTGAAAACCCAAACCAGCCCCCAAACGACCCCGTAGGAGGCACGGACACCTCGCATGGGACTAATGTAACTTGTAGGAACTGAATGCATAGTCCCGGGTCTCCCAGTTTGAGAGTATGACAATAATTTGTAAAAATCACACATAGATTTAAAAATAAGCCGTTAAAGGTTGAAAACCCAAACCAGCCCCCAAACGACCCCGTAAGAGGCATGATCATCTTGCACGGGACCAATGTAACCGACCACCTAGTCGCGGGTCTCTCGATTTTAGAGTATGATGATAATTTGCAAAAATCAGACTTAGACTTATAAACAAGATGTTAAAGGGTGAAAACCCAAACCAGCCACCAAACGACCTCGTAGGAGGCACAAACAACTCGCACGGGACCAATGTAACTTGTTGGAACTGATCGTGTAGTCCCGGGTCTACCAATTATAGAGTATGATGATAATTTACAGAAATTGAAGTTAGACTTAAAAACAAGCCGCTAAAGGGTGAAAACTCCAACCAGCCCCCAAACGACCCCGTAGGACGCACGAACACCTCGTACGGGACCAATGTAACTTGTAGGAATTGACCGCGTAGTCACGGGTCACCCAGTTTTAGCGTATGATGATAATTTGCAAAAATCACACTTAGACATAAAAATAAGCCGTTAAAGGGTGAAAACCCAAACTAGCCACCAAACGTCCCCATAGAAGGCACGAACACGTCGCACGAATATAATGTAACTTGCAGGAACTGACTGCGTAGTCTGGGGTCTCACGGTTTGAGAGTATGTCGAAAATTTTCAAAAATCACACCTAGACTTAAAAATAAGACCTTAAAGGGTGAAAACAAAAACCAGCCCCCAAACGACCACTTAGAAGGCACAAACACCTCGCACGAGACCAATGTAACTTGTAGGAACTAACCGTGTAGTCCCGAGTCTCCCGATTCTAGAGTATGATGATAATTTGAAAAAATCAAACTTAGGTTTAAATACAAGCCGTTAAAGGGTGAAAACTCAAACCAACCCCCTAGGAGGCAAAAACACCTCGCACGGGAACAATGCAACTTATAGGAACTGACCGCGTAGTCTCGGGTCTATCGGTTTGAGAGTATGATGATAATTTGTAAAAATCACACTTATGACTTAAAAATAAGCCGTTATAGGATGACAACCCAAACCAGCCCCCAAACGAACCCGTAGGAGGCACGAACATCTCGAACGGGACCAATGTAACTTGTAGGAACTGACCGCGTAGTCCCGAGTCTCCCAGTTTTAGAGTATGACAACAATTTGCAAAAATCACACTCAAACTTAAAAATAAGTCGTTAAAGGGTGAAAACCCAAACCAGCCCCCAAACGATCCCGTAGGAGGCACAAACACCTCGCACGGGACCAATGTAACTTGTAGGAATTGACCGTGTGCTCCCTGGTCTCTCGATTTTAGAGTATGATTTTAATTTCCAAAAATCACACTTAGACTTAAAAATAAGCTATGAAAGGGTGAAAAGCCAAACCAACCCCCTAGGAGGCATGAACACCTCGCCCGGGACCAATGTAACTTGTAGGAACTAACCACATAGTCTCGGGTCTCCCGGCTTGAGAGTATGATGATAATTTGCAAAAATAACACTTAAGACTTAAAAACAATCCGTTAAAGGACGAAAACCCAAACCAACCCCCAAACGAACCCGTAGGAGGCACAAACATCTCGGACGGGACCAATGTAACATGTAGGAACTGATCGCATAGTCCCGGGTCTCTCGGTTTTAGAGTATGATGATAATTTGAAAAAATCACACTTAGACTTAAAAACAATACGTTAAAGGGTGAAAACCCAAACCAGCCCCCAAACGACCCCGTAGGAGGCCCAAACACCTCGCACGGGACTAATGTAACTAGTAGGAACTGACTGCATTGTCCCGGGTCTCCCGATTTGAGAGTATGACGATAAAATTTAAAAATCACACTTAGATTTAAAAATAAGTCGTATGATGACAATTTGCAAAAATCACACTTAGAATTAAAAATAAGTCATTAAAGGATGAAAACCCAAACCAGCCCCCAAACGACCCCGTAGGAGGAACAAACATCTCGCATCGGACCAATGTAACTTGTAGGAAATAACAGTGAATATACTAGGGCTACCGGTATTAGCGTATGATGATAATTTGCAAAACGCGCACTTATACATAAAAACAAGTCGTTAAAGGGTGAAAACCCAAACTAGCCACCAAATGACCCCATAGGAGGCATAAACACCTCGCACGGGACCAACGTAACTTGTAGGAATTGACTGTGTAGTCCTAGGTCTCCCGGCTTTTGCTTATGATGATAATTTGCAAAAAGCAAACTTACACATAAAAATGAGTCGTTAAAGGGTGAAACCCCAAACTAGCCACCAAACAACCCCATAGAAGGCACGAACACCTCGCAAGGGAACAATGTAACTTGTCGGAACTAACCGCGTAGTCTCGGGTCTCCTAGTTTGTGAGTACGACGATAATTTGCAAAAATCACACTTATACTTAAAAACAAGTCGTTAAAGGGTGAAAACCCAATCCAGCCCCCAAACGACCCCGTAGGAGACATAAACCCCTCGTACGGCACCAATGTAACTTGTAGGAACTGACCGTGTAGTCTCGGGTCTCTCGATTTTAGAGTATGATTATAATTTCCAAAAATCACACTTAGACTTAAAAACAAGCCGTTAAAGGTTCAAAACCCTTGCCAGCCCCCAAACGACCACGTAGGAGGCACAAACACCTCGCACGGGACCAATGTAACATGTAGGAACTTACTGTGTAGTCTCGATTCTCCCGATTTTAGAGTATGATGATAATTTGTAAAAATCACACTTAGACATAAAAACAAGCCGTTAAAGGGTGAAAACCCATACTAGAACCCAAAAGACCACATAGGAGGCACAAACACCTCGCACATGACCAATGTAACTTGTAGGAAATGAACGTGTAGTCCCGGGTCTCCCGATTTTGGAGTATGATGATAATTTAGAAAAATCACACTTAGACTTTAAAACAAGCCGTTAAAGGGTGAAAACACAAATCAGCCACCAAACGACCACATAGAAGGCAGAACATCTCGCACGGGACCAATGTAACTTGTAGGAACTGACTGCGTAGTTTCAAGTCTCCCGGTTTGAGAGTATGATGACAATTTGCAAAAATCACACTTAGACTTAAAAACAAGCCGTTAAAGGGTGAAAACTCAAACCAGCCCCCAAACGACCCCGTAGGAGGCACAAACACCTCGCAAGGTACAAATGTAACTTTTAGGAACTGACAGTGTAGTCCCGGGTCTCTCGATTTTAAAGTATGATGATAATTTCTAAAAAGCACAGTTAGACATAAAAATAAGTCGTTAAAGGGTGACAACCAAAACCAGCCTCCAAACGACCCCATAGAAGGCACAAACACCTCGCACTGGATGAATGTAACTTGTATGAACTGACCGCGTAGTCTCAGGTCTCTCAGTTTGGGACTATGATGACAATTTGCAAAAATCACACTTAACACTTAAAAACAATCCGTTAAAGGATGATAACCCAAACCAGCCCCCAAACGAACCCGTAGGAGGCACAAACATCTCGAACGGGACCTATGTAACTTGTAGGAACTGACCGCGTAGTCCCGGGTCTCTCACTTTTAGAGTATGGTGATAATTCTAAACAATCACACTTAGACTTAAAACTAACCGTTAAAGGGTTAAAACCCAAATGACCCCGTAGGAGGCACAAACACCTCGCACGGGACTAATGTAACTTGTAGAAACTGACTGCGTAGTCCCGGGTTTCTCGGTTTTAGAGTATGGTGATAATTCTAAACAATCACACTTAGACTTAAAACTAGCCGTTAAAGGGTTAAAATCCAAACGACCCCGTAGGAGTCACAAACACCTCGCAGGGGACTAATGTAACTTGTAGGAACTGATTACGTAGTCCCAGGTCTCTCGGTTTGAGAGTATGAAGATATTTATGAAAAAACACACTTAGATTTAAAAATAAGCCGTTAAACTATGAAAACCAAAACCAGTCCCCAAACGACCCTGTAGGAGGCACAAAGACCTCGCACGGGACCAATATAACTTGTAGGAACTGACCGTGTAGTCCCGAGTCTCTAGTTTTTAGCATATGATGACAATTTCCAAAAATCACACTTAGAGTTAAAAACAAGCCATTAAATGGTGAAAACCCAAACTAGTCCCGAAATTACCCCGTAGGAGGAACAAACACCTCACACGGGACCAATGTAAATTGTAGGAACTAACCCTGTAGTCCCGGGTCTCCCGATTCTAGAGTATGATGATAATTTGCAAAAATCACACTTAGACTTAGAAATGATTCGGTAAAGGGTGAAAACCCAAACCAGCCCCCAAACAACCCCGTAGGAGGCACGAACACCTCGAACGGGACTAATGTAAGTTGTAAGAACTGACTGCGTAGTTCCGGGTCTCCCGGTTTGAGAGTATGACAATAATTTGAAAAAATAACACTTTAGACTTAAAAAAATGTGTTAAAGGATGACTACCCAAACCAGCCCCCAAACGAACCCGTAGGAGGCACAAACATCACAAACAGGACCAATGTAACTTGTAGGAACTGACTGCGTAGTCTCGGGTCTCCCGGTTTTATAGTATGATGATAATTTGAAAAAATCACACTTAGATTTGATAACAAGCCGTTAAAGGGTGAAAACCCAGACCAGCCCCCAAACGACCCCATAGGACGCAGAAACACCTCGCACAGGACTAATGTAACTTGTAGTCCCGGGTCTCCCGGTTTGAGAGAATGATGATAATTTGGAAAAATCAAACTTAGATTTAAAAATAAGTCGTTAAAGGATGAAAACCCAAACCAACCACCAAATAACCCCATAGGAGCCACGAACATCTTGCGCGGGACCAATGTAACTTGTAGAAACTAACCGCGTAGTCCCGGGTCTCCCAGTTTTAGAGTATGATGATAATTTGCAAAAATACACAGGGTGAAAACCCAATCCAGTCACGAAACGACCCCATAGAAGGCACAAACACCTCGAACGGGACCAATGTAACTTGTAGGAGCTGACCGCGTAGTCTCGGGTCTCCCGGTTTGAGAGTATGATGATAATTTGCAAAAATCCCACTTAGACTTAAAAATAAACAGTTAAAGGGTGAAAGCCAAAATCAGCCCCCAAACGACCCCGTAGGAGGCACAAACACCTCGCACGGGACCAATGTAACTTGTAGGAATTGACCGTGTAGTCCCCGGTCTCTCGATTTTAGAGTGTGATGATAATTTGCAAAAATCACACTTAGACTTAAAAAAAAGCCGTGAAAGGGTGAAAACCCAAACCAACCCCTAGGAGGCATGAACACCTCGCACGGGACCAATGTAACTTGTAGGAACTGACCACATAGTTTCGGGTCTCACGGCTTGAGAGTATGACAATAATTTGCAAAAATAACACTTAAGACTTAAAAACAATCCGTTAAAGGATGACAACCCAAACTAGCCCCCAAACGAACTCTTAGGAGGCACAAACATCTCGAACGGGACCAATGTAACTTGTAGGAACTAACCGCGTATTCCCGGGTCTCTCGGTTTTAGAGTATGATGATAATTTGGAAAAATCACACTTACACTTAAAAACAAGCTGTTAAAGGGTGAAAACCCAAACCAGCCCCTAACGACCCCATAGAAGGCACAAACACCTCGCACGGGACCAATGTAACTTGTATGAACTGACCGCGTAGTCTCAGGTCTCCCTATTTGAGAGTATGATGACAATTTGCAAAAATCACACTTAAGACTTAAAAACAATCCGTTAAAGGATGACAACCCAAACCAGCCCCCAAACGAACCCGTAGGAGGCACAAACATCTCGAACAGGACCAATGTAACTTGTAGGAACTGACCGCGTAGTCCCGGGTCTCCCAATTTTAGAGTATGATGATAATTTTAAAAAATCACACTTAGACTTAAAACTAGCCGTTAAAGGGGGAACACCCAAACGACCCTGTAGGAGGCACAAACACCTCGCAAGGGACTAATGTAACTTATAGGAACTTACTGCGTAGTCCCGAGTCTCTCGGTTTGAGAGTATGACGATAATTTGGAAAAACACACTTAGATTTAAAAATAAGCCGTAAAGGATGAAAACCCAAACGAGTCCCCAAACGACCCCGTAGGAGGCACAAAGACCTCACACGGCACCAATGTAACTTGTAGGAACTGACCGTGTATTCCCGAGTCTACCAGTTTTAGCGTAAGATGATAATTTGAAAAAAACACACTTTGACTTAAAAACAAGCCATTAAATGGTGAAAACCCAAACCAGTCCTGAAATGACCCCGTAAGAGGCACAAACACCTCGCACGGGACTAATGTAACTTGCAGGAACTGACCGTGTAGTCCCGGGTCTCCCGATTCTAAAGTATGTTGATAATTTGTAAAAATCGTACTTAGACTTAAAAATAACTAGTTAAAGGGTGAAAACCAAAATCAGCCCCCAAACGTCCCCGTAGGAGGCACAAAGACATAGCACGGGACCAATGTAACTTGTAGGAACTGATCGTGTAGTCCCCGGTCTCCCGATTTTAGAGTATGATGATAATTTGCAAAAATTACACTTAGAATTAAAAATAAGCCGTTCAAGGGTGAAAAGCCAAACCAACCCCCAAGGAGGCACAAACACCTCGAACGGGACCAATGTAACTTGTAGGAAATGACCGTGTAGTCCTCGGTCTCTCGATTTTAGAGTATGATGATAATTGAAAAGATCACACTTAGACTTAAAAACAAGCTGTGAAAGGGTGAAAACCCAAAATAACCCCCTAAGAGGCACGAATACCTCGCACGGGACCAATGTAAGTTTTAGGAACTTATCACATAGTCTCGGGTATCCCGGCTTGAGAGTATAACGATAAATTGCAAAAATAACACTTAAGACTTAAAAATAATCCGTTAAAGAATGACAATCCAAACCTGGCCCCAATTGAACCCGTAGGAGGCACAAACATCTCGAACGGGACCAATGTAACTTGTAGGAACTTACCGCATAGTCCCGGGTCTCCCGGTTTTAGAGTACGATGATAATTTGCCGTTAAAGGGTGGAAACCCGAACCAGCCACCAAACGACCCCGTAGGAGGCACAAACACCTCGCACGGGAGTAATGTAACTTGTAGGAACTGACTGCGTAGTCTCGAGTCTCCTAGTTTGAGAGAATAATGATAATTTGGAAAAATCACACTTAGATTTAAAAATAAGCCGTTAAAGGATGAAAACCCAAACCAACCACCAAATGACCCCGTAGGAGCCACGTACATCTTGCGCGGGACCAATGTAACTTGTAGAAACTAACCGCGTAGTCCCGGGTCTCCCAGTTTTAGAGTATGATGGTAATTTACAAAAATACACTAGGTCAAAACCCAATCCAGACACCAAACGACCCCATAGAAGGCACAGACACCTCGAACGGGACCAATGTAACTTGTAGGAACTGACCGCGTAGTCTCGGGTCTCCCGATTTGAGAGTATGATGACAATTTTCAAAAATCACACTTAGACTTAAAAATAAGCCGTTAAAGGGTGAAAGCCAAAATCAGCCACCAAACGACCCTGTAGGAGGCACAAACACCTCGCACGGGACAAATGTAACTTGTAGCAACTGACCGTGTAGTCCCCGGTCTCCCGATTTTAGATTATGATGATAATTTGCAAAAATCACACTTAGACTTAAAAACAAGCCGTTCAAGGGTGAAAACCCAAACCAACCCCCAAGGTGGCACAAAAACCTCGAACGGAACCAATGTAACTTGTTGGAACAAACCGTGTTGTCCCCGGTCTATCGATTTTAGAGTATGATGATAATTTGCAAAAATCACACTTATACTTAAAAACAAGCCGTTAAAGGGTGGAAACCCAAACCAGCCACCAAACGACCCCGTAGGAGGCCCAAACACCTCGCACGGGACTAATGTAACTTGTAGGAACTGACTGCGTAGTCTCGAGTCTCCTAGTTTGAGAGAATAATGATAATTTGGAAAAATCACACTTAGATTTAAAAATAAGCCGTTAAAGGATGAAAACCCAAACCAACCACCAAATGACCCCGTAGGAGCCACGTACATCTTGCGCGGGACCAATGTAACTTGTAGAAACTAACCGCGTAGTCCCGGGTCTCCCAGTTATAGAGTATGATGATAATTTACAAAAATACACTAGGTCAAAACCCAATCCAGACACCAAACGACCCCATAGAAGGCACAAACACCTCGAACGGGACCAATGTAACTTGTAGGAACTGACCGCGTAGTCTCGGGTCTCCCGATTTAAGAGTATGATGACAATTTTCAAAAATCACACTTAGACTTAAAAATAAGCCGTTAAAGGGTGAAAGCCAAAATCAGCCACCAAACGACCCTGTAGGAGGCACAAACACCTCGCACGGGACAAATGTAACTTGTAGCAACTGACCGTGTAGTCCCCGGTCTCCCGATTTTAGATTATGATGATAATTTGCAAAAATCACACTTAGACTTAAAAACAAGTCGTTCAAGGGTGAAAACCCAAACCAACCCCCAAGGTGGCACAAACACCTCGAACGGAACCAATGTAACTTGTTGGAACAAACCGTGTTGTCCCCGGTCTATCGATTTTAGAGTATGATGATAATTTGCAAAAATCACACTTAGACTTAAAAATAAGCCTGAAAGGGTGAAAACTCAAACCAACCCCCTAGGAGGCATGAACACCTCGTACGGGACCAATGTAACTTGTAGGAATTGGCGACATTGTCTCGGGTCTCCCGGCTTGAGAGTATGACGATAATTTGCAAAAATAACACTTTAGACTTGAAAATGATCCATTAAAGGATGACTACACAAACCAGGCCCCAAACGAACCCATAGGAGGCACAAACAACTCAAACCGGACCAATGTAACTTGTAGGAACTGACCGCGTAGTCGCAGATCTCTCGATTTTAGAGTATGATGATAATTTGAAAAACTCACACTTAGACTTAAAAACAAGCCATTAAAGGGTGAAAACCCAAACCAGCCCCCAAACGACCACCTAGGAGGCATGAACACCTCTTACGGGATTAATGTAACTTGTAGGAAATGACTGCGTAGTCCCGGGTCTCCTAGTTTGAGAGTATGATGATAATTTGCAAAAATAACACTTAAGACTTAAAAACAATCCGTTAAAGGATGACAACCCTAACCAACCCCCAAACGAACCCGTAGGAGGCACAAAAAACTCGAACGGGACCAATGTAACTTGTAGGAACTGACCACGTAGTCCCGGGTCTCTCGGTTTTAGAGTATGATGATAATTTGAAAAAATAACACTTAAACTTAAAAATAAGCCGTTAAAGGATGAAAACCCAAACCAGTCCACAAACGGCCCCATAGGAGGCACAAACAAGTCGCACGGGACCAATGTAACTTGTAGGAACTGACCGCGTAGTCTCGGGACCCCCATTTTTATGGTATGATTATAATTTGCAAAAATCGCACTTATGCTTATAAATAAGCCGTTAAAGGGTGAAAACCCCAACCAGCCCCCGTAGGAGGCACGAACATCTTGCGCGGGACCAACGTAACTTATAGAAACTGACCGCGTAGTCCCGGGTCTCCCAGTTTTATAGTATGATATAAGTTGCAAAAATTACACTTGGGTGAAAACCCAATCCAGCCACCAAACGACCCGATAGAAGTCACGAACACCTCGAACGGAACGAATGTAACTTATTGGAACTGATCGTGTAGTCTCGGGTCTCCCGATTTGAGAGTATGACGACAATTTGCAAAAATCACACTTAGACTTAAAAATAAGTCGTTAAAGGGTGAAAACCAAAACCAGCCTCCAAACGACCCCGTAGGAGGCACAAACACCTCGTACGGGACGAATGTAACTTGTAGGAACTGACCGTGTAGTCCCCGATCTCCCGATTTTAGAGTATCATGATTATTATCAAAAATCACACTTAGACTGAAAAACAAGTCGTGAAAGGGTGAAAAACCAAACCAACCCCCAGGAGGCACGAACTACTCGCACGGGACCAATGTAAGTGTAGGAACTGACCGCGTAGTCCCGGGTCTGCCGGTTTTAGAGTATGATGATAATTCACAAAAATCACACTAAGACTTAAAAACAAGCCGTTAAAGAGTGAAAACCCAAACAATCCCCCAAACAACCTCGTAGGAGGCACGAACACCTCGCACGGGACTAATTTAACTTATAGGAACTGACTGCGTAGTCCCGGGTCTTCGGGTTTGAGAGTATGATGACAATTTTCAAAAATCAGACTTAGAGGTAAAAATAATCCGTTAAAGGGTGAAAACCAAAATCAGCCCCCAAAGGCCCCCGTAGGAAGCACAAACACCTAGCACGGGACCAATGTAACTTGTAGGAACTGACCGTGTAGTTCCCGGTCTCCCGATTTTAGAGTATGATGATAATTTGCAAAAATTACACTTAGACTTAAAAATAAGCCGTTCAAGGGTGAAAAGCCAAACCAACCCCAAAGGAGGCACAAACACCTAGAACGGGACTAGTGTAACTTGTAGGAACTGACCGTGTAGTCCCCGGTCTCTCGATTTTAGAGTATGATGATAATTTGAAAAGATCACACTTAGACTTAAAAACAAGCTGTGAAAGGGTGAAAACCCAAACTAACCCCCTAGGAGGCATGAATACCTCGCACGGGACCAATGTAAGTTGTAGGAACTGATCACATAGTCTCGGGTATCCCGCCTTGAGAGTATAACGAAAAATTGCAAAAATACCACTTAAGACTTAAAAGCAATCCGTTAAAGAATGACAATCCAAACCAGCCCCCAATTGAACCCGTAGGAGGCACAAACATCTCGAACGGGACCAATGTAACCTGTAGGAACTGACCGCGTAGTCCCGGGTCTCCCGGTTTTAGAGTACGATGATAATTTGAAAAAATCACACTTATACTTAAAAACAAGCCGTTAAAGGGTGGAAACCCAAACGACCCCGTAGGAGGCCCAAACACCTCGCACGGGACTAATGTAACTTGTAGGAACTGACTGCGTAGTCCCGAGTCTCCTGCTTTGAGAGAATAATGATAATTTGGAAAAATCACACTTAGATTTAAAAATAAGCCGTTAAAGGATGAAAACCCAAACCAACCACCAAATGACCCCGTAGGAGCCACGCACATCTTGCGCGGGACCAATGTAACTTGTAGAAACTAACCGCGTAGTCTCAGGTCTCCCAGTTTTAGAGTATGATGATAATTTACAAAAATACACTAGGTGAAAACCCAATAAAGACACCAAATGACCCCATAGAAGGCACAAACACCTCGAACGGGACCAATGTAACTTTTACGAACTGACCGCGTTGTCTCGGGTCTCCAGGTTTGAGAGTATGATGACAATTTTCAAAAATCACACTTAGACTTAAAAATAAGCCGTTAAAGGGTGAAATCCAAAATCAGCCACCAAACGACCCTATAGGAGGCACAAACACCTCGTACTGGACAAATGTAACTTGTAGCAACTGACCGTGTAGTCCCCGGTCTCTCGATTTTAAATTATGATGATAATTTGCAAAAATCACACTTAGACTTAAAAATAAGCCGTTCAAGGGTGAAAACCCAAACCAACCCCCAAGGAGGCACAAACACCTCGAACGGAACCAATGTAACTTGTAGGAACTGACCGTGTTGTCCCCGGTCTCTCGATTTTAGAGTATGATGATAATTGAAAAGATCACACTTAGACTTAAAAACAAGCTGTGAAAGGGTGAAAACCCAAACTAACCCCCTAGGAGGCACGAATACCTCGCACGGGACCAATGTAAGTTTTAGGAACTTATCACATAGTCTCGGGTATCCCGGCTTGAGAGTATAACGATAAATTGCAAAAATAACACTTAAGACTTAAAAATAATCCGTTAAAGAATGACAATCCAAACCTGCCCCCAATTGAACCCGTAGGAGGCACAAACATCTCGAACGAGACCAATGTAACTTGTAGGAACTGACCGCGTAGTCCCGGGTCTCCCGGTTTTAGAGTACGATGATAATTTGAAAAAATCACACTTAGACTTAAAAACAAGCCGTTAAAGGGTGGAAACCCAAACCAGCCACCAAACGACCCCGTAGGAGGCACAAACACCTCGCACGGGACTAATGTAACTTGTAGGAATTGACTGCGTAGTCTCGAGTCTCCTAGTTTGAGAGAATAATGATAATTTGGAAAAATCACACTTAGATTTAAAAATAAGCCGTTAAAGGATGAAAACCCAAACCAACCACCAAATGACCCCGTAGGAGCCACGTACATCTTGCCCGGGACCAATGTAACTTGTAGAAACTAACCGCGTAGTCCCGGGTCTCCCAGTTTTAGAGTATGATGATAATTTACAAAAATACACTAGGTCAAAACCCAATCCAGACACCAAACGACCCCATAGAAGGCACAAACACCTCGAACGGGACCAATGTAACTTGTAGGAATTGACCGCGTAGTCACGGGTCTCCCGGTTTGAGAGTATGATGACAATTTTCGAAAATCACACTTAGACTTAAAAATAAGCCGTTAAAGGGTGAAAGCCAAAATCAGCTGCCAAATGACCCTTTAGGAGGCACAAACACCTCGCACGGGACAAATGTAACTTGTAGCAACTGACCGTGTAGTCCCCGGTCTCCCGATTTTAGATTATGATGATAATTATAAAAATCACACTTAGACTTAAAAACAAGCCGTTCAAGGGTGAAAACCCAAACCAACCCCCAAGGTGGCACAAACACCTCGAACGGAACTAATGTAACTTGTAGGAACTAACCGTGTTGTCCCCGGTCTATCGATTTTAAAGTATGGTGATAATTTGCAAAAATCACACTTAGACTTAAAAATAAGCCTGAAAGGGTGAAAACTCAAACCAACCCCCTAGGAGGCATGAACACCTCGCACGGGACCAATGTAACTTGTAGGAATTGACGACATAGTCTCGGGTCTCCCGGCTTGAGAGTATGACGATAATTTGCAAAAATAACACTTTAGACTTAAAAATGATCCGTTAAAGGATGACTACACAAACCAGCCCCCAAACGAACCCATAGGAGGCACAAACAACTCAAACGGGACCAATGTAACTTGTAGGAACTGACCGCGTAGTCGCGGATCTCTCGATTTTGGAGTATGATGATAATTTGAAAAAATCACACTTAGACTTAAAAACAAGCCATTAAAGGGTGAAAACCCAAACCAGCCCCCAAACGACCACCTAGGAGGCATGAACACCTCTTACGGGATTAATGTAACTTGTAGGAAATGACTGCGTAGTCCCGGGTCTCCTAGTTTGAGAGTATGACGATAATTTGCAAAAATAACACTTAAGACTTAAAAACAATCCGTTAAAGGATGACAACCCAAACCAGCCCCCAAACGAACCCGTAGGAGGCACAAAAAACTCGAACGGGACCAATGTAACTTGTAGGAACTGACCGCATAGTCCCGGGTCTCCCGGTTTTAGAGTAGATGACAATTTGAAAAAATAACACTTAGACATAAAAATATGCCGTTAACGGATGAAAACCCAAACCAGTCCCCAATCGACCCCGTAGGAGGCACAAACAACTCACACGGAACCAATGTAACTTGTAGGAACTGACCGTGTAGTCCCGGGTCCCCCATTTTTATAGTATGATTATAATTTACAAAAATCGCACTTATGCTTAAAAATAAGTCGTTAAAGGGTGAAAAAACCAACCAGCCACCGTAGGAGGCACGAACATCTTGCGCGGGACCAATGTAACTTGTAGAAACTTACCGCGTAGTCCCGGGTCTCCCAGTTTTATAGTATGATATAAGTTGCAAAAATTACACTTGGGTGAAAACCCAATCCATCCACCAAACGACCCCATAGAAGTCACGAACACCTCGAACGGAACCAATGTAACTTGTTGGAACTACCGCGTAGTCTCGGGTCTCCCGATTTGAGAGTATGACGACAATTTATAAAAATCGCAGTTAGACTTAAAAATAAGTTGTTAAAGGGTGAAAACCAAAACCAGCCTCCAAACGACCCCGTAGGAGGCACAAACACCTCGTACGGGACCAATGTAACTTGTAGGAACTGACCGTGTAGTCCCCAGTCTCCCGATTTTAGAGTATCATGATAATTATAAAAAATCACACTTAGACTGAAAAACAAGTCATGAAGGGGTGAAAACCCAAACCAACCCCCCAGGAGGCACGAACTCCTCGCACGGGACCAATGTAAGTGTAGGAACTGACCGCGTAGTCCCGGGTCTGCCGGTTTTAGAGTATGATGATAATTCGCAAAAATTACACTTAGACTTAAAAACAAGCCGTTAAAGAGTGAAAACCCAAACAATCCCCCAAACGACCTCGTAGGAGGCACGAACACCTCGCACGGGACTAGTGTAACTTATAGGAACTGACTGCGTAGTCCCGGGTCTTCGGGTTTGAGAGTATGACGATAATTTGCAAAAATCAGACTTAGAGTTAAAAATAAGCCGTTAAAGGGTGAAAACCAAAATCAGCCCCCAAATGTCCCCGTAGGAGGTACAAACACCTAGCACGGGACCAATATAACTTGTAGGAACTGACCGTGTAGTCCCCGGTCTCCCGATTTTAGAGTATGATGATAATTTGCAAAAACTACACTTAGACTTAAAAACAATCCGTTCAAGGGTGAAAAGCCAAACCAACCCCCAAGGAGGCACAAACACCTCGAACGGGACCAATGTAACTTGTAGGAACTGACCGTGTAGTCCACGGTCTCTCGATTTTAGAGTATGATGATAATTTGAAAAGATCACACTTACCTTAAAAACAAGCTGTGACAGGGTGAAAACCCAAACTAACCCCTAGGAGGCACGAATACCTCGCACGGGACCAATGTAAGTTGTAGGAACTGATCACATAGTCTCGGGTATCCCGGCTTGAGAGTATAACGATAAATTGCAAAAATAACACTTAAGACTTAAAAATAATCCGTTAAAGGATGACAATCCAAACCAGCCCCCAATTGAACCCGTAGGAGGCACAAACATCTCGAACGGCACCATTGTAACTTGTAGGAATTGAACGCATAGTCCCGGGTCTCCCGGTTTTAGAGTACGATGATAATTTGAAAATCACACTTAGACTTAAAACAAGCCGTTAAAGGGTGCAAACCCAAACCAGCTCCCAAACAACCCCGTAGGTGGCACAAACACCTCACACGGGACATATGTAACTTGTAGGAACTGACTGCGTAGTCCCGGGTTTCCGGGTTTGAGAGTATAACAATAATTTGCAAAAATAACACTTTAGACTTAAAAACAATCCGTTAAAGGATGACTACCCAAACCAGCCTACAAACGAACTCGTAGGAGGCACAAACAACTCAAACGGGACCAATGTAACTTGTAGGAACTGATCGTGTGGTCCCGGGTCTCTCGGTTTTAGAGTATGATGAAAATTTGAAAAAATCACACTTAGACTTAAAAACAAGCCGTTAAAGGGTGAAAACCCAAACCAACCCCCGAACGACCCCGTAGGAGTCACAAACACCTCTTACGGGACTAATGTAACTTGTAGGAACTGACTGCTCCCGGTTTGAGAGTATGATAAAATTTGCAAAAATAACACTTAAGACTTTAAAACAATCGGTTAAAGGATGACAACCCAAACCAGCCCCCAAACGAACCCGTAGGAGGCACAAACAACTCGAACGACACCAATGTAACTTGTAGGAACTGATCGCGTAGTCCTGGGTCTCTCCGTTTTAGAGTATGATGATAATTTGAAAAAATCACACTCAGACTTAAAAACAAGCCGTTAAAGGGTGGAAACCCAAACCAGCCACCAAACGACCCCGTAGGAGGCAGAAACACCTCGTACGGGACCAATGTAACTTGTAGGAACTGACAGCGTAGTCCCGGGTCTCCCGGTTTGAGAGTATGACGATAATTTGGAAAAATCACACTTAGATTTAAAAATAAGCCGTTAAAGGATGAAAACCCAAACCAGCCCCCAAACGACCCCGTAGGAGGCACAAAAACCTCACACATGACCAAAGTAATTTGTAGGAACTGACTGTGTAGTCCCGGATCTCCCGGTTTGAGAGTATGATGATAATTTGCAAAAATAACACTTAAGACTTAAAAACAATCCGTTAAAGGATGACAACACAAACCAGCCCCCAAACGAACCCGTAGGAGGCACAAACAACTCGACCGGGACCAATGTAACTTGTAGAAACTGACCGCGTAGTCCCGGGTCTCCCGCTTTAAGAGTCTGACGAAAATTTGCAAAAATAACACTTAGACTTAAAAATAAGCCGTTAAAGAGTGAAAACCAAAACCAGCCCCCAAACGACCCCGTAGGGGGCACAAACACCTCGCACGGGACCAATGTAACTTGTAGGAACTGACCGTGTAGTCCCCGGTCTCCCGATTTTAGAGGATGATGAAAACTAACAAAAATCACACATATACTGAAAAACAAGTCGTGAAAGGGTGAAAACCCAAACCAACCCCCTAGGAGGCACGAACTCCTCGCACGGGACCAATGTAACTTGGGGGAACTGACCGCGTAGTCCCGGGTCTCCCGATTTTAGAGTATGATGGTAATTCGCAAAAATCACAATTAGACTTAAAAACAAGCCGTTAAAGAGTGAAAACCCAAACCATCCCCCAAACAACCCCGTAGGAGGCACGAACACTTCGCACGGGACTAATGTAACTTGTAGGAACTGATTGCGTAGTCCCGGGTCTCTCGGTTTGAGAGTATTATGAAAATTTGCAAAAATCAGACTTAGAGTTTAAAATAAGCCGTTAAAGGGTGAAAACCAAAATCAGCCCCCAAATGACCCTGTAGGAGGCACAAACACCTCGCACGGGACCAATGTAACTTGTAGGAACTGATCGTGTAGTCCCCGGTCTTCTGATTTTAGAGTATGACGATAATTTGCAAAAATTAGACTTAGACTTAACAACAATCCGTTCACGGGTGAAAACCCAAACCAATCCCCAAGGAGGCACAAACACCTCGTTTGGGACCAATGTAACTTGTAGGAACTGACCGTGTAGTCCCCGGTCTCTCGATTTTAGATTATCATGATAATTTGCAAAAATCATACTTATACTTAAGACAAGCTGTGAAAGGGTGAAAACCCACACCAACCCCCTAGGAGGCATGAACACCTCGCACGGGACCAATGTAACTTATAGGAACTGACCACATAGTCTCGGGTCCCCCGGCTTGAGAGTATGATGATAATTTGCAAAAATAACACTTAAGACTTAAAAACAATCTGTTAAAGGATGACAACCCAAACTAGCCCCCTAACGAACCCGTGGGAGGCACAAACATCTTGAATGGGACCAATGTAACTTGTAGGAACTGACCGTGTAGTCCCGGGTCTCCCAGTTTTAGAGTATGATTATAATTCACAAAAATCACACCTAGACTTAAAAACAAGACTTTAAATGGTGAAAACCCAAACCAGCCCCCAAACGACCCCGTAGGAGGCACAAACACCTCGCACGGGACTAAAGTAACTTGTAGGAACTGACTGCCTAGTCCCGGGTATCCCGGTTTGAGAGTATGACGATAATTTTCCAAAATAAAACTTAAGAGTTAAAAAGAATCCCTTAAAGGATGACAACCCAAACCAGCCCCCAAACGAACCCGTAGGAGGCACAAACAACTCGAACGGGACCAATGTAACTTGTAGGAACTGACCGTGTAGTCCCGGGTCTCCCGATTTTAGAGTATGATGATTATTCGCAAAAATCACACTTAGACTTAAAAATAAGCCGTTAAAGAGTGAAAACATAAACCATCCCCCAAACGACCCCGTAGGAGGCACAAACACCTCGCACGGGACTAATGTAACTTGTAGAAATGGACTGCGTAGTCACGGGTCTCCCGGTTTGAGAGTATGATGACAATTTGTAGAAATCAGACTTAGAGTTAAAAATAAGCCGTTAAAGGGTGAAAACCAAAATCAGCACCCAAACGACCCCGTAGGAGGTACAAACACCTCGCACGGGACCAATGTAACTTGTAGGAACTAACCGTGTAGTCCCCGGTCTCCCGATTTTAGAGTATGATGATAATTTGCAAAAATCACACTTAGAAACAAAAACGAGCCGTTCAAGGGTGAAAACCCAAACCACCCCCCAAGGAGGTTTAAACGCCTCGAACGGAACCAATGTAACTTGTAGGAACTGACCGTGTAGTCCCCGGTCTCTCGATTTTAGAGTATGATGATAATTTTGCCAAAATCACACTTAGACTTAAAAACAAGCCGTGAAAGGGTGAAAACCCAAACCAACCCCGTAGGAGGCATGAACACCTCGCACGGGACCAATGTAACTTTTAGGAACTCACCACATAGTCTCGGGTCTCCCAGCTTGAGAATATGATGATAATTTGCAAAAATAACACTCAACACTTGAAAACAATCCGTTAAAGGATGACAACCCAAACCAGCGCCCAAACGAACCCGTAGGAGGCACAAACATCTCGAACGGGACCAATGTAACTTGTAGGAACTGACCGCGTAGTCCCGGGTCTCTCGGTTTTAGAGTGTGATGATAATTTGAAAAAATCACACTTAGACTTAAAAACAAGCCATTAAAGGGAGAAAACCCAAACCAGCCCCCAAACGACCCCGTAGGAGGCACAAACCCCTCTTACGGGACTATTGTAACTTGTAGGAACTGACTGTGTAGTCCCGGATCTCCTAGTTTGAGAGTATGATGATAATTTGCAAAAATAACACTTAAGACTTAAAAACAATCCGTTAAAGGATGACAACCCAAACCAGCCCCCAAGCGAACCCGTAGGAGGCACAAAAAACTCGAACGGGACCAATGTAACTTGTAGGAACTGACCGCGTAGTCCCGGTCTCCCATTTTTAGAGTATGATGTTAATTTGAAAAAATAACACTTAGACTTAAAAATAAGCCGTTAAAGGATGAAAACCCAAACCAATCCCCAAACGAACCCGTAGGAGGCACAAACAACTCGAACGGGACCAATGTAACTTGTAGGAACTGACCGTGTAGTCCCGGGTCTCCTGATTTTAGAGTATGATGATTATTCGCAAAAATCACACTTAGACTTAAAAACAAGCCGTTAAAGAGTGAAAACCCAAACCATCCCCCAAACGACCCCGTAGGAGGCACAAACACCTCGCACGGGACTAATGTAACTTGTAGGAATGGACTGCGTAGTCCCGGGTCTCCCGGTTTGAGAGTATGATGACAATTTGCAGAAATTAGACTTAGAGTTAAAAATAAGCCGTTATTGGGTGAAAACCAAAATCAGCACCCAAACGACCCCGTTGGAGGTACAAACACCTCGCACAGGACCAATGTAACTTATAGGAACTGACCGTGTAGTCCCCGGTCTCCCGATTTTAGAGTATGATGATAATTTGCAAAAATCACACTTAGACACAAAAACAAGCCGTTCAAGGGTGAAAACCCAAACCAACCCCCAAGGAGGCACAAACACCTCGAACGGAACCAATGTAACTTGTAGGAACTGACCGTGTAGTCCCCGGTCTCTCGATTTTAGAGTATGATGATAATTTGCAAAAATCACACTTAGACTTAAAAACAAGCTGTGAAAGGGTGAAAACCCAAACCAACCCCGTAGGAGGCATGAACACCTCGCACGGGACCAATGTAACTTGTAGGAACTGACCACATAGTCTCGGGTATCCCGGCTTGAGAATATGATGATAATTTGCAAAAATAACACTTAACACTTGAAAACAATCCGTTAAAGGATGACAACCCAAACCAGCGCCCAAACGAACCCGTAGGAGGCACAAACATCTCGAACGGGACCAATGTAACTTGTAGGAACTGACCGCGTAGCCCCGGGTCTCTCGGTTTTAGAGTGTGATGATAATTTGGAAAAATCACACTTAGACTTAAAAACAAGCCATTAAAGGGTGAAAACCCAAACCAGCCCCCAAACGACCCCGTAGGAGGCACAAACCCCTCTTACGGGACTATAGTAACTTGTAGGAACTGACTGTGTAGTCTCGGATCACCCGGTTTGAGAGTATGATGATAATTTGCAAAAATAACACTTAAGACTTAAAAATAAGCCGTTAAAGGATGAAAACCCAAACCAATCCCCAAACGACCCCATAGGAGCCACAAACAACTCGCACGGGACCAATTTAACTTGTAGGAACTGACCATGTAGTCCCGGGTCCCCCACATTTAGAGTATGATGATAATTTACAAAAATCGCACTTATACTTAAAAACAAGCCGTTAAAGGGTGAAAACCCCAACCAGCCCCCAAATGAGCCCGTAGGAGGCACGAACATCTTGCGCGGGACCAATGTAACTTGTAAAGACTGATCGTGTAGTCCCAGGTCTCCCAATTTTATAGTATGATATAAGTTGCAAAAATTTAACATGGGTGAAAACCTAATCCAGCCACCAAACGACCCCATAAAAGTCACGAACACCTCGAACGGAACCAATGTAACTTGTAGGAACTTACCGCGTAGTCTCGGGTCTCCCGGTTTGAGAATATGAGGCCAATTTGCAAAAATCACACTTAGACTTAAAAATAAGCCGTTAAAGGGTGAAAACCAAAACCAGCCTCCAAACGACCCCGTAGGAGGAACAAACACCTCGCACGGGACCAATGTAACCTGTAGGAACTAACCGTGTAGTCCCCGGTCTCCCGATTTTAGAGTATGATGATAATTAGCAAAAATCACACTTAGACTGAAAAACAGGTCGTGAAAGGGTGAAAACCCAAACCAACCCCCTAGGAGGCATGAACTTTTCGCACGGAACCAATGTAACTTATAGGAACTGACCGCGTAGTCCCGCGTCTCCCGGTTTTAGAGTATGACGATAATTCTCAAAAATCACACTTAGACTTAAAAACAAGCCGTTAAAGAGTGAAAACCGAAACTATCCCCCAAACGAACCCGTAGGAGGCACGAACACCTCGCACGAGACTAATGTAACTTGTAGGAACTGACTACGTAGTCCCGGGTCTCCCGGTTTGAGAGTATGACGACAATTTGCAAAAATCAGACTTAGATTTAAAAATAAGCCATTTAAGGGTGAAAACCAAAATCGTCCCCCAATCGACCCCGTAGGAGGCACAAACACCTCGTATGGGACCAATGTAACTTGTGGAAACTGATCGTGTAGTCCCCGGTCTCCCGATTTTAGAGTATGTTGATAATTTGTAAAAATTACACTTAGACTTAAAAACAAGCCGTTCAAGGGTGAAAAGCTAAACCAACCCCCAAGGAAGCACAAACACCTCGAACGGGACCAATGTAACTTGTAGGAACTGACCGCGTAGTCCCTGGTCTCTTGATTTTAGAGTATGATGAGAATTTGAAAAAATCACACTTAGACTTAAAAACAAGTTGTGAAAGGGTGAAAACCCAAACTAACCCCTTAGGAGGCACGAACACCTCACACGGGACCAATGTAACTTGTAGGAACTGACCACATAGTCTCGGGTATCTCGGCTTGAGAGTATGATGATAATTTGCAAAAATAACACTTAAGACTTAAAAACAATTCGTTAAAGGATGACAACCCAAACCAGCCCCCAAATGAACCCGTAGGAGGCACAAACATCTCGAAGGGGCAAATGTAACTTGTATGAACTGACCGCGTAGTCCCGGGTCTCCCGGTTTTAGAGTACGATGATAATTTGAAAAAATCAAACTTAGACTTAAAAACAAGCCGTTAAAGAGTGAAAACCCAAACCATCCCACAAACGACCCTGTAGGAGGCACGAACACCTCGTACGGGACTAATGTAACTTGTAGGAACTGACTGCGTAGTCCCGGGTCTCCCGGTTTGTGAGTATGACGACAATTTGTAAAAATCAGACTTAGAGTTAAAAATAAGCCGTTAAAGGGTGAAAACCAAAATCAGCCCCCAAACGACCCCGTAGGAGGCACAAACACCTCGCACGGGACCATTGTAACTTGTAGGAACTGACCATGTAGTCCCCGGTCTCCCGATTTTAGAGTATGATGATAATTTGCAAAAATTACACTTAGACTTAAAAACAAGTCGTTCAAGGGTGAAAAGCCAAACCAACCCCCAAGGAGGCACAAACACCTCGAATGGGACCAATGTAACTTGTAGGAACTGACCGTGTAGTCCCCGGTCTCTCGATTTTAGAGTATGATGAGAATTTGATAAAATCACACTTAGACTTAAAACAAGTTGTGAAAGGGTGAAAACCCAAACTACCCCCCTAGGAGGCACGAACACCTCGCAGGGGACCAATGTAACTTATATGAACTGACCACATAGTCTCGGGTATCTCGGCTTGAGAGTATGACGATAATTTGCAAAAATAACACTTAAGACTTAAAAACAATCCGTTAAAGGATGACAACACAAACCATCCCCCAAATGAACCCGTAGGAGGCCCAAACATCTCGAACGGGACCAATGTAACTTGTAGGAACTGACCGCGTAGTCCCGGGTCTCCCGGTTTTAGAGTACCATGATAATTTGAAAAAATCACACTTAGACTTAAAAATAAGTCGTTAAAGGGTGAAAACCCAAACCAGCACCCAAACGACCCCGTAGGTGCCACAAACACCTCGCACGGGACTTATGTAACTTGTAGGAACTGACCACGTAGTCCCGGGTCTCCCGATTTGAGAGTATGACAATACTTTGCAAAAATAAAACTTTACCCTTAAAAACAATCCGTTAAAGGATGACTACCCAAACCAGCCCCCAAACGAACCTGTAGGAGGCACAAACAACTCGAATGGGAAGAATGTAACTAGTAGGAACAGACCGCGTAGTCCTGGGTCTCTAGGTTTTAGAGTATTATGATAATTTGAAAAAATCACACTTAGAATTAAAAACAAGTTGTTAAAGGGTGAAAACCCAAACTAACCCCCTATGAGGCACGAACACCTCGCACGGGACCAATGTAACTTATATGAACTGACCACATAGTCTCGGGTATCTCGGCTTGAGAGTATGACGATAATTTGCAAAAATAACACTTAAGACTTAAAAACAATCCGTTAAAGGATGACAACCCAAACCATCCCCCAAATGAACCCGTAGGAGGCCCAAAGATCTCGAACGGGACCAATGTAACTTGTAGGAACTGACCGCGTTGTCCCGGGTCTCCCGGTTTTAGAGTACCATGATAATTTGAAAAAATCACACTTAGACTTAAAAATAAGCCGTTAAAGGGTGAAAACCCAAACCAACCCCCAAACAACCCCGTAGGTGCCACAAACACCTCGCACGGGACTTATGTAACTTGTAGGAACTGACCACGTAGTCCCGGGTCTCCCGATTTGAGAGTATGACAATACTTTGCAAAAATAACACTTTACCCTTAAAAATAATCCGTTAAAGGATGACAACCAAAACCAACCCCCAAACGAACCTGTAGGAGGCACAAACAACTCGAATGGGAAGAATGTAACTTGTAGGAACAGACCGTGTAGTCCTGGGTCTCTAGGTTTTAGAGTATGATGATAATTTGGAAAAATCACACTTAGACTTAAAAACATGTCGTTAAAGGGTGAAAACCCAAACCAGCCCCCAAACGACCCCGTAGGAGGCACAAACACCTCTTACGGGACTAATGTAACTTGTACGAACTGACTCCATAGTCCCGGGTCTCCCGATTTGAGCGTATGACGATAATTTGCAAATATAACAGTTAAGACTTAAAAACAATCCGTTAAAGGATGACAACCCAGACCAACTCCCAAACGAACCCATAGGACGCACAAACAACTCGAACGGGACCAATGTTACTTTTCAAAACTGACCGCATAGTCCCGGGTCTCTCGATTTTAGAGTATGATGATAATTTGAAAAATTCACACTTAGACTTAAAAATAAGCCGTTAAAGGATGAAAACCCAAATCAGTCCCCAAACGACCCCGTAGGAGGCACAAACAACTCGCACGGGACCAATGTAAGTTCTAGGAGCTGACCGTGTAGTCCCGTGTCCCCCATTTTTAGAGTATGACAGTAATTTGAAAAAATCAGACTTAGAGTTAAAAATAAGCCATTAAAGGGTGAAAACGATAATCAGCCCCCAAAAGACCTCGTAGGAGGCACGAACACCTCGGGCGGGACCAATGTAACTTGTAGAAACAGACCGCGTAGTCTCGGGTCTCCCAGTTCTATAGCATGATATAATTTGCAAAAATTACACTTCGGTGAAAACCCAATCCAGCCACCAAACGACCCCATAGAAGTCACGAACACCTCGAACGGAACCAATGTAACTTGTTGGAACTGACCACGTAGTCTCGGGTCTCCCGATTTGAGAGTATGACGACAATTTGCAAAAATCGCACCTAGACTTAAAAATAAGTCGTTAAAGGGTGAAAACCAAATCCAGCCTCCAAACGACCCCGTAGGAGGCACAAACACCTCGTACGGGACCAATGTAACTTGTAGGAACTGACCGTGTAGTCCCCGGTCTCCCGATTTTAGAGTATCATGATAATTATCAAAAATCACACTTAGACTGAAAAACTAGTCGTGAAAGGGTGAAAACCCAAACCAACCCCCCAGGAGGCACGAACTCCTCGCACGGGACCAATGTAAGTGTAGGAACTGACCGCGTAGTCCCGGGTCTCCCGGTTTTAGAGTATGATGATAATTCACAAAAATCACACTTAGACTTAAAAACAAGCCGTTAAAGAGTGAAAACCCAAACAATCCCCCAAACGACCTCGTAGGAGGCACGAACACCTCGCAAGGGACTAATGTAACTTATAGGAACTGACTGCGTTGTCCCGGGTCTTCGGGTTTGAGAGTATGATGACAATTTGCAAAAATCAGACTTAGAGTTAAAAATAAGCCATTAAAGGGTGAAAACCAAAATCAGCTCGCAAACATCCCCGTAGGAGGCACCAACACCTAGTACGGGACCAATGTAACTTGTAGGAACTGACCGTGTAGTCCCAAGTCTCCCGATTTTAGAGTATGATGATAATTTGCAAAAATTACACTTAGACTTAAAAACAATTCGTTCAAGGGTGAAAAGACAAACCAACCCCCAAGGAGGCACAAACACATCGAACGGGACCAATGTAACTTGTAGGAACTGACCGTGTAGTCCCCAGTCTCTCAATTTTAGAGTATGATGATAATTTGAAAAGAACAGAGTTAGACTTAAAAACAAGATGTGACAGGGTGAAAACCCAAACTAACCCCTAGGTGGCACGAATACCTCGCACGGGACCAATGTAAGTTGTAGGAACTGATCACATAGTCTCGGGTATCCCGGCTTGAGAGTATAACGATAAATTGCAAAAATAACACTTAAGACTTAAAAACAATCCGTTAAAGGATGACAATCAAAACCAGCCCCCAATTGAACCCGTAGGAGGCACAAACATCTCGAACGGGACCAATGTAACTTGTAGGAACTGAACGCGTAGTCCCGGGTCTCCCGATTTTAGAGTACGATGATAATTTAAAAAAATCACAATTAGACTTAAAAACAAGACGTTAAAGGGTGCAAACCCAAACCAGGCCCCAAACAACCCCGTAGGTGGCACAAACACCTCGCACGGGACTTATGTAACTTGTAGGAACTGACTGCGTAGTCCCGGGTCTCCCGGTTTGAGAGTATAACAATAATTTGCAAAAATAACACTTTAGACTTAAAAACAATCCGTTAAAGGATGACTACCCAAACCAGCCTACAAACGAACCCGTAGGAGGCACAAACAACTCGAACGGGACCAATGTAACTTGTAGCAACTGACCGCGTAGTCCCGGGTCTCTCGGTTTTAGAGTATGATGAAAATTTGTAAAAGTCACACTTAGACTTAAAAACAAGCCGTTAAAGGGTGAAAACCCAAACCAACCCCGAAACGACCCTGTAGGAGGCACAAACACCTCTTACGGGACTAATGTAACTTGTAGGAACTGACTGCTCCCGGTTTGAGAGTATGATAAAATTTGCAAAAATAACACTTAAGACTTTAAAACAATCCGTTAAAGGATGACAACCCACACCAGCCCCCAAACGAACCCGTAGGAGGCACAAACAACTCGAACAGACCCAATGTAACTTGTAGGAACTGATCGTGTAGTCCCGGGTCTCTCGGTTTTAGAGTATGATGATAATTTGAAAAAATCGCACTTAGACTTAAAAACAAGCCGTTAAAGGGTTAAAACCCAAACCAGCCACCAAACGACCCCGTAGGAGGCAGAAACACCTCGCACGGGACCAATGTAACTTGTAGGAACTAACAGCGTAGTCCCGGGTCTCCCGGTTTGAGAGTATGATGATAATTTGGAAAAATCACACTTAGATTTAAAAATAAACCGTTAAAGGATGAAAACCCAAACCAGACCCCAAACGACCCCGTAGGAGGCACCAAAACCTCGCACATGACCAAAGTAACTTGTAGGAACTGACCGTGTAGTCCCAGGTGCCCCATTTTTAGAGTATGACGACAATTTGCAAAAATCAAACTTAGAGTTAAAAATATGCCGTTAAAGGGTGAAAACAAAAATCAGCCCCCCAAACGACCCCGTTGGAGGCACGAACACCTCGCGCGGGACGAATGTAACTTGTAGAAACTGACCGCGTAGTCCCGGGTCTCCCAGTTATATAGCATGATATAATATGCAAAAATTACACTTGGGTGAAAACCCAATCCAGCCACCAAACGACCCCATCGAAGGCACGAAAACCTCGAACGGAACCAATGTAACTTGTAGAAACTGACCGCGTAGTCTCGGGTCTCCCGGTTTAAGAGTATGACGAAAATTTGCAAAACACACACTTTGACTTAAAAATAAGCCATTAAAGGGTGAAAACCAAAACCAGCCCCCAAACGACCCCGTAGGGGGCACAAACACCTACCACGGGACCAATGTAACTTGTAGGAACTAACCGTGTAGTCCCCGGTCTCCCGATTTTAGAGGATGATGAAAATTAACAAAAATCACACTTAGACTAAAAAACAAGTCGTGAAAGGGTGGAAACCCAAACCAACCCCCTAGGAGGCACGAACTCCTCGCATGGGACCAATGTAACTTGTAGGAACTGACCGCGTAGTCCCGGGTCTCCCGGTTTTAGAGTATGATGATAATTCGCAAAAATCACAATTGGACTTAAAAACAAGCCGTTAAAGAGTGAAAACCCAAACCATCCCCCAAACAACCCCGTAGGAGGCACGAACACTTCGTACGGGACTAATGTAACTTGTAGGAACTGACTGCGTAGTCCCGGGTGTCCCGGTTTGAGAGTATGATGAAAATTTGCAAAAATCAGACTTAGACATAAAAACAAGTCGTTCAAGGGTGAAAACCCAAACCAACTCCCAAGGAGGCACAAACACCTCGAACGGGACCAATATCACTTATAGGAACTGACCGTGTAGTCCCCGGTCTCTCGATTTTAGAGTATGATGATAATTTGCAAAAATCACACATAGACTTAAAAACAAGCCGTGCAAGGGTGAAAACCTAAACCAACCCCCTAGGAGGCATGAACACCTCGCACGGGACCAATGTAACATGTAGGAACGGACCACATAGTCTCGGGTCTCCCGACATGAGAATATGATGATAATTTGTAAAAATAACACTTAACACTTGAAAACAATCCGTTAAAGGATGACAACCCAAACCAGTGCCCAAACGAACCCGTAGGAGGCACAAACATCTCTAACGGGACCAATGTAACTTTTAGGAACTGATCGCGTAGCCCCGGGTCTCTCGGTTTTAGAGTGTGATGATAATTTGAAAAAATCACACTTAGACTTAAAAACAAGCCGTTAAAGGGTGAAAACCCAAACCAGCCCCCAAACGACCCCGTAGGAGGCACAAACCCCTCTTATGGGACTATTGTAACTTGTAGGAACTGACTGTGTAGTCCCGGATCTCCCGGTTTGAGAGTATGATGATAATTTGCAAAAATAACACTTAAGACTTAAAAACAATCCGTTAAAGGATGACAAACCAAACCAGCCCCCAAACGAACCAGTAGGAAGCCCAAACAACTCGAACGGGACCAATGTAACTTGTAGGAACTGACCGCGTAGTCCCGGTCTCCCATTTTTAGAGTATGATGTTAATTTGAAAAAATCACACTTAGACTTAAAAATAAGCCGTTAAAGGATGAAAACCCAAACCAATTCCCAAACGACCCCATAGGAGGCACAAACAACTCGCACGGGACCAATGTAACTTGTAGGAACTGACCATGTAGTCCCGGATCCCCCACTTTTAGAGTATGATGATAATTTACAAAAATCGCACTTATACTTAAAAACCAGCCGTTAAAGGGTGAAAACCCCAACCAGCCCCCAAATGACCCTGTAGGAGGCATGAACATCTTGCGCGGGACCAATGTAACTTGTAGAAACTGACCGTGTAGTCCCGGGTCTCCCGGTTTGAGAGTATGACGACAATTTGCAAAAATCAGATTTAGATTTAAAAATAAGCCATTAAAGGGTGAAAACCAAAATCGTCCCCCAATCGACCCCGTAGGAGGCACAAACACCTCGTACGGGACCAATGTAACTTGTAGGAACTGGCCGTGTAGTCCCCGGTCTCCCGATTTTTGAGTATGTTAATAATTTGTAAAAATTACACTTAGAATTAAAAACAAGTCGTTCAAGGGTGAAAAGCTAAACCAACCCGCACAAACACCTCGAACGGGACCAATGTAACTTGTAGGAACTGACCGTGTAGTCCCCGGTCTCTCGATTTTAGAGTATGATGAGAATTTGAGAAAATCACACTTAGACTTAAAAACAAGTTGTGAAAGGGTGAAAACCCAAACTGACCCCCTAGGAGGCACGAACACCTCGCACGGGACCAATGTAACTTATAGGAACTGACCACATAGTCTCGGGTATCTCGGCTTGAGAGTATGACGATAATTTGCAAAAATAACACTTAAGACTTAAAAACAATTCGTTAAAGGATGACAACCCAAACCAGCCCCCAAATGAACCCGTAGGAGGCACAAACATCTCGAACGGGATCAACGTAACTTGTATGAACTGACCGCGTAGTCCCGGGTATCCCGGTTTTAGAGTACGATGATAATTTGAAAAAATCACACTTAGACTTAAAAACAAGCCGTTAAAGAGTGAAAACCCAAACCATCCCCCAAACGACCCCGTAGGAGGCACGAACACTTCGCACGGGACTAATGTAACTTGTAGGAACTGACTGCGTAGTCTCGACTCTCCTGATTTGTGAGTATGACGACAATTTGTAAAAATCAGACTTAGAGTTAAAAATAAGCCGTTAAAGGGTGAAAACCAAAATCAGCCCCCAAACGACCCCGTCGGAGGCACAAACACCTCGCACGGGACCAATGTAACTTGTAAGTACTGACCATGTAGTCCCCGATCTCCCGATTTTCGAGTATGATGATAATTTGCAAAAATTACACTTAGACTTAAAAACAAGTCGTTCAAGGGTGAAAAGCCAAACCAACACCCAAGGAGGCACAAACACCTCGAATGGGACCAATGTAACTTGTAGGAACTGACCGTGTAGTCCCCGGTCTCTCGATTTTAGAGTATGATGAGAATTTGAAAAAATCACACTTAGACTAAAAAACAAGTTGTGAAAGGGTGAAAACCCAAACTAACCCCTTAGGAGGCACGAACACCTCGCACGGGACCAATGTACATATAGGAACTGACCACATAGTCTCGGGTATCTCGGCTTGAGAGTATGATGATAATTTGCAAAAACAACACTTAAGACATAAAAACAATCTGTTAAAGAATGACAACCCAAACCATCCCCCAATTGAACCCGTAGGAGGCCCAAACATCTCGAACGGGAACAATGTAACTTGTAGGAACTGACCGCGTAGTCCCGGGTCTCCCGGTTTTAGAGTACCATGATAATTTGAAAAAATCACACTTAGACTTAAAAATAAGCCGTTAAAGGCTGAAAACCCAAACCAGCCCCCAAACGACCCCGTAAGTGCCACAAACACCTCGCACGGGACTTATGTAACTTGTAGGAACTGACCACGTAGTCCCGGGTCTCCCGATTTGATAGTATGACAATACTTTGCAAAAATAACGTTTTACCTTTAAAAACAATCCGTTAAAGGATGACTACCCAAACCAGCCTACAAACGAACCCGTAGGAGGCACAAACAACTCGAACGGGACCAATGTAACTTGTAGGAACTGACCACGTAGTCCCGGGTCTCTCGGTTTTAGAGTATGATGAAAATTTGTAAAAATCACACTTAGACTTAAAAACAAGCCGTTAAAGGGCGAAAACCCAAACCAACCCCCAAATGACCCCGTAGGAGGCACAAACACCTCTTACGGGACTAATATAACTTGTAGGAACTGACTGCTCCCGGTTTGAGAGTATGATAAAATTTGCAAAAATAACACTTAAGACTTTAAAATAATCCGTTAAAGGATGACAACCCAAACCAGCCCCCAAACGAACCCGTAGGAGGCACAAACAACTCGAACGGCACCAATGTAACTTGTAGGAAGTGATCGTGTAGTCCCGGGTCTCTCGGTTTTAGAGTATGATGATAATTTGAAAAAATCACACTTAGACTTAAAAACAAGCCGTTAAAGGGTGGAAACCCAAACCAGCCACCAAACGACCCCGTAGGAGGCAGAAACACCTCGCACGGGACCTATGTAACTTGTAGGAACTGACAGCGTAGTCCCGGGTCTCCCGGTTTGAGAGTATGACGATAATTTGGAAAAATCAAACTTTGATTTAAAAATAAGCCGTTAAAGGATGAAAACCCAAACCAGCCCCCAAATGACCCCGTAGGAGGCACAAAAACCTCGCACATGACCAAAGTAACTTGTAGGAACTGACCGTGTAGTCCCAGGTGCCCCATTTTTAGAGTATGACGACAATTTGCAAAAATCAGACTTAGAGTTAAAAATATGCCGTTAAAGGGTGAAAACAAAAATCAGCCCCCAAACGACCCCCTTGGAGGCACGAACACCTCGCGCGGGACTAATGTAACTTGTAGAAACTGACTGCGTAGTCCCGGGTCTCCCAGTTATATAGCATGATATAATATGCAAAAATTACACTTGGGTGAAAACCCAATCCAGCCACCAAACGACCCCATAGAAGGCACGAAAACCTCGAACGGAACCAATGTAACTTGTAAAAACTGACCGCGTAGTATCGGGTCTCCCGGTTTAAGAGTACGACGAAAATTTGCAAAAATCACACTTAGACTTAAAAATAAGCCGTTAAAGGGTGAAAACCAAAACCAGCCCCCAAACGACCCCGTAGGGGGCACAAACACCTCGCACGGGACCAATTTAACTTGTACGAACTGACCGTGTAGTCCCCGGTCTCCCGATTTTAGAGGATGATTAAAATTAACAAAAATCATACTTAGACTGAAAAACAAGTCGTGAAAGGGTGAAAACCCAAACCAACCCCCTAGGAGGCACGAACTCCTCGCACGGGACCAATGTAACTTGTAGGAATTGACCGCGTAGTCCCGGGTCTCCCGGTTTTAAAGTATGATGATAATTCGCAAAAATCACAATTAGACTTAAAAATAAGCCATTAAAGAGTGAAAACCCAAACCATCCCCCAAACAACCCCGTAGGAGGCACGAACACTTCGCACGGGACTAATGTAACTTGTAGGAACTGACTGCGTAGTCCCGGGTGTCCCGGTTTGAGAGTATGATGAAAATTTGCAAAAATCAGACTTAGACATAAAAACAAGCCGTTCAAGGGTGAAAACCCAAACCAACTCCTAAGGAGGCACAAACACCTCGAACGGGACCAATGTAACTTATAGGAACTGACCGTGTAGTCCCCGGTCTCCCGATTTTAGAGTATGATGATAATTTGCAAAAATCACACTTAGACTTAAAAACAAGCCGTGCAAGGGTGAAAACCTTAACCAACCCCTAGGAGGCATGAACACCTCACACGGGACCAATGTAACTTGTAGGAACTGACCACATAGTCTCGGGTCTCCCGGCTTGAGAATATGATGATAATTTGCAAAAATAACACTTAACACTTGAAAACAATACGTTAAAGGATGACAACCCAAACTAGTGCCCAAATGAACCCGTAGGAGGCACAAACATCTCTAACGGGACCAATGTAACTTTTAGGAACTGACTGCTTAGCCCCGCGTCTCTCGGTTTTAGAGTGTGATGATAATTTGAAAAAATCACACTTAGACTTAAAAACAAGCCGTTAAAAGGTGAAAACCCAAACCAGCCCCCAAACGACCCCGTAGGAGGCACAAACCCCTCTTACGGGACAATTGTAACTTGTAGGAACTCACTGTGTAGTCCCGGATCTCCCGGTTTGAGAGTATTATGATAATTTGCAAAAATAACACTTAAGACTTAAAAATAATCTGTTAAAGGATGACAACCCAAACCAGCCCCCAAACGAACCCATAGGAGGCACAAACAACTCGAACGGGACCAATGTAACTTGTAGGAACTGACCGCGTAGTCCCGGTCTCCCATTTTTAGAGTATGATGTGAATTTGAAAAAATCACACTTAGACTTAAAAATAAGCCGTTAAAGGATGAAAACCCAAACCAATCCCCAAACGACCCCATAGGAGGCACAAACAACTCGCACGGGACCAATGTAACTTGTAGGAACTGACCATGTAGTCCCGAGTCCCCCACTTTTAGAGTATGATGATAATTTACAAAAATCGCACTTATACTTAAAAACAAGTCGTTAAAGGGTGAAAACCCCAACCAGCCCCCAAATGACCCTGTAGGAGGCACGAACATCTTGCGCAAGACCAATGTAACTTGTAGAAACTGACCGTGTAGTCCCGGGTCTCCTAGTTTTGTAGTATGATATAAGTTTTAAAAATTTAACTTGGGTGAAAACCCAATCCAGCCACCAAACGACCCCATAGAAGTCACAAACACCTCGAACGGAACCAATGTAACTTGTAGGAACTGACCGCGTAGTCTCGGGTCTCCCGGTTTGAGAGTATGATGCCAATTTGCAAAAATCACACTTAGACTTAAAAATAAGCCGTTGAAGGGTGAAAACCCAAACCAGCCTCCAAACGACCCCGTAGGAGGCACAAACACCTCGCACGGGACCAATGTAACTTGTAGGAACTGACCGTGTAGTCCCCGGTCTCCCGATTTTAGAGTATGATGATAATTAGCAAAAATCACACTTAGACTGAAAAACAGGTCGTGAAAGGGTGAAAACCCAAACTAACCTCCTAAGAGGCACGAACTCCTCGCACGGGACGAATGTAACTTATAGGAACTGACCGCGTAGTCCCGAGTCTCCCGGTTTTAGAGTATGATGATAATTCACAAAAATCACACTTAAACTTAAAAACAAGCCGTTAAAGAGTGAAAACCCAAACCATCCCCCAAACGACCCCGTAGGAGGCACGAACACCACGCACGAGAGTAATGTAACATGTAGGAACTGACTGCGTAGTCCCGGATCACCCGGTTTGAGAGTATGACGACAATTTGCAAAAATCAGACTTAGATTTAAAAATTAGCCGTTAAAGGGTGAAAACCAAAATCATCCCCGAATCGACCCCGTAGGAGGCACAAACACCTCGTACGGGACCAATGTAACTTGTAGGAACTGACCGTGTAGTCCCCGGTCTCCCGATTTTGGAGTATGTTGATAATTTGTAAAAATTACACTTAGACTTAAAAACAAGCCGTTCAAGGGTGAAAAGCTAAACCAACCACCAAGGAGGCACAAACACCTCGAACGGGACCAATGTAACTTGTAGGAACTGACCGTGTAGTATCCGGTCTCTCGATTTTAGAGTATGATGAGAATTTAAAAAAATCACACTTAGACTTAAAAACAAGTTGTGAAAGGGTGAAAACCCAAACTAACCCTCTAGGAGGCACGAACACCTCGCACGGGACCAATGTAACTTGTAGGAACTGACCACATAGTCTCGGGTATCTCGGCTTGAGAGTATGACGATAATTTGCAAAAATAACACTTAAGACTAAAAAACAATTCGTTAAAGGATGACAACCCAAACCAGCCCCCAAATGAACTCGTAGGAGGCACAAACATCTCGAACGGGACCAATGTAACTTGTATGATATGACCGCGTAGTCCCAGGTCTCCCGGTTTTAGAGTACGATGATAATTTGAAAAAATCACACTTAGACTTAAAAACAAGCTGTTAAAGAGTGAAAACCCAAACCATCCCCCAAACAACCCTGTAGGAGGCACGAACACCTCGTACGGGACAGATGTAACTTGTAGGAACTGACTGCGTAGTCCCGGGTCTCCCGGTTTGTGAGTATGACGACAATTTGTAAAAATCAGACTTAGAGTTAAAAAAAGGCCGTTAAAGGGTGAAAACCAAAATCAGGCCCCAAATGACCCCGTAGGAGGCACAAACACCTCGAATGGGACCAATGTAACTTCTAGGAACTGATCGTGTAGTCCCCGGTCTCTCAATTTTAGAGTATGATGAGAATTTGAAAAAATCACACTTAGACTTAAAAACAAGTTATGAAAGGGTGAAAACCCAATCTAACCCCCTAGGAGTCACGAACACCTCGCACGGGACCAATGTAACTCGTAGGAACTGACCACATAGTCTCGGGAATCTCGGCTTGAGAGTATGACGATAATTTGCAAAAATAACACTTAAGACTTAAAAACAATTCGTTAAAGGATGACAACCCAAACCATCCCCCAAATGAAACCGTAGGAGGCCCAAACATCTCGAACGGGACCAATGTAACTTATAGGAACTGACCGCGTAGTCCCGGGTCTCCCAGTTTTAGAGTACCATGATAATTTGAAAAAATAACACTTAGACTTAAAAATAAGCCGTTAAAGGGTGAAAACCCAAACTAGCCACCAAACGACCCCGTAAGTGGCACAAACACCTCGCACGGGACTTATGTAACTTGTAGGAACTGACCGCGTAGTCCCGGGTCTCCCAGTTTGAGAGTATGACAATACTTTGCAAAAATAACACTTTACTCTTAAATACAATCCGTTAAAGGATGACTACCCAAACCAGCCCCCAAACGAACTTGTAGGAGGAACAAACAACTCGAATGGGAAGAATGTAACTTGTAGAAACAGACCGCGTAGTCACGGGTCTCTAGGTATTAGAGTATGATGATAATTTGAAAAAATCACACTTAGACTTAAAAACACGCCGTTAAAGGGTGAAAACCCAAACCAGCCCCCAAACGACCCCGTAGGAGGCACAAACACCTCTTACGGGACTAATATAACTTGTAGGAACTGACTGCATAGTCCCGGGTCTCCCGATTTTAGCGTATGACGATAATTTGCAAAAATAATAGTTAAGACTTAAAAAAAATTCGTTAAAGGATGACAACCCAAACCAACCCCCAAACAAACCCATAGGAGGCACAAACAACTCGAACGGGACCAATCTAACTTGTCGAAACTGACCACATAGTCCCGGGTCTCTCGGTTTTACTTTATGATGATAATTTGAAAAAATCACACTTAGACTTAAAAATAAGCCATTAAAGGATGAAAACCCAAATCAGTCCCCAAACGACCCCGTAGGAGGCACAAACAACTCGGGCGGGACCAATGTAAGTTCTAGGAACTGACCGTGTAGTCCCGAGTCCACCATTTTTAGAGTATGATGGTAATTTGAAAAAATCAGACTTAGAGTTAAAAATAAGCCATTAAAGGGTGAAAACTATAATCAGCCTCCAAACGACCTCATAGGAGGCACGAACACCTCGCGCGGGACCAAGGTAACTTGTAGAAACAGACCGCGTAGTCCCGGGTCTCCCAGTTTTATAGCATGATATAATTTGCAAAAATTACACTTGGGTGAAAACCCAATCCATCCACCAAACGACCCCATAGAAGGTATAAAAACCTCGAACGGAACCAATGTAACTTGTAGGAACTGAGCACGTAGTCTCGGGTCTCCCGGTTTGAGAGTATGACGACAATTTACAAAAATCACACTTAGACTTAAAAATAAGCCATTAAAGGGTGAAAACCAAAACCAGCCCCCAAACGACCCCGTAGGAGGCACAAACACCTCGCACGGGACCAATGTAACTTGTAGGAACTGACCGTGTAGTCCCCGGTCTCCCGATTTTAGAGTATGATGATAATTAGCAAAAATCACACTTAGACTGAAAAACAGGTCGTGAAAGGGTGAAAACCCAAACTAACCTCCTAAGAGGCACGAACTCCTCGCACGGGACGAATGTAACTTATAGGAACTGACCGCGTAGTCCCGAGTCTCCCGGTTTTAGAGTATGATGATAATTCTCAAAAATCACACTTAAACTTAAAAACAAGCCGTTAAAGAGTGAAAACCCAAACCATCCCCCAAACGACCCCGTAGGAGGCACGAACACCACGCACGAGAGTAATGTAACATGTAGGAACTGACTGCGTAGTCCCGGATCACCCGGTTTGAGAGTATGACGACAATTTGCAAAAATCAAACTTAGATTTAAAAATTAGCCGTTAAAGGGTGAAAACCAAAATCATCCCCGAATCGACCCCGTAGGAGGCACAAACACCTCGTACGGGACCAATGTAACTTGTAGGAACTGACCGTGTAGTCCCCGGTCTCCCGATTTTGGAGTATGTTGATAATTTGTAAAAATTACACTTAGACTAAAAAACAAGCCGTTCAAGGGTGAAAAGCTAAACCAACCACCAAGCAGGCACAAACACCTCGAACGGGACCAATGTAACTTGTAGGAACTGACCGTGTAGTATCCGGTCTCTCGATTTTAGAGTATGATGAGAATTTAAAAAAATCACACTTAGACTTAAAAACAAGTTGTGAAAGGGTGAAAACCCAAACTAACCCTCTAGGAGGCACGAACACCTCGCACGGGACCAATGTAACTTGTAGGAACTGACCACATAGTCTCGGGTATCTCGGCTTGAGAGTATGACGATAATTTGCAAAAATAACACTTAAGACTAAAAAACAATTCGTTAAAGGATGACAACCCAAACCAGCCCCCAAATGAACTCGTAGGAGGCACAAACATCTCGAACGGGACCAATGTAACTTGTATGATATGACCGCGTAGTCCCAGGTCTCCCGGTTTTAGAGTACGATGATAATTTGAAAAAATCACACTTAGACTTAAAAACAAGCTGTTAAAGAGTGAAAACCCAAACCATCCCCCAAACAACCCTGTAGGAGGCACGAACACCTCGTACGGGACTGATGTAACTTGTAGGAACTGACTGCGTAGTCCCGGGTCTCCCGGTTTGTGAGTATGACGACAATTTGTAAAAATCAGACTTAGAGTTACAAAAAGGCCGTTAAAGGGTGAAAACCAAAATCAGGCCCCAAATGACCCCGTAGGAGGCACAAACACCTCGAATGGGACCAATGTAACTTCTAGGAACTGATCGTGTAGTCCCCGGTCTCTCAATTTTAGAGTATGATGAGAATTTGAAAAAATCACACTTAGACTTAAAAACAAGTTATGAAAGGGTGAAAACCCAATCTAACCCCCTAGGAGTCACGAACACCTCGCACGGGACCAATGTAACTCATAGGAACTGACCACATAGTCTCGGGAATCTCGGCTTGAGAGTATGACGATAATTTGCAAAAATAACACTTAAGACTTAAAAACAATCCGTTAAAGGATGACAACCCAAACCATCCCCCAAATGAAACCGTAGGAGGCCCAAACATCTCGAACGGGACCAATGTAACTTATAGGAACTGACCGCGTAGTCCCGGGTCTCCCAGTTTTAGAGTACCATGATAATTTGAAAAAATCACACTTAGACTTAAAAATAAGCCGTTAAAGGGTGAAAACCCAAACTAGCCACCAAACGACCCCGTAGGTGGCACAAACACCTCGCACGGGACTTATGTAACTTGTAGGAACTGACCGCGTAGTCCCGGGTCTCCCAGTTTGAGAGTATGACAATACTTTGCAAAAATAACACTTTACTCTTAAATACAATCCGTTAAAGGATGACTACCCAAACCAGCCCCCAAACGAACTTGTAGGAGGAACAAACAACTCGAATGGGAAGAATGTAACTTGTAGAAACAGACCGCGTAGTCACGGGTCTCTAGGTATTAGAGTATGATGATAATTTGAAAAAATCACACTTAGACTTAAAAACACGCCGTTAAAGGGTGAAAACCCAAACCAGCCCCCAAACGACCCCGTAGGAGGCACAAACACCTCTTACGGGACTAATATAACTTGTAGGAACTGACTGCATAGTCCCGGGTCTCCCGATTTTAGCGTATGACGATAATTTGCAAAAATAATAGTTAAGACTTAAAAAAAATTCGTTAAAGGATGACAACCCAAACCAACCCCCAAACAAACCCATAGGAGGCACAAACAACTCGAACGGGACCAATCTAACTTGTCGAAACTGACCATATAGTCCCGGGTCTCTCGATTTTACTTTATGATGATAATTTGAAAAAATCACACTTATACTTAAAAATAAGCCGTTAAAGGATGAAAACCCAAATCAGTCCCCAAACGACCCCGTAGGAGGCACAAACAACTCGGGCGGGACCAATGTAAGTTCTAGGAACTGACCGTGTAGTCCCGAGTCCACCATTTTTAGAGTATGATGGTAATTTGAAAAAATCAGACTTAGAGTTAAAAATAAGCCATTAAAGGGTGAAAACTATAATCAGCCCCCAAACGACCTCATAGGAGGCACGAACACCTCGCGCGGGACCAATGTAACTTGTAGAAACAGACCTCGTAGTCCCGGGTCTCCCAGTTTTATAGCATGATATAATTTGCAAAAATTACACTTGGGTGAAAACCCAATCCAGCCACCAAACGACCCCATAGAAGGTATAAAAACCTCGAACGGAACCAATGTAACTTGTAGGAACTGAGCACGTAGTCTCGGGTCTCCCGGTTTGAGAGTATGACGACAATTTACAAAAATCACACTTAGACTTAAAAATAAGCCATTAAAGGGTGAAAACCAAAACTAGCCCCCAACGACCCCGTAGGAGGCACAAAGACCTCGCACGGGACCAATGTAACTTGTAGGAACTGACCGTGTAGTCCCCGGTCTCCCGATTTTAGAGTATGATGATAATTAGCAAAAATCACACTTAGACTGAAAAACAGGTCGTGAAAGGGTGAAAACCCAAACTAACCTCCTAAGAGGCACGAACTCCTCGCACGGGACGAATGTAACTTATAGGAACTGACCGCGTAGTCCCGAGTCTCCCGGTTTTAGAGTATGATGATAATTCTCAAAAATCACACTTAAACTTAAAAACAAGCCGTTAAAGAGTGAAAACCCAAACCATCCCCCAAACGACCCCGTAGGAGGCACGAACACCACGCACGAGAGTAATGTAACATGTAGGAACTGACTGCGTAGTCCCGGATCACCCGGTTTGAGAGTATGACGACAATTTGCAAAAATCAGACTTAGATTTAAAAATTAGCCGTTAAAGGGTGAAAACCAAAATCATCCCCGAATCGACCCCGTAGGAGGCACAAACACCTCGTACGGGACCAATGTAACTTGTAGGAACTGACCGTGTAGTCCCCGGTCTCCCGATTTTGGAGTATGTTGATAATTTGTAAAAATTACACTTAGACTTAAAAACAAGCCGTTCAAGGGTGAAAAGCTAAACCAACCACCAAGGAGGCACAAACACCTCGAACGGGACCAATGTAACTTGTAGGAACTGACCGTGTAGTATCCGGTCTCTCGATTTTAGAGTATGATGAGAATTTAAAAAAATCACACTTAGACTTAAAAACAAGTTGTGAAAGGGTGAAAACCCAAACTAACCCTCTAGGAGGCACGAACACCTCGCACGGGACCAATGTAACTTGTAGGAACTGACCACATAGTCTCGGGTATCTCGGCTTGAGAGTATGACGATAATTTGCAAAAATAACACTTAAGACTAAAAAACAATTCGTTAAAGGATGACAACCCAAACCAGCCCCCAAATGAACTCGTAGGAGGCACAAACATCTCGAACGGGACCAATGTAACTTGTATGATATGACCGCGTAGTCCCAGGTCTCCCGGTTTTAGAGTACGATGATAATTTGAAAAAATCACACTTAGACTTAAAAACAAGCTGTTAAAGAGTGAAAACCCAAACCATCCCCCAAACAACCCTGTAGGAGGCACGAACACCTCGTACGGGACTGATGTAACTTGTAGGAACTGACTGCGTAGTCCCGGGTCTCCCGGTTTGTGAGTATGACGACAATTTGTAAAAATCAGACTTAGAGTTAAAAAAAGGCCGTTAAAGGGTGAAAACCAAAATCAGGCCCCAAATGACCCCGTAGGAGGCACAAACACCTCGAATGGGACCAATGTAACTTCTAGGAACTGATCGTGTAGTCCCCGGTCTCTCAATTTTAGAGTATGATGAGAATTTGAAAAAATCACACTTAGACTTAAAAACAAGTTATGAAAGGGTGAAAACCCAATCTAACCCCCTAGGAGTCACGAACACCTCGCACGGGACCAATGTAACTCGTAGGAACTGACCACATAGTCTCGGGAATCTCGGCTTGAGAGTATGACGATAATTTGCAAAAATAACACTTAAGACTTAAAAACAATCCGTTAAAGGATGACAACCCAAACCATCCCCCAAATGAAACCGTAGGAGGCCCAAACATCTCGAACGGGACCAATGTAACTTATAGGAACTGACCGCGTAGTCCCGGGTCTCCCAGTTTTAGAGTACCATGATAATTTGAAAAAATCACACTTAGACTTAAAAATAAGCCGTTAAAGGGTGAAAACCCAAACTAGCCACCAAACGACCCCGTAGGTGGCACAAACACCTCGCACGGGACTTATGTAACTTGTAGGAACTGACCGCATAGTCCCGTGTCTCCCAGTTTGAGAGTATGACAATACTTTGCAAAAATAACACTTTACTCTTAAATACAATCCGTTAAAGGATGACTACCCAAACCAGCCCCCAAACGAACTTGTAGGAGGAACAAACAACTCGAATGGGAAGAATGTAACTTGTAGAAACAGACCGCGTAGTCACGGGTCTCTAGGTCTTAGAGTATGATGATAATTTGAAAAAATCACACATAGACTTAAAAACACGCCGTTAAAGGGTGAAAACCCAAACCAGCCCCCAAACGACCCCGTAGGAGGCACAAACACCTCTTACGGGACTAATATAACTTGTAGGAACTGACTGCATAGTCCCGGGTCTCCCGATTTTAGCGTATGACGATAATTTGCAAAAATAACAGTTAAGACTTAAAAAAAATTCGTTAAAGGATGACAACCCAAACCAACCCCCAAACAAACCCATAGGAGGCACAAACAACTCGAACGGGACCAATCTAACTTGTCGAAACTGACCACATAGTCCCGGGTCTCTCGGTTTTACTTTATGATGATAATTTGAAAAAATCACACTTAGACTTAAAAATAAGCCGTTAAAGGATGAAAACCCAAATCAGTCCCCAAACGACCCCGTAGGAGGCACAAACAACTCGGGCGGGACCAATGTAAGTTCTAGGAACTGACCGTGTAGTCCCGAGTCCACCATTTTTAGAGTATGATGGTAATTTGAAAAAATCAGACTTAGAGTTAAAAATAAGCCATTAAAGGGTGAAAACTATAATCAGCCCCCAAACGACCTCATAGGAGGCACGAACACCTCGCGCGGGACCAATGTAACTTGTAGAAACAGACCGCGTAGTCCCGGGTCTCCCAGTTTTATAGCATGATATAATTTGCAAAAATTACACTTGGGTGAAAACCCAATCCAGCCACCAAACGACCCCATAGAAGGTATAAAAACCTCGAACGGAACCAATGTAACTTGTAGGAACTGAGCACGTAGTCTCGGGTCTCCCGGTTTGAGAGTATGACGACAATTTACAAAAATCACACTTAGACTTAAAAATAAGCCATTAAAGGGTGAAAACCAAAACCAGCCCCCAAACGACCCCGTAGGAGGCACAAACACCTCGCACGGGACCAATGTAACTTGTAGGAACTAACCGTGTAGTCCCCGGTCTCCCGATTTTAGAGTATGATGATAATTAGTAAAAATCACACTTAGACTGAAAAACAAGTCGTGAAAGGGTGAAAACCCAAACCAACCCCCTAGGAGGTACGAACTCCTCGCAGGGGACCAATGTAACTTATAGGAACTGACCGCGTAGTCCCGGGTCTCCCGGTTTTAGAGTATGATGATAATTCGCAAAAATCACACTTAGACTTAAAAATAAGTCGTTAAAGAGTGAAAACTCAAACCAACCCCCCAAACGATACCAGAGGAGGCACGAACACTTCGCACGGGACTAATGTAACTTGTAGGAACTGACTGCGTAGTACCGGGTCCCTCGGTTTGAGAGTATGACGACAATTCGCAAAAATCAGACTTAGAGTTAAAAAAAAGCAGTTAAAGGGTGAAAATAATAATCAGCCCCCAAACGACCCCGTATGAGGCACAAACACCTCGCACGGGACCAATGTAACTTGTACGAACTGACCGTGTAGTACCTGGTCTCCCAATTTTAGAGTATGATGATAATATGCAAAAATTACACTTACACTTAAAAACAAGCCGTTCAAGGGTGAAAACCCAAACCAACCCCCAAGGAGGCACAAACACCTCGAACGGGACCAATGTAACTTGTAGGAACTGACCGTGTAGTCCCCGGTCTCTCGATTTTAGAGTATGATGATAATTTGCAAAAATCACACTTAGACATAAAAACAAGCAGTGAAAGGGTGAAAACCCACACCAACCCCCTAGGAGGCATGAACACCTCGCACGGGACCAATGCAACTTATAGGAACTGAACACATTGTCTCGGGTCTCCGGCTTGAGAGTATGACGATAATTAGCAACAATAACACTTAAGACTTAAAAATAATCCGTTAAAGGATGACAACCCAAACCAACCCCCAAACGAACCCGTGCAAGGCACAAACATCTCGAATGGGACCAATGTAACTTGTAGGAACTGACCGCGTAGTCCCGGGTCTCTCGGTTTTAGAGTATGATGATAATTGAAAAAATCACACTTAGACTTAAAAAAAAGACGTTAATGGGTGAAAACCCAAACCAGCCCCCAAATGACCCCGTAGGAGGCACAAACACCTCGCACGGGACTAATATAACTTGTAGGAACTTTCTGCATAGTCCCGGGTATCCCGATTTGAGAGTATGACGATAATTTGCAAAAATAACACTTAAGACTTAAAAAGAATCCGTTAAAGGATGACAACCAAAATCGGCCCCCAAACGAAACCGTAGGAGGCACAAACATCTAGAACGGGACCAATGTAACTTGTAGGAACTGACAGCGTAGTCCCGGGTCTCCCGGTTTTAGAGTACGATGATAATTTGAAAAAATCACACTTAAACATAAAAACAATCCGCTAAAGGGTGAAACCCCAAACCAACCCCCAAACGACCCCGTAGGTGGCAAAAACACCTCGCACGGGACTTATGTAACTTGTAGGAACTGACTGCGTAGTCCCGGTTCTCCCGGTTTGAGAGTATGACAATAATTTGCAAAAATAACACTTCACAGTTAAAAACAATTCGTTAAACGATGACTACCCAATCCAGCCCCCAAACAAACCCATAGGAGGCTCAAACATCTCGAATGGGACCAATGTAACTTGTAGGAACTGACCGCGTAGTCCCGGGTCTCCCGGTTTTAGAGTATGATTATAATTTTAAAAAATCACACTTAGACTGAAAAACAAGCCGTTAAAGGGTGAATACATGAAACCAGCCCCCAAAAGACCCCGTAGGACGCACAAACACCTCGCACGGACTAATGTCACTTGTAGGAACTGACTGCGTAGTCTCGGGCCTCCCGGTTTGAGAGAATGATGATAATTTGGAAAAATCGCACTTATATTTAAAAATAAGCCGTTAAAGGATGAAAACCCAAACCATCCACCAAATGACCCCGTAGGAGCCACGAACATCTTGCGCGGGACCAATGTATCTTGAAGAAACTAACCCCGTAGTCCCGGGTCTCCCAGTTTTAGAGTATGATGATAATTTGTAAAAATACACAGGGTGAAAACCCAACCCAGACACCAAACGACCCCATATAAGGCACAATCACCACGAACGGGACCAATGTAACTTATAGGAACTGACCGCGTAGTCTCGGGTCTCCCGGTTTGAGAGTGTGATGACAATTTGCAAGAATCACACTTAGACTTAAAAATAAGCCGTTAAAGGGTGAAAATCAAAACCAGTCCCCAAACGACCCCGTAGGAGGCACAAACACCTCGCACGGGACCAATGTAACTTGTAGGGACTAATTGTGTAGTCCTCGGTCTCTCGATTTTAGAGTATGATGATAATTTGAAAAAATCAGATTTAACTAAAAAATAAGCCCTGAAAGGGTGAAAACCCAAACCAACCCCCTAGGAGGCACGAACTCTTCGCACGGGACCAATGTAACTTGTAGGAACTGACCGCGTAGTCCCGGGTCTCCCGGTTTTAGAGTATGATGATAATTCGCAAAAAATCACACTTAGACTTAAAAATAAGTCGTTAAAGAGTGAAAACCCAAACCATCCCCCCAAACGATACCAGAGGAGGCACGAACACCTCGCACGTGACTAATGTAACTTGTAGGAACTGACTGCGTAGTCCCGGGTCCCTGGGTCTGAGAGTATGACTACAATTTGCAAAAATCAGACTTAGTGTTAAAAAAAAGCAGTTAAAGGGTGAAAATAAAAATCATCCCCCAAACGACCCCGTAGGAGGCACAAACACCTCGCACGGGACCAATGTAACTTCTAGGAACTGACCGTGTAGTCCCCGGTCTCCCAATTTTAGAGTATGATGATAATTTGCAAAAATTACACTTACACTTAAAAACAAGCCGTTCAAGGGTGAAAACCCAAACCAACCCCCAAGGAGGCACAAACACCTCGAACTGGACCAATGTAACTTGTAGGAACTGACCGTGTAGTCCTCGGTCTCTCGATTTTAAAGTATGATGATAATTTGCAAAAATCACACTTAGACATAAAAACAAGCTGTGAAAGGGTGAAAACCCACACCAACCCCCTAGGAGGCATGAACACCTCGCACGGGACCAATGCAACTTGTAGGAACTGACCACATAGTCTCGGGTCTCCGGCTTGAGAGTATGACGATAATTTGCGAAAATAACACTTAAGACTTAAAAATAATCCGTTAAAGGATGACCACCCAAACCAGCCCCCAAACGGACCCGTGGGAGGCACAAACATCTCGAACGGGACCAATGTAACTTGTAGGAACTGACCGCGTAGTCCCGGGTCTCTCGGTTTTAGAGTATGATGATAATTTGAAAAAATCACACTTAGACTTAAAAATAAGACGTTAATGGGTGAAAACCCAAACCAGCCCCCAAACGACCCCGTAGCAGGCACAAATACCTCGCACGGGACTAATATAACTTGTAGGAACTTTCTGCGTAGTCCCCGGTATCCCGGTTTGAGAGTATGACGATAATTTGCAAAAATAACACTTCAGACTTAAAAAGAATCCATTAAAGGATGACAACCAAAACCGGCCCGCAAACGAAACCGTAGGAGGCACAAACATCTCGAACGGGACCAATGTAACTTGTAGGAACTGACCGCGTAGTCCCGGGTCTCCCGGTTTTAGAGTACGATGATAATTTGAAAAAATCACACTTAAACTTAAAAATAAGCCGTTAAAGGGTGAAACCCCAAACCAACCCCCAAACGACACCGTAGGTGGCACAAACACCTCGCACGGGACTTATGTAACTTGTAGGAACTGACTGCGTAGTCCCGGGTCTCCCGGTTTGAGAGTATGACAATAATTTGCAAAAATAGCACTTTAGACTTAAAAATAATCCATTAAACGATGACTACCCAAACCAGCCCCCAAACGAACCCATAGGAGGCACAAACATCTCGAATGGGACCAATGTAACTTGTAGGAACTGACCGCGTAGTCCCGGGTCTCGCGGTTTTAGAGTATGATGATAATTTGAAAAAATCACACTTTGACTGAAAAACAAGCCGTTAAAGGGTGAATACATGAAACCAGCCCCCAAACGACCCCGTAGGACGTACAAACACCTCGCACGGACTAATGTAACTTGTAGGAACTGACTGCATAGTCTCGGGTCTCCCGGTTTGAGAGAATGATGATAATTTTGAAAAATCGCACTTAGATTTAAAAATAAGCCGTTAAAGGATGAAAACCCAAACCAACCACCAAATGACCCCGTAGGAGCCACGAACATCTTGCGCGGGACCAATGTATCTTGTAGAAACTAATCGTGTATTCCCGGGTCTCCCAGTTTTAGAGTATGATGATAATTTGCAAAAACACACTGGGTGAAAACCCAATCCAGACACAAAACGACCCCATACAAGGCACAAACACCACGAACGGAACCAATGTAACTTCTAGGAACTGTCCGCGTAGTCTCGGGTCTCCCGATTTGAGAGTATGACGACAATTTGCAAAAATCACACTTAGACTTAAAAATAAACCGTTAAAGGGTGAAAACCAAAATCACCACCCAAACGACCCCGTAGGAAGCACAAACACCTCGCACGGGACCAATGTAACTTGTAGGAACTGACCATGTAGTCCCCGATCTCCCGATTTTAAAGTATGATGATAATTTACAAAAATCACACTTAGACTTAAAAACAAGTCGTTCAAGGGTGAAAACCCAAACCAACCCCCAAGGAGGCACAAACACCTCGAACGGGACCAATGTAACTTGTAGGAACTGACCATGTAGTCCCCGGTCTCTCGATTTTAGAGTGTGATGATAATTTGCAAAAATCACACTTAGACTTAAAAAGAAGCCGTGAAAGGATGAAAACCCAAACCAACCCTCTAGGAGGCATGAACACCTCGCACGAGACCAATGTAACTTGTAGGAACTGACCACATAGTCTCGGATCTCCCGGCTTGAGAGTATGATGATAATTTTCAAAAATAACACTTAAGACTTAAAAACATTCCGTGAAAGGATGACAACCCAAACCAGCCCCCAAACGAACCCGTAGGAGGCACAAACATCTCGAACCGGACCAATGTATCTTGTAGGAACTAACCTCGTAGTCTCGGGTCTCTCGATCTTAGAGTATGATGATAATTTGAAAAAATCACACTTAGACTTAAAAACAAGTCGTTAAAGGGTGAAAACCAAAACCAGCTCCCAAACGACCCCGTAGGAGGCACAAACACCTCTAACGGGACTAATGTAACTTGTAGGAACTGACTGCGTAGTCCCGGGTCTCCCGGTTTGAGAGTATGATGATAATTTTCAAAAATAACACTTAAGACTTAAAAACAATCCGTTAAAGGATGACATCCCAAACTAGCCCCCAAACGAACCCGTAGGAGGCACAAACAACTCGAACGGGACCAATGTAACTTATAGGAACTGACCGAGTAGTCCCGGGTCAACCGGTTTTAGAGTATGATGATAATTTGAAAAAATCACACTTAGATTTAAAAATAAGCCGTTTAAGGATGAAAACCCCAACCAGTCCCCAAACGACCCCGTACGATGCACAAACAACTCGCACGGGACCAATGTAACTTGTAGGAACTGACCGTGTTGTCCCGGGTCCCCCAATTTTAGAGTATGATGATAATTTGCAAACATCTCACTTATACTTATAAATAACCCATTAAAGGGTGAGAACCCCAACAAGCCCCCAAATGACCCCGTAGTAGGCACGAACATCTTGCCCGGGACCAATGAAACTTGTAGAAACTGACCCCATTGTCCCGGGTCTCCCAGTTTTAGAGTATGATATAATTTGCTAAAATTACACTTGGGTGAAAACCCAGTCCATCCACCAAACGACCCCATAGAAGGCACGAACACCTCGAACGGAAGCAATGTAACTTGTAGGAACTGACCGCGTTGTCTCGGGTCTCCCGGTTTGAGAGTATGACGACAATTTGCAAGAATCACATTTAGACTTAAAAATAAGCCGTTAAAGGGTGAAAACCAAACCAGCCCCCAAACGACCCCGTAGGAGGCACAAACACCTCGCACGGGACCAATGTAACTTGTAGGAACTGACCACATTGTCTCGGGTCTACCGGCATGGGAGTATGATGATAATTTGCAAAAATAACACATAAGACTTAAAAAAAATCCGTTAAAGGATGACAACCCAAACCAGCCCCAAAACGAACCCATAGGAGGCACAAACATCTCGATCAAGACCAATGTAACTTGTTGGAACTGACCGTGTAGTCCCCGGTCTCCCGATTTTAGAGTATGATGATAATTAGCAAAAATCACACTTAAACTGAAAAACAAGTCGTGAAAAGGTGAAAACCCAAACCAACCCCCAAGGAGGCACGAACTCCTCGCACGGGACCAATGTAACTTATAGGAATTCACCGCGTTGTCCCGAGTCTCTCGGTTTTAGAGTATGATGATAATTCGCAAAAATCACACTTAGACTTAAAAACAAGCTGTTAAAGAGTGAAAACCCAAACCATCCCCCAAATGACCGCGTAGGAGGCACGAACACCTCGTAAGGGATTAATGTAACTTATAAGAACTGACTGCGTAGTTTCGGGTCTCCCGGTTTGAGAGTATGACGAGAAATTGCAAAAATCACACTTAGAGTTAAAAATAAGCCGTTAAAGGGATAAAACCAAAATCAGCCCCCAAACGACCACGTAGGAGGTACAAACACTGGGCACGGGACCAATGTAACTTGTAGGAACTGACCGTGTAGTCCCCGATCTCCCGATTTTAGAGTATGATGATAATTTGTAAATATTACACTTAGACTTAAAAATAAGACGTTCAAGGGTGAAAACCCAAACCAACCCCTAAGGAGGCACAAACACCTCGAACGGGACCAATGTAACATGTAGGAACTGACCGTACACTCCCCACTCTGTTGATTTTAGAGTATGATGATAATTTGCAAAAATCAAACATAGACTTAAAAACAAGCTATGAAAGAGTAAAAACCCAAACCAACTGCCTAGGAAGCATGAACACCTCACATAGGACCAATGTAACTTCTAGGAATTGACCACATTGTCTCGGGTCTACCGGATTGGGAGTCTGATGATAATTTGCAAAAATAACACTTAAGACTTAAAAACAATCCGTTAAAGGATGACAACCCAAACCAGCCCCGAAACGAACCCGTAGGAGGCACAAACATCTCGAACGGGACCAATGTAACTTGTAGGAACTGACCGCACTCCCGGGTCTCTCAGTTTTAGAATATGATGATAATTTGAAAAATCACACTTAGACTTAAAAACAAGACATTAAAGGGTGAAAACCCAAACCATCCCCCAAACGACCCCGTAGGAGGCACAAACACCACGCACGGGACTAATGTAACTTGTAGGAACTGACTGCATAGTCCCGGGTCACCCGGTTTGATAGTATGACAATAATTTGCAAAATAACACTTAAGGATTAAAACTAATCCGTGAAAGGATGATAACCCAAACCAGCCCCCAAACGAACCCGTAGGAGGCACAAACAACTCGAACGGGACCAATGTAACTTGTAGGAACTGACCGTGTAGTCCCGGGTCTCCCGGTTTTAGAGTATGATGATAATTCGCAAAAATCACACTTAGACACAAAAATAAGCCGTTAAAGAGTGAAAACCCAAACCATCCCCCAAACGACCCTGTAGGAGGCACGAACACCTCGTACGGGATTAATGTAACTTATAGGAACTGACTGCGTAGTTACGGGTCTCCTGATTTTAGAGTATGACGAGAAATTGCAAAAATCAGACTTAGAGTTAAAAATAAGCCGTTAAAGGGATAAAACCAAAATCATCCCCCAAACGACCCCGTAGGAGGTACAAACACCTCGCACGTGACCAATGTAACTTGTAGGAACTGACCGTGTTGTCCCCGGTCTCCCGATTTTAGTGTATGATGATAATTTGTAAAAATTACACTTAGACTTAAAAATAAGTCGTTCAAGGGTGAAAACCCAAACCAACCCCTAAGGAGGCACAAACACCTCGAACAGGACCAATGTAACATGTAGGAACTAACCGTGTAGTCCCCCGTCTGTCGATTTTAAAGTATGATGATAATTTGCAAAAATCAAACTTAGACTTAAAAACAAGCTGTGAAAGGGTGAAAACCCAAATCAACCCCCTAGGAGGCATGAACACCTCGCACAGGACCAATGTAACTTGTAGGAACTGACCACATTGTCTCGGGTCTCCCGGCTTGGGAGTATGATGATAATTTGAAAAAATAACACTTAAGACTTAAAAACAATCCGTTAAAGGATGACAACCCAAACCATCCCCGAAACGAACCCGTAGGAGGCACAAACATCATGAACAACACCAATGTAACTTGTAGGAATTGACCGCGTAGTCCCTGGTCTCTCGATTTTAGAGTATGATGATAATTTGAAAAAATCACACTTAGACTTAAAAACAAGAGGTTAAAGGGTGAAAACCCAAACCATACCCCAAACGACCCCGTAGGAGGCACGAACACATCGCACGGGACTAATGCAACTTGTAGGAACTGACTGCGTAGTCCCGGGTCTCCCGGTTTGAGAGTATGAAGATAATTTGCAAAAATAACACTTAAGACTTAAAAACAATCCGTTAATGGATGACAATCAAAACCAGCCCCCAAACGAACCTGTAGGAGGCACAAACAACTCGAGCGGGACCAATGTAACTTGTAGGAACTAACCGTGTAGTCCAGGGTCTCCCGGTTTTAGAGTATGATGATAATTCGCAAAAATCACACTTAGACTTAAAAACAAGCCGTTAAAGAGTGAAAACCCAAACCATCCCCCAAACGACCCCGTAGGAGGCACAAACACCTCGCACGGGACTAATGTAACTTGTAGGAACTGACTGCGTAGTCCCGGGTCTCCCGGTTTGAGAGAATGACGACAATTTGCGAAAATCAGACTTAGAGTTAAAAATAAGCCGTTAAAGGGTGAAAACCAAAATCAACCCCCAAACGACCCCGTAGGAGGTACAAACACCTCGCACGGGACCAATGTAACTTATAAGAACTGACCGTGTAGTCCCCGGTCTCCCGATTTTAGAGTATGATGATAATTTATAAAAATTACACTTAGACTTAAAAACAAGCCGTTCAAGGGTGAAAACCCAAACCAACCCCCAAGGAGGCATAAACACCTATAACGGGACCAATGTAACTTGTAGGAATTGACCGTGTAGTCCCCGGTCTCTCAATTTTTAAGTATGATGATAATTTGCAAAAATCACACTTAGACTTAAAAATAAGCGGTGAAAGGGTGAAAACCCAAACCAACCCCCTAGGAGGCATTAACACCTCGCACGGGAACAATGTAACTTGTAGGAACTGACCACATAGTCTCGAATCTCCCGGCTTGAGAGTATGACGATAATTTGCAAAAATAACACTTAACACTTAAAAACAATCCGTTAAAGGATGAAAACCCAAGCCAGTCCCCAAACGAACCCGTAGGAGGCACAAACATCTCGAACGGGACCAATGTAACTTGTAGGAACTGACCGCGTAGTCCTGGGTCTCTTGATTTTAGAGTATGGTGATAATTTGAAAAAATTTCACTTAGACTTAAAAATAAGACGTTAAAGGGTGAAAACCCAAACCAGCCCCCAAACGACCCCGTAGCAGGCACAAATACCTCGCACGGGACTAATATAACTTGTAGGAACTGACTGCGTAGTCTCGGGTCTCCCGGTTTGAGAGTATGACGATAATTTGGAAAAATAACACTTAAGACTTAAAAACAATCCATTAAAGGATGACAACCCAAACCAGCCCCCAAACGAACCCGTAGGAGGCACAAACAACTCGAACGGGACCAATGTAACTTTTAGGAACTGACCTTGTAGTCCCGGGTCTCCCGATTTTAGAGTTTGATGATAATTCGCAAAAATCACAATTAGACATAAAAACAAGCCATTAAAGAGTGAAAACCAAAACCATCCCCCAAACGACCCCGTAGGAGGCACAAAATCCTCGCACGGGACTAATGTAACTTATAGGAACTGACTGCGTAGTCCCGGGTCTCTCGGTTTGAGAGTATGACGACAATTTGCAAAAATTAGACTTAGAGTTAAAAATAAGCCGTTAAAGGGTGAACACCAAAATCAGCCCCCAAACGACCCCGTAGGAGGCACAAACACCTCGCACGGGACCAATGTAACTTGTACGAACTTACCGTGTAGTCCCTGGTCTAACAATTTTAGAGTATGATGATAATTTGCAAAAACCACACTTACACTTAAAAATAAGCCGTGAAAGGTGAAAACCCAAACCAACCCCCTAGGAGGCATGAACAGCTCGCACGGGACCAATGTAACTTGTAGTAACTGACCACATAGTCTCGGGTCTCCCAGCTTGAGAGTATGACGATAATTTGATAAAATAACACTTAAGACTTAAAAACAATCCATTAAAGGATGACAACCCAAACCATCCCCAAAACGAACTCGTAGGAGGCACAAAAAACTTGAACGGGACCAATGTAACTTGTAGTAACTCACCGTGTAGTCCCGGATCTCCCGGTTTTATAGTATGATGATAATTCGCAAAAATCACAATTAGACTTAAAAACAAGCCGTTAAAGAGTGAAAACCCAAACCATCCCCCAAACGACCCCGTAGGAGGGACGAATACCTCGCACGGGACTAATGTAACTTGTAGGAATTGACTGTGTAGTTCGGGGTCTCCCGGTTTGAGAGTATGATGACAATTTGCAAAAATCAGACTTAGAGTTAAAAATAAGCCGTTAAAGGGTGAAAACCAAAATCAACCCCAAACGACCCCGTAGGAGGTACAAACACCTCGCACGGGACCAATGTAAATTGTAGGAACTGACCGTGTAGTCCCCGGTATCCCGATTTTAGAGTATGATGATAATTTGCAAAAATTACCCTTAGACTTAAAAACAAGCCGTTCAAGGGTGAAAACCCAAACCAACCCCCAAGGAGGCATAAACACCTATAACGGGACCAATGTAACTTGTAGGAACTGACCGTGTAATCCCCGGTCTCTCAATTTTAGAGTATGATGATTATTTGCAAAAATCACACTTAGACTTAAAAATAAGGTGTGAAAGGGTGAAAACCCAGACCAACCCCCTACGAGGCATTAACACCTCGCACGGGACCAATGTAACTTGTAGGAACTGACCACATAGTCTCGGGTCTCCCGGCTTGAGAGTATGACGATAATTTACAAAAATAACACTTAAGACTTAAAAACAATCCGTTAAAGGATGAAAACCCAAGCGAGCCCCCAAACGAACCCGTAGGAGGCGCAAACCATCTCGAACGGGACCAATGTAACTTGTAGCAACTGACCGCGTAGTCCCCGGTCTCTCGGTTTTAGAGTATGATGATAATTTGAAAAAATCACACTTAGACTTAAAAACAAGACGTTAAAGGGTGAAAACCCAAACCAACCCCCAAATGACCCTGTAGGAGGTACAAACACCTCGCACGGGACAAATGTAACTTGTAGGAACTGACTGCGTAGTCTCGGGTCTCCCGGTTTGAGAGTATGACGATAATTTGCAAAAATAACACTTAAGACTTAAAAACAATCCGTTAAAGGATGACAACCCAAACCAGCCCCCAAACGTACCCGTAGGAGGCACAAACAACTCGAACGGGACCAATGTAACTTTTAGGAACTGACCGTGTAGTCCCGGGTCTCCCGGTTTTAGAGTTTGATGATAATTCGGAAAAATCACACTTAGACATAAAAACAAGCCGTTAAAGAGTGAAAGCCCCAACCATCCCCCAAACGACCCTGTAGGAGGCATAAAATCCTCGCACGGGACTAATGTAACTTGTAGGAACTGACTCCGTAGTCCTGGGTCTCTTGGTTTGAGAGTATGATGACAATTTGCAAAAATCAGACTTAGAGTTAAAAATAAGCCGTTAAAGGGTGAAAACCAAAATCAGCCCCCAAACGACCCCGTAGGAGGTACAAACACCTCGTACGGGACCAGTGTAAATTGTAGGAACTGACCGTGTAGTCCCCAGTCTCCCGATTTTAGAGTATGATGATAATTTGCAAAAATTACACTTAGACTTAAAAACAAGACGTTCAAGGGTGAAAACCCAAACCAACCCCCAAGGAGGCATAAACACCTATAACGGGACCAATGTAACTTGTAGGAACTGACCGTGTACTCCCCGGTCTCTCAATTTTAGAGTATGATGATTATTTGCAAAAATCACACTTAGACTTAAAAATAAGCTGTGAAAGGGTGAAAACCCAAACCAACCCCCTACGAGGCATGAACTCCTCGCACGGGACCAATGTTACTTGTAGGAACTGACCACATAGTCTCGGGTCTCCCGACTTGGGAGTATGATGATAATTTGTAAAAATAACACTTAAGACTTAAAACCCATCCGTTAAAGGATGACAACCCAAACCAGCCCCGAAACGAACCCGTAGGAGGCACAAACATCTCGAACGAGACCAATGTAACTTGTAGGAACTGACCGCGTAGTCCCGGGTCTCCTAATTTTAAAGTATGATGATAATTTGTAGAAACCACACTTAGACATAAAAACAAGTCGTGGAAGGTGAAAACCCAAACCAACCCCCTAGGAGGCATGAACACCTCGCACGTGACCAATGTAACTTGTAGTAACTGACCACATAGTCTCGGGTCTCCCAACTTGAGAGTATGACGATAATTTGAAAAAATAACACTTAAGACTTAAAAACAATCCGTTAAAGGATGACAACCCAAACCAGTCCCCAAACGAACCCGTAGGAGGAACAAACATCTCGAATCGGACCAATGTAACTTGTAGAAACTAATCGCGTAGTCCCGGGTCTCTCAGTTTTAGAGTATGATGATAATTAGAAAAAATCACACTTAGACTTAAAAACAAGACGTTAAAGGGTGAAAACCCAAACCATCCCCCAAACGACCCCGTAGGAGGCACGAACACCTCGCACGGGACTAATGTATCTTGTAGGAACTGACTGCGTAGTCCCGGGTCTCCCGGTTTGAGAGTATGACGATAATTTGCAAAAATAACACTTAAGACTTAAAAACAATCCGTTAATGGATGACAACCAAAACCAGCCCCCAAACGAACCTGTAGGAGGCACAAAAAATTCGAACGGGACCAATGTAACTTGTAGGAACTCACCGTGTAGTCCCGGGTCTCCCGGTTTTATAGTATGATGATAATTCGCAAAAATCACACTTAGACTTAAAAACAAGCCGTTAAAGAGTGAAAACCCAAACCATCCCCCAAACGACCCCGTAGGAGGGACGAATACCTCGCACGGGACTAATGTAACTTGTAGGAATTGACTGTGTAGTTCGGGGTCTCCCGGTTTGAGAGTATGATGACAATTTGCAAAAATCAGACTTAGAGTTAAAAATAAGCCGTTAAAGGGTGAAACCCAAAATCAACCCCAAACGACCCCGTAGGAGGTACAAACACCTCGCACGAGACCAATGTAAATTGTAGGAACTGACCGTGTAGTCCCCGGTATCCCGATTTTAGAGTATGATGATAATTTGCAAAAATTACACTTAGACTTAAAAACAAGCCGTTCAAGGGTGAAAACCCAAACCAACCCCCAAGGAGGCATAAACACCTATAACGGGACCAATGTAACTTGTAGGAACTGACCGTGTAGTCCCCGGTCTCTCAATTTTAGAGTATGATGATTATTTGCAAAAATCACACTTAGACTTAAAAATAAGGTGTGAAAGGGTGAAAACCCAAACCAACCCCCTACGAGGCATTAACACCTCGCACGGGACCAATGTAACTTGTAGGAACTGACCACATAGTCTCGGGTCTCCCGGCTTGAGAGTATGACGATAATTTGCAAAAATAACACTTAAGACTTAAAAACAATCCGTTAAAGGATGAAAACCCAAGCGAGCCCCCAAACGAACCCGTAGGAGGCGCAAACCATCTCGAACGGGACCAATGTAACTTGTAGGAACTGACCGCGAAGTCCCCTATCTCTCGGTTTTAGAGTATGATGATAATTTGAAAAAATCACACTTAGACTTAAAAACAAGACGTTAAAGGGTGAAAACCCAAACCAACCCCCAAATGACCCTATAGGAGGCACAAACACCTCGCACGGGACAAATGTAACTTGTAGGAACTGACTGCGTAGTCTCGGGTCTCCCGGTTTGAGAGTATGACGATAATTTGCAAAAATAACCCTTAAGAGTTAAAAACAATCCGTTAAAGGATGACAACCCAAACCAGCCCCCAAACGTACCCGTAGGAGGCACAAACAACTCGAACGGGACCAATGTAACTTTTAGGAACTGACCGTGTAGTCCCGGGTCTCCCGGTTTTAGAGTTTGATGATAATTCAGAAAAATCAAACTTAGACATAAAAACAAGCCGTTAAAGAGTGAAAGCCCCAACCATCCCCCAAACGACCCTGTAGGAGGCACAAAATCCTCGCACGGGACTAATGAAACTTGTAGGAACTGACTCCGTAGTCCCGGGTCTCTTGGTTTGAGAGTATGATGACAATTTGCAAAAATCAGACTTAGAGTTAAAAATAAGCCGTTAAAGGGTGAAAACCAAAATCAGCCCCCAAACGACCCCGTAGGAGGTACAAACACCTCGTACGGGACCAGTGTAAATTGTAGGAACTGACCGTGTAGTCCCCGGTCTCCCGATTTTAGAGTATGATGATAATTTGCAAAAATTACACTTAGACTTAAAAACAAGCCGTTCAAGGGTGAAAACCCAAACCAACCCCCAAGGAGGCATAAACACCTATAACGGGACAAATGTAACTTGTAGGAACTGACCGTGTAGTCCCCGGTCTCTCAATTTTAGAGTATGATGATTATTTGCAAAAATCACACTTAGACTTAAAAATAAGCTGTGAAAGGGTGAAAACCCAAACCAACCCCCTACGAGGCATGAACGCCTCGCACGGGACCAATGTAACTTGTAGGAACTGACCACATAGTCTCGGGTCTCCCGACTTGGGAGTATGATGATAATTTGTAAAAATAACACTTAAGACTTAAAACCCATCCGTTAAAGGATGACAACCCAAACCAGCCCCGAAACGAACCCGTAGGAGGCACAAACATCTCGAACGAGACCAATGTAACTTGTAGGAACTGACCGCGTAGTCCCGGGTCTCCTAATTTTAAAGTATGATGATAATTTGTAGAAACAACACTTAGACATAAAAACAAGTCGTGGAAGGTGAAAACCCAAACCAACCCCCTAGGAGGCATGAACACCTCGCACGGGATCAATGTAACTTGTAGTAACTGACCACATAGTCTCGGGTCTCCCAACTTGAGAGTATGACGATAATTTGAAAAAATAACACTTAAGACTTAAAAACAATCCGTTAAAGGATGACAACCCAAACCAGCCCCCAAACGAACCCGTAGGAGGAACAAACATCTCGAACGGGACCAATGTAACTTGTAGAAACTGATCGCGTAGTCCCGGGTCTCTCAGTTTTAGAGTATGATGATAATTAGAAAAAATCACACTTAGACTTAAAAACAAGACGTTAAAGGGTGAAAACCCAAACCATCCCCCAAACGACCCCGTAGGAGGCACGAACACCTCGCACGAGACTAATGTAACTTGTAGGAACTGACTGCGTAGTCCCGGGTCTCCCGATTTGAGAGTATGACGATAATTTGCAAAAATAACACTTAAGACTTAAAAACAATCCGTTAATGGATGACAACCAAAACCAGCCCCCAAACGAACCTGTAGGAGGCACAAAAAACTCGAACGGGACCAATGTAACTTGTAGGAACTCACCGTGTAGTCCCGGGTCTCCCGGTTTTATAGTATGATGATAATTCGCAAAAATCACACTTAGACTTAAAAACAAGCCGTTAAAGAGTGAAAACCCAAACCATCCCCCAAACGACCCCGTAGGAGGCACGAACACCTCGCACGGGACTAATGTAACTTGTAGGAATTGACTGTGTAGTTCGGGGTCTCCTGGTTTGAGAGTATGATGACAATTTGCAAAAATCAGACTTAGAGTTAAAAATAAGCCTTTAAAGGGTGAAAACCAAAATCAACCCCAAACGACCCCGTAGGAGGTACAAACACCTCGCACGGGACCAATGTAAATTGTAGGAACTGACCGTGTAGTCCCCGGTCTCCCGATTTTAGAGTATGATGATAATTTACAAAAATTACACTTAGACTTAAAAATAAGCCGTTCAAGGGTGAAAACCCAAACCAACCCCCAAGGAGGCATAAACACCTATAACGGGACCAATGCAACTTGTAGGAACTGACCGTGTAGTCCCCGGTCTCTCAATTTTAGAGTATGATGGTTATTTGCAAAAATCACACTTAGACTTAAAAATAAGGTGTGAAAGGGTGAAAACCAAAACCAACCCCCTACGAGGCATTAACACCTCGCACGGGACCAATGTAACTTGTAGGAACTGACCACATAGTCTCGGGTCTCCCGGCTTGAGAGTATGACGATAATTTGCAAAAATAACACTTAAGACTTAAAAACGACCCGTTAAAGGATGAAAACCCAAGCCAGCCGCCAAACGAACTCGTAGGAGGCACAAACATCTCGAACGGGACCAATGTAACTTGTAGGAACTGGCCGCGTAGTCCCCGGTCTCTCGGTTTTAGAGTATGATGATAATTTGAAAAAATCACACTTAGACTTAAAAACAAGACGTTAAAGGGTGAAAACCCAAACCAACCCACAGATGACCCTGTAGGAGGCACAAACACCTTGCACGGGACTAATGTAACTTGTAGGAACTGACTGCGTAGTCTCGGGTCTCCCGGTTTGAGAGTATGACGATAATTTGCAAAAATAACACTTAAGACTTAAAAACAATCCGTTAAAGGATGACAACCCAAACCAGCCCCCAAACGTACCCGTAGGAGGCACAAACAACTCGAACGGGACCAATGTAACTTTTAGGAACTGATCGTGTAGTCACGGGTCTCCCAGTTTTAGAGTTTGATGATAATTCAGAAAAATCACACTTAGACATAAAAACAAGCCGTTAAAGAGTGAAAACCCCAACCATCCCCCAAATGACCCTGTATGAGGCACAAAATCCTCGCACGGGACTAATGTAACTTGTAAAAACTGACTGCGTAGTCCCGGGTCTCTCGGTTTGAGAGTATGATGACAATTTGCAAAAATCAGACTTAGAGTTAAAAATAAGCCGTTAAAGGGTGAAAACCAAAATCAGCCCCCAAACGACCCCGTAAGAGGTACAAACACCTCGTACGGGACCAATGTAAATTGTAGGAACTGACCGTGTATTCCCCGGTCTCCCGATTTTAGAGTATGATGATAATTTGCAAAAATTACACTTAGACTTAAAAACAAGCCGTTCAAGGGTGAAAACCCAAACCAACCCCCAAGGAGGCATAAACACCTATAACGGGACCAATGTAACTTGTAGGAACTGACCGTGTACTCCCCGGTCTCTCAATTTTAGAGTATGATGATTATTTGCAAAAATCACACTTAGACTTAAAAATAAGCTGTGAAAGGGTGAAAACCCAAACCAACCCCCTACGAGGCATGAACTCCTCGCACGGGACCAATGTAACTTGTAGGAACTGACCACATAGTCTCGGGTCTCCCGACTTGGGAGTATGATGATAATTTGTAAAAATAACACTTAAGACTTAAAAACCATCCGTTAAAGGATGACAACCCAAACCAGCCACGAAACGAACCCGTAGGAGGCACAAACATCTCGAACGAGACCAATGTAACTTGTAGGAACTGACCGCGTAGTCTCGGGTCTCCTAATTTTAAAGTATGATGATAATTTGTAGAAACCACACTTAGACATAAAAACAAGTCGTGGAAGGTGAAAACCCAAACCAACCCCCTAGGAGGCATGAACACCTCGCACGGGACCAATGTAACTTGTAGTAACTGACCACATAGTCTCGGGTCTCCCAACTTGAGAGTATGACGATAATTTGAAAAAATAACACTTAAGACTTAAAAACAATCCGTTAAAGGATGACAACCCAAACCAGCCCCCAAACGAACCCGTAGGAGGAACAAACATCTCGAACGGGACCAATGTAACTTGTAGAAACTGATCGCGTAGTCCCGGGTCTCTCAGTTTTAGAGTATGATGATAATTAGAAAAAATCACACTTAGACTTAAAAACAAGACGTTAAAGGGTGAAAACCCAAACCATCCCCCAAACGACCCCGTAGGAGGCACGAACACCTCGCACGGGACTAATGTAACTTGTAGGAACTGACTGCGTAGTCCCGGGTCTCCCGATTTGAGAGTATGACGATAATTTGCAAAAATAACACTTAAGACTTAAAAACAATCCGTTAATGGATGACAACCAAAACCAGCCCCCAAACGAACCTGTAGGAGGCACAAAAAACTCGAACGGGACCAATGTAACTTGTGGGAACTCACCGTGTAGTCCCGGGTCTCCCGGTTTTATAGTATGATGATAATTCGCAAAAATCACACTTAGACTTAAAAACAAGCCGTTAAAGAGTGAAAACCCAAACCATCCCCCAAACGACCCCGTAGGAGGCACGAACACCTCGCACGGGACTAATGTAACTTGTAGGAATTGACTGTGTAGTTCGGGGTCTCCCGATTTGAGAGTATGATGACAATTTGCAAAAATCAGACTTAGAGTTAAAAATAAGCCTTTAAAGGGTGAAAACCAAAATCAACCCCAAACGACCCCGTAAGAGGTACAAACACCTCGCACGGGACCAATGTAAATTGTAGGAACTGACCGTGTAGTCCCCGGTCTCCCGATTTTAGAGTATGATGATAATTTGCAAAAATTACACTTAGACTTAAAAATAAGCCGTTCAAGGGTGAAAACCCAAACCAACCCCCAAACGACCCCGTAGGAGGCACAAACACCTCGCACGGGACCAATGTAACTTGTAGGAAATGACGACGTAGTCCCGGGTCTCCCAGTTTGAGAGTATGACGATAATTTGGAAAAATCACACTTAGATTTAAAAATAAGCCGTTAAAGGATGAAAACCCAAACCAACCCCCAAACGACCCCGTAGGAGGCACAAACACCTAGCATGGGACTAATGTAACTTGTAGGAACTGACTGCATAGTCCCGGGTCTCCCGGTTTGATAGTATGACAATAATTTGCAAAAATAACACTTAAGACTTAAAAGAAATCCGTTAAATAATGACAACCCGAACCAGCCCCCAAACGAACCCGTAGGAGGCACAAACAACTCGAACGGGACCAATGTAACTTATAGGAACTAACCGTGTAGTCCCGGCTCTCCGGGTTTTAGACACCTATAACGGGAGGCATAAACACCTATAACGGGACCAATGTAACTTGTAGGAACTGACCGTGTAGTCCCCGGTCTCTCAATTTTAGAGTATGATGATTATTTGCAAAAATCACACTTAGACTTAAAAATAAGGTGTGAAAGGGTGAAAACCCAAACCAACCCCCTACGAGGCATTAACACCTCGCACGGGACCAATGTAACTTGTAGGAACTGACCACATAGTCTCGGGTCTCCCGGCTTGAGAGTATGACGATAATTTGCAAAAATAACACTTAAGACTTAAAAACGACCCGTTAAAGGATGAAAACCCAAGCCAGCCGCCAAACGAACCCGTAGGAGGCACAAACATCTCGAACGGGACCAATGTAACTTGTAGGAACTGGCCGCATAGTCCCCGGTCTCTCGGTTTTAGAGTATGATGATAATTTGAAAAAATCACACTTAGACTTAAAAACAAGACGTTTAAGGGTGAAAATCCAAACCAACCCACAAATGACCCTGTAGGAGGTACAAACACCTCGCACGGGACTAATGTAACTTGTAGGAACTGACTGCGTAGTCTCGAGTCTCCCGATTTGAGAGTATGACGATAATTTTCAAAAATAACACTTAAGACTTAAAAATAATCCGTTAAAGGATGACAACCCAAACCAGCCCCCAAACGTACCCCTAGGAGGCACAAACAACTCGAACGGGACCAATGTAACTTTTAGGAACTGATCGTGTAGTCACGGGTCTCCCAGTTTTAGAGTTTGATGATAATTCGGAAAAATCACACTTAGACATAAAAACAAGCCGTTAAAGAGTGAACACCCCAACCATCCCCCAAATGACCCTGTAGGAGGCACAAAATCCTCGCACGGGACTAATGTAACTTGTAAAAACTGACTGCGTAGTCTCGGGTCTCTCGGTTTGAGAGTATGATGACAATTTGCAAAAATCAGACTTAGAGTTAAAAATAAGCCGTTAAAGGGTGAAAACCAAAATCAGCCCCCAAACGACCCCGTAGGAGGTACAAACACCTCGTACGGGACCAATGTAACTTGTAGTAATTGACCGTGTAGTCCCCGGTCTCCCAATTTTAGAGTATAATGATAATTTGCAAAAACCACACTTAGACTTAAAAATAAGTCGTGAAAGGTGAAATCCCAAACCAACCCCCTAGGAGTCATGAACACCTCGCACGGGACCAATGTGACTTGTAGTAACTGACCACATAGTCTCGGGTCTCCCAGCTTGAGAGTATGATGATAATTTGCAAAAATAACACTTAAGACTTAAAAACAATCCGTTAAAGGATGACAACCCAAACCAGCCCCCAAACGAACCCGTAGGAGGAACAAACATCTCGAACGGGACCAATGTAACTGGTAGGAACTGACCGCGTAGTCCCGGGTCTCTCAGTTTTAGAGTATGAAGATAATTTGAAAAAATCACACTTAGACTTAAAAACAAGACATTAAAGTGTGAAAACCCAAACCATCCCCCAAACGACCCCGTAGGAGGCACAAACACCTCGCACGGGACCAATGTAACTTGTAGGAAATGACGGCGTAGTCCCGGGTCTCCGGGTTTGAGAGTATGATGATAATTTGCATAAATAACACTTAAGACTTAAAAATAATCCGTTAAAGGATGACAACCCAAACCAGCCCCTAAACGAACCCGTAGGAGGCACAAACAACTCGAACGGGAGCAATGTAACTTGTAGGAACTGGCCGCGTAGTCCCGGGTCTCCCGGTTTTAGAGTATGATGATAATTTGAAAAAATCACACTTAGACTTAAAAACAAGCCATTAAAGGGTGAAAACCCAAACCAGCCACCAAACGACCCCGTAGGAGGCACAAACACCTCGCACGGGACCAATGTAACTTGTAGGAAATGACGACGTAGTCCCGGGTCTCCCAGTTTGAGAGTATGACGATAATTTGGAAAAATCACACTTAGATTTAAAAATAAGCCGTTAAAGGATGAAAACCCAAACCAACCCCCAAACGACCCCGTAGGAGGCACAAACACCTAGCATGGGACTAATGTAACTTGTAGGAACTGACTGCATAGTCCCGGGTCTCCCGGTTTGATAGTATGACAATAATTTGCAAAAATAACACTTAAGACTTAAAAGAAATCCGTTAAATAATGACAACCCGAACCAGCCCCCAAACGAACCCGTAGGAGGCACAAACAACTCGAACGGGACCAATGTAACTTATAGGAACTAACCGTGTAGTCCCGGCTCTCCGGGTTTTAGAGTAAGATGATAATTCGCAAAAATCACACTTAGACATAAAAACAAGCCGTTAAAGAGTGAAAACCCAAACCATACCCCAAACGACCCCGTCGGAGGCACGAACACCTCGCACGGGACTAATGTAACTTGTAGGAACTGACTGCGTAGTCGCAGGTCTTCCGGTTTGAGAGTATGATGAAAATTTGCAAGAATTAGACTTAGAGTTAAAAATAAGCCGTTAAAGGGTGAAAACAAAAATCAGCCCCCAAACGACACCGTAGGAGGCACAAACACCTCGCACGGGACCAATGTAACTTATAGGAACTGCTCGTGTAGTACCCGATCTCCCGATTTTAGAGTATGATGATAATTTGCCAAAATTACACTTGGACTTAAAAACAAGCCGTTCAAGGGTGAAAACCCAAACCAACCCCCAAGGAGGCATAAACACCTAGAACGAGACCAATGTAACTTGTAGGAACTGATCCTGTAGTCCCCGGTCTCTCGATTTTAGAGTGTGATGCTAATTTGCAAAAATCACACTTAGACTTAAAAACAAGCTGTGAAAGGGTGAAAACCCAAACCAACCCCCTAGGAGGCATGAACACCTCGCACGGGACCAATGTAACTTGTAGGAACTGACCACATAGTCTCGGGTCTCCCGTCTTGAGAGTATGATGATAATTTGCAAAAATAACACTTAAGACTTAAAAACAATTGGTTTAAGGATGACAACCCAAACCGGACCCTAAACGAACCCGTAGGAGGCACAAACAACTCGAACGGGACCAATGTAACTTGTATGAACTGACCGTGTAGTCCCGGGTCTCCCAATTTTAGAGTATGATGATAATTTGAAAAAATCACACTTAGACTTAAAAACAAGCCGTTAAAGGGTGAAAACCCAAACCAGCCCCCAAACAACCCCGTAGGAGGCACAAACACCTCGCATGGGACTAATGTAACTTGTAGGAATTGACTGCATAGTCCCGGGTCTCCTCATTTGATAGCATGACAATAATTTGTATAAATAACACTTAAGACTTAAAAACAATCCGTTAAAGGATGACAACCCAAACCAGCCCCCAAACGAACCCGTAGGAGGCAAAAACAATTAGAACGGGACCAATGTAACATGAATGAACTGACCGTGTAGTCCCGGGTCTCCCGATTTTAGAGTATGATGATAATTCGTAAAAATCACACTTACACATGAAAACAAGCCGTTAAAGAGTGAAAACACATACCATACCCCAAATGACCCCTAGGAGACACGAACACCTCGCACGGGACTAATGTAACTTGTAGGAACTGACTGCGTAGTCCTGGGTCTACCGGTTTGAGAGTATGATGACAATTTGCAAAAATTAGGCTTAGAGTTAAAAATAAGCCGTTAAAGGGTGAAAATATAAATCAGCCCCCAAACGATCCCGTAGGAGGTACAAACACCTCGCACGGGATCAATATAACTTGTAGGAACTGATCGTGTAGTCCCCGATCTCCTGATTTTAGAGTATGATGATAATTTGAAAAAATTACACTTAGACTTATAAACAAGCCGTTCATGGGTGAAAACCCAAACCAAACCCCAAGGAGGCATAAACACCTATAACGGGACCAGTGTAACTTATAGGAACTGACCGTGTAGTCCCCGGTCTCTCGATTTTAGAGTATGATGATAATTTAGAAAAATCACACTTAGACTTAAAAATAAGTTGTGAAAGGGTGAAAACCCAAACCAAGACCCAAGGAGGCATTAACACCTCGCACGGGACCAATGTAACTTGTAGGAACTGACCACATAGTCTCAGGTCTCCCGGCTTGAGAGTATGACAATAATTTGCAAAAATAACACTTAAAACTTAAAAACAATCCGTTAAAGGATGACAACCCAAACCAGCCCTTAAACGAACCCGTAAGAGGCACAAACAACTCGAACGGGACCAATGTAACTTATAGGAACTGACCGTGTAGTCTCGGGTCTCCCGGCTTGAGAGTATGACGATAATTTGCAAAAATAACACTTAAGACTTAAAAATAATCCGTTAGAAGATGAAAACCCAAGCCAGCCCCCAAACGAACCCGTAGGAGGCACAAACATCTCGAACGGGACCAATGTAACTTGTAGGAACCGACCGCGTAGTCCCGGGTCTCTCGGTTTTAGAGTATGATGATAATTTGAAAAAATCACACTTACACTTAAACACAATACGTTAAAGGGTGAAAACCAAAACCAGCCCCCAAACGACCCCGTAGGAGGCACAAACACCTCGCACGGGACTAATGTAACTTGTAGGAACTGACTGCGTTGTCTCGGGTCTCCCGGTTTGAGAGTATGACGATTATTTCCAAAAAAAACACTTAAGACTTAAAAACAATCCGTTAAAGGATGTTACCTAAACCAGCCTCCAAACGTACCCGTAGGAGGAACAAACAACTCGAATGGGTCCAATGTAACTTTTAGGAACAGACCGTGTAGTCCCGGGTCTCCTGGTTTTAGAGTTTGATGATAATTCGAAAAAAATCACACTTAGACATAACAACCATCCATTAAAGAGTGAAAACCCAAACCATCCCCCAAACGACCCCGTAGGAGGCATAAAATCCTCGCACGGGACTAATGTAACTTGTAGGAACTGACTGCGTAGTCCCGAGTCTCTCGGTTTGAGAGTATGATGACAATTTGCAAAAATCAGACTTAGAGTTAAAAATAAGCCGTTAAAGGGTGAAAACCAAAATCAACCCCCAAACGACCCCGTGGGAGGCACAAACACCTCGTACGGGACCAATGTAACTTGTTGGAACTGACCGTGTAGTCCTCGGTCTCCCAATTTTAGAGTATGATGATAATTTACAAAACCCACACTTAGACTTAAAAACAAGATGTGAAAGGTGAAAACCCAAACCAACCCCCTAGGAGGCATGAACACCTCTCACGGGACCAATGTAACTTGTAGTAACTGACCTCATAGTCTCGGGTCTCCCAGCTTGAGAGTATGACGATAATTTGCAAAAATAACACTTAAGACTTAAAAACAATCCGTTAAAGGATGACAACCCAAACCAACCCCCAAATGAACCCATAGGAGGCACAAACATCTCGAACGGGACCAATGTAACTTGTAGGAACTGACCGCATAGTCCCGGGTCTCTCAGTTTTAGAGTATGATGATAATTTGAAAAAATCACACTTAGACATAAAAACAAGACGTTAAAGGGTGAAAACCCAAACCATCCCCCAAACGACCCAGTAGGAGGCACAAACACCACGCACGGGACTAATGTAACTTGTAGAAACTGACGGCGTAGTCCCGGGTCTCCCGGTTTGAGAGTATGACGATAATTTGCAAAAATAACACTTAAGACTTAAAAACAATCCGTTAAAGGATGACAACCCAAACTAGTCCCTAAACGAACCCATAGGAGGCACAAACAACTCGAACGGGACCAATGTAACTTGTAGGAACTGACCGTGTAGTCCCGGGTCTCCCAGTTTTAGAGTATGATGATAATTTGAAAAAATCACATTTAGACTTAAAAACAAGCCGTTAAAGGGTGGAAACCCGAACCAGCCACCAAACGTCCCCGTAGGAGGCTCAAACGCCTCGCACGGGACCAATGTAACTTGTAGGAACTGACAGCGTAGTCCCGGGTCTCCCGGTTTGAGAGTATGACGATAATTTGAATAAATCACACTTAGATTTAAAAATAAGTCGTTAAAGGATGAAAACCCAAACCAGCCCCCAAACGACCCCGTAGGAGGCATAAACACCTCGCATGGGACTAATGTAACTTGTCGGAACTGACTGCATAGCCCGGGTCTCCCGGTTTGATAGTATGACAATAATTTGCAAAAATAACACTTAAGACTTAAAAACAATCCGTTAAAGGATGACAACCCAAACCAGCCCCCAAATGAACCCGTAGGAGGCACAAACAACTCGAACGGGACCAATGTAACTTGTAGGAACTGATCGTGTAGTCCCGGGTCTCCCGGTTTTAGAGTATGATGATAATTCACAAAAATCACACTTAGACTTAAAAACAAGGCGTTAAAGAGTGAAAACCCAAACCATCCCCCAAACGACCCCGTAGCAGGCACGAACACCTCATACGGGACTAATGTAATTTATAGGAACTAACTGCGTAGTTTCGGGTCTCCCGGTTTGAGAGTACGATGAGAAATTGCAAAAATCATACTTAGAGTTAAAAATAAGCCGTTAAAGGTATAAAACCAAAATCAGCCCCCAAACGACCTCGTAGGAGTTACAAAGACCTCGCACGGGACCAATGTAACTTGTAGGAACTGACCGTGTAGTCCTCGGTATCCCGATTTTAGAGTATGATGATAATTTGCAAAAATTACACTTAGACTTAAAAATAAGCCGTTCAAGGTTGAAAACCCAAACCAACCCCCAAGGAGGCATAAACACCTATAACGGGACCAATGTAACTTGTAGGAACTGACCGTGTAGTCCCCGGTCTCTCGATTTTAGAGTAAGATGATAATTTGCAAAAATCACATTTAGACTTAAAAATAAGCTGTTAAAGGGTGAAAACCCAAACCAACCCCCTACGAGGAATTAACACCTCGCACGGGACCAATGTAACTTGTAGGAACTGACCACATAGTCTCGGGTCTCCCGGCTTGAGAGTATGATGATAATTTACAAAAATAACACTTAAGACTTAAAAACAATCCGTTAAAGGATGTGTAGAAGGGTGTTATAAGCAGAAAAAAAAAGCAAAATAAAATAAATATGCTTTTTTTATTAAATAACATCCGAGAGGTACCCGCGAGGCCACCCAGAAGTCCAAAAGCCACCGCAAGTGTCAGCACCGCGGCGAGTCCCTACGCCACCACAAGGGTCAGTGCTACCTCGGGCGTCAACGCCACTTCGAGTGTCGGCGCCACCTCAAGCGTCAGCGCCATTTCGAGCGTCAGCGCCACTTTGAGCGTCGGCGCCGGGACAAGGGTCGGCGCCACTTCGAGCGTCGGCGCCACTTCGAGCGTCGGCGCCACAACAACGGTCGGCGCCGCAACAAGGGTCGGCGCCGCCTCACCTGTCAGCCCCGGTTCAAGCATCAGCGCTACCTCAAGCGTCAGCGCCATTTCGAGCGTCGGCGCCGCAACAAGGGTCGGCGCCGCCTCACCTGTCAGCGCCGGTTCAAGCATCAGCGCTACCTCAAGCGTCAGCGCCATTTTGAGCGTCGGCGCCGGGACAAGGGTCGGCGCCACTTCGAGCGTCGGCGCCACTTCGAGCGTCGGCGCCACAACAAGGGTCGGCGCCGCATCACCTGCCAGCGCGGATTCAAGCCTCGGCGCTACCTCAGGCGTCAGCGCCACTTCGAGCGTCGGCGCCGCAACAAGGGTCAGCGCCGCCTCACCTGTCAGCGCCGGTTCAAGCATCAGCGCTACCTCAAGCGTCAGCGCCATTTTGAGCGTCAGCGCCGGGACAAGGGTCGGCGCCACTTCGAGCCTCGGCGCCACTTCGAGCGTCGGCGCCACAACAAGGGTCGGCGCCGCCTCACCTGCCAGCGCGGATTCAAGCCTCGGCGCTACCTCAGGCGTCAGCGCCACTTCGAGCGTCGGCGCCGCAACAAGGGTCAGCGCCGCCTCACCTGTCAGCGCCGATTCAAGCATCAGCGCTACCTCAAGCGTCAGCGCCATTTCGAGCGTCGGCGCCGGGACAAGGGTCGGCGCCATTTCAAGCGTCGGCGCCACAACAAGGGTCGGCGCCGCCTCACATATCAGCATCGATTCAAGCATCAGCGCTACCTCGGGCGTCAGCACCACTTCAAGCGTCAACGCCACTTCAAGCGTCGGCGCCGCAACAAGGGTCGGTGCCGCCTCGCAGCATCAGCGCCACTCCGAGCAACGGCGCCAGGACAAGGGTCGGCGCCGCTTCAAGCGTCAGCGCCACCACAATCGTACTACAGAAATGTTATTCGAGAAGCACTGCTACAGGAGTTTCCATCATGAAACAGCAGGCTCTAAATAAACAACAGCACTAACACTTTACTTTCTTGCACAGGTTGCCCAGTCGAGCAAGCAGGGCTCGAACAGGCGCGTCGGGACCTCCTGGGAGTTTTGGCTTGGCGGCTGAGGGACAAGGTATGTTGAGCAAGCTCAACCACTTAGCACTATAGGAATGAGAGAATACTAGTAGGAAGACCCAGAAGCCACTCGAGGCTACGCACAGAAAATAAACTCTTTACAAGAAAAATGACTTTTCCAGAAGAGGGGGTCCTCGAGGTCTCTCTCAAGAAAAATAACACTTTTTAGAGGGAGTGAGGCCTTAAGGTCCTCTCTCTCAAAGATTTGCAAAATTGCACCACAAGTTACCGTTTCAAAAGATAAACTACCAAATCTGTTATTTTGTCTCCATTAGGGGACATATGTGCTTTTTGAGTTTTGGTCGGTGCCAGGTGGCGCCTGCAGAGGGGACAGGCAGCTGCCTGCAGGTAGGGACAAATGGTACACTTCAGACATTGTTCCCCACCAACTCTCTCAATTTTGGCGCCCAAAATCGCCAGCTCATCCCTTACGCCCATGTATAAATAGACCCCTGGGCAAGGTCAAAAGACAACAAGAAAAATTGCACTGTTACTCTGCTAAAATATCACCAGACCTACCTAGTATTCTCTCCCTGCTCATTCTCATAGTGCTGAGTGCCTTGTTCCTTCACTCCCCACTGACAGCCATCACTCTCAGGTGTTTCCCTTGAGAAAATTACTATTTTTGCTGTGAAAGTTCATCTTCTTGCAGGGAGTGAGTTGAAGCTTGAGTTCCATTGTTACCAGAAGGAGAAGTTTTCTTCAGAAGTTGCACAGGAGACCTTGAAGACTTGCAGACAGTGTCCATTGGAGTGGGTCACGCCTCACCCTTTCCTGTTATTCATAGACCCCAGTCTCACTACCCTCCTACATTTGGCGACTCTGCTGGGGAGGTATTCTCATTTCCATGGACAAAGAAGGTTTCAATGTCTCCAAGCAGTTGGTTTTTGAGGACATTCCATCCGGTAATGGAGCTCACAGTGACCAGACTACTCAGGAAGACGTGGTGGTGACCGGAGCCAAGGCGCCAGCGCCTCAAGGAGGCCAGACCAGTTTGCCAGCAGTGGCCCCAATGGCAGGTATGAACCTTATGGCAATGTTTTTTGACTTTTTAAAGCAAAACAACGTGGATCTATCAAACTTGGGTCAAGGTTGTGTGACACCTGCTGCTGCCCCTTCTGGAGGGGTAGCCACTCCTATTACGATTCCGGCAGAGACGATTCCGTCTCGGAAGGCGGCGCCGGAGAATGTCCTGGCGCCAACAGGTTCTCCAGTTCCTAAAACCACATGTTCGGAGGAATCACCCTCCAAGGCTGTTACTATGGAAGAAGTGAGGAAGCTCCTCTCCTCCTCTCAAAGAGAGGGTTCCTACCTATACGAGGAATTACAAGACCCCTATCCACAGGAAGTAAGTGAGAAGCCATACCCTGAGGGGTATATTCCACCAAAATTTATCAAGTTTGGCGGTAGGGGGGAGAACCCTCGAGAACACGTGAAGAGGTTCGTCGAGTACCTGGGGGTACACGCTGGCGACAAGAGCCTGAGATTGAGAGAGTTCTCTAAAACTCTCACGGGGAAAGCCTATACATGGTATTCCCACTTGGCGCCTAACAGCGTCCCTAGTTGGGAAGAGATGCACAGGCAGTTTCTCCAGAAGTTTTTTGTAGCGGAGGATGAATTTACACTGAGGCACCTGGCGCAAGAGGTCCAGAAGCCAGGAGAGGAATTGATGCACTACATCAAGCGATTTCGCGAGAGGGCCTTAGATGTTCACGAGGACGTGGCGGAGGCCAGGTTGCTACAAATATGTGTGGAAGGACTCTCAGAAGAGTACAAGCTGCATTTGATCAACGAAACTAGAGATGGGACTTTCAGAGAATTCACCAGGGCTGCCAGCAATATCGCTATGATAATCAAACCAAGAACCCCGGGTTGGAGGACACAAGTTCCACCGACTCCCGGGAGGTTTCAAGTTACGAGGAGGCAGGCGGTTAACTATGTGGACGGGAGTAACAAAGGGAAGAAGGGAGGTCCCGGGGCCAGGACTGACAGTCCCGGCAACAAGAGAAAGTTTGGGGAGGATGTCCCGCCGCCACTACCGTGCAGCGTAGCGGAGGCCATGGATTGTTACCGCACCTTGGTGCGAGAAGGTGTAACAGGACCCCCCAACCTAAAAGTAGAGACCCCCACCACAGCTGACAAGGCCAACCCGAAGTACTGCGAATTGCACCAACGAGTGCAGCACTCTACCAAAGATTGTTACTACTTGAGAAGGATCATTGGTGAGCAGATGGCCAGAGGTACCTTGCAGATACCCCCCGTGGACGTTAACGAGAACCCACTCCCTACGCATCATTTTGGAACTGCCAACATGGTAGTTGCCTATGACGAAGAAGCTGCGAGAAGTCTTGCGAAACGGGAGGACGGCGAGCAGTTATGCGAGGAGTTAGAAAATCTGTCACTAAGCAGACTTCAGCTGGAAAGAAAGCAAGAGGAGTGGTTCTTCACTCCGGAGTATGAAAGCGGGAGCGGGGAAGCTGAGGAAGTCGGTCTCTCAGAAGGCGAGGTAGACGTCATCCTCGCTCTAGATGAGGGAGGGACCTCTGAAGCGGAGTATGTTTGCAGTGCCCAGACGTACGAGGTAGACTTAGATTCTGAATGTGAGGCCATAGCAAGGAGCCCCAAGTTCAAGTGGTTTTTCGACCAGATAGGGGTGAAGTACGACACGAGGGTGTCCATCACGAGGAAAGTCTTGGAGGCGGTGCAGCAGCATGGAGACCCTTCGCTAAATTGGCAGGGGCCAATGGGAAGGATGATTAAGAAGTATACCTCTGAAGTGGTGTTTTCAGAAGCGGATAGGGCAGTGCCTTACTTCCACAATCGCCCGTTATACGTCACAGCCATAATTAATGGAGTCTCGTTTCCTAGGGCGTTGATGGATGGAGGAGCATCCATTAACATTATGCCCATCAGTACGTTATATGAAACGGGAATTGACCAGGAGAAGGTGGTCCCGGTACCGCTAGTAATCTCCGGATTCGACAACGCCGGAATGCAGTCGATCGGATATGTGAATGTGGGAATTAAGTTGGGAAATTTCACCTCCCACATCAAATTTCATGTTATTAACGCTGACACCAGCTACCAATTACTCATTGGAAGGGTGTGGATGCACACTCATGGCGTAGTGCCTTCCACCTACCATCAGTGCGCGAAGGCAAATATTAGAGGTGCAGAGATAGTGATCAAGGCCACGCAGAGACCCTTCGCAGTTGAGGAGGCCCACCTGGTAGATGCCGCCTTTTACACCGAGTTGGACGAGGAAAGAAAGGTCTCTACGAGAAAGCTAGCAGGAAGCGAGATAGCTGAGGGAAGGGTCCCGCAGAAAAAATCCGTCCATGATCGTCTAGGGGAAAGAATAATTCCCCACATAGAAAAAGGCAAGAGGAAGGTAGAGGAGATAGCTAGGCCTCCTCGAACTTGCAAGAAAGTGGTTTTGCCCAATGGAAAAGTCATTTACCGTTTATAACGGTCTGCGCGGGCGATGTTCTGGGACGAGAGCATCGACCCGGCGCCCGAGTGTTTTATTGTTGATGAATCCCATATTGTTGAGCATGTGGAAGAACCAGAAGAGGCGCCGGAGTGCATGCAAGACGGACCCAGAGAGCAGCTGCAGGAGTTAGAGGAAATCAAGTTGGGGTCGGAAGAGGGCGAGAGTAGACCCATCCTAATTTCCAAGTGCCTGGAACCGAAGCAGAGGGAAGAGCTCATTGAGCTACTTAAGGAGTTCACTGATGTATTTGCTTGGAAGTACACGGAGATGCCGGGAATAGACGCAGAAGTGAGCTCTCATAGATTGAACATCCTTCCCAATGCCCTTCCGGTAAGGCAAGCCACACGCACATATAAAGCAGACCTTGATTTAAAAATAAAGGCTGAGGTGGAGAAATTGTTAGCGGCAGGGTTCATCAAGCCTATTCAGCACCCCATATGGCTGTCTAGCATAGTGCCAGTGGCAAAGAAAGATAAGACCCAAATCAGAATCTGTGTAGACTTTCGCGACTTGAATAGGGCGTGTCCTAAGGATGAATTCCCACTACCCAGCATAGACAGCTTAGTGGATTCCACCGCGGGACATGAGATGTATAGCTTCATGGATGGGTATGTTGGATATAACCAGATTAAGATGGACCCCGCCGACGCAGAGAAGACTGCCTTCCGCACGCCGTTAGGGAACTTTCACTATACAGTCATGCCCTTCGGATTGAAGAACGCTGGGGCCACATACCAGCGGACCATGATGGCAATCTTTCACGACTTATTTCATGACATACTAGAATTCTATGTAGATGATTTGGTAGTGAAGTCTAGGAAAGAAAGCAAGCACATTCAAGATCTCAGGAGAGTATTCGAGAGGTGTCGTCGGTATAAGATGAGAATGAACCCCTCAAAGTGTGCCTTTGGGGTTACTGCAGGGAAATTCTTAGGTTTTGTGGTAAATAGACAAGGGGTGCAAGTGGATGCAGAGAAGATGAAAGCCATTGTGATGATGCCACCGCCCAAGAGTCAGAGACAACTTAAGAGCTTCCTGGGAAAGGTATCTTACCTGCGGAGGTTTATACCTGCGTTGGCAGAAGTAACTCATCCGTTCGCGCCTCTACTAAAAGACAAAGCCAAGTGGGTTTGGGGAGAGAGGCAAGAGAGTGCGTTCAGAAAGATTAAAGAAATCCTAGCCTCTCCGTCCACGATGATTCCCCCCGAAGCCGGAGCGCCACTGCTGCTCTACCTCACTTCTACAGAGAGGTCGATAGGGGCCCTCTTGGCGCAAGAGAAGGAAGGAATGGAAAGGCCGGTTTACTACCTATCAAGAGTAATATCCGGGACAGAATCGAGATACACCAGTGTTGAGAGGCACTGCCTGGCGCTGGTATTTGTAGCCCAGAAGTTGAGACACTACCTTTTAGCCTTCACCATTCACATAATCACTAAGTGTGATCCCATCAAGTACCTCCTCGCGCGGACTATACTCGTGGGACGAGCAGCAAGGTGGTTTTTGATTTTGTCAGAGTATGATCTAAAGTGCGTAGTACCTAAAGCCATCAAGAGCCAGGCGGTAGCAGATCTGCTGGCCCACTTCCCGAGTGGGGTTTTCGAACCACCTAGTGAAGAGCTACCCGGAGAAAGTTTCCAAGCATGCATGGCGGAGGAGGTGAAGAAGTGGGTTATGGAATTTGATGGTTCTAGTGCACAAGGAACAGGTGGGGCTGGCGTCATACTGTCAGATGGGAAGGAGAAGATTACCCTCTCTTTCAAGTTAGATTTTAAATGCTCAAATAATGAAGCTGAGTACGAAGCCCTCATTCTAGGGATGTTGGAAGCGCTCAGAAGAGGGATCAGGGTACTGTGTATACGAGGAGACTCCAATCTGGTAGTAAGGCAGGTCAATGGAGAGTTTTCCCTCAAACATGCCAACTTAGCGCCGTACAGACACATCATCCAACGACTGCTGAGACAATTCTCGGAAGTAACTGTGGAGAGGCAAGCGCGAACGATGAACAGGCACCCTGACGCGCTCGCCACCATAGCACAAAAGTTGGACATGGAGGAGTCAGAAGCAACCATCACCGTTAGGCGGAGAACAGTGCCTACTACCGTAAAGTCCCTATTCCCAAGTGACGAGCCGGAAGACTGGAGGCGTCTGGTGGAGAGGCAACTGGAAACCAGAGAAGGGGCAATGAAAATTTTGGAGTTAGCCAACTATCATGTGCTGCAGGGAACTCTCTATTTCAAGAGTCCCGGAGGGTTTCTGGCACGGTGCGTAGGGGAGCAGGAAGCCAAAGAGAGGTTAATAGAAATGCACCAGAGGCACTGTGGAGATACAGATATCCCCCTTTACAGAAGACTGCAGCGAAGCGGGTATTTTTGGCCCTCCATGAGCGTAGAAGCGGCCCGCTTGCAACAAAGCTGTCTAAAGTGCCAAGCTAATTTTGACCAGCCGACGGAAGCTAACTTCGTGGAAGCCTTCGAAGATTGGAGACAGCCGTACCTAGCGTATCTGAAGAATGGGGAGCTGCCCGCTGAGAGAGCGGATGAAATCTACCTTAGAAAAAGGGTAGCACGTTTCTACTTGGTCAAAGGAGAGCTGTATAGGAAATGGTATAATGAGAAGGCGTTAAGGTGCGTAGCCAAAGAGGAAGTGGAAAAGGTGCTGAAAGAAGCTCATGAGCCCTCCCACATGGGAGGCGCCAAGCTGTATGATCAGCTGATGACGTTGGGATACTACTGGCCGACTATGGAGGCTGACTCCATTGGATACGTGAAAAAGTGTAGAGCATGCCAGGTGCACGGAAACATGGTGCACGCTCCCTCCATCAGCCTACAAAGCTTGGCAACCCCCTATCCCTTCCACACATGGGCGTTCGACCTGGTGGGTAAGATCGCCCCAGCATCTCATGGAAAGACCTTTATCATTGTGGCTACAGAATTGTATACCAAATGGGCGGAGGCCATTCCTTTAAGGAGGGTCACTGCCCAAGTGGTAACCCAGTTTATAAAAGAGTATATCATATGTAGGTTTGGTATACCCAAAGTGATCCTAACGGATAATGGGAAGCAATTTGTATGCAAAGAGATGGCTCTCCTCACGGACAAATATAAGATTGTGCATAATAGCTCAACCATATCCTACCCCAAGGGCAATGGCCAGGCGGAAGCTACTAATAAGACCCTGATAAATATTCTGAAAAAGATGCTAGAAGACATGCCGGGGGCATGGGATGAGAAGCTGCCTATGGTGTTATGGGCCTATCGTACTTCGAAGAGAAAGCCAACAGGTTTCACTCCCTTCTCTCTAGTGTATGGGACCGAAGCTGTCCTACCAGTGGAACTGGCGGTACCTTCGGCCAGAATTTCTCTTAGCTATGGGCTCATTCCAGATCCTAGGCATGTGCAGCTGGAGGCACTAGATGAGCACAGGGACAAGGCGAGAGAGAATTTCAAAGTCTACACTCAGCAACTGTCCAGAGCCTATGAAAATTTGGTTAAGCCTAGGGAATTCCAGGTGGGAGATCTAGTCCTACGAGCATCAACCCACCATCTCCGTAGCATGTCGGCGTCCAAATTCAAACCTAACTGGGAAGGCCCTTTTGTTGTCAGAGGAGTGGGGAAGTCGGGCTACTGCCAGATATCAGAACCTGATAGTGATTGCCTCCAGTCCATCAACTGCAAGTGGCTGAAGAGGTACTATGCTTAGTATCAACTAACAAGTTTTGTTTGTATTTTGCATGTCGGCAACGGATGTCAAGGATTGCTCCTACACCAGAAAAGTTTTTTGTTTTTTTGAAGCAATACTACACTGTAAACGATAGACAAAAGTAAAAGAAATGAAATAGCAACGTTTTTTGGTCATTTTGACGTTTATTTCGTTTACTTATTTATACATACATATACGCTCCCTATTAAGTTAGAAGCGAGTAAAAAAAAGAGAGGTCGGGAACTTTGCTCACTACACTTGGGAGGTAAGTCCATCCTAAGAGAGTATACTGAGCAAAGTCCCCCAGACATAAATTAATATAGTCTTATGATAAAATCAGGCTTCCTGAAAGGGGAGGGGGTCACCCTCCTCCCCAACCCAGCCTCTATGACTATAAGCAGTAATATGTAGGAATACCCCCACAGACAGAAGGGCAACCCAAGAAAGTCACATGCCAACACCTCACAGTTATAAGAGGTGCATTCAAAAAAAATGTGTACAAAATGATAATACATAATTTTTCACATCAATGCAAATACCCCGCAGTATATGGGGTAGCCACCAGCAGACTAAAGGCTCACAGAAATTAGAGCAAGTCATGTACAACAAACACCCACAACATAAAGGGAGAACAAAAGAAAAAGAAAGCGCAGAAGAAACAAAGTGCCTCATACATGAATGATAAGTGATGTACATATAGAATTCTGAGCACTACAAAGCAAGAAGTAGCCTATCGGCTAGAAACCACAAAAAATAAATCATCGCGCGCGATGGCGCCAGCATATGACGGACCAGCCTCCCGTAGAAACTCTTCCTCCAACCGGACGGATTTAGCATCATCCTCCTCATCGCCAGACTCAAGTCTGGCAAGCTTCACCTGCAGTAGGGCGATCTGATTCCGGATCCTCGTAGCCTCAGCGTGTCGTTGCTCAACCCGGGACTGCCGGGACATGTGAAACCTCACTATCTTCCGGAAAGGAACACTCAGGAAGGGGCGAACCCCTGCGTCAAGCCAATCCAAACGAAAATGATAGAACTGCTGTAAGTCGCGGAGAGCATCCAAGAATAGCAAGATAGAAGAGCTAGTCAGCTTAGCAGGGGAGGTAGCCAAGAACTCATGAACATGGCTGGCAAGAGCCCTCAGGTTGAAGGCCGTAAGACTGTCAACCTGGAGTATACTCTGAGAAGTGAACGTCTCGGGGTGGTGCTCCAAGATGAGATCCAAGAGCTGACGCTCGTGTACCCTGAAGCGGCCTGGTAGCTCCTCACGCCATAGCCTACTCGAAATAGTCGCAGCGTCCTCTGTTTCATCATCGCCCTCGGAATGGCGAGACCCCGCCTCAGAGGGAAGAAAAGAAGACTCCCCACCAGAATCAGCATCACCAACTAAGGGAGTGAACTCAGAACTGTGATCTCCCTCCGCACTTGCCCCACTACCAGTCTCCGCAGTCATCGGAGTATCCTCATACACCTGGAAACAATGAGACAAGGGTGTTATAGGAATGCTTGCACAGTATACGCAAGAATAAAAGAAAAGGGGAATAGTAAAAAGAGGGGGTACGCCAGTCTAGTACCTCTCTCACAGCTACCCCACCGCCAGTCTCCACAGTCATCGGAGTATCCTCATACACCTGGAAACAATGAGACAAGGGTGTTATAGGAATGCTTGCACAGTATACGCAAGAATAAAAGAAAAGGGGAATAGTAAAAAGAGGGGGTACGCCAGTCTAGTACCTCTCTCACAGCTACCCCACCGCCAGTCTCCACAGTCATCGGAGTATCCTCATACACCTGGAAACAATGAGACAAGGGTGTTATAGGAATGCTTGCACAGTATACGCAAGAAGAAAAGAAAAGGGGAATAGTAAAAAGAGGGGGTACGCCAGTCTAGTACCTCTCTCACAGCTGCCCCGCCGCCAGACTCCACAGTCACCGGAGTATCCTCATACACCTGGAAACAATGAGACAAGGGTGTTATAGGAATGCTTGCACAGTATACGCAAGAAGAAAAGAAAAGGGGAATAGTAAAAAGAGGGGGTACGCCAGTCTAGTACCTCTCTCACAGCTGCCCCGCCGCCAGACTCCACAGTCACCGGAGTATCCTCATACACCTGGAAACAAGGAGACAAGGGTGTTATAGGAATGCTTGCACAGTATACGCAAGAAGAAAAGAAAAAGGGGAATAGTAAAAAGAGGGGGTACGCCAGTCTAGTACCTCTCTCACAGCTGCCCCGCCGCCAGACTCCACAGTCACCGGAGTATCCTCACACACCTGGAAACAATGAGACAAGGGTGTTATAGGAATGCTTGCACAGTATACGCAAGAAGAAAAGAAAAAGGGGAATAGTAAAAAGAGGGGGTACGCCAGTCTAGTACCTCTCTCACAGCTGCCCCGCCGCCAGACTCCACAGTCACCGGAGTATCCTCACACACCTGGAAACAATGAGACAAGGGTGTTATAGGAATGCTTGCACAGTATACGCAAGAAGAAAAGAAAAGGGGAATAGTAAAAGAGGGGGTACGCCAGTCTAGTACCTCTCTCACAGCTGCCCCGCCGCCAGACTCCACAGTCACCGGAGTATCCTCACACACCTGGAAACAATGAGACAAGGGTATTGTAGGAATGCTTGCACAGTATACGCAAGAAGAAAAGAAAGGGGGAATAGTAAAAAGAGGGGGTATGTCAGTCTTATACACGGTACCTGAACAATGCCCTCCGCAACGGACATAGAAGGAGGAGCAGGGGCCCCCGTAGGGGCAACAACACTGATTGATGCTCCAGAAGAGGTTGCCTCGGTAACCAATACTTCCGAAGAAGCTACCTCAACCTCAGGCACCGTAGAGATAGCTACCTGAGGAGGCGCAACAACAGGACAAACCAGCTCGTGTATAGGGGCTGCTGAAATGGCAGTAGCAGGAGCCGCACTCGAAACAGCGCCCAGAGATAACTGCGACAAAGTAAAAGAGGGCTACGATATATGCAGGCTGGACAGATAAGAAAATAGAACTAAGAGAATAAAAGAATACCTGAACCCCATCCAAGGGGGAAGCACGAAAAAGGACAGTCGGCGCAGTAGGGGCTGTACTGATAGCCTGTAAGGAATGAAAATATGTTGTTTATTGCATGTTCGAGGAAAAGGAGATCCCATTCCTTTGACAGAAAAGACTGACCTGAAGTGTAGGCTCACTGGTTGAGGCCACGGTAAATATGGGGCCCCGAGAAATCGCCTGAACCAAAGGTCTGCCGTCCATAGATACGCGGACCCTAGGGATGGAAATCCTCCCCGAAGAGGATAAACTCGGGGCGATAACGCCAGCTAAGGGAGGAGCCCCTTCCTGAGAAGAAAATCCAAGAGCCATTAAGACTCCTGCGGAGAGGAAATGAATATTCAAAAAAAAAATAAGTACTACCTCATATGAAGAGGCCTCCAGGGGCTCAGCTGCAGAAGCACCCACCGCCGAGACAAGAGAGGACAATGTGGCAACGCCCGAAGACACAGCTCTCTACGCATGATAAATGGGTAAATAAAAAGACGGAATACAAAAGGAAATGACGCTATGAAAGTTTTGAAAATAACGAGGCATACCTGAGGAGAAGGGGAAGCCACAGGAGTGGTCCGAGTGACGGTAAAATGCACGGACGAAAGCTGCGAGGAAGCGACAGTATACGCAACCAAAAGACAGTTAGGAGATGAATAAATTACAACAGATGTTAAATGAACTAAGGAAACAGCAAACCTCTCTAAATAGTCCCCGGGAGGAAATGAGCATGGAGTTCCTCTCCCGCTGAAAGGGCGTCGGTCGTAGTGGGGGAAGAGGGGAACCACCTGCCTCGATGGAAGTGGCCTGCACAAACATAACCGAATGCTTTAAATGAAAATGTATCCATATATATGGTGAAGGGAAGAAAGAAAAATCATATGCAAAAAAAAAAATATAGACAAGTGAAGGGAGAACGCGTACAGTAACAGGGCGCGTAGTCTGGCTATAAGGGAGATGGGTGGGGCTGACCCCCCCAGGAGAACGGGAGGCCTCATCATCGCTAGAAGACTCTCTGGAGACTGATAACAAAGTATAAGTGTCAGTAGTGCTTTCGCTATGGAAACCCAGGCCGCCCATATCACCCGAAGAAGAACTATGGTCGTCATAGGAAGGGGTGCTTCCATAATCAACTAGTTCCTCTTCCAATGAAGGGGAGGGAGATGAAAGAACTCCGCAAGAACTGGTTCCACTAAGTAAAGGAGGCTGTAATATAGTACCTTCTGCAATAGGAATGGACGCGACCCGTGTCTCCTGGGAAGTAAGGCTCGGCGAGGAGTAACCTTGGTCCACCGTAGAGGAAGTAGCTATGCCAGCGCCACTTCCTTTCTTTTTCTTCGCAGCCCGGGTCCTCACAGGAGAAGAAGGAGGAGAAGCAGTAGTAGCAGGAACAAAATTGGAAACATCGGTGTCAGGATGCTTCCTTTTGCTGGCAGTAGAGATGCCCGCCTTCCCTTTGCCTTTCGGTTGGCTTTTAGACTTCACAAGGGGAAGATCAGTCGACGGAGGCGGAAGTGACTCGTCAATGAGAGGTTTGACTAAAATAGGGATGGCTTGCTCCAAGGGTGGCGTAGAAGTGGTACTGAGAAACCAAGGCTCTTTCTGCGTTCGCCTGACCAAAAACTGAGCTCTGGTATATTTAATGGGGTTAGTCTCATGAGGAGGGCCAACTACACATTCTTGAATAAGACGAACCTGCTGCTGCCAAAGAAGGAACCAGGATGAAGTGAATGAAGGCTGATAATCACTAGTAGGCACATAGAGACCACCCAAACCACTGACCCTGCGGAATAACCCCTGAAGAGTAAAGCTCGCGCAAGCCTCGGAGAATGCCTCAGAATGACTACTGTAGGTAGGAAGAGGAGGAGTGTGGACACCCTGATCATAACCAAACTGTCGTCTTGCCCTCTCGGAATGGTAAAATTCAGCACGGGGGCCTAACTCGGTCCAAGAAGGAAGGTGACATGGTAAGAGCATCGTCATCACATTAATATGGGGACACGTGGAAACCGACCCCACTGCGGAAGGACAATAGAAGGTTCCACCATCACAAGGGAAAGAAAGCCAGCTGAAAGTACCCCCTGGGCGCTTGGTATAAGGCCGAAACTGAAATTCCTCGATATCATCAATCAACATTCCCAAAGACTGCTTGGGAGTTTTCTTATGCCACCGAAGAAGCCTCGCAGCGTCGCTATGACAAGCGTGAGCCCCTGAAGTAAAGTGGGGGAAATGCTCAAACAAAAAGGCCATCAAGAAAGGGCCGTTGACATGATTAGCAACATCATACCGACCGCAGGACCTCTCTACATCTATGTGTGCTCGGTCTATCCAGGTGTAAAGAGAGCCCAAGGTCAGGGCAGCTATGGGTACTGGTCTACCGCGAGACAATCGCACAGCCAACCTAAAAAGAAGTTCGCGGGGACAGTCTTCAGGCTTACCTGGAAGAAGGAACCGAGTCAGGAACGTAACAAGGAAAGAGGCTAAATGTGCAGGGGAGTGAAGCTTAGGACCATCCTGGGATCTGGGCGCTGCACGAGAAGTCTCCCCCTTTGGCAACTGCTCAAAGTCTCTGAACCAATATCTTTGCCATTTGGCAAAGGAATGCTTGGAATGACCCGTTACATTTATGGCCACATATCTCGAGCACTCCCCGAGAGATGACCGTAACTCCCCCACCAACTCCTGCTCTAGGGAGTCCTCGCAGTCATCAGTAAAGACCTGTCGCCCAAAGAAAGGAAGTGCGTATAACTCACATATATCTTCGAGAGTAACAGTAAATTCTCCCCAGCCCGTAACAAAGGTGTGAGACTCCATACTCCACCGGGACAATAAGAGATTGAGCGAAGAACCGTGTTTAAAGAGGGTGCAGGACTTCAGACTGCTGACGGCGGTGAAGAGCCCCACCTCCCTGAGAATAGCCACGTAATCAGGAACGCTCAGAACGTAGTCAACCCAACTGGCCCACTCCTCTGTAGGTCCTCCGGGGGTTTTAACCTCAACGTTGGAATAGGGAAAGTCGCCTCGGTCAACTCGGATTCGGAGAATTGAATCCGGAGAAATAGTAGGAAGATCAGCAGACTCAGTTAACCCCACATGAGACCGATCGAGAACAGCACCCGAAAATTTTTCCCCAAAGTCGGAAAGTGAAGTCATGAAACTGTCAGCAGGACCAAAAAAGGGAGCACGACGATAAATACCGAAGTCCCGCCCTTGACGAATGTGCATATAATCCTTCCATGCCTGAGAGGAAGTTGGCGTAACTGATGAACCACCCAGAGCCATTGGCTCAAGAAAAGAACTCACCCTAGTAGGGACTCCGAGCGAGAGGCCCCCGGAGTCCCCTGTCGCAAAAAAAAGAAGTAGAGGCAGAAACCCCAGCAATATCAGGCGAAGAGCCCCTGGTCAGTAGCCTGCCCTCCGTAACACCAACAGTCAACGAGACACCCGGGGTCACGGAACCCCCGTGGTGACGAAATGTCGAGACACCCCCTTCTACGAATGAGAGACCCGTAGACGCGAGGCCAGGTCGCGAGACCCCCAACTGCTGACAAGAGGTCACTATACCATCGTGGGGCGAGACCCCTTCTTCAGAAAAAAAATAATAAGGGTGTCGAAACCTCCAAGGTCGAGATACCCCCACTGACAGAATCGACGTGTGTCGAGACCCCCAAGGTCAAGACGCCACCAGGCGCCAACGGGGGAATGCGCGAAGAGACGCTGCCAACGTGGTGATGCGTCGAGATAACCATAGAAGGCGAGAGACCTTCATAAACAGAAATAGCAGGCGAGGAGGTCTGAGGAGCGGACTTTGAACACGCAAAGTCTTGAATGGTGCAAGACGTATCTCGCCGAAGGACACTAATGCCGCAAGGTGTTGAACGGGGCGAGAGACCCCCGGATGAGGGAGCTACTAACGAGGAACCATTGTTCATATCCGCGCCCAGATGGGGCGAGACTCTCTGTCCCTCGCGCAGATCAGACGAGACCCCTTGCTCAACCAAGAAATTCAAACCCGCCCCCAAATTGGGCGAGACCCTCTGTCCCTCGCGCAGACCGTACGAGACCCCTTGCTCAACAAAAAAATTCATATCCGCGCCCAGAGTGGGCGAGACCCCCTGTCCCTCGCGCAGAGCGGACGAGACCATGTGTTCCGCGCCCAGATTGGGCGAGACCCTCTGTCCCTCGCGCAGATCAGACGAGACCATTGGTTCCTCGCGCGGATCGGATGAAGCCCTTTGTTCCGCGAGCAGATTGGACGAGACCCCGTGTTCAACTAAAAAACTCAGACCCGCGCCCAAATCGGGCGAGACCCCTTTTTCCTCGCGCATATCGAAAGCAGGCGAGACACTCTCCGCCGTCAGCAAAGCATTGGTCGAGAGGCCCCTCGTCACAGATGAACCCAGATGAAAACCGGTATATGCCAGTTGAGAAGGGGAGGAACCCGCGAAGGATCTCGGCTCAAAACGCGAGGAGGCAAGTGTGGCGGATGACAAATCGACGCCACCGGTCGGAGAGGACCTAGTGTCGCCGGCGCCAGCAGTTCCGGGCATAGGGGTGTTTGAAATGCACGATGCAGAAGGCGCATAGCCTAAAACCATGGGTGCGCTGGAAGCACCAACATTGGAAGGGGTATCGTTTGGTTTAGGCTCCATGGATGAGAGGGTATGAAAGTGGGCAAGCTTAGAAAGAAAAAAAAGGAGATGGGTGGCTATGGGGTTTTAAAAGAATCCCTCTCTCACTTTCTCTCACTACAAATCCAAAGAGGCTTATGTTTGGTTGAAGAAGATGAAGGACTCCAAGATAAGGGGCTTATGTTTTTTTTCACCAAAACGGAAAAACGTGCAGGAAGGCCAAAAGTTGATGATTTTTTTTCCAAATGATGGGGTGACAGTTCCCACACTGACGCGTGGGTTCTCAAAAAATTAAATACCTCGGATAGAGGGACACAGAATTTAATGATCCTAGGATCCCTCAGAAAAAAAAAAATATATATATATATACATATATATATATAATTGTTGAAACCAGATTTATAGCGTACAAAGTTTTTTTAGTCTACCCAACCAAAAAATCTTTGCACGAGGGGCTAATGTAGAAGGGTGTTATAAGCAGAAAAAAAAAGAAAAATAAAATAAATATGCTTTTTTTATTAAATAACATCCGAGAGGTACCCGCGAGGCCACCCAGAAGTCCAAAAGCCACCGCAAGTGTCAGCACCGCGGCGAGTCCCTACGCCACCGCAAGGGTCAGTGCTACCTCGGGCGTCAACGCCACTTCGAGTGTCGGCGCCACCTCAAGCGTCAGCGCCATTTCGAGCGTCAGCGCCACTTTGAGCGTCGGCGCCGGGACAAGGGTCGGCGCCACTTCGAGCGTCGGCGCCACTTCGAGCGTCGGCGCCACAACAACGGTCGGCGCCGCAACAAGGGTCGGCGCCGCCTCACCTGTCAGCGCCGGTTCAAGCATCAGCGCTACCTCAAGCGTCAGCGCCATTTCGAGCGTCGGCGCCGCAACAAGGGTCGGCGCCGCCTCACCTGTCAGCGCCGGTTCAAGCATCAGCGCTACCTCAAGCGTCAGCGCCATTTTGAGCGTCGGCGCCGGGACAAGGGTCGGCGCCACTTCGAGCGTCGGCGCCACTTCGAGCGTCGGCGCCACAACAAGGGTCGGCGCCGCCTCACCTGCCAGCGCGGATTCAAGCCTCGGCGCTACCTCAGGCGTCAGTGCCACTTCGAGCGTCGGCGCCGCAACAAGGGTCAGCGCCGCCTCACCTGTCAGCGCCGGTTCAAGCATCAGCGCTACCTCAAGCGTCAGCGCCATTTTGAGCGTCAGCGCCGGGACAAGGGTCGGCGCCACTTCGAGCGTCGGCGCCACTTCGAGCGTCGGCGCCACAACAAGGGTCGGCGCCGCCTCACCTGCCAGCGCGGATTCAAGCCTCGGCGCTACCTCAGGCGTCAGCGCCACTTCGAGCGTCGGCGCCGCAACAAGGGTCAGCGCCGCCTCACCTGTCAGCGCCGGTTCAAGCATCAGCGCTACCTCAAGCGTCAGCGCCATTTCGAGCGTCGGCGCCGGGACAAGGGTCGGCGCCATTTCAAGCGTCGGCGCCACAACAAGGGTCGGCGCCGCCTCACATATCAGCATCGATTCAAGCATCAGCGCTACCTCGGGCGTCAGCACCACTTCAAGCGTCAACGCCACTTCAAGCGTCGGCGCCGCAACAAGGGTCGGTGCCGCCTCGCAGCATCAGCGCCACTCCGAGCAACGGCGCCAGGACAAGGGTCGGCGCCGCTTCAAGCGTCAGCGCCACCACAATCGTACTACAGAAATGTTATTCGAGAAGCACTGCTACAGGAGTTTCCATCATGAAACAGCAGGCTCTAAATAAACAACAGCACTAACACTTTACTTTCTTGCACAGGTTGCCCAGTCGAGCAAGCAGGGCTCGAACAGGCGCGTCGGGACCTCCTGGGAGTTTTGGCTTGGCGGCTGAGGGACAAGGTATGTTGAGCAAGCTCAACCACTTAGCACTATAGGAATGAGAGAATACTAGTAGGAAGACCCAGAAGCCACTCGAGGCTACGCACAGAAAATAAACTCTTTACAAGAAAAATGACTTTTCCAGAAGAGGGGGTCCTCGAGGTCTCTCTCAAGAAAAATAACACTTTTTAGAGGGAGTGAGGCCTTAAGGTCCTCTCTCTCAAAGATTTGCAAAATTGCACCACAAGTTACCGTTTCAAAAGATAAACTACCAAATCTGTTATTTTGTCTCCATTAGGGGACATATGTGCTTTTTGAGTTTTGGTCGGTGCCAGGTGGCGCCTGCAGAGGGGACAGGGAGCTGCCTGCAGGTAGGGACAAATGGTACACTTCAGACATTGTTCCCCACCAACTCTCTCAATTTTGGCGCCCAAAATCGCCAGCTCATCCCTTACGCCCATGTATCAATAGACCCCTGGGCAAGGTCAAAAGACAACAAGAAAAATTGCACTGTTACTCTGCTAAAATATCACCAGACCTACCTAGTATTCTCTCCCTGCTCATTCTCATAGTGCTGAGTGCCTTGTTCCTTCACTCCCCACTGACAGCCATCACTCTCAGGTGTTTCCCTTGAGAAAATTACTATTTTTGCTGTGAAAGTTCATCTTCTTGCAGGGAGTGAGTTGAAGCTTGAGTTCCATTGTTACCAGAAGGAGAAGTTTTCTTCAGAAGTTGCACAGGAGACCTTGAAGACTTGCAGACAGTGTCCATTGGAGTGGGTCACGCCTCACCCTTTCCTGTTATTCATAGACCCCAGTCTCACTACCCTCCTACAGGATGACAACCCAAACCAGTCCCTAAACGAACCCATAGGAGGCACAAACAACTCGAACGGGACCAATGTAACTTGTAGGAACTGGCCGTGTAGTCCCGGGTCTCCCAGTTTTAGAGTATGATGACAATTTGAAAAAATTGCACTTAGTCTTAAAAACAAGCCGTTAAAGGGTGGAAACCCAAACCAGCCACCAAACGTCCCCGTAGGAGGCACAAACGCCTCGCACGGGACCAATGTAACTTGTAGTAACTGACGGCGTAGTCCCGGGTCTCTCGGTTTGAGAGTATGACGATAATTTGGAAAAATCAAACTTAGATTTAAAAATAAGCCGTTAAAGGATGAAAACCCAAACCAGTCGCCAAACGACCCCGTAGGAGGCATAAACACCTCGCATGGGACTAATGTAACTTGTAGGAACTGACTGCATAGCCCGGGTCTCCCGGTTTGATAGTATGATAATAATTTGTAAAAATAACACTTAAGACTTAAAAACAATCCGTTAAAGGATGACAACCCAAACCAGCCCCCAAATGAACCCGTAGGAGGCACAAACAACTCGAACGGGACCAACGTAACTTGTAGGAACTGACCGTGTAGTCCCGGGTCTCCCGATTTTAGAGTATGATGATAATTCACAAAAATCATACTTAGACTTAAAAACAAGCCGTTAAAGAGTGAAAACCCAAACCATCCCCCAAACGACCCCGTAGCAGGCACGAACACCTCATACGGGACTAATGTAACTTATAGGAACTAACTGCGTAGTTTTGGGTCTCCCGGTTTGAGAGTATGACGAGAAATTGCAAAAATTAGACTTAGAGTTAAAAATAAGCCATTAAAGGGATAAAACCAAAATCAGCCCCCAAACGACCCCGTAGGGGGTACAAACACCTCGCGCGGGACCAATGTAACTTGTAGGAACTGACCGTGTAGTCCTCGGTCTCCCAATTTTAGAGTATGATGATAATTTGCAAAAATTACACTTAGACTTAAAAACAAGTCGTTCAAGGGTGAAAACCCAAACCAACCCCCAAGGAGGCATACACACCTATAACGAGGCCAATGTAACTTGTAGGAACTGACCGTGTAGTCCCCGGTCTCTCGATTTTAGAGTATGATGATAATTTGCAAAAATCACATTTAGACTTAAAAATAAGTTGTTAAAGGGCGAAAACCCAAACCAACCCCCTATGAGGCATTAACACCTCGCACGGGACCAATGTAACTTGTAGGAACTAACCACATAGTCTCGGGTCTCCCGGCTTGAGAGTATGACGATAATTTACAAAAATAACACTTAAGACTTAAAAACAATCCGTTAAAGGATGAAAACCCAAGCCAACCCCCAAACGAACCCGTAGGAGGGATAAACATCTCGAACGGGAGCAATGTAACTTGTAGGAACTGACCGCGTAGTCCCGGGTCTCTCGGTTTTAGAGTATGATGATAATTCGCAAAAATCACACTTAAACATAAAAACAAGCCGTTAAAGATTGAAAACCCAAACCATACCCCAAACGACCCCGTAGGAGGCACGAACACCTCGCACGGGACTAATGTAACTTGTAGGAACTGACTGCGTAGTCCTGGGTCTCCCGGTTTGAGAGTATGATGACAATTTGTAAAAATTAGGCTTAGAGTTAAAAATAAGCCGTTAAAGGGTCAAAATAAAAATCAACCCCCAAACGACCCCGTAGGAGGCACAAACACCTCGCAGGGGACCAATGTAACTTGTAGGAACTGACCGTGTAGTCCTCGGTTTCTCGATTTTATATTATGATGATAATTTGCAAAAATGACACTTAGACTTAAAAACAAGCCTTTCATGGGTGAAAACCCAAACCAGATCCCAAGGAGGCATAAACACCTATAACGGGACCAGTGTAACTTCTAGAAACTGACCGTGTAGTCCCCGGTCTCTCAATTTTAGAGTATGATGATAATTTGCAAAAATCACACTTAGACTTAAAAATAAGTTCTGAAAGGGTGAAAACAAAAACCAACCCCCTAGGAGGCATTAACACCTCGCACGGGACCAATGTAACTTGTAGGAACTCACCACATAGTCTCGGGTCTCCCGGCTTGAGAGTATGACGATAATTTGCAAAAATAACACTTAAGACTTAAAAACAATCCGTTAGAGGATGAAAACCCAAGCCAGCCCCCAAACGAACCCGTAGGAGGCACAAACATCTCGAACGGGACCAATGTAACTTGTAGGAACTGACCGCGTAGTCCCGGGTCTCTCGGTTTTAGAGTATGATGATAATTTGAAAAAATCACACTTAGACTTAAAAACAAGACGTTAAAGGGTGAAAACCCAAAATCAGCCCCCAAACGACCCCGTGGGAGGCACAAACACCTCGCACGGGACCAATGTAACTTGTAGGAACTGACCGTGTAGTCCCCGGTCTCCCAATTTTAGAGTATGATGATAATTTGCAAAAACCACACTTAGACTTAAAAACAAGCCGTGAAAGGTGAAAACCCAAACCAACCCCCTAGGAGGCATGAACACCTCGCACGGGACCAATGTAACTTGTAGTAACTGACCACATAGTCTCGGGTCTCCCAGCTTCAAAGTATGACGATAATTTGCAAAAATAACACTTAAGACTTAAAAACAATCCGTTAAAGGATGACAACCCAAACCAGCCCCCAAACGAACCCGTAGGAGGCACAAACATCTCGAACGGGACAAATGTAACTTGTAGGAACTGACGGCGTCGTCCTGGGTCTCCGGGTTCGAGAGTATGATGATAATTTGCAAAAATAACACTAAAGACTTAAAAACAATCCGTTAAAGGATGACAACCCAAACCAGTCCCTAAACGAACCCGTTGGAGGCACAAACGACTCGAACGGGACCAATGTAACTTGTAGGAACTGACTGCGTAGTCCTGGGTATCCCGGTTTAAGAGTATGATGACAATTTTCAAAAATTAGGCTTAGAGTTAAAAATAAGTCGTTAAAGGGTGAAAATAAAAATCAGGCCCCAAATGACCCCGTAGGAGGCACAAACACCTCCCATGGGACCAATGTAACTTGTAGGAACTGACCGTGTAGTCCCCGGTCTCCCGATTTTATAGTATAATGATAATTTGCAAAAGTTACACTTAGACTTAAAAACAAGCCGTTCATGGGTGAAAACTCAAACCAAATCCCAAGGAGGCATAAACACCTATAACGGGACCAGTGTAATTTCTAGGAACTGACCGTGTAGTCCCCGGTCTCTCGATTTTAGAGTGTGATGATAATTTGCAAAAATCACACTTAGACTTAAAAATAAGCTGTGAAAGGGTGAAAACCCAAACCAACCCCCTAGGAGGCATTATCACCTCGCACGGGACCAATGTAACTTGTAGGAACTAACCACATAGTCTCGGGTCTCCCGGCTTGAGAGTATGACGATAATTTGCAAAAATAACACTTAAAAACAATCCTTTAGAGGATGAAAACCAAAGCCAGCCCCCAACGAACCCGTAGGAGGCACAAACATCTCGAACGGGACCAATGTAACTTGTAGGAACTGACCGCGTAGTCCCGGGTCTCTCAGTTTTAGAGTATGATGATAATTTGAAAAAATCACACTTAGAGTTAAAAACAAGCCGTTAAAGAGTGAAAACCCAAACCATCCCCCAAACGACCCCGTAGGAGGCATAAAATCCTCGCACGGGACTAATGTAAGGTGTAGGAACTTACTGCGTAGTCCCGAGTCTCTCGATTTGAGAGTATGACGGCAATTTGCAAAAATCAGACTTAGAGTTAAAAATAAGCCGTTAAAGGGTGAAAACCAAAATCAGCCCCCAAACGACCCCGTGGGCGGCACAAACACCTCGCACGGGACCAATGTAACTTGTAGGAACTGACCGTGTAGTCCCCGGTCTCCCATTTTTAGAGTATGATGATAATTTGCAAAAACCACACTTAGACTTAAAAACAAGACGTGAAAGGTGAAAACCCAAACCAACTCCCTAGGAGGCATGAACACCTCGCACGGGATCAATGTAACTTGTAGTAACTGACCACATAGTCTCGGGTCTCCCAGCTTGAGAGTATGACGATAATTTGCAAAAATAACACTTAAGACTTAAAAACAATCCATTAAAGGATTATAACCCAAACCAGCCCCCAAACGAACCCGTAGGAGGCACAAACATCTCGAACGGGACAAATGTAACTTGTAGGAACTGACCGCGTAGTCCTGGGTCTCTCAGTTTTAGAGTATGATGATAATTTGAAAAAATCACACTTAGACTTAAAAACAAGACGTTAAAGGGTGAAAACCCAAACCATCCCCCAAACGACCCCGTAGGAGGCACAAACACCACGCACGGGACTAATGTAACTTGTAGAAACTGACTGCGTAGTCCTGGGTCTCCCGGTTTGAGAGTATGATGACAATTTGTAAAAATTAGGCTTAGAGTTAAAAATAAGCCGTTAAAGGGTCAAAATAAAAATCAACCCCCAAACGACCCCGTAGGAGGCACAAACACCTCGCAGGGGACCAATGTAACTTGTAGGAACTGACCGTGTAGTCCCGGGTCTCTCGGTTTTAGAGTATGATGATAATTTGAAAAAATCACACTTAGACTTAAAAACAAGACGTTAAAGGGTGAAAACCCAAAATCAGCCCCCAAACGACCCCGTGGGAGGCACAAACACCTCGCACGGGACCAATGTAACTTGTAGGAACTGACCGTGTAGTCCCCGGTCTCCCAATTTTAGAGTATGATGATAATTTGCAAAAACCACACTTAGACTTAAAAACAAGCCGTGAAAGGTGAAAACCCAAACCAACCCCCTAGGAGGCATGAACACCTCGCACGGGACCAATGTAACTTGTAGTAACTGACCACATAGTCTCGGGTCTCCCAGCTTCAAAGTATGACGATAATTTGCAAAAATAACACTTAAGACTTAAAAACAATCCGTTAAAGGATGACAACCCAAACCAGCCCCCAAACGAACCCGTAGGAGGCACAAACATCTCGAACGGGACAAATGTAACTTGTAGGAACTGACGGCGTCGTCCTGGGTCTCCGGGTTCGAGAGTATGATGATAATTTGCAAAAATAACACTAAAGACTTAAAAACAATCCGTTAAAGGATGACAACCCAAACCAGTCCCTAAACGAACCCGTTGGAGGCACAAACGACTCGAACGGGACCAATGTAACTTGTAGGAACTGACTGCGTAGTCCTGGGTATCCCGGTTTAAGAGTATGATGACAATTTTCAAAAATTAGGCTTAGAGTTAAAAATAAGTCGTTAAAGGGTGAAAATAAAAATCAGGCCCCAAATGACCCCGTAGGAGGCACAAACACCTCCCATGGGACCAATGTAACTTGTAGGAACTGACCGTGTAGTCCCCGGTCTCCCGATTTTATAGTATAATGATAATTTGCAAAAGTTACACTTAGACTTAAAAACAAGCCGTTCATGGGTGAAAACTCAAACCAAATCCCAAGGAGGCATAAACACCTATAACGGGACCAGTGTAATTTCTAGGAACTGACCGTGTAGTCCCCGGTCTCTCGATTTTAGAGTGTGATGATAATTTGCAAAAATCACACTTAGACTTAAAAATAAGCTGTGAAAGGGTGAAAACCCAAACCAACCCCCTAGGAGGCATTATCACCTCGCACGGGACCAATGTAACTTGTAGGAACTAACCACATAGTCTCGGGTCTCCCGGCTTGAGAGTATGACGATAATTTGCAAAAATAACACTTAAAAACAATCCTTTAGAGGATGAAAACCAAAGCCAGCCCCCAACGAACCCGTAGGAGGCACAAACATCTCGAACGGGACCAATGTAACTTGTAGGAACTGACCGCGTAGTCCCGGGTCTCTCAGTTTTAGAGTATGATGATAATTTGAAAAAATCACACTTAGAGTTAAAAACAAGCCGTTAAAGAGTGAAAACCCAAACCATCCCCCAAACGACCCCGTAGGAGGCATAAAATCCTCGCACGGGACTAATGTAAGGTGTAGGAACTTACTGCGTAGTCCCGAGTCTCTCGATTTGAGAGTATGACGGCAATTTGCAAAAATCAGACTTAGAGTTAAAAATAAGCCGTTAAAGGGTGAAAACCAAAATCAGCCCCCAAACGACCCCGTGGGCGGCACAAACACCTCGCACGGGACCAATGTAACTTGTAGGAACTGACCGTGTAGTCCCCGGTCTCCCATTTTTAGAGTATGATGATAATTTGCAAAAACCACACTTAGACTTAAAAACAAGACGTGAAAGGTGAAAACCCAAACCAACTCCCTAGGAGGCATGAACACCTCGCACGGGATCAATGTAACTTGTAGTAACTGACCACATAGTCTCGGGTCTCCCAGCTTGAGAGTATGACGATAATTTGCAAAAATAACACTTAAGACTTAAAAACAATCCATTAAAGGATTATAACCCAAACCAGCCCCCAAACGAACCCGTAGGAGGCACAAACATCTCGAACGGGACAAATGTAACTTGTAGGAACTGACCGCGTAGTCCTGGGTCTCTCAGTTTTAGAGTATGATGATAATTTGAAAAAATCACACTTAGACTTAAAAACAAGACGTTAAAGGGTGAAAACCCAAACCATCCCCCAAACGACCCCGTAGGAGGCACAAACACCACGCACGGGACTAATGTAACTTGTAGAAACTGACTGCGTAGTCCTGGGTCTCCCGGTTTGAGAGTATGATGACAATTTGTAAAAATTAGGCTTAGAGTTAAAAATAAGCCGTTAAAGGGTCAAAATAAAAATCAACCCCCAAACGACCCCGTAGGAGGCACAAACACCTCGCAGGGGACCAATGTAACTTGTAGGAACTGACCGTGTAGTCCTCGGTTTCTCGATTTTATATTATGATGATAATTTGCAAAAATGACACTTAGACTTAAAAACAAGCCTTTCATGGGTGAAAACCCAAACCAGATCCCAAGGAGGCATAAACACCTATAACGGGACCAGTGTAACTTCTAGAAACTGACCGTGTAGTCCCCGGTCTCTCAATTTTAGAGTATGATGATAATTTGCAAAAATCACACTTAGACTTAAAAATAAGTTCTGAAAGGGTGAAAACCAAAACCAACCCCCTAGGAGGCATTAACACCTCGCACGGGACCAATGTAACTTGTAGGAACTCACCACATAGTCTCGGGTCTCCCGGCTTGAGAGTATGACGATAATTTGCAAAAATAACACTTAAGACTTAAAAACAATCCGTTAGAGGATGAAAACCCAAGCCAGCCCCCAAACGAACCCGTAGGAGGCACAAACATCTCGAACGGGACCAATGTAACTTGTAGGAACTGACCGCGTAGTCCCGGGTCTCTCGGTTTTAGAGTATGATGATAATTTGAAAAAATCACACTTAGACTTAAAAACAAGACGTTAAAGGGTGAAAACCCAAAATCAGCCCCCAAACGACCCCGTGGGAGGCACAAACACCTCGCACGGGACCAATGTAACTTGTAGGAACTGACCGTGTAGTCCCCGGTCTCCCAATTTTAGAGTATGATGATAATTTGCAAAAACCACACTTAGACTTAAAAACAAGCCGTGAAAGGTGAAAACCCAAACCAACCCCCTAGGAGGCATGAACACCTCGCACGGGACCAATGTAACTTGTAGTAACTGACCACATAGTCTCGGGTCTCCCAGCTTCAAAGTATGACGATAATTTGCAAAAATAACACTTAAGACTTAAAAACAATCCGTTAAAGGATGACAACCCAAACCAGCCCCCAAACGAACCCGTAGGAGGCACAAACATCTCGAACGGGACAAATGTAACTTGTAGGAACTGACGGCGTCGTCCTGGGTCTCCGGGTTCGAGAGTATGATGATAATTTGCAAAAATAACACTAAAGACTTAAAAACAATCCGTTAAAGGATGACAACCCAAACCAGTCCCTAAACGAACCCGTTGGAGGCACAAACGACTCGAACGGGACCAATGTAACTTGTAGGAACTGACTGCGTAGTCCTGGGTATCCCGGTTTAAGAGTATGATGACAATTTTCAAAAATTAGGCTTAGAGTTAAAAATAAGTCGTTAAAGGGTGAAAATAAAAATCAGGCCCCAAATGACCCCGTAGGAGGCACAAACACCTCCCATGGGACCAATGTAACTTGTAGGAACTGACCGTGTAGTCCCCGGTCTCCCGATTTTATAGTATAATGATAATTTGCAAAAGTTACACTTAGACTTAAAAACAAGCCGTTCATGGGTGAAAACTCAAACCAAATCCCAAGGAGGCATAAACACCTATAACGGGACCAGTGTAATTTCTAGGAACTGACCGTGTAGTCCCCGGTCTCTCGATTTTAGAGTGTGATGATAATTTGCAAAAATCACACTTAGACTTAAAAATAAGCTGTGAAAGGGTGAAAACCCAAACCAACCCCCTAGGAGGCATTAACACCTCGCACGGGACCAATGTAACTTGTAGGAACTAACCACATAGTCTCGGGTCTCCCGGCTTGAGAGTATGACGATAATTTGCAAAAATAACACTTAAAAACAATCCTTTAGAGGATGAAAACCAAAGCCAGCCCCCAACGAACCCGTAGGAGGCACAAACATCTCGAACGGGACCAATGTAACTTGTAGGAACTGACCGCGTAGTCCCGGGTCTCTCAGTTTTAGAGTATGATGATAATTTGAAAAAATCACACTTAGAGTTAAAAACAAGCCGTTAAAGAGTGAAAACCCAAACCATCCCCCAAACGACCCCGTAGGAGGCATAAAATCCTCGCACGGGACTAATGTAAGGTGTAGGAACTTACTGCGTAGTCCCGAGTCTCTCGATTTGAGAGTATGACGGCAATTTGCAAAAATCAGACTTAGAGTTAAAAATAAGCCGTTAAAGGGTGAAAACCAAAATCAGCCCCCAAACGACCCCGTGGGCGGCACAAACACCTCGCACGGGACCAATGTAACTTGTAGGAACTGACCGTGTAGTCCCCGGTCTCCCATTTTTAGAGTATGATGATAATTTGCAAAAACCACACTTAGACTTAAAAACAAGACGTGAAAGGTGAAAACCCAAACCAACTCCCTAGGAGGCATGAACACCTCGCACGGGATCAATGTAACTTGTAGTAACTGACCACATAGTCTCGGGTCTCCCAGCTTGAGAGTATGACGATAATTTGCAAAAATAACACTTAAGACTTAAAAACAATCCATTAAAGGATTATAACCCAAACCAGCCCCCAAACGAACCCGTAGGAGGCACAAACATCTCGAACGGGACAAATGTAACTTGTAGGAACTGACCGCGTAGTCCTGGGTCTCTCAGTTTTAGAGTATGATGATAATTTGAAAAAATCACACTTAGACTTAAAAACAAGACGTTAAAGGGTGAAAACCCAAACCATCCCCCAAACGACCCCGTAGGAGGCACAAACACCACGCACGGGACTAATGTAACTTGTAGAAACTGACGGCGTAGCACTGGGTCTCCCGGTTTGAGAGTATGACAATAATTTGCAAAAATAACACTTAAGACTTAAAAATAATCCGTTAAAGGATGACAACCGAAACCAGTCCCTAAACGAACCCGTAGGAGGCACAAACAACTTGAACGGGACCAATGTAACTTGTAGGAACTGACCGTGTAGTCCCGGGTCTCCCGGTTTTAGAGTATGATGATAATTTGAAAAAATCACACTTAGACTTAAAAACAAGCCGTTAAAGGGTGGAAAACCAAACCAGCCACCAAACGCCCCCGTAGGAGGCACAAACACCTTGCACGGGACTAAAGTAACTTGTAGGAACTAACGGCGTAGTCTCGGGTCTCTCGATTTGAGAGTATGACGATAATTTGTAAAAATCCCACTTAGATTTAAAAATAAGCCGTTAAAGGATGAAAACCCTAACCAGCCCACAAACACCTCGCATGGGACTAATGTAACTTATAGGAACTGACTGCATAGTCCCGGGTCTCCCGGATTGATAGTATGACAATAATTGGCAAAAATAACACTTAAGACTTAAAAACAATCCGTTAAAGGATGACAACCCAAACCAACCCCCAAATGAACCCGTAGGAGGCACAAACAACTCGAACGGGACCAATGTAACTTGTAGGAACTGACCGTGTAGTCCCGGGTCTCCCGGTTTTAGTTATGATGATAATTCACAAAAATCACACTTAGGCTTAAAAACAAGCCGTTAAAGAGTGAAAACCCAAACCATCCCCCAAACGACCCCATAGGAGGTACGAACACCTCATACGGGACTAATGTAACTTATAGGAACTAACTGCGTAGTTTCAGGTCTCCCGGTTTGAGAGTATGACGAGAAATTGCAAAAATGAGACTTAGAGTTCAAAAATAAGCCGTTAAAGGGATAAAACAAAAATCAGCCCCCAAACGACCCCGTAGGAGGTACAAACACCTCGCACGGGACCAATGTAACTTGTAGGAACTGACCGTGTAGTCCCCGGTCTCCCGATTTTAGAGTATGATGATAATTTGCAAAAATTACACTTAGACTTAAAAACAAGCCGTTCAAGGGTGAAAACCCAAACCAACCCCCAAGGAGGCATAAACACCTATAACGGGACCAATGTAACTTGTAGGAACTGACCGTGTAGTCCCCGATCTCTCGATTTTAGAGTATGATGATAATTTGCAAAAATCACACTTAGACTTAAAAATAAGTTGTGAAAGGGTGAAAACCCAAACCAACCCCCTAGGAGGCATTAACACCTCGCACGGGACCAATGTAACTTGTAGGAACTAACCACATAGTCTCGGGTATCCCGGGTTGAGAGTATGACGATAATTTGCAAAAATAACACTTAACACTTAAAAACAATCCTTTAGAGGATGAAAACCCAAGCCAGCCCCCAACGAACCCGTAGGAGGCACAAACGTCTCGAACGGGACCAATGTAACATGTAGGAACTGACCGCGTAGTCCCGGGTCTCTCGGTTTTAGAGTATGATGATAATTTAAAAAAATCACACTTAGACTTAAAAACAAGACGTAAAAGGGTGAAAACCCAAACCAGCCCCCAAACGACCCCGTAGGACGCACAAACACCTCGCACGGGACTAATGTAACTTGTAGGAACTGACTGCGTAGTCTCGGGTCTCCCGATTTGAGAGTATGACGATAATTTGCAAAAATAACACTTAAGAATTAAAAACAATCCGTTAAAGGATGACAACCCAAACCAGCCCCCAAACGAACCCGTAGGAGGCACAAACAACTCGAACGGGACCAATGTAACTTTTAGGAACTGACCGTGTAGTCCCCGATCTCCCGGTTTAAGAATTTGATGATAATTCACAAAAATCACACTTAGACATAGAAACAAGCCGTTAAAGAGTGAAAACCCAAACCATCCCCCAAACGACCCCGTAGGAGGCATAAAATCCTCGCACGGGACTAACGTAAGTTGTAGGAACTGACTGCGTAGTCCCGAGTCTCTCGGTTTGAGAGTATGACGACAATTTGCAAAAATCAGACTTAGAGTTAAAAATAAGCCGTTAAAGGGTGAAAACCAAAATCAGCCCCCAAACGACCCCGTGGGAGGCACAAACACCTCGCACGGGACCAATGTAACTTGTAGGAACTGACCGTGTAGTCCCCGGTCTCCTAATGTTAGAGTATGATGATAATTTGCAAAAACCACACTAAGACTTAAAAACAAGCAGTGAAAGGTGAAAACCCAAACCAACTCCCTAGGAGGCATGAACACCTCGCACGGGACCAATGTAACTTGTAGTAACTGACCACATAGTCTCGGGTCTCCCTGCTTGAGAGTATGACGATAATTTCCAAAAATAACACTTAAGACTTAAAAACAATCCGTTAAAGGATTATAACCCAAACCAGCCCCCAAACGAACCCGTAGGAGGCACAAACATCTCGAACGGGACAAATGTAACTTGTAGGAACTGACCGCGTAGTCCCGGGTCTCTCAGTTTTAAAGTATGATGATAATTTGAAAAAATCACACTTAGACTTAAAAACAAGACGTTAAAGGGTGAAAAACCAAACCATCCCCCAAACGACCCCGTTGGAGGCACAAACACCACGCACGGGACTAATGTAATTTGTAGAAACTGACGGCGTAGTCCTGGGTCTCCCGGTTTGAGAGTATGACGATAATTTGCAAAAATAACACTTAAGACTTAAAAATAATCCGTTAAAGGATGACAACCCAAACCAGTCCCTAAACGAACCCGTAGGAGGCACAAACAACTTGAACGGGACCAATGTAACTTGTAGGAACTGACCGTGTAGTCCCGGGTCTCCCAGTTTTAGAGTATGATGATAATTTGAAAAAATCACACTTAGACTTAAAAACAAGCCGTTAAAGGGTGGAAAACCAAACCTGCCACCAAACGCCCCCGTAGGAGGCACAAACACCTTGAACGGGACCAATGTAACTTGTAGGAACTGCCGGCGTAGTCCCGGGTCTTTCGGTTTGAGAGTATGACGATAATTTGTAAAAATCACACTTAGATTTAAAAATAAGCCGTTAAAGGATGAAAACCCTAACCAGCCCACAAACACCTCGCATGGGACTAATGTAACTTATAGGAACTGACTGCATAGTCCCGGGTCTCCCGGTTTGATAGTATGACAATAATTGGCAAAAATAACACTTAAGACTTAAAAACAATCCGTTAAAGGATGACAACCCAAACCAACCCCCAAATGAACCCGTAGGAGGCACAAACAACTCGAACGGGACCAATGTAACTTGTACGAACTGACCGTGTAGTCCCGGGTCTCCCGGTTTTAGAGTATGATGATAATTCACAAAAATCACACTTAGGCTTAAAAACAAGCCGTTAAAGAGTGAAAACCCAAACCATCCCCCAAACGACCCCATAGGAGGTACGAACACCTCATACGGGACTAATGTAACTTATAGGAACTAACTGCGTAGTTCCAGGTCTCCCGGTTTGAGAGTATGACGAGAAATTGCAAAAATGAGATTTAGAGTTAAAAATAAGCAGTTAAAGGGATAAAACAAAAATCAGCCCTCAAACGACCCCGTAGGAGGTACAAACACCTCGCACGGGACCAATGTAACTTGTAGGAACTGACCGTGTAGTCCCCGGTCTCCCGATTTTAGAGTATGATGATAATTTGCAAAAATTACACTTAGACTTAAAAACAAGCCGTTCAAGGGTGATAACCCAAACCAACCCCCAAGGAGGCATAAACACCTATAACGGGACCAATGTAACTTGTAGGAACTGACCGTGTAGTCCCCGATCTCTCGATTTTAGAGTATGATGATAATTTGCAAAAATCACACTTAGACTTAAAAACAATCCGTTAAAGGATGAAAACCCAAGCCAGCCACCAAACGAACCCGGAGGAGGCACAAACATCTCGAACGGGACCAATGTAACTTGTAGGAACTGATCGCGTAGTCTCGGGTCTCTTGATTTTAGAGTATGATGATAATTTAAAAAAATCACACTTAGACTTAAAAACAAGTCGTAAAAGGGTGAAAACCCAAACCAGCCCCCAAACGACCCCGTAGGACGCACAAACACCTCGCACGGGACTAATGTAACTTGTAGGAACTGACTGCGTAGTCTCGGGTCTCCCGATTTTAGAGTATGATGATAATTTGCAAAAATTACACTTAGACTTAAAAACAAGCCGTTCAAGGGTGAAAACCCAAACCAACCCCCAAGGAGGCATAAACACCTATAACGGGACCAATGTAACTTGTAGGAACTGACCGTGTAGTCCCCGATCTCTCGATTTTAGAGTATGATGATTATTTGCAAAAATCACACTTAGACTTAAAAATAAGCTGTGAAAGGGTGAAAACCCAAACCAACCCCCTAGGAGGCATTAACACCTCGCACGGGACCAATGTAACTTGTAGGAACTAACCACATAGTCTCGGGTATCCCGGGTTGAGAGTATGACGATAATTTGCAAAAATAACACTTAACACTTAAAAACAATCCTTTAGAGGATGAAAACCCAAGCCAGCCCCCAACGAACCCGTAGGAGGCACAAACATCTCGAACGGGACCAATGTAACATGTAGGAACTGACCGCGTAGTCCCGGGTCTCTCGGTTTTAGAGTATGATGATAATTTAAAAAAATCACACTTAGACTTAAAAACAAGACGTAAAAGGGTGAAAACCCAAACCAGCCCCCAAACGACCCCGTAGGACGCACAAACACCTCGCACGGGACTAATGTAACTTGTAGGAACTGACTGCGTAGTCTCAGGTCTCCCGATTTGAGAGTATGACGATAATTTGCAAAAATAACACTTAAGAATTAAAAACAATCCGTTAAAGGATGACAACCCAAACCAGCCCCCAAACGAACCCGTAGGAGGCACAAACAACTCGAACGGGACCAATGTAACTTTTAGGAACTGACCGTGTAGTCCCCGATCTCCCGGTTTAAGAATTTGATGATAATTCACAAAAATCACACTTAGACATAGAAACAAGTCGTTAAAGAGTGAAAACCCAAACCATCCCCCAAACGACCCCGTAGGAGGCATAAAATCCTCGCACGGCACTAATGTAAGTTGTAGGAACTGACTGCGTAGTCCCGAGTCTCTCGGTTTGAGAGTATGACGACAATTTGCAAAAATCAGACTTAGAGTTAAAAATAAGCCGTTAAAGGGTGAAAACCAAAATCAGCCCCCAAACGACCCCGTGGGAGGCACAAACACCTCGCACGGGACCAATGTAACTTGTAGGAACTGACCGTGTAGTCCCCGGTCTCCCAATTTTAGAGTATGATGATAATTTGTAAAAACCACACTAAGACTTAAAAACAAGCCGTGAAAGGTGAAAACCCAAACCAACTCCCTAGGAGGCATGAACACCTCGCACGGGACCAATGTAACTTGTAGTAACTGACCACATAGTCTCGGGTCTCCCTGCTTGAGAGTATGACGATAATTTGCAAAAATAACACTTAAGACTTAAAAACAATCCGTTAAAGGATTATAACCCAAACCAGCCCCCAAACGAACCCGTAGGAGGCACAAACATCTCGAACGGGACAAATGTAACTTGTAGGAACTGACAGCGTAGTCCCGGGTCTCTCAGTTTTAGAGTATGATGATAATTTGAAAAAATCACACTTAGACTTAAAAACAAGACGTTAAAGGGTGAAAACCCAAACCATCCCCCAAACGACCCCGTTGGAGGCACAAACACCACGCACGGGACTAATGTAATTTGTAGAAACTGACGGCGTAGTCCTGGGTCTCCCGGTTTGAGAGTATGACGATAATTTGCAAAAATAACACTTAAGACTTAAAAATAATCCGTTAAAGGATGACAACCCAAACCAGTCCCTAAACGAACCCGTAGGAGGCACAAACAACTTGAACGGGACAAATGTAACTTGTAGGAACTGACCGTGTAGTCACGGGTCTCCCGGTTTTAGAGTATGATGATAATTTGAAAAAATCACACTTAGACTTAAAAACAAGCCGTTAAAGGGTGGAAAACCAAACCTGCCACCAAACGCCCCCGTAGGAGGCACAAACACCTTGAACGGGACCAATGTGACTTGTAGGAACTGACGGCGTAGTCCCGGGTCTCTCGGTTTGAGAGTATGACGATAATTTGTAAAAATCACACTTAGATTTAAAAATAAGCCGTTAAAGGATGAAAACCCTAACCAACCCACAAACACCTCGCATGGGACTAATGTAACTTATAGGAACTGACTGCATAGTCCCGGGTCTCCCGGTTTGATAGTATGACAATAATTGGAAAAAATAACACTTAAGACTTAAAAACAATCCGTTAAAGGATGACAACCCAAACCAACCCCCAAATGAACCCGTAGGAGGCACAAACAACTCGAACGGGACCAATGTAACTTGTAGGAACTGACCGTGTAGTCCTGGGTCTCCCGGTTTTAGAGTATGATGATAATTCACAAAAATCACACTTAGGCTTAAAAACAAGCCGTTAAAGAGTGAAAACCCAAACCATCCCCCAAACGACCCCATAGGAGGTACGAACACCTCATACGGGACTAATGTAACTTATAGGAACTAACTGCGTAGTTCCAGGTCTCCCGGTTTGAGAGTATGACGAGAAATTGCAAAAATGAGACTTTGAGTTAAAAATAAGCAGTTAAAGGGATAAAACAAAAATCAGCCCTCAAACGACCCCGTAGGAGGCACAAACAACTCGAACGGGACCAATGTAACTTTTAGGAACTGACCGTGTAGTCCCCGATCTCCCGGTTTAAGAATTTGATGATAATTCACAAAAATCACACTTAGACATAGAAACAAGCCGTTAAAGAGTGAAAACCGAAACCATCCCAATAACGACCCCGTAGGAGGCATAAAATCCTCGCACGGGACTAATGTAAGTTGTAGGAACTGACTGCGTAGTCCCGAGTCTCTCGGTTTGAGAGTATGACGACAATTTGCAAAAATCAGACTTAGAGTTAAAAATAAGCCGTTAAAGGGTGAAAACCAAAATCAGCCCCCAAACGACCCCGTGGGAGGCACAAACACCTCGCACGGGACCAATGTAACTTGTAGGAACTGACCGTGTAGTCCCCGGTCTCCCAATTTTAGAGTATGATGATAATTTGCAAAACCACACTAAGACTTAAAAACAAGGCGTGAAAGGTGAAAACCCAAACCAACTCCCTAGGAGGCATGAACACCTCGCACGGGACCAATGTAACTTGTAGTAACTGACCACATAGTCTCGGGTCTCCTTGCTTGAGAGTATGACGATAATTTGCAAAAATAACACTTAAGACTTAAAAACAATCCGTTAAAGGATTATAACCCAAACCAGCCCCCAAACGAACCCGTAGGAGGCACAAACATCTCGAACGGGACAAATGTAACTTGTAGGAACTGACCGCGTAGTCCCGGGTCTCTCAGTTTTAGAGTATGATGATAATTTGAAAAAATCACACTTAGACTTAAAAACAAGACGTTAAAGGGTGAAAACCCAAACCATCCCCCAAACGACCCCGTTGGAGGCACAAACACCACGCACGGGACTAATGTAATTTGTAGAAACTGACGGCGTAGTCCTGGGTCTCCCGGTTTGAGAGTATGACGATAATTTGCAAAAATAACACTTAAGACTTAAAAATAATCCGTTAAAGGATGACAACCCAAACCAGTCCCTAAACAAACCCGTAGGAGGCACAAACAACTTGAACGGGACCAATGTAACTTGTAGGAACTGACCGTGTAGTCCCGGGTCTCCCGGTTTTAGAGTATGATGATAATTTGAAAAAATCACACTTAGACTTAAAAACAAGCCGTTAAAGGGTGGAAAACCAAACCTGCCACCAAACGCCCCCGTAGGAGGCACAAACACCTTGAACGGGACCAATGTGACTTGTAGGAACTGACGGCGTAGTCCCGGGTCTCTCGGTTTGAGAGTATGACGATAATTTGTAAAAATCACACTTAGATTTAAAAATAAGCCGTTAAAGGATGAAAACCCTAACCAGCCCACAAACACCTCGCATGGGACTAATGTAACTTATAGGAACTGACTGCATAGTCCCGGGTCTCCCGGTTTGATAGTATCATAATAATTGGCAAAAATAACACTTAAGACTTAAAAACAATCCGTTAAAGGATGACAACCCAAACCAACCCCCAAATGAACCCGTAGGAGGCACAAACAACTCGAACGGGACCAATGTAACTTGTAGGAACTGACCGTGTAGTCCCGGGTCTCCCGGTTTTAGAGTATGATGATAATTCACAAAAATCACACTTAGGCTTAAAAATAAGCCGTTAAAGAGTGAAAACCCAAACCATCCCCCAAACGACCCCATAGGAGGTACGAACACCTCATACGGGACTAATGTAACTTATAGGAACTAACTGCGTAGTTCCAGGTCTCCCGGTTTGAGAGTATGACGAGAAATTGCAAAAATGAGACTTAGAGTTAAAAATAAGCAGTTAAAGGGATAAAACAAAAATCAGCCCTCAAACGACCCCGTAGGATGTACAAACACCTCGTACGGGACCAATGTAACTTGTAGGAACTGACCGTGTAGTCCCCGGTCTCCCGATTTTAGAGTATGATGATAATTTGCAAAAATTACACTTAGACTTAAAAACAAGCCGTTCAAGGGTGATAACCCAAACCAACCCCCAAGGAGGCATAAACACCTATAACGGGACCAATGTAACTTGTAGGAACTGACCGTGTAGTCATCGATCTCTCGATTTTAGAGTATGATGGTAATTTGCAAAAATCACACTTAGACTTAAAAACAATCCGTTAAAGGATGAAAACCCAAGCCAGCCACCAAACAAACCCGGAGGAGGCACAAACATCTCAAACGGGACCAATGTAACTTGTAGGAACTGATCGCGTAGTCTCGGGTCTCTTGATTTTAGAGTATGATGATAATTTAAAAAAATCACACTTAGACTTAAAAACAAGACGTAAAAGGGTGAAAACCCAAACCAGCCCCCAAACGACCCCGTAGGACGCACAAACACCTCGCACGGGACTAATGTAACTTGTAGGAACTGACTGCGTAGTCTCGGGTCTCCCGATTTGAGAGTATGACGATAATTTGCAAAAAAAACACTTAAGACTTAAAAACAATCCGTTAAAGGATGACAACCCAAACTAGACCCCCAACGAACCCGTAGGAGGCACAAACAACTCGAACGGGACCAATGTAACTTTTAGGAACTGACCGTGTAGTCCCGGGTCTCCCGGTTTAAGAATTTGATGATAATTCGCAAAAATCACACTTAGACATAAAAATAAGCCGTTAAAGAGAGAAAATCCAAAGCATCCCCTAAAGGACCCCGTAGGACGCACAAAATCCTCGCACGGGACTAATGTAACTTGTAGGAACTGACGGCGTAGTCTCGGGTCTCTTGGTTTGAAAGTATGACGAAAATTTACCAAAATCCCACTTAGAGTTAAAAATAAGCCGTTAAAGGGTGAAAATCAAAATCAGCCCCCAGACGACCCCGTAGGAGGTACAAACACCTCGCACGGGACCAATGTAACTTGTATGAATTGACCATGTAGTCCCCGGTCTCCTAATTTTAGAGTATGATGATAATTTGCAAAAACCACACTTAGACTTAAAAACAAGTCGTGAAAGGTGAAAACCCAAACCAACCCCCTAGGAGGCATGAACACCTCGCACGAGACCAATGTAACTTGTAGTAACTGACCACATAGTCTCGGGTCTCTCAGCATGAGAGTATGACCATAATTTGAAAAAATAACACTTAAGACTTAAAAACAATCCGTTAAAGGATGACAACCCAAACCAGCACCCAAACGAACCCGTAGGAGGAACAAACATCTCTAACGGGACCAATGTAACTTGTAGGAACTGACCGCGTAGTCCCGGGTCTCTCAGTTTTAGAGTATGATGATAATTTGAAAAAATCACACGTAGACTTAAAAACAAGACGTTAAAGGGTGAAAACTCAAATCATCCCGCAAACGACCCCGTAGGAGGCACAAACACCACGCACGGGACTAATGTAACTTGTAGAAACTGACGGCGTAGTCCCGGGTCTCCCGGTTTGAGAGTATGATGATAATTTGCAAAAATAACACTTAAGACTTAAAAACAATCCGTTAAAGGATGACAACCCAAACAAGCCCCTAAACGAACCCGTAGGAGGCACAAACAACTCGAACGGGACCAATGTAACTTGTAGGAACTGACTGTGTAGTCCCGGATCTCCTGGTTTTATAGTATGATGATAATTTGAAAAAGTCAAACTTACACTTAAAAACAAGCCGTTAAAGGGTGAAAACCCAAACCAGCCACCAAACGACCCCGTAGGAGGCACAAACACCTCGCACGGGACCAATGTAACTTGTAGGAAATGACGGCGTAGTCCCGGTTCTCCCAATTTGAGAGTATGACGATAATTTTGAAAAATCACACTTAGATTTAAAAATAAGCCGTTAAAGGATGAAAACCCAAACCCGCCCCCAAACGACCCCGTAGGAGGCACAAACACCTCGCATGGGACTAATGTAACTTGTAGGAACTGACTGGATAGTCCCAGGTCTCCCGGTTTGATAGTATGACAATAATTTGCAAAAATAACACTTAAGACTTAAAACCAATCCGTTAAAGGATGACAACCCAAACCAGCCCCCAAACGAACCCATAAGAGGCACAAACAACTCGAACGGGACCAATGTAACTTGTAGGAACTGACCGTGTAGTCCCGGGTCTCCCGGTTTTAGAGTATGATGATAATTTGCAAAAATCACACTTAGACATAAAAACAAGCCGTTAAAGAGTGAAAACCGAAACCATACCCCAAACGACACCGTAGGAGGCACGAACACCTCGCACGGGACTAATGTAGCTTGTAGGAACTGACTGCGTAGTCCCGGGTCTCCCGGTTTGATAGTATGATGAAAATTTGCAAACATTAGACTTAGAGATAAAAATAAGCCGTTAAAGGGTGCAAACAAAAATCAGCCCCCAAACGACCCCGTAGGAGGCACAAACACCTCGCACGGGACCAATGTAACTTATAGGAACTGACCGTGTAGTCCCCGGTCTCCCGATTTTAGAGTATGATGATAATTTGCAAAAATTACACTTAGACTTAAAAACAAGCCGTTCAAGGGTGAAAACCCAAACCAACCCCCAAGGAGGCATAAACACCTAGAACGGGACCAATGTAACTTATAGGAACTGATCGTGTAGTCCCCGGTCTCTCGATTTTAGAGTATGATGCTAATTTGCAAAATCACACTTGGACTTAAAAACAAGCTGTGAAAGGGTGAAAACCCAAACCAACCCCCTAGGAGGCATGAACACCTCGCACGGGACCAATGTAACTTGTAGGAACTGACCACATAGTCTCGGGTCTCCCAGCTTGAGAGTATGACGATAATTTGCAAAAATAACACTTAAGACTTAAAAACAATCCGTTAAAGGATGACAACCCAAACCCTCCCCTAAACGAACCCGTAGGAGGCACAAACAACTCGAACGGGACCAATGTAACTTGTAGGAACTGACGGCGTAGTCCCGAGTCTCTCGGTTTTAGAGTATGATGATAATTTAAGAAAATCACACTTAGACTTAAAAATAAGACGTTAACGGGTGAAAACCCAAACCAGCCCCCAAACGACCCCGTAGGAGGCACAAACACCGCGCACGGGTCTAATGTAACTTGCAGGAACTGACGGCGTAGTCCCGAGTCTCCCGGTTTGAGAGTATGGCGATAATTTGGAAAAATCACACTTAGATTTAAAAATAAGCCGTTAAAGGATGAAAACCCAAAGCAGCCCCCAAACGACCCCGTAGGAGGCACAAACACCTCGCATGGGACTAATGTAACTTGTAGGAACTGACTGCATAGTCCCGGGTCTCCCTGTTTGATAGCATGACAATAATTTGCAGAAATAACACTTAAGACTTAAAAACAATCCGTTAAAGGATGACAACCCAAACCAGCCCCCAAACCAACCCGTAGGAGGCACAAACAACTAGAACGGGACCAATGTAACTTGTAGGAACTGACCATGTAGTCCCGGGTCTACCGGTTTTAGAGTATGATGATAATTCGCAAAAATAACACTTAGACATACAAATAAGCCGTTAAAGAGTGAAAACCCAAACCATACCACAAACGACCCCGTAGGAGGCACGAACACCTCGCACGGGACTAATGTAACTTGTAGGAACTGACTGCGTAGTCTCGGGTCTCTCAGTTTGAGAGTATGATGACAATTTGAAAAAATTAGACTTAGAGTTAAAAATAAGCCGTTAATGGGTGAAAACAAAAATCAGCCCCCAAACGACCCCGTAGGAGGCACAAACACCTCGTACGGGACCAATGTAACTTGTAGGAACTGACCGTGTAGTTCGCGGTCTCCTGATTTTAGAGTATGATGATAATTTGCAAAAAATACAGATAGACTTAAAAACAAGTCGTTCATGGGTGAAAACCCAAACCAAACCCCAAGGAGGCATAAACACCTATAACGGGACCAATGTAACTTATAGGAACTGACCGTGTAGTCCCCGGTCTCTCGATTTTAGAGTATGATGATAATTTGCAAAAATTGCACTTAGACTTAAAAATAAGCTGTGAAAGGGTGAAAACCCAAACCAACCCCCTAGGAGGCATTAACACCTCGCACGGGACCAATGTAACTTGTAGGAATTGACCCCATAGTCTCGGGTCTCCCGACTTGAGAGTATGATGATAATTTGCAAAAATAACACTTAATACTTAAAGACAATCCGTTAGAGGATGAAAACCCAAGCCAGCCTCCAAACGAATCCGTATTAGGCACAAACACCTCGCACGGGTCTAATGTAACTTGTAGGAACTGACTGCGTAGTCTCGGGTCTCCCGGTTTGAGAGTATGACGATAATTTGCAAAAATAACACTTAAGACTTAAAAACAATCCGTTAAAGGATGACAACCCAAACCAGCCCCCAAACGAACCCGTAGGAGGCATAAAATCCTCGCACGGGACTAATGTAACTTGTAGGAACTGACTGCATAGTCCCGAGTCTCTCGGTTTGAGAGTATAACGAAAATTTGCAAAAATCAGACTTAGAGTTAAAAATAAGCCATTAAAGGGTGAAAACCAAAATCAGCCCCAAAACGAACCTGTAGGAGGCACAAACACCTCGCACGGGACCAATGTAACTTGTAGGAACAGACCGTGTAGTCCCCGGTCTCCCAATTTTAGAGTATGATGATAATTTGAAAAAACCACACTTAGACTTAAAAACAAGTCGTGAAAGGTGAAAACGCAAACCAACCCCCTAGGAGGCATGGACAACTCGCACGGGACCAATGTAACTTGTAGTAACTGACCACATAGTCTCGGGTCTCCCAGCTTGAGAGTATGATGATAATTTGCAAAAATAACATTTAGGACTTAAAAACAATCCGTTAAAGGATGACAACCCAAACCAGCCCCCAAACGAACCCGAAGGAGGCACAAACATCTCGAACGGGACCAATGTAACTTGTAGGAACTGACCGCGTAGTCCCGGGTCTCTCAGTTTTAGAGTATGATGATAATTTGAAAAAATCACACTTAGACTTAAAAACAAGTCGTTAAAGGGTGAAAACCCAAACCATCCCCCAAACGACCCCGTAGGAGGCACAAACACCACACACGGGACTAATATAACTTGTAGAAACTGACGGCGTAGGTCTCCCGGTTTGAGAGTATGACGATAATTTGCAAAAATAACACTTAAAACTTAAAAACAATCCGTTAAAGGATGACAACCCAAACCAGTCCCTAAATGAACCCGTAGGAGGCACAAACAACACGAACGGGACCAATGTATCTTGTAGGAACTGACCGTGTAGTCCCGGGTTTCCCGGTTTTAGAGTATGATGATAATTTGAAAAAATCACACTTAGACTTAAAAATAAGCCATTAAAGGGTGGAAACCCAAACCAGCCACCAAACGACCTTGTAGCAGTCACAAACACCTCGCACAGGACTAATGTAACTTGTAGGAACTGACAGCGTAGTCCCGGGTCTCCCGGTTTGAGAGCATGACGCTAATTTGGAAAAATTGCACTTAGATTTTAAAATAAGCCGTTAAAGGATGAAAACCCAAACCAGCCCCCAAACGACCCCGTAGGAGGCACAAACACCTCGCATGGGACTAATGTAACTTGTAGGAACTGACTGCATAGTCCTAGGTCTCCCGGTTTGATAGTATGACAATAATTTGCAAAAATAACACTTAAGACTTAAAAACAATCCGTTAACGGATGACAACCCAAACCAGCCCCCAAACGAACTCGTAGGAGGCAAAAACAACTCGAACGGGACCAATGTAACTTATAGGAACTGACCGTGTAGTCCCGGGTCTCCCGGTTTTAGAGTATGGTGATAATTCACAAAAATCACACTTAAACATAAAAACATGTCGTTAAAGAGTGAAAACCCAAACCATCCCCCAAACGACCCCGTTGGAGGCACGAACACCTCGCACGAGACTAATGTAACTTGTAGGAACTGACTGCGTAGTCCCGGGTCTCCCAGTTTGAGAGTATGATGACAATTTGCAAAAATCAGACTTAGAGTTAAAAATAAGCCATTAAAGGGTGAAAACAAAACTCAGCCTCCAAACGACCCCGTAGGAGGCACAAACACCTCGCACGGGACCAGTGTAACTTGTAGGAACTGACCGTCTAGTCCCCGATCTCCCGATTTTAGAGTATGATGATAATTTGCAAAAATTACACTTAGACTTAAAAACAATCCGTTCAACGGTGAAAACCAAAACCAACCCCCAAGGAGGCATAAACTCCTAGAACGGGACCAATGTAACTTGTAGGAACTGAGCGGGTAGTCCCCGGTCTCTCGATTTTAGAGTATGATGATAATTTGTAAAAATCACACTTAGACTTAAAAACAAGCTGTGAAAGGGTGAAAACCCAAACCAACCCCCTAGGAGGCATGAACACCTCGCACGGGACCAATGTAACTTGTAGGAACTCACCACATAGTCTCAGGTCTCCCGGCTTGAGAGTATGACAATAATTTGCAAAAATAACACTTAAAACTTAAAAACAATCCGTTAAAGGATGACAAACCAAACCAGCCCCTAAACGAACCCGTAGGAGGCACAAACACCTCGCAGGGGTCTAATGTAACTTGTAGGAACTGACTGTGTAGTCTCGGGTCTCCCGGTTTGATAGTATGACGATAATTTGCAAAAATAACACTTAAGACTTAAAAACAATCCGTTAAAGGATGACAACCCAAACCAGCACCCAAACGAACCCGTAGGAGGCACAAACAACTCGAACGAGTCCAATGTAACTTTTACGAACTGACCGTATAGTCCCGGGTCTCCCGATTTTAGAGTTTGATGATAATTCGCAAAAATCACACTTAGACATAAAAACAAGCCGTCAAAGAGTGAAAACCCAGACCATCCCCCAAACGACCCCGTAGGAGGCATAAAATCCTCGCACGGGACTAATGTAACTTGTAGGAACTGACTGCATAGTCCCGAGTCTCTAGGTTTGATAGTATGACGAAAATTTACAAAAATCAGACTTACAGTTAAAAATAAGCCATTAAAGGGTGAAAACCAAAATCAGCCCCCAAACGAACCTGTAGGAGGCACAAACACCTCGCACGGGACCAATGTAACTTGTAGGAACAGACCGTGTAGTCCCCGGTCTCCCAATTTTAGAGTATGATGATAATTTGCAAAAACCACACTTAGACTTAAAAACAAGTCGTGAAAGGTTAAAACGCAAACCAACCCCCTAGGAGGCATGAACACCTCGCACAGGACCAATGTAACTTGTAGGAACTGACCACATAGTCTCAGGTCTCCCGGCTTGAGAGTATGACAATAATTTGCAAAAATAACACATCAAACTTAAAAACAATCCGTTAAAGGATGACAACCCAAACCAGCCCCTAAACGAACCCGTAGCAAGCACAAACAACTCGAACGGGACCAATGTAACTTGTAGGAACTGACCGTGTAGTCCCGGGTCTCCCGGTTTTAGAGTATGATGACAATTTGAAAAAATCACACCTAGACTTAAAAACAAGCCGTTAAAGGGTGAAAAACCAAACTAGCCCCCAAACGACCCCGTAGGAGGCACAAACACCTCGCACGGGACCAATGTAACTTGTAGGAACTGACGGCATAGTCCCGGGTCTCCCGATTTGAGAGTATGACGATAATTTGGAAAAATCACACTTAGATTTAAAAATAAGTCGGTAAATGATGAAAACCCAAACCAGCCCCCAAACAACCCCGTACGAGGCACAAACACCTCGCATGGGATTAATGTAACTTATAGGAACTGACTGCATAGTCCCGGATTTCCAGATTTGATAGTATGATAATAATTTGCAAAAATAGCACTTGAGACTTAAAAACAATCCGTTAAAGGATGAAAACCGAAACCAGCCCACAAACGAACTTGTAGGAGGCACAAACAACTCGAACGGGACCAATGTAACTTGTAGGAACTGACTGTGTAGTCCCGGGTCTCCCGGTTTTAGAGTATGATGATAATTCACAAAAATCACACTTAAACATAAAAACAAGCCGTTAAAGAGTGAAAACCCAAACCATCCCCCAAACGAACCCGTAGGAGGCACGAACACCTCGCACGAGACTAATGTAACTTGTAGGAACTGACTGCGTAGTCCCGGGTCTCCCGGTTTGAGAGTATGATGACAATTTGCAAAAATCAGACTTAGAGTTAAAAATAAGCCGTTAAAGGGTGAAAACAAAAATTAGCCTCCAAACGACCCCGTAGGAGGCACAAACACCTCGCATGGGACTAATGTAACTTGTAGGAACTGACTCCATAGTCCTAGGTCTCCCGGTTTGATAGTATGACAATAATTTGCAAAAATAACACTTAAGACTTAAAAACAATCCATTAACGGATGACAACCCAAACTAGCACCCAAACGAACCCGTAGGAGGCACAAACAACTCGAACGGGACCAATGTAACTTGTAGGAACTGACCGTGTAGTCCCGGGTCTCCCGGTTTTAGAGTATGGTGATAATTCACAAAAATCACACTTAGACATAAAAACAAGCCGTTAAAGAGTGAAAACGCAAACCATCCCCCAAACGACCCCGTTGGAGGCACGAACACCTCGCACGAGACTAATGTAACTTGTAGGAACTGACTGCGTAGTCCAAGGTCTCCCGGTTTGAGAGTATGATGACAATTTGAAAAAATCAGACTTAGAGTTAAAAATAAGCCGTTAAAGGGTGAAAGCAAAAATTAGCCTCCAAACGACCCAGTAGGAGGCACAAACACCTCGCACGGGACCAATGTAACTTGTAGGAACTGACCGTGTAGTCCCCAGTCTCCCGATTTTAGGGTATGATGATAATTTGAAAAAATTACACTTCGACTTAAAAACAAGCCTTTCAAGGGTGAAAACCCAAATTAACCCCCAAGGAGGCATAAACACCTAGAACTGGACCAATGTAACTTGTAGGAAGTGATCGGGTAGACCCCGGTCTCTCGATTTTAGAGTATGATGCAAATTTGCAAAAATCACACTTAGACTTAAAAACAAGCTATGAAAGGGTGAAAACCCAAACCAACCCCCTAGGAGGCATGAACACCTCGCACGGGACCAATGTAACTTGTAGGAACTGACCACATAGTCTCGGGTCTCCCGGCTTGAGAGTATGACAATAATTTGCAAAAATAACACTTAAAACATTAAAACAATCCGTTAAAGGATGACAACCCAAACCAGCCCCTAAACGAACCCGGAGGAGGCACAAACAACTCGAACGGGACCAATGTAACTTGTAGGAACTGACCGTGTAGTCTCGGGTCTCCCGATTTTAAAGTATGATGACAATTTGAAAAAATCACACTTAGACTTAAAAACAAGCCGTTAAAGGGTGAAAACCCAAACCAGCCCCCAAACGACCCCGTAGGAGGCACAAACACCTCGCACGGGACCAATGTAACTTGTAGGAACTGACGGCGTAGTCTCGGGTCTCCCGGCTTGAGAGTATGACAATAATTTGCAAAAATAACACTTAAAACATAAAAACAATCCGTTAAAGGATGACAACCCAAACCAACCCCTAAACGAAAACGGAGGAGGCACAAACAACTCGAACGGGACCAATGTAACTTGTAGGAACTGACCGTGTAGTCCCGGGTCTCCCGATTTTAGAGTATGATGATAATTTGAAAAAATCACACTTAGACTTAAAAACAAGCCGTTAAAGGATGAAAACACAAACCAGCCCCCAAACAACCCCGTAGGAGGCACAAACACCTCGTAGGGGACTAATGTAACTTGTAGGAACTAACTGCATAGTCCCGGATTTCCCGATTTGATAGTATGACAATAATTTGCAAAAATACCACTTAAGAATTAAAAACAATCCGTTAAAGGATGACAACCCAAACCAGCCCCCAAACGAACCCGTAGGAGGCACAAACAACTCGAACGGGACCAATGTAACTTGTAGGAACTGATCGTGTAGTCCCGGGTCTCCCGGTTTTAGTGTATGATGATAATTCACAAAAATCACACTTAAACATAAAAACAAGCCGTTAAAGAGTGAAAACCCAAACGATCCCGTAGGAGGCACGAACACCTCGCACGGGACTAATGTAACTTGTAGGAACTGACTGCGTAGTCCCGGCTCTCCCGGTTTGAGAGTATGATGACGATTTGGAAAAATCAGACTTAGAGTTAAAAATAAGCCGTTAAAGTGTGAAAACAAAAATCAGCCCCCAAACGACCCCGTAGGAGGCACAAACATCACGCACGGGACCAATGTAACTTGTAAGAACTGACCGTGTAGTCCCCGGTCTCGCGATTTTAGAGTATGATGATAATTTACAAAAATTACACTTAGACTTAAAAACAAGCCGTTCAAGGGTGAAAACCCAAACCAACCCCTAAGGAGGCATAAACACCTAGAACAGGACCAATGTAACTTGTAGGAACTGATCGTGGAGTCCCCGATCTCTCGATTTTAGAGTATGATGCTAATTTGCAAAACTCACACTAATCCTTTAAAACAAGCTGTGAAAGGGTGAAAACCCAAACCAACCCCCTAGGAGGCATGGACACCTCGCACGGGACCAATGTAACTTGTAGGAACTGACCACATAGTCTCGGGTCTCCCGACTTGAGTGTATGATGATAATTTGCAAAAATAACACTTAAGACTTAAAAACAATCCGTTAAAGGATGAAAATCCAAACCAGCCCCCAAACGAACCCGTTGGAGGCACAAACATCTCGAACGGGACTAATGTAACTTGTAGGAACTAACCGCATAGGCCCGAGTCTCTCGGTTTTAGAGTATGATCATAAGTTGAAAAAATCACACTTAAACTTAAAAGTAAGCCGTTAAAGAGTAAAAACCCAAACCATCCCCCAAACGACCCCGTAGGAGGCATGAACACCACGCACGGGACAAATGTAACTTGTAGGAACTAACTGCATAGTCCCGGATTTCCCGATTTGATAGTATAACAATAATTTGCAAAAATAGCACTTAAGACATAAAATAAATCTGTTAAAGGATGACAACCCAAACCAGCCCCAAAACGAACCCGTAGGAGGCACAAACAACTCGAACGGGACCAATGTAACTTGTAGGAACTGACCGTGTAGTTCCGGGTCTCCCGGTTTTAGAGTATGAAGATAATTCAAAAAAATCACACTTAAACATAAAAACAAGCCATTAAAGAGTGAAAACCCAAACCAGCCCCCAAACGACCCCGTAGGAGGCACGTACACCTCGTACGAGAGTAATGTAACTTGTAGGAACTAACTGCGTAGTCCCGGGTCACCCGATTTGAGAGTATGACGATAATTTGCAAAAATAACACTTAAGACTTAAAAACAATCCATTAACGGATGACAACCCAAACCAACACCCAAACGAACTCGTAGGAGGCACAAACAACTCGAACGGGACCAATGTAACTTGTAGGAACTGACCGTGTAGTCCCGGGTCTCCCGGTTTTAGAGTATGGTGATAATTCACAAAAATCACACTTAGCCATAAAAATAAGCCGTTAAAGAGTGAAAACGCAAACCATCCCCCAAACAACCCCGTTGGAGGCACGAACACCTCGCACGAGACTAATGTAACTTGTAGGAACTGACTGCGTAGTCCAAGGTCTCCCGGTTTGAGAGTATGATGACAATTTGCAAAAATCAGACTTAGAGTTAAAAATAAGCCGTTAAAGGGTGAAAACAAAAATGAGCCTCCAAACGACCCCGTAGGAGGCACAAACACCTCGCACGGGACCAATGTAACTTGTAGGAACTGACCGTGTAGTCCCCAGTCTCCCGATTTTAGGGTATGATGATAATTTGAAAAAATTACACTTCGACTTAAAAACAAGCCGTTCAACGGTGAAAACCAAAACCAACCCCCAAGGAGGCATAAACTCCTAGAACGGGACCAATGTAACTTGTAGGAACTGAACGGGTAGTCCCCGGTCTCTCGATTTTAGAGTATGATGCTAATTTGTAAAAATCACACTTAGACTTAAAAACAAGTTGTGAAAGGGTGAAAACCCAAACCAACCCCCTAGGAGGCATGAACACCTCGCACAGGACCAATGTAACTTGTAGGAACTGACCACATAGTCTCAGGTCTCCCGGCTTGAGAGTATGACAATAATTTGCAAAAATAACACTTCAAACTTAAAAACAATCCGTTAAAGGATGACAACCCAAACCAGCCCCTAAACGAACCCGTAGGAGGCACAAACAACTCGAACGGGACCAATGTAACTTGTAGGAACTGATCGTGTAGTCCCGGGTCTCCCGGTTTTAGAGTATGATGACAATTTGAAAAAATGACACCTAGACTTAAAAACAAGCCGTTAAAGGGTGAAAAACCAAACCAACCCCCAAACGACCCCGTAGGAGGCACAAACACCTCGCACGGGACCAATGTAACTTGTAGGAACTGACGGCGTAGTCCCGGGTCTCCCGATTTGAGAGTATGACGATAATTTGGAAAAATCACACTTAGATTTAAAAATAAGTCATTAACTGATGAAAACCCAAACCAGCCCCCAAACAACCCCGTAGGAGGCACAAACACCTCGCATGGGACTAATGTAACTTATAGCAACTGACTGCATAGTCCCGGATTTCCAGATTTGATAGTATGATAATAATTTGCAAAAATAGCACTTGAGACTTAAAAACAATCCGTTAAAGGATGAAAACCCAAACCAGCCCACAAACGAACTTGTAGGAGGCACAAACAACTCGAACGGGACCAATGTAACTTGTAGGAACTGACCGTGTAGTCCCGGGTCTCCCGGTTTTAGAGTATGATGATAATTCACAAAAATCACACTTAAACATAAAAACAAGCCGTTAAAGAGTGAAAACCCAAACCATCCCCCAAACGAACCCGTAGGAGGCACGAACACCTCGCACGAGACTAATGTAACTTGTAGGAACTGACTGCGTAGTCCCGGGTCTCCCGGTTTGAGAGTATGATGAAAATTTGCAAAAATCAGACTTAGAGTTAAAAATAAGCCGTTAAAGGGTGAAAACAAAAATTAGCCTCCAAACGACCCCGTAGGAGGCACAAACACCTCGCATGGGACTAATGTAACTTGTAGGAACTGACTCCATAGTCCTAGGTCTCCTGGTTTGATAGTATGACAATAATTTGCAAAAATAACACTTAAGACTTAAAAATAATCCATTAACGGATGACAACCCAAACCAGCACCCAAACGAACCCGTAGGAGGCACAAACAACTCGAACGGGACCAATGTAACTTGTAGGAACTGACCGTGTAGTCCCGGGTCTCCCGGTTTTAGAGTATGGTGATAATTCACAAAAATCAAACTTAGACATAAAAACAAGCCGTTAAAGAGTGAAAACGCAAACCATCCCCCAAACGACCCCGTTGGAGGCACGAACACCTCGCACGAGACTAATGTAACTTGTAGGAACTGACTGCGTAGTCCAAGGTCTCCCGGTTTGAGAGTATGATGACAATTTGCAAAAATCAGACTTAGAGTTAAAAATAAGCCGTTAAAGGGTGAAAACAAAAATTAGCCTCCAAACGACCCTGTAGGAGGCACAAACACCTCGCACGGGACCAATGTAACTTGTAGGAACTGACCGTGTAGTCCCCAGTCTCCCGATTTTTGGGTATGATGATAATTTGAAAAAATTACACTTCGACTTAAAAACAAGTCGTTCAAGGGTGAAAACCCAAATTAACCCCCAAGGACGCATAAACACCTAGAACTGGACCAATGTAACTTGTAGGAACTGATCGGGTAGACCCCGGTCTTTCGATTTTAGAGTATGATGCAAATTTGCAAAAATCACACTTAGACTTAAAAACAAGCTATGAAAGGGTGAAAACCCAAACCAACCCCCTAGGAGGCATGAACACCTCGCACGGGACCAATGTAACTTGTAGGAACTGACCACATAGTCTCGGGTCTCCCGGCTTGAGAGTATGACAATAATTTGCAAAAATAACACTTAAAACATTAAAACAATCCGTTAAAGGATGACAACCCAAACCAGCCCCTAAACGAACCCGGAGGAGGCACAAACAACTCGAACGGGACCAATGTAACTTGTAGGAACTGACCGTGTAGTCTCGGGTCTCCCGATTTTAGAGTATGATGATAATTTGAAAAAATCACACTTAGACTTAAAAATAAGCCGTTAAAGGGTGAAAACCCAAACCAGCCCCCAAACGACCCCGTAGGAGGCACAAACACCTCGCACGGGACCAATGTAACTTGTAGGAACTGACGGCGTAGTCTCGGGTCTCCCGGCTTGAGAGTATGACAATAATTTGCAAAAATAACACTTAAAACATAAAAACAATCCATTAAAAGATGACAACCCAAACCAACCCCTAAACGAACACGGAGGAGGCACAACAACTCGAACGGGACCAATGTAACTTGTAGGAACTGACCGTGTAGTCCCGGGTCTCCCGATTTTAGAGTATGATGATAATTTGAAAAAATCACACTTAGACTTAAAAACAAGCCGTTAAAGGATGAAAACACAAACCAGCCCCCAAACAACCCCGTAGGAGGCACAAACACCTCGTATGGGACTAATGTAACTTGTAGGAACTAACTGCATAGTCACGGATTTCCCGATTTGATAGTATGACAATAATTTGCAAAAATAGCACTTAAGAATTAAAAATAATCCGTCAAAGGATGACAACCCAAACCAGCCCCCAAACGAACCCGTAGGAGGCACAAACAACTCGAACGGGACCAATGTAACTTGTAGGAACTGATCGTGTAGTCCCGGGTCTCCCGGTTTTAGTGTATGATGATAATTCACAAAAATCACACTTAAACATAAAAACAAGCCATTAAAGAGTGAAAACCCAAACGATCCCGTAGGAGGGACGAACACCTCGCACGGGACTAATGTAACTTGTAGGAACTGACTGCGTAGTCCCGGCTCTCCCGGTTTGAGAGTATGATGACGATTTGGAAAAATTAGACTTAGAGTTAAAAATAAGCCGTTAAAGGGTGAAAACAAAAATCAGCCCCCAAACGACCCCGTAGGAGGCACAAACACCACGCACGGGACCAATGTAACTTGTAAGAACTGACCGTGTAGTCCCCGGTCTCGCGATTTTAGAGTATGATGATAATTTACAAAAATTACACTTAGACTTAAAAACAAGCCGTTCAAGGGTGAAAACCCAAACCAACCCCCAAGGAGGCATAAACACCTAGAATAGGACCAATGTAACTTGTAGGAACTGATCGTGTAGTCCCCGATCTCTCGATTTTAGAGTATGATGCTAATTTGCAAAAATCACACTTAGACTTAAAAACAAGCTGTGAAAGGGTGAAAACCCAAACCAACCCCCTAGGAGGCATGGACACCTCGCACGGGACCAATGTAACTTGTAGGAACAGACCACATAGTCTCGGGTCTCCCGACTTGAGAGTATGATGATAATTTGTAAAAATAACACTTAAGACTTAAAAACAATCCGTTAAAGGATGAAAACCCAAACCAGCCCCCAAACGAACCCGTTGGAGGCACAAACATCTCGAACGGGACTAATGTAACTTGTAGGAACTAACCACATAGGCCCGAGTCTCTCGGTTTTAGAGTATGATCATAAGTTGAAAAAATCACACTTAAACTTAAAAGTAAGCCGTTAAAGAGTAAAAACCCAAACCATCCCCCAAACGACCCCGTAGGAGGCATGAACACCACGCACGGGACAAATGTAACTTGTAGGAACTAACTGCATAGTCCCAGATTTCCCGATTTGATAGTATGACAATAATTTGCAAAAATAGCACTTAAGACATAAAATAAATCTGTTAAAGGATGACAACCCAAACCAGCCCCAAAACGAACCCGTAGGAGGCACAAACAACTCGAATGGGACCAATGTAACTTGTAGGAACTGACCGTGTAGTTCCGGGTCTCCCGGTTTTAGAGTATGAAGATAATTCAAAAAAATCACACTTAAACATAAAAACAAGCCATTAAAGAGTGAAAACCCAAACCAGCCCCCAAACGACCCCGTAGGAGGCACGAACATCTCGTACGAGAGTAATGTAACTTGTAGGAACTAACTGCGTAGTCCCGGGTCACCCGATTTGAGAGTATGACGATAGTTTGCAAAAATAACACTTAAGACTTAAAAACAATCCATTAACGGATGACAACCCAAACCAGCACCTAAACGAACCCGTAGGAGGCACAAACAACTCGAACGGGACCAGTGTAACTTGTAGGAACTGACCGTGTAGTCCCGGGTCTCCCGGTTTTAGAGTATGGTGATAATTCACAAAAATCACACTTAGACATAAAAACAAGCCGTTAAAGAGTGAAAACGCAAACCATCCCCCAAACAACCCCGTTGGAGGCACGAACACCTCGCACGAGACTAATGTAACTTGTAGGAACTGACTGCGTAGTCCAAGGTCTCCCGGTTTGAGAGTATGATGACAATTTGCAAAAATCAAACTTAGAGTTAAAAATAAGCCGTTAAAGGGTGAAAACAAAAATTAGCCTCCAAACGACCCCGTAGGAGGCACAAACACCTCGCACGGGACCAATGTAACTTGTAGGAACTGACCGTGTAGTCCCCAGTCTCCCGATTTTAGGGTATGATGATAATTTGAAAAAATTACACTTCGACTTAAAAACAAGCCGTTCAAGGGTGAAAACCCAAATTAACCCCCAAGGAGGCATAAACACCTAGAACTATACCAATGTAACTTGTAGGAACTGATCGGGTAGACCCCGGTCTCTCGATTTTAGAGTATGATGGAAATTTGCAAAAATCACACTTAGACTTAAAAACAAGCTATGAAAGGGTGAAAACCCAAACCAACCCCCTAGGAGGCATGAACACCTCGCATGGGACCAATGTAACTTGTAGGAACTGACCACATAGTCTCGGGTCTCCCGGCCTGAGAGTATGACAATAATTTGCAAAAATAACACTTAAAACATTAAAACAATCCGTTAAAGGATGACAACCCAAACCATCCCCTAAACGAACCCGGAGGAGGCACAAACAACTCGAACGGGACCAATGTAACTTGTAGGAACTGACCATGTAGTCTCGGGTCTCCCAATTTTAGAGTATGATGATAATTTGAAAAAATCACACTTAGACTTAAAAACAAGCCGTTAAAGGGTGAAAACCCAAACCAGCCCCCAAACGACCCCGTAGGCGGCACAAACACCTCGCACGGGAACAATGTAACTTGTAGGAACCGACGGCGTAGTCTCGGGTTTCCCGGCTTGAGAGTATGACAATAATTTGCAAAAATAACACTTAAAACATAAAAACAATCCGTTAAAGGATGACAACCCAAACCAACCCCTAAACGAACACGGAGGAGGCACAAACAACTCGAACGGGACCAATGTAACTTGTAGGAACTGACCGTGTAGTCCCGGGTCTCCCGATTTTAGAGTATGATGATAATTTGAAAAAATCACACTTAGACTTAAAAACAAGCCGTTAAAGGATGAAAACACAAACCAGCCCCCAAACAACCCCGTAGGAGGCACAAACAGCTCGTATGGGACTAATGTAATTTGTAGGAACTAACTGCATAGTCCCGGATTTCCCGATTTGATAGTATGACAATAATTTGCAAAAATACCACTTAAGAATTAAAAACAATCCGTTAAAGGATGACAACCCAAACCAGCCCCCAAACGAACCCGTAGGAGGCACAAACAACTCAAACGGGACCAATGTAACTTGTAGGAACTGATCGTGTAGTCCCGGGTCTCTCGATTTTAGTGTATGATGATAATTCACAAAAATCACACTTAAACATAAAAACAAGCCGTTAAAGAGTGAAAACCCAAACGATCCCGTATGAGGCACGAACACCTCGCACGGGACTAATGTAACTTGTAGGAACTGAGTGCGTAGTCCCGGCTCTCCCGGTTTGAGAGTATGATGACGATTTGGAAAAATCAGACTTAGAGTTAAAAATAAGCCGTTAAAGTGTGAAAACATAAATCAGCCCCGAAACGACCCCGTAGGAGGCACAAACACCACGCACGGGACCAATGTAACTTGTAAGAACTGACCGTGTAGTCCCCGGTCTCGCAATTTTAGAGTATGATGATAATTTACAAAAATTACACTTAGACTTAAAAACAAGCCGTTCAAGGGTGAAAACCCAAACCAACCCCCAAGGAGGCATAAACGCCTAGAACAGGACCAATGTAACTTGTAGGAACTGATCGTGTAGTCCCCGATCTCTCGATTTTAGAGTATGATGCTAATTTGCAAAAATCACACTTAGACTTAAAAACAAGCTGTGAAAGGGTGAAAACCCAAACCAACCCCCTAGGAGGCATGGACACCTCGCACGGGACCAATGTAACTTGTAGGAACTGACCACATAGTCTCGGGTCTCCCGACTTGAGAGTATGATGATAATTTGCAAAAATAACACTTAAGACTTAAAAACAATCCGTTAAAGGATGAAAACCCAAACCAGCCCCCAAACGAACCCGTTGGAGGCACAAACATCTCGAACGGGACTAATGTAACTTGTAGGAACTAACCGCATAGGCCCGAGTCTCTCGGTTTTAGAGTATGATCATAAGTTGAAAAAATCACACTTAAACTTAAAAGTAAGCCGTTAAAGAGTAAAAACCCAAACCATCCCCCAAACGACCCCGTAGGAGGCATGAACACCACGCACGGGACAAATGTAACTTGTAGGAACTAACTGCATAGTCCCGAATTTCCCGATTTGATAGTATGACAATAATTTGCAAAAATAGCACTTAAGACATAAAATAAATCTGTTAAAGGATGACAACCCAAACTAGCCCCAAAACGAACCCGTAGGAGGCACAAACAACTCGAACGGGACCAATGTAACTTGTAGGAACTGACCGTGTAGTTCCGGGTCTCCCGGTTTTAGAGTATGAAGATAATTCCCAAACCAGCCCCCAAACGACTCCGTAGAAGGCACGAACACCTCGCACGAGACTAATGTAACATGTAGGAACTGACTGCGTAGTCCCGGGTCTCCGGGTTTGAGAGTATGATGACAATTTGGAAAAATCAGACTTAGAGTTAAAAATAAGCCGTTAAAGGGTGAAAACAAAAATCAGCCCCCAAACGACCTCGTAAGAGGCACAAACACCTCGCACGGGACCAATGTAACTTGAAGGAACTGACCGTGTAGTCCCCGGTCTCCCGATTTTAGAGTATGATGACAATTTGAAAAAATTACACTTAGACTTAAAAATAAGCCGTTCAAGGGTGAAAACCCCAACCAACCCCCAAGGAGGCATAAACACCTAGAACGGGACCAATGTGACTTGTAGGAATTGACCGTGTAGTCCCCGGTCTCTCAATTTTTGAGTATGATGATAATTTGCAAAAATCACACTTGGACTTAAAAACAAGCTGTGAAAGGGTGAAAACCCAAACCAACCCCCTAGGAGGCATGAACACCTCGCACGGGACCATTGTAACTTGTAGGAACTGACCACATAGTCTCGGGTCTCTCGGCTTGAGAGTATGATGATAATTTGCAAAAATAACACTCAAGACTTAAAAACAATCCGTTAAAAGATGAAAACCCAAACCAACCCCCAAACGAACCCATGGGAGGCACAAACATCTCGAACGGGACTAATGTAACTTGTAGGAACTAACCGCGTAGGCCCGAGTCTCTCGGTTTTAGAGTATGGTGATTATTTGAAAAAAGAACACTTAAACTTAAAAGTAAGCCGTTAAAGAGTAAAAACCCAAACCATCCCCCAAACGACCCCGTAGGAGGCATAAACAAGTCGAACGGGACCAATGTAACTTGTAGGAACTGACCGTGTAGTCCCGGGTCTCCCGATTTTAGAGTATGATGATAATTCACAAAAAACACACTTAGACTTAAAAATAAGCCGTTAAAGAGTGAAAACCCAAACCATCCCCCAAACGACCCCGTAGGTGGCACGAACACCTCGCTAGGGAGTAATGTAACTTGTAGGAACTGACTGCGTAATCCCGGGTCTCCCGGTTTGAGAGTATGACGATAATTTGATAAAATAACACTTAAGACTTAAAAACAATCAGTTAAAGTACCACAACCCAAACCTGCCCCCAAACGAACCCGTAGGAGGCACAAACAACTCGAACGAGACCAATGTAACTTGTAGGAACTGACCGTGTAGTCCCGGGTCTCCCAGTTTTAGAGTTTGATGATAATTCGCAAAAATCACACTAAGACTTAAAAACAAGGCGTTAAAGAGTGAAAAACCAAACCATCCCCCAAACGAGACCATAGGAGGCATGAACACCTCGCACGGGACTAATGTAACTTGTAGCAACAGATTGCGTAGTCTCGGGTCTCCCAGTTTGAGAGTATGACAACACTTTGCAAAAATCACACTTAGAGTTAAAAATAACCCGTTAAAGGGTGAAAACCAAAATCAGCCCCCAAACGACCCCGTAGGAGGCACAAACACCTCGCACGGGACCAATGTAACATGTAGTAACTGACCGCGTAGTCCCGGGTCTCTCACTTTTAGAGTATGATGATAATTTGAAAAAATAACACTTAGACTTAAAAATAAGACGTTAAAGGGTGAAAACCCAAACCAGCCCCCAAACGAACCTGTAGGAGGCACAAACAAGTCGAACGGGACCAATGTAATTTGTAGGAACTAACTGTGTAGTCCTGGGTCTCCCGATTTTAGAGTATGATGATAATTCACAAAAAACACACTTAGACTTATAAATAAGCCGTTAAAGAGCGAAAACCCAAACCATCCCCCAAACGACCCCGTAGGAGGCACGAACACCTCGCACGGGAGTAATGTAACTTGTAGGAACTGACTGCGTAATCCCGGGTCTCCCGGTTTGAGAGTATGACGACAATTTGCAAAATCAGACTTAGAGTTAAAAAAACCGTTAAAGGGTGAAAAACAAAATCAGACCCCAAACGACCCCGTAGGAGGCACAAACACCTCGTATGGGACCAATGTAACTTCTAGGAACTGACCGTGTAGTCCCCGATCTCCCGATTTTAGAGTATGATGATAATTTGCAAAAATTACACTTAGACTTAAAAATAATCCGTTCAAGGGTAAAACCAACACCAACCCCCAAGGAGGCACAAACACCTCGAACGGGACCAATGTAACTTGTAGGAACTAACCGTGTAGTCCCCGATCTCTTAATTTTACAATATGATGATAATTTGCAAAAATAAAACTTAGACTTAAAAATAAGCCATGAAAGGGTTAAAACCCAAATTAACCCCCTAGGAGGCATGAACAACTCGCACGGGACCAATGTAACTTGTAAGAACTGACCACATAGTCTCGGGTATCCCGGCTTGAGAGTATGACGATAATTTCCAAAAATAACCTTTAAGACTTAAAAACAATCCGTTAAAGGATGACCACCCAAACCAGCCACCAAACGAACCCGTAGGAGGCACAAACATCTCGAACGGGACCAATGTAACTTGTAGTAACTGACAGCGTAGTCCCGGGTCTCTCACTTTTAGAGTATGATGCTAATTTGAAAAAATAACACTTATACTTAAAAACAAGACGTTAAAGGGTGAACACCCAAACCAGCCGCCAAACGACCTCGTAGGAGGCACAAACACCTCGCACGGGACTAATCTAACTTGTAGGAACAGACTACGTAGTCTCGGGTATCCCGGCTTGAGAGTATGACGATAATTTGCAAAAATAACCTTTAAGACTTAAAAACAATCCGTTAAAGGATGACCACCCAAACCAGACACCAAACGAACCCGAAGGAGGCACAAACATCTCGAACGGGACCAATGTAACTTGTAGTAACTGACCGCATAGTCCCGGGTCTCTCACTTTTAGAGTATGATGATAATTTGAATAAATAACACTTAGACTTAAAAATAAGAAGTTAAAGGGTGAAAACCCAAACCAGCCCCCAAACGAACCCGTAGGAGGCACAAACAACTCGAACGGGACCAATCTAACTTGTAGGAACTGACTGTGTAGTCCCGGGCCTCCCGATTTTAGAGTATGATGATAATTCACAAAAAACACATGTAGACTTAAAAATAAGCCGTTAAAGAGTGAAAACCCAAACCATCCCCCAAACGACCCCGTAGGTGGCACGAACACCTCGCACGGGAGTAATGTAACTTGTAGGAAGTGACTGCGTAGTCCTGGGACTCTCGGTTTGAGAGTATGATGAAAATTTACAAAATTAGACTTAGAGTTAAAAATAAACCGTTAAAGGGTGAAAACCAAAATCAGACCCCAAACGACCCCGTAGGAGGCACAAACACCTCGTATGGGACCAATGTAACTTGTAGGAACTGACCGTGTAGTCCCCGGTCTCCCGATTTTAAAGTATGATGATAATTTGCAAAAATTGCACATAGACTTAAAAATAAGCTGTTCAAGGGTGAAAACCCAAACCAACCCCCAAGGAGGCACAAACACCTCGAACGGGACCAATGTAACTTTGTAGAAACTGACCGTGTAGTCCCCGGTCTCTCAATTTTAGAGTATGATGATAATTTGCAAAAATCACACTTTGACTTAAAAACAAGCCGTGAAAGGGTGAAAACCCAAACCAACCCCTTACGAGGCATTAACACCTCGCACGGGACCAATGTAACTTGTAAGAACTGACCACATAGTCTCGGGTCACCCGGCTTGAGAGTATGACGATAATTTGCAAAAATAACACTTAAAGACTTAAAAATAATCTATTAAAGGATGACAACCCAAACCAGCCACCAAACGAACCCGTAGGAGGCACAAACATCTCGAACGGGACCAATGTAACTTGTAGTAACTGACAGCGTAGTCCCGGGTTTCTCACTTTTAGAGTATGATGCTAATTTGAAAAAATAACACTTATACTTAAAAACAAGACGTTAAAGGGTGAACACCCAAACCAACCGCCAAATGATCTCGTAGGAGGCACAAACACCTCCCACGGGACTAATGTAACTTGTAGGAACTAACTGCGTTGTCCCGGGCCTCCCGGTTTGAGAGTATGACGATAATTTGCAAAAATAACACTTAAGACTTAAAAACAATCAGTTAAAGTACCACAACCCAAACCTGCCCCCAAACGAACCCGTGGGAGGCACAAACAACTCGAACGGGACCAATGTAACTTGTAGGAACTGACCGTGTAGTCCCGGGTCTCCCAGTTTTAGAGTTTGATGATAATTCACAAAAATCACACTTATACTTAAAAACAAGGCGTTAAAGAGTGAAAAACCAAACCATCCCCCAAACGACACCATAGGAGGCATGAACACCTCGCACGGGACTAATGTAACTTGTAGCAACTGATTGCGTAGTCTCGGGTCTCCCGGTTTCAGAGTATGACAACACTTTGCAAAAATCAGACTTAGAGTTAAAAATAACCCGTTAAAGGGTGAAAACCAAAATCAGCCCCCAAACGACCCCGTAGGAGGCACAAACACCTCGCACGGGACAAATGTAACTTGTAGGAACTGACGGTCTAGTACCTGGTCTCTCGATTTTAGAGTGTGATGATAATTTGCAAAAATCACACTTAGACTTAAAAACAAGTCGTTCAAGGGTGAAAACCCAAACCAAACCCCAAGGAGGAACAAACACCTCGAACGGGACCAATGTAACTTGTAGGAACTGACCGTGTAGTCCCCGGTCTCTCAATTTGAGAGTATGATGATTATTTGCAAAAATCACACTTAGACTTAAAAACAAGCCGTGAAAGGGTGAAAACCCAAACCAACCCCCCTAGAGACATGAACACCTCGTACGGGACCAATGTAACTTGTAGGAACTGACCACATAGTCTCGGGTCTCCTGGCTTGAGAGTATGACGATAATTTGCCAAAATAACACTTAAGACTTAAAGCAATCCGTTAAAGGATGACAACCCAAACCAGCCCCGAAACGAACCCGTAGGAGGCACAAACATCTTTAACGGGACCAATGTAACTTGTAGGAACTGACCGTGCAGTCCCAGGTCTCTCGGTTTTAGATTATGATGATCATTTGAAAAAATCACATTTTGACTTAAAAACAAGACGTTAAAGGGTGAAAACCCAAACTAGCCCCCAAACGACCCCGTCAGAGGCACAAACACCTCGCACGGGACTAATGTAACTCGTAGGAACTGACTGCGTAGTCCCGGGTCTCCCGGTTTGAGAGTATGACGATAATTTGCGAAAATAACACTTAAGACTTAAAAACAATCCGTTAAAGGATGACAACCCAAACCAGCCACCAATCTAACCTGTAGGAGGCACAAACAACTCAAACGGGATCAATGTAACTTATAGGAACTGACCTTGTAGTCCCGGGTCTCCCGGTTTTAGAGTACGATGATAATTTGTAAAAATCACACTTAGACTTAAAAACAAGCCGTTAAAGAGTAAAAACCCAAACCATCCCCCAAACGACCTGGTAGGAGGCACGAACACCTCGAACGGGACTAATGTAACTTGTAGGAACTGAAAGCGTAGTCCCGAGTCTCCCGGTTTGAGAGTATGACGACAATTGGCAAAAATCAGACTTAGAGTTAAAAATAAGCCGTTAAAGGGTGAAAACCAAAATCAGCCCCCAAACAACCCCGTAGGAGGCATAAACATCTCGCACGGGACAAATGTAACTTTTAGGAACTGACCGTGTAGTAGCTGGTCTCTCCATTTTAGAGTATGATGATAATTTAAAAAAATCACACTTTGACTAAAAAATAAGACGTTCAAGTGTGAAAACCCAAACCAAACCCCAAGGAGGCGCGAACACCTCGAACGGGACCAATGTAACATGTAGTAACTGACCGCGTAGTCCCGGGTCTCTCACTTTTAGAGTATGATGATAATTTGAAAAAATAACACTTAGACTTAAAAATAAGACGTTAAAGGGTGAAAACCCAAACCAGCCCCCAAACGAACCCGTAGGAGGCACAAACAAGTCGAACGGGACCAATGTAACTTGTAGGAACTGACCGTGTAGTCCCGGGTCTCCCGATTTTAGAGTATGATGATAATTCACAAAAAACACACTTAGACTTAAAAATAAGCCGTTAAAGAGTGAAAACCCAAACCATCCCCAAAACGACCCCGTAGGAGGCACGAACACCTCGCACGCGAGTAATGTAACTTGTAGGAACTGACTGTGTAATCCCGGGTCTCCCGATTTGAGAGTATGACGACAATTTGCAAAATCAGACTTTGAGTTAAAAAAACCGTTAAAGGGTGAAAAACAAAATCAGACCCCAAACGACCCCGTAGGAGGCACAAACACCTCGTATGGGACCAATGTAACTTGTAGGAACTGACCGTGTAGTCCCCGATCTCCCGATTTTAGAGTATGATGATAATTTGCAAAAATTACACTTAGACTTAAAAATAAGCCGTTCAAGGGTAAAACCAACACCAACCCCCAAGGAGGCACAAACCCCTCGAACGGGACCAATGTAACTTGTAGGAACTAACCGTGTAGTCCCCGATCTCTTAATTTTACAGTATGATGATAATTTGCAAAAATAAAACTTAGGCTTAAAAATAAGCCATGAAAGGGTTAAAACCCAAACCAACCCCCTAGGAGGCATGAACAACTCGCACGGGACCAATGTAACTTGTAAGAACTGACCACATAGTCTCGGGTATCCCGGCTTGAGAGTATGACGATAATTTGCAAAAATAACCTTTAAGACTTAAAAACAATCCGTTAAAGGATGACCACCCAAACCAGCCACCAAACGAACCCGTAGGAGGCACAAACATCTCGAACGGGACCAATGTAACTTGTAGTAACTGACAGCGTAGTCCCGGGTCTCTCACTTTTAGAGTATGATGCTAATTTGAAAAAATAACACTTATACTTAAAAATAAGACGTTAAAGGGTGAACACCCAAACCAGCCGCCAAACGACCTCGTAGGAGGCACAAACACCTCGCACGGGACTAATGTAACTTGTAGGAACAGACTGCGTAGTCTCGGGTATCCCATCTTGAGAGTATGACGATAATTTGCAAAAATAACCTTTAAGACTTAAAAACAATCCGTTAAAGGATGACCACCCAAACCAGCCACCAAACGAACCCGTAGGAGGCACAAACATCTCGAACGGGACCAATGTAACTTGTAGTAACTGACAGCGTAGTCCCGGGTCTCTCACTTTTAGAGTATGATGCTAATTTGAAAAAATAACACTTATACTTAAAAACAAGACGTTAAAGGGTGAACACCCAAACCAGCCGCCAAACGACCTCGTAGGAGGCACAAACACCTCGCACGGGATTAATGTAACTTGTAGGAACTGACTGCGTTGTCCCGGGCCTCCCGGTTTGAGAGTATGATGATAATTTGCAAAAATAACACTTAAGACTTAAAAACAATCAGTTAAAGTACCACAACCCAAACCTGCCCCCAAACGAACCCGTAGGAGGCACAAACAACTCGAACGGGACCAATGTAACTTGTAGGAACTGACCGTGTAGTCCCGGGTCTCCCAGTTTTAGAGTTTGATGATAATTCGCAAAAATCACCCTTAGACCTAAAAACAAGGCGTTAAAGAGTGAAAAACCAAACCATCCCCCAAACGACACCATAAGAGGCATGAACACCTCGCACGGGACTAATCTAACTTGTAGCAACTGATTGCGTAGTCTTGGGGGTCCCGGTTTGAGAGTATGACAACACTTTGCAAAAATCAGACTTAGAGTTAAAAATAACCCGTTAAAGGGTGAAAACCAAAATCAGCCCCCAAACGACCCCGTAGGAGGCACAAACACCTCGCACGGGACCAATGTAACATGTAGTAACTGACCGCGTAGTCCCGGGTCTCTCACTTTTAGAGTATGATGATAATTTGAAAAAATAACACTTAGACTTAAAAATAAGACGTTAAAGGGTGAAAACCCAAACCAGCCCCCAAACGAACCCGTAGGAGGCACAAACAAGTGGAACGGGACCAATCTAACTTGTAGGAACGGACAGTGTAGTCCCGGGTCTCCCGATTTTAGAGTATGATGATAATTCACAAAAAACACACTTAGACTTAAAAATAAGCCGTTAAAGAGTGAAAACCCAAACCATCCCCCAAACGACCCCGTAGGTGGCACGAACACCTCGCACGGGAGTAATGTAACTTGTAGGAAGTGATTGCGTAGTCCTGGGACTCTCGGTTTGAGAGTATGATGAAAATTTACAAAATCAGACTTAGAGTTAAAAATAAACCGTTAAAGGGTGAAAACCAAAATCAGACCCCAAACGACCCCGTAGGAGGCACAAACACCTCGTATGGGACCAATGTAACTTGTAGGAACTGACCGTGTAGTCCCCGGTCTCCCGATTTTAAAGTATGATGATAATTTGCAAAAATTGCACATAGACTTAAAAATAAGCTGTTCAAGGGTGAAAACCAAACCAACCCCCAAGGAGGCACAAACACCTCGAACGGGACCAATGTAACATTGTAGAAACTGACCGTGTAGTCCCCGGTCTGTCAATTTTAGAGTATGATGATAATTTGCAAAAATCACACTTTGACTTAAAAACAAGCCGTGAATGGGTGAAAACCCAAACAAACCCCTTACGAGGCATTAACACCTCGCACGGGACCAATGTAACTTGTAAGAACTGACCACATAGTCTCGGGTCACCCGGCTTGAGAGTATGACGATAATTTGCAAAAATAACACTTAAAGACTTAAAAATAATCTATTAAAGGATGACAACCCAAACCAGCCACCAAACGAACCCGTAGGAGGCACAAACATCTCGAACGGGACCAATGTAACTTGTAGTAACTGACAGCGTAGTCCCGGGTTTCTCACTTTTAGAGTATGATGCTAATTTGAAAAAATAACACTTATACTCAAAAACAAGAAGTTAAAGGGTGAACACCCAAACCAACCGCCAAACGATCTCGTAGGAGGCACAAACACCTCGCACGGGACTAATGTAACTTGTAGGAACTGACTGCGTTGTCCCGGGCCTCCCGGTTTGAGAGTATGACGATAATTTGCAAAAATAACACTTAAGACTTAAAAACAATCAGTTAAAGTACCACAACCCAAACCTGCCACCAAACGAACCCGTAGGAGGCACAAACAACTCGAACAGGACCAATGTAACTTTTAGGAACTGACCGTGTAGTCCCGGGTCTCCCGGTTTTAGAGTTTGATGATAATTCAGAAAAATCACACTTAGACATAAAAACAAGACGTTAAAGGGTGAAAACCCAAACCATCCCCCAAACGACCCCGTAGGAGGCACGAACACCTCGCACGGGACTAATGTAACATGTAGCAACTGATTGCGTAGTCTCGGGTCTCCCGGTTTGAGAGTATGACAACACTTTGCAAAAATCAGACTTAGAGTTAAAAATAACCCGTTAAAGGGTGAAAACCAAAATCAGCCCCCAAACGACCCCGTAGGAGGCACAAACACCTCGCACGGGACAAATGTAACTTGTAGGAACTGACGGTCTAGTACCTGGTCTCTCGATTTTAGAGTATGATGATAATTTGCAAAAATCACACTTAGACTTAAAAACAAGTCGTTCAAGGGTGAAAACCCCAACCAAACCCCAAGGAGGAACAAACACCTCGAACGGGACCAATGTAACTTGTAGGAACTGACCGTGTAGTCCCCGGTCTCTCAATTTGAGAGTATGATGATTATTTGCAAAAATCACACTTAGACTTAAAAACAAGCCGTGAAAGGGTGAAAACCCAAACCAACCCCCCTGGAGACATGAACACCTCGCACGGGACCAATGTAACTTGTAGGAACTGACCACATAGTCTCGGGTCTCTTGGCTTGAGAGTATGACGATAATTTGCAAAAATAACACTTAAGACTTAAAGCAATCCGTTAAAGGATGACAACCCAAACCAGCCCCGAAACGAACCCGTAGGAGGCACAAACATCTTTAACGGGACCAATGTAACTTGTAGGAACTGACCGTGCAGTCCCAGGTCTCTCGGTTTTAGATTATGATGATCATTTGAAAAAATCACATTTTGACTTAAAAACAAGACGTTAAAGGGTGAAAACCCAAAATAGCCCCCAAACGACCTCGTCAGAGGCACAAACACCTCGCACGGGACTAATGTAACTCGTAGGAACTGACTGCGTAGTCCCGGGTCTCCCGGTTTGAGAGTAAGACGATAATTTGCGAAAATAACACTTAAGACTTAAAAACAATCCGTTAAAGGATGACAACCCAAACCAGCCCCCAATCGAACCTGTAGGAGGCAAAAACAACTCAAACGGGATCAATGTAACTTATAGGAACTGACCGTGTAGTCCCGAGTCTCCCGGTTTTAGAGTACGATGATAATTTGTAAAAATCACACTTAGACTTAAAAACAAGCCGTTAAAGAGTAAAAAGCCAAACCATCCCCCAAACGACCTGGTAGGAGGCACGAACACCTCGAACGGGACTAATGTAACTTGTAGGAACAGAAAGCGTAGTCCCGAGTCTCCCGGTTTGAGAGTATGACGACAATTGGCAAAAATCAGACTTAGAGTTAAAAATAAGCCGTTAAAGGGTGAAAACCAAAATCAGCCCCCAAATGACCCCGTAGGAGGCATAAACACCTCGCACGGGACAAATGTAAATTTTAGGAACTGACCGTGTAGTACCTGGTCTCTCCATTTTAGAGTATGATGATAATTTAAAAAAATCACACTTTGACTAAAAAATAAGACGTTCAAGTGTGAAAACCCAAACCAAACCCCATGGAGGCGCAAACACCTCGAACAGGACCAATGTAACTTGTAGGAACTGACCGTGTAGTCCTCGGTCTCTCGATTTGAGAGTATGATGATAATTAGAAAAAATCACACTTAGACTTAAAAACAAGGAGTGAAAGGGTGAAAACCCAAACCAACCCCCTAGGAGGCATGAACACCTCGCACGGGACCAAGTAACTTGTAGGAACTGACCACATAGTCTCGGGTCTCCCGGCTTGAGAGTATGACGATAATTTGAAAAAATAACACTTAAGACTTAAAAACAATACGTTAAAGGATGACAACCGAAACCAACCCCGAAACGAACCCGTAGGAGGCACAAACATCTCGAACGAGACCAATGTAACATGTAGGAACTGACCGCGTAGTCCCGTGTCTCTCGGTTTTAGAGTACGATTATAATTTGAAAAAATCATACTTTGAATTAAAAACAAGACGTTAAAGGGTGAAAACCCAAACTAGCCCCCAAACGACCCCGTCAGAGGCACAAACACCTCGCACGGGACTAATGTAACTCGTAGGAACTGACTGCGTAGTCCCGGGTCTCCCGGTTTGAGAGTATGACGATAATTTGCAAAATTAACAATTAAGACTTAAAAACAATCCGTTAAAGGATGACAACCCAAACCAGCCCCCCAACGAACCCGTAGGAGGCACAAATAACTCGAACGGGACCAATGTAACTTGTAGGAATTGACCATGTAGTCCCGGGTCTCCCGGTTTTAGAGTATGATGATAACGTGAAAAAACCGCACTCAGACTTAAAATCAAGTTGCTAAAGGGTGAAAACCCAAACGAGCCCCCAAACGACCCCGTAGGAGGCACAAACACCTCGCACGAGACCAATGTAACTTGTAGGAACTGACCGTGTAGTCCAGGGTCCCCCATTTTTAGAGTATGATTATTATTTGCAAAAATCGTATTTATACTTGAAAACAAGTCGTTAAAGGGAGAAGACCACAACCAGCCCCCAAATGACCCCGTAGGAGGCACGAACATCTTGCGCGAGACCAATCTAACTTGTGGAAACTGACCGCGTAGTCCCAGGTCTTCCAGTTTTAGAGTATGATATAATTTGCAAAAATTACACTTGGGTAAAAACCCAAATCCACCCACCAAACAACCCCATAGAAGGCACGAACACCTCGAATGGAACCAATGTAACTCGTAGGAACTGACCGTGTAGTCTCGGGTCTCCCGGTTTGAGAGTATGACGACAATTTGCAAAAATCATACTTAGACATAAAAACAAGCCGTTAAAGGGTGAAAATCAAAACCAGCCCCCCAAACGACCCCGTGGGTTGCACAAACACCTCGCACGGGACCAATGTAACTTGTAGGAACTGACCGTGTAGTCCCCGATCTCCCGATTTTAGAGTATGATGATAATTAGCAAAAATCAAACTTAGACTGAAAAACAAGTCGTGAAAGGGTGAAAACCAAAACCAACCCCCTAGGTGGCACGAACTCCTCGCACGGGACCAATGTAACTTATAGGAACTGACCGCGTAGTCCCGGGTCTCCCAGTTTTAGAGTATGATGATAATTCACAAAAATCACACTTAGACTTAAAAACAAGCCGCAAAAGAGTGAAAACCCAAACCATCCCCCAAACGACCCCATAGGAGGCACGAACACCTCGCACGGGACTAATGTAACTTGTGGGAACTGACTGCGTAGTCCCGGGTCTCCCGGTTTGAGAGTATGACGGTAATTTGGAAAGAAAACACTTAGATTTAGAAACAAGCCATTAAAGGTTGAAAACCCAAACCTGCCCCCAAACGACACCATAGGAGGCACAAACACCTCGTACGGGACCATTGTAACTTGTAGGAACTGACCGTGTAGTTTCGCGTTTCCCGATTTTAGAGTATGATGATAATTTGCAAAAATCACACTTAGACTTAAAAACAAGCCGTTAAAGGGTGAAAACCAAAACCAACCCCCAAACGACCCCCTAGGAGGCACGACCACCCCGCACGGGACCAATATATCTTGTAAGAACTGATCGTATAGTCTCGGGTCTCCCGGTTTGAGACTATGATGATAATTTCCAAAAATCACACTTAAGACTTAAAAACAAGCCGTTAAAGGGTGAAAACCCAAACCAGCCCCCAAACGACCCCATAGGAGGCACAAACACCTCGCACGGGACGAACGTAACTTGTAGGAACTGACACTATAGTCTCGGGTCTCCCGATTTTAGAGTATGATGATAATTTACAAAAATCACACTTACACATAAAAACAAGCCGTTAAAGGGTGACAACACAAACCAGCCGCTAAACGACCCCGTAGGAGGTACAAACACCTCACACGGGACCAATGTACCTTGTAGGAACTGACCCTGTAGTCCAGGGTCTCCTGATTTTCAAGTATGATGATAATTTGCAAAAATCACACTTAGACATAAAAATAAGCCGTTAAAGGGTGAAAACCCTAACCAACCCCCAAACTACCCCGTAGGAGGCACGAGCATTATGCACGGGACCAATGTAAGTCGTAGAAACTGACCGCGTAGTCCCGGGTCTCCCGGATTTAGAGTGTGATGATAATTTTCAAAAATCACACTTAAACTTAAAAACAAGCTGTTAAAGGGTCAAAACCCAAACGACCCCAAACGACCCCATAGAAGGCACGAACACCTCCCACGGGACCAATGTAACTTGTAGGAACTAACTGCGTAGTCTCGGGTCTCCCGGTTTGAGAGTATGATAGAAATTTGGAAAAATCACACTTAGACTTAAAAATAAGGCGTTAAAGGATGAAAACCCAAACCTGCCCCCAAACGACCCCGTAGGAGCCACAAACACCTCGCACGGGACCAATGTAACTTGTAGGAACAGACCGTGTAGTCCCGGGACTCTCAATTTTAAAGTATGATGATAATTTGGAAAAATGACCCATAGACTTAAAAATAAATCGTTAAAGGGTGACAACCCAAACCAGCCCTTAAACGACCCCGTAGGAGGCACGAACACCTCGCACGGGACCAATATAGCTTGTAAGTATAGACCGCGTAGTCTCGGGTCTCCTGGTTTGAGAGTATGATGATGATTTTCAAAAATCACACTTAAGACTTAAAAACAAGCTGTTAAAGGGTGAAAACCCAAACTAGCCACCAAACGACCCCATAGGAGGCACGAACACCTCGCACGGGACCAATGTAACTTGTAGGAACTGACCGTGTAGTCTCGGGTCTCTCCATTTGAGAGTATGACGAGAATTTTCAAGAATCACACATAAGACTTAAAAATAAGCCGTTAAAGGGTGAAAACCCAAACCAGCCGCCAATCGACCCCGTAGGAGGCAGGAACATATCTTACGGGACCAATGTAACTTCTTGTAACTGATCGCATAGTCCCGGGTCTCCCATTTTTAGAGTATGATGATAATTTACAAAAGACACACTTAGACTAACAAACAAGCCTTTAAAGGGTGAAAACCCAAACCAACCCCCAAACGACCCCGTAGGAGGCATGAACACCTTACACGGGACCAATGCAACTTGAAGGAACTGACTGCATAGTCCCGGGTCTCCGGGTTTGATAGTATGATGATAATTTTGAAAGATCACACTTAGGCTTAAAAATAAGCTGGTAAAGGTAGAAAATCCAAACCAGCCACCAAATGACCCCGTAAGAGGAACGGACACTTCGCACAGGACCAATGTAACTTGTAGGAACTGACCGCGTAGTCTCGGGTCTCCCGGTTTGAGAGTATGACAATAATTTACAAGAATCACACTTAAGACTTAAAAACAAGCAGTTAAAGGGTGAAAACCCAAAGCATCCCCCAAACGACCTCGTAGGAACTGACCGCAGAGTCCTGGGTCTCCCAGTTTGAGAGTATGATGATAATTTGCGAAAATCAGACTTAGACTTAAAAATAATCCATTAAAGGGTGAGAACCCAAATCAACCCCAAAACGACCCCATTAGAGGCACGAACAACTCGCACAGGACCAATGTAACTTATAGGAAAAAACCGCATAGTCCTGGGTCTCCCGGTTTAAGAGCATGATGATAATTTGCAAAAATTACACTTAGACTTAAAAACAAGCCGTTCAAGGGTGAAAACCCAAACCAACCCCCAAGGAGGCATAAACACCTATAACGGGACCAATGTAACTTGTAGGAACTGACCGTGTAGTCCCCGGTCTCTCGATTTTAGAGTATGATGATAATTTGCAAAAATCACACTTAGACTTAAAAACAAGCCGTTAAAGGGTGAAAACCAAAACCAACCCCCAAACGACCCCCTATGAGGCACGACCACCCCGCACGGGACCAATATATTTTGTAAGAACTGATCGTATAGTCTCGGGTCTCCCGGTTTGAGAGTATGATGATAATTTCCAAAAATCACACTTAAGACTTAAAAACAAGCCGTTAAAGGGTGAAAACCCAAACCAGCCCCCAAACGACCCCATAGGAGGCACAAACACCTTGCATGGGACGAACGTAACTTGTAGGAACTGACACTATAGTCTCGGGTCTCCCGATTTTAGAGTATGATGATAATTTACAAAAATCACACTTAGACATAAAAACAAGCCGTTAAAGGGTGAAAACACAAACCAGCCCCTAAACGACCCCGTAGGAGGCACAAACACCTCGCACGGGACCAATGTACCTTGTAGGAACTGACCGTGTAGTCCAGGGTCTCCTGATTTTCAAGTATGATGATAATTTGCAAAAATCACACTTAGACATAAAAATAAGCCGTTAAAGGGTGAAAACCCTAACCAACCCCCAAACTACCCCGTAGGAGGCACGAGCATTATGCACGGGACCAATGTAAGTCGTAGAAACTGACCGCGTAGTCCCGGGTCTCCTGGATTTAGAGTGTGATGATAATTTGCAAAAATCACACTTAAACTTAAAAACAAGCTGTTAAAGGGTCAAAACCTAAACCCGCCCCCAAACGACCCCATAGAAGGCACGAACACCTCCCACGGGACCAATGTAACTTGTAGGAACTAACTGCGTAGTCTCGGGTCTCCCGGTTTGAGAGTTTGATAAAAATTTGGAAAAATCACACTTAGACTTAAAAATAAGCCGTTAAAGGATGAAAACCCAAACCAGCCCCCAAACGACCCCGTAGGAGCCACAAACACCTCGCACGGGACCAATGTAACTTGTAGGAACAGACCGTGTAGTCCCGGGTCTTTCGATTTTAAAGTATGATGATAATTTGCAAAAATGACCCATAGACTTAAAAATAAGTCGTTAAAGGGTGACAACCCAAACCAGCCCTTAAACGACCCCGTAAGAGGCACGAACACCTCGCACGGGACCAATATAGCTTGTAAGTATAGACCGCGTAGTCTCGGGTCTCCTGGTTTGAGAGTATGATGATGATTTTCAAAAATCACACTTAAGACTTAAAAACAAGCTGTTAAAGGGTGAAAACCCAAACTAGCCCCCAAACGACCCCATAGGAGGCACGAACACCTCGCACGGGACCAAGGTAACTTGTAGGAACTGATTGTGTAGTCTCGGGTCTCTCCATTTGAGAGTATGACGATAATTTTCAAGAATCACACTTAAGACTTAAAAATAAGCCGTTAAAGGGTGAAAACCCAAACCAGCCGCCAATCGACCCCGTAGGAGGCAGGAACATCTCTTACGGGACCAATGTAACTTCTTGTAACTGATCGCATAGTCCCGGGTCTCCCATTTTTAGAGTATGATGATAATTTACAAAAGACACACTTAGACTAACAAACAAGCCTTTAAAGGGTCAAAACCCAAACCAACCCCCAAACGACCCCGTAGGAGGCATGAACACCTTACACGGGACCAATGCAACTTGAAGGAACTGACTGCATAGTCCCGGGTCTTCGGGTTTGATAGTATGATGATAATTTTGAAAGATCACACTTAGGCTTAAAAATAAGTTGGTAAAGGGAGAAAATCCAAACCAGCCACCAAATGACCCCGTAAGAGGAACGGACACTTCGCACAGGACCAATGTAACTTGTAGGAACTGACCGCGTAGTCTCGGGTCTCCCGGTTTGAGAGTATGACAATAATTTACAAGAATCACACTTAAGACTTAAAAACAAACAGTTAAAGGGTGAAAACTTAAAGCATCCCCCAAACGACCTCGTAGGAACTGACCGCAGAGTCCTGGGTCTCCCAGTTTGAGAGTATGATGATAATTTGTGAAAATCAGACTAAGACTTAAAAACAATCCATTAAAGGGTGAAAACCCAAATCAACCCCAAAAAGACCCCATTAGAGGCACGAACAACTCGCACAGGACCAATGTAACTTATAGGAAAAAACCGCATAGTCCTGGGTCTCCCGGTTTAAGAGCATGATGATAATTTGCAAAAATTACACTTAGACTTAAAAACAAGCCGTTCAAGGGTGAAAACCCAAACCAACCCCCAAGGAGGCATAAACACCTATAACGGGACCAATGTAACTTGTAGGAACTGACCGTGTAGTCCCCGGTCTCTCGATTTGAGAGTATGATGATAATTTGCAAAAATCACACTTAGACTTAAAAACAAGCCGTTAAAGGGTGAAAACCAAAACCAACCCCCAAACGACCCCCTAGGAGGCACGACCACCCCGCACGGGACCAATATATCTTGTAAGAACTGATCGTATAGTCTCGGGTCTCCCGGTTTGAGAGTATGATGATAATTTCCAAAAATCACACTTAAGACTTAAAAACAAGCCGTTAAAGGGTGAAAACCCAAACCAGCCCCCAAACGACCCCATAGGAGGCACAAACACCTCACACGGGACGAACGTAACTTGTAGGAACTGACACTATAGTCTCAGGTCTCCCAATTTTAGGGTATGATGATAATTTACAAAAATCACACTTAGACATAAAAACAAGCCGTTAAAGGGTGAAAACACAAACCAGCCCCTAAACGACCCCGTAGGAGGCACAAACACCTCGCACGGGACCAATGTACCTTGTAGGAATTGACCGTGTAGTCCAGGGTCTCCTGATTTTCAAGTATGATGATAATTTGCAAAAATCACACTTAGACATAAAAATAAGCCGTTAAAGGGTGAAAACCCTAACCAACCCCCAAACTACCCCGTAGGAGGCACGAGCATTATGCACGGGACCAAATGAAGTCGTAGAAACTGACCGCGTAGTCCCGGGTCTCCCGGATTTAGAGTGTGATGATAATTTGCAAAAATCACACTTAAACTTAAAAACAAGCTGTTAAAGGGTCAAAACCTAAACCCGCCCCCAAACGACCCCATAGAAGGCACGAACACCTCCCACGGGACCAATGTAACTTGTAGGAACTAACTGCGTAGTCTCGGGTCTCCCGGTTTGAGAGTATGATAAAAATTTGGAAAAATCACACTTAGACTTAAAAATAAGCCGTTAAAGGATGAAAACCCAAACCAGCCCCCAAACGACCCCGTAGGAGCCACAAACACCTCGCACGAGACCAATGTAACTTGTAGGAACAGACCGTGTAGTCCCGGGTCTCTCGATTTTAAAGTATGATGATAATTTGCAAAAATGACCCATAGACTTAAAAATAAGTCGTTAAAGGGTGACAACCCAAACCAGCCCTTAAACGACCCCGTAGGAGGCACGAACACCTCGCACGGGACCAATATAGCTTGTAAGTATAGACCGCGTAGTCTCGGGTCTCCTGGTTTGAGAGTATGATGATGATTTTCAAAAATCACACTTAAGACTTAAAAACAAGCTGTTAAAGGGTGAAAACCCAAACTAGCCCCCAAACGACCCCATAGGAGGCACGAACACGTCGCACGGGACCAATATAACTTGTAGGAACTGACCGTGTAGTCTCGGGTCTCTCCATTTGAGAGTATGACGATAATTTTCAAGAATCACACTTAAGACTTAAAAATAAGCCGTTAAAGGGTGAAAACCCAAACCAGCCGCCAATCGACCCCGTAGGAGGCAGGAACATCTCTTACGGGACCAATGTAACTTCTTGTAACTGATCGCATAGTTCCGGGTCTCCCATTTTTAGAGTATGATGATAATTTACAAAAGACACACTTAGACTAACAAACAAGCCTTGAAAGGGTGAAAACCCAAACCAACCCCCAAACGACCCCGTAGGAGGCATGAACACCTTACACGGGACCAATGCAACTTGAAGGAACTGACTGCATAGTCCCGGGTCTCCGGGTTTGATAGTATGATGATAATTTTGAAAGATCACACGTAGGCTTAAAAATAAGCTGGTAAAGGGAGAAAATCCAAACCAGCCACCAAATGACCCCGTAAGAGGAACGGACACTTCGCACAGGACCAATGTAACTTGTAGGAACTGACCGCGTAGTTTCGGGTCTCCCGGTTTGAGAGTATGACAATAATTTACAAGAATCACACTTAAGACTTAAAAACAAGCAGTTAAAGGGTGAAAACCCAAAGCATCCCCCAAACGACCTCGTAGGAACTGACCGCAGAGTCCTGGGTCTCCCAGTTTGAGAGTATGATGATAATTTGCGAAAATCAGACTTAGACTTAAAAACAATCCATTAAAGGGTGAAAACCCAAATCAACCCCAAAACGACCCCATTAGAGGCACGAACAACTCGCACAGGACCAATGTAACTTATAGGAAAAAACCGCATAGTCCTGGGTCTCCCGGTTTAAGAGCATGATGATAATTTGCAAAAATTACACTTAGACTTAAAAACAAGCCGTTCAAGGGTGAAAACCCAAACCAACCCCCAAGGAGGCATAAACACCTATAACGAGACCAATGAAACTTGCAGGAACTGACCGTGTAGTCCCCGGTCTCTCTCTTTTAGAGTATGATAATTTGCAAAAACCACACTTAGACTTAAAAATAAGCTGTGAAAGGGTGAAAACCCAAACCAACCCCCTAGGAGGCATTAACACCTCGCACGGGACCAATGTAACTTGTAGGAACTCACCACAAAGTCTCGTGTCTCCCGGCTTGAGAGTATGACGATAATTTGCAAAAATAACACTTAAGACTTAAAAACAATCCGTTAAAGGATTAAAACCCAAACCATCCCCCAAACGACCCCGTAGGAGGAACAAACACCTCGCACGGGACTAATGTAACTTGTAGGAACAGACTGCGTAGTCTCGGGTCTCCCGGTTTGAGAGTATTACGACAATTTGCAAAAATAACACTTAAGAGTTAAAAAAAAGTCATTAAAGGATGACAAGACAAACCATCCCCTAAACGAACTAGTAGGAGGCACAAACAACTCGAACGGGACCAATGTAACTTGTAGGAACTGACCGTGTAGTCCCGGGTCTCCCGGTTTTAGAGTTTGATGGTAATTCGTAAAAATCACACTTACACTTAAAAAGAAGCAATTAAAGAGTGAAAACCCAAACCATCCACCAAATGAACCCGTAGGAGGCACGAAAACCTCGCACGGGAGTAATGTAACTTGTAGGAACTGACTGTGTAGTCTCGGGTCTCCCGGTTTGAGAGTATGACGACAATTTGCAAAAATCAGACTTAATGTTAAAAATAAATCGTTAAAGGCTGAAAACCAAAATCAAACCCCAAGCGACCCCGTAGGAGGCACAAACACCTCGCATGGGACCAATGTAACTTGTAGGAAGAGACCGTGTAGTCCTCGGTCTCTCGATTTTAGAGTATGATGATAATTTGCAAAAATCACACTTAGACTTAAAAATAAACCGTTCAAGGGTGAAAACCCAAACCAACCCCTAGGAGGCATGAACACCTCACATGGGACCATTGTAACTTGTAGGAACTGACCACATAGTCTCGGGTATGCCGGCTTGCGAGTATGACGATAATTTGCAAAAATAACACTTAAGACTTTAAAACAATCCGTTAAAGGATGACAACCCAAACAAGCCCCCAAACGAACCCGTAGGAAGCACAAATAACTCGAACGGGACCAATGTAACTTGTAGGAACTGACCGTGTAGTCCCGGGTCTCCCAGTTTTAGAGTACGATGATAATTCGCAAAAATCACACTTAGACTTAAAAACAAGCCGTTAAAGAGTGAAAACCCAAACCATCCCCCAAACGGCCCCGTAGGAGGCACGAACACCTCGCACGAGACTAATGTAACTTGTAGCAACTGATTGCGTAGCCCCGGGTCTCCCGGTTTGAGAGTATGACGACAATTTGCAAAAATCAGACTTAGAGTTGAAAATAAGCCGTTAAAGGGTGAAAACCAAAATCAGCCCTCAAACGATCCCGTAGGAGGCAGAAACACCTCGCACGGGACAAATATAACTTGTAGGAACTGACCGTGTAGTACCTGGTCTCTCGATTTTAGGGTATGATGATAATTTGCAAAAATCACATTTAGACTTAAAAACAAGCCGTTCAAGGGTGAAAACCAAAACCAACCCCCAAGGAGGCACAACCACCTCGAACGGGACTAATGTAACTTGTAGGAACTGACCGTGTAGTCCCCAGTCTCTCGATTTGAGAGAATGATGATAATTTGTAAAAATCACACTTAGACTTAAAAACAAGTCGTGAAAGGGTGAAAACCCAAACCAACCCCCTAGGAGGCATGAACACCTCGCACGGGACCAATGTTACTTGTAGGAACTGACCACATAGTCTCGGGTCTCCTGGCTTGAGAGTATGATGATAATTGGCAAAAATAACACTTAAGACTTAAAAGGAATCCGTTAAAGGATGACAACCCAAACCAGCCCCGAAACGAACCCTTAGGAGGCACAAACATCTCGAACGGGACAAATGTAACTTGTAGGAACTGACCGCGTAGTCCCGGGCTCCCGGTTTGAGAGTATGACGATAATTTGAAAAAATAACACTTAAGACTTAAAAACAATCCGTTAAAGGATGACAACCCAAACCAGCCCCCAGACGAACCCGTAGGAGGCACAAACAACTCGAACGGGACCAATGTAACTTGTAGGACCTGACCGAGTAGTCCCAGGTCTCCCGGTTTTAGAGTATGATGATAATTTGAAAAAATCACACTTAGACATAAAAACAAGCCGTTAAAGGGTGAAAACCCAAACCAACCCCCAAACGACACCGTAGGAGGCACAAAGACCTCGCACGGGACGAATGTAACTTGTCGGAACTGACCGTGTAGTCCCGGGTTCCCCATTTTTAGAGTATGATGATAATTTGCAAAAATTGTACTTATACTTGAAAATAAGTCGTTAAAGGGTGAAAACCCCAACCATCCACCCAAATGACCCCGTAGGAGGCATGAACATCTTGCGCCGGACCAATCTAATTTGTAGAAACTGACCGCGTAGTCCCGGGTCTTTTCAGTTTTAGAGTATGATATAATTTGCAATAATTACACTTGGGTAAAAACCCAATCCAGCCACCAAATGACCCCATAGAAGGCAAAAACACCTCGAATGGAACCAACGTAACTTGTAGGAACTGACCGTGTAGTCTCGGGTCTCCCAGTTTGAGAGTATGACGACAATTTGCAAAAATCACACTTAGACTTAAAAATAAGACAATAAAGGGTGAAAACCAAAACCAACCACCAAACAACCCCGTAGGTTGCACAAACACCTCGCACGGGACCAATGTAACTTGTAGGAACTCACCGTGTAGTCCCCGGTCTCCCAATTTTAGAGTATGATGATAATTAGCAAAAATCACACTTGGACTGAAAAACAAGTCGTGAAAGGGTGAAAACCCAAACCAACCCCCTAGGAGGCACGAACTCCTGGCACGGGACCAATGTAACTTGTAGGAACTGACCGCGTAGTCCCCGGTCTCTCGATTTGAGAGTATGATGATAATTTGTAAAAATCACACTTAGACTTAAAAACAAGCCGTGAAAGGGTGAAACTCAAACCAACCCCCTAGGAGGCATGAACACCTCGCACGGGACCAATGTAACTTGTAGGAACTGACCACATAGTCTCGGGTCTCTTGTCTTGAGAGTATGATGATAATTGGCAAAAATAACACTTAAGACTTAAAAACAATCCGTTAAAGGATAACAACCCAAACCAGCCCCGAAACGAACCCGTAAGAGGCACAAACATCTCGAACGGGACCAATGTAACTTGTAGGAACTGACCGCGTAGTCCCGGGTCTCTCGGTTTTAGAGTATGATGATAATTTGAAAAAATCACACTTTGACTTAAAAACAAGACGTTAAAGGGTGAAAACCCAAACCATCCCCCAAACGACCCCGTAGGAGGCACAAACACCTCGCACGGGACTAATGTAACTTGTAGGAACTGACTGCGTAGTTCCGGGACTCCCGGTTTGAGAGTATGACGATAATTTGCAAAAATAACACTTAAGACTTAAAAACAATCCGTTAAAGGATGACAACCCAAACCATCCCCCAAACGAACCTGTAGGAGGCACAAACAACTCGAACGGGACCAATGTAACTTGTAGGAACTGATCGTGTAGTCCCGGGTCTCCCGGTTTTAGAGTATGATGATAATTTGAAAAAATCACACTTAGACATAAAAACAAGCCGTTAAAGGGTGAAAACCCAAACCAACCCCCAAACGACACCGTAGGAGGGACAAAGACCTCGCACGGGACCAGTGTAACTTGTAGGAACTGACCGTGTACTCCCGGGTTCCCCATTTTTAGAGTATGATAATAATTTGCAAAAATCTTACTTATACTTGAAAACAAGTCGTTAAAGGGTGAAAACCCCAACCGTCCCCAAAATGACCCCATAGGAGGCACGAACATCTTGCGCGGGACCAATCTAACTTGTAGAAACTGACCGCGTAGTCCCGGGTCTTCCAGTTTTAGAGTATGATATAATTTGCAAATAATTACACTTGGGTAAAAATCCAATCCAGCCACCAAACGACCCCATAGAAGGCAACAACACCTCGAATGGAATCAACGTAACTTGTAGGAACTGATCGTGTAGTCTCGGGTCTCCCGGTTTGAGGGTATGACGACAATTTGCAAAAATCACACTTAGACTTAAAAATAGGCCATTAAAGGGTGAAAACAAAAACCAACCACCAAACGACCCCGTAGGTTGCACAAACACCTCGCACGGGACCAATGAACTTGTAGGAACTGACCGTGTAGTCCCCAGTCTCCCGATTTTAGAGTATGATGATAATTAGAAAAAATCACTCTTGGACTGAAAAACAACTCGTGAAAGGGTGAAAACCCAAACCAACCCGCTAGGAGGCACGAAATCCTCGCACGGGACCAATGTAACTTGTAGGAACTGACCGCGTAGTCCCGGGTCTCCCGGTGTTAGAGTATGATGATAATTCACAAAAATCACACTTAGACATAAAAATAAGCCGTTAAAGAGTGAAAACCCAAACCATCCCCCTAACGACCCCGTAGGAGGCACGAACACCTCGCACGGGACTAATGTAACTTTTAGGAACTGACTGCATAGTCCCGATTCTCCCGGTTTGAGAGTATGACGGGAATTTGGAAAAATCACACTTAGATTTAGAAACAAGCCGTTAAAGGCTGAAAACCCAAACCAGCCCCCAAACGACCCCATAGGAGGCACAAACACCTCGTACGGGACCAATGTAAATTGTAGGAACTCACCGTGTAGTTCCGGGTTTCCCGATTTTAGAGTATGATGATAATTTGAAAAAATCACACTTAGACATAAAAACAAGCCGTTAAAGGGTGAAAACCCAAACCAGCCCCCAAGCGACCCCGTAGGAGGCACAAACACCTCGTACGGGACCAATATAACTTGTAGGAACTGACCGTGTAGTCTCGGGTCCGCCATTTTTAGAGTATGATGATAATTTGCAAAAATCGTACTTATACTTGAAAACAAGTCGTTAAAGGGTGAAAACCCCAACCAGACCCCAAATGACCCCGTAGGAGGCACAAACATCTTCCGCGGGACCAATCTAACTTGTAGAAACTGACCGCGTAGTCCTGGGTCTTCTAGTTTTTGAGTATGATATAATTTGCAAAAATTACACTTGGGTAAAAACCCAATCCAACCACCAAACGACCCCATAGAAGGCACGGACACCTCGAATGGAACCAATGTAACTTGTAGGAACTGACCGTGTACTCTCGGGTCTCCCGATTTGAGAGTATGACGACAATTTGCAAAAATCATACTTTGACTTAAAAACAAGCCGTTAAAGGGTGAAAACCAAAACCAGCCCCCAAACGACCCCGTAGGTTACATAAACACCTCGCACGGGACCAATGTAACTTGTAGGAACTGACCGTGTAGTCCCCGATCTCTCGATTTTAGAGTATGATGATAATTAGGAAAAATCTCACTTAGACTGAAAAACAAAAACCAATCCCCTAGGAGGAACGAACTCCTCGCACGGGACCAATGTAACTTGAAGGAACTGACCGCGTAGTCCCGGGTCTCCCGGTTTTAGAGTGTGATGATAATTCACAAAAATCACACTTAGACTTAAAAATAAGTCGTTAAAGGTTGAAAAACAAAACTAACCCCCAAACGACCCTTAGGAGGCACGACCACCTCGCATGGGACCAATATATCTTGTAAGAACTGACGGTATACTCTCGGGTCTGCCGGTTTGAGAGTATGATGATAATTTCCAAAAATCAAACTTAAGACTTAAAAACAAGCCGTTAAAGGGTGAAAACCCAAACCAGCCCCCAAACGACCCGATAGGAGGCACAAACACCTCGTACGAGACTAATGTAACTTGTAGGAACTGACCGTGTAGTTTCGGGTTTCCCGATTTTAGAGTATGATGATAATTCAAAAAAATCACACTTAGACATAAAAATAAGCCGTTAAAGGGTGAAAACCCAAACCAGCCCCCAAACGACCCCGTAGGAGGCACAAACACCTCGCACGGGACCAATATAACTTGTAGGAACTGACCGTGTAGTCCCGAGTCCGCCATTTTTAGAGTATGATGATAATTTGCAAAAATCGTATTTATACTTGAAAACAATCGTTAAAGGGTGAAAACCCCAACCAACCCCTAAATGACCCCGTAGGAGGCACGAACATCTTGCGCGGGACCAATCAAACTTGTAGAAACTGACCGCGTAGTCCTGGGTCTTCTAGTTTTAGAGTATGATATAATTTGCAAAAATTACACTTGGGTAAAAACCCAATCCAACCACCAAACGACCCCATAGAAGTCACGAACACCTCGAATGGAACAAATGTAACTTGTAGGAACTGGCCGTGTAGTCTCGGGTCTCCCGATTTGAGAGTATGATGACAATTTGCAAAAATCATACTTAGACTTAAAAACAAGCCGTTAAAGGGTGAAAACCAAAACCAGCCCACAAACGACCCCGTAGGTTACATAAACACCTCGCACGGGACAAATGTAACTTGTAGGAACTGATCGTGTAGTCCCCGGTCTCCCGATTTTAGAGTATGATGATAATTAGAAAAAATCTCACTTTGACTGAAAAACAAAAACCAAACCCCTAGGAGGCACGAACTCCTCGCACGGGACCACTGTAACTTGTAGGAACTGACCGTGTAGTACCGGGTCTCCCGATTTTAGAGTATGATGATAATTCACAAAAATCACACTTAGACTTAAAAATAAGCCGTTAAAGAGTGAAAACCAAAACCATCTCCCAAACGACCCCGTAGGAGTCACGAACGCCTCGCACGGGACTAATGTAACTTATAGGAACAGACTGCGTAGTCCCGAGTCTCCCGGTTTGAGAGTATGACGGTAATTTGGAAAAATCACACTTAGATTTAGAAACAAGCCATTAAAGGTTGAAATCCCAAACCAGCCCCCAAACGACCCCATAGGAGGCACAAACACCTCGTACGGGACCAATGTAACTTGTAGGAACTGACCGTGTAGTTTCGGGTTTCCCGATTTTAGAGTATGATGATAATTTCCAAAAATCACACTTAGAGTTAAAAACAAGCCGTTAAAGGTTGAAAAACAAAACCAACCCCCAAACGACCCCCTAGGAGGCATGACCACCTCGCATGGGACCAATATATCTTGTAAGAACTGACCGTATAGTCTCGGGTCTCCCGGTTTGAGAGTATGATGATAATTTCCAAAAATCAAACTTAAGACTTAAAAACAAGCCGTTAAAGGGTGAAAACCCAAACCAGTCCCCAAACGACCCCATAGGAGGCACAAACACCTCGCACGGGACGAACGTAACTTGTAGGAACTGACACTATAGTCCCGGGTCTCCCGATTTTAGAGTATGATGATAATTTGCAAAAATCACACTTAGACATAAAAACAAGCCGTTAAAGGGTGAAAACACAAACCAGCCCCTAAACGACCCCGTAGGAGGCACAAACACCTCGCACGGGTATAATGTAATTTGTAGGAACTGACCGTGTAGTCCAGGGTCTCCTGATTTTCAAGTATGATGATAATTTGCAAAAATCACACTTAGACATAAAAATAAGCCATTAAAGGGTGAAAACCCTAACCAACCCCCAAACGACCCCGTAGGAGGCACGAGCATTATGCACGGGACCAATGTAAGCCGTAGAAACTGACCGCGTAGTCCCGGGTCTCCCGAATTTAGAGTGTGATAATAATTTGCAAAAATATCACTTAGACTTAAAATCAAGCTGTTAAAGGGTGAAAACCCAAACCAGCCCCCAAACGATCCCATAGGAGGCACGAACACCTCGCACGGGACCAATGTAACTTGTAGGAACTGACCGTGTAGTCTCAGGTCTCTCGATTTTAGAGTATGACGATAATTTTCAAGAATCACACTTAAGACTTAAAAACAAGTCGTTAAAGGGTGAAAACCCCAACCATCCCCCAAATGACCCCGTAGGAGGCACGAACATCTTGCGCGGGACCAATCTAACTTGTAGAAACTGACCGCGTAGTCCCGGGTCTTCCAGTTTTAGAGTATGATATAATTTGCAAATAATTACACTTGGGTAAAAACCCAATCCAACCACCAAACGACCCCATAGAAGGCAACAACACCTCGAATGGAACCAACGTAACTTGTAGGAACTGATCGTGTAGTCTCGGGTCTCCCGGTTTGAGGGTATGACGACAATTTGCAAAAATCACACTTATACTTAAAAATAAGCCATTAAAGGGTGAAAACCAAAACCAACCACCAAACGACCCCGTAGGTTGCACAAACACCCCTCACGGGACCAATGAACTTGTAGGAACTGACCGTGTAGTCCCCGGTCTCCTGATTTTAGAGTATGATGATAATTAGAAAAAATCACACTTGGACTGAAAAACAAGTCGTGAAAGGGTGAAAACCCAAACCAACCCACTAGGAGGCACGAACTCCTCGCACGGGACCAATGTAACTTGTAGGAACTGACCGCGTAGTCCCGGGTCTCCCGGTGTTAGAGTATGATGATAATTAACAAAAATCACACTTAGACATAAAAACAAGTCGTTAAAGAGTGAAAACCCAAACCATCCCCCTAACGACCCCGTAGGAGGCACGAACACCTCGCACGGGACTAATGTAACTTTTAGGAACTGACTGCATAGTCCCGATTCTCCCGGTTTGAGAGTATGAAGGGAATATGGAAAAATCACACTTAGATTTAGAAACAAGCCGTTAAAGGCTGAAAACCCAAACTAGCCCCCAAACGACCCCATAGGAGGCACAAACACCTCGTACGGGACCAATGTAACTTGTAGGAACTCACCGTGTAGTTCCGGGTTTCCCGATTTTAGAGTATGATGATAATTTGAAAAAATCACACTTAGACATAAAAACAAGCCGTTAAAGGGTGAAAACCCAAACCAGCCCCCAAGCGACCCCGTAGGAGGCACAAACACCTCGCACGGGACCAATATAACTTTTAGGAACTGACCGTGTAGTCTCGGGTCCGCCATTTTTAGAGTATGATGATAATTTGCAAAAATCGTACTTATACTTGAAAACAAGTCGTTAAAGGGTGAAAACCCCAACCAGACCCCAAATGACCCCGTAGGAGGCACGAACATCTTGCGCGGGACCAATCTAACTTGTAGAAACTGACCGCGTAGTCCTGGGTCTTCTAGTTTTTGAGTATGATATAATTTACAAAAATTACACTTGGGTAAAAAGCCAATCCAACCACCAAACGACCCCATAGAAGGCACGGACACCTCGAATGGAACCAATGTAACTTGTAGGAACTGACCGTGTAGTCTCGGGTCTCCCGATTTGAGAGTATGACGACAATTTGCAAAAATCATACTTTGACTTAAAACCAAGCCGTTAAAGGGTGAAAACCAAAACCAGCCCCCAAACGACCCTGTAGGTTACATAAACACCTCGCACGGGACCAATGTAACTTGTAGGAACTGACCGTGTAGTCCCCGATCTCCCGATTTTAGAGTATGATGATAATTAGGAAAAATCTCACTTAGACTGAAAAACAAAAACCAACCCCCTAGGAGGAACGAACTCCTCGCACGGGACCAATGTAACTTGTAGGAACTGACCGCGTAGTCCCGGGTCTCCCGGTTTTAGAGTATGATGATAATTCACAAAAATCACACTTAGACTTAAAAATAAGCCGTTAAAGGTTGAAAAACAAAACCAACACCCAAACGACCCTTAGGAGGCACGACCACCTCGCATGGGACCAATATATCTTGTAAGAACTGACGGTATAGTCTCGGGTCTCCCGGATTGAGAGTATGATGATAATTTCCAAAAATAAAACTTAAGACTTAAAAACAAGCCGTTAAAGGGTGAAAACCCAAACCAACCCCCAAACGACCCCATAGGAGGCACAAACACCTCGTAAGGGACCAATGTAACTTGTAGGACCTAACCGTGTAGTTTCGGGTTTCTCGATTTTAGAGTATGATGATAATTTGCAAAAATCACACTTAGACTTAAAAACAAGCCGTTAAAGGTTGAAAAACAAAACCAACCCCCAAACGACCCCTAGGAGGCACGACCACCTCGCATGGGACCAATATATCTTGTAAGAACTGACCGTATAGTCTCGGGTCTCCCGGTTTGAGAGTATGATGATAATTTCCAAAAATCGAACTTAAGACTTAAAAACAAGCCGTTAAAGGGTGAAAACCCAAACCAGCCCCCAAACGACCCCGTAGGAGGCACGCACACCTTGTACGGGACCAATGTAACTTGTAGGAACTGACCGTGTAGTTTCGGGTTTCCTGATTTTAGAGTATGATGATAATTCAAAAAAATCACACTTAGACATAAAAATAAGCCGTTAAAGGGTGAAAACCCAAACCAGCCCCCAAACGACCCCGTAGGAGGCACAAACACCTCGCACGGGACCAATATAACTTGTAGGAACTGACCGTGTAGTCCCGGGTCCGCCATTTTTAGAGTATGATGATAATTTGCAAAAATCGTATTTATACTTGAAAACAACCGTTAAAGGGTGAAAACCCCAACCAGCCCCCAAATGACCCTGTAGGAGGCACGAACATCTTGCGCGGGACCAATCTAACTTGTAGAAACTGATCGCGTAGTCCTGGGTCTTCTAGTTTTAGAGTATGATATAATTTGCAAAAATTACACTTGGGTAAAAACCCAATCCAACCACCAAACGACCCCATAGAAGTCACGAACACCTCGAATGGAACAAATGTAACTTGTAGGAACTGACCGTGTAGTCTCGGGTCTCCCGATTTGAGAGTATGACGACAATTTGCAAAAATCATACTTAGACTTAAAAACAAGCCGTTAAAGGGTGAAAACCAAAACCAACCCCCAAACGACCCCGTAGGTTACATAAACACCTCGCACGGGACCAATGTAACTTGTAGGAACTGACCGTGTAGTCCCCGGTCTCCCGATTTTAGAGTATGATGATAATTAGAAAAAATCTCACTTTGACTGAAAAACAAAAACCAACCCCCTAGGAGGCACGAACTCCTCGCACGGGACCAATGCAGCTTGTAGGAACTGACCGGGTAGTCCCAGGTCTCCCGATTTTAGAGTATGATGATAATTCACAAAAATCACACTTAGACTTAAAAATAAGCCGTTAAAGAGTGAAAACCAAAACCATCTCCCAAACGACCCCGTAGGAGGCACGAACACCTCGCACAGGACTAATGTAACTTGTAGGAACTGACTGCGTAGTCCAGAGTCTCCCGGTTTGAGAGTATGACGGTAATTTGGAAAAATCACACTTTGATTTAGAAACAAGCCATTAAAGGTTGAAATCCCAAACCAACCCCCAAACGACCCCATAGGAGGCACAAACACCTCGTACGGGACCAATGTAACTTGTAGGAACTGACCGTGTAGTTTCGGGTTTCCCGATTTTAGAGTATGATGATAATTTCCAAAAATCACACTTAGAGTTAAAAACAAGCCGTTAAAGGTTGAAAAACAAAACCGACCCCCAAACGACCCCCTAGGAGGCATGACCACCTCGCAATGGACCAATATATCTTGTAAGAACTGACCGTATAGTCTCGGGTCTCCCGGTTTGAGAGTATGATGATAATTTCCAGAAATCAAACTTAAGACATAAAAACAAGCCGTTAAAGGGTGAAAACCCAAACCAGTCCCCAAACGACCCCATAGGAGGTACAAACACCTCGCACGGGACGAACGTAACTTGTAGGAACTGACACTATAGTCCCGGGTCTCCCGATTTTAGAGTATGATGATAATTTGCAAAAATCACACTTAGACATAAAAACAAGCCGTTAAAGGGTGAAAACACAAACCAGCCCCTAAACGACCCCGTAGGAGGCACAAACAGCTCGCACGGGACAAATGTAATTTGTAGGAACTGACCGTGTAGTCCAGGTTCTCCTGATTTTCAAGTACGATGATAATTTGCAAAAATCACACTTAGACATAAAAATAAGCCGTTAAAGCGTGAAAACCCTAACCAACTCTCAAACGACCCCGTAGGAGGCACGAGCATTATGCACGGGACCAATGTAAGTCGTAGAAACTGACCGCGTAGTCCCGGGTCTCCCGAATTTAGAGTGTGATGATAATTTGCAAAAATCACACTTAGACTTAAAAACAAGCTGTTAAAGGGTGAAAACCCAAACCAGCCCCCAAACGACCCCATAGGAGGCACGAACACCTCGCACGGGACCAATGTAACTTGTAGGAACTGACCGTGTAGTCTCAGGTCTCTCGATTTTAGAGTATGACGATAATTTTCAAGAATCACACTTAAGACTTAAAAACAAGTCGTTAAAGGGTGAAACCCCAAACGACCGCATAAGAGGCACAAACACCTCGCAAGGGACGAACGCAACTTGTAGGAACTGACACTATAGTCCCGAGTCTCCCGATTTTAGAGTATGATGATAATTTGAAAAAATCACACTTAGACATAAAAACAAGCTGTTAAAGGGTGAAAACACAAACCAGCCCCTAAACGACCCCGTAGGAGACACAAACACCTCGTACGGGACCTATGTAACTTGGAGGAACTCACCGTGTAGTCCAGGGTCTCCTGGTTTTCAAGTATGATGATAATTTGTAAAAATCACACTTAGACATAAAAATAAGCCGTTAAAGGGTTAAAACCCCAACCAACCCCCAAACGACCCCGTAGGAGGCACGAACATTATGCACGGGACCAATGTAAGTCGTAGAAACTGACCGCGTAGTCCCGGGTCTCCCGAATTTAGAGTGTGATGATAATTTGCAAAAATCACACTTAGACTTAAAAACAAGCTGTTAAAGGGTGAAAACCCAAACCAGCCCCCAAACGACCCCATAGGAGGCACGAACACCTCACACGGGACCAATGTAACTTGTAGGAACTGACCGTGTAGTCTCAGGTCTCTCGATTTTAGAGTATGACGATAATTTTCAAGAATCACACTTAAGACTTAAAAACAAGTCGTTAAAGGGTGAAACCCCAAACGACCGCATAAGAGGCACAAACACCTCGCAAGGGACGAACGCAACTTGTAGGAACTGACACTATAGTCCCGAGTCTCCCGATTTTAGAGTATGATGATAATTTGAAAAAATCACACTTAGACATAAAAACAAGCTGTTAAAGGGTGAAAACACAAACCAGCCCCTAAACGACCCCGTAGGAGACACAAACACCTCGTACGGGACCTATGTAACTTGGAGGAACTCACCGTGTAGTCCAGGGTCTCCTGGTTTTCAAGTATGATGATAATTTGTAAAAATCACACTTAGACATAAAAATAAGCCGTTAAAGGGTTAAAACCCCAACCAACCCCCAAACGACCCCGTAGGAGGCACGAACATTATGCACGGGACCAATGTAAGTCGTAGAAACTGACCGCGTAGTCCCGGGTCTCCCGGATTTAGAGTGTGATGATAATTTTCAAAAATCACACTTAGACTTAAAAATAAGCTGTTAAAGGGTGAAAACCCAAACCAGCCCCCAAACGACCCCATAGAACGCACGAACACCTCCCACGGGACCAATGTAACTTGTAGGAACTAATTGCGTAGTCTCAGGTCTCCCGGTTTGAGAGTACGATGAAAATTTGGAAAAATCACACTTAGACATAAAAACAAGCCATTAAAGGATGAAAACCCAAACCAGCCCCCAAACGACACCGTAGGAGCCACAAACACCTCGCACGTGACCAATGTAACTTGTAGGAACAGACTGTGTAGTCCCGGGTCTCTCAATTTTAAAGTACGATGATAATTTGCAAAAATGACACATAGACTTAAAAATAAGTCGTTAAAGGTTGAAAACCCAAACCAACCCCTAAACGACCCCGTAGGAGGCACGAACACCTCTCACGGGATGAATATATCTTGTAAGAATAGACCGCGTAGTCGCGGGTCTCCTGGTTTGAGAGTATGATGATAATTTTCAAAAATCACACTTAAGACTTAAAAAAATGTTGTTAAAGGGTGAAAACCCAAACCAGCCGCCAAACGACACCATAGGAAGCACGAACACCTCGCACCGGACCAATGTAACTTGTAGGAACTGACCGTGTAGTCTCGGGTCTCTCGATTTGAGAGTATGACGATAATTTTCAAGAATCACACTTAAGACTTAAAAACAAGCCATTAAAGGGTGAAAACCCAAACCAGCCACCAATCGACCCCGTAGGAGGCATGAACACCTTACACGGGACCAATGCAACTTGAAGGAACTGACTGCGTAGTCCCGGGTCTCCCAGTTTGAGAGTATGATGATAATTTTGAAAGATCACACTTATGCTTATAAATAAGCTGGTAAAGGGAGAAAATCCAATCCAACCACCAAACGACCCCGTAAGAGGAACGGACACTTTGCACGGGACCAATGTAACTTATAGGAACAGACCGCGTAGTCTCGGGTCTCCCGGTTTGAGAGTATGACAATAATTTACAAGAATCACACTTAAGACTTAAAAACAAGTAGTTAAAGGGTGAAAACCGAAACCATCCCCCAAACGACCTCGTAGGAACTGACCGCGGATTCCTGGGTCTCCCAGTTTGAGAGTATGATGATAATTTGCGAAAATCACACTAAGACTTAAAAACAAGCCGTTAAAGGGTGAAAACCCAAATCAACCCCAAAACGACCCCAGTGGAGGCACGAACAACTCGCACAGGACCAATGTAACTTGTAGGAAAAAATCGCATAGTCCTGGGTCTCCCGGTTTAAGAGCACGATGATAATTTGAGAAAATCACACTTAGACTTAAAAAAAAGCCGTTAAAGGGTGAAAACCCAAACCAGCCCCCAAATGCTCCGTAGGAGGCACAAACACCTCGCATGGACCAATGAAACTTGTACGAACTGATCGCGTAGTCCCGGGTCTCTCGGTTAGAGAGTATGGCGATAATTTGCAAAAATCACACTCCGAATTAAAAACAAGTTGTTAAAGGTTGAAAACCCAAACCTGCCGCTAAACAACCCCGTAGGCGGCAAGAAAACATCGCACAGTCTCCCGATTTGAGAGAATCAGGATAATTTGCAAAAATCACACTTAGACTTTAAAATAAGACGTTAAACGGTGAAAATCCAAACCAACCCCCAAACGACCCACTATGTGGCACGAAGACGTTACACGGGACCAATGTAACCTATAGGAACTGACCGCGTAGTCTCGGGTCTCTCAGTTTGAGAGTATGATGATAATTTGTAAAAATCTCACTTAAACTTAAAAACAAGACGTTAAATGTTGAAAACCATAATCAGCCTCCAAACGATCCCGTAAGAGGCACAAGCACATCTCACGGGACCAATGTAACATGTAGGAACTGACTGTGTAGTCCCCGGTCTCCCAATTTTAGAGTATGATGATAATTTGCAAAAATCACACTTAGACATAAAAACAAGCCATTAAAGGGTGAAAAACCAAACCAGCCGCCAAATGACCCCGTAGGAGGCAGAAACAACTCGCACGGGACCAATGTAACTTGTAGGAACTGGATGTGTAGTCCCGGGTCTCCTAATTTTAGAGTATGATCATAATTTGCAAAAATCCCACTTAGACTTAAAAATAATCCGTTAAAGGGTGAAAACCCCAACCAGCCCCAAAATGACCCCGTAGGAGGCACGCACATCTTGCGCGGGACCAATGTAACTTGTAGAAACAGACCGCATAGTCCCGGGTCTCCTAGTTTTTGAGTTTGATGATAGTTTCGAAAAATCACACTTAGACTTAAAAATAAGCCATTAAAGGGTGAAAGCCCAAACCGGCCACCAAATGACCCCATAAAAGGCATGAACACCTCGCACGGGACCAATGTAAATTGTAGGAACTCACCGCGTAGTCTCGGGTCTTCCGATTTGAGAGTATGATGACAATTTGTAAAAATCAATCTTAGACATAAAAATAAGCCGTTAAAGGGTGAAAACCCAAACCATCCCCCAATCGACCCCGTAGGAGGCACAAATACCTCGCACGGGACCAATGTAACTTGTAGGAACTGACCGTGGCCCGGGTCTCTCGATTTTAAAGTATGACGATAATTTGCAAAAATCACACTTAGACCTAAAAACAAGCCGTTAATGGGTGAAAACCCAAACCATCCTCCAAACGACCCCATAGGAGGCACGAACACCTCGCAGGGGACCAATGTAACTTGTAGGAACTGACCGTGCAGTCTCGGGTCTCCCAATTTGAGTGTATGATGACAATTGTCAAGAACCACACTTAAGACTTAAAAACAGGCCGTTAAAGGGTGAAAACCCAAACCAGCCCCCAATCGACCCCGTAGGAGGCACGAACATCTCGTACGGGACTAATGTAACATGTAGGAACTGACCGCATAATCCCGGGTCTCCCATTTTTAGAGCATGATGATAATTTACAAAAGACACGCTTAGACTTATAAACAAGCCTTTAAAGGGTGAAAACCCAAACCAGCCTCCAAATGACCCCGTAGAAGGCATGAACACGTTGCATGGGACCAATGCAACTTATAGGAACTAACTACGTAGTCTCGGGTCTCCCGATTTGAGAGCAAGATGATAATTTTGAAAAATCACTGTTAGGCTTAAAAATAAGCTGGTAAAGGGTGAAAATCAAAACCAGCCACCAAACGACCCCATAGGAAGAACGAACACCTCGCACGGGACAAATGTAACTTGTAGGAACAAACCACATAGTCCCGGGTCTCCCGATTTTAGAGTATGATGATAATTTGCAAAAATACACTTTTACTTAAAAAACAAGTTGTTAAAGGGTGGAAACCCAAACCATCCCCCAAACGACCCCATAGGAGGCACGAACACCTCGCACGGGCCCAATGTAACTTGTAGGAACTGACCGCGTAGTCTCGGGTCTCTCGGTTTGAGAGTGTGACAATAATTTATAAGAATCACACTTAAGACTTAAAAACAAGCCGTTAAAGGGTGAAAACCCAAACCAGCACCCAAACACCCTGTAAGAGGAACGAACATCTCGTACGGGACCAATGTAACTCATTGGAACTGACCGCGTAGTCTTGGGTCTTCGGTTTTTAGAGTATGATGATAATTTATAAAAATCACACTTATACTTATAAACAATCCGTTAAAGGGTGAAAACCCAAACCAGCCCCCAAATGACCCCGTAGGAAGCATGAACACCTTGCACGGGACCAATGTAACTTGTAGGAACTGACTTTGTAGTCTCGCGTCTGCCAGTATGAAAGTATGACAATAATTTTCAAAAATCACACTTAGACTTAAAAACAAGCTGTTAAAGGCTGAAAACCTAAACCAACCCCCAAACGACCCCATACAAGGCACAAACACCTCGCACGTGACTAATGTTAACTTGTAGTCTCGGGTCTCCCGGTTTGAGAATATGATGATAATTTGCAAAAATCACACACAGACTGATAATCAAGCCGCTAAAGGGTGAAAACCCAAACCAGGTCTCAAATGACCTCGTAGGAACTGACCGCGGAGTCCCGTGTCTCCCAGTTTGAGAGTATGATGATAATTTGCAAAAATCACACTTAGACTTAAAAACAAGCTGTTAAAGGGTGAAAACACAAATCAACCCCCAAACGACCCCATAGGAGGCACGAACAACTCACATAGGAGCAATGTAACTTGTAGGAACAAGTCGCGTAGTCCCGGGTCTCTCGGTTTTAGAGCATGATGATAATTTGGGAAAATCACACTTAGACTTAAAAAAAAGCCGTTAAAGGGTGAAAACCCAAACCAGCCCCAAAACAACCCTGTAGGAGGTACAAACACCTCGCACGGACCAATGTAACATGTACGAACTGATCGCGTAGTCCCGGGTCTCTCGGTTAGAGGGTATGATGAGTATTTGCAAAAATCAATCTTCGACATAAAAACAAGTGGTTAAAGGTTGAAAACCCAAACCATCCCCCAAACGACCCCGTAAGAGGCAAGAACACCTTGCACGGTCTCCCGATTTGAGAGTATGACGATAATTTGAAAAAATCACACTTAGACTTAAAAATAAGACGTTAAAGGGTGAAAACCCAAACCAACCCCTAAACGACCCCTTATGAGGCACGAAGACCTCGAACGGGACCAATGTAACCTGTAGGAACTAACCGCGTAGTCTTGGGTTTCTCGGTTTCAGAGTATGATGATAATTTGCAAAAATCACACTTAGACTTAAAAACAAGCCGTTAAAGGGTGAAAACCCCAACCAGCGCCCAAATGACCCCGTAGGAGGCACAAACATCTTTCTCGGGACCTATGTAACTTGTAGAAACTCACCGCGTAGTCCCGGGTCTCCCAGTTTTAGAGTATGATGATAATTTGTAAAAATCACACTTAAACTTAAAAATAATCCGTTAAAGGATGAAAACCCAAACTAGCCCCCAAACGACCTCGTAGGAGGCACAAACACCTCGCGCGGGACCAATGTAACTTGTAGGAACTGACCGTGTTGTCCCGGGTCTCATGGTTTTGGAGTATGGTGATAATTTGCAAAAATCACACTTAGACTTAAAAATAAGCCGTTAAAGGGTGAAAACCCAAACGACGCCGTAGGAGGTACGAACACCTCGCGTGGGACTAATGTAGCTTGTAAGAACTGACCGCGTAGTCTCGAGTCTCTTGGTTTGAGAGTATGACAATAATTTACAAAAATCACACTTAAGACTTAAAAACAAGGCGTTAAAGGGTGAAAACCCAAACCAGCCCCCAAACGACCTCATAGGAGGCACAAACACCTCGCACGGGACAAATGTAACTTGTAGGAACTGACCATGTAGTCCCCCGTCTCCCAATTTTCGAGTATGATGATAATATGCAAAAATCACAGTAAGACTTAAAAAAAAGCCATTAAATGATGAAAACCCAATCTAACCCCCAAAAGACTCCGTAGGAGGCACGAACACCTCGCACGGGACCCATGTAACTTGTAGGAACTGACTGCGTAATCCAGGGTCTCCCGATTTGAAAGTATGACGACATTTTGCAAAAATCACACTTAGACATAAAAATAACCCGTTTAATGGTGAAAACCCAAACCAGCCCCCAAACGACGCCCTAGGAGGCACGAACACCTCGCACGGGACCAATGTAACTTGTAGGAACTGACCGCGTATTACCGGGTCTCCCAGTTTTAGACTATGAAGATAATTAGCAAAAATCACACCTAGACTTAAAAACAAGCTGTTAAAGGTTAAAAACCCTAACCAGCACCCAAACGACTACTTAGGAGGCTCAAACACCTCGCACGGGACCAATGTTACATGTAGGAACCCACCCCATAGTCTTGGGTCTCCCGATTTGAGATTATGACGATAATTTGCAAAAAAATACACTTATACTTAAAAATAGGCTGTTAATGGTTGAAAACCCAAGCCATCCCCCATACGACCCCGTAGGAGGCACAAACACCTCACACGGGACCAATGTAACCTGTAGGAACTGATCGTGTAGTCCCGGGTCTCCCAGTTTTAGAGTATGATGATAATTTGGAAGAATCACACTTATGACTTAAAAACAGGCCGTTAAAGGATTAAAACCCAAACGAGCCCCCAAACGACCTCGTTGGAGGCACAAACACCTCGCATGGGACCAATGTAACTTGTAGGAACTGATAGTGTTGTCCCGGGTCTCAAGGTTTTGGAGTATGATGATAATTTGCAAAAATTACACTTAGACTTAAAACAAGCCACTAAAGGGTGAAAACCCAAACCAGCCCCCAAAGGACCCCGTAGGAGGTACGAACACCTCGCACGGGACCAATGTAGCTTGTAAGAACTGACTGCGTTGTCTCGGGTCTCCCGATTTTAGAGTAGGACAATAATTTGCAAAAATCACACTTAAGACTTAAAAATAAGGCGTTAAAGGGTGAAAAGCCAAAGCAACCCCCAAACGACCCCGTAGGAGGCACGAACACCTCGCACGGGACCAATGTACTAGTAGAAATTGACCGAGTAGTCTCGAGTCTCCCGGTTTGAGAGTATGACGACAATTTGCAAAAATCACACTTAGACTTAAAAATAAGCTGTTAAAGGGTGAAAACCCAAACCAGCCCCCAAACGACCTCTCAGGAGGCACGAACACCTCGTAGGGGACCAATGTAACTTGTAGGATATGACTGCGTAGTCTCGGGTCTCACGGCTTGAGAGTATGATGATAATTTGCAAAAAACACACTTAAGACTTAAAAATAAGTCGTTAAGGGTGACAACCCAAACCAGCCCCCAAACGAACCCGTAGGAGGCACGAACATCTCGAACGGGACCAATGTAAGTTGTAGGAATTGACCGCGTAGTCTCGGGTCTCTCGATTTTAGAGTATGATGATAATTTGAAAAAATCACACTTAGACTTAAAAATGAGTCGTTAAAGGGTGAAAACACAAACCAGCCCCAAACGACCTCGTAGGAGGCATGAGCACCTCGCAGGGGACCATTGTAACATGTAGGAACTGACTGCATATTCTCGGGTCTCCCGGTTTGAGAGTATGACGATAATTTACAAAAATCACACTTAGACTTAAAAATAAGCTGTTAAAAGGGTGAAAACCCAAACTAGCCACCAAACGACCCCGTAGGAGGAACGAACACCTCTCACGGGACTAAAGTAACTTGTAGGAACTGACCACGTAGTCTCTCTTCTCCCGGTTTTAGAGTATGAGAATAATTTGCAAAAATCACACTAAGACTTAAAAATAACCCGTTTAACTGGGAAAACCCAGACCAACCCCCAAACAACCCCGTAGGAGGCACGAACACCTAGCACGGGACCAATGTAAATTGTAGGAACTGACCACTTAGTCCCAAGTCTACCGATTTGAGAGTATGACTATAATTTGAAAAAATCACACTTTGACTTAAAAACAAGCCATTAAAGGGTGAAAACCCAAACCAACCCCCAAACGACCCCATAGGAGGCACAACCACCTCGCACGAGACCAATATAACTTGTAGGGACTGACCGCGTAGTCCCAGGTCTCCCACTTTGAGAGTATGAAGATAATTTGCAAAAATCACACCGACACTTAAAAATAAGCCGTTAAAAGGGTGAAAACTCGAACCATCTTCCAAACGACCCCGTATAAGGCACGAACACCTCGTACGAGACCAATGTAACTTGTAGGAACTCACCCCGTAGTCTTGGGTCTCCCGATTTGAGAGTATGACGATAATTTGCAAAAAAACACACTTAAACTTAAAAACAAGTTGTTAAAGGTTGAAAACCCAAGCCATCCCCCAAACGACCCCCTGGGAGGCACAAACACCTCACACGGGACCAATGTAACTTGTAGGAACTGATCTTGTAGTCTCGGGTCTCTCGGTTTTAAAGTATGATGATAATTTGGAAAAATCACACTTACACTTAAAAACAAACCACTAAAGGGTGAAAACCCAAACCAGCCCCCAAACGACCCCGTAGGAGGCATGAACACCATGCACGGGACCAATGTAGTTTGAAGGAACTTATCGCGTAGTCTCGGGTCTCCCAATTTGAGAGTATGATGATAATTTGCAAGAATCACACTTAAGACTTAAAAATAAGCCGTTAAAGGGTGAAAACCCAAAGCAGCCCCCAAACGACCACGTAGGAGGGACGAAAACCTCGCACGGACCAATGTAACTTGTAGGAACTGACCGCGTAGTTCGGGGTCTCCCGGTTTTAAAGTATGGCGATAATTTGCAAAAATCACACTTGGACTTAAAAATAAGCCATTAAAGGGTGAAAACCCAAACAAGCCTCCTAACGACCCCATAGAAGGTACGAACACCTCACACGAGACCAATGTAACTTGTAGGAACTGACATCGTAGTCTCAGGTCACTAGATTTGAAAGCATGACAATAATTTGAAAAAATCACACTTAGACTTAAAAATAAGCCCAAACCAGCCCCCAAACAACCCCGTAGGAGGCACAAACACCTCGCACGGGACCAATGTAACTTATAGGAACTGACCGTGCAGTCCCGGGTCTCATGGTTTTAGAGTACGATGCTAATTTGCAAAAATCACACTTAGACTTAAAAATAAGCCGTTAAAGGGTGAAAACCCCAACCAACCCACAAATGACCCCATAGGAAGTACGAACACGTCGCACGTGACCAATGTAGCTTATAAGAACTGACCGCGTTGTCCCGGGTCTCCCGGTTTGAGAGTTTGATGATAATTTGCAAAAATCACACTTAGACATAAAAATAAACTGTTAAAGGGTGAATACCCAAACTAGCCACAAAACGACCCCGTAGGGGGAACGAACACCTCTCACGGGACCAATGTAACGTGTAGGAACTGACCATATAGTCCTGGGTCTCTCGATTTTAGAGTATGAAGATAATTTGTAAAAATCACACTTACACATAAAAATAAGTCGTTAAAGGGTGAAAACCCAAACCAGCCCCCAAATGACCCCGTAGGAGGCACGAACACCTCGCACGGGACCAATGTAACTTATAGGAACTGATCGTGTAGCCTCGGGTCTCCCGATTTGAGAGTACAATGATAATTAGCGAAAATCACACTTAAGACTTAAAAATAAACCGTTAAAGGGTGAAAACCCAAACCAGCCCCTAAATGACCCCGTAGGAGGCACGGACATCTCGTACGGGACCAATGTAACTTGTAGGAACTGACCGCGTAGTCCCGGGTCTCCCGTTTTAGAGTATGATGATAATTTACATAAATTAGACCTTGACTTATAAACAAGCCAATAAAGGGTTAAAACCCAAACCATCCCCCAAAACGACCCCGTAGGAGGCACGAACACCTCACACGGGACCAATGTAACTTGTAGGAACTGACTGCGTAGTCCCGGGTCTCCCGGTTTGAGAGTATGACGATAATTTGCAAAAATCACACTTAGACTTAAAAACAAGCGGTTAAAGGGGGAAAACCCAAACCAGTCCCCAAACGACCTCTTAGGAGGCACGAACACCTCATAGGGAACCAATGTAACCTGTAGGAACTGACCGCGTAGTCTCGGGTCTCCCGTCTTGAGAGTATGATGATAATTTGCAAAAAACACACTTAAGACTTAAAAATAAGCCGTTAAAGGGTGAAAACCCAAACCAGCCCCCAAACGATCCCGTAGGAGGCACGAACGTCTCGTACGGGACCAATGTAACTCTTTGGAACGGACTGCGTAGTCCTGGGTCTCCGATTTTTAGAGTATGATGATAATTTACAAAAATCACACTTAGACCTATAAACAAGCCATTAAAGTGTGAAAACCCAAACCAGCCCCCTAACGACCCCGTAGGAGGCATGAACACCTTGCACGGGACCAATGTAACTTGTAGGAACTGACTTTGTAGTCTTGGGTCTGCCAGTATGAAAGTATGACAATAATTTGCAAAAATCACACTTAGACTTAAAAACAAGCCGTTAAAGGGTGAAACTCTAAACCATCCCCCAAACGACCCCATACGAAGCACAAACACCTCGCACGTGACTAATGTTAACTCGTAGTCTCGGGTCTCCCGGTTTGAGAATATGATGATAAATTGCAAAAATCACACACAGACATATAATCAAGCTGCTAAAGGGTGAAAACCCAAACCAGGCCCCAAATGACCTCGTAGGAACTGACCGCGAAGTCCCGTGTCTCCCAGTTTGAGAGTATGATGATAATTTGCAAAAATCACACTTAGACTTAGAAAAAAGCCGTTAAAGGGTGAAAACCCAAACCAGCCCCCAAACAACCCCGTAGGAGGTACAAACACCTCGCACAGACGAATGCAACTTGTACGAACTGATCGCGTAGTCCCGGGTCTCTCGGTTAGAGAGTATGACGATAATTTGCTAAAACCAAACTTTGACTTAAAAACAAGTTGTTAAAGGTTGAAAACCCAAACCAGCCCCAAATGACCCCGTAAGAGGCAAGAACACCTTGCACGGTCTCCCAATTTGAGAGTATGACGATAATTTGCAAAAATCACACTTAGACTTAAAAATAAGACGTTAAAGGGTGAAAACTGAAACCAACCCCCAAACGACCCCCTGTGAGGCACGAAGACCTCGCACGGGACCAATGTAACCTGTAGGAACTTATCGCATAGTCTCGGCTTTCTCGGTTTCTGAGTATGACGATAATTTGCAAAAATCACACTTAGACTTAAAGGCAAGCCGTTAAAGGGTGAAAACCACAACCAGCCCCAAATGACCCCGTAGGAGGTACGAACATCTTCCGTGGGACCTATGTAACTTGTAGAAACTGACCGGAAAGTCCCGGGTATACTAATTTTAGAGTATGATGATAATTTGCAAAAATCACACTTAAACTCAAAAATAAGCCGTTAAAGGATGAAAACCCAAACCAGCCCCCAAACGACCTCGTAGGAGGCACAAACACCTCGCACGGGACCAATGTAACTTGTAGGCACTGACCTTGTTGTCCCGGGTCTCATGGTTTTGGAGTATGATGGTAATTTGCAAAATTCACACTTAGACTTAAAAACAAGCCGTTAAAGGGCGAAAACCCAAATGAGCCCCCAAATGACCCCGTAGGAGGTACGAACACCTCGCATGGGACCAATGTAGCTTGTAAGAACTGACCGCATAGTCTCGAGTCTCTCGGTTTGAGAGTATTACAATAATTTGCAAAAATCACACTTAAGACTTAAAAACAAGGCGTTAAAGGGTGAAAACCCAAACCAGCCCCCAAACGACCTCGTATGAGGCACAAACACCTTGTACGGGACCAATGTAATTTGTAGGAACTGACTGTGTAGTCCTGGGTCTCCTGATTTTAGAGTGTGATGATAATTTTCAAAAATCACACTTAGAACTAAAAACAAGCCGTTAAAGGGTGAAAACCCAAAACCAGCCCCCAAACGACCTCCTAGGAGGCACGAACACCTTGCACGGGACCAATGTAACTTGTAGGAACTGACCGCGTAGTCTCGGGTCTACCGGCTTGACAGTATGATGATAATTTGCAGAAATCAAACTTAAGACTTCAAAGCATGCCGTTAAAGGGTGACAACCCAAACCATCCCCCAAACGATCCCGTAGGAGGCACGAACGTCTCGTACGGGACCAATGTAACTCTTTGGAACGGACTGCGTAGTCCTGGGTCTCCGATTTTTAGAGTATGATGATAATTTACAAAAATCACACTTAGACCTATAAACAAGCCATTAAAGTGTGAAAACCCAAACCAGCCCCCTAACGACCCCGTAGGAGGCATGAACACCTTGCACGGGACCAATGTAACTTGTAGGAACTGACTTTGTAGTCTTGGGTCTGCCAGTATGAAAGTATGACAATAATTTGCAAAAATCACACTTAGACTTAAAAACAAGCCGTTAAAGGGTGAAACTCTAAACCATCCCCCAAACGACCCCATACGAGGCACAAACACCTCGCACGTGACTAATGTTAACTCGTAGTCTCGGGTCTCCCGGTTTGAGAATATGATGATAAATTGCAAAAATCACACACAGACTTATAATCAAGCTGCTAAAGGGTGAAAACCCAAACCAGGCCCCAAATGACCTCGTAGGAACTGACCGCGAAGTCCCGTGTCTCCCAGTTTGAGAGTATGATGATAATTTGCAAAAATCACACTTAGACTTAGAAAAAAGCCGTTAAAGGGTGAAAACCCAAACCAGCCCCCAAACAACCCCGTAGGAGGTACAAACACCTCGCACAGACGAATGCAACTTGTACGAACTGATCGCGTAGTCCCGGGTCTCTCGGTTAGAGAGTATGACGATAATTTGCTAAAACCAAACTTTGACTTAAAAACAAGTTGTTAAAGGTTGAAAACCCAAACCAGCCCCAAATGACCCCGTAAGAGGCAAGAACACCTTGCACGGTCTCCCAATTTGAGAGTATGACGATAATTTGCAAAAATCACACTTAGACTTAAAAATAAGACGTTAAAGGGTGAAAACTGAAACCAACCCCCAAACGACCCCCTGTGAGGCACGAAGACCTCGCACGGGACCAATGTAACCTGTAGGAACTTATCGCATAGTCTCGGCTTTCTCGGTTTCTGAGTATGACGATAATTTGCAAAAATCACACTTAGACTTAAAGGCAAGCCGTTAAAGGGTGAAAACCACAACCAGCCCCAAATGACCCCGTAGGAGGTACGAACATCTTCCGTGGGACCTATGTAACTTGTAGAAACTGACCGGAAAGTCCCGGGTATACTAATTTTAGAGTATGATGATAATTTGCAAAAATCACACTTAAACTCAAAAATAAGCCGTTAAAGGATGAAAACCCAAACCAGCCCCCAAACGACCTCGTAGGAGGCACAAACACCTCGCACGGGACCAATGTAACTTGTAGGCACTGACCTTGTTGTCCCGGGTCTCATGGTTTTGGAGTATGATGGTAATTTGCAAAATTCACACTTAGACTTAAAAACAAGCCGTTAAAGGGCGAAAACCCAAATGAGCCCCCAAATGACCCCGTAGGAGGTACGAACACCTCGCATGGGACCAATGTAGCTTGTAAGAACTGACCGCATAGTCTCGAGTCTCTCGGTTTGAGAGTATTACAATAATTTGCAAAAATCACACTTAAGACTTAAAAACAAGGCGTTAAAGGGTGAAAACCCAAACCAGCCCCCAAACGACCTCGTATGAGGCACAAACACCTTGTACGGGACCAATGTAATTTGTAGGAACTGACTGTGTAGTCCTGGGTCTCCTGATTTTAGAGTGTGATGATAATTTTCAAAAATCACACTTAGAACTAAAAACAAGCCGTTAAAGGGTGAAAACCCAAAACCAGCCCCCAAACGACCTCCTAGGAGGCACGAACACCTTGCACGGGACCAATGTAACTTGTAGGAACTGACCGCGTAGTCTCGGGTCTACCGGCTTGACAGTATGATGATAATTTGCAGAAATCAAACTTAAGACTTCAAAGCATGCCGTTAAAGGGTGACAACCCAAACCATCCCCCAAACGAACTCGTAGGAGGCACGAACATCTCGAACGGGACCAATGTAAGTTATAGGAATAAACTTCGTAGTCTCGGGTCTCCCGATTTTAGAGTATAATGATAATTTGCAAAAATCACACTAAGACTTAAAAACAAGCCGTTAAAGGGTGAAAACCCAATATAGCCCCCAAAAGACTCCGTAGGAGGCACGAACACCTCGCACGGGACCAATGTAACTTGTAGGAACTGACTGCGTAATCCTGGGTCTCCCGATTTGAAAGTATGACGACAATTTGCAAAAATCACACTTAGACTTAAAAACAACCCGTTTAACAGTGAATACCCAAACCAGCCCCAAAACGACCCCCTAGGAGGCACGAACAGCTCGCACGGGACCAATGTGACTTGTAGGAACTGACCGCGTAGTTCCGGGTCTCCCACTTTAAGACTATGAAGATAATTAGCAAAAATCACACCAAGACTTAAAAATAAGCCGTTAAAGGTTGAAAACCCTAACCAGCCCCCAAACGACTACGTAGGAGGCACAAACACCTCGCACGGGACCAATGTAACATGTAGGAACTCACCCCGTAGTCTTGGGTCTCCCGATTTGAGAGTATGATAATAATTTGCAAAAAAAACACACTTAGACTTAAAAACATGCTGTTAAAGGTTGAAAACCCAAGCCATCCCCCAAACGACCCCGTAGGAGGAACAAACACCTCACACGGGACCAATATAACTTGTAAGAACTGATCGTGTAGTCCCGAGTCTCTCGGTTTTAGAGTATGATGATAATTTGGAAGAATCACACTTAAGACATAAAAACAAGTCGTTAAAGGATGAAAACCCAAACGACCTCGTTGGAGGCACAAACACCTCGCATGGGACCAATGTAACTTGTAGGAACTGACAGTTTTGTCCCGGGTCTCATGGTTTTGGAGTATGATGATAATTTGCCAAAATCACACTTTGACTTAAAAACAAGCCATTAAAGGGTGAAAACCAAAACCAGCCCCCAAACGACCCCATAGGAGGTACGAACACCTCGCACGGGACCAATGTTGCTTGTAAAAACTGACTGCGTAGTCTCGAGTCTCCTGATTTGAAAGTATGATAATAATTTGCAAAAATCACACTTAAGACTTAAAAATAAGGCGTTAAAGGGTGAAAACCCAAAGCAACCCCCAAACGACCCCGTAGGAGGCACGAACACCTCGCACGGGACCAATGTAACTAGTAGAAACGGAGCGAGTAGTATCGAGTCTTCCCGGTTTGAGAGTAAGATGATAATTTGCAAAAATCAAACTTAGACTTATAAACAAGCCGTTAATGGGTGAAAACCCAAACCAACCCCGAAATGACCCTATAGGAGGCACGAACACCTCGTATGGGACCAATGTAACTTGTACGAACTCACTACGTAGTCTTGGGTCTCTCGATTTTAGAGTATGAAGGTAATTTGCAAAAATCAGACTTACACATAAAAACAAGCCATTAAAGGGTGAAAACCCAAACCAGCCTCCAAATGACCGCGTAGGAGGCACGAACACCTCGCACGGGACCAATGTAACTCGTAGGAACTGATCGTGTAGCCTCAGGTCTCTCGATTTGAGAGTATGACGATAATTTGTGAAAATCACATTTAAGACATAAAAACAAGCCGTTAAAGGGTAAAAACCCAAACCAGCCCCCAAATGACCCCGTAGGAGGCTCGAACATCTCGTACGGGACCAATGTAACATGTAGGAACTGACCGCGTAGTCCCGGGTCTACCATTTTAGAGTATGATGATAATTTACATAAATCAGACATTGACATATAAACAAGCCAATAAAGGGTGAAAACCCAAACCGTCCCCCAAAACGACCCCGTAGGAGGCACGAACTCCTCGTATGGGACCAATGTAACTTGGAGGAACTGACTGCGTATTCCCGGGTCTCCCGATTTGAGAGTATGACGACAATTTGCAAAAATCGCACTTAGACTTAAAAACAAGTCGTTAAAGGGTGAAAACCCAAACCATCCCCCAAACGACCTCTTAGGAAGCACAAACACCTCATAGGGGACCAATGTAACTTGTAGGAACTGACCGCATAGTCTCGGGTCTCCCGGCTTGAGAGTATGATCATAATTTGCAAAAAGCACACTTAAGACTAAAAAATAAGCCGTTAAAGGGTGACAACCCAAACCAGCCCCCAAACGAACCCGTAGGAGGCATGAACATCTCAAACGGGACCAATGTAACTTGAAGGAACTGATCGCGTAGTCTCGGGTCTCCCGATTTTAGAGTATGATGAGAATTTGAAAAAATCACACTTAGACTTAAAAATAAGCCGTTAAAGGGTGAAAACCTAAACCAGCACCAAACGACTCCGTAGGAGGCACGAGCACCTCGTACGGGACCAATGTAACATATAGGAACTGACTGCATAATCCCAGGTCTCCCGGTTTGAGAGTATGACGATAATTTGCAAAAATCACACTTAGACTTAAAAATAAGCTGTTAAAAGGGTGAAAACCCAAACTAGCCACCAAACGACCCCGTACGAGGAACGAACACCTCTCACGGGACTAAAGTAACTTGTAGGAACTGACCACGTAGTCTCGGTTCTCCTGGTTTGAGAGTATGAGAATAATTTGCAAAAATCACACATAGACTTCAAAACAACCCGTTTAACGGGGAAAACCCAAACCAACCCCCAAACAACCCCGTAGGAGGCACGAACACCTCGCACGGGACCAATGTAAATTGTAGGAACTGACCACTTAGTCCCGAGTCTCCCAGTTTGAGAGTACGACTATTATTTGAAAAAATCACACTTTGACTTAAAAACAAGCCAGGGTGAAAACCCAAACCAACCCCCAAATGACACCATAGGAGGCACAACCAACTCGCACGGTACCAATGTAACTTGTAGGAACTGACCGCATAATCCCGGGTCTCCCAGCTTGAGAGTATGAAGATAATTTGCAAAAATCACACCTAGACTTAAAAACAAGTCGTTAAAAGGGTGAAAACTCAAACCAGCTTCCAAACGACACCGTATAAGGCACGAACACCTCGTACGAGACCAATGTAACTTGTAGGAACTCACCCCGTAGTCTTGGGCCTCCCGATTTGAGAGTATGAAGATAATTTGCAAAAAAAACACACTTAGACTTAAAAACAAGCCATTAAAGGGTGAAAACCAAAACCAGCCCCCAAACGACCCCATAGGAGGTACGAACACCTCGCACGGGACCAATGTTGCTTGTAAAAACTGACTGCGTAGTCTCGAGTCTCCTGATTTGAAAGTATGATAATAATTTGCAAAAATCACACTTAAGACTTAAAAATAAGGCGTTAAAGGGTGAAAACCCAAAGCAACCCCCAAACGACCCCGTAGGAGGCACGAACACCTCGCACAGGACCAATGTAACTAGTAGAAACGGAGCGAGTAGTATCGAGTCTTCCCGATTTGAGAGTAAGATGATAATTTGCAAAAATCACACTTAGACTTATAAACAAGCCGTTAATGGGTGAAAACCCAAACCAACCCCGAAATGACCCTGTAGGAGGCACGAACACCTCGTACGGGACCAATGTAACTTGTACGAACTCACTACGTAGTCTTGGGTCTCTCGATTTTAGAGTATGAAGGTAATTTGCAAAAATCAGACTTACACATAAAAACAAGCCATTAAAGGGTGAAAACCCAAACCAGCCTCCAAATGACCGCGTAGGAGGCACGAACACCTCGCACGGGACCAATGTAACTCGTAGGAACTGATCGTGTAGCCTCAGGTCTCTCGATTTGAGAGTATGACGATAATTTGTGAAAATCACATTTAAGACTTAAAAACAAGCCGTTAAAGGTTAAAAACCCAAACCAGCCCCCAAATGACCCCGTAGGAGGCTCGAACATCTCGTACGGGACCAATGTAACATGTAGGAACTGACCGCGTAGTCCCGGGTCTACCATTTTAGAGTATGATGATAATTTACATAAATCAGACCTTGACATATAAACAAGCCAATAAAGGGTGAAAACCCAAACCGTCCCCCAAAACGACCCCGTAGGAGGCACGAACACCTCGTATGGGACCAATGTAACTTGGAGGAACTGACTGCGTATTCCCGGGTCTCCCGATTTGAGAGTATGATGACAATTTGCAAAAATCGCACTTAGACTTAAAAACAAGTCGTTAAAGGGTGAAAACCCAAACCATCCCCCAAACGACCTCTTAGGAGGCACAAACACCTCATAGGGGACCAATGTAACTTGTAGGAACTGACCGCATAGTCTCGGGTCTCCCGGCTTGAGAGTATGATCATAATTTGCAAAAAGCACACTTAAGACTAAAAAATAAGCCGTTAAAGGGTGACAACCCAAACCAGCACCCAAACGAACCCGTAGGAGGCATGAACATCTCAAACGGGACCAATGTAACTTGAAGGAACTGATCGCGTAGTCTCGGGTCTCCCGATTTTAGAGTATGATGATAATTTGAAAAAATCACACTTAGACTTAAAAATAAGCCGTTAAAGGGTGAAAACCCAAACCAGCACCAAACGACTCCGTAGGAGGCACGAGCACCTCGTACGGGACCAATGTAACATATAGGAATTGACTGCATAATCCCAGGTCTCCCGGTTTGAGAGTATGACGATAATTTGCAAAAATCACACTTAGACTTAAAAATAAGCTGTTAAAAGGGTGAAAACCCAAACCAGCCACCAAACGACCCCGTAGGAGGAACGAACACCTCTCACGGGACTAAAGTAACTTGTAGGAACTGACCACGTAGTCTCGGTTCTCCTGGTTTGAGAGTATGAGAATAATTTGCAAAAATCACACATAGACTTCAAAACAACCCGTTTAACGGGGAAAACCCAAACCAACCCCCAAACAACCCCGTAGGAGGCACGAACACCTCGCACGGGACCAATGTAAATTGTAGGAACTGACCACTTAGTCCCGAGTCTCCCAGTTTGAGAGTACGACTATTATTTGAAAAAATCACACTTTGACTTAAAAACAAGCCAGGGTGAAAACCCAAACCAACCCCCAAATGACACCATAGGAGGCACAACCAACTCGCACGGTACCAATGTAACTTGTAGGAACTGACCGCATAATCCCGGGTCTCCCAGCTTGAGAGTATGAAGATAATTTGCAAAAATCACACCTAGACTTAAAAACAAGTCGTTAAAAGGGTGAAAACTCAAACCAGCTTCCAAACGACACCGTATAAGGCATGAACACCTCGTACGAGACCAATGTAACTTATAGGAACTCACCCCGTAGTCTTGGGCCTCCCGATTTGAGAGTATGAAGATAATTTGCAAAAAAACACACTTAGACTTAAAAACAAGCCATTAAAGGGTGAAAACCAAAACCAGCCCCCAAACGACCCCATAGGAGGTACGAACACCTCGCACGGGACCAATTTTGCTTGTAAAAACTGACTGCGTAGTCTCGAGTCTCCTGATTTGAAAGTATGATAATAATTTGCAAAAATCACACTTAAGACTTAAAAATAAGGCGTTAAAGGGTGAAAACCCAAAGCAACCCCCAAACGACCCCGTAGGAGGCACGGACACCTCGCACGGGACCAATGTAACTAGTAGAAACGGAGCGAGTAGTATCGAGTCTTCCCGGTTTGAGAGTAAGATGATAATTTGCAAAAATCACACTTAGACTTATTAACAAGCCGTTAATGGGTGAAAACCCAAACCAACCCCGAAATAACCCTGTATGAGGCACGAACACCTCGTACGGGACCAATGTAACTTGTACGAACTCACTACGTAGTCTTGGGTCTCTCGATTTTAGAGTATGAAGGTAATTTGCAAAAATCAGACTTACACATAAAAACAAGCCATTAAAGGGTGAAAACCCAAACCAGCCTCCAAATGACCGCGTAGGAGGCACGAACACCTCGCACGGGACCAATGTAACTCGTAGGAACTGATCGTGTAGCCTCAGGTCTCTCGATTTGAGAGTATGACGATAATTTGTGAAAATCACATTTAAGACTTAAAAACAAGCCGTTAAAGGGTAAAAACCCAAACCAGCCTCCAAATGACCCCGTAGGAGGCTCGAACATCTCGTACGTGACCAATGTAACATGTAGGAACTGACCGCGTAGTCCCGGGTCTACCGTTTTAGAGTATGATGATAATTTACATAAATCAGACCTTGACATATAAACAAGCCAATAAAGGGTGAAAACCCAAACCGTCCCCCAAAACGACCCCGTAGGAGGCACGAACACCTCGTATGGGACCAATGTAACTTGGAGGAACTGACTGCGTATTCCCGGGTTTCCCGATTTGAGAGTATGACGACAATTTGCAAAAATCTCACTTAGACTTAAAAACAAGTCGTTAAAGGGTGAAAACCCAAACCATCCCCCAAACGACCTCTTAGGAGGCACAAACACCTCATAGGGGACCAATGTAACTTGTAGGAACTGACCGCATAGTCTCGGGTCTCCCGGCTTGAGAGTATGATCATAATTTGCAAAAAGCACACTTAAGACTAAAAAATAAGCCGTTAAAGGGTGACAACCCAAACCAGCCCCCAAACGAACCCGTAGGAGGCATGAACATCTCAAACGGGACCAATGTAACTTGAAGGAACTGATCGCGTAGTCTCGGGTCTCCCGATTTTAGAGTATGATGATAATTTGAAAAAATCACACTTAGACTTAAAAATAAGCCGTTAAAGGGTGAAAACCCAAACCAGCACCAAACGACTCCGTAGGAGGCACGAGCACCTCGTACGGGACCAATGTAACATATAGGAACTGACTGCATAATCCCAGGTCTCCCGGTTTGAGAGTATGACGATAATTTGCAAAAATCACACTTAGACTTAAAAATAAGCTGTTAAAAGGGTGAAAACCCAAACCAGCCACCAAACGACCCCGTAGGAGGAACGAACACCTCTCACGGGACTAAAGTAACTTGTAGGAACTGACCACGTAGTCTCGGTTCTCCTGGTTTGAGAGTATGAGAATAATTTGCAAAAATCACACATAGACTTCAAAACAACCCGTTTAACGGGGAAAACCCAAACCAACCCCCAAACAACCCCGTAGGAGGCACGAACACCTCGCACGGGACCAATGTAAATTGTAGGAACTGACCACTTAGTCCCGAGTCTCCCAGTTTGAGAGTACGACTATTATTTGAAAAAATCACACTTTGACTTAAAAACAAGCCAAGGTGAAAACCCAAACCAACCCCCAAATGACACCATAGGAGGCACAACCAACTCGCACGGTACCAATGTAACTTGTAGGAACTGACCGCATAATCCCGGGTCTCCCAGCTTGAGAGTATGAAGATAATTTGGAAAAATCACACCTAGACTTAAAAACAAGTTGTTAAAAGGGTGAAAACTCAAACCAGCTTCCAAACGACACCGTATAAGGCACGAACACCTCGTACGAGACCAATGTAACTTGTAGGAACTCACCCCGTAGTCTTGGGCCTCCCGATTTGAGAGTATGAAGATAATTTGCAAAAAAACACACTTAGACTTAAAAAGAAGTTGTTAAAGGTTGAAAACCCAAGCCATCCCCCAAACGACCCCGTAGGAGGTACAAACACCTCACACGGGACCAATGTAACTTGTAGGAACTGAACCTGTAGTCTCTGGTCTATCGGTTTTAGAGTATGATGATAATTTGGAAAAATCACACTTACACTTAAAAATAAGCCATTAAAGGGTGAAAACCCAAACCAGCACCCAAATGATCCCGTATGAGGCATGAACACCATGCACGAGACCAATGTATCTTGTAGGAACTGATCGCGTAGTCTCGGGTCTCCCGATTTGAGAGTATGATGATAATTTGCAAGAATCACACTTAAGACTAAAAATAACTCGTTAAAGGTTGAAAACCCAAACCAGCCCCCAAACGACCCCGTAGGAGGCACAAACACCTCGCACGGGACCAATGTAACTTGTAGGAACTCACCGTGTAGTCCAGGGTCGCATATTTTAAGAGTTGATGATAATTTGCAAATATCACACTTAAACAGAAAAATAAGCCGTTAAAGGGTGAAAACCCAAACCAGCCCCCAAACAACCCCGTTGGAAGTACGAACACCTCGCACGAGACCAATGTAGCTTATAAGAACTGACCGCGTAGTCCCGGGTCTCCCAGTTTGTGAGTATGACGATAATTTGGAAAAATAACAGTTAGACATAAAAATAATTTGTTAAAGGGTGAAAACCCAAACCAGCCACCAAACGACCCCGTAGGAGGAACGAACACCTCTCACGGGACCATTGTAACGTGTAGGAACTGACCATATAGTCTCGAGTCTCCTGGTTTGAGAGTATGACAATAATTTTCAAAAATCACACTTAGACTTAAAAACAAGCGGTTAAAGGTTGAAAACCCAAGCCATCCACCAAACGACCCCGTAGGAGGCACAAAAACGACGCACGGGACCAATGTAACTTTTAGGAACTGATCGTGTAGTCCCTAGTCTCCCGATTTTAGAGTATGATGATAATTTGGAAAAAACACACTCAGACTTAAAAAAAGCCATTGAAGGGTGAAAACCCAAACCAGCCCCCAAACGACCCCGTAGGAGGTATGAACACCTCGCACGGGACCAATGTAGCTTGTAGGAACTGATCGCGTAGTCTTGGGTCTCCCGATTTGAGAGTATGATGATAATTTGCAAGAATCACACTTAAGACTTAAAAACAAGCCGTTAAAGGGTGAAAACACAAACCAGCCCCCAAACGACCCCGTAGGAGGGACGAACACCTCGCACGGGACCAATGTAACTAGTATTAACTGACTGCGTAATCTGGGGTCTCCCGATTTGAGAGTATGATGATAATTTGCAAAAATCACATTTAAACATAAAAATAAGATGTTAAAGGGTGAAAACCCAAACCAGCTACCAAACGACCCCGTAGGAGGAACGAACAACTCTCATGGGACAACGAACATCTCGCACTGGACCAATGTAACTTATAGGAACTTACCATTTAATCCCGGGTCTCTCGGTTTGAGGGTATGACTATAATTTGAACAAAACACACTTTGACTTAAAAACAAGCCGTTAAAGGGTGAAAACCCAAACCAACCCCCAAACGACCCCATAAGAGGCACAACCACCTCACACGGTACCAATGTAACTTGTAGGAACTGACTGCATAGTCTCGGGTCTCCCAGTTTGAGTATGAAGATAATTTGAAAAAATCACACATAGACTTAGAAATAAGCCGTTAAAGGTTGAAAACCCAAGCCATCCCCCAAACGACCCCGTAGGAGGCACAAACACCTCGCACGGGACCAATGTAACTTCTAAGAACTGATCGTGTAGTCCCAGGTCTCTCGGTTTTAGAGAATGATGATAATTTGTGAAAATTACACTTACAATTATAAACGGTTTGTTAAAGGGTGATAACCCAAACCAACCCTCTAAAGAACATTTAGGGGGCACGAACACCTCGCACGGACCAATGTAACTTGTAGGAACTGATCGCATAGTCACGGGTCTCCCGGTTTGAGAGTATGACGATAATTTGTAAAAATCACACTTAGACTTAAAAACAAGCTGTTAAAGGGTCAAAACACAAACTAGCCTCCAAACGACCCCGTAGGAGGCACGAACACCTCGCACGGTCTCCCGGTTTGAGAGTACGACGATAATTTGAAAAAATCACACTTACACTTAAAAACAAACCGTTAAAGAGTGAAAACCTAAACCAACCCCATAACGACCCCGTAGGAGGCACGAAGACCTCGCACGGGACCCATGCAACTTGTAGGAACTGACCGCGTAGTCTCTGGTCTCCCATTTTAAGAGTATGAAGAAAATTTGCAAGAATCACACTTAGACTTAAAAATAAGCCGTTAAAGGGTGAAAAACCAAACCAACCTCCAAACCACCCCGTAGAAGGAACGAACACCTCGCACGACACCAATGTAACTTGTAGGAACTGACCGCGTAGTCTCGAGTCTCCCGGTTTGAGAGTATGATGATAATTTGCAAAAATCACACTTAGACTTAAAAATAAGCCATTAAAAGTTGAAAGCCCAAACCAGCCCCCAAACGACCCCATAGGAGGCACAAACACCTGGAACGGGACCAATGTAACTTGTAGGAACTGACCATGTAGTCCCTTATCTCCCGATTTTAGAGTAAGATGATAATTTGCAAAAATCGCACTCAGACTTAAAATCAAGCTGCTAAAGGGTGAAAACCCAAACCATCCCCCAAACGACCCCGTAGGATGCATGGACACGTCTCACGAGACCAATATAACATGTAGGAACTCACCGCGTAGTGCAGGGTATCACAGTTTGAGAGTATGATGATAATTTGCAAAAATCACACTTAGACATAAAAACCAGCCATTAAATGTGAAAACCCAAACCAGCCCCCAAACGACCCCGTAGGAAGTACGAACACCTCGCACGAGACCAATGTAGCTTATAAGAAGTGACCGCGTAGTCCCGGGTCTCCCGGTTTGAGAGTATGACGATAATTTGGAAAAAAAATTTAGACATAAAAATAAGCTGTTAAAGGGTGAAAACCCAAACCAGCCACAAAACGACCCCGTAGGAGGAACGAACACCTCTCACGGGACCATTGTAACGTGTAGGAACTGACCACATAGTCTCGAGTCTCCCGGTTTGAGAGTATGACAATAATTTGCAAAAATCACACTTAGACTTAAAAACAAGCAGTTAAAGGTTGAAAACCCAAGCCATCAACCAAACGACCCCGTAAGAGGCACAAAAACCACGCACGGGTCCAATGTATCTTTTAGGAACTGATCGTGTAGTCCCGGGTCTCCTGATTTTATAGTCTGATGATAATTTGGAAAAAACACACTCAAACTTAAAAAAAAGCCATTGAAGGGTGAAAACCCCAACCAGCCCCGAAACGACCCCGTAGGAGGCATGGACACCTCGCACGGGACCAATGTAGCTTGTAGGAACTGATCGCGTAGTCTCGGGTCTCCCGATTTGAGATTATGATGATAATTTGCAAGAATCACACTTAAGACTTAAAAACAAGCCGTTAAAGGGTGAAAACACAAACCAACCCCCAAACGACCCCGTAGGAGGGACGAACACCTCGTACGGGACCAATGTAACTAGTATTAACTAACTGCGTAATCCGGGGTCTCCCGGTTTGAGAGTATGACGATAATTTGCAAAAATCACATTTAGACATAAAAATAAGTTATTAAAGGGTGAAAACCCAAACCAGCCACCAAACGACCCTGTAGGAGGAACAAACAACTCTCATGGGACCAATCTAACTCTTAGGAACTGACCACATAGTCTCGGGTCTCCCGGTTTGAGAGTATGACAATAATTTGCAAAAATCACACTTAGACTTAAAAACAACCCATTTAACAGGGGAAAGAAACCCAAACCCACTCCCAAGCGACCCCGTAGGAGCCATGGACATCTCGCACGGGACCAATGTAACTAATAGGAACTGACCACTTAGTCCCGGGTCTCTCGATTTGAGAGTATGACAATAATTTGAAAAAAAGACACTTTGACTTAAAAACAAGCCGTTAAAGGGTGAAAACCCAAACCAGCCCCCAAACGACCCCATAAGAGGCACAACCACCACGCACGGGACCAATGTAACTTGTAGGAACTGATCGCATAGTCTCGGGTCTCCCAGTTTGAGAGTATGAAGATAATTTGAAAAAATCACACAGACTTAGAAACAAGCCGTTAAAGGTTTAAAACCTAAGCCATCCCCCAAACGACCCCGTAGGAGGCACAAACACCTCGCACGGGACCAATGTATCTTGTAAGAACTGATAGTGTAGTCCCGGGTCTCCTGGTTTTCAAGTATGATGATAATTTGCAAAAATCACACTTAGACTTAAAAACGGGTTGTTAAAGGGTGATAACCCAAACCAGCCCCCAAAAGACCACGTAGGGGCACGAACAGCTCGCACGGACCAATATAACTTGTAGGAACTGATCGCATAGTCACGGGTCTCCCGGTTTAAGAGTATGACGATAATTAGCAAAAATCACACGTAGACTTAAAAAGAAGCTGTTAAAGGGTGAAAACACAAGCTAGCCTCAAAACGACCCCGTAGGAGGCACGAACACCTCGCACGGTCTCCCGGTTTGAGGGTACGACGATAATTTACAAAAATCACACTTACACTTAAAAACAAACCGTTAAAGGGTGAAAACCAAAACCAACCCCCAAACGGCCCCGTAGGAGGCACGAAGACCTCGCACGGGACCCATGTAACTTGTAGGAACTGACCGCGTAGTCTCGGGTCTCCCATTTTGAGAGTATGAAGAAAATTTGCAAGAATCACACTTAGACATAAAAATAAGCCGTTAAAGGGTGAAAACCAAAACTAGCCTCCAAACCACCCCGTAGAAAGAACGAACACCTCGCACGACACCAATGTAACTTGTAGGAACAGACCGTGTAGTCTCGGGTCTCCCGATTTGAGAGTATGACGATAATTTGCAAAAATCACACTTAGACTTAAAAATAAGCCATTAAAAGTTGAAAACCCAAACCAGCCCCCAAACAACCCCATAGGAGGCACAAACACCTCGAACGGGACCAATGTAACTTGTAGGAACTGACCGTGTAGTCCCCTGTCTCCCGATTTTAGAGTAAGATGATAATTTGCAAAAATCACACTCAGACTTAAAATGAAGCTGCTAAAGGGTGAAAACCCAAACCAGCCCCCAAACGACCCTGTAGGACGCATGGACACGTCTCACGAGACTAATATAACTTGTAGGAACTCACCGCGTAGTCCAGGGTATCACAGTTTGAGAGTATGATGATAATTTGCAAAAATCACACTTAGACTTAAAAACAAGCTATTAAATGTGAAAACCCAAACCAGACCCCAAACGACCCCGTAGCAGGCACGAACACCTCGCACGGGACCAATGTAGCTGGTAAGAGCTGACCGCATGGTCCCGGGTCTCCCGGTTTGAGAGTATGACAATAATTTGGAAAAATAAAATTTAGACATAAAAATAAGTTATTAAAGGGTGAAACCCAAACCAGCCACCAAACGACCCCGTAGGAGGAACGAACACCTCTCACGGGACCATTGTAACGTGTAGGAACTGACCACATAGTCTCGAGTCTCCCAGTTTGAGAGTATGACAATAATTTGCAAAAATCACACTTAGACTTAAAAATAAGTAGTTAAAGGTTGAATACCCAAGCCATCCACCAAACGACCCCGTAAGATGCATAAAAACCACGCACGGGACCAATGTAACTTTTAGGAACTGATCGTGTAGTCCCGGGTCTCCCGATTTTAGAGTATGATGATAATTTGGAAAAAACACACTTAGACTAAAAAACAAGCCGTTAAAGGGTGAAAACCCAAACGAGCCCCCAAACGACCCCATAGGAGGCACAGACACCTTGCACGGGACCAATGTAGCTTGTAGGAATTGACCGCGTAGTCTCGGGTCTCCCGATTTGAGAGTATGATGATAATTCGCAAGAATCACACTTAAGACTTAAAAACAAGCCGTTAAAGGGTGAAAACACAAACCAGCACCCAAACGACCCCGTAGGAGGGACGACACCTCGCACAGGACCAATATAAATTGTTGGAACTCACCACGTAGTCCCGGGTATCCCAGTTTGAGAGTTTGATGATAATTTGAAAAAATCACACTTAGAATTAAAAACAAGCCGTTAAAGGGTGAAAACCCAAATCAGCCCCCAAACGATCACATAGGAGGCACGAACAACTCACACGGGACCAATGTAACTTTTAGGAAAAGATCGTGTAGTCCCGGGTCTCTCGGTTTTAGAGCATGATGATAATTTGCAAAAATTACACTTAGACTTAAAAATAGGTTTCTAAAGGTGATAACCCAAACCCGCCCCCAAAAGACCCCGTAGGGGGCACGAACACCTCGCACGGACCAATGTAAATTGTAGGAACTGATCCCGTAGTCACGGGTCTCCCGGTTTGAGAGTATGATGATAGTTTGCAAAAATCACACTTAGACTTAAAAAAAAGTTGTTAAAGTGTGAAAACCCAAAACAGCCTCCAAACGACCCTGTAGGAGACTCGAACACCTCGCACGGTCTCCCGGTTTGAGAGTACGACGATAATTTGTAAAAATCACACATACACTTAAAAACAAACCATTAAAGGGTGAAAACCAAAACCAACCCCCAAACGACCCCGTAGGAGGTACGAAGACCTCGCACGGGACCCATGTAACTTGTGAGAACTGACCGCGTAGTCTCGGGTCTCCCATTTTGAGAGTATGAAGAAAATTTGCAAGAATCACACTTAGACTTAAAAACAAGCCGTTATAGGGTGAAAACCCAAACCAGCCTCCAAACCACCCCATAGAAGGAATGAACACCTCGCACGACACCAATGTAACTTGTAGGAACTGACCGTGTAGTCTCGGGTCTCCCGGTTTGAGAGTATGATGATAATTTGCAAAAATCACACTTAGACATAAAAATAAGCCATTAAAAGTTGAAAACCCAAACCAGCCCCCAAATGACCCCATAGGAGGCACAAACACCTCGAACGGGACTAATGTAACTTGTAAGAACTGACCGGGTAGTCTCGGGTCTCCCGGTTTTTGAGTATGATGATAATTTGCAAAAATCACACTTAGATTTAAAAACAAGTTGTTAAATGCTGAAAACCAAAACCAGCGCCCAAACGACCTTGTAGAAGACACGAACACCTTGCACGGGACCATCGTAACTTGTAGGAACTGACCGCGTAGTCTCGGGTATCCCGGTTTGAGAGTATGACGATAATATGTAAGAATCACAATTACGACTTAAAAACAAGTCGTTAAAAGGTGAAAACCTAAACGAGCCCCCAAACGACCCCGTAGGAGGCACGAACATCTCGTACGGGACCAATGTAACTTGTAGGAACTGACCGCATAGTATCGGGTCTTCCGTTTTTAGAGTATGATGATAATTTACAAAAATCACACTCAGACTTAAAAACAAGTCGTTATAGGGTGAACACCCAAACCAGCCTCCAAACGACTCCCTAGGAGGCACGAACACCTCGCACGGGACCAATTTAACTTGTAGGAACTGACCGCGTAGTCTCGGATCTCCCTTCTTGAGAGTATGATGATAATTTGCCAAAATCACACTTAAGACTTATAAACAAGTCATTAAAGGGTGAAAACCCAAACCAGCCCCCAAACGAACCCATCGGAGGAATGAACACCTTGCACGAGACCAATGTAACTTGTCGGAACTGACTGCGTATTCCCGGGTCTCCCGATTTGAGAGTATGATGATAATTTGCAAGAATCACACTTAAGACTTAAAAACAAGCCGTTACAGGTTGAAAACCCAAACCAACGCCCAAATGACCTTGTTGGAGGAAGAAAAACGTCACATGGGACCAATGTAACTTGTAGGAGCTGACCGTGTAGTCCCGGGTCTCATGGTTTTGGAGTATGATGATAATTTGCCAAAATCACACTTAAACTTAAAAATAAGCCGTTAAAGGGTGAAAACCCAAACCAGATCCCAAATGACCGCGTAGGAGGCACGAACACCTCGCACGGGACCAATGTAGCTTGTAAGAACTGACCGCGAAGTCTCGGGTCTCCCGGTTTGAGAGTATGACAATAATTTGCAAAAATCACACTTAAGACTTAAAAACGTGCGGTTAAAGGGTGAAAACCACAACCATCCCCCAAACGACCCCGTAGGAGGCACGAACACTTCGCACGGGACTAATGAAACTTGTATGAACTGACGGCATAGTCTCAGGTCTCCCGGTTTGAGAGTATGATGATAATTTGCAAGAATCTCACTTAAGACTTAAAAAACAAGCCATTAAAAGGTGAAAATCCAAACCAACCCCCAAACGACTGCGTAGGTGGCACGAACATCTCGTACGGGACCAATGTAACGTAGTGTCGGGTCTCACGTTTTTAGAGTTTGATGATAATATACAAAAATCACACTTAGACTTATAAATAAGCCGTTAAAGCGTGAAACCCCAAATCATCCCCCAAATGACCCCGTAGGAGGAATGAACACCTCGCACGGGACCAATGTAACCTATAGGAACTGACCGCGTAGTCCTGGGACTCACGTTTTTAGAGTATGATGATAATTTAGAAAAATCACACTTAGACTTATAAAGAAGCCGTTAAAGGGTGAAAACCAAAAGCTGCCCCCAAACGTCCCCGTAGGAGGCATGAACACCTCGCACGGGACCAATGTAACTTGTAGGAACTGACTGCGTAGTCTCGGGTCTCTCCGTTTGAAAGTATGACAATAATTTGGAAAATCACACTTATGCTTAAAAATAAGCCGTTAAAGGGTGAAAACCCAAACCAGCCACTAAACGACCCCGTAGGAGGAACGGACACCTCGAACGTGACCAATGTAACTTGGAGGAACTAACCATGTAGTCTCGGGTCTCCCGGTTTGAAAGTATGACAATAATTTACATTAATCACACTTGGACTTAAAATCAAGCCGTTTAACGGTGAAAACCCAAACCAACCCCCAAACGACCCCGTAGGAGGCATGGACAATTCGCACGGGACCAATGTAACTTGTAAGAACTGACCACGTAGTCCCGGGTCTCCCGATTTGAGAGTATGACGATAATTTGAAAAATCACGGTTAGACTTATAAATAAGCCGTTAAAGGGTGAAAACCCAAATAAGCCCCCAAACAATCCAGTAGGAGGCATGAACATCTCGTACGGGACCAATGTAACTTGTAGGAAATGACTGCGTAGTCCCGGGTCTCCCATTTTTTGAGTATGATGACAATTTACAAAAATCACACTTAGACATATAAATGGGCCGTTAAAAGGTGAAAACACAAACCATCCCCCAAACGAACCCGTAGGAGGCATGAACACCTTGCACGGGACCAATGTAACTTGTAGGATTTGACTACGTAGTGCGGGGTCTCCTGGTTTGAGAGTATGATGATAATTTGGAAAAATCACACTAAGGCTTAAAAATAAGCTGTTAAAGGGTGAAAACCCAAACCAGCCACCAAACGACCCCGTGGGAGGAACGAACACCTCCTACGGGACCAATGTAACTTGTAGGAACTGGCCGTGTAGTCTCGGGTCTCCCGGTTTGAAAGTATGACAATAATTTAAAAATATCACACTTAGACTTAAAAACAAGTCGTTTAAGGGTGAAAACCCAAACCAACCCCAAACGACCCCGTAGGAGGCACGAACACCTTGTACGGGACCAATGAAACTTGTAAGAACTGACCAGGGAGTATTGGGTCTCCCGGTATGAGAATATGATGATAATTTACAAAAATCATACTAAGAATTTTAATCAAGCCGCTAAAGGGTGAAAACCCTAACCAACCCCAAACGACCCCGTAGGACGCATGAACACCTCACACGGGACCAATATAACTTGTAGGAACAGACCGCGTTGTCCCGAGTCTTTCGGTTTGAGAGTGTGACGATAATTTACAAAATCACACTTAGACTTAAAAACAAGATGTTAAAGGGTGAAAACCCAAACCAGCCCCCAAACGACCCCGTAGGAGGCACGAACATCTCGCACGGTCTCCCCGTTTGAGAGTATGAAGATAATTTGCAAAAATCACACGTTGACATAAAAATAAGCCGTTAAAGGGTGAAAATCCAAACCAAACCCCAAACGACCCCGTAGGAGGCACGAACAGCTCGCACGGGACCAATGTAACTTGTAGGAACTGACCACGTAGTCCCGGGTCTCCCGATTTGAGAGTATGACGATAATTTGAAATAATCACACTTAGACTTAAAAACAAGTCGTTAATGGGTGAAAACACAAACCAGCCACCAAACAACCCCCTAGGAGGCACAAACACCTCGCACATGACCAATGTAACTTGTAGGAACTGACTTTGTAGTCTCGGGTCTCCAGATTTGATAAGTTGATGATAATTTGCAAAAATCACACTCAGACATAAAATAAAGTCGCTAAAGGGTGAAAACCCAAACTAGCCCCCAAATGACCCCGTAGGAGGCATGAAACCTCTCACGGGACCAATATAACTTGTAGGAACTGACCGTGTAGCCTCGGGTCTCCATGTTTAAGAGTACGATGATAATTTGTGAAAATCACACTTAAGACTTCAAAACAAGCTATTAAAGGGTGAAAACCCAAACCAGCCCCCAAACGACCCCGTAAGAGGCACGAACACCTCGCATGGTCTCCCGGTTTGAGAGTATGAAGATAATTTGCAAAAATCACACGTAGACATAAAAATAAGCCGTTAAAGGGTGAAAACCCAAATCATCCCCCAAACGACCCCATAGGAGGCACGAACAACTCGCACGGGACCAATGTAACTGTTAGGAATTGACTGCGTAGTCCCGGGTCTCTCGTTTTGAGAATATGATGATAATTTCCACTCATATATGTAATTATTTAGTTTGAGTAATTTTTTTTTTACTCGTATCGTATCTTTTTTGTATCCTATTTTTTTGCAGGATAACAGTTTATCGTTGGCATTTATTCACCCGAACACACATAGAACTCAATGGTTTACACCTAGGGGTTTATTTACGATTCCATGTTTTTGTGACATGGTCATGCGGTCTTTTTTTGTTTTATTATTTAATTTTATGGCCGTGCGGGATTTTTTAAGTTAGTTGTTATATTTTGTGACCGTGCGGGCTTTATGTTAGGCAGGTTTTGTATTAACATGTTTTGAAATGTCCAGAAAATAGAGGAAACTCTGCCCAATTTTTTTTGGGCCAATGAACTGTCAAGGACTTGTAATATTTTGAAGTTTGTATGTACATTAGTTTATTAACAAAGTGAAATATTATTAATTTTGGAATTTTGTGATTTCAAATAATTAATTTTTTTTATAAAAAAATTGACACAGTTCAAAACAGTCGCAAAAGTGTAGCATATTTTAGATTGGTTTTGAACTGTGCCAAGTTTTTTTTAAACTGTGTTGACTCAAGCACGGTTAAAAACTACGCCAAAAGTGTGCGAGAAATATCAAATCTTGGCACGGTTTAAAAGTGTACCAGAAGTGTTCCTGTTTGTCCAAATCTGGCACACTTTTGAGCCGTGCCAGAAAAAAATTGCCATTTTGGAACACCTGATTCTGGCACAGTTCTAAACCGTGCCAGATTTGATTTGGCATAGTTTTAAATCATGCTAGATTCCTATTTTTGCTGTAGTGAAACAACACCTCTCATAGCCAAAATCGACACTTCCTAAATTTTGCATACAACTGGTGGTCCCGTAATGTCTGCAGAACCATATGCAGGTGCTCTGTGTGCTCTTCCTTTGTGTATGAGTTGACAAAAATTTCATCAATAAAAATGATAACAAAATGGTCGAGATAATCTATGAAAACCTTGTTTATGAGATTCATCAACACTGCTGGCACATTGGTGAGCCCAAACAACATCACGCTAAACTCGTACGATCCATACCGCGACATAAAATCGGTCTCAGGAATATCCTCCTCTCGGATACATAGCTGATGATACCCTGACCTCAAACCGATCTTTGAAAAGTATGATGCCCCTCTCAACTGATCAAATAGGTCATCAATACTAGGTAACGGATACTTATTCCATATCGCCACCTTGTTCAGTCCTTGTAGTCCACGTATAATCGAAGTGAACCATCCCTTTTCTTTATAAACAACACGACTGCACCCCACGACGATGTGATATGCCCAATGAAACCCTAGACCTAGAGCTGTTGAATATTCTATCTAAGCTCACGTATCACTAAAGGGTCTATACGACAAGGTACTTGAGAAATTGGCCTCGAACCTGGCACCAGATCAATAACGAACTCGATGTCCCTTCTAGGTGGCAACCCTGGTATTTGCAGAAATACATTCTAAAGATCCTTCACAATTAGAATAAAATCTACTGGGATCGCCACCTCCTATGCGGTCTCCTCCTTGATATAGTATAAGTGAGTGCGCTACCCTCCCTCGGGAAAAGGCATTGCCACTAGGAACATTTACTATCTTGGAAAAGAGAACATGATGGTCCTCTCGAAGCAATCTACTAATTCTCTGTATCCTACCAACCAATCCATACCTAGGATTACATCATATCACTTCATATCTACCATTAGGAGGTCAATTGAAAAACTCAGTCTCCCAATCAAAATGTCCACTCCTCTATAAACCGAATATATAAGTTAACCACTGCCCATCGGTAACTCTACACATATAAGGAGAGTACCCGCTGTCTCTAGCAAACCGGGACTCTAATAAATTTAGTTTTAATGAATGAATGCAATGCTCTATTATCAAAAAGTATCATACCCTAAATCCTATAAATATGAAACATACCCTCAACAGCTGGCGGCACCTGAGGTACTGGTGGAATGGGAACATCTCAGACTTCGTACACACGCCTATAGTGCATCTGCTGCTATGGGTCTGGTGGAGCTGGTGCTAGTGGTGGCATCTGACCCTACTGCCCCTGCTTGGCACCATGCTACTAGCCCCTACCTCTCTGTGGGCACTCTCTCCTAAAATGTCACGTATGGTCATAAAAAAATAATGCCTCTGACCGTCTCGTTGTCGTTGGCCTTGTTGGCCCTGATGAGGTTGGTCCCGATGGCCTCCTTCATTTTTCCTTTATCCCTAATGACCCTGAGGAACCTAGTGCTAATGATTAGGGCCCTGTTGGCCCTTCCTAAACCCATGTCCTCCCAGTCAAAAACCTCCAGGCTTAAATTTCTTAGCTTGATTCCCCTGCTGACTGCCAGACTCCATCATAACACAATTAGTATCACCACCAACTGCGTTGCCCTGGTGGCTCAGTGCCCCTACCCTCTTTCTTCCATATGCATGGAAGTGAGGATCCTGATAGTGTATGAGAGAGGCGTCGATGACATCTGTATATATATGTCACCAACGCTGGATTACCGATCAAATGTTGTCTAATTCTCCAGGATAAGCTATCCATAAACCTTGACTTCTTTCGCTCCTCATTACTCACCTCATTTGGTACAAATTTAGCCAAACGGGTTAACTCCTCCTCATAATTAGTCATTGAGCAATCACCCCTAACCAAATCACTGAATTTCTTCCACATCTCTGACTCTATCGCTGAGGGGAAGTATTTGCGGTCTAACAGCACCCAGAAATCAGAAATCATCATCAAGTTCCTCTTCCTGGTGGTTGTAACTAATTCCCACCACTTTAAATCTGCTCCTAAAAAATAGATGGTAGAAAGAAATTTCATCTACACATCGGTACACAAAAGCATGCACAGGTGGCACTGAATGTTTTTCTTCTAGTCACAAGCTTCAACCACATCAGTACTACCTCAAAACTTGGGTGGGTAGCCCTTCTTAAAGGTCTCCCTAACTCCCTACCAAGAAGGTGGCCCTACCTGGGCCTGAATTGTTGTGCTACTGGGGGCGGTGCTTTGGGCTGAGGAAAATGGGATGCCATGGCCCTCATTGCTGTCTCGACTTCCTGAGCCAATATCACATCCACCTTAGTAGTAGAGACTAACTCGGGTGGGGGTGGGGGTGGGGGTGGCAGTATCTGTGGCTCCTAATGAGCCTCCCTCACCTCATCCATGGCCTAGACCCACTCCACTTGTTGCCTCCTCGGTGGCATCTGGAAATAGATCGAATTGTATAAGTACACAGTTTATACAAAATCTAATAACATAAGTACGATATCTCAAAAGCAAAAAATATCAACAATCCTAATAATATGGCTCTATAACAACCAAATGCTATGCTAAAATGTATTAATCCATACAAATCCTAATGACACTAGAACCCGATGCTCTGATACCATCTCTGGCACCTCGCCTAATTAAAGTCCGGGTGATCAGTCCCAAATTAAATTAGAATAGGTTTTTCAATTGATTAATTCTTACCATTACTGTCATAAACTTTTTTAATTACTATCAACCAAAGTGAAATTAGACTAGTGTCAAGTTTTATCTGTCGTTAACTAGGTGAAATACTCATGCATAAATAAATAATCAAACAATCACAAGCTAACTGAATCCAACCATCACATATAAATGAGAATCTAGTTGAATAAACCATCGACTAAAATCCAACACAAATGTAAAGACAGATAATAATTAATCCCAAAGTATCAGAAATGAACACTAAATAAAATCGTGAGCAACATTCTCGAGTATCTGATGTAGAGTACCTATTCTAAGAATAGAAGAGACAGAGGCGCCTATCCAAATCCTGCAACATCCACATATACTACAGCAACAAAATCCCTGGAATGAATCAAATCTGGCGTCCTTGTTGATGGACACCTAAAAGGTTTTGAAAATAGTTTATACCAAGGGTTAGAACCCAAAAAATTTTGAAAATATTTAGAAAATGATTAACTTGCGGTAATATAAAATGCATGAATGCACTTCATATTTTAGTTAGTGTCACACTCCATTGAGGACACTCTCATCCCTCCTCTAGCATCCATCCTACTGTAACTGAGTATGCTTAAATATATGATTTACAAGTATTACTAGCACTAAATTAATTAATCATTTCCCTATTGAACTTCATATACCTTTCACACCCGTTATACACATAATACAATTTACGTCATGTATTAAATTACCCGCATATAATTATCTATCCCATTATATACATATAACCATATTACAACATTTGCACATATTTTGAATATATAAGTAGTATCAATCCTCCAGAGTAATAACTCATCGGATATATTTTGTAAAGTACTATCCGACTAGGTGTACTCACAAAACCTAGTTACCCAAGCCAGTATCGCTAACTAACATGGATAAAAACATGAACATAATGGATGCAGACATATTCCTTCCTTAAAAGTGAGATGCTCCTCACCCATATACCGGACGCTATGACCTGGGGATATATTCTCCCTACTCCTCAAGCTAGTGTATTAGCCCAGTACACGCAACCTCCCTTGATAGCATTAGAGTATATATTTAAATAGTATCCAATCACTGATATTTATATGCACACGCCATATATATACTATCGCATACCGTATATATATAATTATAAAATATCCCAACTTTACCGGGTACCATGTTCGTAACACAAGCCTATATGTAAACCCCGAGTTAATGATCCAACTCTAATTATTAATTCATTTGGACAATAATTAATTAAATTGTTTTTAATGTTGCCCAACCAATATACTCGGACTCACTCTCATGGCTCGAAATTAGTATAATACCCGATTCTAATCCCCGACTCCAAATTAATTAGTTTTGCTACGTAATTTAACTTCCCTAATTAATTTCCTCCTTTAATTAGAATTGGTGGAATTTAAATAAAAATCTCACTTAAAAGTCTCGATGTTGAACTGTCAAAAATCTTGAAGGGTCGATCGATCGATCGAACAGGTGGTTGTCTTCTCCGACTTGCTATTTCTACCATTAATGAAATTCTGTACTTTCTAACCTTCTCCCCTGATCTAAACCAAGCACAATTAACACCATAACTATATAAGAACATGATCAGGGTCTCTTATAGAGCTTCAAACACAAATTAAATACCACAAATGTTTTTTTTTTCGATTTGGGAAAATTTTCGAGTTTTCACTCGTTAGACACCCATACTATCTAATTACCCCAAATTCCATCATAATTGCGATTGGGTTTTCACTTCTAAACCAATTATCATCACAGAACCATATTATACAATTAATTTCCCCATTAATTTCATCCAAGTGCGTCGTTTACAAAAAATACATTTTGTACCCATTTATAACGAAAACGAATATCAGATTTCCACATCATACAAATATGAATTGAATAACATCAATTAACGTCACATTAAGATAACCACTTTCCTTTTGGGTTCGTAGGGTCTGATCCGAGGGTGTAATTAACACCCCATATTTCTGTGCGTTTAATATTTAATTAATTCAAGAAAATTTTAAATTACTTGTGTGTCATAATTTAATATAATTAGCTATGTTAATATTTATTTAAGTATTAATCGTAGAGAAGATGGTTCATATTTAAGAAAATTAAATTACTAAACGAATAGTAATAATTTATTTACGTCAAAACTTGTATAAGTGACGTGGCATTTATTTATCTCAATTGGAAGTCGGATATAAATTAAGTTGGGTGTGAGATAGGGACTTTTTATAAATTTATTCGGATGTTAATTATGAGTGCACGTTTGAGTTCGGATGGACCGAGTGTAATACCCCATATTTTTATAGCTTTTAAATTATGGGATTTATTAAATTTAATTTGAGATAAATTAATTTAATTTTAATTCAGAATGTTGTTTTAAATATTTACTAGCATGACGAGAGTTAGTAATTATTTGAAATTTGGTATTTGTTGAATATTACGGGATGAGTATAGTAATATACGAGATTCATTTTTATAATATTGTCACGTGTGAATAAAATGATAATTATGGAAATTTAAGTCGGGACGCGCCCGTGTCGCGTCGGGACTAAATATTGTTAAATAAAAGTGAATATTTTATAAGTTATTCGTATGGTCATTTTGAGTGCCCCAACATGTCCGGAAGTGTCGAGATAGTCAGAAAAGTGTACCCGGGGGTTTAGTTTGAGTCTCGGGGCTATTTTAGGCTTAATTAGTACCCCGAGAGGGCATTTTAGTCATTTTGTATTTTTGGGTAATTAAACCCGCGAAAATTAAAAGGGTTATATAAGATATCTAGGTTGTCTTCTATGGTTAGAACAACCAAAGACACGTGACAGCCATAGGAGAGGGAAGGAGAGAGCTTCCAAAGTAATCCAAGGCCCGAAATCCATCCGTTTGCACCGCCTCCACCACCAACGCGTAGATCGTGAGATGGGGAACGCAACCACACCAATTTCGGCACCAAACCAGACTTATGAAAATCCCAGGCAAGTGTTTATCTTTCTTATCTTCATTGATGCATCACTCATGTTAGTCTTGGGATGATTAGGGTGAGATTTGTGGAAGAAAAACGCAATTTGAGATAGGAAATTGCATGTAGTGATGATTTATAGGATATTCTGGAAACCCTTTGTCATGTAGAGGATTAAACCATGAAATTATGATGTTTTATGAGAAGGAAATTATGGAAAAGATTTGTTAGAACCATGTTTAAGAGAAATCTAGGGTTCTTGATATTTTTATGAATTGTGGGCTGATAATCCATGTTTAATGATAGAAATCTACATGCTTTACGTTGGAAATATCTGGTATGATGATATAATGTTAGTAGTATAATATTCTGGACGTTTGGGTTTGGAAAGTTAGTATTTGGATGAAGTTTTGTGAGAAAACTCGTAACTTCAAAACTGCAGGATTCGCCATATCTGTTTGATCGATCGATCGAGCCCAGAACTTCGATCGATCGAAGGTTCGATCGATCGAGCCCCAGACCTCGATCGATCGACCCCTCCTGGAAGACTTAAGTTTCCCCTTTTAAAATTGTTGAATTGATTCGAAATGAAGAAAACTCCTTACACATCCTTGTTAAGATAATTTGGGTGATAATGATGACCAGTAAGATTCCATAATGAATAAGAGACCTTTAATGTAAGGCAAAATCTATATTTTTGGGATATTTTACATAAGGCACAATGTAAGTATATGTTAAGGGGGAGAGACACGTAAGAGAGAGTTACGTTGAAACATAAATGGATACCTACTCAATTGGACATTTGGGAGAATAGAGTCCATGAGGGTTACATAGTAAGTTGGAAAAACCCTTGGAATTAAAGTGAGAAACGAACCATTATATGTGATAACTAATAATGGGAAAATAAGGATAAATGTTGTGAATATGGGTTATGGTATAAACCTAAATTGATATGATAAAAGTAGTATATTTATATGATTGTGTATGCATACATTATATACTTGTGAAAATCATTCCCGCGCTACTTGCTATCCTGGAGGTTACCGCACTGGGATGATCTTATCATGTGTTGCCTTATGGGGGATATTGACTCGTACCCTAGAAGATAGAAATCCTAGGTACGGGCTATCAGATCGATAGTCGGACGGTCCTAAGAGACGTGAGGGTATGTACTGACCTCTTGGACTTGGAATCTATGTTTCGCCTCAATATTGTTTGTGTATGTATTTTTACAGTTCGAGAGTGATTCCGAACTTGTATTCCCTTTAGTGTGATTGATACAGGGATTGGATAATAGAGTATGGCCGCACCATAGTTTTTATGTGGGGTGTTGTTATGATATATATATTATAGGAGTAGTTAATATAGATATGAAATTAAGAAATCTGGAATTGCCTACTATGATTTGATATGTAGGACATGGTTGATGACCCAAATTATAAATACTTGTGTCGAGAAATTATAATATGACACTGTAAAAATTTATTGATTAATAAAGTAAAAAGGAGAACTTTGGTTACAAATTGAAATCTTACGTTTTAAATACTTATGTTGTTCAATTGTAAATCCTGCGAATAACCTATGATAAGTTAAATCATTGGGGAAAGATAGTGTGGTATATGACGAGATAGACCATTGGGAAGGTTAGTGCGATAGGTGTGCACATTAGAAGAGAGGTGAGAATTTCTCAAGAGAGTGTCGCACTAATATGTTGTTGCATTGGCCTGTAATCAATTTAAAGACTTGCTAAACGAATTTTTAAATCATATACACTATCGGGCTCTGACCCATTTTCTTTTCTCTTTCTCTCTTGTATGTATATATATGTATATATTACAGGTGCCCAGCCACAGTGGTGTCTTGCATAGGGTCCTTTGGCAGGAACGAGCTGCAGCTTAGGTGGGAGTTGTAGGCCTGTTGTTTAGACGACTTCATCCATTTTATTCTACTTCTAATTCAGCTTTATCCAGCAGGGGCATGTGTCGCCCTTTTCCATTATTTAGTTGGTATTGTCAGAGATTGTAATTCTTTTATATTTAAGTATCTTTATTTCGGAATTGTAAATGTCAGGATGTTTTCCTTAGTATTTAATGTTGGGATTTATCATTGTTGGGTAAACTCTTGAATGTTCATTTTATTCTTCTACTTATTGTGTGACTCTTTAGACGTTAATGGTTTAAGGTTTTATAGCCGAATTTAATAAAATTGGAATAAAGGTTTAAATGGTTTTGACACTTAGCTTAATTAATTAGGGTGTTTAAATTGGAAAAGTTTTATTTTTCGACAGTGATGGTGAGAATGAACCAACTGCTCACCTTGAATTAATCTAATAAAGGAGTGATCGCTCGGTATTTAATTAGGCGGGGTGTCACAAGTGGTATCAGATCATCAGGTTCTATTGTCCTTAGGATCTGTACGGCTTATTATGCTTTCAGCGTGGCTTTGTTTGTTATAGAGCACTATGTTTAGGATTGTCTATTTCTTTGACGAGATTCCGTTCTCCTGCTATAATGTGTGTGCATTAGTGAATTCTAATTTCGTTCGGATGTGTGCGTGTGCCGAGCGATGACGGATGTCAGAAGAGGATCGTTAAGCGTACATCAAGAGGCAGGGCTCAGTTGAGATTATAAAATATATCCGAGGATGATGACCGTAGTTGAGGTCACCTCCATTGTGGAACGATAAGCCAAGACTACAAAGGCGACTAAGGCACAGCAGTGAATTCTAAATGCTATTATAGTCAAATGAGGTGCGAGGGTAAACTTACCCAACGTATTACAAAAACGTGTAGAAACTGTCAATGGGAAATTTTTGAAACGCGAAAATTGTATTTGTTTACCAAAGGAGGTAAAGTATCCAAAGGTTTAGATATAGGACGGAGTGTGGAAAACTGAAAGTGAAAATTTAGAGAAAATTTTCTTGGCTTTCGGGACGAAGTTATAATGCTTGGAGTCAACCACCAATTTTAGAAGTGGAATGCTATGCCTATAGGAGAACCTTAGGTACAGTGTTGACCGCATGTTCCTTCCTCAACTGTTCAGGGTGAGAAGCAAATGTGGTTCTGAACTCATCGCGGGAGGGCATGACAGGGGTCCATTTGTGAATATGAACTTTAACCGCTAGCGAATTTTGCATCGGAAGATGGAGATACGAGTGAAGGAAACGACTCCAAGTGGGAGACCAACTCATAATAATAATTGATAATACTCGAGGACGAAATTCTGATGGATGGCTGATTCAGAGGTTGACAATGTTGTATTTTGTCAATAAAGATGATAATGCTCCTTATGTGGGAAGCTTAAAGGAATCGAAGAAGTTAGTCGAGAATAAGACTGAGTACGACGGTGGTGATATAGCACCACAAAGGGATGTAGATATACATCAGGGGACCCATTTAAATGATTCGGATAATGGAATTCTTACCAAGTGATGGTAAATTCAGTAAGTACTGTTATAGATGGTAACATGATCTTTATGGCCTAAAAAGTTAAAGGAACAACCGGGATAGTTAATAGGAATCGGATTTACTAAAGTCCGAGAGAAGGACAATACTAACGTGGTTAGTAGGACAGGTGGTAAGTGGATTATGTGTTGAGGTATTTTGTGCGGAGTGAGATCGCTCACGATAATGTGTTCCAAAGTGAGAGAAAGGACAAGAATACGATGCCTAGTAAAATGCAACGATTAAAGTAATTTTGTTTGGTTTGAGTAGACGTGTTACATCGGGAAACCATTTGCACAGTCAAGACGATTGCCAGGATGGAAGCATAAGTTGTATCCTCGGAGGATGAGGTGTGTTTATGTGACACGAGCGAGTCACTATATTTTGTTCCTTGCTAGATTAGCATGTGAGACGAGCTTAATGCATATCATTTTAAACGTTATTAAAATGTGAATATTTTACCCTAGTGCAGCGGGATTTTTCTTTAGTGCCATCCGCGGAGGATGAACGAGTATATTAACGGTGTTTTGTACTTTATTGAGGTTACTCGTTGTAGTGATGCGATACACGAGTATGATATTATCTGTTTTAAAATGTTATTGAAATGGTTAGTACGATAGTGGGCATTTATTGCAAGGCTATCGGAGTAGTTGAATTAGTGCAACATGTTTTATGATTGTTTTGGCGAGGCTTTGACTGTGAGAAGGTTGGACTCGCACTTATATTATCTATCCTAGAGACTTCGGAGGAGATAGTGGGCTCGAGATATTCGAGGCCAATGTATGTATAGACTTCGCCAATATAATTCAGTATGTATTGGGATTTACCGTTGGGCGAAAAGATTTGACTCAGTATTATGTTTAGCACTCCAGACTTAGTGATAGGAAGAGTGCATTGTTATATTTATCCTTTAGAAATGTGGGAGTTAATATTTATACCCCTATTATTTGGGAAAGGAATTTCGAGAATTCCGATCGTATGTATTTGAGGTTTATGGAATGCTATTACCACTAACCTATACTCAACAATAGTGCAATTAGTGAAACGTTCTTTGTTAAGCATAATTACGGAAGAAATTGTAACTTTTCTGTCAAGGGACGGAATACAGGGGTATATGCTATGGACGGAGGACCTAACGGTTTTCGATAATCGACAATGCTAGGTAGTAGTGTATCGAGGGGGTTACTTGTTTGGATTTCGCTTTGCGAGACATCCCACACGTGAAACTTAGCGTAAGGTTGGAAATAGGGAGACGTCTGGTCACTATTCCATGACTTCGGTTCCCTGGTCAAAATGGGATCAAGTAATTGTGTATGTAAGTTCGAAGTTAAATTTTGTCTTAAAGCTATTGGAAGCCGGATCTTGTGGTAAGAAAGTATTGAAATTTACCCCACGAGTTGAGGGGTGGAACGAGAATAAGGAAGATTTAAAATTTTGATTTTTTTTAGGGTGATTAAAGTGTTGTAATCACGCTGCTAGCATCAGGGACAACAAAGAATTTGTTTATTAGTATGGAGCGTATGTGATGCTTACGCTAGTATGCCCGATTTATAGTGTGTGTATACATCCTGGTTAACTAATGTTAAAACTCGTCCGAGTCGAAGGGGCGTGGCAATGGAGGTGTGGAAAATGTGTTTGTGGGGATAACAGAACGAAGTGGAAGTGATATAAACGTCACATGAGGGGCGATAATCCATACATAGGTGTGAAATTAAAATAGCACACCCAAATTTGAATTGGAAGACTGTGGTAAGTCATTTAAGAAGAGTATTCGTTGAAGGGAGCAGAATTAAATGATTATGAAGAACACTCGGAGCGGAGTTGTTAGTAGGAAAGTATGAGAGCGACTTGGACGTACAAAGGGTGATGATGTTGGTCTGGTATAAGAGATCCATAAGTGCGCTTCGTGGAGAGAAGAGCACGGGTGGAACTTTCGGCATACTGCAAGGAAGGAAGGGGAGTATTACGTATCACTTAATGTGAGACATTTAAAGGAAGAATCGATGTTTAGCGGGACGTAGTGAGTAGTATCTACATGCACCGCCTACTGGTAAGGTTGGGTTGAAAGAGGAGAATCAACCAATGAATTTTTTGTTTAGCTACCATTCCTGAATTTGGAAGAGGCCGGTAAAGTCGGTATAGTTCTTGGATTGGTTGCCATCCTCAAAACAAGATCAAGGGTTCATCCTGAACATGTGAATTTAGCCGCTGAGAAGGAAGTGATTGATATTCCTTTGGGATCGTTTACAATATTAACTAGTATGCCCCAAACTTCCTTTGAAAGGAAGGATCGCGCCAGTGCATGGTCCGAAGTAGTATAAATTTCTGAATCAGGATGAGATTGGTAAATCCCACCTTTGATATGGGATTTCGGGAACCAGCGGAGATAAGGTTTCATTTCGAGTAGGATGTATCACCCGTAGCCAGGGAATAGGTGCATGGTGATTAAAGATTTGGGGAGCTACGTGAAGGAGATTTTGGAATCTTGGTATGATGATTTCAAGAATGCTTTGTAGAAGCACTCGTACCTGTTTGTCGCGTACGAGGTACTTATTAAGGTTTTGTTATGGAAGAACCTCGACTATTCTCCTTCCGTATGTTTAGAGGAGAGTAGATAATCAGAATTTTTGGATCGGTCGAGAGAACATCCGATAAATGTGGTAGAATTCCATGACTATTTTAGGTGAGCAAGAGTGATCAAATGTTCGTAATATTTTCTCAGAATGGGAGTTTTGTATATGAATAAATCCAAGTATTTGTCATGTAGTGAGGTGCGGCCTCCTAATGTTAGTGAGATAATGAAATTTATAACGTATAGGCGTGACCTATGCGAATGTTGTCGGTTGGGAGCACAATGCGAAATGTCTCCAATGAGATTGTAAAACAATGTTACTGTGAAGAAAGGGCTATAGTGATTGAGCGCCGTAATGTGTAGTTAGTTGTGTACGGAAAAGGATATCTAGAATTGTGCTACCTGATAGGCCTTATTTTCTGAATTCCGGGACAAAATTCCGTTATTAGGGGGGAAGTATGTAATACCCCGTATTTTTATAGCTTTTTAATTATGGGATTTATTAAATTTAATTTCAGATAAATTAATTTAATTTTAATCCGGAATGTTGTTTTAAATATTTACTAGCGTGACGAGAGTTAGTAATTATGGGAAATTTGGTATTTATTGAATATTACTGGATGAGTATAGTAATTTATGAGATTCATTTTTATAATATTGTCACGTGTGAATAAAATGACAATTATGGAAATTTAAGTTGGGACGCGCCCTTGTCACGTCGGGACTAAATATTGTTAAATAAAAGTGAATGTTTTATAAGTTGTTCGTATGGTCGTTTTGAGTGCGCCAACGTGTCCGGAAGGGTCGATATAGTCCGAAAAGTGTACCCGGGGGTTTAGTTTGAGTCTCGGGGCTATTTTAGGCTTAATCAATACCCCGAGAGGGCATTTTAGTCATTTTGTATTTTTGGGTAATTAAACCCTTGAAAATTAAAAGGGTTATATAAGATATCTAGGATGTCTTCTAGGGTTAGAACAACCAAAGACAAGTGACGGCCATAGAAGAGGGAAGGAGAGAGCTTCCAAAGCAATCCAAGGCCCGAAATCCATCCGTTTGCACCGCCTCCACCACCAACGCGTAGATCGCGAGATAGGGAATGCAACCACACCAATTTCGGCACCAAACCAGACTTCTAAAAATCCCAGGAAAGTTTTTATCTTGCTTATCTTCATTGATGCATCACTCATGTTAGTCTAAGGATGATTAGGGTGAGATTTATGGAAGAAAAACCCAATTTGAGATAGGAAATTGCGTGTAGTGATGATTTATATGATATTCTGGACACCCTTTGTCATGTAGAGGATTAAACCATGAAATTATGATGTTTTATGAGAAGGAAATTCTGGAAAAGATTTTTTAGAACCATGTTTAAGAGAAATCTAGGGTTCTTGATATTTATATGAATTGTGGGCTGATAATCCAAGTTTAGTGATAGAAATCTACATGCTTTACGTTGGAAATATCTGGTATGATGATATAATGTTAGTAGTATAATATTCTGGACGTTTGAGTATGGAAAGTTAGGATTTGGATGAAGTTTTGTGAGAAAACCCGTAACTGCAAAACTGTAGGATTCGCCATATCTGTTTGATCGATCGATCGAGCCCAGAGCCTCGATCGATCGAAGGTTTGATCAATCGAGCCCCAGACCTCGATCGATCGACCCCTCCTGGCAGACTTAAGTTTCCCCTTTTAAAATTGTTGAATTGATTCGAAATGAAGAAAACTCCTTAGACATCCTTGTTAAGATAATTTGGGAGATAACGATGACCAGTAAGATTCCTTAACGAATAAGAGACCTTTAATGTAAGGCAAAATCTATATTTTGGGGATATTTTACATAAGGGACAATGTAAGTATATGTTAGAGGGGAGAGACACGTAAGAGAGAGTTACGTTGAAACATAAATGGATACCTAATGAATTGGACATTTGGGAGAATAGAGTCCATGAGGGTTACGTAGTAAGTTGGAAAAACCCTTGGAATTAAAGTGAGAAACGAACCATTATACGTGATAACTAATAATGGGAAAATAAGGATAAATGTTGTGAATATGGGTTATGGGATAAACATAAATTGATATGATAAAAGTAGTATATTTATATGATTTTGTATGCATATATTATATACTTGTGAAAATCATGCCTGCGCTACTTGCTATCCCGAAGGTTACCGCGCTGGGACTATCTTATCCTCTGTTGCCTTATGGCGGATATTTACTCGTACCCTAGAAGATAGAAATCCTAGGTACGGGCTATCGGATCAATAGTCGGACGGTCCTAAGAGACATGAGGGTATGTACTGACCTCTTGGACTTGGAATCTATGCTTCACCTCAATATTGGTTGTGTATGTATTTGTACAGTTCGAGAGTGATTCTGAACTTGTATTCCCTTTAGTGTGATTGATACAGGGATTGGATAGCAGAGTATGCCCGCACCATATTTTTTATGTGGGGTGCTGTTATGATATATGAATTATACGAGTAGTTAATATAAATATGAAATTCCAAAACCTAGAACTGCCTACTGTGATTTGACATGTAGGACATGGTTGATGACCCAAATTATAAATACTTGTGTCAAGAAAGTATAATATGATACTGGAAAACTTTATTGATTAATAAAGTAAAAAGGAGAACTTTGGTGACAAATTGAAATCTTACGTTTTAAATACTTGTGTTGCTCAGTTGTAAATCCTGTGAATAACCCAAGATAAGTTAAATTATTGCGAAAAGATAGTGTGCTATATGACGAGATAGACCATTGGTAAGGTTAGTGCGATAAGTGTGCACATTAGAAGAGAGGTGAGAATTTCTCAAGAGAGTGTCGCACTAATATGTTGTTGCATTGGCCTGTAATCAATTTAAATACTTGCGAAACGAATTTTTAAATCATATACACTATGGGGCTCTGACCCGTTTCCTTTTGTCTTTCTCTGTTGTATGTATATATATGTATATATTATAGGTGCCCAGCCACAGGGGCATCCTGCATAGGGTCCTTTGGTAAGAACGAGCTGTAGCTTAGGTGGGAGTTGCATGCCTGTTGTTTAGACGACTTCATCCATTTGATTCTACTTCTAGTTCAGCTTTATCCAGCAGCGGCATGTGTCGCCCTTTTCCATTATTTAGTTAGTATTGTCAGAGATTGTAATTCTTTTATATTTCAGTATCTTTATTTCGGAATTGTAAATGTCATGATGTTTTCCTTAGTATTTTAATGTTGGGATTTATCATTGTTGGGTAAACTCTTGAACGTTCATTTTATTCTTCTACTTATTGTGTGACTCTTTAGACGTTAATGGTTTAAGGTTTTATAACCGGATTTAATAACATTGGAATAAAGGTTTAAATGGTTTTGACACTTAGCTTAATTAATTAGGGTGTTTAAATTGGAAAAGTTTTATTTTTAAACAGTGATGCTGAGAATGAACCAACTGTTCACCCTGAATTAATTTAATAAAGGAGTGATCGCCCGGTATTTAATTAGGTGGGGTATCACACCGAGATAATCAGAAAAGTGTACCTTGGAGGGTAAATGGGTCACGGGATTTTTTTGGGCCTAACCGAGGCCACTCGGGTGTATTTGGCCTATTTTAATTAGGCCCATGTGATTAAAAACATGATTTGGAGATAAAAACCTATGTTTTGGAGTTGTGGGCAACCATAACTAATTAGGGAGAAATTGGAGAACATAAGGGACAAAAAGGGAGAACTATTGAGAGCAAAAGAGGAAGAACAAGGAAGGTTTTCTTCATCACGCAACGATCTCAAAACCAAAGGATAATCGGACACAACGAATTTATATGGCAAGTGGTTAAATTGCTTCAATGTAAATTGGTTATATTCAATTCATATCATAGTAGGTGTTATACAAATGATTTTTTGATTTGGTTAATACAAATTGGGTTTTGATTTGGGGATGTTACAAATCAAGTTATTGGGAGGATTGTAGGGGATAATTCAACGTAAAAATATTCGCACAAGCTGTTAATGGCGATTCTGTCCTCTGCCCTCTAGAAAATGGCATTTTCTAACTTTCGTTGTCTAATACACTTTTTCCAAAAAGTCCCCAAAATGACCCAAAACGACATTTTAAAATTTTGGGCAGATTGAGTAAATTGGAAAACTCGGATTAATAATTGTGCAAACTTTATTGCGGAGAATTTTGAATAATTAATTAGGTATATTATATTATGGACCAGGGGGTGTCCGGATTTTTTTGTTGAGTGATGTCATAGCGTCCAAATGGGGGTGGGCATTGAGATGGTTGTCTTCACACTCGGGGGAATATGACCCCCTCCAATACGTTTATATTTCTATGTTCTAATTCGGTGGTGGCTACCTGTCTTAGAAATCCAGGTGGGACTGAGTAGACCTGGGAAGATAGCACTTTACAGAATGCATCCGATGAGATATTACTCAGAAGGATGGTTTTAATTATATTCAACATATGTGTGATTATGGAATATAGTTCTACGTATATAATGGAGTAGATAATTATATACAGCTAATTAAGTACACGAAGAGAATTTTTATTACCTATATAATGTGACAACCCGAGATCCGAGATAAGGGGTGGCCAGCCCGATACTCAAACGTAACAAGAATCATGGATGGATATCATTCTCAGCATCAATAATATAAACTGAGTATACGGGAAAACCACCCAATAAATCAGAAAACGGGTTGCCAAAAAGTGTTAAATTTTAAAAATGCAGTTATGAAAATTTAAATTTAAACAACCCAAATCTGATATGCAAGTGGAATTCCACAACAATATATACTAAAACGAATGTATACAAATGGACCGAATAAGCTGTCGGTCCACAGCTACATAGAATACCGCAGAACCATTTATTATTGTATGTAATACATTCATTAATCAAATACAAATGTTTGGGCCACACGCCGAGTACAAGACCCGATCATATCTAGAACACAAGGATGAAAGCGTCTAATTTAACATCCTGTAATAACCCGCAAAATCTTACAGCTCATCGAAAACAAAGGAATTGGGAACATCAATGCGGGCGTCCTTGCGGTGGAGCACCTGAGCGGATACATTTATATATATACGACAAGGAAAGTAAACCGGTCAGGGTCGGGTTCTATTATGATCACTAGAAGAATAAAAAGCATGATAGATATGAATAGTTATGCATGAATGATAAGGATGATAATATGGCATGCTATCTACAATTCAAACAAGAATTTAAAAGTAAAGCACTTTAATTTAAAACCATTACTCATTAATACAATTTCCATTTCCGTCTTACATTCTTTATTAGGAATAAAACCATTTATTTGGTTTAATCAAGAAGTTATAATTTCCTTTCATTAATTAAAACTTCCCATCTTTATCTTTCCATTCCTTAACAGGAATACCATTAATATCAAGTGCACTTTATGGCACATATTTCATTAATTTCACTCCCATGGTCTTTATGGCACATATCTATGCTCTTTGTGGAGTTTATCAACCATCAAGTCCCACTTGATGAAAAATAGTTATATTCATATATATATATAACGATTCTAAGACCACCCGTCCGGGTTTCCCCACTGTGCGCGCCCCTAAATGAACATCATCTCCCAGGGCCTAACATAAGACAACCTGGGCACCTATCGCAATACGTCGGGAAGCGTCCATGTGCCTGCGGGGTTGTCAAGACCACACCCGGAATCTCCTACCCATCGTAGAAAATATATATACGGAACAGCGCTCACATGGTCTAGGACTATATCCACCCTGCATTCATTAGCCAGAGGGCATCACCTCACGAGCGAACTTCCCTTATAATGTGATTTAGAGAGGTGTGTAACAGTAAATTAACATTTACATTTTATTATCATATTCATTACCAATTTCCATTACCCAAGTGATTAGTTCTTTTTATTTGAACCTATCATTATTAAACAACCGGGTTCATTTTATTTGAACCAATCATCATTAAACCATTTGGGTTCATTTTATGCGAACCTATTTCCCATCGAATATTGTCATTAATATTCCTCAAATTACAAATTCCGACTAAGTCTCCAAATGATCATTATGATCCTACAAATCCCCAAAGTTCATATAACTTTGATAAGCATTTTAGTCTCCAAGTTAGGGCATACAAACTCCAAACTTCCAAACTTCAAAAAGTTTGAATTAAAATAAGTAATGCCTTAACATCACTTTAAACCTCCCCGAAATAAACCCAGATGAACCCATTTCTAGTCTAGGGTAACGACCAAACTCAACTAATACTCTGGGATTCTAAGTTTACTTCTTTCAAGAAGGTTCCTAGGTCCTAAACCTAAAGAAAAAGATCAAAAATTTAAAAAAGAAAATGACTCAAAATAGCAAGACCCGAATCGATTCGCCCTAAGAGCCGAATTGATTCGCCCCAGCGAATCGATTCGCTCTGAAAGCGAATCGGTTCGAAAAACAAACCCAGGTTTCTGCAAATGCCGAATCGATTCGGCCTTAACCCGAATCGATTCGGTTACCAAGACCTGGGATTCTGCAACTATGCGAATCGATTCGCCCTAGGGGCTGAATCGATTCGCCCCTGCGGAATAGCCAAATTTGGCTATGGAGTTCTAAACTCCAAAGTTCTCCCAAACCCAAACCAACCAAACTCAAATCATTTTGCTGCAATTACTACATCCTAGTATATCTATCTATCAACCTCAACTACATTTATCATCCAAATCAATTTCCAAGGGTTAATACCCAAATTTATCTAATAAAACCCAAAAATGATTAAACACAACAAATTCATAACTATCACAACTAATTATTCTCCTTAAATCATGTAATAGCAAGTAGATTACTTGCCTTGATCATGAAAATGCACATTTGAGTTGGTGTAGGCAATGGTCCAAGCTTGAATCTCCAAATCTCTTTCTCTTCTCCCAGGTTCTCTTCCTCTCTCTACTATCTCTAGGGCTCAATTTTTGTAAAATGGAAGAATGGAAAATAGGGGTGGGAAATAAAACGGGGCTTAAGTCCTAAAAGCCCACTTAAGTGACTAATACGTGATAAAATAATACGCGACTACACTATTTAAGCCATAACCAGTCAAAAGTGCCCAAAATACCAAAATGAAATATGGCACTTATTTCGACTATCTCGCACCTACCGGGACTAACTACACTATCCAAATTATCATATGGAAATTTTTATAACTCATTTTACTTCCGGTTTCTCATTACATCAAAATGTCATTTTATATCTTATGACACCATAAATCACCACATGGATATTTTACCTAATCATCAGGTAATCATACAACATTTTAGTAAATATTAACCTTATCATATTAAATTAATATCTACTCAACATCCATCATTTTATAATTAATTACTGCACATAGTAAATAAATATAAAATAGACTACCAAACGTGAGGGTTGTTACATACTCCCCCCCTTAAGAGGGAATTTTCTCCCCAAAATTCAGGCGTATCTTGCAAGAAGAGATGTGGATACTTCCCCGCGTATTATCCTCGCAATCCCATGTCGATTCCTCGACACTATGGTGACTACATTGCACCATAACTAAAGGTACTACCAGAGACCTCAATCGTCAGTCTCCCCGCTGTAAAATAGCAACCGACTACTCCTCATAAGGAACGGCAAGTTGCATCTCAAAAATCTTCGAAAGGAATGTGCCTAAAGGCACCATCAGATCTCTTGTACCACTTTACAAAGGAGATATGGATGATGTCATAAACATATCGCAAAATGTTTCGGTAAAGCAAATTAATAGGTCACCGGACCCACTTTAGCACTGACAAGAATGGTCCAGCATAATGCGGTGCAAGTTTCCCTTTTTCTTCCCAATATGCTTAATACCTTTCATAGGCAACACTCGCACCATCACTTGGTTCCCGACCTCCATTTACACATGCCTTCACCCCGTATCAGCATAGCTCTTTTGTCGATCTTGGTTTATCTGAATGCGATTTTGAATAAGCTCGATGCTCGAGGAAGTATCCCGAATCCTCTTAGGTCCAAGAAACTTATCATCTCCCACTTCCATCCAACAAGTGGGAGAACCCCAAGGTTTAGTATACGAGGCTTTATAAAGCTCCATCCCAATACTGAATCGATACAAATCATTATAAGCGAATTCAACTAGTGGGAGACACTGTTCCCGGCTACCCTTGAAGTCAAGCACACACATAAGGAGCATAACCTCCAACATTTGGTTTACCCTCTCGGCCTGGCTATCTGTTTGAGAATAATAAGAAGTGCTTAACCATAATCTGATTCCCATGGCTTGGAAACTTGCCACACATGGGAAATGAACATTATATTCCAGTCGAAAACTAAAATCAAGGGCACCCCATGTAGTCCGACAACCTTTCCATGCCTGGCCACTACTACTGGCGGCGTATAACTTGACACATGATGTCGTTACCCCGATGTAACTCAACCTTAGAAACGCAACATTTCACCATATCTGTGTTTCTTAAGTCATTCTCATTCGGGACAAAATTCTCTTATGGAAACGCGCCTCACCCACAACATCAAAAGAGCAGAGTTACGTTTCCTAAGTCAGCAGCTTGTATTTGTGGTTTTTATTATCCCTGTCTCTCCTGCGACATCTGGCATCAAAGGGTTTCTCACACGAAAGACTAAATTCTGCCCAGGAAGTAGCATCTCCCTTCCTATACAACGATCACCCCCCCCCCCCCCCCCCACAATGAATTTTTAATTCAAATATGGGATAATACTTCTCACAAGTTTAAACTTATGAGGCGTATCTACAATAAGTCGATACTTCGTTATTACTACACCCCGTCATGGCAGAGACTTGATCATTAACTCCACCCTCGAGTTTGCGACATGGGCTCAAGAGTGCGAGTCAATTCTCCATTCCATCCTAAAAGCTGAGTTGCTAAGGCAACACACTAACTACGAGAGGTCTCAGCTCCTTCGGCCCAACCAACCAACTTCTCGAAATCTCCCAGTTCTTATCACTAGGGAATCAACCCCTATAAGAGTTAACACACAATATATTCGTTGGCAACTCCCGACAACCTTCCTAAACTAACGTCACATAACTAAAGACCTTATGTCCAAATAATCCTAAAGTCTACCTACCTATACTATACCCTATCTAAGTCGTATGCACCTAATAGTAAGTATATCCCTAGTGCCCAAGACCTTTCTGAACTCCCTACATTTGCTCGGTTTCGTGCGTGGGATGTCTCGCCGAAGCAAAATCCAAACAAGGAACCCTCCCGTTAGACTACTACCTCGCGTTGTCAGTCATCAAGGTATACAGGTCTAAGACACATGTTCGGGACCGAAAAGATTCTACTTATATACATTACCATATAAATAATTGAAACTTAACAAATCAAACATTTACTTTCCATAAAGCCTTATAACTATTTACCCCACAAAATATATATACATCTTATTAAATATCCTTCTTATCTAGGCACAACCCAAAGTCTCAAATTGACTTCGTATCTCAGTCTCCGTCGCATTGATCAAAGGAGAGAACTATATGCAGTGCTTCTATTTCGCACTTTAATAGCCCCTAATAACTATTCTACGTGATTCGGCTAAACTTTTCAACCCATCTCCAACGAGAAATTTAATTAAAATAAAATAAAAGGAAAGGATAGCATCTCTCCACTCACAACGTCGTTAAGTGTTCATGCGGCGGAGTGTCTTGCAAAGCGAAATCCAAACAAGGAACCCCTCCGACACATGCCTACTTAACTAGTTGATCATGGAGATAGAGCATAATGTACATAAAATAAAAGAAAGGAAAGGTGGTATATCTCCACTCCCAACGTCGTTAAGGTTCACGCGTGGAGCGTCCCGCCGAAGCGGAATCCAGACAAGGAACCCCTCCTATACACTACCACTCAACTTTGTTGGTCGTGGAGATAAGGCATAACAATCACATACCAATATCACATCATACTCGACCATGTTAAGGGCGAGTAAATCGGCCTCAAAGCACAAATTAGAAAAAGAAATTCCTATATACCTACAAACAAAAAAATGAGTGAACCATCACACGTGAATAAAAAAAAACTCAATGCTAGAAAAATAAATACTCTCAGCAGATCTTATCAAATCTGAAATCTGAGAAGAGCTCAAAAAACAAATGAGCGCGTGACACCCGCATCGAATAACACATAACTCACGTATCTCTAGGTAAAGAAAAACTTACCCTCAATAACGGGTGGTGCCGGCAGAGCTGGAGGAAGCATAGCCTCCTGAATATGGCAATCACGTCCATACTGTAGTTGTCCCTGCTGCAGAGGAACAACCATAATAGGTACCGGAGGTGGAAACTGAACATATGGCTGCTGCGGGGCCCTAGGAAACTGACCCCCAATCATCTGAGGACACTCATTCTTGTAATGACCTGCCTCCCCACATTGGAAGCACCGTCCTTTCATATCCTCCTGACCTCGACCTCTGGTATTCCTAAATTGGGAAATGCCTCTATCCGGACGACCTCTACCTCCAGGGCCACCCTGGCCTGCCTGTTGCAAAGCACCATGCCCGTGCCTATTATTATTATTATTGCCACTCGTAATAAACCCACCAAGCTTTCCTACTTGCCTCACATCAGTAGCTTTCTTGCTACCCTGCATATATAATCGAAGCTCCTGGCAATAGAGTAAGGGTGCACTCATAACCTCCCCAAAATTTTGTAAAGCTGGGTTACCCAATAAGTGTTTCCGAATTCTCTAGTTTAGACCTCCCACAAACTTTGAGATCTTCCTCTCTTCTGGAGTCACCTCATCCGGTACAAAACTTGCCAACCGGGTGAACTCCTCTTCATACTCCGCTACAGATCTCTCCCCTTGCACTACATCTTGTAACTTCCTCTTCATCTCCCTCTGAACTGTGGGAGGAAAATACTTAAGATCAAACAAAGCCCAGAACTCAGTGATCGTCATTGTGTCCCTCTGCTCTGGTGTGGTCATCGTCTCCCACCAGTGTAACGCAGATCCGACAAGCTTAAAGGTGGTAAGGACTTGTTTCTTATCCTCACTGCATTCTATCATTCAAAGGTGGCGTTGCATGTCTTTCTTCCATTGATTGTCTTTAACCGCATCCGTGCCTCCCTCGAATTTTGGGGGATTACCCTTTAGAAAGGACTCCCTGACCCTTTCCCATGGAGTAAGTCCCATAGGAGCTTAAACACCTGGAGCCCGTGGCAATTGTTGGACCACTGCAGTCATGGCGGCATTAATCGCTTGAGCCACCATGTTTCCTACATCTGCAACGTTAATGGTCCCTTCTGGCGGCGGTGGAGGACCTACCTCCTCTTTTAAAACTCTATTACGTCTCACCGATCGACGTCTCTTAGGCGGCATCTGAGATAAAAGAACAACAGTATTAGAATACTAGTTAAAACAATCTATCGGGCAGAAGATCATAATCATAAGCATTAAAGAAATCCTAACATTAGGTTCTACATCAAAGAATGCTACGGTAGAACGCGACAAGTCCACACACAGATCCTAGTACTCTAGAACCCGATGCTCTGATACCATCTGTGACAACTCGAGATCAAAGATAAGGGGTGGCCAGCCTAATACTCAAACGTAACAGGAATCATGGATGGATATCATTCTCAGCATCAACAATATAAACTGAGTATACGGGAAAACTACCCAATAAATCAGAAAACGGGTTGCCAAAAAGTGTTAAATTTTAAAAATGCAGTTATGAAAATTTAAATTTAAACAACCCAAATCTGATATGCAAGTGGAATTCCACAACAATATATACTAAAACGAATGTATAAAAATGGACCGAATAAGCTATCGGTCCACAACTACATAGAATATCGCACAACCATTTAATATTGTATGTAATACATTCATTAATCAAATACAAATGTTTGGGCCACAGGCCCGAGTACAAGACACGATCATATCTATAACACAAGGATGAAAGCGTCTAATTTAACATCCTGTAATAACCCGCAAAATCTTACAGCTCGTCAAAAACAAAGGAATTGGGAACATCAATGCGGGCGTCCTTGCGGTGGGGCACCTGAGCGGATACAATTATATATATACGACAAGGAAAGTAAACCGGTCAGGGTCGGGTTCTATTATGATCACTAGAAGAATAAAAAGCATGATTGATATGAATAGTTATGCATGAATGATAAGGATGATAATATGGCATGCTATCTACAATTCAAACAAGAATTTAAAAGTAAAGCACTTTAATTTAAAACCATTACTCATTAATAAAATTTCAATTTCCTTCTTACATTCCTTATTAGGAATAAAACCATTTATTTGGTTTAATCAAGAAGTTATAATTTCCATTCATTAATCAAAACTTCCCATCTTTATCTTTCCATTCCATAACAGGAATACCATTAATATCAAGTGCACTTTATGGCACATATTTCATTAATTTCATTCCCGTGCTCTTTATGGCACATATCTATGCTCTTTGTGGCGTTTATCAACCATCAAGTCCCACTTGATGAAAAATAGTTATATTCATATATATATATATAACGATTCTAAGACCGCCCGTCCGGGTTTCCCCACTGTGCGCGCCCCTAAATGACCATCATCTTCCAGGGCCTAACATAAGACAACCTGGGCACCTATCGCAATACGTCAGGAAGCGGCCATGTGCCTGCGGGGTAGTCAAGACCACACCCGGAATCTCCTACCCATCACAGAAAATATATATACAGAACAACGCTCACATGGTCTAGGACTATATCCACCCTGCATTCATTAGCCAGGGGGCATCACCTCACGAGCGAACTTCTCATATAATGTCATTTAGAGAGGTGTGTAACAGTAAATTAACATTTACATTTTATTATCATATTCATTACCAATTTCCATTACCCAAGTGATTAGTTCTTTTTATTTGAACCTATCATTATTAAACAACCGGGTTCATTTTATTTGAACCAATCATCATTAAACCATTTGGGTTCATTTTATGTGAACCTAATTCCCATCGAATATTGTCATTAATATTCCTCAAATTACAAATTCCAACTAAGTCTCCAAATGATCATTATGATCCTACAAATACCCAAAGTTCATATAACTTTGATAAGCCCTTTAGTCTCCAAGTTAGGGCATACAAACTCCTAACTTCCAAACTTCAAAAAGTTTGAATTAAAATAAGTAATGCCTTAACATCACTTTAAACCTCCCCGAAATAAACCCCAGATGAACCCATTTCTAGTCTAGGGTAACGACCAAACTCAACTAATACTCTTGGATTCTAAGTTTACTTCTTTCAAGAAGGTCCCTAGGTCCTAAACCTAAAGAAAAAGATCAAAAATTTTAAAAAGAAAATGACTCAAAACAGTAAGACCCGAATCGATTCGCTCTGAAAGCGAATCGGTTCGAAAAACAAACCCAGGTTTCTGCAAATGCCGAATCGATTCGGCCTTAACCCGAATCGATTCGGTTACCAAGACCTGGGATTCTTCACCTATGTGAATCGATTCGCCCTAGGGGCCTAATCGATTCGCCCCTACGGAATAGATAAATTTGGCTATGGAGTTCTAAACTCCAAAGTTATCCCAAACCCAAACCAACCAAACTCAAATCATTTTGCTACAATTACTACATCCTAGTATATCTATCTATCAACCTCAACTACATTTATCATCCAAATCAATTTTCAAGGGTTAATACCCAAATTTATCTAATAAAACCCAAAAATGATTAAACACAACAAATTCATAACTATCACAACTAATTATTCTCCTTAAATCATGTGATAACAAGTAGATTACTTGCCTTGATCATGCAAATGCAGATTTGAGTTGGTGTAGGCAATGGTCCAAACTTGAGTCTCCAAATATCTCTTTTTTCTCCCAAGTTCTCTTCCTCTCTCTACTCTCTCTAGGGCTCAATTTTTGTAAAATGGAAGAATGGGAAATAGGGGTGGGAAATAAAATGGGGCTTAAGTCCTAAAAGCCAACTTAAGTGACTAATACACGATAAAATAATATGCGACTACACTATTTAAGCCATAACCAGTCAAAAGTGCCCAAAATACCAAAATGCAATATGGCACTTATTTCGACTATCTCGCACCTACCGGGACTAACTACACTATCCAAATTATCATTTGGAAATTTTTATAACTCATTTTACTTCCGGTTTCTCATTAAATCAAAATGTCATTTTATATCTTATGACACCATAAATCACCACATGGATATTTTACCTAATCATTAGGTAATCATACAACATTTTAGTAAATATTAACCTTATCATATTAAATTAATATCTACTCAACATCCATCATTTTATAATTAATTACTGCACATAGTAAATAAAATTATAATAGACTACCAAACGTGAGGGTTGTTACATATAACTAGTGAATTTTATATGGCTTTTAAGAGCAGTTTTATTTATATTCAACATATGTATAATTGTGGAATATAGTTCTACGTATATAATGGAGTAGATAATTATATGTGACACCCCGCCTAATAAAATACCGGGTGATCAGTCCTATACCAAATTAAAACAGGAATCGCAGTTGGATCATCCTTAGCATCACTATCGAAAACTATTTAAAAACTTACTAACCACCTAGTATTCCAAAAACTGGTCCCAATTTTAACTTTTTAATAAAACCAAAACAGTACATGCGGAATTTAAAATATAAACCATTCACACAACTGAATGAAAAAGAACTGAATCATAATTACACAACATGCCGAATAAATCACCGGCCACCAAAGAAATAATCCAAATACAAATATTCAACATCTGAAAACTGTACCGAGAAGTCTGGGCGACAAGCCCTAAATAAAACTGAAACTGATACAAGATTCCTACTCTAGGAATGAATGAATGATGCGTCTAATCCAAACTCCTGCTAGCATCCACATATGCCGCAGCTCCGTGTCCCTGGAATAGAATATCAATCCTGGCGTCCCTGTGGCTGGACACCTAAAAGGTTTTGAAAATAGTTTTATAGCAAGGGTTAGAACCCAAAACATTTTGAAAATATTTAGCAAGTGAACTAACTGCAGTAACTTAAAATGCATGAATGTGCTTCATATTTAAGTTAGTGTCTCACTCCCTTGTGGACATTCTCACCCCTCCACTATTGTGCACACCTACCGGTTATCTTAACCCCACCAAGTTGTACCACCCCGTCCAACTAGTCCTAGTATAACCTTCCCTTGCCATACTACTCTAACCCGAGTATAATGATTCTTGAATTATAAGTTATTTCACAATTAACTTAATTAATTCCTCTTAAATAATATCATATAACCGTATTACAAGTTATATAAAGTAAATACTTCACACACTGTATTATTCCCACAAATGATTAACTTAATTAATTTCTCATTAATTAACTGCATATAACTGTAACCCGAGTTCTATAAAGTAAATACATCACTCACTGTATTATCAACTACATATAATATTTACAACCATATTATACATACCTTTACTAACATCCACATATATATCATACGTGTATCCATCCTTCCGAGTTTATCCTCATCGGATGATTCCCTCTAAAATGCTATCTCACTAGGTGTGCTCGCAAAACCTAGTTTCCCCAAGTTAGAATCGCTCACCAACTTGGACTAAAATATAACGAAGTGGAGGCGGTCATATTCCTTCCTTGAAAGTGAGATAAATCTCTCACCCATATATACCGGACGCTATGACCTGGGGATATACTCACCCTACTCCTCAAGCTAGGGGATTCACCCACATCGCGCAACCTCCCTTGATAGCATTAAAGTATTTAAATTGAATAAATATCTAGTCACAGATATTTACTATCACGCACAATATATACACATATATATATACTATCACTACCCGTATATATATATTATGAACCCCTGGTTTTTACCGTGTACTCAAACTCCCGCACACTGCCTGTAATTTAATGTTACACACAATACATACAAGTATATATATATACTACCACTACACCGTATATATATATATATATATATATATAAATATATATATATATATATACATATATATATATATATATATATATATATTAATAACCCTGGCTTTACCGTGTACTCAAAATCCCATACACTGCCTGTAAGTTTCTGAGTCTGTGGCCCGACTCAAATGTAATTAATTTTCTCACTTAATAACTTATCCTCTTCCCGAGTCTATGGTCCGACTCTAATATAATTAATTCACACCTTAATTAATATAATACTTTCCCCGAGTCTATGGTCCGACTCTCCTTAAATTAATTAACACACATTTTAATTTAATACCTCTCTGAGTCGATCGCCTGACTCTCATCAAATTTGCTAACAAATTAATTAATCAACCCAAATTCCGAGTCTGTGGTCCGACTCTAATATAATTAATTATCACATTAATTAATAAGTACCCTTCACGAGTCTACAATCCGACTCTTTTTAAATTAATTATCACTCTTATTAATTTAATAACTTGGTGTCACTCAACCATTGTCCCCGGACTCACTTACTTGGCCCGTAACTTAATATTTCCCGAGTCTATATCCCGACTCAAAATTATTTAGTTTATCTCCAAACTTAATTCACTACCTTGGATCGCTTTACCAATATACCCGGATTTACTCACTTGATCCGTACATCACTATTTTGGAATAAAGTCTCTCAATTTTATCCATTAAATGTCCCACATAAATTCATCCTAGTCCCAATTACTCTTTCCCATAATTACTACGAATATTTGTTTCATAATTATTTATCACTAATAAATATATGGAAACTTAATTTATAAATTAATTTTCCCTTAACCACCATCGATCGATCGATGCCCCCGATCGATCGATCGACCCCTTCGTTACAGGTCTGCCTCCCCCTTGTTTTCCACCATTAATGAACCTCAAGGTTTCTAAACCAGAATTTAAACCTCTAATTACATCATTCCATCATCTACACATGGTTAATCCACATCATATCCAATCATGGAGACCATTAAGATAATCAACTTCTCTAATTATCTCATAATTTTTGAAATGGGTCTTACACCATAAAATTTAGTTATCTGTTTTAAATCCCAAATTCCAGATTTAATTTCTACTCTTTTATGTTCTGGATTTCTCATTCAAATCATATGTACATATTCAGATATCAATCACCTATCTAGATCTTACTTTGAATCTCATTCAAGTGTCCCATAAACAAAAACCCCATTTTGTACCCATTTACATCCAAAACGAATTTTAGTATACACATCACTAAAATATGAATTGGATATCACAATTTAGAAGTAAAAACAGTTAACCACTTGCCTGGAATTGTTCGTAGGGTCTGATTCGTCGTCGACATCCCTTAATTTGGCTCCAATAACCTCCAATTTGCCCTTTTGATTGTTTCCCCCAATCTCCCTCTCAAACCCTAGGTTAGAATAATGTTGGCTGCTCCTTTTCCTTTTCTTAGGTTTAGGTTTAAAAACACAAATCCCGTTTTTTGCCTAATGGGCTAAATTAAAATATCCCAAATCACCCCATGTGGGCCCGGCTATGCCCAAAAATGTCCCGAGACCCAATTACTACCCCCGGGTAATCTTTTCTGACTATCTCGACCCATCCGGACTTTACCGCGCACTTAGAATTGGCATCCGAATTAATTTATAAAAATCCTTGTCTCACACCCAAATTTAGTCTATACCGACTCCCGGCTGGAACAAGTGCATACCCCATCATTAATACTCGAATTGGCGTAATTAAATTATTACTATTCACTCAGTAAATAAATTTCCCTAAAAATTAACCATTCACTTCCCGATTAATATTTAAATACATATGTTGTCATAATTAATTCAATTAAAATTACAACACACCAGTAATTTAAAATCACGAATTAATTAAATATTAAATGCACAAAAATACGGGGTGTTACATTATATACGAGTAATTAAATACATGAAGAGAATTTGTATTGCTTATATAACTAGTTAATGTTATATGACTTTTAAGAAATGATTAATTAAGTTAATGCGATAAATAACTTACGAAGTAAAGATACAAATTACTTGGGTTAGAGTAGAGTTCAAGGAGTTTCATGACAAGGCTAGTTAGACGGGGTGGTGTAACTAGGAGGGTCAGTAAGAAAGCGTAAGGTGTGTACTTTAGAGGAGGGGTGAGATGTATCTTAAGGGAGTGCGACACTAACTTAAATGTGAAGAATATTCATATATTTTAATTGTTGCATTTTAATTCACTTGCAAAATATTTAAAAAAGGACTTTGGGCTCTGACCCATAATTGCAAAATATTTTCAAAACCTTCTAGGTATCTAACCACAGGGATGACAAACTTGAAGATCTGTTTCAGGTATGTGTATCTGCATCATGTGTGGATGTTGAAGGATTTGGACATAGATGCTTCAGTCATTTCATTCCTTGAGTAGGATACAACTTGGTATTTCTTTTGGGCATGTTTCCCCAGCTATTTTCAGTTCAATCGGACGTTATTGTTGTTAAATAAATAGATTAAAATTTTGACATCAGCTTTTGAATACTAGGTGGTTAGTAAGTTTGCAAAAGTTTTCGATAGTGATGCGGAGAATGAACCAGATGAGATTCCTATTTTTATTTGATATAGGACTGATCACCCGATAATTTATTGGTCGGGGTGTCACAAATGGTATCAGAGCATCAAGTTCTAGTGTCCTTAGGCTCTTGCGGCTTTTCACGTTTCAGCTTAGCGTTCTTTGATTTAGAGCCTTATGATAGGATGGTTGTATTCCTTTACGTATGTGAATTATGTTCTCCTGCTATCAAGTATAGTGAGGTGATTCATACATGAGTTTTGTTGGGCTTTGTATACCGAACATTCTTTGGGACAACCAATGAGGGACATGGGAGAATTGCTAGAGGAGAGGCTTAATAGAAGACATAGGTTATTCTTGAAATGGTGATCGTGATAGGAATCACCTTGATTGTTGTTCAGGCCAGTGGGGATAGAATAATCACGTGTGAATGATAGTCTCCCAAAGCACTGTTGTAGATAATGGTGGTATAATTTTAGTCTTACCCAGTGTAGTTAGCAAAGGGTGGAGAAAGTGTGGAAGGATGCTTTTGGAAGGGATATCTATAAGGATTCGAGTAGCAGAGTAGTGCGATAATTCAATGGGAGGAAATAACCCAAAGACAATTGTGTAGGGTGGTGTGTAGTGGCACCCAAGACTCAATTTTGAATGAATTTTTTGGCCCAGTGGGGCAGTGTTGTAGTGGTAGGAGTCAGTCACCACAACCATGGAGAAATACCATAAATAATAATAAATTTAGGATCCATTTTGACCGCAATTCTTTGCATCATCAGTTTGAACCAGTAGGAAAAGGAGATTTCAGTATTACTTCATAAGGGTCGAACAGTGGTCGGACATAAGGAAAAGTTTAATTATACAACAAACTTCGTACCCAATGAGGTGGATGCGGAGGTCAATAAGGGGTCCATGAGTTAATAATGGACTCATGGGTAATACACAAGCGTGGATGGAAAAATCCGGCTAGGATGACTGGGGCTATAGTCATCAAGGTAGTATGTTTTTCATTTGATATCAATACATCTGTGAGAATGAAGCCAAGGGCGGTAGAATATGTTACTAAAAGGCAAGATCGTATTTAGCTATGCTAGTGAGGCACCACAACGGGATACCCAGTAAAGAAACCCATTTATATGATTTAGATCAGTGAAATTACTATCGAGTGATGGTGGATTCAATCAGGGTCATCGAGGCGAGCAACAAGTCCCATGGGGACATAGAAGGCAAAGGGACAATGGGGGAGGCAATCAGGGTAAAGTCTACCAAGTATGGGAGAAAGACAACCCCCATATGGCCAGTGGAGCGAGAGATAGGGGATTGACACACGGAAGTATCTTATGTGTGGAATGTGGGACCATAACAATTGATTATGTCCACAGTGAATCAGGGTATATGAGTGGGATGCCTAGTAGGGACAATAATTGTACAATTTTTGTTCGGTTGGATGAGAATATTATGTCCAGGAACCATTTGGGCCACTGGTGTATAGGCAAGTGGAAGTATGAGTTTTATCCTCGGATAGATGGGGCGAACTTTGTGACACGAGTGGTCACAGTATTCTTTTGAACACTATATTCGCAAGGGAGATGAGTTTATTGCGTGTATCGTAGTGTTACTATTATGTATATGTTTACCGCGGGGTAACATGGCTCTCTTTTATTTTACCCGCAGAGGAGCAGGTGTAAACACTCAGAGGGTATATCTTATAAGGTTAACTCATTTTGAGAAGTGCTATGCGAGCATGATTTTATCCTGGGTACAGATTACTTAGCGACGGGTAAGCGATAGTGGGCGGATACAGCAAGACTATCGTGTTCACTATTCTAGGGCATGATGTGTATTCTTTGCGAGGTTCCACCCGAAAGAAGGTTGGGCTTGCTAAAATATTTTATAAAATAGACTTCAGATGGTAGGATTGTCTAGTATATTATATCCCAATGCATAGGGATTTTTACTGATGTGATTCGGGGCATAGCGGATTGACCATGGTGCAAAGAGATTTATCTCGTTAGTGACTTGGCACTGAGGACTTAGTCATAGTGTGAGTGCGGCATTATATAACTTCTTTAGAGATGCGAGAGTCGACAATTAGATCTTTGAGTACAGGGATAGAGTTTTGGGTGTCCCAGTTATATGCTCGAGTCTACGAAAATTAATGAATAACAATGCTAGTGTTTAATGCATTGGGGAAAGTTTTTTTTGGGCTTTGTTGTAAAATCTTATGCGCATAAGCCATAATAAACGTCAGTAGTGGAAAGATGTTATATTATTATAGGAACTAGTTTAAAGGGTGATTTTTTAACATGTTGAGTTACACTTTGAGGTGAAAGATATTACACTATAAGGCTAGTATAGTCGTGTAATGTTGTGAAAGAAGCACTGAGAAATCTTTTGCACCACAAGTTAATAGGCAGGGCAACATCGAGAAGATTAAATTGAAATTTGGGTAAATATCGAATGTAATCAAATGATATAATGTGATCGGTGGGATAACATAGGAAGAAAAATATAAATATGTGATGTCTGTGATGTTGTCCAAATATGCATTGGATTAAGGGTGTATGGGCGCCCTGGTTAGTGTGATTTCAGAGTCATCTTAAATAAAGTGATGTGTGAATGAACATATTGACTATATGCCTGCAGGGTAGTCAGAAAATAAGTGGGAAAGTGAAGTGAACTAAAATTCGTTTGAAAGAGGAAACAATTCAACTATATACGTATCAAGGTGAACTATCTCCACCGTAAGGAGTGTAAAGACGGTGGAGGCACATGTAACAAAATATCTTAAGGCAAGAAAGAAGTCAGATTTCCGGGAAAATAGAAAATAGTATCAGTTAGTTATATGCTTAGAGTGGTCTTACGCATAGACAAGGTGTAGATTCCTATCTCACAAAAACTGCACAAGGAATATATTCTTGAGCATGGGAATTGGGGTTGAGTGAGACATGGTGAATTTGTCTCCCGATAGACCATTTATGAATGGGAAAAAGGTTGATTTGAGGGTATCAACCAAGAATTTTTTGAAATTTTATGGTTCCAAAGATGGAATTATTGCTCAGGTTGGTAACAATTGTGGAGGGGTCAAGGTTTCCATCGGGTTGTTGACTGGATTGATGTGAACATGAATTGTTGTCTCGGAATGGGTTATACTATCGAGTAGTATGCCCAACATTATTATTAATGTGAAGGAGTGAAACAGAACAAGGTGTCGTTCAATACTGTTAGGAATTCTAGTGAGACCTTTCAGTCCCACCTCTGGTAAAAATGTGTCAGGAGGTGATAGGGACAGAGTTAGATATTGTGTTGAACGTGTCGCCCATAAGTTGATGGGTAGAAGGGAAGCGATGATTGTGCATTCCAGATTTTTGGGTAATTCGGGAGTAGTAATTACCACAGGTAGAGTTACGTGTGATTCCTCATACTAATTTAGTATCTGTGTGGCACCTTGGGAGACATTATGGGAAATCTTTCATTATTCACCTTTGGCTGATAAGAGGTGGGGAATAACAAGTTGCTAGGATCCGAAATGGATTACGGTCTAGGAGCGAGAATTGAGTAAGTTGTATCCTTTTGTATAGTTCAGGAACGTAAAGAGGGGAATTTCCTAACACAAAGCTATTGCAGTCGGTGGAGTCTAGGCTAATCTTTTGGCGAACTATGTTGTCAGGGGCCATCGAGTTAAACATTTGTGAGCAGAATTGGTTCGGGTGTCTCCTATGAAAGGAGTGGTGAAGTTTGACAAGAATGGGAAGCTGGCATCGAGGTATATGGTCCTTTCTCGATCTTTGAGAGGGTGGGATCGGTGGCTTATCGAATGGGTTTTCCCGAACATCTTCGGTGGATACGTGATGTGTCGCACGTGCCAAAGCTGGAGAGATACATGAGGAATGATAGGGATTTTTTGGCATTCTCCACTCTAGGAGAATGACTTGCAAAAAGATACCTCATATGAGGAAAGACTAGTAACTATATGAGCACAAGCTGCAGTCTAAGGTACTACCAGTTAGAGTGTAATGGAGTGGGGTAATCACAGTATTGATGAGTATACGTGGGAGCCAGAGTATGATATTTGAGAGAAGTATCCAGATTTATTCTCCACGGTTATGACCAAATTTCGGGGAAGAAATTCCTTTGTGGGGTGGTAGTATGTAATACCCCTTATTTGTATGCATTTAAGTTTTAATTCATTCGAGAAAATTTTAAATTGCTTGTGTGTCGTAATTTAATTGAATTAGTTACGTTAATTTTTATTTAAAGATTAATCGGGTAGGCGATGGTTAATATTTACGAAAATTAAATTACTTAGTGAATAGTAATAATTTATTTACGTCCTAACGTGTATAAGTGACATGGCATTTATTTATCTCAGTCGGAAGTCGGATATAAACTAAGTTAGGTGTGAGATAGGGACTTTTTATAAATTAATTCGGATGTCAATTCTGAGTGCACGGTTGAGTTAGTATTGTTCAAGATAGTAAAAAAAGTGTACTCGAGATGGTAACTGGGTCACGGGATTTTTTTGGCATAACCGAGCCCTCTTGGGGGTAGTTGGCCCATTTTAATTAGGCCCATATGATTAAAAATGGGATTTTGAGATAAAAACCTACGTTTTGTAGTTGTTGGCAGTCATAACTCAATTGGGAGAAATTTGAGAACATAAGGGACAAAAAAGGAGAGCTCTTGGGGGCCAAAGAGGAAGAACAAGGAAGGTGTTCATCACACAACGATCTCTACACCAAAGGATAATCGGACACTACGAATTTATAAGGCACGTGGTTAAATTGCTTCAATTTAAATTAGTGATATTCAATTCATATCATAGTATGTGTTATACAAATGATTTTTGGATTGGGTAAATACAAATTGAGTTTTGATTTGGGCAAGTTACAAATCAAGTTATTGGCACTAGTTTTGATTCGTAAGGATTTTAGTGGATAACTCTGCGTAAAAAGCTTCACAGCAGCTGTTAATGGAAATTCTGTCCTCGCTACCCTCTAGAAAGTGGCGTTTTCTAATTTTCATTCTCTTATACGATTTTTCCAAAACGTCCCGAAAATGCCCCAAAACGACATTTAAAAAATCTGGGCAGATTGAGTAAATTGAAAACCATAGATTAATAATTGTGCAAGCATTACTAAGGAGATTTTTGAATAATTAGTTGGGGATATTGTATCATGCACCAAGGGGGTGTCCGGATATTTAGGTTGAGTGATGCCATGATAATAGATTAATTAATGGGGGATTAATTAATTAAATCTTATACCTGGAATAATTTATTATAGGTTGATATAATAAATTGCTAAATATTATTTAATTAGGAGCGTTCTCTTTATAATGGAATTTTGGGGAGTATGTTCTAAGATATGGAAATTCGAGCCAGGTGAGTGAGTCCGGGTTCATTGGTTGTGTGACACCAGGGAGATTTTAAATTCATTAATGTATATATTAATTAAATTAGAGTCGGACCATAGACTCGGTAGATATTAAGTTAATTAATAGGCATAATAATTAAATTAAAGTCGGACCATAGCCTTGGGTTAATACTAAGTTAATTAATGGGAATATTAATTAAATTAGAGTTTGACCATAGACTCGGGGAGATATTAACTTACTTAATGGGTAAATTAGTTAAATTAGAGTCGGACCATAGACTTGGGAATATGTTGGCTAGTGTTACGAACTTTGTACATAGTAAAGCCGAGATTAAATTATATATATATATATATATAATAACTAGTAGAATAGTTGTCACTATTCCATAAGTTGATAACTTAATTAGAGGTTGAGATTAAAACACCAATGCAAGAAATGAAGGATGGCGATTTAAAGACCCTAATTTCCTATTTTGTCCCTTGATTATTTCATTTCCCCCTCATATTTAACCCTTGAATTGCTTTCCCCTCTTACTCAAAATTCAAAAACACGGGTAAAATAGGAAATTACACATTTGGTCCACCACACACACAAACTACACCCCGTTCTCTTTGTCAGTCGATGGATTCTCAACTCTCTCTCCTCTCTCTCAAATCAGCAGGTCTTTGCTCTCTCTCTCTCTCTCTCTCTCACTCAAATCGATTATATGGATTTTGGGGAAATCTAGGGTTTGGAGATTTGGGTATACTAATCGCTACTTTTTTTTTAGGTTTGATTTGCTTTCGATTCAGCATAATGTTCTTAAATGATGTAGTTTCAGTTTCAGGGTTAAGTTTTATGTTTCAAATGGTGCTTTTGATATGTTTCAAATTAGTGCTTTTTTCGATTTTAGGTTCTTTGTTGCATTTATGTATATATCTGACTGGATTCAAATGGAGAATTAGTTTTTTTATTTAGTTTTGCAGATGTAAATCGAAGGAAATCACATTCCCAAACTATATTTTGGACCTTGGATGAACAATATATTATTTACATGTATAAGTTCATGTTGTTCTTGCAAAAAATGGTTTAATTTTCTTTGACGGTTTATATTTTTATTAATGTATAGAGAAAGTATGAAATTGTTTATATACTATGTGTTTTTTTATGAATAGCCATAGTGATTAAAATGGAACGCCATAGTCAACCCCATGATTCTTCTTCACTTGAGTGAGCTTCACATGAATCTTGAAGAAATACTTGATATATTGGCCAAAAGTTGACTTAATAGCATGACCAATAGATTTACGAACAAGCCTATCTAGTTCGTTTTGTTCCTTTATGTTATCTTCATTGATTGGTGCGACATCATATGGAAAATGGACACATGGATCTATGACCATTAACTCAAATATGTATTCAAGTGTGATGGTATATTCACCCCAAAGTGAAGCAAAAGTGTGAGAAACCACACTCCAGTGCGAGATTAACAAATGAAGGACAGGGTTGTTCTTGGACATTGGGAAATCTCCAAAGAACATAGTCGAACGACTTAAACCAACCTGGTGTAGTTCTTCCTTGCATTTGTAATAGATATAACTTGAACATTCCAAAAATCCATTAGTAGACCCACTTGATCTCTCAAAATCAACGTGGGATTGATGGAAATCTCCCCGATCAATTTTGAATCTCATAATACCCCAAAAAAGAAAGATAATTACCATTGGTGTTGTCCAAGGGTTCTTCTACCCCTAATAGAGGCTCATCAATAACATGAACACAATTTCTAAACACCTTTGATATCTTACAAAATAAATCACCCTTCCTGAACAAAGGAGTATGATGTTAAAGACTATACAAAGTCTGATGTTTCGCCATCTCAGCTGGGGCCTCCTTCTCGAAAACCTTTCGAAACATGCTTTTAAAAGCAATTATTTTGATTCATAAAGAATCTAATGGTGGGAAAAGTAATTATTCTCGTATATTAATGATGCCAAAAAAAATGATTGGTAAAAAGGACATCAAATTAGGTTTTGATTAAGGCTTGAGGTAACAATGGGTAATTTCTCTCTCTAAATAAGAAAAGATTTGAGTTCTTTAATGGAGAAAGTTGTAAGCAATTTGAAATAAAGATATAATGGGATATTTAAAGGGTTGTATAAAATAACCATAAAGGTTATTGGACGATTCCTTGTCCCTATATTATTTTAAAAGGGTAAAATGATTATTGCGTGAATCAAGGCAGTTTAGAGTTCATCGTAAAGCACCATGTGTCGAAAAGATAGAAAGTTGGCAAGATGTTTGACTTTAACATTAAATGCAATATATTATAAAACATTTGTTTTAAACGTGCAAAAATAAGATGTTTCGATATCCTATGTTGGTTGAAGGTGTTATGACTTATAATATGCCATTTGAAGATGTTTCGATACGAGATACGTTGGTTAATGGTGTTTTAACTTATAATGTGTTGGTTCAATGTGTTTTAATTTATGATATGTTGCTTGAAGGTGTTTATACATATGATGTGTCTGTTGGAGGTGTTTCTGAAAGAAATTTCTTATTTACGCAACAAATGTCTCTACAAGGGGGAAAATGTTGGAAGGGCTTAAAGATAACCCTCCTCAATTCGAGATGAGCCTTTTAATTGAATGATTGATGACATATCAAGTTAACGTGGATCTTAATCAAAGATGAATGAAGCCTCGTAGAAGAATCTAGTTCATCCACAACGCATTTTCTACATTTTTATGTACTTACAAGATATATTATAACATTTATGCGGTTACTTGGTACTAGAGATGAACCAAAAGTCTAGCAGTACCTATGAGAGATTTCATGCTCTATTAAGGAAGCTCACAGAGGGGAACCTTTGAGGAAATTTTTTTGGACAACAATGATTAAGGGATCTTTAAGGCGACTAAGCTTAATTTTTTTTAGATACATAGGTTAATACCCAGCTAGCCCGATTGAGCACTACTTGAGAAACCATGGATAAACTTATTTCTCAATGATAGAGTTTTGTTTCCAAAAATAATATATTTATATAAAGTGTATGTCTGACTTCGTACCACACCTGTCATATGTAAAATAAAGTGTTCCTTAAATAACAACGATTTATTGAAAGAGTTGGACAAAAAAATGATGATACACCGGATGCGCCACTTGCCACGATGATGGGTCATTCAATATTTTCAAATGCTAATTACATATTTGGTATGGCAATCTAGCCTTGAATTTAATTCACTTAAGGTTCCTCCCGTGCAAAATCAACCTATATATACCTCATTTATCCTTTGATAAACATTTAGATCTTGGATCCATAAGACGACTTTTAGATATTTATTACAAAGTAGATCTTTCATTATCTTCCATTAATACGCTTGTCTAGTTCTTACCAAGAACATAATAAATTATTGAGATCGAAGGCCTATTCCACCCATATATTGGTGTTTCAATGATTACCTTTAGTGTAGAGAGCCGTTTCCTTCTTTATCCCTCTAACTAACATCCATCAGAGGTTTCATTTATTGTCTAAATAGTTTGTATCTAATACTCATCATTGTAGTGTATACAAAATTTTATTCTATTTTATTTAGAGTACACATATCACTTTTTCATCACCATTAAGACAAGGTACGCCTCAGTTTACTCACAAACACCCCAACATAAACTATTGTGTTAAATAATCTATGCTATGTTGAATAGCTTAAGGAAAAAAGGAGAAAAAAATATTCAATTAGGAGAATAACTCAATATTTAGAGTGGTTCATTTATAAATAGCATATATTCACTTTCATCACTTACTCTTACTAGATTTCCAATTACATGTATATAATTAGGCCTCAAGGGCATATAAATGATGATCAATATGCTAAAATGTGGAAGTTACATGCTCTTGGGATATTAAGGTTGGGTCCTTGTAATGAAAAAGTGTAGGATGCCATGGATCTTATTCGTGGTACTCCGACAAGGATGATCATAACTACTTCTGACGTAGTGATATAATGTGGAAAATTTGGTAGAGTTTGGTTACTAAAAGGTCCACTACAAAATGAGGAAATGGTTCCGGTATTTATAGAACTTCGATGGTTTCTCACGCTCACTTTTCATGTGCTTGGGGATAAGAGGGAATATTTTTACAAGGTGTACAATCTCAATGTCTTAGGTAGGGAATATTTGTATGTTCTGCGACACTTCTGTTCTATATGGATGAGGTCATATCCATAGTCCAAGACCTTTTATGTTCACTTGCACATATTCTTGTGTCATGTGTCCAGTAGGTATTAAAGGAAATACTTGGAGTACAACATAAGACCTTAAAGCCTCACGGTTAAGAGGACAATAATTTAGTGATGGGCCTTATATGATGTTCACAGTCTTAACATTAACGCCGAAGCCTCGTATGAGATGCAACAACTTTTGTGACACTTTGTCTTTAGAGATCTAGAATATAAAGGTGTGGGCCTCCAAAGTCTCATTTAGAAATTTTCATGATATCTGAGTGATTCCTGACAACTTTTCTAGTGACCACTTGAATCTTTATTTCAACGTATGTTTTCATCTTTTTCAATCTTGTTTTTACTCCATTTTGATGTTTTTCAGTGTTTTCATCAACTAGTTTACAATAAACGACCAACTATTTTGAGCTTCATTTGAACTATAGTTTGGTAATGTTTAATCGTGAGTTTGCATTTTTGTTTCTTGAATGCCTTGGCAATAATTCTTGTGTTTCAATGAATTTGGTGATTCATTTGTACTTGCTAATGGTTTTAAGGGTCCAATTGGATATGTTTTTGTATATCTTTAGTCAAAACACAGGGAACTGGGATGGGTTTTGGTATTTGTTTTGTCGAAGAACACATGTTGTTGTTCTTAGCATATTCTTCGTCCGAAACCTTGGATTTTAAGATTTAATATTTTCAAACATGGATAAATAATGTTAGGCATATTTGAACCACGTCACATCCTATCAAATAGTGCCCTGACTTTTGTTCAAACCTTACACAGCTTAGGACAACATGGTATTTGTAGATATTGTGAGTTTTTGAAGCATATAAATCATACAATGACTTTTAGAACAATGCCTAGGATCCTACAGTACTCTTATTCATTGGTGGTCAAGGTCATCTAACCTTGAAGATTCCATGGCCTTTTTTTAGGTACCTACTCCCAGCGTTATGAATAATGACTTTGGCTATTAGCTAGATAAATTTTATAATTAGCATCTTGGTAGATCTCCTATTAAATTTGTACTCGCACATCCTCTAAAAGTCATTATTTGGGATATTTTCACTTTCTTGATAGTTACATAGTATTTGAAGAATTTTATGCAAGATTTGTGGTCTTGCCAACCAATGATTTTATCCTTGTGATGGATTATTAGGTGATTATGTTGCATTCGATGCCTCAATTAAGAGGACTTATGATTCCTTTTGGGAAGAATTTACTATAATAAAAATATTAAATTGAATGCATTATAGATTAGTAAAGCTTTGTAAAAAAGAGAAAAGGTAATGGGATGAGAGTAAAGAGGTGAAAGAAAGTAATTATGTGGAAAGTAAAGAGTTATAGGAAAGTAAACAAGAACAGATGTAAAGGTAAGAAACTTTAGATAAACATTGAAAGCAAAGGTTATAACTACCTTTCACTTCACTTGTGGAATTGAAAGAAAATAAGTAAATAAAGAAACAAATATAAAAGATAAGGAAAAAAATGATTAATGTAATTTGAATGCATTTTTAGTGAGGGGTTCTCTCTTCGTTGTAGGGTTCATTGCATATTTATAATATTTCTTTCCCAATCAACACAACTACTCATGCAATTGCTGGGTGGTTATTTATTTATTGGAGTTTTTCTATTTTGATGCACTAGTGCCCCAATTTTGATTTGAGTAAGTTACCACTTTAAGTAACACGTCCCAACTAGTTCCAAGTACTTCACATGTATGTTGTTAACTATTTTATATATTTACATAATGATCTATCTATTTTTGTCTATTTAAATATTACATGGAAACACCCCATTAGTTTATGTTAATATAGTGTAAACATACCCCCACACTAATTGACTTTAAGAGAAGGTTAGTTAGTGGATTGTTGAGTTTTTCGAAGCTGTGATTCCATGTTAATAAGTATTACCTCTGCATAAAAAAAACATCATATGGATGAGAGGTTACCAATGTTCTCATTAATTTTCATTTCTCCCACTATCTCTAAACTCTGTCATTTTCTCCAATCGTCTCTTATCCTTTTTTTTCTCTTTTTTATCCACACATCCTTAAAGAAGTAAAAAAATTAGCTTTAAATTCCCTAATTCTCCTTCTTGATTCTCTATTGGCGATAGTTATTCCCTTGGTCATTATAATGATGACATTTTTGTCTCTTCTAGGGGAATGTCGGGATGGTATCACTACGAATATTTTCCCCCCTCTACTTGTCCTAGTTCTGATCTTTATACTATTCAATATGGTGCTCAAATTCTTCTTCTTCAAGGATAGAGTCAAATTCCCGGGGATAAAATCTTACCAATTATATAAATTTCCCATCCTCTAAATAAATTAGTTTTGACCACATATTATTAGTCAACTACAGGCAAATGTTTTAAAGGAGCATATTGTTTGCACTTTTGGAATCCTCTTTCAACTTCAATGCATTCTTCTAGAATGGATGGCGAATAAAATTCACGTCTCCATAGCATCCATCTCATCTTTAGTTCGACCTGATGAGATCTACAAAGGCCTTTATGGACTTGCGTTATGGTTGTTAAGTCTTTACCTCCATTTAAGCGCTTTAGGATTATCCAATCAACACCTCTTTTGAACAATTTGCAAGTATATATAACATAGTTAATTTCTATCAACCTCACAGCATTATAACTTTTGATAATGGGATCATTGATATATTCCATAATTGGGTTTCTCCAATCAGCTTGAACATCAACATTTCCCTTTTCAACCATGGGCCACCTGTAGTCCAGCAGAGATATGAAGCCATCAATAGCATTGATTTTCAATTTGGCTTTGAAGTCAGTATCAATGGTGAAACCTGATCCCTTTTGATCCATTCCAGTTAATTCTTTATTTAAAACTCAGGAATATGATTTAATGTGACTTCATCAAGTTTGGAAAACATATAAAGTGCCATTCAATTTTATATGCCCAAACCCTCATGGACATATTTATGTTCACCATTTAACTATCTTATAACCAATTGGTAATCACCAAAGCATTATATAGGAGAACCATTACACCTTTGAACGACTTGTAATCCCATTATTACTGCCTCATATTCCACTTGGTTATTTGAACATGTGTTTTCCTCTAATTTGTAGCCATGTTTTATTTTGAAGTATTCAGGGGATTCAACAACTATCCCCGTGCCTCTCATAATTTCAATTTTGACCTATCAAAATGTGGCCATCCCCTCTCCTCGCGACGGGTGGGCGACGTGAGGGAGGATCCTAGGTCCCGCACATCCATCTCTGGAGCTCTTCGGTCGACGTCATTTGGGCGAGGTGAAAAATGTAGAGAGATGGAGTCGCCAGTCTATTTTACTCAAAATAGACAAAAGAAAGGGATCCATCCCAAAGGATAGCATCCAAAGACATACTAATGCATACAAAACCAAAATGATTCGAAAAGGGGTCCGGAGGTTAAGTTACGAAATGAGAACGTGTTAGGCACCCATTCCGCCCTTACGGCTGTAACACCCCGCCCGCCCGGGGAGAGCGAACGGAGCGTTAATGCGAAAAAATAAATCAAAATCCACAAGTGACAAGGTATAGAGCATCTAAATAAACCCACAATAATATAAATCCACTAATCTCAATCTCTTCAATTACAACAAGTCTCTCGAATTTCATAGAACAACTAACTCGAAAATAAAATACAAATCTCCGAAGCTCTATACATCAAAACAATACAAATCTTTCCCAAATAATACTTGCTAAAATCAATCTCTATAGCGCCCCAAAATCCGCGCTAACCTGCCACTAAAAGAAAATATGGGGAAGTACACAATACGACAGGAAATATGCTCAACGAATATGGATTAGCAACGAATAAAACGTAACAACACGAGTACGAATATTCAAATCAAAATACAAATCTCAAAGCATTTATCAATATAATTTATCAACAACGCTTTAACCGGGTCACCAAGCCTCACCACATCCGTATATGCTTTATCATGCCATAGCCCGGGAAACAGGAATTTTATCGGGTGCCCAACATCCGTGCCATATTGAAATCTCATGACAACGTGCTCATCAATAATATAATGATACCATATGAATCAAAATAATTTCAACAATTATTTTCCAGATTTCAATGAATTTACTAATTCAAATATGAGTTCAATTAACAAGAATTCAAAGAGAATGACACTCGCGAGATTTAAGGAGCATATTGTGTAAAACCCCATACCTCAAACCATGATTAGAAACCAACAATCACAACCTCAAGATGAACACAAAATATCTACAAAATCTCCTCCAAGAACCTCCAACAAAATAGCCCCAAGAATACCTCTAATCTAAGGTTGGAACACACAAATCTCAAGGGCCAATGTGTATATAAAAAGAAGAGGAATATAAAATATATTTTCTTCCAAAATTTGTGTCAAACGTAGGTTAAAAGGGTTGCCCACGGCTTCCTTTTATAATGTAAATAAATGAAGAGATGGAAGCCAAAAGATTCCTTTAAATAAGGCAAAGAAATGAATAGTTGGAAGTCAAAACAACTCCAAGAGTTAAAATAATTTTAAAATCATTTTAAAATCCGTTTTAACTCAGTTTTCGAAACCGTTTGAAATGTTCGCCTTTAAAAATAATAACCAACATATTTGAGCAATAAAAATAATTTTATCAAAAAAAATTTATTTTCCTCCATTCTCCAAAAATTAATTAAAATAGCCCAAAATTACGCGGGTTGTTACACTTCCCCACTAACAATGGAATTTTGCCTTCAAAATTCGCCGAATGCCTAACTCTCAAAAAATCAGTCAAACAATCTCCAAAAATAATCTCGTCTCCCAAAAATAAATTCCTCACCTCTAATCTCGAAACTTATCACGAATATCATCTAAAATTTTCTATCTCCAAAAATTGCTAACCACGCAATGAACCCAAAACTCAAGCCCCGAGGGTTGCCGTATACCTAAGCTCTGATACCATTTGTAACACCCCGCCCGCCCGGGGAGAGCGAACGGAGTGCTAATGCGATAAAATAAATCCAAATCCACAAGTGACAAGGTTTAGAGCATCTAAATAAACCCACAATAATATAAATGCACTAATGTCAATCTCTTCAATTACAACAAGTCTCTCGAATTACATAGAACAACTAACTCGAAAATAAAATACAAATCTTTCCCAAACAATACTCGCTAAAATCAATCTCCATAGCGCCCCAAAATCTGCGCTAACCTGCCACTAAAAGAAAATATGGGGAAGTACACAATACGACAGGAAATATGCTCAATGAATATGGATTAGCAACGAATAAAACGTAAGAACACGGGTACGAATATTCAAATAAAAATAAAATCTAAAAGAATTTATCAATATAATTTCTCAACAACGCTTTAACCGGGTCACCAGGCCTCACCACATCCGTATATGCTTCATCAAGCCATAGCCCGGGAATTAGGAATTTTAGCGGGTGCCAAACATCCGTGCCATATTAAAATCTCATGACAACGTTCTCATCAATAATATAATGATACCATATGAATCAAAATAATTTCAACAATTATTTTCTAGATTTCAATGAATTTATCAATTAATATGAGTTCAATTAACAAGAATTCAAAGAGAATGACACTCACGAGATTTAAGGAGCATATTATGTAAAACCCCATACCTCAAACCATGATTAGAAACCAACGATCACATCCTCAAGATCAACACAAAAGATCTACAAAAGCTCCTCCATGAACCTCCAACAAAATAGCCCCAAGAACACCTCTAATCTAAGGTTGGAACTCACAAATCTCAAGGGCCAATGTGTATATAAAAAGAAGAGGAATATAAAATATATTTGCTTCCAAAATTTGTGCCAAACGTAGGTTAAAAGAGCTGGAATCCAAAAGACTCCTTTAAATAAGGCAAAGAAATGAAGAGTTGGAAGTCAAAACAACTCCAAGAGTTAAAAACATTTAAAAATCATTTTAAAATCCGTTTTAACTCCGTTTTCGAAACCGTTTGAAATTCTTGCCTTTAAAAATAATAACCAACATATTTGAGCAGTAAAAATCATTTAATCAAAAATTTTTATTTTCCTCCATTTTCCAAAAATTAATAAAATATCCCAAAATTACGTGGGTTGTTACAACGGCCTCTCATGGGTTTTTTCTATTTTCCTTTATTTTTCCCATGGAATATGTTCATGTGTATATATAGTGGAGATAGGACTTATCGACTTGAAACATTGAAGAGCTAAAAATAGTCATCCGGAGGAATGTAAATATAATATTACAAAATAAGATTTACGCGATTATCTTTACGTTGATCGTTACGATGGAACGACAACACATGTAGAATAATATGCCACTAAGAACAATTTTATGTATATATATGTAATCAAGGATAATAGAATTTAGAGAAATAGGAGATTAAAGAAAAAGTAAAAATCGGACTCAAATCTTGGATTTTACCCCGAGATGCCTACGTAGCCTATAGAGGCATCAAAGTCCACGTAGTTCACATGCAAAAATGAGGGGTGGGGTTTATCCCATAAATCCAACCAGGGAATTCTCTTATTTGTGTGTGTGTGTAGAAAAAGTGTTTTAGTTGTGAGAAAAGTGTGAGAATTCCCGTTTGGACTTTATGAGCAAACCCTCTTTTTCTTATTTTTTGTTTTTTTTTATTTGTATGAAGATAATAGATGTGCAATAATACTAAATAAAAAGTATATTAGTATATGTGAGATGAGAGAATAAAAGTGATAAGTAATAAAACAAGTTAATGCGAATTTATGAGAATTTAAGAAGAGAATTGAGAAAATTAGTCCTTCTTGATGATCTTGAGCTTGATCTTGAATGTTGGAGAGAAGCCATTGCACTTGGATGATGATGGAGAATGGTTAATTCACCAAGTTTGATGGGAAGGATGATGAAAAGTGAATGTTGGAAAGGGATTTGGATGTGGAAATTGAGCTGACTTCGAGAGAGGTTTTCTGGATTTGGTGAGGGTGATATGTTTCTGATCTAACCTCCTTTGTAATGAGGTCAGGGCCTCCTTTTTATAGGCCCAAGGAATTTACAATTGTCATAGTCTTGTTCCTTCTAATCGGTAAGTGCGTTTAGGCACACTGCTGATAGGTAGGGTCTGGGCAGTGTCTTTCAGGCCTTTTCGAAAAATCGGTCGCAGAGCACAAACCGTTTATCCAAATTGCGCACGGGGTAGACCGTTAGAAAGGTAATTTAGAGACCTTAGAAATTCCTTGGACTTCTCTCGGGTTCGGGAGTTGACTTTGGGTCAAATGTGGCTCAGAAACATTCATCAATCCATTGCACGGGGAATCGTCAGACGCAAAGAGATTATTTTTCCGCATGGTAAGTCCAAATCGCGTATGGGGCGGACCGTTGTAAAGGTTAGGAGATTTAATTTGACATTCCAAAGATTTTGATCTGGTTCGGGGAGTGGACTTTGGTCAACATGGACTTGGAAGCATTTGATGACCTTTCAAAGTAAAACGAATCGTTCATCCATACCGTAAGTCAGAATCATACACGGAGCGGATCATTGGAAATGGGTTTCAGTGCCCTTCAAAGATTCATTTAGTCTCAGTCAAGCTAAAGAGTTGACTTAGGTCAAACAGAGCCTGGGAGCATCCAGTGGCCTCTAGATCAGGTTTCGAGGAAAATGGGTCGTTTGTCCGCAGGGTATGTTGAAATCACACACGGGATGGACCATTTGAAAGGGGTTTTAGGGCCCTTAGAAGATTCATTCAGTCTCAGTCGAGCTAAAGAGTTTGACTTTTGGTCAAACAGAGCCTGGGAGTGCCCGATGGCTTTTAGGTCAGTACTCGGGGTATGACGTGGGTTTGTAGTTATGAAGGGAGGTGATAAGGACCTAAGGAGAGTTTAAGGGGTAACAAAATGGGGTGTTTGTAGAGCCCCTCGATCGGTGAGTTTAAAAAAATAATAAACATTGAATAGACACCGCATGATGCTTTTGAGGGAGGATAACCAATTCAGAGGGTCGAGGCCAATTCTAAGGACCTAAGGAGGGTGGATGACCGATTCGGAGGGTCGAGGCCAATTCTGAGGGCCTGAGGTGGAATAATAGTGATGGTTTGAAGGAAACGTTTAGGTCAATTCGTAAGGAGGTGTTGGGGATTACCAATTCTATAGGTCGAAGCCAATTCTGCGGGCTGAAGTTGAGATGACCAATTCTGTGGGTCGAAACTGATTCTACGGGCTTAAGGATGAGATGACTAATTTTGTGGGTCGAAGCCAAGTCTGAGAGATTGATGATGAGATGACCAATTTTGTGGGTTGAAGCCAATTCTATGGGCTTAAGTATGAGATGACCAATTCTGCGAGTCAAAGCTAATTCTGCGGGTTTAAGTGGAGATGACCAATTCTGCGGGCTTAAGGAGAGATGACCAATTCAGAAGGTCAAAGCCAATTCTACGGGCTTAAGGAGAGATTACCAATTCTTCGAGTTAAAGACAATTCTACGGGCTTACGTAGTGTAAGGACATTTTTTCTCATGTCCAACATGTTACATTTGTGTATGTCGTACGCCGCTATATTTGGCACGTCACCTCACGATCTCACATGACGGCCTCTATCCGAATTCTGGGAATCAAGCATTCAACATCTCCATTAATGTGTCCCACATCTTCCTCAACGACTTCACGGTCCAAGATTTTAGGGACTTAATGCAAGTGGTACGCAAGGGAAGTCAAAATAGTGAAAAAAGGCACTATAGGAGAGTTCAAGGGCATTTTCGTAATTTTACATCCATAGTTCGGAGGTTTGGTCAACTAGAAAGTTGAAGAACTCACCACAACGAAGATACTGGAAAAAACGGCACCTCAATCCGAGCTACGGTGAAGGAGTTATGACCTTTTGAAGATAGAGAAAATTCCTTAAAGAATGCTATTTTTTTTTTTGTACGCTGGATAGAATTTTAGAGTTTTAAGAACATGGGACTCTTCATATTTTTTCCTATAAATACCAACTTCGGGGGAGTTATTTTGCAAGACTTTAGAAGACGTTTTTGAGAGTCCAAATACCTCTAGTCTTCATATTTTTTGAGTCCCAAGACTCATATTTTGATTCACACAATTGCCAATCCTTTGTGAATCTTTTTGGTAACCCAAGAACACAACCTTGTGTTTGTTCAAACCTTTATGGAGAGATCTTTGCAATCGAGGGTTGCGTGTCATTGCTGAGGGAGTCTCTACAAAGTTTTATGGCTGCGTGTCATTGAGGAGTGCTGCGGTTCTTCCTTTGTTGATTGGACTGAGGTTCATGTGGGTTCGCTGCGTGTGGATTCATTGCTGACGACACCGACCGACGCCTGCGGGTATTCGTGTGTCACTGTATTTCATTGTAATCCATGTAAGTTGCGATTTAATTATTATAATGAAATAAAAGGTTTTTGCCATGCGGGGATTTTTTCCTTAACTTTGTGTCGCATGCTTTATTTATGGTTTGACACACGCACACACGTAGTTGTTTGTTTATGGGCTGTTTCTAAATAGACTCGAATTAAATAAGGGTTACATGAAAACTTGCGAGTTATTTTTTAATCGGTATCACACAGTCGCATACGACGTTTTTCAAATTGGTATCAGAGCAGGTTGCGCTAATTTATTGCGTATTCCTTTTTTCGCAAAATTGTGTGATATTGATTTTTTTTTAAAATCAGTTTTGTGAAAAACCACAATTTTTTCAATGGAACGCCCATTTAATGAGGAGCCTATTTTTGAAAAGATTCATGACCGTGCTAAAAATTTAAAAAGTTTGAATTTGAAACTTTGCAAAAGAATTAAAGTTTTGGAAAAAGAAAATTCTCGTTTTAAATCCGCGATGGATCTTTTGCAAACGGTTCAAAATCAACTAGATTTTTATCATGAAAATTTTGTTTCTTTGGACCATGAATTTATTGCTTTAAAATTGTCCAAAAAGGAGAGTGATGATAGGGTCCTATTTTTAGAAAAAGAATTAGAGGACCTTAAAAATTCGATGGTTTGTGTTTGTGCCAAAGATGAAAAAAATATTTTAATCAATGAATTTGTGGCACATGAAGAGACTCTTAGGGAAAATTTTGCTTTAATTGAGGGGGAGAGGGATACCCTTTTAGAAATTGTTGAAAATTTGAAAAAGCAATCCCTGTCTTGGGAAGAGTCTAATTTGTTGCTTGAATCAAATATTTTGAAGTTGAAAAGTGATTTAAACGATTCAAGTAGGTTTAATTGTGATGGTAATGGCTCATCTTGTTCTCATGCTTCTAGTGCTAAAGCCAAAACCATTATTTGTTTTAGAGGGTCAATTAATCCCAAGGACTTTAGAAAAGATCACACTTTAGGTAACATTCCTCCCGTTTACACATGTTCACAATGTGGTAGGAAAGGTCACCTTAGGAGATTTTGTTTTGATCTTGGAAGAAGTCCTAGGATGTCGAAGTCTAGTGTTACCTTGGTTCCCAAATCCCCCACACATTGTTTCACATCAATTTGGGTTAGGAAATCACTTTTGGATACACTAGATTTTAGACAAGTTGATTGTCGTTTGCTTGCACATGATTCTTCTCTTTCCATATCATATAGATGATTGTGTTCGCATGTGTGTCATACGCTACTTTTTTTTTGGTTTCATGATATTTATGTTTACTAGCGTTGTGACATGTAATTTTTGTATGTTTTATTTTTTTGAAAAATACAAAAAGATTTTATTTTGATAAAATTTTGAAAAAAATCCAAAAAGATTTTTGTTTTTTTGTTTGCACCGTTTATGGATAAAAACTTTGGATGACTAAGTCACAACATCATTCCATTATTTTCATGTGACTATTTGATAGTGTCTTGAGACAATAGGTCAATTCATCCATGTGCTTTATAATGTTTGGAGTCGTTAAGATGTAATTAAGTGTTACTTCCTACATGTTTGACTCACTTTTTCCTTTAATGCACACATGCACGGATTTGTTTGATTATTGTGCTTGTCTTATCACATGTTGGTTGGGTGTTTTCACTTCAATCCTGTCCTTAAAATGAACCAAGCGCGATAAATTTTTGATAAGGACATTGTGCATATAAAAACCGTTTTGTGAGTTTGTGTGATTTGTTTGATAACGGGGAGGGGCTGCGAAAGGTAATCATCTATCCTTTGCGAAAAAGCCACCGTTAAAAAGGACCTAAAAAATTGAGGAATTTTATTATCCGAGGTCGAAAGCGGTTAAAAGAGCCCGAAAAAAAAATTTAAAGGCAATAAAAAAAAACTTCATGCCAATTATGGGCCATTTAGGTTTTTGCACCAATTCTGCAAAGTTTGAGAATTTAGATTACCTCTAAAATAACATATATATATATGACGGAGTTTGGTTGGAGAATTTAAAACGGGTTTGCACGTCCTTGAAATGCTTGAAAATGCGCTACATAGTTTTGGACGTTATTGGTGTTGAAATCACTTTGACTTTGATTTTTTGATTTGCATAAGACGATGTCATCTAAATTCAACAAATTTTGTACACCTAAGGATACTTTTGATGCTCATTCGTTAGGGGTACACATATGCTTCGTGCACATATGATTGATTGAGTTGATTTACCTATCGAATGTGTTCACACCCATACATTCCGTTCCCATGACTTGGTTGTTTGAGTCTAAATCCATGGTGTGATTTTGGTATCATGTTTTACATTTTTTTTCAAAATGGTATCTCTTTTTTGTATAAAAAATTGAAAAAAAAATCAAAAATAGTTTGCGAAGATTTTTTTTAGCATCTCCTTGCAAGAGCTCATTTGTCATTTGATTGATGCCTTGATTTGTATACCGTGACGCCCTGATTTTTCTTGCTTGTCTGATTCATTCTTCTTATTTGTCTATTTGGGGACATCATAAAAAGGGGGAGAAAGAATTATCATTTTATGGGGGAGTTTGAATTTTGGGGGAGTTTTGAGATTTCACGTATGCTTATCATATATTGGTGTCTATGTTTATCTCATTTCAAACTTGATACGTCACTTGGTATTTTTCTTTATCTCATGTGTGTAGGTACTACATTGATGATGTCTGAATTGCACACCCTGATGAGAAAAGATTTGAGATTCCTGAAGATTTGAAGATCAAACGATGAAGACTATTCATTTGTACCTTTTCCAGTTTTGGGTTCATGGGAGGGTAGATTTGTATAGGCAATTTCATATTTGATAATTCGGATTTTTTATGTATGTACCGGCATAGACATAGGGGGAGATTTGTAAGGACATTTTTTCTCATGTCCAACATGTTACATTTGTGTATGTCGTACGACGCTACATTTGGCACGTCACCTCACGATCTCACATAATGGCCTCTATCTGAATTCCGGGAATGAAGCATTCAACATCTCCATTAATGAGTCCCACATCTGCCTCAACGACTTCACGGTCCAAGATTTTAGGGACTTAATGCAAGTGGTACGCAAGGGAAGTCAAAACAGTGAAAAAAGGCACTATAGGAGAGTTCAAGGGCATTTTCGTAATTTTACATCCATAGTTCGGAGGTTTGGTCAACTAGAAAGTTTAAGAGCTCGACACAATGAAGATACTGAAAAAAACGGCACCTCAATCCGAGCTACGGTGAAGGAGTTATGACCTTTTGAAGATAGAAACAATTCCTTAAAGAATGCTATTTTTTTTTTTACGCTGGATAGAATTTTAGAGTTTTAAGAACATGGGACTCTTCATATTTTTTCCTATAAATACCAACTTCGGGGGAGTTGTTTTGCAAGACTTTAGAAGACGTTTTTGAAAGTCCAAATACCTCTAGTCTTCATATTTTTTGAGTCCCAAGACTCATTTTTTGATTCACACAATTGCCAATCCTTTGTGAATCTTTTTGGTAACCCAAGAACACAACCTTGTGTTTGTTCAAACCTTTGTGGAGAGATCTTTGCAACCGAGGGATGCGTGTCATTGCTGAGGGAGTCTCTACAAAGTTTTATGGCTGCGTGTCATTGAGGAGTGCTGCGGTTCTTCCTTTGTTGATTGGACTGAGGTTCATGTGGGTTCGCTGCGTGTGGATTCATTGCTGACGACACCGATCGACGCCTGCGGGTATTCGTGTGTCACTGTATTTCATTATAATCCGTGTAAGTTGCGATTTACTTATTATAATGAAATAAAAGGTTTTTGCCCTGCGGGGATTTTTTCCTTAACTTTGTGTCGCATGCTTTATTTATGGTTTGACACACGCACACACGTAGTTGTTTGTTTATGGGTTGTTTCTAAATAGACTCGGATTAAATAAGGGTTACTTGAAAACTTGCGAGTTATTTTTTAATTGGTATCACACAGTCGCATACGACGTTTTTCACGTAGAGATGACCATTTCTGCGGGTCGAAGCCAATTCTACAGGCTTAAGGAGAGATGACCAATTCTACGGGTCGAAGCCAATTTTGTGGGCTTAAGTGGAGATTACCAATTTCGCGGGTCGAAGCCAATTCTGCGGGCTTAAGGAGAGATGACCAATTCTACGAGTTAAAGCCAATTATGCAGGCTTGAATATGAGGTTGACCGATTCTATGGGTCGAAGCCAATTCTGCGGGATTGAATATGAGGGTGACCGATTCTGTGGGTCGAAGCCAATTTTGTGGGCTTAAGTAGCGATGACCAATTATGCGGGTCGACGCCAATTCTGTGGGCTTAAGGATGAGAGGACCAATTCTACTAGTCGAAGCCAATTCTGCGGGCTTAAGGATAAGATGACCATTTATGCGGGTCAAAGCCAATTCTGCGGGCTTAAGGATAGATGACCAATTCTGTGGGTCGAAGACAATTCTACGAGCTTAAGGAGAGATGACCCATTTTATGGGTCGAAGACAATTCTGCGGGCTTAAGGCGAGATGTTCTTAGGGATCTCTGCCGGGGAGATTTATCTTGTAGTTTTGTTTTGGGTTGGGGAGCTGATTGTTGGGGAAATATTTTTCATCCTCTAAAGGAATAGCCAAAATTCCAATGGGGAGCTGATCTTTTGAGATCCTCCGGGGATGTTTCCTGGAGGAGTTTTTCTTAGTTTTTGGGAGTTCCGCTGGGGAAATAGGTGTTTCGCTTGAGCGAGAGCGAAATTTTTTTGCTGAAAATGTTCTAAATCCTTCATGGGATTTTAAGGAGTTTTTAAAGATTTTTTTAGGTCTTTTTGGTATTTTTTTCGGAATTTTTGTACAAAATTTTAGAGGAATGCCAGTCGGCATGGTATGGAGGGTGCCATTTGGCAGTGGCACGAACTTTTGGACAGCCTCGGGAAGGTAAGGAGACAGTGATGATCAGGGGGTGGGGGTCAATGCCGATCGGCATGACCCTTGGCATCCTATATAAAGGGGGAGGTGGCTTTCATTTTTCACAGCTTCTTATTTTCTTTCTTTCTATAATTTTCCACTGCAAATCATTCTAGCATTTATATATTTAAGAAAGGGACACATTTGTGAGCACCACAGCGCATAGGGAAATGGTTGACTATTGATGACTGGGCGAACATGGGGTGGAGGTCCAGGGCGCCTCTTGCTTTGGGGAGTGAGAACTCCTTTGAATCATTCGAGCCGGTTGAGGATGAGCAGACCCTGTTACGGGAGTCGTCGCATCATCGCTCTTCGAGTGTGGTGAGCCCCGACGGTTATGTAAGTAACCTGACTTTTGGCATTCTTCTCTTTTTTGTGATTTTTCCTTCTTTTTGGATTTTTTGATAAGGTTTTTTCTTTTGACAGTCTGATATCTCTTTTAAGAACATGTGTGCCCATGGGATGATGGGGCTTAAAGATGTCTAGGAGCATCTTCCACCTATGGTACGTTGGGTGGTATCCTCAACGGGTTTTGTGAGGTTGACATCTGTGCTGGATGAGACGCCTCGTTCGACAACGGTCCTATGCTCCTTAGGGTGGTGGTGGTGGGATACTACCCATACCTTCCATTTCAGTTTTGGGGAAATGACCATGACTCCCAGAGACGTGCAATAGCTGTTGGGGCTAGATTGTGACAGAGAGCAGATAGAGGTGGATCTTTCTTTATGGGTGAGGCTGGAGGCGGTGCGTTCGGCGCTTAGTGATGTGGGGAGGATAATTTCCGGGGATTCCATTCGGTTGTCCCTGCTGAAGGATGTTTTACTGACTAGGGTGGTTGATGTGGAGGACAGCTTGCAGGTAAGGCATATGGCCCAGTTGTTCATGTTGTTAGTGCTGGGAGGTTTTACGGTGGCGTCGAGCGGAGACGTCGTCCATTCGTGGTTGTTGTCATATTTGAGGATGTTTTCGAACATCCATCTCTACGATTATGGGAGCCTGACTTTGGTGATCCTCTATTTTTCTTTGGACGCATTCAGCCGGTGCTGCGAGCAAACTTTTACTAGAGCCACGTATCTCCTTGAGGTATTCTTTAATTTGTGCATTTTATTTTCATGCATTTGCATTTTCCATATGCATCTCTTTTTTATTGTGAATTCTTGTCTTTGGCATACGTGGATCTATGAGGTGATTGGGTGCAATACCCCACTAATTTCCTTGAAGGACGAGACTGTTGTGGTTCTTTGGCCGAGGTGGTTTTATGACGTGATTGGGTGTAAGACTCTTTCTTTTCAGCCTTGATTTTTGCACATTCTGATTCTGTATTGACTTATGCCTGCTGGGGATTTTCATGTGACTTTTTACCCTTGGGGGACATCCATTTAGGATATGGGGGCGACTGGGGTGAACGCATAGCTGCGGCGCTTACTGGTGCATGAGTTTGGCCATTCTTAGTGTCTCGGGGAGCGGGTGGTTCAACAGATTGCATAGGAGGAGGTGGTGGTGCCACCTGCGTAGCCTCCTACGTCTATGTGGCATGAGCGGTTGCTACCGGAGGATATAAGGATCGTGGTGATGATCAGTGAGTCCTACCTGTTGTATACTGATATGGCTGCACTATATGACTATATGGACGAGCTGGTTGATGGCGACCAACATATATGATGCCTTGCCTTTCCCTCCTATAGGTTCGAGTCAGGAGGTGGGGTCTTCTAAAAGTGGCGGTGGTCCGTTGGCGTCTCTGGTGGGGACGACTTTAGAGGTTCCTTTTGTGCAGTTGCATACCACTTCATACACCATTTGGAGGGTTGATGCAGGGATGGTTCCTATGGTGCATCGTCCTCATACGATGGATCCAGAGAAGTTGGGTTTGACAGAGGAGGTTCTTTGTCCTGCGGTATACCTTTATGTTCTTTTCTTCTTTTTGGTTCCTTTTCTATTTTGATCCTTCTTTGATACTATTTCTTACCTTTTACTTGCAGCAAGTCCGGGTGTCGGACACTTGGCTAAGGGATATCAGAGATTGGATATCTTCAACGCCTGCCCATATTCGGGTTACGGTCCTAGTTCCTTCTTGCTTGCTGTCGTCTGCTTAATCCGATGAGGACTCCGCCTCGGGTAGTGTGATGCATCGTCTCTCCATAAGGGAAAGAGAGAACGTCACAGGGGTGGAAGATCTTAGAGAGAGGGGTGAAGGGTAGGTGAGAGAGAGAAAATGTGGGTTCGAGATGAGTCCCGTTGTTTTCTGGTTTTCTTTTATTTCCTGCAAAATTTGATGTAACACAGAATAATATATATATGCAATGCAATGGGATTTTTTTATTATCTTTATTAATGGTGGATGAATGCACATGCACTTTTACTTTGCTGCTGAGACCATGAAAGATATATTTTTGTGATTTTGAAGGAAAGTTTTAGAAATGGGAAATTATATAGGGGTGGAAGTGGATTTTTTAAATTCATGTTGAGAACATCAATTTATTTTTTATCGAGCTTCTAATTTTGACAAAAGAGGAAAAAGGAAAACTTCCAAATATAGGGGGTTGCCGATCGACAATCCCCTTGTCCTGCCTATCGACAGTCAAGTCCAGTCCCATCAATTCAAATCATTGATTAGTGCCCTCTTCAGCCACTTGTATTTTGTGGGGTAGGATTCCCTCTGATTTCTGCAAGGGTCATGTCTTTTATGAGAGTTTTTAAGTATAAAAATGGGCAAGGGTGGACTGTTTTCATCACAACTTCATTTGTCTACTCTTTCTTAGTTTTGAAATATGGCTCTCCCTGGTAGCATTGAATTTGCTATCTACCTCGAAGCCTTGGAAGAAATATGCTCTCATAATGTTGACTCTAATGCTTTCAACATACGTCGAGTCTCTTTGTGGAGAAATCGGCCAATTGAGTGGAATATGCTGATGGCAGTGGTCCAATTTTGGTACCCCAAAGACCATGTATTCCTCTTTGGGTTGGATGAAGTTTGTCCAACCTACGAGAGATTTTCCTCCATGCTGGGGATAAATCCTAGTGTTGCTGTGGATTTTCCTGAATTTTCCTGTTCTCCCTGGGATTTGCTTGCCGGGCTTCTTCCTATTACGCCTTCTTTAGCCAGACCATTGGTTACTAGAGGAATGATCTCCCTTTCAACGGTGTTAGAGTCCGTGCATTTAAAGGAGGCTTGTAATGTTAGATACGCCAGAGCCATTGTTCTGGGCTTAGTATCAAAATTACTGCTGGTGATTGGGGAGCTGCTAGTGGACCTACAACTTGCAGCCATTATTTTCTGGATGCATACCATCGCAATCTGGTGGCAATGATACTGACGGAGACCTTGAATGTCGTGGATGCTTGGCGAGATAGTCATTTTAACTTCCTAAGGGGTAGCCCCATAATGCTGTTCATGTGGTTGTCTGAGAGACTTTGCCTTGTGACTCCTCCGGAATACCCTTTATCGATTGTGCCCAACTTCTCTTCGCGCTACATCATCAGCATTAGCTCGGATATTGAGAGTTGGGAGAACTGGCTTATGGAGCATGGGGCTTTAAATCTATGTTGGTTAATGCCTTGGTGGGGACAGTTTCTTCCCATTCTAGAGTTGGGAGAATACCCGTATGTCTGGCTGGTTGGTCTCAGACATACCTCTTTCTATTTCCCTTGGCGACTTCTGTGTCAGTTTGGCTAGGAGCAGGTTGTGCCACCTTGGACACTAGACTTCTTTTTGATAGAAGATATGACTGAGCGTCTGTGCATACGGCTCGGCTCTATGTGGGAGAATCGACGTCCGTCGACCCGTCCTTCTCAGTATGTTGGTAGAGTTTGGCATATCCACAGGGATTATATGAAGTGGTTATGGAGAAGGGTGGTAAGAAAAATGTTGGCAGTGGAGACTTGAAAATGTGGCTTGTTTTGTCTCATACCATGAAGGGAGGTGTGGTAGTTTTTTTGAAGCTGGTTCGAGCTTATCGGTCCCTGGAGCGTCTGCAGCACTCTGTTCAGGCAGGGGAAGCTTGGGAACCCCAGGACGAAGATGATGATGATGGAGCGGGCTCCTCTAGTAGCTCTAGATAGGACTCTTGGAGTGTTTATTTTGTAATGGAAAATGAGTGTGGAGATTTATTTAGCTTTTTAGGAAAGTAGGGGGAACGAAGTTATCCGTTATTTTTCTCATGTAATTTACCATTATTTCTTGTTAGTGAAATAAATAAGTTTTTGATCATACAACGGTGCCTTTTATGATTTTTGTGTTTTTTGAATTATCTATACCGATCGCTAGGGCATACATAATCCCTTGGTTCAAGTATATTTTAGAATGGACTGTCGTTCTCGGAGATAAGAAAATAATAGTATTTTGTGAAAAAGAAAGGGATGTGGTCATGTAAGGTATATGAGATGCCTATGTACCTCTGGGGGTTTTGAAAAGTTTTAATTTTTTTGAAAATGTTTTTTTATAGAGGATCAGGCCCATATAGTTATGGGTAGAAGTAAATGAAGAGATTTTTTTTTATTTTTTAATTTTTTATTTCTTATAGAACAAATAGGAGATGAGAAGAGTCATAGCGCGCCAAGATTTTGGACTAGGGGTATAACTTCTTGAGATGGTCCAGGTTGACTGGACGAGCCATCTCTTCCCCATCTAAGTCGGTGAGCATGGTCGCAACTCCAGATAAGATATTCTTAACAATGTAGGGGCCGCCCTAATTGGGCTTGAATTTCCCTCTAGGGTCCCAGATGAGTTCTACTATCTCTTTGAGGGATAGGTACCCTTCTCGGACACCGCGGTCCTTCACTCTCTTATTGATTGAACGTGTTATTCGGTGATGGTACCCTTGTATGTGGTATAACCCTTTTAATCTCCTTTCCTCTAAGAGGGTCAACTTGTCAAGACGACTTTATCACCAGTCTTCTTCACTAACCTTACATTCAAGCATGATGCGTAACGAGGGTATTTCTATCTCCACGGGTAAGACTACTTCCATGCCGTAGACTAAAGAGTAAGGGGTAGCCCTAGTAGAGTTTCAAATTGTGGTTCGGTGGCCCCAAAGGGTGTACGGGATCCGTTCAGCCCAATCCCGACGACTTTTGGTCATCTTGCTGATGATGGCTTTGAGGTTCTTATTGGCGGCTTCAACTGCACTGTTTGTCCGAGGTCGGTAGGGAGAAAATTTGTTTCTTTGAATCCCATACTTGTTGACCACTTCTATAACTTATGCCTTCAAATGCAAGTCGTTATCTGATACTAGCTCGTGTGGGACCCCAAATGGGTAGTTGATATTTTTCTTAATGAATTTGACCACTTTCTTGGCATTCAGCACTGCATATGACTCAGCTTCGACCCATTTGGTGAAGTAATCAGTGGCAACTAGGATAAACTCATGAAATTGGAAGTAGGTGGAGAACGGCTAGGGAGAAGTCATGTTGTATAATTCATGCGGAGGCAGATGCTGAAGGTTGGAGAATTGTTGGCATTTGACGCATCTCCGAACATAGGCGGTGCAATCCTTTGGACTACTCCCGAGTTCGAGAGTTAACTTTGGGTCAAATGTTGCTCAGAAACATTCATCGATTCCATTGGATGAGGAATTATTGGACGCAAACGGATCGTTCATCCGCATGGTAAGCCTGAATCGCGCACAGGGAAGACCATTGGAAAGGTTAGGATATGTACTTCAACATTCCCAAGAGTTTGACCCGGTTTGAGGAGTTGACTTTGGTCAACAAGACATTGGAAGCATTCGGTGACCTTTCGGCGTAAAACGGATCGTTCATTCGTATGGTAAGTCAGAATCACGCACATAGCGAACTGTTGGAAAGGGGTTTCAGTGCCCTTCGAAGGTTCATTCAGTCTCGATCGGGTTGAAGAGTTGACTTAGTTAAAATTGAGCCTAGGAGAATCTAATGGCCTCTAGATTAGGTTTTGAGGAAAATGGGTCGTTCGTCCGCATGGTAAGTCAGAATTGTGCACGGGACAGACCGTTGGAAAGGGGTTTGAGGCCCCTTGAAAGATTCATTCAGTCTCGATCGAGTTGAAGAGTTTAACTTTTGGTCAAATGGACCTTGGGAGTGCCTGATGGCTTCTAGGTCCGTACTCGGGGTATGACTTGGTTTTGTAGTGATGAAGGGAGGTTCTGAGGACCTAAGGAAAGTTTAAGGGGTAACAGAATGGGGTGTCTACACAAACCATAACTTTTAAAGGCATAGAGATACATAACCTATCATATATTACACATCCAATTCATCCTCACATGGATGGTCTAGTGGGAAATCTGCTAAGATCTTTTTACCAGTTTTTGATGTAGATAACGCAAATAAAATTCACATAGAACTAGTAACCCTTAACCATTTTTTAAAAATATTTCTTGTTACCATGACAACAAAGTACCTTAATTTCATGAAAGCAAAGTATAAGGTTAAAAATTATTTTCCTATTACAGAATATCTATAATCACAATCATTTAAAAGCCTACAAAGGTAATGAATATACTATTCCTTATGACATTCAAAGTATTGAGACAATAGAACTCTAATGAAATCATCAAAGACTGAAATGTGTAATTTCAATTGACTATCATCTCTTGGAGGAGCCAAAATAAGTGGCTTGACCAGATATCTCTAGAGTGTTTGGAAAGCTTATTCACACTCATCCTTTCGATCCACCTTTTTTTTGGTCTGTTAGATTCAATAATGGAGAAAATACTTTAGCCATTTCTACAGAATCACAAATAAATCTTATAAGAAAATTAAGTTGACCTAAAAACCTTTAAAATTGGTTCTTATTTCTGGGGGATTTGTTGTCAATGATAGCTTTTGTGACGACCCATATATGATTATGATAAACCATGTTTAAATCATGCTTACTGTATGGGATGGGGATAATGTGTTATTAGAATTTATAATGTTAATATATTGTGTTTAGTCTAATCCTACCTTCATAACTTAGGAAATATTGAATTAATCACAAACACAAAATTGTGAAGTCTTCGGTAGGAATGTTCAAGTTCGGGAGTAGTTTTGGCCATTATAATATGATAATTGACTTGAGGTGAAAACTGAATAGTTGTATATATATGAGTTAAGTTTGTAACACAACAAATAGTTTGTAAAACAAAGGTCTGAGGAAGGAGTTATGTCGAAGTTACGAATAGGGGGTAAAGTAGTCATTTAGTTTTAATGGATATTTTGTCTTATATGGAGACACATGTCCTATTTTGATTGGACGAATGGGAGGTGAATTATGACGACTTTAAAAACTTAAAATGACCTCCTACTTCTGACAAAATAAGTCATGAGAGAGTTTGGCTTGAGTAGAGAGAATTGGGAAGCTCGGGGAAGTAGAAAGTGAGGACAAAAATTGGGAAAAATTCGTACGAAATTACGAAAAAGTCCCTACGGTAATTCGACACATAAATCTTGTTATTATTTTGGTATTATTGATTTAAATGATATAAATCATTGATTTTTTATTGACATTTCATGCCTTTGTGTACATGTACGGATAGATGCAAGTTTAAGTAAAGTTGAATGTGTAAATCATGTATATTGCTTCGATTGGAAACCTTGTGTATTCAAAATCTATAACTTTTTGTATATTTATTGGAATTGAATAATTCTAGTTGGAGACTAAAATTGACTCATATATGTATAACATATCCGAATATTATTTGAAAATACCAAGAAATGAATCTTTGGTGATAGTTAGAAGTTCAGATATAAAATTTTCCACAAAAAAGTAAGTATGCACACCATGTGTTCGATGTTTTGCTTGACATAGAAAATGAACCTTAAAAAATATGAAACTTTAATGTTGTATTTTTAAATATGTTTATTGATGTTTGGTAAAATATCATTGAAAGTTATTGCACAAAAAAATTATGAAAGTTCTGAGAAATTGACTGAACGATAAAGGAGCCTATAGGGCAGATTTACTATGTAGCAAAGAAATGGGCATATCTTGTTTTAGGAAACTTGAAATGACATGTCGTATTTTGGATTTTTAACCCAATATGTAAAGGGTGAAACTACAAATAAGAAATTAAAATGTATTTGGCCTATGATTTGGGTATGGAAAATATCCTACCATAAAGTTAGATTGGACTTCATTTACGATATATGATTTGAATAGGATTATAAGATGCTTATGAATTGGGTTAAGTTTAACTTATTCTTTGGATTGTTAATATCATTATGATGATACTAATATTTTAAGATTTTATATGTGAAAGGAATAAGAACCGGTTGAACAAGTGCCAGACAAAGGCACGAAAAAAACACATGAAGTGGCCAAGGTGAATGTAATCACTCGAAAAAGGTGGTATACTGTTATGGATATGACCATAATGTTATGAATATGAAAATGTTCTTTTAGCATGGTTATTGAAATTATATGAATATCACTTATTGGTAAGATATATTATACATGGTTACGAATATGATCAGAAGAATATTGAATATGAATTTGTTCATTTCGATTTATCGAAATGGAGGGTTACTCCCCGACCCGGAATGGGGGCGATTTGTCTATTAAAGACAAGGGGTTAGTCCTCAACCAGGAACGGGGGAGAATTGTCTATTGCAGACAGTATATGTGAATCATTATTCGGATAAGTTGGTTATTCTTTATGAATGATTCGGATAAGTATATGATTGGTCATTCTTTACGAATGAGCCGAATAAGTATATAATTGGTAATTTCTTATGAACGAGTCGGATATGTATATAATTGGTAATTCCTTATGAATGAGACGAATAATTATATAATTGGTCATTGTTTTTTATTGAGACAAATAAGTATATAATTGGTATTTTTTTATGAATGGGCTGGATAAGTATATAATTGGTAATTCCTTATCAATGAGCCAGATATGTATATAATTTATAATTCCTTATGAATGAGACAATAAGTATATAATCGGTCATTGTTTATTAATTATCCAGATAAGTATATAATTGGTAATTATTTATGAATGGGATAGATATGTATCCATATATCATCACGGGGTTATAGTTTATTGCATTTAATTTTATGCAATAGTGTAGAAGTGATGCATTTGCTAAGCTATTTTTCTCACGGTTACTATGGTTATGTGTTTCAGGTAAATGTGACATCACTGCCAACTCTAGGAGGTTGTTGGGGTTAGCAAGGGATGCGTAATACCATGATTTTGGTCAAACATAAAAGGGGTAATTTAAGCCTACTTACCTTTTTAGTGAGTTTGATTAAGCATAATTACCTCAAAAATTGTTAAAATTTATAGTTTATGGATCCATGTTAATAACTGAAAAAGGATACTCATGTTTATGGTTTTGTTACGGTAATTACAATTTGACTCACCTTGACTTTCAAACTTAATAATAAGTAACTGGGTTGGGGTTTATCAACTTTGGTATCAGAGCCTAGATTTTGGAGGTTCTAGGGTGAAGAGTGCCTAGATTTGTCAGTGGAAGTAGAAATTGTTTTGAGTCATAAGTAAATTGTCTTTTGTGGACTAACATTTTTCAGTTATACATATATATTGTTTCACTGGATATGAAATGCAAGGATCTTGCAAGAAAGGAAATAAGATGTTGAGGTTTATTCGGGGATGACAATGAATACAGGTGTTTTAATACGAATCATTTCATTGTTTTATATGTTGTATGGACAAACATGTCATTGAAGAATTTTTTTAAAGGTAAAAGGTGGTAAGAAAAATTGTAAAGTATTGGAAGTGATATCTTCATATACTAGTATATGCATACTTGAGTCGTGTTACGTACGAATCCATGAATGGGTGAACTCCTCATTTGTATGGGAGAGTGACGTACATTAACCCATATCCTACTAAAGGATAAGAAGTGAGAAGAATTGTTGTTATATGATCATAATAGGACTTCAATTGTTATAGGGTGAACAAAATGAAGTTTCACATAGTAAAGTTGAGGTGAGAAGATTAGTAGTTGTATATGTTTAAAGTTAATATGTGAAATTGTATGAAATATAATCTATCACAATTGATCCGAACATAGGTTCATAATGTATTATGATAAGTAAAAGAAAAGAGTAATGAGGGTTGAGATGTATTTCTTTAATAGTATGCGTATATGCAGTGAATATGACTCTTGTGATGTTTTGCAATGCTTATAAGAATAGTAAAGTTGAGGCGAGATGGCTAGGAGTTGGAATTTTAAAAATATTGAGAAGTCCTTTTAAAAATATGTGTTGCGTATAAGTGAAGGAAAGATCCTAGTCGGATTTGAATATTTACAACTGATTTGGGTGGATATTGGGTTGTATTTGTCATTGTGCCGATGTGCTATGACTAAGGATATGTCATACAAAGAATATGGTTGAAAATATAATGAGTCACTAGAAATATGTACAAGGATAATGGGCTATGTGGAATACTATAATGTGATACATTAGGGTATTTGTAGAGGTTACTTGAAATAAATAAGACATAATAATTAGAAAAGTATTATGGGGTTGGTAGGCATGGTTAAGGTTTTAAGTGGTGATGTTACGTTCAACATCCAGGTTACGAAAACTGGTAAAGTTAGTAAATTAATGATGTTGCATAAGATTGTCATGTTATTAAGGATTGGGGTAAGATTATAACTGTAAACTAATTGTGTTGAATAAATGACATGTTAAGGTCATTTTATGTTTAATTAAAGTCAAACACATGTATATGGTATTGAATCAAAGGTGAGAAGATTGCATATAATAAGCTAGTCTTGTAATACGATATTTATGAATTGAAATATTGAATGGAAGTTGGAGAAAGGAAATATAAGAAGTTAGTCTTATAATATAATATTTATTATTTGAAATATTACATGATAATGAGGATGGACCATAGGAATGAAGGTATGAAGTAATATATGAGTTGGTAATTAACTTCCTTTTATAAGAAATCATTAGATGATTATTCTTACGTATTAGTATAAATAAAATGAAGATGATATGAGAGAAGATTTCTCAAGCATGAGGAAATAGTATTCCTAATTGTTTGGTAAGTGAAATTCATCATAAATTTCGGGGACGAAATTTTCTAAGGGGAGAAGGTTGTGACGACCCGGATATGATTATGATAAACCATGTTTAAATAAAGCTTATTGTATGGGATTAGGATAATGTGTTATTAGAATATATAATGTTAAGATATTGTGTGTAGTCTAATCATACCTTCATAACTTATGAAATATTGAATTAGTCACAAACACAAATTTGTGAAGTCTTCGGTAGGAATGTTCAAGTTCAGGCCTAGTTTTCGCCACTATAATATGATAATTAACTTGAGGTGAAAACTAGATAGTTGTATATATATGAATTAAGTTTGTAACAGAACAAATGGTGTGTAACACAAAGGACCGAGTAAGGATTTATGATGAAATTACGTATAGGAGGTAAAGTAGTCATTTAGCTTTAAAGGATATTTTGTCTTATATGGCGGCACATGCCCTATTTTGATTGGAGCAATGGGAGACGAGTTATGCCGACCTTAAAACCTTAAAATTACCTCCTCCTTAAGCCAAAATCAGGAATGAGAGATTTTTACTTGAGGATAGATAATCGGGAAGCTCGGAAAGAAAAAAGTGAGGAGAAAAATTGAGAAAAATCCGTAGGAAATTATGAAAAAGTCCCTAAGGTAATTCTATGCATAAATGTTGTTATTATTTTGGTATTATTTATTTAAATGATAGAAATCATTTATTTTTTATTGAAATTTCATGCCTTGGTGTATGTGTACGAATATATGAAATTTTAAGTAAAGTTGAACGTGTAAATCATGTATATTGCTTCTATTGGAAACCTTGTATATTCAAACTTCTACAACTTTTTGTATATTTATTGGAATTGAATAGCTTTTGTTGGAGATGAAAATAGACTCATATTTGTATAAAATATCTTAATATTATTTGAAAATACCATGAAATGAATCTTTGGTGATAGTTAAAAGTTCAGGTATAAAATCTACCCCAAAAGAGTAAGTATGCACACCATGTGTTCGATGTTTTGCTTGACATAGAAAATGAACCTTAAAAAATATGAAACTTTAACTTTTTATTTTTAGATATGTTTAATGATGTTGGGGGTAATATCATAAAAAGTTATCCAACAGAAAAATTGTGAAAATTCTTGGAAGTTGACTGAACGATAAAGGAGCCTATAGGGCATATTTGCTATATAGCAAAGAAATAGGCATATCTTGCTTTAGGAAACCTGAAATGGCATGTCGTATTTTGGACTGGTAACCCAATATTTTAAGGGTGAAACTAAAAATAAGAAATTAAAATATGTTTGGCCTATGATTTTGGTATGGTAAATATCCTACCATGAAGTTAGATAGGACTTCATTTACGATATATGATTTCAATGGGATTATATGATGCTTATGAATTGGGTAAAGTTTAACTTATTCTTTGGATTTTTAATATCCTTATTATGATACTAATATTGTAAGATTTTATATTTTAAAGGAATAAGAACCGATTGAAGAAGTGCCAGACAAAGGCACGGATAAAACACATGAAGTGGCCAAGGTGAGTGTACTCACTCGAAAAAGGTATTGGTATACTGTTATGGATATGATCATAATGTTATGAATGTGAAATTGTTCTTTTTGCATGGTTATTGATATTATATGAATATCACTTATTGGTAAGATGTATTATACACGGTTACGAATATGATCAGAAGAATATTGAATATGAATTTGTTCATTTCGGTTTACCGAAATGGGAGGTTACTCTCCGACCCAGAATGGGGGTGATTTGTCTATTAAAGATAAGGGGTTAGTCCTCGACCAAGAATGGGGGAGAATTGTCTATTGCAGACTGTATATGTGAATCATGATTCGGATAAGTTGGTCATTGTTTATGAATGAGTCGGATAACTATATGATTGGTCATTCTTTATGAATGAGCCGGATAAGTACATAATTGTTAATTCCTTATGAATGAGCTGGATATGTATATAATTGGTAATTCCTTATGAATGAGACGGATAAGTATATAATTGGTCATTGTTTATGAATGAGCCGGATAAGTATATAATTGGTAATTCTTTATGAATGGGATGTATATGCATGCTTATATCATCACGGGGTTATAGTTTATTGCATTTAATTTTATGCAATCATGTAGAAGTGATGAATTTGCTGAGCTATTTGTCTCACGGTTAGTATGGTTATGTGTTTCAGGTAAATGTGACATCACTGCCAAATCTAGGAGGTTGTTGGGGTTAGCAAGGGATGCATAAGACCATGATTTTGGTCAAACAAAAAAGGGGTAATTTAAGACTACTTATCTTTTTAGTAAGTTTGAATAAGGATAATTACCTCAAAAATTGTTAAAATTTATAGTTTATTGATTCATGTTAATAACTAAAAAAGGATACTCGTGTTTATGGTTTAGTTAAGGTAATTATGATTTGAATCACTTTGACTTTCAAACTTAGTAATAAGTAACTGGGTTGGGGTGTGTCTTATTTAGCCTTATTTTGATCAACAATAATTCCTTTTTACGAACAAAATATCCAAGGAATCTCCCTATAGAAACTCAGAGGTACATTTAAAGGGTTTGATTTTGAGTTATTACCGCCTCATTATCTCTAAAGACCTATTAAGATGGGTGATGTGACCACCTGTTGAATTTGACTTCACAATAATATCATCAATATATAAATTGAAAAAGGTACCAAATCGTGTTGTGGAAAATGTTTTTCATTTAACTTCGTATGTGGCCCCTGTATTCATCTACCAAAATGGAATCTTAACCCATTCGAATGTCCATAAATTTTTCGAGAACCTAAATGAAGTCTTATGCACACCATTTTAATTTATACATATATTGTTATGGCTAGAATTTCCATCAATCATAGACATGTTATCATGACCTGCTGACTTGTCAACTAATAGATCCAGAACTGTCATTGGATATTAATCCTTGGGAGTAGCTGCATTTACATTATTTGAGCTCAATACAAACCCTCAGTTTAACTTTTTTTAACCACCAAAACAATCTTAGAGAGCCACTCTATATAACTGGTCGCTCGAATGAATCCAACCTGTAGTAACATTTCTATTTCTTCCATGATTTTGGATGTGACCCCTAGAGTCACTTTCCTTGATAACTTCTTCACAGTTTTATAGTCTTCTTCAATTAGGAGTCTATGCCGCACTAGTTTCCTGTCTAGACCATGTATTTCATCATATTCATATGCAAAGTATTCCTTATACTCGTGTATAAGCTTTATGACCATTTTCTTGTACTCTTTGATGAGATTTTCACTTATATAGGTGATTTTCTCATTTTTCATTATCCCCGAATCAACATCAACTATTGTAATTGGTTCATTTACCATTAGCTTTTCATATTATGTTGGAGAAATTTTTAATTCATCAGTATCTTAAGTAGTCTCATTCTCTATATACTCTTCAATGACATAGTCAACCCAATTAATGGTATCTGAAGTAGTCTCATTCTCTATCTTAAGTTAGTATAAAAAGACAAGCAAGTTTTCATTGGCCTATTAGATATCAATGGGTGTATTAATCATCAAACAATTTTTTTATCCTCTGTAGTTGGCCCCATTTGGCAGAAACTTGTTAATTACAACTATCCTTAAAGAATAAAACTTTAAATGCCCACAAACTAATTCCTCTACTTTTACTGGCCCCACCTTTTCTTTATAGATCCCTGCCTTGACACATTTAGTTGATCGACTTCCACTTCTTCAACAAGCCCATCTTATTTAATAAAAAGTAATTTTTAATTAATACAATATGGAATGAATTTGTAAGAATGAATCCAATAACTTCCTATTAGTTCATTAAAGCCATGTTTTCTGCCAATAATAAAGAAAGTAATTTTAAATTGCCTCGTGGCTACTTCAATATCAACTGGTAGTACACCTTTGGTAGACTTCCTATCTCCAGCAAAACTAGAGATAATAATTTCTGTATAAACCAATTTATTATTTTATTTGTTAATTTTGGATAACATGGAAAATGGGATTAGGTTAACAACTGCAACATTATCTACAAATATTTTATTTATAAGGACAACAATTATCCAAGATTTTATAAATAAATTCTTTATATGGTCTTTCTTATGTGTAGTAGGTTCTTTAAACCCATATGCAATGTCAAGCGCAAGGACAAGTAGATCAAAATTATCTACCTCTGATTCACCTTCTTCATCCACTTCCATGGTGGCTACTTCTTAGTCTCCTTCATCTTCGAAACCCTTGGGAAGTATCACAATCATATTTATTGGCACTTGCTGAGGAAGCAAGCCAAAGTTGGTTAGATACTGTTGTTTAACCTTTTGAACACATGTTGTGTCATCAACTTCTATCATTCTTTCTTTCCCTTCTTCTTTAGAATAACTTTCTTTAAATGAAATCTCTTCATAAATGCTCATAGTCTCTTTTAAATCCTTTAGCATTTACTTTATTTGGTTAGAAGAGTTTTGAATCCCCTTATGATCCCTATGAAACCTTAGGTTTGAGTTTGAGGATGATGAAGCAAAGCCCTCTGGTCCCCTACTTCGAACCAACTCAGTTCCTTCTTGCTAAGACCTATACTTTTTCTTTAAATTCTCATTTGGTGAGTTCTAGAGAGTGTAATTATGGCTCCCTTATTTTTTATACTGGCGGTTGCACCACGTGCCACTTGCTTAGGCTTGATAGCATTTGGTTTCCATGGAATATCATTGAATTGCTGAGCAACATTTCGATCTTGAGACATATACTGGTTAAGTATAAATTTGACCATTGGGACATAATTTGGAACTTTAATTTTCCCCAAATATCCTATATGTTAGTGTGATTTTTCCTTTTTAAACCTAGGCCTAATATACAGGTTATTCCTTGGGATCTTAGCATTTCCTTAAGCCTCAAAAGGACCAAATTATAGTCTTAAATTCCTAGAAGGTTTGCTTTGAATTTTTTCATCTTAGAACATTGGGGCCTTTGATAGATTTCCATTATGCCCATTATTGTTCATTTTCTGCTGATGTTTCTTCTTTGAAGACACTAATTGGTATATCTTAGCAAAGTATTGTCCATATCTGATGCACAAGTGCTTCATCACCTTGTGATAAGGATCACTTCCCACTCCCCCGAGAAGTTTCTTATTTTATGAGGGCGGTTATTTAGTTTATAAAAGGAGTTGGTTGCACCAAAGATGGTGGAAATTTTGGAGAAACAACTTATTGTGCTTGGTAAGTCATAGGGTGGGATATTTGTGGAATTTGATTATCTAACGTCCTAAGGATCCCTAACACCCAGAGTACTTGTTCGAACAATGGATTATTGATGATTCAATAGTTGAAAGAACATAGGAAGAATATATTGGTCTCATTTGGATAGGTCCCACTCAATCCTACATCTTAGAGATATGTTCTCTTCATTGGGTTATTATTACCCACTTGTTGATATGTGTTAGATGGTCTTACTATTTTCATTAGATTGTTTACATTTACACACAAGTCGAAATTTGGTTTCACCATTATTATGTTTATTATAGACAAGATGGTAAGGATTCTATTGAGTAGTTAGATTTAATCCAAATTATGGTACATAAGCCCGACTACTAGTCATCACATTAGTGATCAAATTATTAAGCTTTTATACCATATTCCCAAAGTGATAAAAAACTAGGTTTAGTTACTTGAAAAATTGGTCTTCAATGTCTATAGGAACACTTACCAGGGTTGTATTTTAAATATTGTTACTTTAGGAGCCATTGGAATATTCAACTCTTCACTCGAATCACTGTCCACAACTCTTGAGTAGTTTCAACCAATAGTTGTTTTTAAGAGGCCATGCGTTGGCTAATGGAGCCAATTTGACCAACATTTTGAGTTACATCATCTATTAATGTGGACTAGACATTTGTAACCTTTACAAAACCTTAAGGGTCCACTGGACATGCCAAAAATATATTTGGGTTATTTTCACTCGATTGATAATTACTTAAGATCACAGGACTGCAAGGCAAGATTTATGGTCTTTCTAAAAAAGGATTTCAACCTAGTGAAAAATCATCAGTGCGATTGATGCCTCAATTAAGAGGAGTTATGCTTCTCTTAGGGAAGAATTTGAAGTGTGTGATAAGTAGTAAACTAGGACGAAACTATTAAGTTGAACGAATTAAAGAAAACCAAAGGTTTGTAAACAACATAAAAGGATATGCAATGAAATTAAAGAGTTGCAAGAAATTATATTTCAAGAAAAGTAAATATTCACAATAAAGTAAACAAGAACAAATGTAAAGACAAGAAACTTTAGAGAAACTTTGATAGGAAATATTACAACTACCTTACGATTTACTTGCGGAGGTGAAAGAAACGTAGTAAAAAGATAAATAAAAATAAAAAGAAGGAAAAAGAGGATAAATATAACGGAAATGCATTTTTTGTAAGCGAGTCTATCTTCCTTGTATGGTTCATTTTTTATTTATATTGTTTCTTGCCCATGCAACGTAACTGTCTAGTGGTTACTCACCCATTTGAGTTTTCCATCCGTGGTTCACTAGTGGCCTAATTTAAATTGGAGTTTGTTCCCACTTGGAGTAACATGCCGCAACTGGTGCCAAGCATCGTACATGTATGTTTCCCACTATTTTATATCTTTAGATAATAATTAAGTTATTTGTTGATTTAAATATTATGTTGGGACACCTCATTGATTTATGTTAATATGATGCAAACACTCATAAAGACTCCATTATTGTTTGAATAAAATTACGTCCACATTATAATAATACTTTTGTGGAATCTCTTGATACTTATATGGATCCAATCACTTATTGTCACAGGCCATTGGAGACCGGTGAGACTAGTTATATAGTTGAGGAGGATACAACCTCAACTAACAACCAGCCTACCATGAGATCTAACATAAGAGAAGTGACCATACAACCAAGGAAGATCATATAGATTCAACAACTATAGCTACAAGGACTGAGGTTGGGATCTTAGGCCAAGTCAAGGAGATAGACTAACCTCTCACAATGATGAAATATCCTTTGGAGATAATTGAGGTGTGGTTAAACATCCTAGCTGAGGCATGTGAGTTCCCAGAGGACCCAATATACTTACTTCCTATCGCGGTCCAGAGGTCATGCTCCGTTGTACCCTATAATGGGATCTCTTTAACCATCATGCATTTATCCTAGGCCTCACAATCCATATGATATAGTCAAAAGGAAGATACTATGAACATCCCATAATATTATTATTTAAGATCATGAAGATTTTTAAGGTGCCTTATGACCAATAATTCCCCTAATACAAAGAATTTGAAGGATAAGTGTTTTTATGCATCCGGCGATAGTTAAGTAAACCCCGATGAATCATATCATGAGAGGTCTTAAACCATTTCACAGAAGGTATTTATTGGCCTTAGGAAGGCATCTTTACATTTTATTATAGTGGTATTTATCGGACAACTTCTTGCTTACTTGAAGTATTTGTTTCTTAGTTCTTGCTTAATTTATTACAACAAAATGCTAGAGGGAACGTGTTGAGGCTATAGTAAATATCCCAAATAATAAGAAAGACTTTATGGTTGTGATAAATCTACAAGATTTACCGAGACTTGTCTACTATTCAATTAACCTAGTACCACATAGGCCATACTAAGAAGTTAAGAACAAGTATGAGGCCTTTATGTTTAATGGTATATGAGCTTTTGTTATAATGTTGGACTTAATTTTTAGTACCTCCACAAATGGTGCTAAAATCCGGGAAATAAACGGGGAGTTCTTGCTTGTCCATACTAATAGGCTGTAGGAAACTGATCAAGCCTTAAAGGCTTCCCACGAAAAGGGAAGAAGTCAAGATCTCAAATACATAGCTTAATATTGATAATGCTATAACCACTCCAATTTATGGGGGTGGTGAACCTTTATTTACCATCCCCAATCATAGCGAGGGATGTGAGACTAGGAAATTCTAATCCTATGAATCTTATAGGACAAACTCCTCCATAATTATCTCATTATAGGAACCCCACTTATGTCACTCCCATTAGTTAAATAATCATTAACTGGTTTCCTTGATATAGTCCATAACTCATTCCTCTGAACACAACTCTCCTTAGGATACATAGAGTATCGTGATATCAAGATAAAGGATATCATTCACACTCCAATCATTGCATGTCCGGAGGAATTTGATTCTGAGTATGTGGAGAATCATCAACTCCATTTTATTTTCAAAGTAAATTTCTTTTTTTGGGAGCCATACTCTTCAAATTTGATTTTTCTTTTTCCAATATTACTTATTTATAATTTTTTTTGTAACTTTTTTAGCCATACGAATATATACAAAAAGGTTCTCTTGTAGCTCTAAGTTGTAAGGGGTTGCAATAAGGCTGAGGTTGAAGAAGCCAAAAAGTTCATTTAATGTAAGAACAAAGTCGGTCATATTGACCTTTGAGGATGAAAAATTTCAGGTAATGATCAAGGTGGAAGTTGCTGAGAAGGTCATGTTTATGGGTGAGAAATAATAGAGTGAGGCCATAGAGTCCCCCAGACTTTCGTTGGAGAAATACCCCAATGTTGAGAAGAAGGATTCATATAAGGCCATAAAGAATGCATATCTCTAAGTTCATCTGTCTTTCTTAGCCCATACCATGTTGATGCTATGAAAAATGTTAAAGAAGAAAACACTCTGACCTTGAATAAGTCATTGATGATTATGTCGTATCCTTGGAGAAGGTAATAGCCAAATTTAAAACATCAACATACTACTAGATAGGCAAAAACAAGCCATTATCCCTGTCTATAATGATATGATAATGGGGGTTGCCAATTATTTCCCTAATGCCAAGGATTTCATCTTTAATTGGCAGTTTAATGATCCCTAGGACATTGAGTCTGAGGCTGAGATCATGAAGACCGAGGAGAGAACATAAAAGAAGTCATTGATTGATTTTTAACCTGATGATGAAGTGACTCAGGATTCCATCGAAGGACGTAATAAAGATAAATAAGAGTACTCGGACACCTAAGAAAATGACATAACTTTTACTTTGTAATGATTTTTTTAATCTTTAACTTCTTGTGTAATGAACTACTTTTGTTTAACGAAACCAATATTTGTCTTGCACAGCTTATACTTTACACTTAACGACTTCTTTTTATAAAATTTATTAGTATTAGCCTTGTATGTAATTTTAGATCTAATGTTAACTTATTAATGTGTTTGATGTGGGTCATGGATTTGGTAACTTGGTATCCCTAAAGGTTTTGAACCAAAACTCCTTGGCCTGTGGGAAATTATTTCCTCCTAAGCCTTTGGGCCTGGAATGTTTCCATCTATGATCATGAGACACACACACATGCATACACACACACACATGTGTGTGTGTGTGTAATGATATTATACGTACATGGTCATCCACTTAAGATCTTGACCTTGTTTATAAATTTTAACAATAATCTTATTCCCTCTCTTTTTTAATGACTCTAGGATAATATCTTAAAATCTGGTTTATCCCTGATACTCTTTGTTCCTCTAAACATAAATCTTTGGTTAATAAAGGTTCATAATTAGGGATAAATGACTTTTTCCCACCCTGAAAGCATATACTGTAACAACCTACGTAATTTTGGGCTATTTTAATTAATTTTTGGAAAAAGGAGGAAAATAAAGTTTTTGATAAAATTTTTTTTATTGCTCAAATATGTTGGTTATTATTTTTAAAGGCGAGAATTTCAAATGGTTTCGAAATCGGAGTTATAACGGATTTTAAAATGATTTTAAAATGTTTTTAACTCTTGGAGTTGTTTTAACTTCCAACTCTTCAATTCTTTGCCTTATTTAAAGGAGTCTTTTGGATTCCCACTCTTCATTTCTTTGCATTATAAAAGGAAGTCGTGGAAAAATTTTTAACATACTTTTGGCACAAAATTTGGAAGCAAATATATTTTATATTCCTCTTCTTTTTAATTATACTTTGTCCCTTGAGATTTGTGAGTTCCAACCTTAGATTAGAGGTGTTCTTGGGGATATTTTGTTGGAGGTTCTTGGAGGAGATTTTGAGTTGATCTTGAGGATGTGATCGTTGGTTTCTCATTATGGTTTGAGGTATGGGGTTTTACACAATATGCTCCTTAAATCTCGCGAGTGTCATTCTCTTTGAATTCTTGTTTAATTGAACTCATATTTGAATTGATAAATTCATTGAATCTGGAAAATAATTGTTGAAATTATTTTGATTCATGTGGTATCATTATATTGTTGATGAGAACGTTGTCATGAGATTTTAATATGGCACGGATGTTGGGCACCCGCCAAAATTCCTGTTTCCCGAGCTATGTCTTGATAAAGCATATACGGATGTGGTGAGGCCTGGTGACCCAGTTAAAGTGTTGTTGAGAAATTATAATGATGAAATGCTATTGAGATTTGCATTTTGATTTGAATATTCGTACTCGTGTTGTTACGTTTTATTTGTGGCTAATCCGTATTTGTTGAGCATAATTCCTGTCGTATTGTGTACTTCCCCATATTTTCTTTTAGCGAGGATTGTTTGGGAAAGATTTGTATTATTTTGATGTATAGAGATTTGGAGATTTGTATTTTATTTTCGAGTTAGTTGTTGTATGTAATTCGAGAGATTTGGTATTTAATTTGAAGAGACTAAGATTTATAATTTCTCTTTTGTTGTTGTGGGACTTAGAAGCTCTATACCTTGTCACTTGTGGATTTGGATTTATTTTATCGCATTAGCGCTCCGTTCGCTCTCCCCGGGTGGGTGGGATGTTACAAATGGTATCAGAGCTTAGGCATACGGCAACCCTCGGGGCTTGAGTTTTGGGTTCATTGCGTGGTTAGCAATTTTTGGAGATAGAAAATTTTAGGTGATATTCTTGTTAGGTTTCGAGATTAGAGATGAGGAATTATTTTTGGAGATTGTTAGCCTGATTTTTGAGAGTTAGGTATTCGGCGAATTTTGAGGGCGAAATTCCATTGTTAGTGGGGAAGTGTAAAAACCTACCTAATTTTGGGCTATTTTAATTAATTTTTGGAAAATGGAGGAAAATAAAGTTTTTGATAAATTTATTTTTATTGCTCAAATATGTTGGTTATTATTTTTAAAGGCGAGAATTTCAAACGGTTTCGAAATCGGAGTTATAACGGATTTTAAAATGATTTTTAAATGTTTTTAACTCTTGGAGTTGTTTTAACTTCCAACTCTTCGTTTCTTTGCCTTATTTAAAGGAGTCTTTTGGATTCCCACTCTTCATTTCTTTGCATTATAAAAGGAAGTCGTGGACAACATTTTAACATACTTTTGGCACAAATTTTGGAAGCAAATATATTTTATATTCCTCTTCTTTTTAATTATACTTTGTCCCTTGAGATTTGTGAGTTCCAACCTTAGATTAGAGGTGTTCTTGGGGATATATTGTTGGAGGTTCTTGGAGGAGATTTTGTAGATATTTTGTGTTGATCTTGAGGATGTGATCATTGATTTCTCATCATGGTTTGAGGTATGGGGTGTTACACAATATGCTCCTTAAATCTCGCGAGTGTCATTCTCTTTGAATTCTTGTTAATTGAACTCATGTTTGAATTGATAAATTCATTGATATCTGGAAAATAATTGTTGAAATTATTTTGATTCATGTGGTATCATTATATTGTTGATGAGCACGTTGTCATGAGATTTTAATATGGCACGGATGTTGGGCACCCGCCAAAATTCCTATTTCCCGGGCTATGGCTTGATAAAGCATATACGGATGTGGTGAGGCCTGGTGACCCACTTAAAGTGTTGTTGAGAAATTATAATAATGAAATGCAATTGAGATTTGCATTTTGATTTTAATATTCGTACTCGTGTTGTTATGTTTTATTCTTTACTAATCCGTATTTGTTGAGCATAATTCCTGTCGTATTATGTACTTCCCCATATTTTCTTTTAGTGGCAGGTTAGTGCGGATTTTGGGGCGCTATGGAGATTTATTTTAGTGAAGATTGTTTGGGAAAGATTTGTATTATTTTGATGTATAGAGATTTGGAGATTTGTATTTTATTTTCGAGTTAGTTGTTGTATGTAATTCGAGAGATTTGGTATTTAATTTGAAGATATTGAGATTTATAATTTCTCTTTTGTTGTCGTGGGACTTAGAATCTCTATACCTTATCACTTGTGGATTTGGATTTATTTTATCGCATTAGCGCTCCGTTCGCTCTCCCCGGGTGGGCGGGGTGTTACATATACCTTCTTTAATATCCCCTAATTTCGGTTCTTAGGTGTTCCCAAACTTGGTTTTTTTCTATTTGGAGCCTCCCATAGTTGCTCTCATTAGAAACTCCCTCATATCAAGGTGACCAAATATTTGGAGTCTCCAAATAAAGATACAATAGCACAATGCTTTTTTCGTTAAGGATATCCATTCTGTGTTTTGTTTGGTTTTCATATTGGGGTCCTTTTTTTATGACATGGGATTTTGTTAAGAAATATTTCAGATTGTTCTGCTCTCCACCTAATATGAGTTATCCCTACGAGGTTGATAATCCCTAACTAATTTTTTATATTGGGAAATAAATATATATATATAGATACAGAACCATAAAAAGTCTTTTTAACATAATAGGTCATGGACCATATTGCTAGCTTAGTATTCTTGTAATTGGTGGAAGATTAATGAAGACATGGAAAAAAATGTTGAGGAAATGAGGCATCTCAAAAAAATTTATTATTTCAAACCATTGAAGTAGTTAAAAGTTGATCTTTTGGATTTCTTTTCGTGCATGTAACTAAAACTCTACTCTAAACATAATGATCATTTAAATCACTCTTAAATTGCATTTCTTTTAGATGTTTAATTACAGGCTATGGACATAGTAAGACTCCTCAACATCCCATTCATGATCTTCCTGTAAATTTCATTCTTCAGGCTAAGGTAGTTATTGGTAGTGTACTCCTGGTCGAAGAGGAATTCACACCGCCACTTTGCCTTTCTTCTATTGCAAGGAGATCCATTTTAGGTTACATATAAGGTATTACTCCTCTTTGATGTTGATAATTATGGTTTCCAAGTCACAAGTTAATGGAGTCAATTATTTAAACTGTAATTTAAGGTGGACCTCGTGTTTCCTGTTAGTTATCACCTTAATCACATTTGGTTTATCTTTTAGGCCCTAGAACTTTATTATGATACTAAAGTCTGCAGAATCCATCATTAGGATCCTCTGTCTGAGAAGATTGATATATCCTTGAGTGTTACCTTGCCATAATCAATATAGTGAATGCACATCATGAGGTGCGCAATGTCATTTTCTTGATAGGTTCCTAAAGTTCCTTCCAAGTAGTTAGTTCATTGAAATATTTTTTTATGACGAAAACTAAACATAAATAGAGTAACTAACCCAAATCATTTCAAGAGTGAAACCATAATGTAGCTAAGATAATATCGTAGATCATGATGATTTCCATAATAGGCCGCGACCTATAAGATAAAAAATATTTAGTTTGTGGTTGTATTCATTCACACATAACTTCCCACGCAATATTATCTTACAATGTTTTCTCAGAGGTCGATTCAATCTCTTGTGCACTTTGGCTAACACACTTCCTTAGATAGAACAACAATGTAAAAGACAAAAAGTTAATAAATCATTGTAACACATATCGATCGATTTCACCATCCTCTAAGGTTAAAGACTTTTTTATGTTTTCCCACAAAGTCATTGAATGTCAATCGTTAAACCAGGACTTACTCCATTTGACTCCCCTAAGATGCATTTTATATATTATGGGGTCTTTTAGGCAATATATGTCGTCTTTCTTTAATGAGGAAATAATTATTCGAGGGGATGATTATAGAAAAATAGGGGCTCTAACCTTCAAACATGAGTGACTAGAAGGCCACAGTTTAGTCATACTATTTGACAGGTCGTGGAACCTAATATCATCATAAGGAAGAATAATATATTATATCTAAAATCTAGTCCAAATGAAATTTCTACTCTAACCACCGCGCTAAACATCTTTTATAAGGTCAAAATAGGTCATCCTTGATCTTTTAGTGCATATAATCACATTTATAATATCAACTACCAATAATCTAAGTCTTAACATAATTTAATTGCAAGAAGAATAAAGAACACCCTCACTCTACTCCCCAATCCTTCTGAGGCTGTAGCCCGTGAAGCATTTTTGCAAGTTTTGGTAGGGTACAACTTTGGAGAATATAATTTTTCCAACAATCCTTTTCCAAGGTTGAGACAATAGATATTCAAAAATTATATTAACCCTAAATAGGGAATCTATGAATGGTTCGATATAGCCTTAAAATTTAACCCATCTAACTAATATATGTGGACCCTTATGGAAAAAGTGAGGCATCATTAGCCAAAATTATGAGAAATTCACTCGAACACATTGTTTCCCACAAACGACGCCAAACTGTTGATGCATAAAATTATCTTACTAATGTATCTCGGGTAATCTAAGTTGCATTCATAAAGAGTAAAAAATAGTATATAAGAGGAAATAAGGAGAACGACAAAAGATTTATAGTGCCACAGTTATAAAGAGGCTACATCCACATTGGTGCTTTACACTCACGAGATTTTGGGTTAAATGTACATAATTGGGACTCAAGGGCATTGAAATGACGATGAATAGGATAAAATGGGGAAACTATAAACTTTTGGGATATTAGTATCGAGGCCTTATAGTGTAGAACTATTGGAGGCCACAATTCTTATCTTTTAGGTATATCAGAACGAATTACCGGAGATATTTTGAATGTTGTCAGAGAATGTGGCTAATGGGGAGTAATTTTTTTTTTTACTAAAAGTTCTAGTGCTAAATAAGGAAACTATTCCTCTATTTATAGGAGTCAGTTAGTGTCTCATGTGCACTATTCACATGCATGAGGATAAGAATCAATCTTTCTATAAGGTGGGAAACTAGCATCTCCTATTCCTAGATCTTAACTTCACATATCATTATGATTGTATTATATTATGGCTCAATCCCTGCGACACTTATGTTTTGTAGGTCCAAGGCCATATCTAGATGTCAAGGACTTTTTGGTTCACTTCAACATATTCTTATTCCATGTGTCCACTAGCTATAAATGGACATATTTTGGGAACAACAAAAGGGATTGTATATAAAAAACATTGTAGATGGTAATCATGATAAAGTCTATTTTTATTCCTTTATCAATTATAGTAGGTCTTAATTTAAAGATTTGGCAAATGGATGTCAAGACTGAGTTCTTGACCGATAGACTTGAAAAATTCATATATATGATGTATTCTGAAGGTTTCATAAAAAATGATTATGAACACAAAGTGGGAAATATTAAGAGGTCCATATATGAACTTAAGAATCATCTAGGTCTATGAACATCTGGGTCCATCAAGAAATTAAATAAATTGGTTTTGATTGTGGCCCAGATGAAACTTGTGTGTATACGAAGAATGATAGAAATTTGGTGGTATTTTTTATACTAAATTTAGTTGATATTCTCTTAAACAGGGATAATGTGGGATTATTATCTAGCATATGCGTGTGGCAGTCTAATCTGTTTGATATGAAGGACTTGGAGAAACTCGTCATATCCTCGGGATCGAGATTTCACCTAATCGAAAAAATAGGATGTTAGGCTTATCCCCATATACTTATATCGACGATGTTCTCAAAAATTTAATCAATCAAGATTCTAAAAAATTATTTATTACTTTTAGCCATGGAGTCACTATATCTAAGAAATATTGACCCAAGAAGCCTTATTTGATTAAGAGGGCAAAGAATGTACCTTATATTTCATCACTAGGCAGCCTCATGACCTTGGCATTATCAAGTGATTCTAGACTAATATAAGTGAGGATCACTAGACTACAGTAAATCACATTCTCAAGTACATGAAAAGGACTGTATGTGCTGATTTGCTTAGTGAATAATCATGTGCTTATATGGTACATGGACTCAAAATTTCATTCACATGAATATTAAAGGAAATTAAACTATGATATGTATTTACTAGAGTAGGGGCATCCATTATTTGGAGGACTATAAGAAGAAATCATGCACTGCTTATTACAACATTGAGGTCGAATATGTTGGAGATTTGGAGGCAACAATAGAGGCAATTTTACAATAAAACTTCATAAGTCCTTTCTGTGACAACCCGAATATAATTTTGATAAATTATGTTTAAATAATGTTTATATTATGTGATATGAATAATGTATTATTAGTATATCTAATATTAAGTGCTTATGTTTAGTCTAATCCTACTTTCATAAATCATGAAATGTCGAGTTATGTATGAACACAAGATTTGGTTATTTTCGATAGAAATGTTCCTGTTTAAGACAAGTTTTGACCATTGTAACATTACAATTGACTTGATGTGAAAACTACATAGTTGTAGACATGTGAGTTAGGGTCGTAACACAACAAACGGTGCATCAAACGGATGCTTGAGGAAGAAGTTAGGTCAAAATTACGAGAAGGGGCAAATATGTCAATTCCCTTAAGTGGTAAATTGTCTTTTATTAAACCAAATGGTTTAATTTGATTGGTTGGCTTGGGATGAAGACTTGTCCGAACTTATACCCCTTAAATATCCTTATCCTTCAGCCAAAACCAGCCATGAAAGGGTTTTAAGCTTAGGGAAAGAGAAAGTAGAAGTTAAGGAAGAAAAGTAAGGAGAAAAAGTGTAGAAAAATCCGTAGAAATTACGTAAAAAGCCCTGAAGGTAATCCTAATTGTAATTCTTCTTATTTATCTTATATTACTGATTTATATGATATAAATAATCATAAGTTTACGAAAGTTTCAGCCCCTTATATATATGTATGGTTAGACGCAAGCTTATGTTAAGTTGAGTGTAGGAACCCTTAAAATTGCTTTGTGTTGAAACCCCTTGTATTCAAATATGCATATCTCTTTGTGTGATTACTGGAATTGAGAAATTCCAATTGTACATGAAATAAGACTCATATATGCATATAATATATGAAAATTAGAATTTATCTCCTTGTGGTTAGGCCGTAATGATGATTTCAAGTTGGTACATGGTTTCTATTTTTATACTTCATTTCGGTATGCCCTGAGTTTAGTCAAGCTTTTAAGATAGCAAATAAAGTCAAACAATTATGATACTTTAATTATGTATGATTAAGTATGTGTACTAAAAATGGGTTGAAAATCATGGAAACTTATGCTGGAAAAAAATTATGAAAATTCTTGGAAGTTGAAGGAACAATGGAGGAGCTTGTAGGGAAGATTTCTTGTGTTGTAGAGAAATGGTCATAACTTGCCCTAGGAAGCTTGAAAAATTACACCGTCACTTGTACTGGATAGTATATTCATATATGTTTTCATATTGATGAGGTTGGACCCCTGTATTTGTACAATTTAGGAATATAGGATGGGTAAGTATGTAAGACCATAATTTCAGGCCATACTGGGTACCCCTTGAATGAATGTTTGTATTTCGTCCTTACAAAGGGTACTTTGAGTACATGTTTCATGTGTATATACATTGAGAAGTATAATTTCATCTTTACTTGACTTTGGTTATAAATTCCTTATGAGGTATTTCCTACGGTTGAATGTTCATAACTTTATCAACATGTATATCATTGTTTTGCCTTTACATATGCTTTATGGAATGTGACTTAATTGGAATTATATTGTTGATGTATAGTCATGGAAAGTTACATAATTATGTTAGGATAATATTTATTATTGAGGTTCATTACTGATCTAGTTGGATTGACAGGTGTAAGGTCTAATAAACCCAGTTCAGCTCCACCACAAGGAAACCTGAATACGTAGTTGACAACCCAAGGTGAGTGTACTCACTGGAATGATGTATTTGTATGCTGTTACAAATGTGATCATAATGTTATGAATATAAAATTGTTCATTTCGGTTTAACGAAATGAGGGGTTACTCCTCGACCAGGAATGGGGGACATTTGTCTATTAATGACAAGGGGTTACTCCTCGACCAGTAATGGGGGAGAATTGTCTAATTAGACAAGATATGTGAATCATGATTCGGAAAAGTTGGTCATTCATTATGAATGAGCCGAATAAGTTAATACATAAGTATATGAACATGATTTATTGCATTTAAATTCATGCAGTAGTATAGTAGTTATGCATTCACTGGGCTATTTTGCTCACGGTTCCTATGTTCACATTTTTCAGGTAACGCGATGTCACTGCCAAATCTAGGAGGTAAGGTTGGGTTAGCAAGGAATGGGAGAAACAATAATTTTGTGTAAATGTAAATAATGTAATTAAGTTAACTTATCCTTCATGAAAGTTTTTATGGTCATGACTACTTTGATGTTGTGAAAAGGTTTTCAGTTATATGGATTTACAATGATGAGTCCGAAATCAAAACTAATGTTTATGGTTTAGTTAGATTAATTATAGTTTGACTCACTTTGACTTTCAGACTTAATTATAAGTAATTGGGTTGGGGTGTGTCAGCTTTTGGTATCAGAGCCTAGGTTTTAGAGAATATGGAGTGAGAAGAGTCTAGATTTGGCAGTGAATGTTAAAAGTATATTTTGTTTGATACTAACGATTATGGTAGGAAAAAATATGTATATATGCATGTTATTATATCTTTGATTCATTTCAGATATATGAGAATGGAACGAGGGAATGTTAATGAGAGAATAGAAGACGAGGCTTCAAATATGGCAGCGGAAGCAGAGGTTGAACAACTTGTTCATGGATATGTAGAACCTGACCCGGAGCAATTGACAGACATGCAAAAACTGGCACGTGCTATGACTCTAATGGCAGAGCAACAAGCTAGATTTATGGCTCATGTGGAAGAACAACAGACCAGGCAACTGGAGGCACAAGCATTGGCCAGGGCTCAGGAGGTTATACACTGGGAAGAAAGGAGTACTTCACATGAGAAATTTATTAAAATGAATCCACCCCCATTTGAAGGAGCAGTTGATCCATCAGAGGCAGAAGTCTGGGTTAAAGAGATTGAAATTATTTTTGGTGTAATGAGAATGCCTGACAATCAACGAGTGACCTTGGCGACATATATGCTAAGAGGAGAAGCTAAGTACTGGTGGGATGCCACAGAACATTTGTTGATTACTCCAGGAGGTGGGAATGTGATCTCATGGGATGCTTTTGTTAAAGCCTTGTATGATAAGTATTTTCCTCCGATGTATCAAAAACAAAAGGAGAAAGAATATTTCCTGTTGAATCAGGGGAGTATGACAGTTAGAGAATACGAAGCTAAACTGACAGCTTTATCTCGATTTACTTCGAGGTTTATACGGAATGAGGAAGATATGTGCAGCCGATTTCTCGATGGGCTTGAGTTAGTCATTAAATCTAGATTGTCGGCTTTAGAGACTGTTAATTATTCAGCCTTGGTGAACAAAGCCATGTTGGTAGACAGGGACGTGAATGAAGCTAGAGGGAATCGAGAACGAGGTGTAAAGAGAAACAGATTTGATCCAAATTATCAAAAGAGTAGTGGTACAGAATATTCGAGGTTTGGAGGGCAGAAATTCCAACAGGGTAGAGGTGGAAGTAGTCTGCAAAGGGGTGAAGCTAGTGGTGGAAGAGGTTCAGGAGTTTCAGCACAAGGAGATCCAAATGTTTGTTTCTTTTGTGGGGCATCAGGTCATATAAAGAGAAATTGCCCAAAGTTACTGAATATAGAATGTTTTAACTGCCACCAGAAGGGTCATTTGAGAAAGAATTGTCCTATGTTAGCGAGAACAGTTTCAGTCAGTAGTGTGGGGCCTCATAAAGGATCTTCTCCAGGGAGTGCCACCAGGGGGAGAGGTATAGAACAAGCAACTGGATCGAGGGCAGGAGGAAGAGTGTTTGCGATGATGCTACAAGATGCCCATGCTACACCTGAAGTGGTTACACGTAAACTCTCTATTGCGAACAAAGATTTATATGCACTCATTGATCCTGGATCTATGCATTCATTTGTGGCATTAGATATTGTTTCATATTTGGGTAGACCATGTTCATTCCTCAATTGTGCCTTATATATTTCTACCCCAATGGAAAGTGTAATTCTAGTTGAGCACGTTTATAAAGATTGTGTCTTACGAATGGGTGAGAGAGATTTCTATTTTAACTTGATACCGTTTGCCATTCAGGATTTTGATATTATACTGGGGATGGATTGGTTATCATCGTATCATGATTCCATTGATTCTTTTCGAAAAGAAGTTACATTTTATCTTCCTGGTGAACCGGAGTTCCAATTTACGGGGGAAAGGAATGTTGTCCCTACTTGTCTCATCTCATCAATTAAGAGCAGAAAGTTATTGAGTAAGGGTTGTACAGGGTATTTAGCGTATGTGGTTGATGTTAGTAAGGAAGAACTTAAAGTTGAAGATATACCAGTGGTTAGAGAGTTTTCTGATGTCTTCCCAAAGGAATTACCAGGATTTCCACCCGATAGGGAAGTAGAGTTTTCTATTGAATTAATTCCAGGTACTGGTCCAATTTCTCTTTCTCCATATAGAATGACACCAGCGGAGTTGAAAGAATTAAAAGTGCAATTACAAGATCTGATAAGCATAGGTTTCATTCGGCCTAGTGTTTCACCATGGGGAACACCCGTGTTATTTGTGAAAAAGAAAGATGGAACAATGCGATTATGTATTGATTATCGACAATTGAATAAGGTGACCATTAGAAACAAGTACCCTCTACCTCGTATCGATGACTTGTTTGACCAATTACAGGGGCCACAGTATTTTCAAAGATTAATTTGAGATCGGTTTACCACCAACTGAAAGTGAAAGATAGCGATATTTCCAAAACAGCTTTTTGGACTCGATATGGGCACTATGAGTTTTTGGTGATGCATTTTGGATTAACCAATGCTCCAGCAGTTTTTATGGATTTGATGAATCGGGTATTCCACCCTTTCATTGATTCATTTGTGATTGTATTCATAGACGATGTGTTGATTTACTCGCGTAGCATGGAGGAACATGAGAAGAAATTGTGTTGCAGATTTTGAGAGAGAAGAAATTGTTTGCTAAATTCAGCAAGTGTGAGTTTTGGTTGAATGAAATTGTGTTTTTAGGGCACGTTGTCTCGAAAAATGGGTTATATGTTGATCCAAAGAAGGTGGAAGCAATTGTTGAATGGGAGAGTCCTAAGAATGTGACAGAAATTAGGAGTTTCCTAGGATTGGCAGGTTACTATCGCAGATTCATTAAGGGATATTCAGCAATAGCATTACCACTGACAAAGTTGACTCGTAAAGAAGTGAAGTTTGTATGGGATGAAGAATGTGAGAGGAGTTTTAAAGAATCAATTGGTTTCAGCCCCTATACTTACTATTCCATGTGGGAATGAGTCTTTTGTGATCTATACAAACGCTTCATTTCAGGGGTTAGGATGTGTTCTTATGTAGAATGGGAAGGTAATAGCATATGCTTCCAGACAATTAAAGACGCATGAACGAAACAACCCTACACACGATCTGGAGCTAGCAGCCATTATTTTTTCTTTAAAGTTGTGGAGACATTACTTGTATGGAGAAACTTGTGAGATATTTACAGATCATCAAAGTTTGAAATACTTGTTTACATAGAAGGAACTGAATTTGAGACAGAGGCGTTGGATAAAGATGATTAAAGACTATGACTGTACCATTCATCATCATCCTGGAAAGGCCAATGTGGTAGCAGATGCTTTGAGTCAAAAATCATCAGGGATGCTTGGTTTCATACGGTGTGCCCGTGTTGAAAATATTCTTGACTTGGCATCGATGGGGATTGAATTTAAGTTTTCAAAAAGCGGAGGATTATTAGAACATGTCACAGTGAGACCTTTATTGGCAGAACGCATACGAAGTTTGCAGATCAGTGATTCATTCCTTGAAAAGAAGAAACAAGAAGTCCAGGATGGTAGAGAGAGTGACTTTGAGATTAAGAATGATGAATCGTTGTGTTATAAAAATAGGATTTGTGTACCTAATGATCCACCCTTAAAGAAAGATATATTAGAAGAGGCACATAGTTCTATTTACTCTATGCATCCGAGAGGTACCAAAATGTACAGAGATTTGAAAGAATATTACTGGTGGAACAATATGAAACGTGGGATTGCAGAGTTCGTATCTAAATGTTTAGTATGCCAACAAGTGAAAGCAGAGCATCAGAAGCCGGCAGGATTATTGCTGTCTTTGCCTATTCCGGAATGGAAGTGGGAGCATATAACGATGGACTTTGTTACAGGATTACCCCGGTCACCAAAGGGGCATGATTCTATTTGGGTGATTGTAGACCGACTGACGAAGTCAGCTCATTTTCTCCCAGTTAAGACCACCTACACTGTTGACAAGTATGCACGTATGTACGATAATGAGATTATCCGTTTGCATGGGGCACTAGTGTCAATAGTATTAGATGGAGATCCAACGTTCACTTCTAAGTTTTGGCCTCGTCTCCAGAATGCCATGGGCACAAGTTTGAAGTTCAGCACTGCGTTTCATCCACAAACTGATGGGCAATCAGAAAGGACGATTCAAATATTAGAAGACATGTTACGAGCCTTTGTATTTGACTTCAAAGGTAGTTGGGATGATCATTTTCCATTGATGTAATTCTCTTATAATAATAGTTATCAGTCGACTATTGGTATGGCTCCTTATGAAGCTTTATATGGGAGGAGATGTAGGACGCCTTTGTGTTGGGATGAAGTAGGTGAAAGAAAAATTTTGGGTCCTGAATTGATAGATATGACAACTGAAAAGATCAAAATGATTCGGGAACGGATAAAGATAGCGTAAAGCAGGCAGAAATTTTATGCAGATAAGAGGTAGCATCCATTGGAATTTCAGGAGGGAGATTTTGTATTCCTGCGTATTTCACCATGGAAAGGTGTTATGAGATTTGTGAAAAAGGGGAAACTAAGTCCAAGATACATTGGACCATTTGAAGTGTTGGAAAGAATTGGGCCCCTGGCTTATAGATTAGATTTACCTACAGATTTATCTCGGTTACATGATGTGTTTCATGTATCAATGCTTCGTAAGTATTTGACAGATCCATCTCATCAACTGAAAACCCAACCTATTGAACTGAAAGAAGACTTGTCGTACATCGTGGAACCGGTGGAAATTCTTGATCGTAAGGAGCAAGTATTGAGGAATAAGGTTATTCCCTTAGTTAAATTTATGTGGATGAGCCATGGAATTAAAGAAGCAACTTGGGAAATGGAGGATAGCATGAAGAAACAGTATCCCCATTTTTTTGGTAAGTGTCATTCCTATTAAATTTCGGGGACAAAATTTTCTAAGGGGGGGAAGTTGTGACAACCCGAATATAATTTTGATAAATTATATTTAAATAGTGTTTATATTATGTGATATGAATAATGTGTTATTATTATATCTAATATTAAGTGATTATGTTTAGTCTAATACTACTTTCATAAATCATGAAATGTCGAGTTATGTACGAACACAAGATTTGGTTATTTTCGATAGAAATGTTCCTGTTTAAGACTAGTTTTGACAATTGTAACATTACAATTGACTTGAGGTGAAAACTACATAGTTGTATACATGTGAGTTCGGGTCGTAACACAACAAACGGTGCATCAAACAGATGCTCGAGGAAGAAGTTAGGTCAAAATTACGAGAAGGGGCAAATATGTCAATTCCCTTAAGTGGTAAATTGTCTTTTATTAAACCAAATGGTTTAATTTGATTGGTTGTCTTGGGAGGAACACTTGGCCCACCTTATACCCTTGAAATATCCTTATCCTTCAGCCAAAACCATCCATGAAAGGGTTTTAAGCTTAGGGAAAGAGAAAGTAGAAGTTCAGGAAGAAAAGTAAGGAGAAAAAGTGTAGAAAAATCCGTAGAAATTACGTAAAAAGCCCTGAAGGTAATCCTAATTGTAATTCTTGTTATTTATCTTATATTACTGATTTATATGATATAAATCATCATAAGTTTACCAAAGTTTCAGCCCTTTATATATATGTATGGTTAGATTCAAGCTTATGTTAAGTTGAGTGTAGAAACCCTTAAAATTGCTTTGTGTTGAAACCCCTTGTATTCAAATATGCATATCTCTTTGTGTGATTACTGGAATTGAGAAATTCTAATTGTACATGAAATTAGACTCATATATTCATATAATATCTGAAAATTATAATTTATATCCTTTTGGTTAGGCCGTATTGATGATTTCAATTGGTACATGGTTTCTGTTTTTATACTTCATTTCGGTATGCTCTGAGTTTAGTCAAGCTTTTGAGATAGCAAATGAAGTCAAACAATTATGAAACTTTAATTATGTATGATTCAGTATTTTTACTAAAAATGGGTTGAAAATCATGGAAAATTATGCTGGATAAAAATTATGAAAATTCTTGGAAGTGGAAGGAACAATGGAGGAGCTTGTAGGGCAGATTTCTTGTGTTGTAGAGAAATGGTCATAACTTGCCCTAGGAAGCTTGAAAAATTACACCATCACTTGTACTGGATAGTATATTCATATATGTTTTCATATTGATGAGGTTGGACCCCTGTATTTGTACAATTTAGGAATATAGGATGGGTAAGTATGTAAGACCATAATTTCAGGCCATACTGGGTACCCCTTGAATGAATGTTTGTATTTCGTCCTTACAAAGGGTACTTTGAGTACATGTTTCATGTGTATATACATTGAGAGTATAATTTCATGTTTACTTGACTTTGGTTATAAATTAGTTATGAGTTATTTCCTACGGTTGAATGTTCATAACTTTATCAACATGTATATCATTGTTTTGCCTTTACCTATGTTTTATGGAATGTGACTTAATTGGAATTATATTGTTGATGTATAGTCATGGAAAGTTACATAATTATGTTAGGATAATATTTATTATTGAGTTTCATTACTGATCAAGTTGGATATATAGGTGTAAGGTTTAATAAACTCAGTTCAGCTCCACCAGAAGGAAACCTGAATACGTAGTTGACAACCCAAGGTGAGTGTACTCACTGGAATGATGTATTTATATGCTGTTACAAATGTGATCATAATGTTATGAATATAAAATTGTTCATTTCTGTTTACCGAAATGAGGGGTTACTCCTCGACCAGGAATGGGGGAGATTTGTTTGTTAATGACAAGGGGTTACTCCTCGACCAGGAATGGGGGAGAATTGTCTATTTAGACAGAATATGTGAACCATGATTCGGAAAAGTTGGTCATTCATTATGAATGAGCCGGAGAAGTTAATACATAAGTATATGGACATGATTTATTGCATTTAAATTCATGCAGTAGTATAGTAGTGATGCATTCACTGGGCTATTTTGCTCACGGTTCCTATGTTCACATTTTTCAGGTAACGCGATGTCACTGCCAAATCTAGGAGGTCAGGTTGGGTTAGCCAGGAATGGGAGAAACAATAATTTTGTGTAAATGTAAATGATGTAATTAAGTTAACTTATCCTTCATGAAAGTTTTTATGTGCATGACTACTTTGATGTTGTAAAAAGGTTTTCAGTTATATGGATTTACAATGATGACTCTGAAATCAAAACTCGTGTTTATGGTTTGGTTAGATTAATTATGGTTTGACTCACTTTGACTTTCAGACTTAATTATAAGTAATTGGGTTGGGGTGTGTAACTTTGGGTGTGGTTCCTTCAGTACAATAGTGTATTATAATTTACTATGACATTAGTGGTATCATTTATATCTTGAAATAACCAAGGACTCATAAGAGGGCAAATCATAATCATCATAATCATCACTTGATATGAGATATTGGGTTGAGAGGCAAAATCATAATGACCAAGATTACATCTCAAGATAACCTGGAATATCTTTTTACAACGGTCTTACCAACAAAAGATTTAGATAGTCATTCAGAGGGAATGGGTGTCAGATGCATAATCACATGGGTTTAAGACTAAGTGTGAGATTACATTGGTTGGTTCTCTTAAAACTGTGTATGGCATTTATTTTTTAATAAAGGTGTGTCAGGTTCATTTTGAAATAAGAATCAAAATTTTGATAGTGCCGTATATTTGTTTTAAATATATTTTATGCATGTCAGTCAATTGGACTTTGTAGGGATTCCATTCGGTTGGGTTTTCCCATATCATAAAATATTGGGATTCCGATTCTAGTACAATTACATAGTACACTTCCTAGACAGGGAGATGATATCCTACGAGTTAAAGGTGGGAGTAAAATCCCAGTAGTCTTTCTTAACTACAATAACATGTGTGATGGTTCTGAAACTTGTCTGATATTTCAAAGAGGATTGTGACATCATTAATGTATTCAATTGGACCACGGATGAGATTATAGTATGGGCCCACAGTCTTATAGGTTTGCAAATGGTACATATGTTCTTAATACCAAGGGCTATGGTCATTGGAATATTTGTACAATTTGTGTGGGACTTTTATTAGTGTGATCTAGTTTCATTAGATCCAAATACTCCCAAATTGGGAAATCATTATGTAAGTATGTCTGAGATCATGATTTAGAGGAATCTGCTTCCGAGAATGATCTTGGATTATGATACTCCTTGAAAAGCTAATAAATTTTTATTATACAACTTAATCTGGCTAATAGATTTATATCCACTAGTAAATCAAATAAGTTAAGTCTGAGATCAAGGAATAAATAAGAATTTGGTTCAAATTAATTAGCGATAAATTGATTTGACCAAATGGGAATTATATACTTAATGTGGGGAATCATATAATGTACGATAGTGATGATACCATATTTTACCCATCAAATTTATAAAATTATAATAATATTCCATGTGTTGAGGATGAGTTCCTAAGGTCTACCATAGACGTCCTCAAAGAACCCTATGGTCTTTAGTAATTACACATATCACTATTGGTAAACTCAATGAAACAGTAAGGCCATTACAACACCCTTTTGCGGACATAATTTACATATATATGCTTAGACCTTATATATAAACGTCAACCCTATCAATATGAAATATTCAAGTACTTAAATACGTCGACTCCGTGCAGGTAGGGGACAAATGATTTATTTATGATAGCCTACCTCTAGGACTTGTGAAAATGTTAAAACATGGTCAACCAATATTAGTCTTATAAATACTAATCTCTACGAAGGTTATATCATCATCACTAAGGGTGTAGTCATCATTTTTATGAATCAATTAATCTTAGACTACCCTAAGGTCACCACTTATATGACAGGTTACCTTAGATGCTCATCAGATGCTTGATATCTTTTTTAGTTGGTAGGTTTAAGGTATAGGAACTATTCCACTAGCCTCCAACCCCTTTATAAACCTGCATGGAAGTATCCAATTAATATTTAATGCCCAAATAAACCACCTTACACCATATATAGCCTCCTCTCCAACCCTGCACCTTATCACTATAGTGATCTGACCATAGAGACATGTCGGCTATGCTATTGTCGTCCACACACACGATTACTAAGGTTATATAAATAAATTAGATTCTCGTGGAGTGTTTAAATCATCTTGAAATCACTTTAAAACAATTAGAGTAGATACATAACACTTGAATTTAAATTTCACCATACTTTGTATTAGATAACGAGTAGTTCACAATACTTCCATAATAGGATTGGAACACTTCCATCCTTTTTCCTACATAGCATTGGGTATCTATGCATTGTTCTTTTGGTTGAATCCTAAAGAACTGCTTGAGGTTTTGATCAGTTATTCCAGGGGGCCTTTATGCTTATGAAAAAGACATTAGGAGCCTTATACTCTCTTGGAAAAAGCTCACTATGTTTCAGGCTTACAACATTCACGTTTAAAATTTAATATAAGGAATGGAATTGTTCATAATGGATTAGGATCCTGAAAATAGGATCTAAGCCACTATAGATACTTGTATCTATTTTGTAAAATCTCCTCATGACCCAGTCTGTGGTCCAATAAGGATTATCTATTATATATGAAGTCTCCAAGATATTTTGAACGCCATAAATTTAGCGTCATTTGTGAGAACGATTCTTCATTGGATTGAAAATAGAATAAACACTTTATCCTTTTCAATATGGAAACAAATGAAAACTTGTCTCATTCAATGAAGTAAATAGAGGTTCAACAAAAAGAGCTTAAGGATCAGTTGAATAATGTTATTAATATGATTTGCTTACCACTATGGGTACAAGAGGCTCGTTGGATCCCTATAACTAAGCTAGGGTAAAACTGTGACCCCCCCCCCTTCGAAGGAGAAAAATATATCGAAGGATTATCTAAAATTACTCTGAAGTTTTTGCCTCGCATCCCAGATAGGGATCACTTATCACTCCTCTATTCTTAATCCGAGGAAGGGTCCTAAAATATCCTGTATTATCTGTGCATTTATTTCAAATTCAAAATTATAGTGTATTTGACTTCCATGACATTTGATATGTCATTTATTATATTTTTATGTTCTTTATGTTATTACATAACTAATATATGTGTTACGTTAATTAACACTCTTCGGAAAATCGCATAGAACACAGTAATTCATTAATTAATTATATGAAATGACTAACTATTATGGGAGACTATGGAATGGTGAGGGACTAGGTATCAGGGGTTCCCTTATTTAGAGTATTCACTCGGTATCAGGTACCACTAATTGTGAAGTAGTTTCTTATGATGCCAAGTCACACGTTAATAATTAATAATTAGGTTTTAATTCATTTGACTCGCACCATCTTATAAACTACGACAATGAGGCAATTAATTTATTATTATTTGTTCTATTTTGGGTTGATTTTGAAATGCTTAGAATGTCCATTTTTGACTTAAAGTAATGGGATTTAAGTGTATTGGGTTAATATATGGTTTGGATATATTTTTAGGCTATTTAGTACATGCTTGAGCACATTTTGTTGAGATTTATATTGGTCCTAGTCTTAATTTGGTGGGAGGAACTCTTATTATGTTAATTAGTAAAACCTACAACACTAATTTGTCATTGGAGAAACCCTAGAGAGTTAACAAGAATAGGCACCAAGGCCAAGGATTGAAGAGTATTTGGGGTTTTTTTAGGGACTTTGATTCATCAATCGGTTGAAGGAAAGTCTATTGGTTATGAATTTAATTGGGCTTGTCTTATGATAGTAGTACTTCATCAGTTCTTGAGTTAATACTTTTATAATCTGGTTTTAATCACCTAAAAATCAATTTTTTTAAATATTTTAACTCGAAAATGTAACTTTAATCCCAAGTTCGTGAATTAGGATAGTTTGATGATAAGGCCTTTCAATTATTCTTCAAATAAAATTAAAATTAATAAATTCTAAATCATAGTAATGGTTTATATAAAACCCTTATTTTTTAATATACAGTTGAATCAAATCTAAGATGAATTGGTCAGACTCATGAACATAGAATTCTAAAACTCATACATTGAAATTAATGATTGAATACTTGTTTAAGTTACCTAAAAATTGTATTTGTTGGTTATACATTGATCTAAAAGAGTTTAAAGATAATGAAAAGGTGTTATTGAGGTGTTATGATCTTAAGAAGTGTCATCCATTGCAGACTAGGAATCATATCTTCGTAACTTTGGATCTGGGGAATAAGAAGTTCGATTTTTGTAATGTTTAGATTCACGGAACCTTGCACACGATTATGCATCCCAATGAGCATGGATGAGTTCACATGGCGTAAAACATCCTCGTGCTCATGATTTGGATATCATGAGGCTATTTAGATCTAATGAATTGGGTTTTCGGGTCGATCAAATTTTGTAAATTTTGGGGATTGGTTTCTAATTAATCTGATGTAATTGATCTAGAACATAAGGCATGATAAGTAATTCATTAGTAGATGGGATCTATATGTAATTGGTTAAGGACATACTGATTCGATGTTTTATGAGAATGAGATATCCTTAGTGATTATCCATAGAACACGATAGTGTATAATATTTTTATAACCCATCGAGTAGGGTAGTTATAATATTAGAATATTCCTTGTAAAGGTTAAGTGTGAGGCGATACCTAGACTCTAAGAGGCTTAGGAGTACGTGCTAATGCTATATATAATCAACTTTAGTTAAGGTGTGTATCAACAAATTAAGAAATAGACATCACGTGTAACCTAATTAAGTAGGAATTTTTCTAATTTGTTAACCTAGTTGCATAGGGTTTTATTCGTTCGCTTGGTTTATATGCAATTATACTCAGGTTGTCTATGTGATAACATGGGGAGTATTATAACGGAATTGATGGGGTACATACAATATTGATTGCGCATGTATTCTCGTTAATGAAAAGGGATCTATCTAGGTCCTATTTATCCCAATCCTACATTCTAAAAGTGCCAATTTCCTGAGTGGGGATAATAGGAAGATCCTCCCGTATAGCCTTAGGTATCGGGGCCATAAGTTTGTTTTGAAGGCATAGTGATTTCTCCTCTACTTATGTTGTGGGGTTATAGGTTTGGGATTCCATATAACCATATCTATTATGCTGGAGTGATCCTCGTAGGTGATAGGGATTGGCATTTGTACTTTATTTTCTATCACAAGCGTAGTTAATGATATTTTATGTGGGTTGTGTACATTCATGGATATTTTGGATTATGTGATTCAATATTGTATTAATTGATATGGTTGCACTGATTTTTTATTTGTAATAATATCTTATTACTATAAACTTATGACTCAATTATAATGTAATGAATGTACTAGAGATGTATATACAAAATTCGTGACATGAGATTATTTGAATTTGGTAGATTTGAGACACACTTTGAGAATCATAACTAGAGACCATTATTGATCTTTAATTAGTAAGTGAATTGTTTTTAATGTAAGTGATTAACATATAATGAATTATTTTTAAATTAAGAGATGAACTTAAGAATGTGAAACAAAATTAATACTTAATGAAGAGATGAACATATATCATATGGGACTCATTGGTTTTGGTAGTAGAAATGCATGCTTATTTCAAGTTGCTTGGCTCAGATAACTTAAATAAATTAAAATCTAGTTAATATGTTAATAAGGTTCATTATTAGTATCATGGCCCAACTTCAATTAAGTCCCCATGCTTTATAGACTTATTGCGTTCACATGTCTTAGGACATTATTGCTGTCGTAGACTCATGTTATTCATTAGAGGAGTATCTGTAGTGACATTATATTCATTACTCCTATGGTGTAAACATAGAGAAGTATTACTCCATTACATGTTTTTATTTATTTAAATTTCATTTCATGTAGTTGTATATATTTCATATTCTTCTCGAGTGAGATACTGTATGAGAATTACTTGTATTATAAGATAGATATTGTACCGTTGAGATTTTGTATTCGAGAGTTGGATATAATTATTATGGTAGTGCTAGGCATCAGAGATGTTTTATTTGATTCAGTAGTTTATTATCTTGTATTGCATTTACTCATGTCTTTTTATATATTTCGATATGTCGAGAATGTTATCAAATATTTTCAATACCCATGATTTTTGTAATAAACCTGATCAATCTATTTATGGATTTTATAGGGGGTCATAGTTACAAGGTGGGAAGGCCTTTGGATGACACAATCAAGAATATACAAGCACGGTTGTGAATATTATCAACTAATATAAAACTCAAACTCCCATATCCATCGAATTAGCAATCCACTATATTGTCTACAATTGCTTATGAATTCGACATTAAGCTCTCCCCCCAAAAGTTGAAAATGCCTAATATTACCCTTTTGATGTATCCAAAGACTGAATTGCCCATTTGGAAACTTATAGGTCTCTTACAGTCTAAGAAGATAACCCTGGTGAGGTTCTCTATAGATCATTCCCATTTAGATTTATGGGAACAACTAGACGCTGGTTTGCTAATCTCAAACCAAGAATGATTAGAAACTTCATCAAAGTGGAAAGGTCCTTTGAAATCCCAAAAGATGAGTACGTCCATCATTTCCTTGATTCATTAAAAAAACTATAAAGACTCTCAAGGAGTATGATAAGAGGTTAAATCAAGAATCCTATCAAGTTAATAACTTTAATGATACTATAGGTGTAGCTGCCTTCATGCATAGACCATTTCCAAGGGTTTGGTATTTATGTTGGAAGATATGATGGTATTATGATGAAAGGTTGAAGGAATTTATTAAAAATGTTTCTAGTAAACCCATCATTTTCAATTTACTAAAAGTAAAGATTTAGTCAACTAAAACTCCTGATGTTGGAGTTTTAGTTTATTGAATCAATGTTTTAGTTGGGTGTAAAATGTTTAGTTGGCTTAAACTAGTTTCAGTCACCTAAACAAAAAGTTTAGTTAACTAAACCTCTGAGGTTTTAGGTAAAATAATGTTGGGTTTAGGTCTATGATTCGGGGAAGGTTTAGAGTACTTTAGGGTGGGTGTAGGTGTATAGGTTATGAGAATATACAAGAAAATACATGGTCCTTTACCTTTGTACAATAGTTAATAAAGTAAAACAAAATACAAAATTAATTAACTGGACTTCTAATCATTTTGTCTTTATTGAATCATCAATTGTGGGCTTCTGATTTGAGGCTTGCATGAGTTTGATCTCAGTAGGTTGTGGGATGAGGTTGAACATACTTGATTGATAGATTGATGTCTATGAAATGTTAGATGGAAGATTTAAGTCAAATTTAAAATAGTTTATTATCCGAAAAAAGAAACCTCTAATCTTCTTCAACCTCCAAACCCTAGGCCCATTCTACATAACTCTTAACTCAAGTTTTGTCAAGATTAACAAGGTTTCTCAAGAAGCGTCAAGAATGAATCTTTGTCAATTTTTGAGAGGAATACACATTGAAGATCAGATTTCTAAACCAACTTTTATTCAGGAATGAATACTCTATTCCTTTCCTTTAGTATTATGCATTTTCAGTGTTGCCTATATCCTTAATCACGTGTTTTTGATTAAAATCAATTAGCAACTTAATTAAAGGAAGTAAACACTAAATTTTTGGGACTGTTTTTGTGAAATTTTTTAATATGAATTAATCTTTGAAATCTTTGGGTGCATAGGTTATATTTTTGGGTTCTTATAGTTTTGGGTGTATGTTCTCATGTAGATTTTTTTGAGGATTATTTATGTGGTTAATGGGACACGCTCACACTTATAAAAATACTTTGATGACTTATAAAAGAGAATGATTATGACGTATTGAATATTGTTGCATGTTAATAAAATTTAACATTTTTGAACATTATTAATTATGTTGAAAACGATGATAGTGTTATTCATTGAATTAAATTGAATTGGGATTTTTATGATTACGTGCTATGTTATTCTTATGAATTGTGTATTGTGAGATTTATTATTATTAACTATTGACATCGTGGGGACGAGGGGCTTTTGGGTAGTATTTTTGCTCACCTCTGCTATAGGAAGCTTACTAGGTATGGGACTAGTGGGTAGAGCCTTGGTTATAATTTATGCTTCTAGGTGTGGGAATAGTTAGTGTAAATTCATGGGGATTTGATATTCCAAGGATGGACGATTTTTATGTTTTATTATCACTGCGTTCGCCTATGCATGACACTAGGACGTGATTTAAATTGGTAATTCATCCTATATGTGGGATAGGACATATGTGTACTTGGGAACCCTTCGATATGGGACTAAGGGGTATTTTGAGGATCTCATCGATTAAAAAGGTGGGGTAATTTGCAAGTTGTGAAATTGAGAAAAGGGGAATTAATACCTAAGATAAAACTGGGTACTAAATTTTATGGCGACATAATGTGTGAGGGAACAACGGTTTAAATGGGTCAGCGGGCAATTTATGCCGTGCCATGTGTGGAACCTTGTCACGGAGTGGGGTCGAAAGTTTAAACGGATCAGAGGCCAATTGACAAGGGGAAGTGTGACACTTTGGTGGATTACCATCCGGGGTGGGAGGACCACCATAATAAAAAGTGAGAACAATAATAAATTTGGGCTGTGGGACAATTAAAATAATATTGGTGTGTTTTTTTAAATCACAATCTTTGGGGGTGGTTAGTAATTTATCTTTCCCGCGTTTAATTAGCTCGTCTTAATTAAAATATCCTATTATGATATTTATCATATATAATGCTATTGTCTAGGTTCATAGTCCTGATGGAGAGGAGTAGTGTTTATTCATCCTCGAGGTTCTGACCTCGTACGTTAACCAACTTTTTCAGGATAAGTCTCGAGAAGCTAAATAGTGTTATTTGGAGATTATCGTTTGGAGGTGCAACTGATGTTTATTTTATATTACTACTTAGTAGTTTACCTTAGGTTCCTTTATGTATTATTTACATTGAGACACAGTTTGTGGTTTTCATTTGTCCATTCGGTTGTGAAGTTGTTAGAGGATTCAATTGGATTATTTAGAGTTCATTATTACTTAGTTTTAATTAAGTCTTTTTTTAGGTTGGATTTTATTCAAAGTTTTAGCATGTGATGGATCTCTTATCGTTCAGTTGCTATTATCATTTGGGATTGATTCAATTACTTTTCTTATGGATTGATTTATTTATGTCTCATATATGTCTCATGTTAAGAATGATATTTTATTTGGTTCATGCCCGACATAGTTTTGGTGGCGGTCGTTGCTAGAATTAAGCGGGGTGTGACAGATGGTATCAGGTCATTCTCTTAGGTCTTATAGGTTGTGATTCCTCTTTAGTTTTTCATGTACCGATCTTTTATTCCCTTTGTTGATTCGTATTCTCATGGTAGAGGGTCTACCATACGTGTTAGATGTGTTTCTTGGAGATATTTAATTTTTTGTTAAGGACGTTGTAGGCATTGAGTTTAGAATTAGTAAGATTGATGTGAGGATCCTTTGAGTTGAATTTGGAGACGTTAATTATTTGGAACATCATTAGTATAATTTTTGGGTACGTCTTATATCGATGCAGTGATGTGATTTGATTTAAGGATTTATTTATTGCGAAGATTATCGGAAATAGAATCGAGTGGTGATTATATATGTATATATATATATATATATATATATATATATATATATATATATATATATATATATTATTTTGTTGTTCGTGGGGTTGGTGCGCGTAGGATTTGGTGTATGGGAGCCCAATTATGGTATTCAACAACTAGGCGTATGTGAGCCTTATTTTATGTTTCGATATTTACGTTTGATGTGTATGCTTCGTCTAATTTCGAGGACAAAATTCCTCTACTACTAGGGAAGTATGTAACACACCGTGTTTTTAATAGTTAATTAAATTAATTAATTGGAAAAAATGGATTTAATTATTCTTAGTAATTAAATATGGTGGTTGTTATGTATAAAAATATGGTTTTAAGAGGAATTTAAATGGGGATTAAAATTTGGAAAATATAACTTTTTGTATAAAAATCGGGGGAGGATCCGAGATAAGGAGGATAAAAATAATATTTTTGGAGATTCGACCGTCCGATCGAGCTGAATTTTTCATAGGAGCTCTGTGTCGCCTTTCGCTACAACATACAAAAATTTCAAGACATTCTTGCAGTCCAATCGTCTATAATAATTTTTCAAGTTTTTTTATTTGATTAAGACTCAAATTATTTTTGGTTTATAAACAAAGTGACGAGTTTAGGTCTTTTAACTTTCAACTTGATCTTCAGAAACCTCTCATCTTCTTCATATTTATTTTAGTATCAGAACCCTGTCATCTTCATCAACCTTACAACCCTATCTCCATTCTACATAACTTTTAACTCAAGTTTTGTCAAGATTAATCGAATTTCTCAAGAAGTGTCAAGAACAAATATTTGTCAATTTTGGAGTGGAATACACATTCAACATTAGATTTCTAAACGAACTTTTATTCAGTCATGAATACTCTATTCCTTTTCATTAGTATTATGCGTTTTAAGTGTCGCCTAAGTCCTTAATCACGTAATTTTAATTAAAATCAATTAGCAACTTAATTAGAGGAAGTGGCCACTAAATTTTTTGGATTGTTTTTGTGAATTATTTTAATTTGAATTAATCTTTGAAACCCTTGGGTGCATAGGTTAGATTTTTGGGTTTTTATGGTTTGGGGGCTGGAGGTTCTCATGTAGAATTTTTCTGAGACTATTTATATTGTTAATGGGATGCGCTCACACTTATAAAAAAATTAGATGACTTCTAAAAGAGAATGATTATGATCTATTGAATATTGTTGCATGTTAATAAAATTTAATATTCTTTAACATAATTAATTATGTTGAAAACCGTGACGGTGTTATTCATTGAATTAAATTGAATTGGGGTTTTTATGATTACGTGCTATGTTATTCTTATGAATTGTGTATTATGGAATTTATTATTACTCACTTTTGACATCGCATGGACGATGGGCTTTTGGGTAGTATTTTTTATCACCTCTGTTATAGGATGCTTTGCAGGTATGGTACGAGTCGGTAGGCCTTAGTTGCAGTTTATGCTTGCTAGGTATGAGACTAGTTAGTGTAAATTCGTGGGGAATTTATATTCCGGGGATGGGATAATTTTTATGTTTTATTATTGCTGCATTAGCCTAAGCATGAGACTAGGACATGTTTTATATTGGTAATTAATCTTATATGTAGGATAAGACGTATGTGTACATGGGGACCCTTAGGTATGGGACTAAGGGGTATTTGGAGAATCTCATCAATTAAAAGGATGGGGTAATTTGTAAATTCTGCAATCGAGAAAAGGAGAATTAATGCCTAAGATAAAAATGGGTATTAAAATTTGTGGGGACATAATCTGTGAGGGAACGACAGTTTCAACGGGTCAGTGAACGATTTATGTCATGTCGTGTGTGGAAGCTTGCCACGGGGTGGGGTCGACAGTTTAAATGGATCAGCGGCCATTTGACAAGGCGAAGTGTGACACTTTGGTGGATTAGCACCCGGGGTGGGAGTACCACCATAATAAAAAGTGAGAACAATAATAAATTTGGGATTGTGGGATAATTATAATGATATTGGTGGTTTTTTTATCAGAATCTTTGCGGGTACTTACTAATTTATCTTTCTCGCGTTTAATTACCTCGTATTAATTAAAATATTCTATTTTGATATTAATCATGTATAATGTTATTGTCTAGGTTCACGGTCCCTATTTGAGGGGAGTAGTGTGTGTTCGTGCTTGGGTCTCTAACCTCGTGTGTTGATGAAGTTTTCAGGATAAGTCTGGAGAAGCTGAATAGGGTTATTTGGAGATTATCGTTTGGAGGTGCAAATGGAGTTTATTTTATATTACTGCTTAGTACTTTAGTTTAGTTTCAAATCTGTCATATCTACATTGAGACACGGTTTATGTTTTTCATTGGGACATTCGATTCCAAAGTTGTTAAAGGATTCAGTTGGATTATTCACTATTGATTATTACTCATATTTAATTAAATCATTTTTTTTAGATTAGATTTTATTCGAAGTTTTAGCATGTGATGGATCTTTTATTGTTCAGTTGCTATTATCATTTGGGATATATTCAATTACTTATCTTCTGGATTGATTTATTTATGTGTCATATCTGTCTCGTGCTATGATTGATATTTTATTTAGTTCATGGTCGACATAGTTTTGGTGGCGGCCGAAGCCAGAATTAAGCGGGGTGTGACAGATGGTATCAGAACATGGCCTTAGGTATCGTAGGTTGTGAGTCCACTTTAGTTTTCCGCATTATCGATCTTTGGTTCCCTTTGTTGACTCGTATTCTTTATGGTAGAGGGTCTACCATACGTGTTAGATGTGTTTCTTGGTGATATAGAATTTTGTGTTAAGGATGTTGTAGGCATTGAGTTTAGAATTAGTAAGGTTGATGTGAGGATCCTTAGAGTTGAATTTGGAGATGTTAATTATTTAGAAGATCATTAGTATAATTTTTGGGTACATCTTATATCAATGCTACAATGTGATTTGATTTGAGGATTTATGTGTTGCAAAGATTATCAAAAATACATTCGAGTGATGATTTGCGAGAGCACGTGGAACGTCGTTACATTACTATATATGTATATATATATAGCGATATATATTATTTTATTGGTCGTGGGGTAGGTGCGCATATGATTGGGTGCATGGGCTCCCAATTATGGTATTCAAAATGTAGGCGTACATGAGCCTTATTTTATATTTCGAGATTTACGTTTGATTTTAATTCTTCGTCATATTTTGAGGACGAAATTCTTTTGCTAGTGGGAAAGTATGTAACACCCCGTGTTTTTAATATTTAATTAAATTAGTTAATTGGAAAGTTCATAAAAATAAAATTAAATTTTGGAATTAATTATTCTTAGTAATTAAATATGTTTGTTGTTATATAAAAAAATAAGGTTTTAAGTGGAATTTAAATGGGGATTAAAATTTGGAAATTATAACTTTTTGTATAAAAATCCGGGGAGGATTCGAGCTAAGGAGGATAAAAGTTTATTTTTGGAAAATTGACAGTCCTACTGAGCAATATTTTTCACATCAAATATGTCTCGACGTTCCCTAATTCATACAAAAATTTTAAGCCATTCTAACGGTCCGATCGTCTGTAATAATTTTTCGACTGTTTCTATTTGATTAGGGCTCCAATTCTTTTTGGTAAACAAACAAAGTGACCGGTTTAGGTCTTTCAAAACACATTTTAGCCTTCCCAAAAATCAGAAACATCTCATCTTCTTCAACCAGCAAACCATAGCCCCATTCTACATAACTTTCAACTCATGTTTTTTCAATATTAACCGGGTTTTCGTAAGAAGCTTCAATAACGAATCCTTTTTAATTTTTGATAGGAATACACATTCAAGATCATATTTCTAAACCAACTTTTATTCTTGCATGAATACTATATTCCTTTCCTTTAGTATTATGCGTTTTAAGTGTCGCCTGAATCCTTAATCACGTGTTTTTGATTAAAATCAATTAGCAACATAATTAGAGTAAGTGGACACTAAATGTTTGGGAGAGTTTTTGTGAATTTTTTTAATATGCATTAATCTTTGAAACCCTTGGGTGCGTAGGATATAATTTTATGTTTTACGGTTTTGGGTGTAGGTTCTCATGTAGAATTCTAAGGGATTATTTATATGGTTAATGTGACGCGCTCACACCTATAAAAAATTAGATTACTTATAAAAGAGAATGATTATGATGTATTGAATATTGTTGCATGTTAATAAAATTTAACATTTTTAACATAATTAACTATGTTGAAAACCACGACGATGCTATTCATTAAATTAAATTGAATTGGAATTTTTATGATTACGTGCTATGTTATTCTTATGAATTGTGTATTGTGTGATTTATTATTATTCACATTTGCCATCACGGGGGAGAGGAGATTTTTGGAGTATTTTTGTTCACCTCTATTATAGGATGCTTACTAGGTATGGGACTAGTGGGTAGGCCTTGATTATAATTTATGGTTGCTAGGTATGAATCTAGTTAGTATATATTCTTGGGGATTTTATATTCTGAGGGTGGGGTGGTTTTTATGTTTTATTATCGTTGCGTTGGCCTAGGCATGTGACTAAGACTTGTTTTATATTGGTAATTCATCCTATATGTGTACTTGGGGACCCATAGGTATGAGACTAAGGGGTATTTTGAGGATCTCATCGATTAAAAGGGTGGGGTAATTTTTAAAATTTGAAATTGATAAAAGGAATATTAATGCCTAAGCTAAAAACGGGTATTAAATTTTTGGGCGACATAATGGGTTAAGGACCGATAGTTTAAACGGGTCAGTGGGCGATTTATGTCTTGTCGTGTGTGGAACCCTTTCAGGGGGCGTGGTCGACAGTTTAAATGGATCTGAGGCGATTTGACAAGGGGAAGTGTGACACTTTGGTGGATTACCCCCTGGTGTGGGAGGAATGCCTTAATAAAAAACGAGAACAATAATAAATTTGGGACTGTGGGATAACTAAAATGATATTGGTGTGTATTTTTTATCATTATCTTTGGGGGTGGTTAGTAATATTTCTTTCCCGCGTTTAATTATCTCGTATTAAGTAAAATATTCTATTGTGATATTTATGATGTATAATGCTACTGTCTAGGTTCACGGACCCTATTTAAGGGGAGTAATTTGTATTCATGCTCGGGGCTCAAACCTCGTGTGCTAATGAACTTTTTTAGGATAAGTATAGAGAAGCTGCATAGGGTTATTTAGAGATTATCGTTTGGAGGTGAAGCTGGAGTTTATTTTATTTTACTACTTAGTAGTTTAGTTTAACTTCCTTTCTATACTATTTACATTGAGACACAGTTTATGGTTTTGATTGGGCCATTCGGTTCCGAAGTTGTTAGAGTATTGGATTATTAACAGTTGATTATTGCTCACTTTTATTTAAATCATATTTTCTAGATTGGATTCTATTCGATGTTTTAACTTGTGTTGGATAATTTGTCATTTAGTTGCTATTATCGTTTGGTATTGATTCAATTACTTATCTTGTGGATTGATTTATTTATGTCTCATATTTTTCTCATGCTAAGAATGATATTTTATTTAGTTCATGCCCGACATAGTTTTGGTGGTGGTCGACACCAGAATTAAGCAGGGTGTGACAACGCGGTGAGGCAAAGTCACGTGGACCAAGGCTTGAGGTACATTTGAGAGAATATAATATGTATTATGTTATAAATGTCAGTGGTGATGGGATTTAATGAAGGAAAATATAACTAAATTCATTTTACAATGGGTCACCTGTCTATTGGTAAGGGGTGGACCATCCGAAACTCGTCGGGTTTCTTCAAACATTAGAGATTACTAAGTTGTGGTCGGAAAGAATTCCCAAGGATTTTATCACGGAGGGGGGCAAGATACTATATGGAGATAGATTATCAGTTGACAAAAGTATCTCACGTTATGGCATTTAGGACTGATCATACTATAGGACAGTATGCGAGATGCTCATAACTGAGGTAATAAGGTTATATAGGTTACCGTTTAATATCGTGCCCAATTTGGATAAGATCATTGTTCTTCGATTTTGGAAGTATGTTCAAGAGGCCATAGCTATCGAGTTGTTATTGAGTAGGTTCTATCATCCGCATACCAATGGCCAGAACAAGCGGAATAATTAAATGTTGGAGAATAACATATATGTGTACCCTTGAATCTTAGGGGAGGATAGGAACAATAACTTCCACTAGTGGATTTTGTGTCCCAGAACTCGTATAAGTTAAATTTTGGGCATGGTGCTAGTTAAGGTATGTGACGGTAAGACTTATTGTTCTTCTTCTTATTAGTTAAAGGTGGGGGACTAGGTACTATTACAAAGATCAGAGATGAGTTGTCACTTATAGTATATTATGTGTGTAAAATATCTACTACACTAATACCCTACCTGTGTGCAATTGTCACGAGACGAGAGTGTGTGTCTTTCAAGAACGATTAATCTACTAAAGTGAAAATAGTAAAAGGGAAAATAATGAATAGCTAACATATAATTTAAGAAGGGGAAACTTAAACGATAAGGTTTGGACAAAGCCTACGTGGCAGGGTAACCTACAATTTAAAATGAACATACGTGAGTTGTTCATTATTAAGGGTACTTGATAGCATAATGTATGGGGGGTACATAGTTGTTTAATCATGAGAATGATGGTGTTATGCGCAACATATAGCCAGAGTTGTTCTTATCAGGTATACTTTTTCCCAATTTCGGTACAAAATTCCATTTTATGGGGAAAGTATGTAGAACCCCGTACTTTTAATGCCTTTTAAAATGGGATTAATTATAATCTGGATTTAAATATTACACTTGAGTAAAGTAATATATATGATTATGACTTTACATATGATTATTATTTTTTTTTAAATTATCGCGAGTGATGAATAGGACAATTTATGGAAATTAAGTCAGGACGCGCATGTCAGTCGCGTCAGGACTAATTTAATGAAATAAAAAGTAAATCAATTATAAGTCACATGTGTGGTCATTTTGAATGCGCGAGTGTGTTCGGAATGGTCGAGATAGTCAGAAAAATGTACCCGGTGGTTTATTTTGGGTCTCAGGACGATTTTAGGCCTAACCGACACCCGAGAGGGCATTTTAGTAATTTTCAATTTTGGGATATTAAGTAATGACGAAATTAATAAGTCTAAATCATATGGTCTATCGAGGAAGTTAGGGTTATTAGAATCAAAAAGTGAGGAAAACCATAGAAAGTATAAGGAGAGAGCTTTCCTAGGTGTTCAAGGCCAAGAACCACCCATTTTGCACCTCCACCACCACCAAATCTTAGATAGGAAGAAGAGGATCATTCCTATTCCACTGAAATTATTCGGATCAGACCGTAAATTTCCAGGAAAGTATATATCTTGCTAAATCTTATGTTTATATAACATCCATGTTAGGGTAGGAGAAATAACTATATGTTTTATGGGTGATTTAATATATTTGGAAGACTAAGACTCACATGTTTGAGTAGAAACCATGCTAGATATCCTGATTACATGTAGAACATCAATCAGGAATTTTAGTGATTCTTAGAGGAATAAATCTAGAAAGATTATACAGTTCTTGAAAGAATATGGTAGACTGTGGTTTGAGACAAAATCATGAATTTTACCCACGTAATGATGATTTCTTAAGGATTTAATCAAGAGTCTACGTTAGGAATTGTTCATACTTGTTACTATTACATTTGTGATGTTTGGTTGGGAGTTTGGGATGAATTAATAGTGGTTTTGAGGGATAAAGTTGATGAAACCCGTTGGCAAAGAATTGTAGAAATTTGGCCAATATCTGATCGATCGATCGACTCAAGAATGTCGATAGATCGACTGGATCGATCGATTGACCATTCCCATCGACCGATCCACTCCTCTTGGAAACTGAAACTTATTTCCTTATAAATGTTTAATTCAACCCCATTTTACAAGAACCCTTAGATATAACGTAAATACCATAATAGGACTTGGGAAGGACTAGTAGGGTTGTAGGCAAGGTTCGGGTAGTATGATTTCATATGAGAATTAACCGTGGGATCACAAGGGTATAAAATGGGGTGATGATCGTGTGTATGTTAAATTAGGTTTTGTGAGAATTAAGAGTGACTTAGACCAGTAGGGTAGAGAGTGTACACCTACTGATTTCATATTTGTCAGAATGATACACTTCGAGGGTCGAGAAGTACTTGACAATTTATGGTAATTGAGAAAATAAAATAATGAACTAATTATACGTAGGATTCGGGCCCTACATGCCACGTATGGTTAGAGTATGTTATGGGTCGTTGATGTACCTATCTAAATAATGGAATACACATATATGAGTGTATGGATTTATATATTATGTGAATATTTGCATTGAATCATACCCGCGCTACTTGCTATCACTGACGTTTCTGCGTCGGTACGATCTTATTCTAATGTGAGCTTTATGGGGGATATTGACTCGTAACCTAGAACATATGATCCTTGGTATAGGCAATCTGAGAATGATAGTCAAACGGTCCTAAGAGACGTGTGGGTATGTGTTGACCTCTTAGTGACCTGGTATAAGCTATCTGAGAATGATAGTCAAACGGTCCTAAGAGACGTGTGGCTATCTGACCTCTTCGTGACTTGGAACTATGCTTCGCCTCCAATATGTGTATTTTGTGTCAATACAGTTCGAGAGTGAGTCTGAACTAGTATTTCCCTAATTTGTAGAAAATGTACAAGGACTTGATAGCAGAGTCTGCCAGCACCATAGACTTTATGTGCGGTTCCCTATTAGTATATATATATATATATATATATATATATATATATATATATATGTACATGTGATTCATCTACTGTGATTTTAAGTAGATAAAATTGAATAATTGATATTAAATAAGTCATGTGTTAGAGAACTTAAGGGTGTATTGAGATGTACATAGTTGTCTTGGTAAATTCATAGGAAAAAGTTATCATGTATAAATAATAGTTATGCAATAACGTGAATCGAGATTGACGAGAGGAGATTGGGTTAGACTAGTTAACTGGGTTAGCTTTATCTAGATTAATTCATTAGTACGTTAGGCATGCACACTAGTTGAGAGGTGAGAATTCTCAAATGAGTGTCGAGGCACTAACATGTATGTAATATCAACTTGTAAGTATTTTGTATACTTCCTAAACTATTTTAAAGCTATTTTACACTTGGGCTCTGACTCGTGTCTTGTCATCTCCTCTTTCTCTTGTATTTTTGTGTGTGTATATATATATATATATATATATATATATATATATATATGTGTGTGTGTGTGTGTGTGTGTGTGTAAATGTATTACAGGTGCCCAACCACATGGGTGTCAGACTTAGATCTTTGAACTGTTGACATGCTACAACTAGTGTGCGAGTTACAAGTCTATGCATTTAGACGAATTCATGCTTGTCATCTCATCTCTTCACTTCGTCGTTTTAGATTGGGCATGTGTCACCCATTTCCAGTTTCTATTTATTTTAGAGTGACTTTGTACTCTTTATTAATTTTAGCATTCGGTTTTAGTTGGGATTGTTTTAATTATTACATTGTTCTTCGATTGGTATATTTTATTTGGAATGATTAATCTAGCCTCTTTTTTCCACATGGAAGGTTTGGTATTATATATTATTATATGTTTTCTTGTAATGACTTATGTATATAAACGTAGAACAATGGAATCTAATCTATAAAATTAAATGTTTTGACATTTAGCTTAATTATTTATTAGGTGATAAATAAAAAAAAGTATTTTCAACAATGATGCTAAGAATGAACCAACCGAACACTTTGATTTAAATTTAATAAAGGACTGATCACCCGGTATTTAATTCGGCAGGGCGTCACACATCCATCATTTGTTCTCCAACAAACATAGAGGTCATATGGCCATAATCAAGAGCTGCAAGGCACTAATCCCTGACTCTGCAAAAAGTGGTTGTGGTCCATGAAGCTCATATGTATAATCTTTTTTATAATTACAAGTCTTGCCTTGTTTGTTCTAAAAAACATTTTAAACTACCAAGATCCACAATAAAAGTTCCATGGAATTAATCCTTAACTCTAGCAAGTTATCTCAGGTCCAAAGAACATAGATACATCAACGTTAAATAATTTTAGGTTCCTCATCCTTGTAACCAAAAAAGATAATTAAAGTACTGATAAAGGTGGATTCCAATACATCCTTTATAAAGGGTTACAGTCTGGATTTTTTTTTTTAAAAACATGACCTAGAAATTTATCTTCACAAACGTTTTAGGCTTAGATTCAAAATAATTTTTTGGTGCCAAGAAAATAAAATAAAATAAACTTTTAATATTCAGTACATTAAATTCTGACATTTTTTTTAGCCCGGGTCAAACATATTTATTAAAAACATCCTAAGTAATAGCTTTTAAATCGACGTTGATTCCAGTTGGTAACCTTAGATAAATTTGGAAACCCCAAGTTGGAATCAACAAAATTTCAAAAACCCTAAGTCCTGTATCCTTAGTTTTCACAAGTCCTGAGGTCTTAGAACACGTATCAATACTAGATTTCATCAAACCTAATGATTTTATCCACATTTTCACAACGGTTGTGTAGTTTTCATAACTCCCGCGGTATTAACACCCTTAAGAGGACATTCAAAAGCCTTTCGTCCTCAACAAATTTTTTAGGTATTAGGACCATTAAGATAAGTTCATCTATGGTTTGATACTTTTTATTCATCATTGCTTTACCAAGAGAACATAAGGTATCTATATGATACTTCATATACCTCAAAGATATATAATTTTCAAAAGTACGTTTATAATTTTTTCCATTGGAAAAGAAAACAAATACATATCAAATAAAAGTGAAGGATAACAATTTGAATTCATATTGATAAATTTAAGAAGAAAAACCCATTGATTCCAAAATATATATACAAATTTTAATCAACCAAAGGATTATTAACATTCTCTTGTTCCTTCACACGGGCGCTCTCAATATGTTCGATCTCCACTAAAGGAATAATGGGACTTTATTCCTTAGTCTTAGATCCTTAGGTCTCGATATCTTCACCCTCATTACTTATATCCTCAATCTTAGTCTCCTGCATACTAGACAACAGATCCTCAACAGTAAGCCCATATGCATTGATACTAGGGAAAAGGGACTCAATAATTCCTTTATAATCATTAAAATTGGGGGAATCTTTTGAAAAAGAAACTTCTTATAGGCATTATAATCTATATATGTAGTGTACAACTTCCCTAGAAACTCAAAATATTTCACTTGCAGATTTGACAAATTATGTTGTAGCTCAAAATTCTAGGTCATCTAATGGTCAATTTCTTGGTTGAAATAAAACACATACTTCTTTAATAACTCCATAACCTCAGATTTTTTGAGATGTTTATAGCTATCACCCTTTTTTTGGTAAATATACAAGCTAACAACATGTGATTTATGGGCCTCTAACAAATTATATGAAGTCACTATAAGAAAGGCTTTGGTTTCCCTAAAGGACTAGTCAAAAGGTAGATAAGTTTTGTCCAGGCACTCTATTTAGGTCATCAATTCTCCATATTACCTCTAATTCAGTTATCTCACTCTTCCAGAATCAAACCAAGTCATGTGCCTAAATCTTGGATGATCCCCACTCTCAGTCAGGAATAAGGCCTTCTTCTAATGCATTTGGCTATCGATGACATCGACCTAATGAGACTTAGTACGGTGTTGATCCTGTAAAAAAATAGGAACATAAGTAGAGGTAAAAAAATAAAGACAATAGCAGAAAAGAATATAAAATACAAATATACCTTTCCAAGAATGTAGATAATCTCCTTAAAATTAGATAATGTACCTCTTTTTCTCAACATAATGACCATCTCAAAGTGTCCAATTTTTATCACCATGGAAAAGGCATCAATATCATACGCATATATGTTTCTTAATTAGAGGATTTAAGATGGGAATATTTCTCTTGTTCAATAAACATTAAGTCCATTGCCTCATCATTTTCCACTGAGTAATTTACTTTGTTAGAGACCTGAGGCCGTTTAGTATATTTAGAGGAAAACCTTTACCATGCTTTTCTCCTTTGAACGATATCCCTTAGTTAACTTGGCAAATGCCTCCAATAAGTCCTTCACATTTGAAGAGGTTATATAAAAATACTTCACAGCATATTTTGAAGCCTTTGATGAGATAAGACCCATTGGTGCAGCACACCCTATTCCCCTATTGATTATCTTAAACTCATCATACCACCGGACATCTCATCAATAATGTTGTATTGGATAATATCGTCCCACGAGACTATCCTATCACATTACTGTGTTCACCAATGGCCAATTATAGTATCGGTCTTACAATAATAAGCACACAATGTCAGCCTCAGGGTATCGGCCTCAGAATACTTCAAAAGGTCGATACCTCTATATCAAACAAACATGCTACAAATGGAGTCTCGCTTATCTCGGCTTCATCCTCAGGATCAGTGTCTTAACAGTATTTTTCAGTAAAGAATCATACCATCAGATATAGCATACACTTGTGGAAAGCATTACTAGGGTATTATTATCACATTCATTCAATACCATTATGACAAATCAACCAGCACGGGAAATGAATATTTCATCATCATGACTTTCACACCTCACCCTTTCGGTGTCATGCTCTTATTGGCCATTGGATCTCATTACACATGAACTACATGCCTAGGGTGTGGTATTGTGAACCCTTGAGGGTATAGAAGGAGAAAACTACCCCCTTCTACAAGGATCGAACTATAAAAATCCTACTATTATACAATGTATATGGAGAGAAAGTACAAGGAGCTTGTAAACACAAACAATAACTTTTATCCACCTCACTTAATGGAATTGGATTATACTTTTCACAATGGACTATAGAAAAGTCCAAACCAGTTACATCTCAGTGTCTCTTCTTTGTCTCTCATATCTTTTAAAACTTTACTTTATGACCTTATCTCCGTCATTGTTATGCAAAACCTAGAAACCATGTTGAATCCTTTTTGGGTAATATTTGACATCCTCATTTTGGCACTGTCTATGGGAAGAGATTGAGTTTTCTTCTTCACCTTTGGTTGAATACTCATATCCTAGTCTCTTGCGGTGATCCAATTCCACCGTTGCTAGGCCTGAATCACCACTAAAAGAGATTAAGTTGGGTGTTTGTTGAGCTTCACTCGTTCACCCTATTTATATGTTTCTCACTTCATATTCACTCTATTTGTTGTTTGGTTAAATCTCACCAGAGATGGACACTAATCTGCCTGGTAATGCCAAAGATTGTTCCAGCCAACTTCCTCAGTAGTTATAACTAATTGATGTGCAAGAGACACTAAGGTCCCTTGTGTAATGTGAACAAAATATTCATCAGTAACTTTTTCCCTCTATATAAGACATCATGAGCATGATCCCAGATGAACCCACCACAAAATTGATAACTACGATCTCCAGTCACACGATGCATGATGTAGTAGGGGGACCACTCTTATCTCTAACAAAGGAAATTAAAGAACACCTTTGGAGGAGGGGTGTCATGGATCTATGGTGTATCCACATTAAAACACAAGTTTAGGAGTATCTTGATGATTTGGCTTGTGACAATGAGGGTTGTTGGGAGCACTATGAGACCTAGGATACTTCATATTGTCTAGGGGATAATGAACCCCAACCTACTAGGAAGAAGTCTCGACTCGGAAGAAGTCACTCTAGAAGTCCTTAGAGGAGGGATGTCCCTTAACATCAGTTTATTGGTGAGACTATAAAACGTCATTTGAGTATGGTAAGCTTAAAACGACATTTAATTATGTTTATAATAAAATCTCTCCCTCGACAATACGAGAGTAACTGAAGAGTCTTGACTCCAAGAAATTACTTTAGAATTCCTGAAAGGAGGGAAATCCTCTAAATTTTTTATATTAAAAAATCATTACTATTATAAAATATCATTAAACATCTAATATGGAGATATTATAGTTAAAATGGTTAATAGAATACTACACACTCAGTTCAGACACTACATTTAAGTTAAAAACAGTAAATAAATGGCCAATCACGGCATACCATGGGATCAGTGGAAAAATTTAATACATAATTAACAAATTAAAAATTACAGACAAATATTGTTCAGAATATTAAACGTGACCAGTTAGAAAAAGAGCTTTAAGGACCAAATATTGCCATCCATAAGAAGATCTCAGTTCAAGAGTCAACAACCCTAGGCTAAGTGGCAATTGGCCAAACTGGATTTTTTATCTGAGTTACCATGTTTCCCTCTTCATCCCCAGCTCTATCAGTGTCCTCCTATCCCACCATTTTTATCTTGGCCTTTCCATCACCAACTTCTATATGATCATCATCAACTTGAATTTATTAAAGGCCTTTGAAACTCCTTGAAAATGTGAAGTCGAAGGAGTTTACAATTTCGTCCAATTGGGGATCACTGGCCACAAACTCAGAATGCTAGTCGGATACTCGCCGTGTGTGAGATGGTGTAACCGAATAAGTCTTCCTAATATTTAAAGTTGGCCGTATTTCTCGATCGCCACCTTCAGTTTCTCGACATCACCATCTTTTTGATCCAGAGGTTTTTCACCAGCTCTTCTATCATCTCCTCTAGCTCCATAGTTATGTTCTCTATTCGCTTCCTATGATGGGATCCCATATCTTAGGTCTTTTTATCGTAATCAACCTTTTGATCTTCAAGCTTCTTCTTTAGATTGTCAGCTTCGATCTTTGGGTTCTCAAATGCCTTTACTTTCTTATCAGCCTTGACCACCTAGAGCTATATATTTTGGAGGTTTATGGCATATTTAAGAAGATAAGGCATAATCAAATCCTCAAACACTATAAATTTATTGCCCCTATGTTTGTTGATGTCTTCTCTCCAATCGACGTCGAGATTGAGACTCTGTCCCACTGCCTGGTGACTCTCGACTTGCCTGTAGAAGAAGACATGTCTTCACCAAACTTCTAATCCCCTAGGAATAAAAAGTTACGGTATTTCTAGTCATGATTTGAGGTCTAGTTGATGTGAACGAGCTTATGGTCTGAATTATGAGCTACAAAATGATAGTAATACGGATCATCTTTCATCGTGGCCACGATATATAGAGCTCATAAAATATCGACTAGGATATCCTCCAAAGTTGGGCACCCCAAAAAAGGGTTCTCCATGCATTTGATGTTAGATGCGTATGATACATGTGAATGGAGGTAATAATTACTCTGATGGATAAGTGGATGGGATAAAGAAAACAAATCTTGAACATCTATTCATAAATAACAATCCCTCCCTCATTTTAGTGGTCGAAGGCATGCTCATCCTCAGACGGAACCCTTATGTTGATGGAAGATTTGACACCATATATGTGCCTCCATCTTATCACATTAGTCTCGCAGATGTCGCTCGATATAAATGATGCAACACTTGTGTCCATAATATATTCTTCCACCTCTTCGTCCTCTTCAACAGACGAATCCTTGCCACGAGGATCCCAAGTTCTAAACTCAGAGTCAGTCTTGGACAAGATAGGATCTTCCATAGGAGGCACTTATACAACAACTATAACTCCAAGATCATCGTCGAAGATATCATAAATCATGGGTTGATGGCCCCCTTATTAATGGGGATAGGTTGTGGCATGGCCATAATTATTGGACTCGACAGTTTCCCCCTCGTCCAAGCAATCAGTAGGGACCCTATGGACATCTCGAAGGATTCGACCTTAGGATTTTATCGTCTTCTACGAGAGTCAACAAGATTAGAATGGATATAACCATTGGAAGATGGAGGCAATGAAGAGTACTTAGAGGATGAAGCAAACATGGAATCAATGCTAAGGGAAATGACAACATTATGATCAGCTAAGTTTAGGTAAGTGAGAAGTAATTTTTTGCCTACTACAGCTAGAGGGATGGGAGTAAGAGGAGGTTGAAACTTGTCCTATGCTTTAAATATGTCTTCTAATATGCTCATGGATGTGAGTAAACACTTTCTAGTTTCTAAAGTCTATGGTACATGAAAAATCATAAGTAAGGATTTGTATGTTATTAACTAAAGATGAAATGAGAAAACTTGAAAGGTTTTTTAAACAAACTAGTCAATAATAACAAGAATAAATCCGATGAGCTTAAACATGAAAACTCACCAAAAAACCTAAAACTAGCAAACCTCCACTCTATAACGATGGATAAACTCTCTCTTTTCCATAGATAGTTTCAATTTAAACCACAAACCACCAGAAGTGGTGGTCAAAAAAACCAGAATCACCAAAAAATGATGAAATATAGAAAACATAAGAATCAAATCTCAAAAACATAAAAGAATGGGGAAGAGGGGTACCTAAAGAGAATGAGGTGAATGTAAAGGAGGAAAACATCAATAAACGGACAAGAATATCAATGGAGGGGTGGAGATTTGGAGACAGAAGGTGGAAGGATTAAAGCTCAGGAAAAAAATTGATGAAGAAATGAGTAAGAAAAAAAAAATACCATGATTTGGGAAAATTTTAAATTTCCCAAACATGCGCTTGGTTTCTAAGACCCTGATTATTATGGCTAGTCACTCTAAGTGACATTCTACCGTGCAAAAAATTTCTGCACACCTGACCACTCACCAACTGACATGTGTCCACTCTAAAAAACTAAACGATGTCTTTACATTAAAACATGCCCACTCCCATCATTTCGCTTCACCAATATTGAGGTGACACCTAACTACTATGAAGTAAGACCCTCCCATTAACATTGAAGACTAAGGTCTAGGGGGTTATTGATATACGTGTCTAGTCTTATTGAGACGAAACCCATTATGACAACATGTCTTCTGATTAAGGATCAAACTCTAAAACCCTACTATTACACTATGTATAGAGAGAGAAAGTATAGAGAGATTTTAAACATAACCAATGTCTTTCATCCACCTTATACAATGGAATTATTTATACTTTGCATAGTGGATGAAGGCTAAGGCCAAAGTACTTACATCTCATTGTCTTTTCTTTGTCTCTCATCTATTCTATCACTTTAATGAATGAACTTATCTTTACCATTGTTATGCAAAACAAGGAAACTAGTATGAATCCTCTTTACATGATATTTGGCGTTATCATTTGGATCCACTACCATAGACATTGATGACATCGCGGGCTGTAAATCCTTGAGAATAAAAGGTGTTTTCTAGGTTACTCTATTCGACCCACCTACCTATATAGATTCATGTAGAAGAGGTAGGATTTTTATAACAATTTCAACAAATCACCCCCTCACTTGATTAGATTTCTTGGAATCCTCAAAATGAAATATCACAAGTTTTACTCTTAGGAATGGTATTGTAGCGGGGTCACTAAACTTTATATTTTTAGTGACCTTAGACCTTTTTCCTTCTGGCCGTTGCTTCGGGATTTGAGATCTACTTGGCCAACCGTCGATCCAATATCCATTGCTAAAAGGCATGTATTGTTCTAAACACATAAGAAGTTGCACATGTTCTTAGTAAAACCCAATGATTATAAAAAAGAATGATGTGATCATCAAAATACCATGGGAAATAGTTATTGTAAAAAATAGTTAGGATATCTACATATTGTAAAACCTCATCTATAGTAGAGGGATAGCAACATATTTATTATTCTTCTATTCCACATCGTCACTAGCATTAGGAACCTTTGAGACAACTATATGGAATGTCATAATACTAATAATTGTTGGCTTAAACTTTTTATGAATTAAAATAAAGGCATGGGATTCATCTTCAACCTCAAGAGCCTTAAAGGTTACCCCATATTAGGTTATCTAATGCTGAGGACCCAAAGCATTCTCAAAAAACCAAAAAAAAAGTGACTAGTAGTTCAAAAGGAATATCCACCAACTTCATAACACCATTTATCCTCTCCATCTCCTCTCACGTACGAGAAATTTAATATGATATTCTAAAGAAGAAACTAGAAGTTTAGTTTTACCTTAGGTTAAAATAGAAAAAAAAATTAAAATTTTAGAAATCTCAACTAGAGGTGGCAGAGTGCATAATATGGTAGAACATTTGTTCTTCTCACTAGGGTTTTGATTGGACCAATCCCCAAAAAAAAAATAACATCTCCTTTAAGTTCTTGGAGGAATTATCCTTTTACTTAGAAAAGGTTATTCCCTTTAGAGAAAAATACTTCAAATCATTGTCATCATGTTTCCTTTTCTAATGCACACGATATACGAAGGAGAAATTAACGGGGTTGATATTATACTTTCCCTCACTAGACTTACAGAATGCCATGATAGTGTCCATAAAGGTCTAAAGGTGTTTGCTAAAATTTAGGGTCATTTAATTTTTGACCCCCATTTAATTCCTAATACTGAGTCAAACCCTCGCAAATTGACATTCTTAAGGTTTGTCCCCCATTTCTAACAGTCCGTCCAAACTACCGTTATCCCACATGGTTATTACCAATTATACCGTTCCTTTAATATGCAAACCTAATCGTTGTCTTTTATAGCTATACGGCATTTCTGAGTTTTCTCTCTCTTTGAAACGAATGTGAATTCCCTTCACATACAATATTGATTTCTCTCTTTACAATAATAAATCACCATTCCAAATCTAGGGTTTCACTCGATTTCATGGTATTCATCACACTAAACAAAGGTTAGTCATATATTTAAGCTTTTTGTTAATTTATTCTGCCATATTTGTGATGTAAATGTATAAAAAAATTAGTGTTTCTTATTATTTCATATGGTGTCCTCACACTAAACAAGTGTTTGAAGGTTTTTGTTGTATGCATGTAGGTTTTGTGTGTTGGTTTGATATTTAATTGAAATTTTTTATATTTTTTGTCTTATTTTTTTCGTGTGTTGGTTTGGTATTTTTTGTCTTATATAAGAAGACATTTGTGGTCCATTATGGGTGTTTTTGGGCTGATGAAAGGTTCACATATCTAGGCTATCAAACTTTTAAATTGGTTGATGTGGATGTGGATGAAATTTCCTTTATTGATTTGGTAAATGACACGAAAAAAATGTATTGGCTCAAGGAATTCAACATAGATTGGGTGAATGAGGGGATCGTACAACCTATTTTGGGAGACACAGACTTGATGATAATGTGGGACCTTATTTTACATATGAATGGAAAATTTCACCATTACCTAACTTCCAAACCTGCAACAACCCACTCAAGAAAACCCTAACACAACCATCCACTCAGTCCTAAACCCACAACAAACCACTCAAAAAAACTCTACCAAAAAAATCAAGTTAGTTTGACACCTAAAACAACCTAGAAGGTCTCCTAGGTTTACTAAAAAATCCATTTAAATCCATTGATACATAGACTAGTGTCATTGCTAGTAGTGCTGAAGATAACTGGGCTTTCCTAAATTTACTTGAGAATCATATAAAACCAAGTGCTCGAGACTCCAGTTGAGAGGGTGTATGTTAGAAGGATTCGAAAGGAACACACTACTATGCTTGGAAGCTTCAATGACCAACACACTTGTAAAAGTGATGAGAAATTTAAAAACTCAAAATAAAATGCTGGTTGGGTTGCAAATCAAATAGATACATCTATGAGGAACCACCAGGGATTCAAGGAAAATGACATCATTGTAAAAAATTGGAAGAAACATGGAATAAAGGTGTCATACATGACTGCATATAATGCCAAGATGATTTTTCATGAGAGGTTTTTCGGTAGTTATAAATAGGGATATAGAATGGACCTACAAATACAAAATAAAATTCTAATAATGAAACCTAGTAGTGTTGTAGAATGGTTCAGGTCCCTTATTGACCAGTACTTTATTTAAATATGTGTTGCATTCAAATCGTCATTGGATCTCTTCATCAATGGCTACAGACCAATTCTTGGTTTTGATGGATCATTCCTAAAGGGTAAGTATGGTGGAGTGGTGCTTCCTATAGTGTCCGTAAATGGAAACAATGGTTTGTTCCCCATTGATATATTTGTTTGCAGATCTGAGTGCTTTGATGCATGGAGAGACTTTCTAAGGGCAATTGCACCCCATTTGAAGAAGCATAAGCTACCCCTAACATTCATGTCAGTTAGACAGAATGTATTGATAGAGGATGTGAAGGAATTCTTTGGAGAGTCCCACCACATATATTGCTTCAAACATATCTATAAGAACTTCAGAAATTGTGGATTTAAAGGTTCTATCTTGGAACAATTAACTTGGGGAGCTACAAGAGCATACATGATCGAGGAGCATGAACAGTGGATAAAAGTACTGGCTAAAGCAAGGAGTGGATTGAACATGAGGAGAAAAGTTCATGGGCTAGAGCATACTTTGATTTCACCTTAAAGTGTGAACACATCACAAATAATTTTTCAGAATCATTTAATAACATGATTCTATCATTAATAGAACTACCACTTACAAAAATTGTTTAGAAGTACCAATTGTTAGTGATGTTTATCTTTTATAAAAGAAGGATAGAAGTAGAAGATATGCAAGACACTCAACTAGTACCTAGGGTGGAGGAAATTTTGAAAAAACACAAGAAATACTGCAACAAATATACAACCCAAAGTTCTAATGACTTTTTGTATGTTGTTCTCAATAAGAAAGGGAAAACATGGACCTTATATCTTCAAAATAAGACTCGCACATGCAGGGAATGGAAAATGTCAAGCATCCCATGTGTGCATGCCACACTAGTTATACTAACAAAGAGGGATCCATGGGATATGTAAGTTCATATTTAATTGCATATCGGTATCTTTGATTTCATAGGAAAGTCAAATTTATTGACTTCATATATTGTCTTTCATTACAAGTGTTGCACTCAACTATTTACTGTGCAAGCTTACAAGGCTACATATGAAAGTTATGTCCACCCAACAGATGATTCAAGATTTTGTCCACAGCCTGAGCACAAAGTGGAACCACCACCAGTGACAAGGCTTCCTAGAAGACTAGGGACTTAGTGGAGAAGGGGAAAAGATGAGGGACCAGTTCCACTAAGAAGGAAGTCCAACAAATGTGGAAAATGTGGGGAATATAGGCACAATAAAAAGACTTACAATGGAAAGCATTTAGCTGATGCAAGAGGAAGGAAAGTGAAACCAAGTTTAAAAAAGAGGGACCAAGTGACCAAACACAAGATCATGGATCCCAAGTTACAACTCAAGGATATCAGGTTACAATTCCAAAGCCTAAGAAGACTAGACTTGTTCTTAGAGGAGGCACGGAGAAGAAGAAAGCAATGCCACCACATGACAACTAAGTTGTTATCAACTTGTTTTGGAACAATTAAATTATTTTGGATGTTGTTATATACTTTTGGATGCCAGCTTTATGTATTTAAGTTATTTTCGGTTATTATGTAATGTGTATGTTAACTGGATGTACATTTTGATGCAAAGTTATTAATGAATTTTATTGGATGTTGACTTACTTTTTGTCATCTATAATGTGTTGGAAATACAATTAAATACACAAGTCAAAATGAAACATCTAAAGATCATTAAAACCATTGATAACCTTACATAAATTATGAAATAAAACAATAAAATTCACACTAGTTTTAAAACCATTACATAAATCATCTAAAATCACTTCCAAGTTCACTTCCAAATTCATATGTGGACGTTTCTCTTTAGCGGACTCAAGAAACTCAAAACTACCACAATCAACACATTTGTGGGTTTTCTTTCGTAACTCCATTCTTTATTAGATGTCCATAAATTTCTTGGTGTCTTTCAACCATTTGGACAGTTCGTATTCTTCCACGAACAATGTTTCACCCAATGGCCTTCTCCTCCACATTGAAAACATACGTCTTTCTTCATATCTTGTTATGCTTGACTTCTCGACAATGACAGACAAAATTTGTCTACATGACCATTTTCATCACAAAGTTGGCATACTACCTGCAAAAATTATAATAAATTGCACATTAATAATTAAAATTAATAAATTAAAAAAATAGCAAAAAAAAGATATTAAAGAAATTACATTGGAGGATGAAGTTGAGCCTCCCTCCATTTTGGTGAGAAAAAGAATAGTAGCATGGGGCTTAAATAGAAAGGGTTGAATAAAGGATAGTAATTTCCATCAGTAATTAGTTGAAATTTAGGGATGAATGTAAAAAACTCATGTGGGTTAACGACAGTTTGGATGGACTGTTAGAAATGGGGGTCAAACCTTAAGAAAGTAAATTTGCAAGGGGACTCAGTATCAGGAATTAAATGGGGACCAAAACTTAAATGACCCTAAAATATATTGTAGGGATACCTCGATGAAATTGAAGATTTTTATCACAAAATAAGGAAGGGGAAACTGGGATCCTTACATAAAAATTCAAAGCACATATGTTAAGGAACAAGTGAAGATACTCTTTCAATCGGCTTTGCATCTCTCATGACAACATATTTAGCATTCGATATCATTCACGGATGGAATCCAAGTCCTATTATATGATATTTTAGGAGACTTAGTCCCCACCGAAAAAATGAGCATCATTGGTGTAATACCCCGTGATTTTTAATGATTTTCAAAATGGGTTATATTTTAAATTAATGGAATAATTGGATTTTATTATTAATTAATTCATTTGGATTTTATCCGAATTGTGGATATTAAAATGAATGATTTAGAATATTACTTAAACATATTTAGGTAATATATGAGTGTGATGTTATTGATATTGCGGTGAGTTATTAATTCAGTAATTTGAATTTGTAGTCGGACGCGGTATGAGACGTGTCGGGACTAATTTGTTAAATTAAAAAGGAAACTTATTTTTACATCAACCTTACAGTCGTTTCGAATGCATCGTTGCATCCAGAAGGGTTGAAATAGTCAGAAAAGTCTATTTGGATGTTGGTTTTGGGTCTCGGGTCATTTGGAAATGAAAAGACACCCAAAAATGGGCATTTTGGTTATATTTACAGGAGGGATGAATAGTGATTTCAGATTTTGTCTTATTATAAGTATTTGGAGATTAGTTGATCGTGGGTTCATTCATATCTTCTACACAAAATTGAAAGGTCATCTTCTTAGAGAAAGTGAAAGGTTGCGTGGAGAAAGAAAAGCTTGCTTGGAAAGGAGGAGAACCAAAGATCAAAGGTCACCACCACCATCACCACCGGAAGTTGGCCGGAGAAAGGGAGAACCACCTGTGTTATTCAACTCCAAAGGATCAGATCTTCATTAGAGGCAAGTGTTTGATAATTGCAATCTAAGTTTGTATATTGTCCATGTTAGGATAGTAATAAAAAGATGAGATTTTTACATGTTTGGAAGATAATGAAGAGTTGTTAATGGATTTCTAAAAAATGGAAGTTTATAGGAATCCAACTCATGTTGTAGATAGATAGTCATCCACGAAATAATCATAAATCTGTTGAAGAGATGAAGATAATCAATGGTGTGTTCTTGAAGATATTATGTATATAATTTTCTGGAAAAAGAGGTTTAACATGTGCCTTTTAATTCAATCTCTTGATGATTCTAAGATGTTTAGAGCATTAGAAATCATTCACATATGTTGCCATATCATGTAGTAAAGTTTATAAGGAATTTGGTTTGTTAATATGACGGTTTGAATGATAAAAAATTATGAAACCCATAGTAGAAGAAATGCAAAAAAACTAGGTTGTTATCTGCGCGATCGATCGATCGACCCCCGTGCCTTCAATCGATCGACCTCCCCTGAATTTGTGAAGTTGTTCCTTTTAATGCGTGTTCTTATCCCAAAACCTTTTGTAGATCTTTGTTTATTATTAATTGGATATTATGGGACTTAGAGAACATCAGTAAGCCATAGATAAGAATCAAATTGATTTGATTGGGATTTAATTGATTAGAATTATGATAATTAATTTGAAAGAAATTTCGGTGGATATATTCATGTGTTGGATTCTAATTTGTATGCATGAGGATTAAGGTTAGGTCCAGTAGCGGAGATTTAAAATGACACTTGGGTAGCCTTAGGGTTACAATTTGAGCATCAAGGACGGAGTTTAAACTCATTATTGATTGCGCAAGGACTGAGTGTAGTACGAGCGCTTATTTGTATGGCTCCTAGATAGAGATGGGAGTTTAGACCCCATTTGTTTGAAAGAAGGGATGAGGTTATCCCGGTTGCATATTTGAAGTTGACGGACCTCCACGACCTACAAAGTTAAGTTGTAGTGTATTGGAGGGGTTCCTTGTTTGGATTTTGCTTTGCGAGACGCTCCACACATGAACCTTAACGACGTCGGGAGTGGAAAGATGTTATAAGATGCGAGGATGTTGATTTTGTTGATAAGTCATATAGTGTGAATGAAACACTATAGACTATGAGCCATGTGATGATGGTATTCAATCCTAGTTGATAGAAGATGTGTATATAAGAGATTAGAAACTATCGGTCACAACCCTAATTAAAGGAGAGTTTATTCGTGGTAATTCCGTAGATAAGATGAGGTGGACCAGTAATATATTAGTGATTTTCTTACTGAATAAATATATTGAGGAAAAACCTATTTGAACCTTGAGTAATGAGTGAGGCTCGTGGATAATTAAATTAAAGAAGTAAAGTCATAATATTTTAATACGTAAGATTTAAGAGATATAATGCTACGTATGGTAATTATCTTATGGTAACGTGATTACCTTGTTAATATTATATCTATAGGTAGATGACAATGCCTATTTGATTTATGGATAAATTATGTGTATGACATACCTAGCTTACTTGCTATCGAAGGGAGGTTTGCGCGTGAGGGCAGCCATACCCTGATGAATCAATGGGATTTTTTATTTGTCGCTCGAGACCATAGGTCTATGAAAGACTTATCGGGGAGTTGATACGTTCGCTGACTACGGGAATGTAGGTATTTGCGTGTCCCGTGGGTATGAGAACTATGTTCGCCTCCAATGATTGTGTTGATGTTTATGGTTCGAGGAATCCTTACCGAACCTTTAGTCCCCTATTCCGCGACCAGCGATATTGGGACATGATAGCAGAGTAATGCATGCACCGCAGCTATGACTCGGGGTTCCGTATTATATATGTGTATATATATAATTAATGAATGTGTATATTGTGGTTAAATCTATCTACTGTGTGATAATTGTAGTTTACGGTGAATAAAGAAAAAGAATTTAATTAAGTTAATGAATATTATTCTGTTAGATTTGAAAAGCTTAACTCATTTTAATAAGAAACGAATATGAATGATTATACTAAGTATGGTATGGGACATACAGGATTATGATATGGAATGGAATCATATTATTGAATTTACTGAAGAGGAACCATTAACTAGGAGGTTAATAGGAAACGTTAAGTGTGCACTCTAGATGAGAGGTGAGAATATTAAGTGAGAGTTTGGTTACTAACATGTACATAATAAATGCTTTATTGCACTTGTTAAATACTTGTTGTTTTAAAAATCATTTTCACATCGGGCTCTTGCATATTTTCTTTTCTATTGTACCTTTTATATCAGGTGTCCAGTAGTAGGGAAGCCAACCTTAGAGGATTATGACGAGCTATGGAGCTATGGAGTATTTCTTAGACGCCTATCTTTGTTTGACTCAGATTATGTAGTGTCCTTTTATTCAGGACATGTCATCCAAAGGAACTCAATTATCTCTTTTCTATCTGAGTCAAGTACTCTTGTATCCGTGTCATTTTAGTAAATTTATTATTATCGGGATTACGGTATTGGATTATTATGTGGGAATGTTTATTTCAATTGTATTTAAATTCTTTTGTGTTATCTATTCAGTTATTAGTTTTGTAGAATAATATCTGTTGTGTTATTCGTAAACTAAAAATGTATTTTGTTGAAATTAAAATTTTGAAAGGTTTTAACACCAGCTTAATTGGGTATTGGGTGAGTTGTAAATGTTTTCGACAGTGATGCTAAGAATGGGCCAATTGTATATTCTGTTATAATTTTGTATGGGACTGGCCACACGGTATTTAATTAGGTGGGGTGTTACAGGTGGTATCAGAGCATTAGGTTCCAGTGTCCTTTAGGGTCTGTACGTGTTACTTTCTTTTCAGCTTAACGTTCTTTGATGTAGAGCCGTACGTTTAGGATTGTTGATTTCTTTGGTAAGATTTCGTATATATTAGTGAATCTTACTTGCGTTCGGACGTGTTCGTAAAAGAAGAATGGCAGATGAGGTCCATTGGACGGATAGGGGAGATCATACCTAGGAGGTTATGAAGTATGTTTTAGTATGATGACCGTAGTCGAGGTCACCCCTATTATGGAAAATTGAGGAGAGTCATCAGTAGAAGTTCTTGAAATGCAGAAATTATGTGTGTTACCTAACGAAGGCAATATATTCAAAGGCTTGGGCATATAGTGGAGTGTGGTTAACTAGAACTGAAAATTTGGGGTAAAATTTTTCTTGACTCATCGGATAAAAGTTATAATAGTAGGAGTCAAAAACCACCACCCGCGAATGAGGCTACGTTTTCTATCTAAGGAATTATGAGGTGCATACTGATTTTTATAGCAATTAATATTGTATGGGAAAAAGGGTTACTAAACTTAGCCTATAGCACTATTATTTTACGTAGACTCACTGAGGGGTCGTGGGACACCTATATTTTTTTCATGTCATCACATGGGTCTGATTTTTATCACGGAATTACTTACTTTAGGCATGTCCGATCATGATGTGACTATCGGCGTGAATTGACTTGTGGTATATGAGAGCGTATGTACTACTATAGCCAGCATCTTGTCTTTAATAAGAGAGTAGATGAGTAGACTTTTATTTGAAATCGATAAAACTTGTAGAGAGGTTATAAACTATTGACTAAGGACCTGAGGAGTTTCGATGTCCGACTACTTTATGTAGTAGTGTATTGGGGGTGTTCCTTATTTCGATTTTGCTTGCGAGACACCCCACGCGTGAAACGAATAACCGTTGGGAGTCGAAATAAGTTAGGTCTTTAGGATATGAGTTTATAACCTTTTCGATAAATATCATAATGAAAGTTGTACGATATGGTGTATGGGTGCCCTGGATGATTGGATTGTAGTAGTTTTCATAATTGTGAAATAGTAAGTAGTTGCGACTTCAGGATTTATTTGTTTAATATGTGAGGATCATTTTTCAAAAACTTTGACGCGAGGATGGTATCGGGAAGATTGGGTAACGTTTAAATTCGATTTCGTGGAAATTATATGGTGAGACATGGTGTAACATCGATGGGTATTTTCGATAATCTACTATATGGGCGGTACTACTTAGATTTCTTGCGATGTGAGATTTATACTCAGAGTTGACCTTACCGGTATGATTGTTTTTCCAAATTTCGGGACGAAATTCTATTGTAAGGGGGGAAGTATGTAATACCCTGTGATTTTTAATGATTTTTAAAATGGGTTATATTTTAAATTAATGGAATAATTGGATTTTATTATTAATTAATTCATTTGAGTTTTATCCGAATTATGGATATTAAAATGAATGATTATGGATATTACTTAATGGTATTTAGGTAATATATGAGTGTGATGGTATTGATGTTGCGGTGAGTTATTAATTTAGTAATTTGAATTTTTAGTTGGACGCGGTATGGGACGTGTCGGGACTAATTTGTTAAATTAAAAAGGAAACTTATTTTTACATCAACCTTATAGTCGTTTCGACTGCGTCCTTGCATCCGGAAGGGTTGAAATAGTCAGAAAAGTCTATTTGGATGTTGGTTTTGGGTCTCGGGTCATTTGGAAATGAAAAGACACCCAAAAAGGGCATTTTGGTTATATTTACAGGAGGGATGAATAGTGATTTCAGATTTTGTCTTATTATAAGTATTTGGAGATTAGTTGAACGTGGGTTCATTCATCTCTTTTCCAAAAAATTGAAAGGTCATCTTCTTAGAGAAAGTGAAAGGTTGCGTGGAGAAAGAAAAGATTGCTTGGAAAGGAGGAGAACCAAAGGTCAAAGGTCACCACCACCATCACCACCGGAAGTTGGCCGGAGAAAGGGAGAACCACCTGTGTTATTCAACTCCAAAGGATCAGATCTTCATTAGAGGCAAGTGTTTCATAATTGCAATCTAATTTTGTATATTTTCCATGTTAGGATAGTTATAAGAAGATAAGATTTTTACATGTTTGGAAGATAATGAAGAGTTGTTAATGGATTTCTGAAAAATGGAAGATTATAAGAATCCAACTCATGTTGTAGATAGATAGTCATCCATGAAATAATCATAAATCTGTTGAAGAGATGAAGATAATCAATGGTGTGTTCTTGAAGATATTATGTATATAATTTTCTGGAAAAAGAGGTTAAACTTATGCCTTTTAATTCAATCTCTTGATGATTCTAAGATGTTTAGAGCATTAGAAATCATTCACATATGTTGCCATATCATGTAGTAAAGTTTATAAGGAATTTGGTTTGTTAATATGAAGGCTTGAATGATCAAAAATGATGAAACCCGTAGTAGAAGAAATGCAAAAAAAACTAGGTTGTTATTTGGGCGATCGATCGATCGACCTCCCCCGAATTTGTGAAGTTGTTCCTTTTAATGCGTGTTCTTATCCCAAAACCTTTTGTAGATCTTTGTTTATTATTAATTGGATATTATGGGACTTACAAAACATCAGTAAGCCCTAGATAAGAATCAAATTTATTGATTGGGATTTAATTGATTAGAATTATGAGAATTAATTTGAAAGAAATTTCGGTGGATAGATTCATGTGTTGGATTTTAATTTGTATGTATGAGAATTAAGGATAGGACCAGTAGCGGAGATTTAATATTACACCTGGGTAGCCTTAGGGTTATAATTTGAGCATCAAGGGCTGAGTTTAAACTCATTATTGATTGCTCAAGGACTGAGTGTTGTACGAGCGCTTAGTTATATGGCTCTTGGATAGAGATGGGAGTTCAGACCCCATTTGGTTGAAAGAGGGGATGCGGTTATCCCGGTTGCATATTTGAAGTTGACGGACCTCCATGACCTACAAAGTTAATTAGTAGTGTATTGGAGGGGTTCCTTGTTTGGATTTCGCTTTGCGAGACGCTCCGCGCATGAACCTTAATGACGTCGGGAGTGGAGAGATGTTATAGGATGTGAGGATGTTGATTTTGTTGATAAGTCATATAGTGTGAATGAAACACTATGGACTCTGAGCCATGTGATGATGGTATTCAATCCTAGTTGATAGAAGATGTGTTTATAAGAGATTAGAAACTATCGGTTATAACCCTAATTAAAGGAGAGTTAATTCGTGGTAATTCGGGAGATAAGATGGGGTGGACCAGTAGGATATTAGTGATTTTCTCACTGAATAAATATATTGAGGAAAAACCTATTTGAACCTTGAGTAATGAGTGAGGCTCGGAGATAATTAAATTAAAGAGGTAAAGTCATAATATTTTAATACGTAAGATTTAAGAGATATAATGCTACGCTTGGTAATTATCTTATGGTAGCGTGATTACCCTGTTAATATTATATCTATAGGTACATGACAAAGCCTATTTGATTGATTGATAAATTATGTGTATGACATACCTATCTTACTTGCTATCGACGGGAGGTTTGCGTGTGAGGGCAGTCATATCCTGATGAATCCATGGGATTTTTGATTTGTCGCTCGAGAACATAGGTCTATGAAAGACTTATCGGGGAGTTGATAAGTTCTATGACTACGAGAACGTAGGTACGTGCCTGTCCCGTGGGTATGAGAACTATGTTCGCCTCCAATGATTGTGTCGATGCTTGTGGTTCGAGGAATCCTTACCGAACCTTTAGTCCCCTATTCTGCGACCAGCGATATTGGGACATGATAGAAGAGTAATGCATGCACCGTAGCTGTGACTCGGGGTTCCGTATTATATATGTGTATATATATAATGAATGAATGTGTATATTGTGGTTAAATATATCTATTGTGTGATAATTGTAGTTTACGGTGATTAAAGAAAAATAATTGAATTAAGTTAATGAATATTATTCTGGTAGATTTGAAAAGCTTAACTCATTTTAATGAGAAACGAATATGAATGATTATACTAAGTATGGTATGGGACATACGGGATTATGATATGGGATGGAATCATATTATGGAATTTTGTGAAGAGGAATCATTAACTAGGAGGTTAATAGGAAACATTAAGTGTGCACTCTAGATGAGAGGTGAGAATATCAATTGAGAGTTTGGTTAATAACATGTACATAATAAATGCTTTATTGCACTTGTCAAATAGTTGCTGTTTTAAAAATAATTTTCACATCGGGCTCTGAACCGTTTCCTTGCATATTTTCTTTTCTATTGTACCTTCTATACCAGGTGTCCAGCAGTAGGGACGCCAACCTTAGAGGATTATGACGAGCTTTGGAGCTATGGAGTATTTCTTAGACGCCTATCTTCGTTTGACTCGCATTATGTAGTGTCCTTTTATTAACGGCATGTCGTGCAAAGGAACTCAATCATCTCTTTTCTATCTAAGTCAAGTACTCTTGTATCCGTGTCGTTTTAATACATTTTTTATTGTTGGGATTATGGTATTGGATTATATGTGGGAATGTCTATTCCATTTGTATTTAAATTCTTTTGTGTTATCTGTTCAGTTATTAGTGTTGTAGAATAATATTTGTTGTGTTATTCATAAACTAAAAATGGATTTTGTTGAAATTAAAATTTGGAAAGTTTTTAACACTAGCTTAATTGGGTATTGAGTGAGTTGTAAATGTTTTCGACAGTGATGCTAAGAATAAGACAACTATATATTATGTTTTAATTTGGTATGGGACTAGACACCCTGTATTTAATTAGGCAGGGTGTTACAATTGGTTCCCTGGTACCTCATTATTTATGTATCATCAACATGCCCCTAAGAAGGAAGATTTGATGAATACTTTGCCCCTTTCTTGGGAAAAAAAGAGGAAGAAATGGGAGGAATTACCACCTCTTTTGAAGGAATAACTGAGATTAGAGTACGGTTCAAGGTCTTATAATGATAAAGAATATTTGAAGATATGGTAAAAAAAGAGAGTTTAAGAAGAAAAGTCTCTTTATATTAAGAAAGAAGCGGTGAAGGCGTTGCTCCAATTAATGGGTTTGTTATAACAACCTAATATTGACATTTGATAGACTTTCACGTTCCTTATTTTACATTAAAACTCAATGTCCTCTTATTACCAATGCCATATCATGATGGTAAAAATTACATTGGTCAATTACATTAATGCCCTCTTACTTAATATTAACCCTTCCATTTCCTGAAAGAGGCAACAAGGGGCTATTGATGATACCATATTGAAACAATCAGAGACTTAAAAAGTACAACCCCCTTCCATATTTTAAGGATTAAATCCCATGGTCTATAAGTGACCTCCTTCAGGAAGCTTGTAGTCATTAGAAACAACACATGCCACACTGGTCATAAACTTTATGAAACACTATGACCACTACATCACTAATTGGATGACAATATGTAAAAATAAATTCTTCGACCATTGAGATGAAGGTTATTCCTATCTACAAGAAAGTCCCAATAGCTAATTCACCTTATTTGTAAATATGTAGGAGACAAACAACTTATTTGAGATATTCAAACACCAGGATGACTTGGAAAAATGCTTAAACTAATGTTCAGCAATTCTTTATCTTATAAAGACTAACCTTTGTCAATGTCATAGCATGTTCACTAAATGTTTACACCTCTTCACCTTAGTGTGCATACCAACTACCTTACAACATATGGAGACTCATATACATCACTCCACGTTGTCATTATAGGGGTCAAACCTCATATACATATCACCCATGTCATTGCAGTCCACTCACACCATTCCGAAGGTGTAATATCCCGTATTTTCCGTGCCTTCGTTAAATTATTTAATTTTTTATTTATTTTCCTACCGCAACATGTGGTATGTAATTTATTATATTTTATATCTTGATATGTAACTAGTATATGTGATTGCACATATGTTACATAAATTCAGACTTTTCAGAAAATTGACATTGTGCATGGTAATTCATTAAGTAAATATTTTTAAGTGACTTATTGTTATGGGAGACTGTGTAATGGTTGGGGACTAAATTTTGGGAGTTTCTTTATTTGGATTATTCCATTATTAATTGTTTCCATCAATCTTAAAGTATATTATTATTAAGATTTAACTTAATCAACTCGTGCCGACTTATAAATTAATTTAATGCAATATTTAATTTAATAAAATATGCTTTTTATTTAGTTGACTTCTTGTAGAATTGAAAAGTATATATATATTTAAAATAGTGTTAGTTAGGTCTGTTGGGTTTTCATATGGATTGTGCCAAGTTTTAGTTTGTTTGGAGCGTGTTTTGGGCTCATTGAGTTAAGACTAATATTGAGTTGATGCTTAATTTTGTAGTTATGGATTTATTAAATTAATTAGAGAAATTTAAAATAGTCATAAGATATTTGATAAAACCCTAGAGGCTAAAGGGAGGAGGCCATTAAGGATTGAAGAAAAATTGGGGGATTTGATACTTTGACTCATCAATCGGTCTAAGGCCAGTTTACTTTCATTAAGATTTTCATTAGATATGTGTGATGGTAGTAGTAGTTCATTGGAATCTGCATTAAAACTCATGTAATCTGATTTTAGTCATCTACGAACTTAATTTTTCATAATTAGATTAATTGTTGAATCAAGCCTTGATCATATGTTAATGAAGTAGAATAGTTGATGAAGAATACCTTGAACTAATCCATGAAATTATGTAATATAATAGAATAAAGTTAGTCCTTAATCATGTTAATGATGACTTATAAAAACCCCTATGATTAATTAATTATTGAGTCAAATCTGAGATGACTTTGATGATACATTGTCAAAACAATGAGCCTAGGGTTTAAAATCCCATAATCTGAAATTGAATGATAAACATGGAGTTGATCACCTTGAACTTGTTGTTTGAGGTTAATATTGTAACTAATTACGTTATACTTGAAGGAGATTAGATATTAGGTTTAATACATGCTTTAAACATTTATGTTGTTAATGACCGCTTTTAGGACCTAGGGAAGATGAGCACTATGACAATCTCATTTGAAACATATTAATCTATTCCGAATGACATGAAAATTTGGTTCGAATAACTTAGTTGATTTCATTGAAACGAGAATGTGGTTTAGTTCGAACGACTTCACATTAGTTTATGAATTAATTAATAATTAATTTGTGATGATTAATTCGAAACATAAGATAAGTTAGAAAATCATGAAAAAGAATGGATTTCCATGTAATTGCTATGGGACTTTGAGTTTCAGGTCGGTAGTAGGGATATTTTATGATAGAGAGAGATCCTTAGTCATGGTATAGATCATATGACACTCTAGAATAATTTTATCTAGTGTTGTATTTAGTCATATTGTTTTATTTATTTCATTACGTTGAGAATGTTACCAAATGTGCTTGATTCCTAGGATTTTTGTGTTAGATCTAGTCAATCTATACATGGATTTTTTGGGGGGCCAAAAAAGACTTTTAAGGGATTTCATGTTTAAAATCATCTGTAAACCACTGGAGTAGGTGGGGAACACTTGTATTCTAGTATCTTCTCACCGGTATTGAATAATGAGTAGTTCACTAAACTTTCAAGGAATGATTGGAAAACCTCCACCCCTTTCTCCCAGAATGTATAAAATATCTACAGTTTTTTTATTCCGTTGATTCCGAAAAGAGTCAAGGAACCCCATTAGGAGTCCGTCGTCTACTCCTAAGTGGATTTTATACAATGAAAAATACCTCAGTGACCTTACATTTTCTTAGCCATAAATCAAGAGGTCTTAGGATTGTAACATACCTATATACGTTTTAATATACATAGTAACGTTGTTCTTAGTGGATGTAGGATGCTCAGTAGAGGATCAAAACCACTTTAAATCCTTATCTCTCATTTTGACACACCTCGTCATGAACTAGTCTATGGTCTAGTGAGGAGCACTTATTGGAGCTGAGGTGATAAAGACATTTTTAACACCATTACATAACACCTTTAAACAAAATACCTCATGAGTAAAGTAAATTTAGGACACGAAAATTGGAGTGTACTCAAGATTATTTAGTTGAATTGATTACATTTAAATATTAAAACAAAAAAAATATGCGGATGTAATTTGGGATTTTTAAGTACCTATTCGGAAGAAAATTGATTTAATTAGTCTCGCGTCCTCGTATAGTCCATTTACCAATGTAGTATGCCCATAATCTATGTAAACCATGTTTAGCTGAAGCCCACTACATACTGAGGGACAAGACAAAGGATATTGCACGAATGCCTCTCAGCCCCAAGCGATTAGAACATATAATCTCAGATCGCATGAACACATCTCTTCCCCAAAGAAATCTTCATATCCATGTAATACCCCGTATTTTTATGCTATACTAATTTGGGGATTTATTAAATTTAATGTGAATGATTTATTTAATAAAAAAATCCGGAAATTAATTATGTTATAATTATTAACGTGACGAGAGTTAGTAATTATGGGAAATACTTTGAATACTACTAATGATCATAGTAATATATGATATTGGTTATATTGAATGTCACGAGTGAATTAAATGACGATTTCAGAAATTTAAGTCGGAACGTTCTCGTGTCACGTCGGGACTAATTTAATTAAATAAAAAGTGAATATTTTATAAGTTTTCCTTATGGTCATTTTGAGTGCACCAACACGTCCGGTAGGGTCGAGATAGTCAGAAAAGTGTACCCGGGGGTGTATTTTGGGTCTCGGGGCATTTTTAGGCCTAATTAGTACTCCGGGAGGGCATTTTAGTCATTTTACATAATTGGGTAATTAAACCCACGAATTTCACCAACCTATATCAGCCATTAGGTTAGCCTTTTAGGGATAGAATATCCAGAAATCAAGTGACGACCATTGGAGAAGAGAGGAGAGAGCTCCAAGGCAATTCAAGGCCAAAAAGCCACCGGATTGCAACGCCACCACCACCACCGCGTATATCGCGAGACAAGGAACGCAGCCATACCAAAATCATCCGTGAATCTGCATACCAAAATCCCAGGCAAGTATTTGACTTGAATATTTTCGTTAATGCAATCTTCATATTAGTCTAGGATTGTTTAGAGATGGAAACTATGAAAGAAAACTCAATTTGTGTTAGGATAATGCATGTAGTTTTGATTATATGGAAATTCTGGAACCCTTGCAATGTAGAGGAATATATGCCACAAAATAAACATGATATATTAGAAGGAATTTCTGATAAAAACAGATTAGAACCTTGATTAAGGAAAACTCTAGGGTTCTTGAGGATTAGATGGGATTTTGAGTTAATTATCCATGTTTAATGATAGTTATACACATGATTTACGTTATAAACACCTCGTATAATGTTATAATGATGATAGTAGGATTTTTGGGATGATTGGAATGGAAAAACATAGTTTTGGATGAAGAAGTTTAGTGAAACCCGTAACTGCATTCTGCAGAATTTTGCCCAGACCTGCTTGATCAATCGATCGAGCCTAGAGCTTCGATCGATCGACCCCTCCTGGAAGACTCCTAATTCCCTCTTTAAATGAGTTAAATTCAAATTGTCATGATATAATTCTTTGACATTCTTGATAAAAAATTATTTGGGAGACATTGAGGACCAGTAGGGCATAGGAATAAATGTTTGGACCTTTAATCTTCAACGAAAATGGTATTTAGGAGACATTTACTTTAGGGTTGGTGAATTTATAAATTTAAAGGGTGAGGTGCGTAAGAGAGTTACATTGGAACCTAATAAAGACACTTACTGAATTTCAGATTTGTGAGGATACAGTCCACGAGTGTCAGATAATGAGTGAGAAAACCCTTCGAGTTAAGGTTAGGAACGAAACCTTATACGTATTTCTCTAAATGTGAAAATTAAGGATAAATGGTATAATTATGGGTAACGTGAAGAACCTATGTTAATATGATAAAGTGGTATATTTATATGATTGTGTGTACATATATATTATATACATGTGAAAAAACATACCGCGCTACTTTCTATCCATGAGGTTACCGCGCGGGGACAGTCTTATCTCGATGGGACCTTTATGGGGGATATTGACTTGTACCCTAGAAGATAGATATCGTTGGTACAGGCTATCGAATTGATAGTTCAGACGGTCCTAAGAGACGCGAGTATGTGCCATCCTCTTAGAGACTTGGAATCTATGCTTCGCCTCGATATTATTTGTATATGGGTTAATACAATTCAAGAGTGATTCGGAATTTGTATTCCCCTTGATTTGAGTGGTATGGGGTTTGGATAGTGGAAGTATGAACGCACCATAGTTTTATTCGGGGTGCTATTATATATATATATTATATGAGTAGTTAATATATATATGAGATTATGATATTTGAAACTGCCCACTGAGATTTGATAAGTAGGATATGGTTGTTGGCTCAAATTATAAATACTTGTTTTGAGAAAGTATAATATGTCACAGGAAACTTTATTGTTTTTATAAAGTTAAAAATAGAGAACTTTGGTTACAAATTGGAACATCTTTTTAAAGTGGAAATAGTGTATTGTAAATCTTACGAGTAATCTAAGATATGTTAAATCTTTTAGAAAGACTAGTGCGATAATTGATAAAACAAACCGTTGGGAAGATTAGTGCGATAGGTGTGCACATTAGAAGAGAGGTGAGTATTTCTCAAGAGAGTGACACACTAATATGTTGTTGCATTGGCCTGTATCAATTTAAGTACTTGCTAAACGTATTTTTAAATCAAACACACTTTCGGGCTCTGACCCGTTTCTTTCTCTCTCTCTCTCTTGTATATATATATGTATGTATTACAGGTGCCCAGCCACAGGGACGTCTTGATTAGGATCTCTTGGAAGGAACGCGCTGCATCTTAGGTGGGAGTTGCTGGTCTCTTGATTAGACGACTTCGTTCATTCGGATCCACTCTTAGTACTTTCATTTAGTTGGGCATGTGTAGCCTTTCCATAATTTCATTTGTTGTTGGGACATTTATATTTCAGTTATTTCCAGTATTATTCTATGGGATTTATTCAGTATGGATTTGTGATTCTAGATTCATATGTTGACATTCGATTGGCGAATGTATTATATTATTTGGTTTATCGTGGTGTCATTCTTAATTGTAGAAATGTTGTTTTTAAATAAATAAATCTTTGTCGTTAATTAAAATTTGGAATGTATGTATAAAATAAAATGGTTTTGACACTTAGCTTAATTATTTAGGGTGTTAAATTGTAAAAATGTATTTTTAGCGATAGTGATGCTGAGAATGAACCAACTGTTTACCTTGATTTAATTTAATAAAGGAGTGATTTCCCGGTATTTAATTAGGCGGGGTTTCACAATCCACGAGATCAAGCATTCTCCATGATCCATGCATGCACATGCACGATGTTGAGGCAAACCTAGATCGCGAATAGCACTTTGAGGTTCTCCCAACGCCGCTTAAGAAACTTGAGGAGAAAAAGGGAACCACTGACTCGCACGCATGTCAGACTCCTTGGTTAGTGTTTCAACATGGGCCACATGCATGAGTGTGCAGACGTTGAAGCATGACATTACAATAGGTTTTGACAATGATCCTTTTGCATGTTCACTAACAAAAGCTTTGTTACGATAAGTGGATCAGCTCGTCACCATTCCACATTCGATCGGGGCGCATCGTCGGCCCCCATTCGTTTCCCTCCTGACAATTTTGAACTCTCTTTGACTCTATTTTCAAAGTCCTTTTCATCTTTCCCTTGTGGTATTTGTTTCCAATTGGTCTCTCACCCCCAATGCCGCTTAAGAAGCATTAGGAGAAAAAAGAACAATAACAAAAGAGAATTCCTTCATTCCTGACATGAAACACAGGAAACCAACTTGAGCTATAGGCACATACCTCGGTTCTCTCTAGAGAGCTCATTTTCTCTTATGAGTGAGGTTCCTTCCTTTATGAAGTTTCCTCGTTGGGCATCGCTTGACCGACTGTATCGTCGGCTGATTGAAGTTTCCTTGCCACTTTGTACCGACGGACTGCCTTTTCCCATTTTTAGTATCACCTTATCGGCATTACCTTGGTTCTAGTGAACAAATAACATGGGATGTAGAGGTAAATTATTTTGCATGCATGTCTCAGTTACCATTGTTACCGCTGTGAACGGTAGGTTCTTGGGGCGTGTCGGGGTGAAAGATCTTGAATGCCTAAAGAGCATGGGGGGATCAAAGTAAACAGCTCCACTTTTGACTTGTTATGTTTTTTAAGGAATGTAGAGAGAAAAGGTCATATCGTACTCAAAATACTTAGTATTCATCTCTAAGAGTGTCCATATGTATGGTATGCTTTGGGAGGATCATATAATATAAGATCTTAGGCTTTTTGTGACTTCTAAAAAGTTTTTAGAGACCTTGGATTGGAAAAAAAATCATCTTCTTCATCAAGAATGTCATGAATGGGATCAAGGTCAAATTCAAGTATAGGTGCTGATTAGATCATACATAAAAATATCCCACAATCATTTGCAAGGAGTGTATAAAATCTCAATCTTGAGGATTACGAGTATTATAATGTGCACACAGTTATTTCTTTTTTTATTATGGGTACGATTCAATTTATTACATTTAAATCTCTGTAATTTGGGCAATAATTGTGTAAGTATGTATGAGATGATAATCTTTATGAATCTGGATATAGTAAATATCTTGGATTGATACCCCATTTATAGACTTATAAGTTTTTATTCTACTACTAAACGTAAACACTAGATTTGAATTTGATATAAATGAATGTCTCCATTTTATTATGACCCAGAACCTCAACATGAACAAGCCCTTTGGAATCCCCCGTGCGAGCTAAAGGGGGGCATGGTATGCCATACCAACCTTAACATGCATTTCGCTTTATATCTATTATTTATTGAGGGCTTTCTAACTCTAGACCATCGTGTATTATAAGTCCAACAAGTCATCCCCTTACCGATGGGATAACTAGTGTGAATATTGTTGGCATTTGAAAATTGAGATGGACAAATTAGTTCAAATAGGATGTGTGTGAGGGTTTGTGGGGTGTAAATGCATAAGATAAGATCATCCTAACAAAGGCCAGAGGTGGTATTAGAAATAAGTAGGTTGAAAGAATGTGAACAATAATAGAGGGCCTAGATAAGGTGTAGCCGAAGAGAAAGAGAGATGAATTAACATGACCTCAATGAAATTTTCATCCAGAGAGGAATCAAGATAAACTCTCAAGGTATATAAGAGGAAAAAGAGAGAATTGATGGAGATCCAAACACAGAAGCCCTAAAAAGGTTTGGACAATATCATTTTAACACCAACGGATTCCTAAGAATTGAACATTCCACATGATGATACCCTACTGGTGGAAGCCTCACTATCAAACTAAAATATTAAAAGGATAACTACTTATAGCATAATATTAGCAAACATTATCTACTAGGAATGATTTGAAAAATAAAGTTGAAGGGCGCATGACTGAAGCTTATGGGATTTGTCGGGGCTGTCATCACTAACCAATGAGAGAAGGGAGGAATTGGTTTTGTTTATGAAAAGGAACAACAAGACATTTGTGTCGAGCCACAAAGATAATCCAGACATAGAAGCCTCAATAGTAACATATCAATTGAAGGTTGACCTCGTCAAGTGGTCAATAGGGCCAAAAGACGTGGCATTTTCCCTAAAAAGAAATTAGGTAACCCACATTGGAATGGTAAATACGATCGATGTAGAGTTCATTCAGGATGTCAAATATCACAATCTGTAATCAAATATCATGATGGCCAGGAAGCTAAATGGTAAATCGCAACTCTTAATGGACCATTCAAATTTAAATCAGGCTTGTCCAAAAGACTCTTATCTAATCTTGATAATCGATATGCTGGTGGATGACACAACTAGACATAAGATGATATCTTTCATGGATTATTATTTTAAATAAAACTAGATCTTAATGCATCCAATACATAAGGAGAAAAATGCATTTATGACAGATTGAATGGCATAATGTTACTTAGTAATTACATCCAAATTGAAGAACGATGGGGCTACCTATCATAAGCTCGTCAAGATGATGTTTGAAAAGAATATAAGGAGGATGATGTGTTCTATGTAAGGACATTTTTGTCCATTAGCATTTTATATGTCGTACGCCGTTACACCGTTGAGAAAATTCAAGAATCATACGCTCATCAACGAAATCCGAATATCAAAGGCAAAAAAGGAATCAGGGATCAGACCGGACCGATCTGGCCCAAATAAAAGAACCGATCCGGTTCCTCCTGACCGATCCGCCTAAAGAGACCGGACCGATCCGCCTGCTAAGGTGAGGCCAGTGTACCTCGGATCCATAGCGAACCGATGAAGGTAAAAAGCCGAACCGATCCGATGCCAACCGGATTGATCCGCCTTCAAAAAGGAACCGATCCGATGTCACCGGACCGATCCTCCTAAAGAGACCGTACCGATCCGACGAGGATAATTTCGAACAGATCGTGTTCAGATCATGTTCCAAATTTTAGGGCTCAAGTTCTCCTATTTAATCCCACTACGGGAAGTGGTTTTTCTAAGACTTCTACACGATTTTCTGAGTTCCAAAACTCTAAAGTCTTCATGGTATTTGAGTCCATTGATTCATACCCTTGATTCACACAAATTCCATACCTTCGTGAATCACCTTTTGGCAACCCAGGAACGCAGTTATTCATTTTAACCCTTGTGGAGGAGACCGTTCTTCTTCTCCATTGCAGCCCTACTGGAAAGGAATAATTCCAGCCGCGACTACAGAATCCGATACCTGAGGGTAATTCTTAGTCAACTTGTATTTTTATTGTAATCCGATTGTAAGAAGTTTTCTTACAAATTATAGTGAAAATAAATGGTTTTGCCCCTGTGGGGGATTTTTCCTCAATTATGTGTGTTTGAATAACTCTTGCATGATTTCATATTGTTTCAATCACACCTAGTTGCATGTTTAGGGTTTGTTTGGGTTAAAAGGTTTTTTAAATATAATTTGATCATTTGAATGCGATCACACACGTTCTCAAACTGGTATCAGAGCAGGTTGCGCTAACTTATCGCGTATTCCTATTTTCCGCAAAATTGTTCTAAGATATCAATTTTCTGAAAAAATTGACTTTTGAAAAAGTACGTGTTCAAATGGAGAAGCCATATTATAAAAGGCTTATTTTTGACGGGACAAATTATACTTATTGGAAAGACCGTATGAAGTCAGCTTAAAAGCCATTGATGAACGTGTCTGGATTTTGGTTGAACGAGGGTGGACTCCTCCCACCGTGACTGTTGATAATGTGACCAACTTGAAACCTGACACTTCTTGGACTGATGAAGAATTTAAATGATCTTCTTTTAATTCTAAGGGTCTTAGTTCTATTTCTGGGTCTGTCACTCCTGATGAGTTCAAACGCATAATGACGTGCTCCACGTCAAAAGAGGCATGGGATGTTTTACAAGTTACCCATGAAGGAACTAATGCTGTGAAAGAGTCTAAGTTGCAAAATTTGACAACTCAATTTGAAACAATCACCATGCATGAATATGAATGCTTTGATGAATTTTATGCTCGACTTTCTGACATTGTGAATACTAGCTTTAATCTTGGTGAACATATTCCTAATGCTAGAGTTGTTAAAAAGATTCTTCGTTCTTTGCCTAAGCGTTTTATCCCTAAAGTCACTATGCTAAATTCTATGGGTAATTTAAACACGCTAAAATTAGAAGAACTTGTAGGATATTTACAAACTTATGAAATTGATATGTTCCCTAAAACTGCTAAATCTAAAGATAAGGGAATTGCATTTAAAGCCCAAGAGAGAAGGAGTGAGGGGTTGGCTAGAAAGAGGGTAGAGTCATCAAGAAAGAGAGAGACTGACACGTCAGATTTTGAGTGTGATTTTGACCTAGATGATTTGGCTCTTTTTGCAAAAAAATTCAAAAGAATTCTCAAATTTAAGAAAAATTGAAATTTTAAAGATAAAAAGAAATTTGAGAAAAATAAGTTTGAAAAGAAAAATGAAAAAGACTCCAAAAACCCTCCTCTGAAAGAAAGTGAGAGATGTTTTGAGTGCGATGGTAGGGGTCATAGAGCCTTTGAGTGTGCCAATCGTCTGAATAAAGATAAAGGGAAAGCTATCCTTAATGCTACCCTTAGCGACGACAGTGAGGTTGAGACGGTGGATTCAGGTGATGAGTCACCGTATGAGTGTAACTTCACCGCATTCATGGCCAGTCAAGTGAGTACTCCTAGTTCTCCTAACGACGATGAGGATGATGCTTCACAGGGACACCTCGAAAGTGAGATTGATGTGAGTGAGGGGGAGGATGACTCAAGTGAGAGCGAGAGTGATATTCAACGCGCCTACGCTGAGTTATATTCTGAGACTTTTAAAACTAAAAAGCATAACAAAGCGTTAGTTCTTAAGATCACCTTCTTAGAGGAAGATTTAAGGAAAGTGAGAGAAAGAGAGTTCTCCACCTGCACCGCCCTGAGAGAGAGATAATCTACCTGTGTCGAGAATGAGAGTTTGTTTAGAGAGAGAGAGAGTGTTTTAGAGAAAGAGAGAGGGGACTTGACTAAACAAGTGGCTAGTCTTACGAGTCAGCTCCATTCCTCCGTGGAAACTCGGAAGAAACTTGAAGCCCTTGTTTCCCAGCTGACTCATGATTTTGAGAAAGCACGGGAAGTCAAGGTACAAATCGAGGACAGATCTGGGAAAATGGGAAAGATGCTCCTTGGCCCCGCTTTAGGTTTTGGTGATCGGCAAGGAATTGGTTATGATGGTGCCTCCACATCCCAAATTGCACTTGAACCAGTTCCTGAATTTACTATGACTCCTTATGGCCATCGTAAAAAACCTCGAAGGAGAGTTCGACGAAGAAAAGAAAACGAAGGTCCGCCTTTGACTATCTTCTTTTGTACTTATTGCAAAAGAAAAGGCGACCTAAGGGAATCTTGCTATAGCATGGGTCGAACACGACGTACTACTGCTCTACCACGTCATACTGATGAATTTTCTAGTCTGAGAGAGCGAGTTGAGTTCTTAGCTGCCACGACTCAGAGTTTAATGGAAGAAATCCGACGGATGTCTTTGCCGTTAGTAAATACTTCTCACATTTCAGCTAAAACTAACAACAACAAAGGCAAACAAAAGGTCAGCTCTGCTTGGGTACCTAAGAAAGATAAAAAGGCCTTTGTTTTTCATGTTGCTCTCAAAGCACATAATACCTCACAGTGGTACTTTGATAGTGGGTGCTCCAGACATATGACAGGCGATGCCTCATTTTTTACGACTCTTGAGGATTATCAGGATGGCAGAGTCACCTTTGGAGATGGCAGCAAGTCTAGCGTTATAGGACGTGGTACTATCGAGTTACCTAGATTTCCTAAGCTAGAAAATGTTTTGTACGTCAAAGGTTTGAAAGCAAACCTCCTCAGCATTATCCAGCTGTGCGACACTGACCTGGCAGTAAAGTTTAACCGAGACGCATGTAAAGTCTACAATCAAGCCGTTAAGCTTTTGATGCAAGGTGTGAGGACCGAGGATAATTGCTATGGGACTGAGCCCACATCCTCACTTGTCTGCAACAGCGCCACGATCACTCCTATGGATCTGTGGCACCAACGTCCAGGTCATGTGAACTTGAGAGATCTCAATCGCTTAGCTAAAAATGACCTAGTACGTGGCTTACCATCTCTTGGAAAGTCAACTTTGACCGTTTGTGGACCCTGTCAGTTGGGAAGACAAATCCGTAGTCCCCATAGGAAGTTGCATTCCATTACCACCTCTCGTGTTCTTGAGTTAATTCACATGGATCTTATGGGTCCTACTCGTACTGAGAGTCTAGGTGGTAAGAGGTACATCCTCGTGATGGTAGATGATTTCTCCAAGTACTCCATTGTAGGTTTTCTGAGAGAGAAATTTGATGCTGTAGAATTTTTAACGACCAAGTGCCGTGTTTTACAAAATCAACATGGTGTCACTATTAACAGGATGCGTAGTGACAATGGCACTGAATTCACAGAAGCAAAGGTAGACCTTTACTTTGATAGCCTCGGGATCAAACATGAGTTTTCTGCTGTGAGAAATCCTCAGCAAAATGGGATTGTTGAGAGAAAGAATAGAACGATCCAAGAGATGGCTAGATCTATGCTTATAGGTCATAAAGTTTCTAGGAGATTTTGGGGAGAGGCAGTGTCTACTGCATGCCACACGGTGAATAGGGCGTATCTGCGTCCATACACACTTCACACTCCTTATGAGTTGTGGACTGGCAAGAAGCCCAACCTGGCATATTTTCGTGTTTTTTGGAGTAAATGATACATCCTACGGGATAGAGAGCAATTAGGAAAGTTCGACTCCCGGAGCGACGAGGGAATATTTCTAGGATATTCATCGAATAGCAGAGCATACCGGGTTTTTAACCTAAAGAGCTCTAGGGTTATGGAATCAATAAACGTTACCGTGCAAGATGACGAACCTCCGACGATTATTGATCCTAACCTTCAGTGTGAGGATGAGGACTGTTCTGACAGTGATTTACCTGTTCCTCTCTCACACTTTGTGGACCCTACTCCTGTATTAGGGGACACACCTGCTTGGGTTTGCAAGAGTCATGACCCATCTGCCATTGTTGGCGATCCCACTCTAGGGGTCAAGACTTGTGCTCAGCTAGAGAACGTTGTTAGCCATCTTTGCTACACGTCCAAAGTCGAGCCCAAGAACCATAAAGAAGCACTCAAGGATGAACACTAGATATCTGCTATGCAGGATGAGCTGCTTCAGTTTAAGAATGATGTCTGGGAACTTATCCCCCGACCTAGTGATATTAATGTAATAGGTACCCGGTGGATTTTTAAGAACAAAATGGATGAAAATGGTACCATAATCCGTAATAAGACTAGGTTGGTCGCTCAAGGCTACACACAGATAGAGGGTGTAGACTTTGGGGAGACATTTTCTCCTTTTGCGAGGCTTGAGTCCGTCCGTCTTCTGCTCTCCCTCGCATGTCATCTGCGCTTCAAGGTGTATCAGATGGATGTCAAGAGTGCCTTTCTGAATGGAATTCTACAGGAGGAGGTTTATGTGGAACGACGAAAAGGTTTTGAAGACCCTCAGCACCCTGAGTACGTCTACTATCTGAGGAAAGCCTTGTATGGTTTGAAGCAAGCACCCTGTGCTTGGTACGAGAGGCTTACTTCCTATCTTTTAGCTCGAGGCTTTAAAAGAGGGGGAGTAGATATGACGTTGTTCGTTAGGAGAGATGACGGTGCTATTTTGGTTGCCCAGGTCTATGTGGACGACATAGTCTTTGGATCCACATGCTCCCAGCATGCTCACCACTTTGAGGAGGAGATGAAAAGTGAGTTTGAAATGAGCATGGTTGGTGATCTTACATTCTTCCTTGGTCTCCAGGTTCGTCAACTAGAGGATGGGATGTTCATCTCCCAATCCAAGTATGCTAGAGACCTAGTGAAGAAATTTGGTTTACACTCCGCTAAGCATGCACGTACACCTATGAGTATCACTACCAAGCTTAGTAAGGACACTTAAGGCAAGGACGTAGAGCAAACCTTATATCGGAGTATGATAGTTAGTCTTCTCTACTTGACTGCCAGTCGTCCCGACATCGCCTTTAGTGTTGGAGTCTGTGCGCGATATCAGGCGTCCCCGAAAGAGTCACATTTACTTGCTCTAAAACGTATTATTAAATACGTGAGTGGGACTCTATCATACGTTATTTGGTATTCCTTTGATACCGATGACCGTTTGTCCGCCTATTCGGATGCCGATTGGGCTGGGGATGTAGATGGTTGTAGGAGCACTTCTGGTGGGTGTTTCTATTTTGGTTCTGCTCTTGTCTCCTGGCTGAGCAAGAAGCAAAATTCCATCTCTTTGTCCACTGCGGAGGCTGAGTACATTGCCGCCGGGAGTTGTTCCACACAACTCTTGTGGATGAATCAAATGTTGGAGGATTATGGGATTTCACAAGACACCATGATCATTTCTTCTGATAACACGAGCGCGATACACATATCTCGTAATCTCGTCCAGCATTCGCCCACAAAACACATCAGGATACGTGAGCACTTTATTCGTCAATTAGTTGAGGAGAACACTGTATCCCTAAGTTTTGTTCCCACCGACCATCAGTTAGCCGACATTTTCACGAAACCTTTAGATGCCTTTAGATTTGAGAATCTTAGGAAGTCTTTGGGGATTTACACAGTTGACTGAGGGGTTGGTCTATGTCTAGAATTGGATGCTTCTTCATGTTCACATCATATGCTTCCTATTGCTAGTCTGTTTTATATGTACCATTGCTTAGTTGTACAGCCTTTTGTTTTTGCTCTTTCTTTTTTTTTTTAAAAAAATATACAAAAAGATTTTCCTTTAAGAAAATTTTTGAAAAGCACAAAAAGATTTTATTTTGATAAATTTCTTTGAAAAAGGCCAAAAAGATTTTTCTGTTTTTACTCCTTTTGTGGATGAGCATTTCAGATAGCCAAGTCACAACTTCATTCCATATCTCCATGTGACTGTTTGATAGAGTTTTGAGAGGCTACATCATTTCATCCATGTGCTTTACATTGTATGGAGTCTTTGAGATGTAATTCTTGATATCTTCCTACATGTTTGACTCCTATATCCTTTATTGCACACATGCACGGCTATATTTGATTATTGCACTTGTCAATCTCATGTTGGTTTGAGTGTTTCCATCTCAATCCTGTCTATACAATGTATAATATGCGATAAAACTTGACAAGATTGGAATGCATGTAAAAACCGTTTTGGTGAGACTGTGTGTTTTTGAATAACAGGGAGGGGATACGAAAGGTCATTATCTATCCTTTGCGCAAAAGCCACCGTTAAAAAGGACCTAAAAATGGAGGAATTTTAATATCCGAGGTCCAAAGAGGTTAAAAGAGCCCGAAAAAAATTTAAAGGCAATAAAAAGCAATTAATGCCAAATACGGGCCTCTTAGGTTTCACCATCAATTCTCCAAAGTTTGAGAATTTAGAATGCCTCTATTCAAAATAATATCTGAGGGAGTTTGGTTGGAGAATATAAACGGGTTTGCACGTCCTTGAAAGTCCTGAAAAAGCATAAAATCATTTTGGACGTTATTGGTGTGAAAATCATTTTGAGCTTTGATTTGTTGATTTCATTGAGTTAATATCTTATATTGTCATTCTCTTACACCAAAGGAAGCATTTGAGTTCATTCTCTAGGAATATCCAATATTCATCGTGCACATATGTCATGTTTGTATGCATTGTTTTTCCTATCGAATTTGATCACACCACTTCATTTACGCCATCATCGACTTGGTTGCTTTATGTTCATTCATGGTGTGGTTTTATCCCAGTGAAACCCCGCTCTTGCTTATTTGATTTATTTCTCTCATTTGTCTATTTGGGGACATCATAAAAAGGGGGAGAATGAATTATCTTATTATGGGGGAGTTTTGAAAGTTTGAGTTTGATTAAGTTTGTTCATAAATTGATATATATGTTTATCTCACTTCAAACTCGATATGTCAAGTGGTATTTTGCTTTTTCTCATGTGTGTAGGTACTACATGGATTATTATTGTATTGCACCCCCTGATGAGAAAAGCGTTGAGATTCCTGAATATTTGAAGATCAAACGATGCAGTCTTATACACTTGTACTCTTTCAGTTTTGGGTTCATGGAAGGGTAGACTTGTATAGACAACTTTTTATGATTGATAATTCGGATGTTTGTTTTTATGTATGTACCGGCATAGACATAGGGGGAGATTTGTAAGGACATTTTTGTCCATTAGCATTTTATATGTCGTACGCCGTCACACCGTTGAGAAAATTCAAGAATCATATGCTCATCAACGGAATCCGAATATCAAAGGCAGAAAAGGAATCAGGGATCAGAACGAACCGATCTGGCCCAAATAAAAGAACCGATCCGATTCCTCCGGACTGATCCACCTAAAGAGACCGGACCTATCCGCCTACTAAATTGAGGCCAGTGTACCCCGGATCCATAGTGAACCGATGAAGCTAAAAAGCCGAACCGATCCGATGCCAACCGGATTGATCCACCCTCAAAAAGGAACCGATCCTATGTCACCGGACCGATCCGCCTAAAGAGACCGGACCGATCCGACGAGGATAATTTCAAACAGAACGTGTTCCGATCATGTTCCGAATTTTAGGGCTCAAGTTCTCCTATTTAATCCCACTACGGGAAGTGGTTTTTCTAAGACTTCTACACGATTTTCTGAGTTCCAAAACTCTAAAGTCTTCATGGTATTTGAGTCCATTGATTCATACCCTTGATTCACACAAATTCCATACCTTCGTGAATCACCTTTTGGCAACCCAGGAACGCAGTTTTATAGTTTAACCCTTGTGGAGGAGACCGTTCTTCCTCTCCATTGCAGCCCTACTGGAAAGGGATAATTCCAGTCGCGACTACAGAATCCGATACCTGAGGGTAATTCTTAGTCAACTTGTATTTTCATTGTAATCCGATTGTAAGACGTTTTCTTACAAATTATAGTGAAAATAAATGGTTTTGCCCCTGCGGGGGATTTTTCCTCAATTATGTGTGTTTGAATAACTCTTGCATGATTTCATATTGTTTCAATCACACCTAGTTGCATGTTTAGGGTTTGTTTGGGTTAAAAGGTGTTTTAAATATAATTTGATCATTTGAATGCGATCACACACGTTCTCATTCTATCTAAATAATAAGTTGGTAATGAGTCTAAAGGAAGTTGAACACATTAACAACCTTGAGAAAACCTTCCAAATCCTTAACTGATATTAGATAAAGTTGAATCAAGAAAGGTGGGCTCTCGGAGTTGCATCTGGGAACCTCATGGGCTTCATGGTTACTCGTAGGGGATAGAGACAATCCAAAGAATATTCAAACATCCTTATATATGAGGAAGTAGAAAATGATTAAAGAGCTATAGTCATTTATATGAATAGTAAAAAATTGACCAAATTTTCCTATAAATCAGCCGACTAGTTCAACCCTTTCTTAGGGACGTTGTAAAAAATACGTTCTTTTAGACTGATGAATGTGAGAAATATTTCTTAGATCCGAAGGCGCACCTTTTTGAGACCCCTCTCATTTCAATGATAGTTCCAAGTGAATAATTGTACCTTTAATTAGTCGTTTCCTCAAAGGCACTCGATTAAGCTCTGATCAGGGACAATAATAGTATTAAATGACCAATATATGAAATAATTAGGGTGTTCAAGGTAGTATAATCCAGGTACCCAATGCTTTAGAAGCTAGCATTCACACTCATCATCTTAGCCTAAAAAATTTGGTTGTAATTCCAAGCCCTCACTACAGTAGGTCCTACCGACCACCCACTCAAACAAGTCCTCCACAAGGTATAGGTCTCTAGATAGATAAAGAAGTGTCCAGTAGATCTTAGGAAGTTAGATCTTCAATATAAGTCGAGAGTGGCTATTAAGGGCGAGGTGGTGACATATTTCCTTTGGAGTTTATGGCTCACATGGATGGGTCATCTAATGAAGCTGGTTGTGGGGGTATGTTTAAACATTAATGCTCCATATGGTTCAAGAGTGGAATGTGCATTAAGTTTAATTTTCTAGACATCTAAAAACGAGGCCAAGTATGAGGTCGTGGTTGCTAGAGCTTGCCTCACACTATTGTGACACCTCGCCTACTCAAATAATCGTTCATCAGTCCTTTATTAAATTAAAGATGAATCATATTTGATTCCATTTTTAGAATCACTGTTGAAAACCAATTAGTTAAAATAATAACCTATTAAGTCCGATGTCAATTTTAAATCTTGATTACATGCATAAATTAAACCAATCCACGATATAGGTACATACACAGCCACAGTGAGTGAAACAAAAATAATACTGATAGCAAAAATAAATTAACCAAACAAATCCTCGGTACCAAGAATACAATAAGTCAAATAATAAAATAGAGAAATCTAAATAACATTTGATATTGAAACTCCCCAACTAAGGTCAACAGGACCAAGGAGAAAATACAGAAATAGCATCCTATCTCGAGAGAATGAAGTGAAGCATCTAGTCAATTCCTGGATGCATCCATTGCTGCTGCATCATCGTCTGACTGGAATGTAATGTCTATCATTGTGAACCTGTGGATGTGGACCTAAAAGGTTTTGAAAATATTTTTGCTACATGTTAGTGCCCAAAACATTAGAAAAATAGTTGCAAGTATTTAATTACAATGATTATAAGGTAGTATGAAATATTAATGTTAACTTAGTGTCACACTCACATGAGATTATCCTCACCTCTCATCTATAGTGCTCACCTAATGTGTTTATTTTATTCATCTAGTTATACTACCATACCTAACTAGTCTAACCATCCTTAAGAATCTCTTATCTGGTAATCATGTAGCCCATCCATGCCACCCATATGGTACCTCATACTATGTATAACTTAGCCAAAACATATTCTATAACTTAATATTCACATAACTATCACACCCGCCCAATTAAATAACGGGTGATCAATCCTTTATAAAATTTAAAAGAGAATGTTCGGTTGGTTCATTATTAGCATCACTGTCGAAATCATAATAACTTATTTAATCACCTAATATAATTAAGCTAAGTGTCAAAACATTTTTCTTATTTATTTAAAACCATTGTTGATTACCAAACCAAGTAATTTAATATAAAACATCCACACCCAATTAATTAATACAAGCACTAAATCAGAATCAGATGCTGAAATAAATAAGACTGGATAAAACATCCCAGTTCAAAACACTAAACCGAAACAATAGTACCCATCAATCCAAATGAAAGTAAACGAGAAATAGAGTAAACATAGTCTCTGAAACTGTCTAAGGAAGGGGTGACACATGCCCTAAAAAAAGTCATAATGAATAGGAATGAAATAGTCGAAGCGTCTAAACCAAGTCATGAAGCTCCCACATCAGCTACAACATACCACGCAATCCTAAATCTAAGCCTGATGTCCTTGCGGGTGAGCACCTGATATAATACATATATATAGCAAGATAGAGAGAAGATGCAAGAAACGGGTCAAAGCCCGATGTGTAAAAATATTTGTTTAAGCAAGTATTTAAAATTTGCAGTAAAGCAAGTATTAAGTACATGTTAGTTTGAACTTTCTCTTGAGATTCTCACCCCTCTTCTAATGTGCACGCCTAATACGCATCTAAATTTTCTCCTTAGCTATATCTCCAAATATAACTAGTTTGAATCCATCCTAATAGTATTTACCCTTACCATGAGTACGCCCGTATCGCCCATACAATACGTTAACGAATTAGCCTATATCGAAAAGCTAATTAATTCATTTTCCGTTTCCATAATAAGTGAAATATTCGATTACAATTTTCTTAACAAATTTCCATGCCCACATTCATGAACATTCTCACATGATTAATTTACCATTCTGATACATATATACATATAGTTGCTTCTTCCCCATATATATATATATATAACATGATACTGCACCCCCGGGCTATATCCCATTAGTGCACCTAGTCAACATACTGTACCCACGGGTTATCACCCTTTAGTACACTTATTTAGATAATCATGTACCCCAGGGTTATCACCCATTAGTACACTTACAATATGCTTTTGTACCCCCGGGTTATCATCCATTAGTACACTTATAATAATAAGATTTTCACACCCCGGGTTATCACCCATTAGTGTCTTTAATAATAACAATACATAATAGGTATACACACATCCTATTATAATATATAGGTATTTCCCGTCACCTACGTATGCTTCTCTTACTCATTTTTATTCCAACATTTCATAATAGTTATTGGGTTATTCGCCCTCTCGAAATTTCTACGGTACATTCTCTTCATACCAAATTCATTAAAGTAGTTAGCTTCTCATACTTCTTCTGAAATTCTGCCTTACTTAAGTTTATTATTAGACAATATATTTCTCATTTCTGAACTAATAAACTCAAACCTGGCCTTAAAAGAAATTATCAAGACTTCACTCTGTCGCTCGAACGAGGTGGAAAGTCGTTTGAATGACTGCCTCATGTCACTCGAACGACTTCGCGCGAGATAGCAATCTCGCCCGAACGACTTCGAGCGACTTCGCGCAAGAATTCGTTGTTCGTCCCCTACCTTGGTTTTTCAACGTTTTCCACCATTTTTAACTTCAAACCTTCCCAATCAACACCCCAAACTCCAAACAAATAGTTCTACATTGAACCCCATCAATAACACATGATTTCTAACATCCTAGGCTCATCAATTTCTAACGAATCGTTCATAAAATGTGAAATCCCCAATATAATTTTATCAAAACCGTAGTTCATCCAATAAATGTTCAAGAAGCCATTATTTCTAGATTTGTTCTACATATCAATTCCTTAAAACGTGATTTCCAGTCTTCATACATTAAGGGTTTCAATCTAATATATCACAGAACTTATTTCTACATTCAAGTTCATCAATTTCACCATTTTGATAACCTATAACATAATCCTAACAACCCTACACTAACATGAATCAAATTAATACCGAAATACAGCAAGTTATAAACACATTCCTTGAGTGAGTAGTCTGATTTCTAGACGTTGTTGGTATAGGTGTGTTCCCCTCGTCCCGAATTACACGGTGGTGGTGGTGGTTGTGCACGGTGATGTCGATTTAGCCCTCTTCTCTTGGCAAAGGTTTTCCCTCGCACTTCCTATGGCCGTTCTTACTTTCTCCAGCTTTCTAACCCTAATGCAAATGTTTTGGCTGATAAATTAAGTCTTAATTTCCGTCCATTAATTAGGCCTAAAAATCCAATTTACCATAATGCCCTTTTTGGGGTGACGGTTAGGTCTAAAATTTCCCTGGGACCCAAACTAAACACCTGAGTATACTATTTTTACTATCTCGACCCTTCCAGGCTCAACGGTACACTCGAAATCATCATACGAGTTACTAAAAATAATTGATATATTTATTCCACCAATTTAGTCCGGACGCGACTCACAGGCACGTCTGACTTAATTAACTAAACGGTCGTATTATTATCTCTCGACAATTTATCAAAGTGTATAGTTCCATATTACATATCGCACAGTAATATTAAACTAATAAGTATTAACCCCTTATCACGCTAGTTAATATTTGTTTTTATTGGATCCGGATTAATTAAAAATTTAATTCTTCACATTTAAATTTAATTAATCCCGTTGTAATAAAAATACCTTAATTATTTAAATCATAAAAAATGTGGGGTATTACATACTTCCCCCCTAATAAAGTAATTTCGTCCCGAAATTCGGAAAAATAAGGCATACCTGGTATGAATAAATTTGGATATTTCTCACGCATATCCGCCTCACGTTCCCAAGTAGACTCTTCCACATTGTGATGCTGCCACTGAACCCGAACAAGTGGAACTACCTTTGACCTTAGCCTCCTCTCACTATAATCTTGAATAGCTACCTGTCTCTCCTCATATGAACTATCTGGATGTAGTTCAATCTCCTCAATCGCAATGTGAGTGTGTGCCAACTCATCTCGAAGGTATCGCCTCAGTGACGAAATGTGGAACACATCATGGATACGATGCAAGTGCTCCGGTAACCCCAATCTGTACGCCACTGGTCCGACCCTTTCTATAACAGGAAATGGTCGCACATATCTCGGATCCCACTTCCCTTTCTTCCCAAATCTCATTACTCCCTTTATCGGATATACTCTCAACAAAACCTGGTCCCCCACTCCGAACTTTCGGAAGAACCTTTTTGCATCGACGTAGCTTTTCTGCCTATCCTGGGCTACCCGTATGCGATTTTGAATCATTTTGACCCTTGTCGACGTATCCTGAATTACTTCTGGCCCGAGTAGCTTGTTGTCTCCTACCTCTAGCCAATAAACTGCGGAACGACAAGGTCTACCATACAATGCCTCAAACGGGGCCATGCCAATCGTAAACAGATAGGAGTTGTTATAAGCAAACTCTACCAGCGGAAGATATTGCTCCTAGACTCCCATGAAATCAAGGATACACATGTGCAACATGTCCTCGAGCATCTGATTAGTGCGTTCAGTCTTCCCATCGGTCTGCGGGTGATACGCTGTACTCAACCGCAACTCAGTACCCATAGCTTCGTGGAAGCTTTCCCAAAAAGGAGATACAAATGTCTTGTCTCTATCTGACACGATGTTAAGAGGTACACCATGTAGTCTCACTATCTCTGCAATAAATAATTGAGCATACTGTACCACTGTGTAGTCTGTCCTCATGGGCAAGAAGTGGTCTACCTTCGTCAACCGATCTACAATAACCCGTATAGAATCATACCCCCACTGCGAAGTGGGCAACCCGATGATAAAATCCATAGAAATGCCCTCCCATTTCCAGGTAGGAATCTCCAATGGTTGGAGTAAACCTGGTGGTCTCTGATGGTCCGCTTTCACTAGTTGACTACTGGTACACTTGGATTCGAACTATGCGATATCCTTTTTCATCCCGCTCCACCAATACTGCTGCCTCATATCCTGGTACATTTTGTCCCCACCAGGATGTACCGCAAATTGGGACCCATGCGACTCCATCATTACTGCATATCGAAGGTCCTCCCCCTCTAGAACAACGAGCCTCCCATTGAAGCGCAAACCACCCTCAAAACTTACTAAATAAGACTCGGCTCCCCTGGCAAGAAGCTGCCTAACCCGATCTTGACAGAATGAATTCGCTGCCTGTGCTTGTACTATTTGCGTAATGATCCGAGGTGTAACTGTCATCGCCCACACGAATAACCGGACCACAACATCTTGATGTCCCAATTCCTTCCATTTATCTTTCCACACCTCGGCCGTCTCATCGACCGACCTGCACCTCAATGCATCAGCAACCATATTAACCTTTCCCGGGTGATACTGCATTTCGAACGGGTAATCCTTTACAAACACAAGCCACCGGCGTTGACGTATATTCAGCTCCTTCTGCGTGAACAAGTACTGTAGTGACTTGTGGTCTGTAAATAAGTGAAACTGTTCCCCCAACAAGTAATGCCTCCAAATTTGAAGCTCAAACACAACTGCTTCCAGCTCTAAGTCATGGGTGGGGTAATTCTTTTCATGAGGCTTAAGCTTTCCAGAAGCAAAAGTTATTGCCTTCACCTCTTGCTAGAGTACTCCCCCAAGACCCTATAATAATGTGTCGGTATAAACCAGGTATTCCACTCCCGCTCTAGGAAGTTCTAGAACGGGTGCTGAAGTTAACTTGTCCTTCAACTCATCAAATGCCAACTGGCATGCATCGTCCCAAACAAACGGTACACCCTTTCGAGTCAAATTTGTCATCGGACCCGCAATCTTCGAGAATCCCCTAATAAATCGTCTGTAGTATCCGGTCAATCTTTGAGAACTCCGCACCTCCATCACCGCTGACACATTACTAGGGTCTACAGATACCCCTTTTTTTGATATAAACCGTCAGTGTCGTGGGCTATCTACACTCCCTCACCGCTGACACATTACTAGGGTCTACAGATACCCCTTTTTCTGATATAATGTGTCCCAGAAACTATACCTCCCGCTGCCAAAACTCGCACTTCTCATATTTGGCATATAACTCATGCTCCCGTAGGGTCTGTAAAACCATACGTAAATGCTCGGCATGTTCTTCTTCACTGCGGGAATAAATTAGGATGTCATCTATCAAGATGATGACGAACTGATCTAGGAACTCTCTGAATACTCTGTTTATTAAGTCCATGAATACTGTTGGGGCATTAGTTAGCCCAAATGGCATAATCCTGAATTCGTACAATCCATACCTCGTTAGAAAGGCAGTCTTGGCCACGTCCTACTGATGCTTAGCTAATGGTACCCGAATCTCAAATCTATCTTCGAGAAGTGGGCCGCTCCTCTCATCTGATCAAATAAGTCATCAATCCGAGGCAACGGATACTTATTTCGTATCATGACTTTGTTAAGCTCCCGATAATCAATACAAAGCCGTATGGACCCATCCCTTTTCTTTACAAACAAAACTGGGGAACCCCAAGGCGAGGTAGTCCTATGAATGAAGCCCTATCCCAATAACTATTCTATCTGATCCCGTAACTCTCTCATCTTTGCCGGAGCCATACGGTAAGGTGCACATGCTATCGAACGAGTGTCTGGTGCTAAGTCTATCACAAATTCGATCTCCCTACTCGGAGGTAACCCTGGTGTATCCTGAAATACATCAGTAAACTCGAAGACGACTGGAATCAAATCGAGTGGAACTACGACTGCAGAGGTCTCATCCTCTATACAAAATAATTGTGTGGACGACCCTCCCTCCGAGCGAGGCATCGCCACTAAGAACATCTCCTGACCTGGAATGGATAACACAATACTCCTACTGAAGCAATCAATCATAGCCCTATACTCGACTAACCAGTCTATACCAATAATGGCGTCATACTCGAACATATCTAATACTAGCATATTAGTTGGTAAGATTAAACTGCCAATTTCTATGCCTACTCCCCGGCATATAAAGGAAATCAATGACCCATTACCAAGTGGTGAGTCTACACAAGTTACTGTACTCTCTGTCGTGCTTAACAACCCTGCGGCCTTTATAAAGCTAGTGACTATAAAAGAGTGTGATGCACCCATGTCAAATAAGATGCGACCCAGAGTGCCATGGATAGAAAACTTACCCTCCATTGTAGGCGGTGCCTGCAGAACTGCGGCCTGGTGGATGTTATAGACACATCCATACTGCAATTGTCCCTGTTGCATCGGAATTGTGGGTAAAGCTGGAACTGGAGCCGGCACTGGTAAGTCGGCGGGAAAAATGGGTCTCTAGGGCTCCTGGTGAGCACCCTACTGTCGAGGAACTTTGTCCCTATCCAGGTACTCCTGTTTCTTATGGCCAGTCTTGCCATAAGTATAACATTTCCCAATGAAGTTTCCTCCTCGCTGCCCTGGTATCCTCGGCCCAGTTGCCTGTTACCACCTCTACCTTGGCCCTGTTGGCCCTGTTGTCCCCCTGCTGTTGACCCTACTGCTAATTTTGTGGCTGGCCCTGTTGCTGGACCTGTGGCTGGCCCTGGTGGCCCTGTCTCCAACCCCCATGACCATGCCTGAACCCTCTAGAACGGAACCTCTTAGCAGACTCCCCCTGCTGGGAACCCTGCCTCTGACTCTGCTCCACTAGTACTCCACTGGCATTACCTCCCCTTGTCTTTACCAACTGATTAGGATCTCCCCCTCGCTTGCTTCCCTTAGCATGGAAGCGATTGTCCTGACAATGGAATAAGGCTGCATTAAGAACGTTGGTATATAAGTGTAGAGAGAGGTTACCTAATAAATGTTGTCGTATCTTCCAAGTCAAGCCATTCATGAACATCTGAATGCTCTTCTCCTCAGTAGACACCTCCTCCGGTACCATGTTTGTCAAGCATGTAAACTCTTCCTCGTATTCCGCAACAACCTTCCCTTCCTAGGTGAGGTCTAAAAGTCTCTGTCTCATCTCAGTCTTGACGGTGGAAGGAAAATACTTATGGTCAAACCGCACCCAGAAATCGTTGATAGTCATCACATCTCGCTCCTCAGTAGTAGTAGTGGATTCCCACCACTGTAAGGCTTCCCCTCTCAGATTGAAGGTAGCCAAAACCTGCCTTTGAACCTTTGTACATTCATACATGTGAAGATGCCGTTGTATGTCCTTCTTCCACTGACTCGCGGTAACCACATCTGAACTGCCCAAGAACTCTAGGGGACAAGCCCTCTGAAAGGACTCTCTAACTCTCTCCCATTCAGTGGGAAATGGATGCACTGAAACTGGTGCCACTGCCTGAACCTGGGGTGCGTCCTGTTGCACCACTGCTAAGGCTGCATTTACCGCTTGTGCATCTATCGTGGCAACTTCTGTTGCATTCATTATCCCCTGAGCCTGTATGGTCGGCTGTTCTTGCTGGGCCTGTCGGTCTCTTGGTGCACGTCGAGGAGGCATCTGAGACGAGAAAGAATATTACTAGTCCATAGTTATTTCAGAATCTCAAATAGCTGAAGATGTAACCGCAAAATATAATATCACAACAGTCCTAAAAATAGGGCTTTGAGTCAAAGGATGCAAAGCTGAAAACATAGTAAGCTGTACAAATCCTAATGGACACTAGAACCTGATGCTCTGATACCACCCTGCCCAATTAAATATCGGCTAATCAGTCCTTTATAAAATTTAAAAGAGAATGTTCGGGTGGTTCATTCTTATCATCACTGTCGAAATCATTATAACTTATTTAATCACCTAATATAATTAAGCTAAGTGTTAAAACATTTTTCTTATTTATTTAAAACCATTGTTGATTACCAAACCAAGTAATTTAATATAAAACATCCACGCACAATTAATTAATACAAATACTAAATCAGAATCGCATGATGAAATAAATAAGACTGGATAAAACATCCCAGTTCAAAACACTAAACCGAAACAATAGTACCCATTAATCCAAATGAAAGTAAACGAGAAATAGAGTAAACATAGTCTCTGAAATTGTCTAAGGAAGGGGCGACACATGCCCTAAAGAAGAGTCATAATGAATAGGAATGAAATAGTCGAAGCGTCTAAACCAAGTCCTGTAGCTCCCACATCAGCTACAGCATACCACACAATCTGAAACTCTAAGCCTGATGTCCTTGCGGATGAGCAGCTGATATAATACATATATATAGCAAGAGAGAGAGAAGATGTAAGAAACGGGTCAGAGCCCAATGTGTAAAAATATTTGTTTAAGCAAGTATTTAAAATTTACAGTAAAGCAAGTATTAAGTACAAGTTAGTTCAAACTCTCTCTTGCGATTCTCACCCCTCTTCTAATGTGCACGCGTAACACGCATCTAAATTTTCTCCTTGGCTATATCTCCCAATATAACTAGTCTGAATCCAACCTTGTAGTATTTACCCTAACTATGAGTACGCCCATATCGCCCATACAATACGTTAAACAATTAGCCTATATCGAAAAGCTAATTAATTCATCTCCTGTTTCCATAATAAGTCAAATATTCGATTAGAATTTTCTTAACAAATTTCCATGCCCACATTCATTAACATTCTCACTATATTAATTTACCATTCATTTACATATATACATATAGTAACTTTTTCCCCATATATATATATTTATATATATATAACATGATACTGCACCCCCGAGCAATATCCCATTAGTGCACTTAGTCAACATACTGTACCCCCGGGTTATCACCCTTTAGTACACTTATTTAGATAATAATGTACCCCCGGGTTATCACCCATTAGTACACTTACAATATGCTTTTGTACCCCCGGGTTATCACCCAATAGTACACTTCTAATAATAAGATTTTCACACCCCCGGGTTATCACCCATTAGTGTCTTTAATAATAACAATACATAATAGGTATACACACATCCTATTATAATAGATAGGTATTTCCCCTCACCAACGTATGCTTCTCTTACGCATTTTTATTCCAACATTTCATAATATTTATTGGGTTATTCTCCCTCTCGAAATTTCTACGGTACATTCTCTTCATACCAAATTCATTAAAGTATTTAGCTTCACATACTTGTTTCGAAATTCTGCCTTACTTAAGTTTATTATTAGACAATATATTTCTCATTTTTGAACTAATAAACTCAAAATTGGCCTTAAAAGAAATTATTAAAACTTCACTCTGTCACTCGAACGAAGTGGTAAGTCGTTTGAATGACTACCACATGTCGCTTGAACGACTTTGCGCGAGATAGCAATCTCGCTCGAACGACTTCGCACGAGAATTCGCTGTTCGTCCCCTACCTTGTTTTTTCAACGTTTTCCATCATTTTTAACTTCAAACCTTCTCAATCAACACCCCAAACTCCAAACAAATAGTTCTACATTGAACCACATCAGTAACACATGATTTCTAACATCCTAGGATCATCAATTTGTTACGAATCGTTCATAAAATGTGAAATCCCCAATTTAATTTTATTAAAACCCTAGTTCCTCCATTACATGTTCAAGAAGCCATTATTTCCGGATTTGTTCTACATATCAATTCCTTAAAATGTGATTTCCAGTCTTCATACATTAAGGGTTTCAATCTAACATATTACAGAACTTATTTCTACGTTCAAGTTCATCAATTTCACCATTTTGATAACCTATAACATAATCGTAACAACCCTACACTAACATGAATCCAATTAATACCGAAATACAGCAAGTTATAAACACTTGCCTTGAGTGCGTAGTCTGATTTCTGGATGTTGTTGGTATAGGTGTGTTCCCCTCGTCCCGATCTACACGGTGGTGGTGGTGGTGGTGGTTGTGCACGGTGATGTCGATTTATCCCTCTTCTCTTGGCAAAGGTTTTCCCTCACAGTTCCTATGGCCATTGTTTCTTTCTCCAACTTTCTAACCCTAATGAAAATGTTTTGGCTGATAAATTAAGTCTTAATTTTCGTCCATTAATTAGGCCTAAAAATCCAATTTACCATAATGCCCTTTTTGGGGTGCCGGTTAGGTCTAAAATTTCCCCGGGACCCAAACTAAACACCCGAGTATACTATTTTGATTATCTCGACCCTTATAGACTCAACGGTACACTTGAAATCATCATACAAGTTACTAAAAATAATTGATATATTTATTCGACCAATTTAGTCCCGACACGACTCACACGTGCGTCTGACTTAATTAACTAAACTGTCGTATTATTATCTCTCGACAATTTATCAAAGTGTATAGTTTCATATTACATATCGCACAGTAATATTAAACTAATAAGTATTAACCCTTAGCACCGTAGTTAATATTTATTTTTGTTGGATCCGGATTAATTAACAATTTAATTCTTCACATTTAAATTTAATTAATCCCGTTGTAATAAAAATTCCTTAATTATTTAAATCATAAAAAATGTGGCGTATTACAATAACCATTAAAGAACATATACATATATCACTCTTAATACGTATATACATATCATCCTCCCAGTGGGACCTCTCGAATACATCCCTAGTATGCTATCCAGCACCATGTACATCACATAGCATTCGTGGGCCACTAGGGCAAAATCTCACTACCGATACCAAACTGTAGATACATAATCGAGGCGATCATAAACATACATTCGTGGGTCGTAACCATACCTCATTACACCCAACTGGACTCGAAACCAACAAATATCCTCATGGATAGATAGTGGACATACAATATTTCGATGACATGGGGAAACAATCCAACACATGTTGGTCAACGCTTGGGTGGACCACCCACTACGCACAACCTCTAATGATTAGCATATTAGAGGAGGTATGTTCAAATAATGTCAATCACATGTGTGTGTGTGTGTGTGTGTGTGTGTGTGTGTGTATATATATATATATATATATATATATATATATATATATATATATATATATAAAGTCGGCTAACATACGTAACATCTCTCGCAGTACTAGCCTACCAAATCCCAAAGTCTAATCTCAATTCCCAATTTATCTAAGTATTCTCCTAATTATAATTTAGTTAAATGATTATACACTTCGGGACAAGGTGATAATCGCACAATGCACTAGCTTAATCATCCCGAAATCTTGCCATGATTTCCCGATTTCCACTCAAAAACATTCATTCACCTATTCACATTTTCCCCTTACGCATAATCCATCCCGGATTAGCCTTCGACGCATCCTAACCCTTATGTTGAATTCCTAGAAACCTAAACACATCCTTGAACCAAAAATCCATCGGGAAATGCTTAAACGGCCCCAAAAAATACATAAAACAAAAGTGGTAGGTCAACAGAATCCAATCGATTCATTGGTAGAACCTAACTAGTTCCCAACGTACTGGTTTGATTTGATGGGCAGCATAAGAATTTTTTTAGGGGATTTCACCCCTAACCTCCATCAATGGGAGTTCACACCTTCACTAAACTCCCATCCAAGAACCCTAGTGTAATACCCCATATTTTTGTGATATTTATTTATGGGATTAATTAAATTAAATGGGTATTAATTGGAAATTATTTTGGATTAAAATACTAGCGAGATGCGAGTTGGTATTTGAATATAATGTGCATATATGATTATACATGAATATTGAAGTATGAAATTTGTCGTGAGATTGAAATACGGCAATTTGGAAATTTTGTTGAGACGCATGTGACAGTCGCGTCAGGTTTATATTTATTTTAATTAAAAAGTGAATTTTATTTCTATTAACCGTATGGTCATTTTGAGTGCGCCAACGCGTCCGGAAGAGTCGAAATAGTCAGCAATCACTAGTCGGGGGTTTGGTTTGGGTCCCGGGGTATTTTTAGGCCATACCGGCAACCCAAAAGGGCAATTTGGGATTTTTGATTAACGAATTTTAGGAGTTTTTAATGGAAAATTAACAGAACCACTAACCCGTTATCAGCCATTAACTGATTAGAGGGCTACGGGGGTTATTAGAAGAAAACCCAAAAGTTCCTAAGACAAACCCTAGCCTCCATTGCCACCATTAGAGAAGAGCTTGTAGAGAGATAGAAGGATTCTGCAGAGAGAGAGAATACTCCAGCAAATCGACATCAAAAATTAGAGATTCAAATAAGGCAAGTGGTTTAATTCCAATTAATTTTAGAGATTGCTTCTTCCATGTGTAGGAATTGATAAAATCTTATTGTTTTTGGGAATTAATGAAAAACCCATTTTAATTGGAAGTGAAAATTACATTTTTGATGAGGAATCGCATGTAGATTTGTATTTAGATGATTATTCTGATGATATTATAATTTGGATGAAATGAAAATGGATTTAATTAGGCTCTTGGAGGATTTATAAATTTTAGGGTTCATGTTCTTGAAATTGGGGATAAATGTATGGATTTGATATTTAGATGATGTTTATAATGAATTAACCCCACAAAAACGTTAGTAGGTGACCTATGTATGTTTAGGGACGATTAGGAACCATGAACAATTGTTGGACTAATGTTTAGATGAAATTAGATGTGAAGGAAAGATGGAAAAACGAAATAAGGAATATCTGGGCTCGAAACTGGCCACTCGTTAGAAGACTTGCCCAGGTCGTTCGAACGAGCTCATTCGAACGAGCTTATAACGAGTTGAACTTTGACTTCTAACGAGGGTGAAGTTCGTTCGATCTTTTCGTTCGAACGAGACCTCGTTAGAAAGCCCACTTCGTTCGAACGAACTCTCATTCGAACAGCCTCGTTCGAACGAGACTTCGAACGAGTTGACAGTTTAGGCTTTTTAGTCTGTTTTGATCCCGAGTGTCCCGTAACCTTGTGGATATGTTGAGATAACCTTCCCTTGATGATTAATTGTTAAATTTGGGATGTTTGGGATATAATGAGGAGTTAAACCTAGAAGTGTAGTTTGAACCTTTGGGAAAATATAAAGTAGGACGTGAGTGTCTATTACGTTGCGAGAACTATTAACGGCCTAATTTATTATATTAACTGGGAATATATAAATTGTGTAGTATTATATGTCGGTACGAGAATGAGAAGTGTACCTCCAATATATTATGGTAATTACTAAGAGGTGTGCATACTTAGTATATGTATTGATTTTATGTGTATGACATACCTACCATACTTGCTATCACGGGAGGTTTACGTTCGCTTAGGGCATTCTAATCCTTGTGTTGCCCGGATTTAGACTGGTTACCTCGATGAACATAGGTCAGAGAAGGACTTATTGGGATGTTAATAAGTCTGCTGATCGTGGGAGCACAGGTATGTGCGTGACCCATGTGATGTGACTGTGTTCGCCTCCATTATTTGTGATGTTGTTATCTGAGAACGATTCCTGAGAGATTCGGAATACGTGATCCTTATGCACGTGATATACCGGTATGGATAGCAGAGTATGTGTGCATCGCAACTCAGTCTCGGGGTGCTTGTATAGTATATTTATGATGTGAATAATATGCACTTAATTAATGGGAACTTTCATGATTGGTATTATGAATAATATTATGGTAATGATTTGAGAAAACAAAATGGGTTAACTGATAGTGAATGGTATTTCTAATTGAGAATCTGAGAGTAAGTAAAGCCCTCTATTTATTTGATAATGCTAGAATGTAATATGGGAATCGAGTAGTAAGGGGTAGAACTTATTACGGTTTGGTTAGATATGGGTGTCTTATAGACGGGTACGGTACGTTAGGAGTGCACATGTAGTCGAGAGGTGAGAATTTCATGTGAGTGCACGTCCTAACATGTATTTTGCATTTAATGTTTTAATGTTCTTAAAACACTTGTTTTTTTTAAAATGATTTCCACTTTCGGGCTCTGACCCATTTTCTTTCAAATCTATTTTTGTAAAAACCATTTTAGGTGCCCAGCCACAAGGACACCATGCTTAGGATTCTCATTCAGGTGACGAGTTGTAGCTGTTTGTGGAAGTTACATGACTTAGCTTGTATACGCTTCATCTATCTTGAATCGATATTCTTCAGTTATCAGTAGTAGGGCATGTCGCCCATTTCTTTTAGAGACATTTCATTTATTTCAGTTATTCAGACTTCTGGCATGTAATTATTCAGGATTCAGACTTGTCGTATTATTTTTCAGTTGTGGGATTGTTGTGAGGAGTTTTCCTCCGGATTTATATTTATGTTGTTGGTTATTCATTACTTCATTATAGTGAATGGTTGTTATTCTTTCATTATTCTTTTACTGTATGTTAATCAGACTTAACTTAAAATTTGGCACTTACTTTTTAAATACTAGGTGGTTAGTAATTATTAAAATGTTTTCGACAGTGATGCTATTAACTGAACCAACTTGGCATTTTGTATTGACTTAATAAAGGAGTAGCTACCCGGTATTAAATTAGTCGGGGTGTCACAGGTGGTATCAGAGTATCAGGTTCTAGTGCCCTTTAGGATCTGTAAGGCTCATTATGTTTCCGCTGAGCTTTCTTTGATGTATAGCCCTATATTTTAGGACTGGTGTATTCTTTTGTATATGCTACGTTCTTTAGCTATTTTAAGTTTATAACTGCGAACTTATAAACTTCATTCTTATTTCAGATGCCTCCACGACGTGCACAACGGGTTCCCAGGAATGCAACGCCAGAACCACAGCCCGCACCAGTTCAGGGCACGATGAATGCCGCCGAGGTTGCAGCCATTGTGGCCTAGGCGGTAAATGTCGCACTAGCAGTAGTTCAGCAGGCACCACCTCAGGCGCCGATAGCCGCGCCAGTTCAGGCACATGCATTCACGTCTGCTTGAGAACGTGTACGTGATGCTTTTCAGAAAGCACACCCCCCGGAGTTCGCAGGTAGCTCCGATGTGATGGTTTCGAGTCAGTGGAGGAAGGACATCCAGCGACACCTGAGGATGTATGAGTGCAAAAATGTCCAGAAGCAGATACTAACTACCTTTAGGCTAGTAGGGTCTGCACTGCAGTGGTGGGAGTCTATTACCACAGTGGAGGAGAGAGATACTCTCACTATTCAGGAGTTTTGGGTGCGTTTGACCGCAAGTACTTTCCGTCGGCTATTCACACAGAGACGAGGAGGAAGTTGATGAGCCTCAAGCAGGAGGGTAAGACTGTGGCCGAGTATGAGGCCGAATTCACTGAACTTCTGAACATTATTTCGGATGAGATACCAACGGAGGAGAAGAAGATACAAAAATTTACAGACGGGTTGACATGGAGGATTCGTCAGCACTTGTTAGGGAACCTCTCGTTATCCACTTATTCTGATGTGGTTAACGCTGCATTGATCCATTGCCAGGATCACCGCTTTCACATGGCTGAGGGCAAGCGATCGGGAGAGTCTAGCCATCAGGGCAGGATTGGAGGAAATGGTGCCAGTGGGGCACAATCTGTTGAGGGGCAGAGACAGGGTGATCTGGGTACCCAGTAGGGGGATCACAAGAGGTTCAGGTCAGGAAATTTCAGGCACGGACAGGGAGGTTTCCGGCAGGGCCATCAGGGTTCGAACGACCATCAGCACCAGCAGGGTCAGAATGGTCAATAGCAGTTTCAGCAGGGCCAGTGGAGGAATGGTAACGGCCACCAGGGCCGGGGGCAGTAGGGACAGAGAGGGGGGAACTTCCCGCGGAAGTGTTTCGTTTGTGGCAAGACTGGCCATAAACGCCAGGACTGTCCTGATAGGGGCAGGGCCCCGCAGCAGCAGCAGGGTGCTCGACATGAGCCACAGAGGCCACTTTTTCCACCAGCCCTCCCACATCCAGGCCAGGTGCCAGCTCTTTAAGCCATTGCAGCAGTTCCTGTGCAGCAGGGACAGTTACAGTATGGACGTGTCTATAACGTCCACCAGGCAGCAGCTCCGCAGGCACCACCCGCGATTGAGGGTATGTTTACTATCCATGGTACTATGGGTCTGGTTTTGTTTGATACGGGGCAACACATTGCTTTATCGCTACACATTTTGCGAAAGCCTTAGGGTTGTTAGCCACAGCAAAGAGCACAGTGACGTGTGTAGACTCACCATTGGGGAGTGGGTCACTTATTTTCTTTATATGCCGGGGAGTAGGGGTAGAGATTGGTAGTCTGGTATTACCTTCAGATATGTTGGTATTAGATATGCATGTTCACGATGTGATTATCGGTATGGATTGGCTCGCAGATTATAGAGCCATGATTGATTGCTTCGGTGGGAGCATTGTTTTTGCCATTCCGGGGAAAGAAATGTTTGTAGTGGCGATGCCTCGCCCAGAGGGAGGCTCGACCGCTCATTTGTATTACATTGAGGAGGATACCTCTAAGGAGGTTGTGATTCCTTTAGATTCGATCCCAGTTGTCAGGGAGTATTCCGATGTGTTTTAGGAGATACCAGGCCTACCCCCCAATCGAGAGATAGACTTTGTCACAGACTTATTACCAGATACGAGACCTATAACACGCGCACCGTACCGTATGGCTCCAGCTGAGATGAGGGAGTTACGGGATCAGATTGAGCAGTTGTTGGGTCAGGGGTTTATACGGAGGAGTACTTCGCCGTGAGGTGCCCCTGTGTTGTTTGTGAAGAAGAGAGATGGTTCACTGAGATTGTGTGTGGACTACCGAGAGTTGAACAAGGTCACGATACGGAATAAGTATCTATTGCCTCGAATCGATGACCTATTCGACCAGTTGAGAGGAGCTTCTTTCTTCTCGAAGATTGATTTGCGATCGGGATACCATCAGTTGCGTATCAGGGAAGAGGATGTCTCGAAGACTGCGTTCTTATCGAGATATGGATCTTACGAGTTTCGGGTTATGCCTTTTGGATTGACCAACGCTCCAGCAATGTTTATGGACTTGATGAATAGAGTGTTTAGAGATTTCCTAGATCAGTTTGTCATTGTCTTCATTGATGATATTCTGGTTTACTCCCATGCAGAGGAGGAGCACGCCGAGCATTTGAGGCAAGTTTTGCAGACGCTACGTCAGAACGAGCTGTACGCGAAGTATGAGAAATGCGGGTTCTGGCTGAAGGAGGTCCAGTTTTTGGGACATATTATTTTCGACCGAGGAATATCTGTTGATCCGGTGAAGGTATCCACAGTGAGGGAGTGGGGAAAACCCACGACACCGACAGATGTTCGTAGTTTCTTGGGCCTAGCAGGATACTACAGGATGTTCATTCGGGGATTCTCGAAGATAGCAGGTCCTTTGACACATCTGACTCGTAAGGGTGTGCCATTCATCTGGGGTGATGCCTGTCAGTTGGCATTCAATGAATTGAAGGATAAGTTGACCTCAGCACCCGTGTTAGCATTGGCGAGACCGGGAGTTGAGTATTTAGTTTACACCGATGCGTCCTTGCAAGGACTTGGAGGTGTATTGCAGCAGGAGAGTCAGGCCATTGCTTATGCATCCCGTAAGCTAAAGCCTCACGAGAAGAATTACCCCACTCATGACTTGGAGTTGGCAGCAGTTGTATTTGCCCTTCGAATATGGAGACATTACCTTTTGGGGCAAAAGTTTCGATTGTTCACGGACCACAAGTCCCTACAGTACCTATTCACGTAAAAGGAATTGAATATGCGTCAGCGAAGGTGGCTTGAGTTTGTGAAGGACTATCAGTTTGATATCCAGTATCACCCTGGAGAGGCTAATGTGGTAGCAGACGCGTTGAGACATAGGCCAGCAAATGAAGTGGTAGGGGTGTGGAAGGCCAAATGGAAGGAATTGGGACACCAGGCTGCAGTGGCCCGATCGTTCATGTGTGTAATGACCGTTACACCGCAGATTGTCATGAAGGTAGTAAGGACACAGGCAAATGACTCGTTCTGTCAGGAGCAGATAGTTTGATTATTAGCAGAGGGAGCCGAGTCCTATACCGTTATCTCAGACGGAGGATTACGCTTCAATGGGAGATTGGTAGTTTCGAAAGGGGAGGAATTGCGGCATGCGGTGATGGCAGAGTCGCACGGCTCACGGTTCGCTGAACATCCTGGTGGGGACAAAATGTACCAAGACATGAGATGACAGTATTGGTGGAGCGGGATGAAGAGAGATATTGCCAAGTTTGTTTCTAAATGCGCCACTTGTCAGTTCGTAAAAGTGGATCATCAGAGATCGGAAGGACGGCTACAGCCGTTGGAGGTCCCGATGTGGATGTGGGAGAGCATATCCATGGACTTTATCACGGGGTTGCCTACGTCACAGAGAGGTCACGACTCCATTTGGGTAATTGTGGACAGGTTGACCAAAGTCGCTCATTTTCTACCCGTAAGGACAGACTACACTACGGGACAGTATGCCCAGCTCTTTATTTCAGAGATAGTGAGACGTCATGGTGTGCCCCTAAATATCGTGTCTGACCGAGACAAGATATTTGTTTCACAGTTTTGGGAGAGTTTTCAGGAGGCCATGGGCACGGAATTGCGGTTGAGTACGGCGTATCACCCGCAGACCGATGGGCAGACCAAGCGTACAAACCAGATGTTGGAAGACATGCTACGTATGAGTATCATTAATTTTGGGGGTGGATGGGAGCAGTATCTTCCACTGGTGGAGTTTGCTTACAACAACTCCTACCAGTTCACCATTGGCATGGCTCCATTTGAGGTGTTGTACGGTAGACCTTGTCGTTCCCCAGCATGTTGGTTGGAGGTGGGGGACAACAAACTGCTTGGGCCAGAAATGATTCAGGATACTTCGGCGAGGATAGAATTGATTCGGAGTCGCATTCGGGTAGCTCAAGATCGGCAGAAGAGCTATGCTGATGCGAAGAGGTTCTTCAGGGAGTTTCAAGTGGGGGACCAAGTTTTGCTCAAAGTATCTCCTATGAAGGGGATTATGCATTTCGGGAAGAAAGGGAAGTTGGCACCGAGATATGTGGGACCATTTCCTATTATTGAACGGATTGGACCGGTTGCGTATAGGCTTGGGTTACCGGAGCATTTGCATCGGATTCACGATGTGTTTCATATTTCCTCGCTAAGGAAATATCTTAGAGATGATTTGGCTCATTATCACATTGCTTTGGAGGACATAGATCTCCAGCCCGATAGCTCCTACGAGGAGGGGCCGATTGTTATTTTGGACCGAAGTGAGCGAAACTGCGGTCAAAGATAGTCCCGTTAGTGCGTGTTCAGTCGCGACATAATAATGTTGAGGAGTCGACATGGGAGCGCGAGGATGAGATTCGTGAACGTTATCCAGAGTTGTTCTTACCAAGTACTTTCTAGTTCCAAATTTCGGGACGAAATTCAGTTATTAGGGGGGAAGTATGTAATACCCCGTATTTTTGTGATATTTATTTATGGGATTAATTAAATTAAATGCGTATTAATTGGAAATTAATCCGGATTAAAATACTAGCGAGATGCGAGTTGGTATTTGAATATAATGTGCATATATGATTATACATGAATATTGAAGTATGAAATTTATCGTGAGATTGAAATACGGCAATTTGGAAATTTTGTTGAGACGCGTGTGACTGTCGCGTCAGGTTTATATTTATTTTAATGAAAAAGTGAATTTTATTTTTATTAGCCGTATGGTCGTTTTGAGTGCGCCAATGCATCCGGAAGGGTCGAAATAGTCAGAAAACACTAGTCGGAGGTTTGGTTTGGGTCCCGGGGTATTTTTAGGCCATACCGGCAACCCAAAAGGGCAGTTTGGTAATTTTAGAATTTTGGGATTTTTGATTAACGAATTTTAGGAGTTTTTAATGGAAAATTAAAAGACCCACTAACCCATTATCAGCCATTAACTTATTAGAGGGCTACGGGGGTTATAAGAAGAAAACCCAAAAGTTCCTAAGACAAACCCTAGCCTCCATTGCCACCATTAGAGAAGAGCTTGTAGAGAGATAGAAGGATTCTGCAGAGAGAGAGAGAATACTCCAGCAAATCGACATAAAAAATCAGAGATTCAAATAAGGCAAGTGGTTTAATTCCAATTAATTTCATAGAATGCTTCTTCCATGTGTAGGAATTGATAAAATCTTATTGTTCTTGGGAATTAATGAAAAACCCATTTTAATTGGAAGTGAAAATTACATTTTTGATGAGGAATCGCATGTAGATTTGTATTTAGATGATTATTCTGATGATATTATAATTTGGATGAAATGAAAACGGATTTAATTAGGCTCTTGGAGGATTTATAAATTTTAGGGTTCATGTTCTTGAAATTGGGGATAAATGTATGGATTTGATATTTAGATGATGTTTATAATGAATTAACCCCACAAAAACGTTAGTAGGTGACCTATGTATGTTTAGGGACGATTAGGAACCTTGATCAATTGTTGGACTAATGCTTAGATGAGATTAGAAGTGAATAAAAGATGGAAAAACGAAATAAGGAATATCTGGGCTCGAAACTGGCCACTCCTTTGAAGACCTGCCCAGGTCGTTCGAACGAGCTCGTTTGAACCAGCTCGTTCGAACGAGCTTCTAACGAGTTGACCTTTGACTTCTAACGAGGGTGAAGTTTGTTCGATGTTTTCATTCGAACGAGACCTCGTTAGAAAGCCCAATTCGTTCGAACGAACTCTCGTTCGAACAGCCTCGTTCGAACAAGTTGACAGTTTAGGCTTTTTAGCCTGTTTTGATCCCGAGTGTCCCGTAACCTTGTGTATATGTAGAGATAACCTTCCCTTGCTGATTAATTATTACATTTGGGATGTTTAGGATATAATGAGGAGTCAAGCCTAGAAGTGTAGTTTGAACCTAAGGGAAAATATGAAGTAGGACGTGAGTGTCTATTACGTTGCGAGAACTATTGATGGCCTAATTTATTATATTAACCGGGAACATATAAATTGTGTAGTATTATATGTCGGTACGAGAATGAGAAGTGTACCTCCAATATATTATGGTAATTACTAAGAGGTGTGCATACTTAGTATATGTATTGATTTTATGTGTATGACATACCTACCATACTTGCTCTCACGGGAGGTTTACGTTCCCTTAGGGCCTTCTAATCCTTGTGTTGCCCGGATTTAGATTGGTTACCTCGATGAACATAGGTCAGAGAAGGATTTATTGGGATGTTAATAAGTCTGCTGATCGTGAGAGCGCAGGTATGTGCGTGACCCATGTGATGTGACTGTGTTCGCCTCCATTATTTGTGATGTTGTTATCTGAGAATGATTCCTGAGAGATTCGGAATACGTGATCCTTATGTACGTGATGTACCGGGATGGATAGTAGAGTATGTGTGCACCGCAGCTTAGTCTCGGGGTGCTTGTATTGTATATTTATGATGTGAATAATATACACTTAATTAAAGTGAACTTTCATGATTGGTATTATGAATAATATTATGGTAATGATTTGAGAAAACAAAACGGGTTAACTGATAGTGAATGGTATTTCTAATTGATAATCTGAGAGTAAGTAAAGCCCTCTATTTATTTGATAATTCTAGAATGTAATATGGGAATCGAGTAGTAAGGGGTAGAACTTATTACTGTTTGGTTAGATATGGATGTCTTATAGATGGGTACGGTACGTTAGGAGTGCACATGTAGTCGAGAGGTGAGAATTTCATGTGAGTGCATGTCCTAACATGTATTTTGCATTTAATGTTTTAATGTTATTAAAACACTTGCTGTTTTTAAAATGATTTCCACTTTCGGGCTCTGACCCATTTGCTTTCAAATCTATTTTTGTAAAAACCATTTTAGGTGCCCAGCCACAAGGACACCATGCTTAGGATTCTCATTCAGGTGACGAGCTGTAGCTGTTTGTGGAAGCTACAGGACTTTGCTTGTAGACATCTATCTTGACTCGATATTCTTTAGTTTTTAGTTGTAGGGCATGTCACCCATTTCTTTTAGAGACATATCATTTATTTCAGTTATTCAGACTTCTGGCATGTAATTATTCAGGATTGAGACTTGTTGTATTATTTTTCAGTTGTGGGATTGTTGTGAGGAGTTTTCCTCCGGATTTATATTTATGTTGTTGGTTATTCATTACTTCATTATGGTGAATGGTTGTTATTCTTTCATTATTCTTTTACTGCATGTTAATCAGACTTAACTTAAAATTTGGCACTTACTTTTTAAATACTAGGTGGTTAGTAATTATTAAAATGTTTTCGACAGTGATGCTATTAACTGAACCAACTTGGCATTTTCTATTGATTTAATAAAGGAGTAGCTACCCGATATTTAATTAGTCGGGGTGTCACACCTAGATCATACTTAAACATATTCTAGTAGTTTTCTACTAAAAAATCATCTCAAAAAGAATAACGGGGTTAAACATAAATCAACACAATAACGAACACTAATCTCCAGTTTCAATTTTCTCTTCATATTTTATCTAAGAACTGATATTTCTCTATAGATTTATATCAGATTCATTAAAAAAAACATTATGGGATACATCTCCCATCATTCATATATTTTTATCCCCAGGTTTATCTTAGTTTCGCAACCCGAAAATCATATATTTCACATGCTATTATGCACTAAGGTTTGCATGAATAATTGTAACTATAAATGATTATCAAAACAAGTAAATACTTGTCTTAAATATGATGAAATCACATTTTCTCCTTCTAAAATATTTCTTTTGTTGATGATCTACGACCCGAAGACGATAGCTTTCCTTCCCGGATCCTATCTTCTACCTCTTTTCCCACTCTCGCACGAACCCTTGCCATTTTTCATGGATAGATAGCATCCCTACTCTGTCCACCTTCATTAAATATCATCCTTTAAATATATAAACTTGGATTAGTGTCATCCCCCTCAGTTAAAATGACTTGTATGCCCTCATACGGTTCACACTTAGTCTAAAAAGACCCTAAAAAATAATCGTAACCCTTAGGTACCTAACATAAAATTTCAGCAGGACTACTGGTTCACTCAAAACTACAATCCGAGTCACCTAACATAATTTTTCATCTTATTGCCATCACAACTAAAAAGTATCTTAAACGAAATACCAATAAATTTTTTCTTTAACTCACTTATGACGTAGAATAATTTACTATGTTACCATTTACTTATCAAACAAGTGAATATAAATTTACATAAATCTTAATCATTTTTATTCTCTAATTAATATTTATCTAAGCCGATTTACATTCCTTAAACTAAAATTATGTGGACACGTGTAATTTAAAGTTCTTTAGAAATACGAGTTACTACAAATGTCCCTTTAAGAAGATCAATTTGAGTTCTTCAGCGATTCAAATGCAGCCGTTTTAACATGTGATGGGGGACTTTTAAGAAATTCCAAGAGTTGGTGAGCTGACTCCGAGCATTAACAATCAGCCACATTCCAGGAGAGGAAAATGAAAAATCCCACCACTAGTCCAGTTGAAATCAACAAGCCAAGGAAACCCTCTCATGGAATTTTTTTATCATCCTAGCATTTAGTATGAAAAAAAGAAAGGTAACTAGTGTAACGGATTGAGGAGCCAACTGGATGGATAAGTTCATCCATTACATCAAGGAGGGAGCCCTTTTTAAAGGCCGTGTGGAAGAAAAAAAAGTATAGGTAAACGAAACAAAGCGCTTAATCTATGATTGAGTCTTGTGTCAGAGGGATACAAAAATCCAATCATCCATTGTGTTTACACACTGGAGGTGATGACATTCCTCAGAAACCTTAATGAAGCTCCAGCGAAGGGAAATTAGTGAAAAGAATCTTGGCATAAAAGGCACCAACGAAGGAGTACTACTAGACGATGATGACCTAGGATGCCAAAATCTATCCAAAGAAGTGTGATCAATGTCAGTGAACAATAAACTTCATATATCAACCCACACATGAATTGTTAGTAATTGTATCATCGTGGAACATCCCTATGTGGGATATATACATCATAGTTCAATTCTCTATAAGAAAAGGCTGGTGAAATTTCTATTGTTCCCTATCGATTAATTTATAAAGTGGGTAGAGGAAGAACTATTAGATCACTGGTGAGAATGTGGAATCTTTCATCTCGAGGTACATTATTAGCGTGTTTGATCTCCTGAATGAAATAGTCACAGATAATGGTTGGAAATTTAAAAACATGATTATTAACAAACTATATGATCAAATCGAGGTAAAACACTATTGATCTGCTCCCAAGAATCCAAGTTGTAATAGCTAGATAGAGTTCACGAACCAAACAATATTACACGGTTTAAAGATGAAATTATAAAATTCAAAAGAGCTATGTGTGGAATGATTGGTCTCCGTGCTACGGTCTTACCAAACGACCATTGGATGGTGAAATGGTGAAACACCATTCATATTATCCTATGATATGGAATCATTTTTACTAATCGAGCTTGAGTTGCCTAATTTTTTAGTGCATTTTTTTTAATAGGGGAAAATACAAAATTCTCAAGGACGGTGTTTGTCTCCTAGTAAATATAATGGAATAAACAACATAAAGTATGGTTCTAACTAAACAAAAACCTACTACATACTTCAATCAGAGGGTGAGGAGGCAAACATTCAAGTTCAGTGATCTCATTATATGAAAACTAATGTAGTCGTTGAGGAACCTAAGTCATTTAATATTGGATAGATAATTATGAGGGTCTCTATAAAGTCTCTGAAATAGTATGAACATGAACATGGAGGTTAAGGGATCACTAAGTCCATGATATTTCATTCCTATGGAATGGTAATAATTTGAAGATATACTACCAGTAGTGAACCAAACAAGAGTTATAATAAAGTAATTAGTTTGTAGATAACACTCTGATGTTCATGAAGAATTTGTATCAATTTATTTCATTTTGTATAAATCATCATTGTATTTCTTGTTTCCTTTTTTCTTCATGATGCAGCTCCGTGAAGAATTTAATGATCGTTATGAATAAAAAGGAATGTTCCCACGTGATTACATATATATAGTTAACTCACCTAAATTTCTTCCTGCATACTTTCTTGTAGACTAGTAAAATGTCCATATTAACACTGAAAATATTCAACACACACTATATTATGCAACGATAAGACTGTCGGTTAGATGCTCACACTAGGTCTTATCCCCGGATAAGGTCTCGATATGCCTTTTCCAAAGTTATATATCTCAGAAAACACTCGATTAATCAGTGCGCTAACTGCTATCCCCCTATACCGGATTTGTTTGATTGGAACAATCAAAGTCAAATGGTTTAGTCCTGATCACACGGCGTATCAACATTAAAAAGGGGGATATAAGGGATACAAGATGGTGTGAAAGGAACATTTTTAAATAAAATTAGTTGATAATCGGGAGTTCCCTAACATATGAAGTTTAAATAACTCGATCAGCATTAACTGACTTATTGACTATAAGTAACTCGTTCAGTATGCACTGACTTATCGAGTAAAAATAATTAATCAATTCCACTTACGGAAGGATCATTCATTTATATTAAAAGTCAAGGTTGGACTCTATCTAATACCTTAATCACTTGCATTATTTTTAAGAGAGTCTTTCACTTATGTCAATTTATTGAACAATATTCAACTAAGAGGTATTTCTAAAAACAAATATTTCATTCATCCAAATCCTTCATTAAATTAAAGTATTTCAAGAACACTGAAGACATCCAATCAAACAAAGTATGAAAAGATCATTCATGTCATTTTGAAGACCGAAAGTTGATAATCATATTACAAAAGGATTTTGGAATAACGTCCTTCCAAACTTATAAAAAAAAAATTAACAATGTTCATATAAAAAGAATCATTCAGGGGGAAAGAGGTAAAGGCATGAGAGGAATATTCTTCTCATGCATAGACACATAAATGTCTTCTTCTTAATATCCCAATAGGGGATAATGCTAAAAAAGGAGCCCTTGATACTTTCCATAGTCAACCTGGTCCATACATGAAGGGGAATGAATTGGATCCTCATCGGTTCCTTCGTAGTTGTTAGGATCAAAAGTAAACATATCTTAATAAAAATTACCTATTTGTACCCAATTCACCAACTCCTTGTAGTTATTCTGGAATGATTGATACATTAACATGTCATAGTAAGTAGAAGTCAAAACATTGGATATTAGAGTTAGTTAAAAGGGGAACAAGTCCCTCTCATCTCGGATGACTTCATCCTTCTCCTTAGCATTCTCTACCAACAACCACTTCAATTCAATCACTTCATTCTCAAGTCGATTGTTTTCCATAGAAAAATGTATTTTTCTGACTCAGTCGCATCCTTCGCATTCTTTTCATTCTCAAGATGAGACTTGGCCTACTAAAGGCATTCTTTATCATTCCTTTAGATGTCCCTCTCGTCCTACAAATTACAGTTCAAATTTGGTATGACCTTTGCATCATATTTTTGTTCCTTCCATTTCTTAGTCGTATGGGCAACAACAATGCTCACCAGTAAGAAATAGAGATTACTCATGTGAAGCTGAAATAAGTTAAAAATAGTAAAACTAGACATGTTATTCCTTTGACCCCAACTTAACGATATCCTTTTCATATTTGAGGGGCTCACCATTCAGGTTGTTCACTTTTTCCTCTCTCAAGGCCTTGAGGAACGACATGTAGTTCTCCTCTATGTTAGGAAAGTGAGGACTCGTGTTTTCTTCTTTATCTTTAGTGAAACCATCATCAGTGACCAATATCCTATGAACCGAGGTACGGATAGTCTTCGCCTCAATAGGCCTCTTCCCAGCATATGTTTATAGAGGATGGTTTTCTACAAGTTCACGAAAAGATATCTCTTGAACCTCATTCACTGCAAGAATGGTATCTACTACTCCAGATGAAGGGGTTAAGGGTGTTAAATAATCATTGGAGTGGTCGACTAAGGACTTGGTGGAAATGTAGGGACATAAGGTTGAGGGGCATCCAGCCCCAAATTATTTCTTTTGGGAGTAGCCCGAATCTGCGCAAGATATATCTCCACAACCTGAAAAAGAAGAATTTATATGGTTAGTTGAAAAATTGAGAGTTCAAAAGATTAATGTATATTTTGGATGATCGTACAAAATGATATAGGGAAATATGAACAGTGGAAAATCATAAGACAAATGTGGCCTTATTGATGGGGATCGATATTCACGGAAATTTTTTTTTGAACTTTGAATCTTTGATTAATAAAAAAATAGAAATAGAAAAAACCAAAAATAGGTTTGAAAAACAAAATTGGGCTTCCAAATATAATATTTTTGTAGATATGGTTACAATTCGATAGGGAGAAAAGTATTTGATGATAATGATAGGTGGACTTCTTTTGGATATCCAAAAGCTTTCTTAAACCTTTTGAAAATCTTGGATATTAAAATATATGATCCTCCCAAAGCAATTTAGGTGTTTGGGAACCTTTTGAGTTGAAAACCCTTGGTTCCTAGTGAGATATGTTCCTCTATCTCTTAGTTTCTTTACAAAAATGTGAATAGTGTTTTCCCTTCCCCTTCTCATACCATAATGATGAATAATATGATTATAACCCATTCCCATACCTTTCTATATAAGTATAAGAGGTGAGCTTACAATAAACTGGGTTGCTTAAGAATCTGAACCTAACTACTTGGGTATATGGACAATATTAGGGACTAAGACAAATATTTAAATTGGCTTCCAAATAAATACTCAAAAATTCCAAAATTTAATTATCGTAATTTATTTCCTTTCTACATTTAATCATAATTAACTCTATTGAATAATTATGATGGACTTCAATTTGATTATCTCATAAATCACTTGGATATAATGAGGTTTTACTTGTAATGTTAATAATGGTACATAATATGATTCCATGCATTAAGCTTTCAAAAATCGTTTGGTCAAATCAATTTTCCTCTAATTGAATTTAACCAGCATTTAGTTAATTACTTGATTCTCATAATTGACTTATCCTTTTACTCCATCAGATTATAAATAATCCACTCATCAAATTTAAAGGTGGAAACAAATCCAATAAGTCTATCAAGGGGTATCACAATTTAAAGTTTCCTGGGACAAGGATTCCTTCGAATTAAGATTTAAAACTTACTCACATAACTTTCACCCGATGTGTGGGGATCATTTGATTCAATCAAAAATTTAATCACACATATAGAAATAAAAGTAATAATCGCATACGCATTTCAATTCTCATAATCTTTGGATGAATAATCTGTACACCATTTTCAAATGGTGTGAGGCTGCCCGAGTCTGATCAAGACATCCATTTGTCTCAAATCTCATGTGTGGTCCTATTCAACCCATACCTGAGACATATGTGACACCTTGCCTAATCAAATACCAGTTGATCAGTCCTATATCAAATTAAATAGGAATCTCATCTAGTTCATACGTAGCATCAATGTTGAAAACTTTTTACAACTCACTAATCACCTAGTATTCAAAAGATAGGGTGTCAAATTTTTATCTTTTTATTAAACCTTACTTACATCATGAGAAAGAGTATATCATAAACAGTACTAAAAATGCATATTTATAGTCCTTTCAAAGAAAATCATCAGCTATAAACCCGAATCCAAAAATATAAACCATAAGAATAATAAAATGAGTACATCAACAGATTGGAACAAAAAAAATAACTTGGGCGACATGCTCAAATGAAATACTAACCGCATCCGACTCTAGGAATGAAATGACTGAAGTGGTTAAGTAAAATCCTACAACATTCACATATGTTACAACTGCGTAATCCTGGAATAGAACAATTCAGGCATCCCTAGGGTTGGACACCTAAAAGGTTTTGAAAATATTTTATAGGAAGGGTTAGAACACAAAACATTTTGAAATTTTTTAGCAAGTGAATTAAATTGTAGTAAATTAAAATGCATGAATGCTCTTTATATTTAAGTTAATGTCGCACTCCCTTAAGGACCGACTCACCCCTCACTTTTAGGGTTTAATAACTCAATCCCATTTTTAGGCTTGTAGGCTTTATAAAAAGGGCTCAAACACTTTTATGTGAGCATTCCGTGCACTCAGAATTTCCATCTGAATTAGTTTATAACATTCTCCAATTTTTTACCTAAAAATTGCGATGCAAAAATAATCTGAACAATTAAATCTCAATTTTCAAATTTAAATAAATCCTCCAATTTAAAAATTCCCCAAATCATGAATTTAATTCCTCCCTATAAAATAAATTATTTTTCTCCCTCCCTTACAATAAAATTTTGTCCTCAAAATTCAGATAAGCGTAATACTTTCAGTCTCGACTAGCTCCCTAATCACTTACCCTTAGCATTCCTACACACATTTCTTAAGCGAATGTAGCTAACTAGAGCGCCTATGCACCCTATAACCGTGCTTAACCACAAAAAATAACACCCGACTTTTACCAGCCTTTAGACCATAATACAACTTCGGTCCAACCCTTACAACACCCCCAAATGCCCTTTCTCGGCATAAAAGTATACATATCCACTCTTATGCTAAACAGGACAACATATAATACCGCTCTCTTACTATCAATAGTTTCCTTTGTCGAAAAAATAAAACCTAAGCTATATTTGGGAGAAAAATAATTTAATTATGTAACACCCCATAAATTCAAGGACCTTTAATTTAATTATATTTCGGAGAAAAATAATTTATTTTATTGGGAGGAATTAAATTCATAAATTGGGAAATTTTTAAATTGAAGAATTTATTTAAATTGCCAATATGAGATTTAATTGTTCGAATTATTTTTGCGTCGTATTTTAAGGTAAAAATTTGGAGAATGTTATAAATTAATTAGGATGGCATTTCTGAGTGAACAGTTGAGTCCGGATGGGTCAAAATAGTTGAAAAAAGTACCCAGGGCTTGTAAAAGGATCTCAGGGAATTTTTAGGAAACCAAGCTCACATAAGAGTGTTTGACCCCTTTTTATAAAGCCCACAAACCTAAAAATGGGATTGAGTTATTAAACCCTAAAAGCGAGAGAGTGTGGCAGCAATAACACATTTTAGAAAACCCCAACTGAGAGATAGATGGAAGTGGGTGCAATTGGAGAAACCATTGAGCCATTCTTCATCAAATAATCATCATCTACACCAAAGAATGCAGACCCTACGAACCCTAAGGCAAGTGGTTAAACTTGCTTTTAAATTAATTACAGATTTCTATTCATATCATAGTGGGTATGATAAGATGACATGGGTTTTTGGTTAGTTGATATATAAATTGGGTTTTGATTGGTAGGATTGAAACTTGAATTTGAACAAGCCTATGAAATTGGGTAAATTAAACCGTTATTTTCGAAAGTGTTTTTCTATGTTTTGGTTCCAAAAATGGCTATTTGGTCCACGAGACCTCGTAGAAAATCCTAATTTTTTATTTTTGTTCTCTAATACGTTTTCTCCAAAAATAGCTTCAAAACGCCTCAAAACGGAATTTTAAAAATTTGGCCAGATTCGTGGGGAAAATTTTAAGAAATTTTATTTTTAGTTGTTATTATGTTGGAGGTTGGCTAGATTGATTGATTGTGACTGTTGTTTTATAATAAGTACATTAGGCCTAAAGTGGAGTTTAGGTTTACATAAAGTTCGACAAGTACGTATTGCGATAATTGAGAAAATAATCCATACGGGAATTAAGGTTGAAATTGAGTAAATTGAGAACCTTAAATTATTAAGTGTGCAAGACCTATTAAGAAGAATTTTGAATAATAAATTCGGGATATTTTATTTTCGGACCAAGTGAGTGAGTCCGGGTAAATTGGTTGAGTGGCGTCAAGATAATAAAGTAAATTAATACGTGATTGATTCAATTGAGTTGGGATTTTGACTCGGGTGAAATTTTGACTAGTGCTACGAATGTTTAGGCAGGAATTCGGTCGAGTTAATTATTATAGGGTTATATAATAAATTATGGAATATTCAAAATAAGAATGGTGTTAACCTTAATGTGTGGAATATGAGGAATAAGTTCTACAAAGTTAAAAATTTTGACCGAAGGAGCAAGTTCGGGTAATTTAGTTGGGTGACACAAATTGAGTGATAAATAAATAATTGCGGGAATTATTTAAATATCAAGTCGATACATAGACTTGGGAATGTTAGGCTAGTGTTGCGGTAATTGTGCACGGGTAGCCTGGATTAATTATATATATATATATATATATATATATATATGCGGTGATGTGTAGTATATATATATATTTGTGTTATCTATTCATAGGAATACATATCCCTGTAGTCCTATCATGGGAGGTTTTTAGATGTAGGTGAATCCCTTGGCTTGAGGGGAAGCATGAGTATAGTCCCCAGGTCATAGTATTCGAAATCAGGAATGAAACGCTGTGGGTATGATTCGGTCTCATTACGGGCAAAACTATTACCGCCTCCAATGCATTTATTATATTTTCTAATTCGGGGAGCTAGCCCTATTAGGGGATTGGGTGGATGCGTATACCTTGAAATGGCATAATTTTAGAGAACATCTAGTGAGTGTCTACCAGGGAGGATGGATTATATATTTACGACATATGTATGAATGTTGTAATATGATGATACGCATATACGGTGCAGATATTTATATATGGGTAAAATACATGATGTGAATTGTATAGATATTTCATATAACTCGTGAGGATGTTATATGGTCCCAAAGGAGTAATGGTCAATTAAGTTAGTGTGATAAATAACTTATAAATCATATATTAAACATACTCGGGCTAGAGTAGTGTGACCGGAAGGGTATTATCGGGAAATAGTTATGGAGTAGGTGACTAGGTGGGTTATATAGGAAAGCGTTAGGTGTGCACAATAGTTGCGGGGTGATTCGGTCCTCAAGGGAGTGTGATACTAACTTGAATATGAAGAGAATTCATGCATTTTAATTCACTGCAATTTAATTCACTTGCTAAATATTTTCAAAATGTTTTGGGTTCTAACCATTGCTATAAAATATTTTCAAAACTTTTTAGGTGTCCTCCCATAGGGACGGTAAAATTGTTCTATTCCGGGGTTATGCAGTTGTATCATATGTGGATGTTGCAGATTTTGACGTAGCCGCTTCAGTCATTTCATTCCTATAGTAGGATGCAATCATTATTTCATTTAGGCATGTCGCCTGGTTATTTCTTTTGTTCTCGTCTATTGATATACTCAATTTATAATTCTTGGGGTTTATATTTTTGGATTTGGATTTGTAGCAGATAGTTTTCTCGGCAAGGATTGTAAATATTCATTTTTAGTATTGTTTGATTCTGTGATTGTGTGTGTGGTTTATTATATACTCTTTCGCATGTTATTAGTGAGGTTTAATAAAAAGGTAAAAATTTGACACCGTGTCTTTTGAATACTAGTAGATTAGTAAGGTGTAAAACATTTTTTATAGTGATGCTAAGAATGAATTAGATAAGATTCTTGTTTAATTTAATACAGGATTGATCACCTGGTATTTTATTAGGCAGGGTAGTATAGATGGTATCAAATCCAGTACCTAACCGGAATAAGTGTGCCAACATGTTGGGTGATGGTTGATTTCATTCCAATGAGGACATTGGGCTCCCTAAGGGGGGTGGGGGGAGGTGGATTGTAACAGGCTGGTCCATGGATAAATTGGTATCTAGAGAGTTACATTCACATCTCCCGGGTGAGGGAAAGTAATGGCTTATATATGTTGATTTTCACTCTTCTAACACCGAGGCCTTTTATCCCCACATATAAGGCATGAGATTGATGATGCAGGCGTCAAGGGTTTGAACCCCATTGACACCAGTTTGTGGATATAGAGCTAATAAAAACCCCATACTTCTCGATGCACTGGTTAAAGTGGGGACAATATTGGTGGTGGAAGAGTGGGGTGTTACAGCATACCTATGGCAAGCCTCTGTTGAACTATCGTACAAGTTCTCAAACCATCATACATGTTCCCATGGTTTAAGATAAACAACTAGTATTGCTTCTCAACCATTTTGAAATGATGTCAACTCCCTATTTATGTTGTTAACATTTCAATAGCTCCATTACCATAATTCCAATCTCCCTCTCATCAACCCAAAGTTGAGACTACATTTCCTAATAAACTCAATTGGCCAACATACATATAAAAAATATATTTTAACAAATATAAATTATTCTTTCAATCTTTAATTTCATTTCAAAATAAATAAAAAAATCGTTTATTAATCAAAATAGGTGTTTTAGACATGGTTTTAAGAATAAAACAAAATAATCTTCCACTTAGCCATGTCGCCATTTACTTGAATCCTATTCTGTATACATGACTAATAAAAGTCCTAGATTATAAGATCATTATAAAAGGATCCACAACATTGTCCTCAGATTCAATCTTGGTCAATATGACGTCGCGCCTCTTCCCAATCTCCCAAATTAAGTGATATTTGCGCTTAATGTTATTCGTCCTCTAATGAGTCCTTTGTTCTTTAGAATTCGCAACCTCCCCTCTATTGTCACGATAAAATGTAATAGAAACTTGCACTGAAAGAACCATGCCCATGCCATTTAGGATGTTTGGACGCAAACTACCTCTTTTGTTGCCTCAAAAGAGGCAACATACTTAACTTCCATTTCCAAATCAACAATTAATAATTTTTGAATACTCTTCCAAATTATATCTCCCTGGAGTAAAATAATATCCCGAGGTTGACCTTCTGGCGCCAATATCCTGCTGAAAGTTTAAGACTATATACCTAATAAGTACTAGACTCTCTGCCCAATAAACCAACACATAATCTCTTTTCCTTTTTAGGTTTTTCAGAATGTGCTTCACAGAATGCCAGTGATCGTAACCTGAATCAAACTAGAATCAATTGACCATGCCAAAAGAACAACAATTATCCAGTCTAGAACCGACTATATCATACATGAGGTTGTCGACCTCCAAATCATAAGGTATATTCCTCATCCTCCCTATCTGATTAGGTGTATTTGGACATTGACCCCTAGATAAAGAAATTCCATACCTGAAATGGAGAAACCATTTATTAGAATTTTGCACGATAAACCTGATGAGTTTCATGTTAATAAAAGTAGCTTGCTATACTCCCAACATCCAATTTTTCTGGTCACGTAGAAGCTTAATAATCATGATGTGACTAGATTCTCTTAGGTCTTGCATATTAACTTAACCAAACAACCACACTCTTATACTAGCTAATACACCCATATCATTCTAGTTTAAGATAATATCATCTCTTTAAAGTACTACAAATACCACCACGTTTCCATCATTCATCTTATACACACAAGATTCATCCAGGCACTAATAAAAAAAGATTTAATTTCTTGATCAAACACGATGTTCCAAGATGTTGATGCTTGCTTAAGTCCATAAATGGATCTCTTACGCTTCCACACCTTGCTTTTCTGGCCCTTTACTATGATTCCCATAGGTTCCACGATATACATTCAGTCATCAAGGTTAGCGTTAAAAAACACAGTCATACATTGCAGGAATCGAGAATTTCTTCAAACCCTAATTTTCCTACGACCATGATTCAAGCCCTCATAAGTTGTGTAAAATCAAAAGTCTTCTAGGAGGAAAGAAATTATTTTTAAAAACCTACAAATTTTTAGTAAATTACAAAAGATCCCCTGAAATTTTCAAAGTTAGATAAGTTGACATATATTTAACTCATAAACCCAACCTTACATCAAATTAAAACTTTAGATATCAAATAAAATAAAACAACAGTTTTAACACAGGAAACTTTTTAAAATTACCAAACTGCCCCCAAACATTACAAAAAGTGTATTTTTAGGGATATAAATGCAATTATATAATCAATGAAGGACTAAACCCCAAACCTTCTTAAATTTTGCTTCAAACATTGTCCATATGCTACCCCACATCAACATAAGTGGTTGAAAACACATGGAAAACCATATGAACCCATGTTCATCCCATTTACCCACTAATAAACCCCACGTAAACTAGTTCAAATCAACCTCCTCTTAGCTCCAATCAAATCCTCACCTAAAATTATATAAATACCCGTCGACCCCAACAGTAAAAACTCACCCCACATTTCATTTTCAAATCTCAAAATTTCCCTCAATTCAATTTACTCATCATTTTATGCTTCATTTTTAATTCTATAAATTCTAGTAGTTTTCAACATCGTTAATATAGTTAGAACACTAATAATATGCAAGATTTTACGTGTAGAATGGCCTAGGATAGTAAAAATCGGTAAGAACACCATTGAAGCTTGAGATTTAATGTTGAAACTCCATAAACTACCGTAAACTTTTATTTGAAACCATGTATAACTTCATTATAACCTTAGAATCTCGAGTGTAATGGTTAAAAGATATGACTGTTCATGTAGAGGTCAAATCGCTCGAAAGTATTTTTTGAACTCAAAATCTGCAAATTAAAAATTCTCAATGTACAATCCATCAAAATCATCGAAACAAAAACAAAACTTCTCTCACACATAGTAGATACCAAACCAAATTCATAAGAGACCTTTCCATACCCTAAAAATTCATGAAAGTAGGGTCAAATTTTCATGAAAAACACAGTTTTAGAACTTCAGTTATATTGAATGTTAATCAATGAAACTTATATATTTGGATTCCTCATGAAAAATTAGGTTAAGTTTGTTAAGGAATATTCTCAAATGGTATAACAATGAAAGAGAAAACCTTGATAAAAAATTAAAACCTTAAAAAGACAAAATTGAGAGGTTGAAGATGAAGACTTTATTCAGATACCTTGACCAAGCGCGTGAGGGCGTGTAGCCAATCAGGAAACTCTAGCTTTTTCCCCAAAATTTTTATTAAATGTTTCTGATCAAAATGGTATAAGATAAGGCCATGTATTGATATTCCTAGCCCAAGTTATGTAAAAATAAGGCTTTTACTTAAAATTATTTCTTTAAAATCACAAATCAACCCCTATCAACTTTTCCAAGTTATGAGTTTCATTCCAAAATTTTGACCATACATACATCAAACTATTTTTAGGTAAAAACTCCCTTGCACTAATGTTTAAAAATGAGCTTAAGGTCACTAGTTTAAATTCCCAAGGGAATTGTAAATAAGCCCTCATAACATTAACAAAGACAATTTTAAATACCAAACTAGCTGATTAACCCCTATTACTCATTGATAGCACCCGAGACGTGTGGTCGCGTAAAGCCACAGTCATTATTTTCGTCTCGCCGTGACTATACAAACAAACTTAAATTACTACTACACTTGCGAGGCAAGCATTCCGGTAAGTCGGGTATCGAGAATCCACATGGACGAGTTGCTCGAATTTAAGTGATTTAATATTCTGAATTAAAAGTCTAAAAAGTGATTACAAACTAAAAGAAATGACGCATGAAAGGGAAATGATTAACTAGGTAAGGGAAATGAATCTAGACTAATCAAAGTTAGTAAAACTATAGGTTGCGTTGAATATCCCTCCCCGAGTTAATTTGTATAAAATGGTTAGATGGGTCGGCGAGTAATTACAAATGCGTCACGTTTCGACAATTAAGTGAACCAAGGGTTGTTACGCCCCTAAATCCTCGTAAAATCCTAATATGATTTTGGCATCAATAAATATCCTGAAAATTGAGCACGAAAGGTCATAAGCATGGGACATACATGATATGCCCCGTTAAATATCCTAGGCATGAAAACTAGGACAACGCACCCGAAATAAACTCATGAACACCATTACATAACAAAGCAACGCGTTAACCCGAGTGACTTCAATTGAAATACAACCTAATTTAAATTACCTAGAAAGCATGGTAAAAACGTGGTAAATAAACGCTAAAAAACTATACTAGAAAGCAAGGAAATAAAGCATGTAACCTAATTTAGAAAGCACGTAAATTGCACTATAAAGCAAGAAATGAAGAAATACAACTATATTAAAGGAAGAGGATGATGAATAGTGTAACTTACAAACTAATTGGGTGTCAAACCAAGAAGAATCTAAGCCAAACTCTCCAAAACCCTCAAAACCCCAAGCTAACCTAAGCTAAAATCGTGTATATCTGTTTATTACATCAAAATTGCTTTATATAGTAAGTTGTAATTAAATTAAGAAAGGAAAGAGAAGAGAAAAGAAAATGATCATTGCAAGCACTGTTTAACACATTGATGTGAGCAATTAACAATATGCACAAAAATTAAAGTCTAGATGTTTAAGCTATAGGGTCTCTTCATTGATTGAAATGACTAAAGGAGAATTGGCAATGACAGGTTTAGTCACATCAGTCTTGGGCATTTTTCAAAGTTTAGGGAGGAATGGTCTCATAAGTAACAGTTTGTTCGGCTTGAGAAATTTCCCAGTCCTTAATAGTTACTCTAGCCACTTCCATCTCATTCTCAGTTGCTAGAGATCTATCTTCATCATCAACTGCCTCCCATTTATTGAAAACCTTCACGATATCAGGGTAATGCTTGATAACTACTTCTTTCAGTTCTTCAGTACCATCAATGAAGAAGGTCATGTTCTCGATACTATAGTCTCTAGGGGCTCTGAATTTATCAATAGCTCCCTTTCCAGCCTTGGTAAGGGATTCATTATCTTCAATAATGACTTTATTTGTCATGATAAGGGCCTCTTTAGGACTTTGACGCTCCATGGCATCAATGTCAGCCTAATCCATTTGCTTCTAGTTTTTTTCCTTAACCGAGCTAAGGGCTAAGGTCTTCATAACAAGATGGTCATTTCTTTTATGTAGCTCATCACAGTTTTTCTTTAAATTATCTACAGACTATTTAAGTTCTTCTTGTATCTTAGTTCCACACTAGAAGAGCTCGTCATTTATTTCTTTTTACTTTTGGTAAAATGATGATTAGTTACAACCTTGTCTCATGGAATAGTATCGTCTATCGCGCTCTGAAAGAGAAGATAATAAAGTCGGTAGATGGTAGAGAATATTGAAAATGAGGTCGTAAGATAATAGAACATATACAAAGCGTACGAATAACCTTACATATAAGCTCTATGGTGAAGATCCCTCCATGGATTGTGAAAGTATGTGTGCAATATTGATTAAAATTTCTTCGTAATTTCCAATATAGACTTATTTAGTTAGATCTCTAAATTTTCTCAAACCAAATACAAATTAAATGAGCCCCTAAACATGCAACTACGTGACAATTCAAATCTCAAATTAAATCATGCGAAGACAAATACTGACAAAAGAAGATCTCATGAAAACATCCCTATAGGGCCAAAACCTTTTATTTCCACTATAATTTGTAAAATAACGGTTTACAATCGGATTACAATGAAAATACAATTGACTTACGAAATACCCGTAGGTGTCGGTTCGTAGTCGTCAGCGTAGGAACACCGCAACACTCCCTATCAAACGCAGTCGATCAGCCCTGTACCTGCTGCAAGTGGCAACTATGGTCATCCCAGTACCTTTCCAAAGCACCTATGATTTAGCAGCAAAAATCTAGCAAAAATATGCTTCAGGTTCAACAAAACAACTCACACAAGATACTGGGATTTCTGAATTGTAAAACATAGTTTGGACCCTCAAAAATGTGTTAGGGGATAAACAAAAATACTCAAAATGTATTCTATTAAAACTAATATTTTCTACACACGAAAATCAAAAGACTCACACCCTTTATGTAATAAAAATTAAGGCAGTGGCGTATCAGAATTAACCAGCTCGTTCGAACGAGAAACAACATCGATCGAGCTAGATCTGATCTCGTTTGAATGAGATATGATGTCATTCGAATGACATCATACGCGTTTCCAAAAATTCTTCAGTCTTTTATAAATCTTGGACACTTCAAAACTTAAGATTATTTTCGAGATCAAAAACCTTTATCCAAAACTTTTATGATCAAAATCATTTATACATTTTAAAAATCATTTTTAAAAAATATAAAAATATTTTTTCTTTTGCAAAATTATCCCAACACTTTTTATGTAAAATGTACATTGGAACTAAAACACAATTTACCAAATTCATCCTTGTTGGTCACGATTGTTAAAGAACTTGATATTCATATTCATCTTGTAAATATGTAATCTTCTCAATCCTTGATGACTTGTATCAAGTTGTAGCAGTATACGACATACTAAATTGTGACAGACAATGTCCTTACAAATCTCCCCCTATGTCTATGCCTATACAAAAAAAATATTCGAATTATCAAAAACAAATGACCTATACAAATCTACCCTCCCATAAACTCAAACGTGGAAGGATAAACTGTCAGGTCTTCAAACCTTCTAAACTATGCTTCAATAATCATCTTTTCAAAACTACAAGCTTTTCTCATCTGGTTGTGTAACATAAAGATCTTCAATCGTACTTACACACATGAGACAAAGTAAAAACGACGTGAGGTATCGAGTTTCAAATGATATAAATCATAAGCATGAAAGCATAATCAAATCTCCCCCATACATAAATCCCCCCATAATATCATAATTCGTTCTCCCCCTTTTTATTTGTTCGAAATAGATTAGGAAAAGAACAAATCACATAAAGAAAATTACGGTGTCACGATAAACCACACAAACAAACAATGTTTTATATTTCAAAATCGGGGTGTCACAAAAATGCAAAAATGATGTTACAAAAAAAATCACACACCATGAATTTATACTAAGATAACAAAATCATGGATACATAATGAATGGGTGTGAACAGATTCGATAGGAAAATCGACTCAATCATTTCATATGTGCAAGATTCATAAGTGTACTCCTAAAGAATGAACATCAAAGTTAGTCCTTAGGTGTAGAATTTGTTGAATTTAGATGACATCGTCTTAATCATATCAACAAATCAAAGTATAAATGATTTCCATACCAATAATGTCCAAAACCATGTAATGTTTTTTCATGAGTTTCAAGGATGTGCAAAGACGTTTTAATTCTCCAACCAAACTCACTCATATATATTTTCTTTTTGAGGTGGTCTAAATTCTCAAACATTGGCGAATTGGTGAATAAACCTAATGGCCCTTTTTCGCATAAATTTATTTTTATTGCCTTTAAATGTTTTTTCGGGCTCTTTTAAACCTCTTTGGACCCCGGATAATTTTTAATTACTCATTTTTCAGGTCCATTTAAATGGCGGCTTAATCGTAAAGGATAAATGAGTACATTTCCTAGCCCTTCCCCACTTTTACAAAAAAATCACACAAACTCACAAATGGTTTATAACATTCGCTACTTTTTGTCAAGTTTTATCGCACATGTGTGCAATAAATGACAAATAGAGTCAATAATGTAGGTAGCAACACTATATCTTGTCAGAGACTCCAAACTTTGTTAAGCACATGAATGACACATTATATTGTCTCAAAACACTATCAAATTGTCACATGGATAAATGGAATGAAATTATGACATGGTCATCCTATGTGTGCATTCCTATAAGGTGCAAACAAAATACAAAACTCTTTTTGGATCTTTCAAAAAATTTATCAAAATATTTTTTTTTATATTTTTCCAAATTTTTTTAAAAACAAAAAAACTAATACAAAAAGTACATGTAACACACTAGAAAATATATATCATGAAACCACAACTAGTGTATCACAAAAATAATGCAATCAATCAACGATATGAAAAGCAAGTAATGAATCGTGTGCAAGCATGTGAGAATCAACACGTTTAAAATCTAGTGCCGCTAAGAGTGATTTCCTAACCCAAATAGATGTGAAACGTCGTGTGGGTGTTTTGGGAATAACGGGAACACTAGACATAAACTTCTTAGGACCTTTTATAAGATCAAAACAAAAATGCCTAAGGTCCCATTTCCTACCACAATGTGAACATGTGTAAACGGGTGTAACGACACCTACGGGTTGACCTTTTCTAATGTCATTAGGAATGGTTGACCCTCTAAAACAAATAATGGTTTTGGCTTTAGAAACGGAAGCATTAGAACATGGCGAGGCATTACCATCACTATCAAACCTACTTGAATTGTTTAAATCATTTTTCAACTTCAAAATATTTTATTCAAGCAACAAATTAGACTATTCCAAAAATAGTGATTTCGTTTTCAAATCATCAATAGAACTTAATAGTTTATTGCGCTCACCCTCAATTAAAACAAACTTATACCTAAGAGTCTTTTCACATACTATAAAATCACTAATTAATTTTTTTTCCTCGACATCACAAATGGGAACCCTAGAATTTTTAAAGTCCTCCAATTATTTTTCTAAAACTTGGACTCTATCATCATTCTCCTTTTTGGACAATTTTAAGGAATTAAATTTACGGTCCAAAGAAACAATTTTTTCACGATAAAAATCTCTTTGATTTTGAATTGTTCGCAAAAGATCCATCGTGTATTTCAAACGATAATTTTCTTTTTCCAAAACTTAAATTCTTTTAGTAAACATTAAATTCAAACGATGTAAATCATCAAAACCACCACTCATGCAATAGGAGGGGGCATCAAATTAGATAATTGCTTCATTGAAAATTGCGACAAATTTTCACAAAAACTATTTTTCCAAAGAAAATCATGCAAGCATATATTTAATCCTCACGGGCATTACAATCAACAAATGAAATCACTTAGAAATGGGAGGTAATACACGGAACATGCGGTCATAAAGAGTAAATGTAAATGGAAACTAGGTCGCACACATGTCACAAATGAAGAATGCTATATATAAAATGAAAAATTGTAATCTCAATTAACGATACCACTCAGTAATGGAGGTGAAATGCATTTTCACAGATTATCAAAACTATTTCAACTTTTAAATTAATTTCACCCTAAGATCACATAGGACTTGTATAGGGTTGTAATGTAGGTATGGGCTTAAAGTAATAAATGCAAGGTATGTACGTACGGATTCAAAGTGTTCGGAGATGAAAACCCAGGGTGATGGAAAAAATGCAGGAAATTGCAAAAATTGGAAAATTCAATCCGTAAAAGGCATTGAATATAACAATGGGGAGATCAAACAATGCTTATTGAACTATATACACAAATTATACAAATTTCTCTTTCTTTTTCTTTTCTTCATTTTCTCATGATTTCTTTTGCTTTTCACTTCTCTTTTTCTCTTTTTTATCTTCTTTCTTTTCTTTTCTTTTCACACTCTCACATGCCTAAATTTCAAGCACGCAACAATAACATCATTCAATCCCAAGTAACATTCCAAACAAGGGTATGGAAGGTAATAAGTATGCTATCTAACTTTAATGTGGGGATGGTTTGAGATTTTTGGTTTATGAAACCAAAGGCTAATATTTAAGCTCAAAGGGGTTGACGAGGGAAAACATTTAAGGTGAGGTCAAGGTCAATATGGGTGATATAACAAAGATGGACTATGGTCATTTCATAAAGTTTACACAATTCTTGAGTCAAAACAATATGTGAAAATCATGCTCAAGTAACATATTTCAACATATAAACTCAATTAATGAATGATGAAAAGAAAGAATAGTGAGATTAACGACGAATATAACGTTTTCAAAGAGGAAAGAATAGTGTATACACTCACAAACAATGAAAGGTGCAAATCCTACTCGGTGCAGTATAGACAATGCAACAAAAGATTACCGAGTTATAAATATCGTAAACCAAATCAATAAAGAAAGAAAAGCACATCTGCTCATGGGATTAAAGTTTAATTCATTAAGTTATTCATAAAACAATGATTGAGGACTAAAGTCTAATAACTTCTAAAATTGAGAAGATGCATCATTGGGCTATCTATTGGATCGGGCAATTATTAAAATTTATCATCAGAAACAATGGAAAAATACCCAACAAAGGAGAAGAAAAAGAAAGAAAATATTTTTGAAATTTTTATTTTTTCACAAGAAAACTATGCTTGTAAATAACATGTAATCAAATAAAAAAAAACTACCAGTCAATGGATAAAATATCCCACACCCCCATCTTAAAACCTGACATTGTCCTCAATGTGAATTAAGAACCAAGATAAAGAGATGAAAATAGCGATATTACCCACAATGGAGCGATCTACGAAAAGTTCAAGTCCAATGATTCCAAAAAACATGTTAGTACCAAAGCATAACAAAAAGAAAGAATAAATTTTTTAACTAATTACACTAAACTATACGTAAAAAGAAAAATAAATTAACTATGTACAATCTACCATTTAAACTCCCAACTAACTATACACTAGAGTTGAAAATTTTGGGGGTCCACCCAAAATACGATTTGGCTTTAAAATATCCACGACGGACCCTCCCTCTCATGCATGCCTCTTGGAAAATAATAAATTTTTTTGAACAATGAAAGACATGTGTAAGGCGTAAGACATGAACCATACCCGATTAAAATTTTTGGTGGGAGGATGGGGGATTCGGATAAGACGGGTGACAAAAACACAAGAGGTCCAATAAAATTTAATTTTCTCCCAAGTATTTTGAAAGTAGAACGGGAGGGGGCGCACAAGGAGGCAAAGATTCTTTCATGGAAAGCAACTCGATCAAGTAATCCTTGTCAGTGGAAGGGTTGAACGTTTTAAAGTTCCACACTGATTCATCGGGAACATGTGACGGTGTGATAACGAAGAATGAAAAGGGGGATGAAAGAAATCCAAACTCAAGAGATGAGTCATCATCGGTCGAAGATTGAGTTTCAAAGGAAATAAGATCATTTTTAATGGAATATTCTTCTTTGGGGGCTAAAGAAGAAATTATTTCATTGCAAATGGATACTATGTGCATTTCATTCTCACTTTCATTATCAATTAAAATATGGGCAAAGTCAAGAATGGTTTGTTCCAAAGTAGGCGCAAAGTCCTCATTTAGTTCAAAACATTCCTCAACTTCAAAAGTTTAAGAAGACAAATCGTCATCGGATTCAAATAATAAATCCAATTCACGTTCCCACAAACCATTTTATTCCTGATAACGGTCTTCATACCTCTCATTCTCAAGCATGAGCAAACCCTCACTGAAAGTCTTAGATCGGGTGCAGATTCTTGGAAATGATAAGTTTGAAAATTATTATCAGAACTATACTCAAACTCATTACTATAAGAATTTTGAAAACTATTTCAATTTGTTTCAAAATTCCTATTATAATAAATAAGAGGCCCAAAATCGTTATCATCATCCTCAAAATGCCCGCACTCCAAAGCTTGACTTTTGTAATACTCATCCAACGTCATTTTTGAATTTGTAATTTTTTGGGACCCAAAGTATTGACCAAAAGTCATAGGTTTATGGGGATTTTGAGAATTATCATAATGATTACTGAAAGGATTGGAATAAGACATGGTTACCTCAAAGATGGCTAGAAAGTGGCAAAATCCTCAAAGTGATGTGCGCGCAAAAAATTCAAGCGGTTCTTGGGGCTCAAATATAGAAGTCCTGAAAATATGTTAGCAAAAAAAAATACAAAGAAAAAGAAAATATTATGAAATACTAAATCAAATAAATTCTAAAACACAATCATTCCTCATAATGACGCCCTTTTGACTAACGGTGAAAAGTAGCGCGTGTCAAACGTTGATCGTTGTTTTCTGTTCACCACCTTAATAAAAAAAACTAAACGTATGAATACACTCAAAAAGGGAGTATAGCGGCCAAGTATGGGTATCAAAAAAATCCACAGGGACGGGTTTCTAGAATTTTATAAATTAATACTTCTAAATAAAAGTGTAAAAGGTAATTATAAATAAAAACGAAAAGATGCAAAAAGGGAAAGATTAAACTATGCGAGTGTATTTAAACTAAAATTAACAAAGAGAATAAAAACTATAGGTTGTGTCGGATATCCCTCACCTAGAGTTAATTAGTATAAAATGGTTACATGGGTCGAGGAGTTATTAAGATTGTGTCTCATTTCAACTGTTAATTAAACCTAGAGTTGTCACACCCTAAATTTTGCATAAAAGTGTAGTAAGATTTTTGCGTCAACAAATACACCAAAAATTATGCACTCAAGGTCATAAATATGGAGCATACATGATATACCACGTTAAATCTCCTAGGAGTAATAACTAGGACAACACACTCGAAATAAACCCGTAAAAACTCAATCACCAAAACAAAGCAACACATCAACTCGAAGGTGAGTTCAATCCAACACAAACTAGATTAAATTAGCTAGAAAGCATGGTAAATGACATGTATTGAAAGAAAACGTTGATACAAAAATTAATCAGCTGACGTAGACCCATTATATGAAGACACGTGTCATTCAACATGGCACGAATTCAGTGTACTAAGCTATTGAACATACTGAACTACTCAACATACTCATCTACTCAGCGTGCCGAGCAACTTGTTGGGAATATGAAATGACAAAGATAGATTCAATGATTATTCTGTACCATGTACATATATATATATATATATATATATGCCCATTCAATAAAGGCATATTATCAATTCACACTAGTAGCCCAAGGGCTATAAATTCATTATAATACCCTCATGGAGGGGTAAGCTATGATAAGCAAATGTAATTGGGATCAAGGCAAGACACCCGGTAATACAAAACAGTGGATGTAGGCCATTTCATGAAGGCTGAACCAATTTAAAAATCTCCTATCTTATTACTTTACTCTTATTTATGTGTGATTAATTAACTAGATAAAATCTAGTTTTTTACATCAACAAATTGGCGCCATATGTGGGAATTATTATACGTAGCATTTTTCTGTAAAAACTCATCATACATGGCTGATATCCCAGAATCCAGGAACAAGAATAATGAAGGGAATTCGCCTAAACCTTCCCTTCCCCCAAATTCCAACGATATCATTAGAATTTTAGCATGCTTAGCCATGGGGCAAGAGGCTATACAGGAAACTATCTGAGAGTTCATTCAGATTGTTCAACATGGAGTGTCTACCTAGTTAGGCCAATGAAGAATTCATAGGAGAATGCATCCAACACCTTCACGATCTAGACATACTGAACTCCATCATACTAGGAATTCGAGTGATCCATCCTATCACCCTGGTCTGACTTCTCCAATAAAAACTTTGGATTCTCAAGAAAATGTCACTCTAACTACGGAACGAATAACTTCTCTTGAAAGGTTAAGTATAGTTTCACCCTTTGACCATTTGGGCCCAAGGAGGAATACAAATCCTCCTTGTATTGCGTCGAGAAATTCTCAATGACCAAATGATTTAAGGGAAGGATTACCACAATAATATCCTAATCCCAAGCCTGCAACTTGTATAGAAAGATCACAAGAGGAGAATTCTGTTCGATCTATTGCTCATGCAAATATAAAAAAATCAAAGGCTAGCAATGATGCATGTAAAGGATCTATTCAGAGATTGGAAGACGTGTTAGGGGAAATGGTTAAGGCCAAAAGCCCTCTACAAAGAACCTTTATCAAAGGATCTCCATTTGTATAAGCAATTGTTAATTTCCCCACATCATCAAAGTTCAAGGCTCCTGTGGTAACACTTAAGTACGATGGAAAAAACGATCATGTCCTCCACATAGAGCGGTACCAAGCTACAACAAATATTTATGCATTCCCAGATGAAATGAGGTGCTGAGCATTCTCAGTAACTATTACTGGATCTGCTCAAATATGGTACAATAGCCTTCCTCGGGGGAAGTTTATGACTTTCCATTAACTGGCAGAGCTCTTTATAGGAAATTTCTATTATGGTGCAAATCCAGTTAAAAGGGTAGCACATATATTGAGTGTTAGACAAAAAATAGGAGAAAGTACTAGGGATTATATCACCCATTTTAATAACGAGAAACCGGAGGTCATAGACTGTGAGTAAAGGAAAACCATTACAACTCTCATGAGTGGTATTTTTCCAGAAAAGTTGTATTACACATTAGCCAAGGATCCCCCTAAATTCATGCCTGAATCAATGGCTACAGCTGCTAAAATTATGAAAGCCAAAGAGGAATTGGCTGCGAAGAATTATGCTGAGTCAACAGCAGAAACTAAAGTTAAAGGCAAATCGAATAGGAAATATCACAAATATAATGGTGGGAGAAAGAAATTGAAAGTCAAAGAAGTCTTGGAATAGTTGAGGAAGTATATGAATTATACTCCCTTAAAAGTGGATATAAACCATGTTATGGAGGAAATCAAGAACAGTGAGGAACAAAATTGGCCAGAAAAATTGAGATCAGCTCCTAAAAGAATATTATGAGTTCCATAAAGTTCACGGTCACCCAACCAAGTAGTGTTTAGCTCTCCAAAATGAAGTTGAGGTACTCATTAGACGCAAAAATTTGAACAAGTATGTTGATCCCCAGAATGGAAGGAAGACGAACACCAGAGCTCGACAGAGATCCAAATCTCCTTGTCAACCAAGAGAAGATAATAAAAGGGACCATGGAGATGATCCTGGAGATGATCCCGATCTCCAAAAAAGGCCAAGACAACCTAAACGTGGGGTATTTTCAATTCATTTTGGTTCATTCGATTGTTACATGATTACATGTAGAGATGCTAGAGGTGGCGATCATGCCGCTGAAAGGAAATCTTACCTCAATGAGGCTCAAGAGTGTTCCTATATATAGCGGATAAATATAGAAGAAGAAGATTGTCCGAGGAAAGTTCATAAAGATAAGCTAGTCATTGTCTTTTATAAAAATGATGTGGATGACCTTCTATATCCTCATGATGATCCTCTAGTGATCAAAATGAGACTGAAGGATGTAATCATTTCTAGAGTGCTAGTGGATAACGGTAGCTTGGAAGACATCATGTTTTACCCATTCTTCGAAGCTTGAACTTGAAACTTTATCAATTGGAGCCTTACGATAGGCCCCTCATTGGGTTTTTCAAAGAAAAAGTTTTTCCACTCGGAACGATCAAGTTAGACATGATGATTGGTACCTAGCCATCTTGTAGAACATACATGGTACGCTTCTTCGTGATGGATAAAAATGTCCAGTTAACCTATAATATAATCATGGGGAGAGTAGGCTTGAAAACGTTTGATGCAGCCGCATCCACTATACGTTAGTGTTTAAAATTCCCGACCAAATTTAGGGTTGGAATTATGAAAGGTGATCAAAAAGTAGCTCGGGAATGCTAATACTCATTTTCCGATTAAGAAGTGTTGGAGAATACTAGAAAGAAAATCACTACTTATCAAGTGGATGAATCTAATGAGTCTGAGATTAAAACATTAGACCCAAGAGATGAAATGAAACTTGATAAAGGAAAAGTAATGGAAGTGATGAAAAGTAATATTCTAGATTATGAGGAACGAGAACGAATAACTTATATTGGTGGTTCACTTGATCGAGTATTGAAGAAAGAGATGGTGGCATTTGTGAATCATGGAGAACATGTATTTGCATGGAGTCATGAAGACATACCGGGGATAGACCCAGCCTTCCTATTTCACGAGTTCAATGTCAACAAAGAAATCAATCATGTGAAGCAAAGAAGAAGAGTTTTTAGTCCGGAGAAGAACCAGGCTATTCAAGAAGAAGTGGAAAAGATGCAAAAAGCTTCTTTCATCGAAGACGTGAAGTATTTTGATTGGATGGATAATATTGTGATGGTTAAGAAAAATAACAACAAGTGGTGAATGTGTGTGGACTTCACAAACCTGAATAAAGCTTGCCCAAAAGATCATTTCCCTCTGCCCAGGATAGATCAGCTGGTAGATGAAACTTTGGGGCATTAGCTGCTAGGATTTATGGATGCTTATTCTGGATATAATCAAATTAAAATGAAACAAAAACATAGGGAGAGTACCTATTTCATTACCCCATAAGGAACATATTGTTACAATGTTATGCCTTTTGGTCTTAAAAATGGAGGTGGTACATATCAGCGGTTGATGAATAAGGTGTTTATAGAGCAGATTGGGAAAAATATGGGCATGTATGTCGATGACATGTTGACCAAAAGCAAGAAAGCAATTGACCATATAGCTGATTTGAGCCAAACATTTGATCAGTTGGAGAAGTACTAGTTGAAGCTGAACCCGACCAATTACTTTTTTAGCGTACAAGAAGGCATGTTCTTCCGATAAATTGTAAATCAAAGAGGTATTAAGGCAAAATCCTGATAAGATAAAGGCATTGCTATAGTTACAATCTCCAACCATCAAGAAGGGGTTACAAAGACTTACAGTGCATGTCACAACTCTCAATATATTCATCTCCCGAGCAACTGATAGACATCTTCCATTCTACAAAGTGCTCAGAAAGATGTTTGAATGGAACGATGAATGTGAGAAGGCATTCTTAGAGTTAAAGAAATGCTTGGGGACAACTTCTTTATTGTGGAGGCCAGTGGCGGGAGAAAAATTATACCTTCACTTAGCTATTTTAGAAAGTGTCTTCAGTTCGGCTTTGATAAGAACAAAAAGCGGGGTGCAAAAACTACTTTATTAAACGTGCAAGCCATTTAGGGGAGCATAGATCAGGTATCCAAAACTGGACAAGATAACATTAGCGTTGATTGAAGTGAGTAGGAGGATGAAACCATATTTTCAAGCCCATACAATAGTGGTATACACTGACATGCCACTCAGATAGGCTTTAAATAAGACAAAAAAATTAAGAAGATTCATGTATCAGGTAGTGTAGTTAGGGGAGTACAACATTATCTATGAGCCAAGATCCTCTCTCAAAGAGAAGGCGGTGGCGGTTTTCATTGCTAAATTTACCTACCCAGATGACTCCAATCAATATGGGGATAATGCAGAGCAACTTCCGAATGTTAGAGGAGCAACAAGAAATATCCTCGAGCAAGTCCCAGCAGCAGAATTTCCAGAAGGGATGGACACAGCTCAATCAGAATCCTCTAGTAAGTTGCAAGAGTTAAAACAGAAGGACAAGATATTCCATCAAGAGATTTTATCAAACCAAGTGTTTGAGGATAATATCCCTATATGGAATTTATATGTTGACGGCCCTTCGTGTGCAATAGGTTGCAGAGATGGAATTATTCTCAACACTCCGGACGGAATGAAGATAGAGTATGCTCTGCGTTTCCAATTCTAGGCTTCCAATAATAAAGCTGAGTATGAGGCCGTAATTATGGGCCTCAACTTAGCTAAATAATTGAATATAGAGCAAGTTATGGTATTCATCAATTTGCAACTAGTGGTGAATCAAATATTTTTATACAGCAAAAGGGGAATTCATGTTGAGGTATTTAACTAAACCAATGGAGATTGTATCCAATTTGGCAATTGTTCAAGTAATTAGAATACCAGGATTGGAGAATGGAAGGGCATATGCGTTTGCTCGGTTAGCTTCAGCTACACGCATTGAGCTACGAAGAACAATACCCATGGAAGTACTTTCAAGAAGAAGTATTGATGAAAATTTAATGATTAATTTTATCGCCTTAGATATGGACCATCCTGGATGGATCCCATCAGGCCTTATATTGAAGAAGGTATTTTACCATCCGACCAACTTGCAAGCAAGAGGTTGAAGTATAGGGTTGCCAGATATGTCTTGAACAATGGAGTTTTGTACAAAAGATCTGTGATAATTGGTCTGCAAAGGTGTGTTCATCCAGCAGTAGTTAAAAATATATTAGAGGAAATTCATGAGGGATCATATGGGACTCATGTAGTAGTTAGAACTCTTTTATAGAGAATAAATATGCAATGGTATTATTGGCCAACAATGCGCGCTGATTGTACAACTTATGCCAAGAGATGCGACAACTGTAAGTGATTTTCTACTATATGAAAAACTCCTCAGGCACTACTAACACCAATCACTTCAACTTGGCCATTCGCTATATGGGGAATAGATTTTGTATGGCCTTTGACAATTACAAGACGACGATTCAAATATTTGGTAGTTGTTGTTGATTATTTCACAGAATGGGTGGAAGCTGAACCACTCATCAATATCGCATATAAAAGGGTCTATCAATTCATCTGGAAGAATATTATTTGTAGATATGGTCTGCCCCATGATTTTTTCACCAATCACGGTACCCAATTTAGCAATGATGAGTTTGTAGCTTACTGTTTACAATCCAACATTAAAAAAATCCATTTTGTTCCAGGTCATCCCCAAAGTAATTGGAAAACCAAGGTGATGTACAAAACTCTACTGACTGCGTTGAAGATGAGATTGGATGATGCTAAAGGGAATTGGATCAATGAGTTGCACTCAGTGTTATTGTGACAACCCGAATATAATTACGATAAATTATGTTTAAATCATGATTAGACTGTGTGATATGGATAATATGTTATTAGTATATATAATGTTAAGTCATTATATTTAGTCTAATCCTAGCTTCATAAAGCATGAAAAATGAATTAGTTACGAATGTGAGATTTTGAAGTTTTCGGTAGGAATGCTCATGTTTTAAGGCTAGTTTGAACTTTATAAAATAATAACTAACTTGGGGTGAAATCTAGATATTTATATAAAGGTGAGTTAGGGTTATCACATAACAAACGGTGTGTGAAACGGAGGTCCGAGTAAGAAGTTATACCGAAATTACTAACGAAGGGTAAATCTGTCCATTCATTTAAGTGGAAATTTGTCCTTTATGCCCAATAAGTGTCTTAAATTGATTGGTTGGAGGTGGAGGTTGGATTTGGCCGACTTCAAACCCTTATAACTATCTCCATATTCATCCAAATTCAGCCATGAGATATTTTAAGCTTAAATAAAGAGAATTAGGAAGTTAGGAAGAAAAAGTGAGGAGAAAAATCCGTAGAAATTACGTAAAAGCATTAAGATATTTCCATCCATAAATCTTGTTTATTTCTTTGTATTAATTATCTAAATGATTGAAATAATCATTTTTTTACTGAAATTCCATGTCTTGATATTTACTTATGGATAGATGCAAGTTTAAGTAAACTTGAATGTGTAAACCCTTGAGATTGTTTTGTTTAGGAACCTTGTTTATTCAAACTTCCATATATTTCTCTATACTTAATGGAATTGATTGATTCCAATTGTAGATTTACCTGGACTCATATGTGTATTACATATCCTAAAATCATGTTAAAATACCAATAAATGTGTCTTTGGTGAGAGTTTGAAGTTCGGGTATAAAATCTGCCGTAAGGGTGAAAGTATCCCCGCCATGTGTTCGATGTTTTGCTTGACATAGCAAATGAACCTTAAAAATTATGAAACTTTAATTCTGTATTTTTCAATATGTTTATTGATGTTGGGTAAAATATCATAGAAATTTATGATGTAGAAAAATTATGAAAATTCTTGGAAATTGAATGAACGATAAAAGAGCCAATAGGGCAGATTTGCTATGTGGAAAAGAAATAGGCATATCTTGCTCTAGGAAACTCAGAATTATGTTCCGTCTTTTGTGTTGAGAACATGATATGATAAGGATTGGATTACCAATAAGAATTAAAGATGATTTGGACTGTAATTTGAATATGTTAGATATCAGAACCTGAGTCTAGATGGGACTTCATTTATAATGAATGATTTGAATTGAATAATATGATGCTTATGAATTGAGTTATGATTGAAGTTATTCTTTGGATTATTAATACTCTTATGATGATACTAATATTGTAAGAATGATATGAAGGGAAGAAGAGATGATTGAACTAGTACCGGATAAAGGCAAGGGAAAATCCAGTTAAACTGTCAAGGTGAGTGTACTTATGATTTGTTTCATATATAAATATGAATATAGCTCTAAGACCGGATTTGTTTGAATACTTTGGTATTCAGGATTTGTTTGGATATTAAAATATCCAGGATTTGCTTGGGTCTCATGATCCAGGATTGGTTTGAATACTTGGGTATTCAGGATTTGTTTGGATATTCAAATATCTAGGATTTGTTATTGCCAATGGGCAAAATTATTTGGATCTTATGATCCAGGATTTGTTATTGCCAACGGGCAACATTATTTGGATCTTATGATCCATGATTTGTTATTTCCAATGGGAAGGATTGTTCAGATTTTATATTCACATATTCGATATAGAATTGTTATTCTATTGCAGGGAAGGATTACCTCACTAAGCTTAATGCTTATGGTTTATATTTTAACAATTTCATCTTTGTACGCTGCCAGCTAGGATAATATATGACCGGTAACTTTGAGAGTTGCACCGTTAGAAGATCTAGGGTTTAAGTATGGAGATTTTATCATTGTCACACTGAAGATTTTGATATACTCACACATTGTATATATTGATTTAGTATGGATTGAGTTGATCATAGTTAATCGTAGTATTGTATAATCTCTAATTATGACTATGATGTTGACTTCGTTATGGCACAAGAACAACATTATGTTCATTATGCAAAAAAAAAATATTGATAAAGGAATTAAATTTTCAATGGGCTCGAGATTGTGATCCAATTATTCTAATAAAAAATGATTAGTATGGATATTGGGTTTGAGGTGTGACAATTAGTGGTATCAGAGCGTGGTTATTAATTCTCGACGTGTGTGACGATTAGATGGCAGTATTTAGTTGATTTTATATTTATGAATTATTTATATACTAACCAATAGTTTAGTATCATAAACTGTTTATATTGGATGCTAGAACTTTGTTGTATTACAGATAATTCCATATGGAACCTGGGAATGGACAACCTAGAGAAGAGGGAGTCGCTTCTCGTACAGAGAATACTGAAGTAGAGCAAAGTGTTATTGTAAGGGCTAGAGAGCAAGAGCAGCCTACATAGATGCAAATAATGGCATGGGAAATGATGAGGATGGCAGAGAAACAAGAAAGAAATATGGCGCAAATGGCAGAACAACAGGCTAGATATCTACAATCAAAGATTGTGGCCAGGATTGAGAAAGAGGCAAGGAAGGAAATGAAAGATTCCATGCATGAGAAGTTTTTGAAGTTGAATCCTCCATAATATTCAGTGTCAGTTGAACTTACAGAAGCTGAGATGTGGGTCAGGGATCTAGAAACTATCTTTGCAGTTATGAAGGTTCCAGATAACCAGAAAGTGAATCTAGTTGTGTTTAAGCACAAAGGAGAGGCAAAATATTGGTGGGAAGCCAGCAACCATTTGGTGCCCAGGATGGAAGGTACTGATGTTATGACTTGGGCTGAATTTATGAAATCTTTGTATGTTAAGTATTTCCCTAAGGTCTATAGGAGGGAGAAGCTCAGGGAGTTTATAAATTTAACCCAAGGGAACATGTCTGTGAGGGAGTATAATGCTAAATTTACTGCTTTGTCTAGATTTGCTACTAAGTATGTGCAGGAGGAAGAAAATAAATGTAGTAAGTTTCAAGATGGACTGATTTGGCCTATTCAAAATAGAGTGGCCACTTATGAGTTAGAAGATTATGCTTCTCTGGTAAACAAAGCCACAATAGCAGAAAGGCAAATGAACCAAGGGGCGGAGAGTAGAGAGAGTTTTAAGAAGAGTAGATTCAACGCATCTCACTTTAAGGGAGGTGAGGGTGGAAGTGTTAAGATGGAACCTCCTAATTTCAGAGAGGTGGTAGAGATAGTGGTAGAGGTTTGGGGAGATTTGGCAGAGATATTAGGGGTGGAGAATCTTCTAGTCTGGTTAGGAGGTCAGGAAAGGGTGAGGCACCGACAAGAGTTGTTACATGTTTCTTTTGTAAAGAGGAAGGGCATTATAAATTCGAGTGTCCTAAACTTAAAGGAGTGGAATGCTACCATTGTCATCAAGTGGGGCATGTTAAGAAGAATTGTCCGCAGTTGGCAGAGACCCCAGCAGCACCTAGTGAAGCAGCAAGCAGAGTGTTACCTCCAGGTAGTGGAGCGAAAAATGTTGGTAGAGGACAAGCTAGTGGTTCCAGGCCAGGTGGACGAGTCTTTACGATGAAAGAAGCTCAGATTACTCTAGATGTGGTGACATGTACACTTTATGTTACTGATAGAAGTGCTTATGTTTTGATTGATCCTGGTTCCACATATTCTTTTATGTCTTGTGCTTTTGCTGTATACCTGAATAGACCATGTACTCGTTTAGATGTGAGGTTGGGTATTTATATGCCTATGGGGGATATGGTTGTAGCTGAATATGCTTTTCGTGATTGTGTTTTGACTGTGGGGTCTAGAGATACAGTTATAGATCTACTTCCATTGGATATTTCTGATTTTGATATAATTCTGGGAATGGATTGGTTATCTAAATATCATGCATCTATGGATTATTTCTGTAAGGAAGTTATTTTTAATATGCCTAGTGAGCCTGAATTTAAATTTGTGGGGGAAAGGAAAATTGTTACCAGTTGCATCATTTATGCTATTCAGATGAGGAAATTATTGAGTAAGGGTTGTGAGGGTTTTATTGCATATGTTCTTGACAATAGGAAGGGGGCTTTACAATTAGTTGATGTTCCTATTGTACGGGATTTTCCTGAAGTGTTTCCTAGTGAGTTGTCAGGGTTACCTCCAGAAAGAGAAGTTGAATTTAGTATATAATTAGCATCGGGGACAACCCTTATTTCCATGGCAGCGTATAGAATGGAACCTGCTGAGTTGAAAGAACTCAAGATTCAGTTGTAATATTTACTTGATAAGGGGTTCATACATCCTAGTGTATCTCTATGGGGTGCGCCAGTTTTATTTGTGAAGAAGAAAGATGGTACCATGCATTTGTGTATTGATTATAGGCAACTTAATAAAGCTACAATGAAGAACAAATACCCTTTACCTCGTATAGATGATTTGTTTGATCAGTTACAGGGTGCTAAAGTGTTTTCAAAAATAGACTTACGATTGGGTTATCATCAGTTGAGGGTCAAGGAGAGTGATATTTCTAAAACTACTTTTCGTACTCAGTATGGTCATTTTGAATTTTTGGTGATGCCTTTTGGGGTGACTAATGCTCCAGATGTATTTATGGATCTTATGAATTGGGTACTTCATCCTTTTGTTGATTCATTTGTGATAGTTTTTACTGACGATATTCTGATTTATTCATGTGATATGGTTGAACATGAAAAGCATCTCACAACTATTTTGAATCTGTTGAACGATAAGAAGTTGTATGCCAAGTTTAGCAAGTGTTAATTTTGGCTATCACAAGTTGTAATTTTAGGCCATGTTGTTTCGGGAGATAGTATATGTGTGGATCCTAAAAATGTAGAGGCTATTGTAAAATGGGATAGGCCCAATAACGTGACTGAGGTGAGGAGTTTTCTGGGTTTAGCTGGGTATTATAGGAGGTTTATATAGGGATTTTCTTCAATTGCCTTGCCGATGACTAAACTAAACCGAAAAGATGTTAATTTTGACTGGAATTCTGATTGTGAAAATAGTTTTGATGAATTAAACAAGAGGTTGGTAACTGCCCCTGTTCTTGCTATTCCACATGGTGGAGATGGTTTTGTTATTTATACTGATGGTTGGGTTGTGTTTTTATGCATCATGGTAGAGTTATTGCTTATGCTTCTAGGCAGTTGTGTACACATGAACGTAATTATCCTACACATGATTTGGAACTTGTTGCTATTGTGTTTGCTTTGAAATTGTGGCGTCACTATCTATATGGTGAGGTATGTGAAATTTTTACTGACCATCAAAGACTTAAGTATTTATTTACTGAAAAGGAGTTGAATTTGAGGCAGAGGCGGTGGATGGAGTTAATTAAAGATTATGAATGTACAATTCACTACCACCCAGGGAAGGCAAATGTAGTTGCAGATGCTCTGAGTAGAAAGGCTTCGGGTAGGTTATCTTGTATTCGATGTGATAGAGTTGCCCACATCATGGAGTTGAGATTGATGGGAGTAGAATTGAAGCTAGTAGATGGGGGTAGGTTCTTTGCTCATGTAAGTGTGAGACCTTTGTTAGCTACCCGTATTCGTGATTTGCAAAGCCAAGAGCCTTTTCTTGAGAAGAAACGGCAAGATGTCCGAGATGGTAAGTCTAAAGATTTTTGTATTATGAATGATGTCTCTTTATTGTATAGCAACGATTATGTGTGCCTAATGTGGGGGGGTTGAGAGATGAAATTTTAGATGAGGCTCATAATTCCATTTATACTATGCATCCCGGTAGTACTAAAATGTATAGGGATTTAAAGGAGCATTATTGGTGGAATAATATGAAGGAAATAGCTGATTTTGTTGCTAGGTGCCTTATATGTCAGCAACTGAAAGTGGAGCATCAGAAACCTACTGGTCTTCTTCAGCCATTATCGATACCGGAATGGAAATGGGATCATGTAATGATGGATTTTGTGGTTGGGCTTCCTCGATCTCAGAAGGGGATAGATTCAATTTGGGTAGTGGTGGATAGATTGACGAATTCCGCTCACTTTCTAGCAGCCAAGACTACGTATACAGTTTATAGGTATGCTAGATTGTATGTTAATGAAATTATTCGATTTCATGGAGCACCGGTATCTATTATTTCAGATAGGGACCCTACTTTTAAATCAAGATTTGGGATAGCTTGCAGTATGCTATGGGTCCTAACTTGAAGTTTAGTACGGCTTTTCATCCCCAGACAGATTGGCAGTCTGAAAGGACAATACAGATTTTGGAAGATATTCTTAGAGCTTATGTGCTTGATTTCAAAGGTAATTGGGATGAATATTTTCCTTTGATAGAATTTGCATATAATAATAGTTTCAGTCTACTATTGGTATGGCTCCATATGAAGCCTTGTATGGTAGACGATGTCGTACACCGATATGTTGGGGTAAAGTTGGTGAAAGGAAGATACAGGGTCCAGAATAAATTGAAGTCACCACTGAAAAAGTGAAGATTATTCAAGATAGAATGAGAATAGCTCAAAGCAGACAAAAAAGTTATGCGGATAAACGACGAAAAGATTTGGAATTCCAAAAAGGGGATTATGTGCGTCTTCGGATATCGGCATGGAAAGGAATTATGAGGTTTGGAAAGAAAGGGAAATAAAGACCACGCTACATTGGACCTTATGAAATCCTTGAAAAAGTCGGGATGGTTTCCTTCAAGTTAGCATTACCACCAGAGTTAGCTCGGTTACATGATGTTTTCCATGTTTCTATGTTAAGAAAGTATGTAGAGGATCCTTCACATGTGTTGGTGGAACAACCTATTGAGTTAAAGGAAGACTTGAGTTATGTGGAAGAACCACTTGCTATCGTGGATAGGAAGGAACAAATATTGAGATCAAAAGTGATCCCACTTGTGAAAGTTGTGTGGTGAAGGCATTCCATGGAAGAGGCTACATGGGAGAGCGAGGATACCATGAAGATTAATTATCCGTATTTGTTTGATTCAGAAACCAAGGTATGTCAATTTCGGTGACGAAATTTCCCTAATAGGGGGAGAATTGTGACAACCCGAATATAATTACGATAAATTATGTTTAAATCATGATTAGACTATGTGATATGGATAATATGTTATTAGTATATATAATGTTAACTCATTATATTTAGTCTAATCCTAGCTTCATAAAGCATGAAAAATGAATTAGTTACGAATGTGAGATTTTGAAGTTTTCGGTAGGAATGCTCATGTTTTAAGGCTAGTTTGAACTTTATAAAATAATAATTGACTTGGGGTGAAATCTAGATATTTATATACAGGCGAGTTAGGGTTGTGACACAACAAACGGTGTGTGAAACGGAGGTCCGAGTAAGAAGTTATACCGAAATTACTAACGAAGGGTAAATCTGTTTATTCATTTAAGTGGAAATTTGTCCTTTATGCCCAATAAGTGTCTTAAATTGATTGGTTGGAGGTGGAGGTTGGCTTTGGCCGACTTCAAACCCTTATAACTATATCCTTACTCATCCAAATTCAGCCATGAGAGATTTTAAGCTTAAATAAAGAGAATTAGGAAGTTAGGAAGAAAAAGTGAGGAGAAAAATCCGTAGAAATTACGTAAAAGCCCCTAAGGTATTTCCATCCATAAATCTTGTTTATTTCTTTGTATTACTTATTTAAATGATTGAAATAATCATTTAAATAAACATGAATTTGGATGTCTTGAATTTAAATGATTGAAATAATCATCCATAATCGTTTATTTCTTTTTACTGAAATTCCATGTCTTGATGTGTACTTATGGATAGATGCAAGTTTAAGTAAACTTGAATGTGTAAACCCTTGAGATTGTTTTGTTTAGGAACCTTGTTTATTCAAACTTCCGTATATTTCTCTATTCTTACTGGAATTGATTGATTCCAATTGGAGATTGACCTGGACTCATATGTGTATTACATATCCAAAAATCATGTTAAAATACCAATAAATGTGTCTTTGGTGAGAGTTTGAAGTTCGGGTATAAAATCTGCCGTAAGGGTGAAAGTATCCCCGCCATGTGTTCGATGTTTTGCTTGACATAGGAAACGAACTTTAAAAATTATGAAACTTTAATTCTGTATTTTTCAATATGTTTATTGATGTTGGGTAAAATATCATAGAAATTTATGATGTAGAAAAATTATGAAAATTCTTGGAAATTGAATGAACGATAAAAGAGCCAATAGGGCAGATTTGTTATGTGGAAAAGAAATAGGCATATCTTGCTCTAGGAAACTCAGAATTATGTTCCGTCTTTTGTGTTGAGAACATGATATGATAAGGATTGGATTACCAATAAGAATTAAAGATGATTTGGACTGTAATTTGAATATGTTAGATATCAGAACCTGAGTTTAGATGGGACTTCATTTATAATGAATGATTTGAATTGAATAATATGATGCTTATGAATTGAGTTATGATTGAAGTTATTCTTTGGATTATTAATACTCTTATGATGATACTAATATTGTAAGAATGATATGAAGGGAAGAAGAGATGATTGAACAAGTACTGGATAAAGGCAAGGGAAAATCCAGTTAAACTGTCAAGGTGAGTGTACTTATGATTTGTTTCATATATAAATATGAATATAGCTCTAAGACCGGATTTGTTTGAATATTTTGGTATTCAGGATTTGTTTGGATATTAAAATATCCAGGATTTGTTTGGGTCTCATGATCCAGGATTGGTTTGAATACATGGGTATTCAGGATTTGTTTGGATATTCAAATATCTAGGATTTGTTTTTGCCATTGGGCAAAATTATTTGGATCTTATGATCCAGGATTTGTTATTGCCAACGGGCAACATTTTTTGGATCTTATGATCCATGATTTGTTATTTCCAATGGGAAGGATTGTTCAGATTTTATATTCACATATTCGATATAGAATTGTTATTCTATTGCAGGGAAGGATTACCTCACTAAGCTTAATGCTTATGGTTTATATTTTAACAATTTCATCTTTGTACGCTGCCAGCTAGGATAATATATGACCGGTAACTTTGAGAGTTGCACCGTTAGAAGATCTAGGGTTTAAGTATGGAGATTTTATCATTGTCACACTGAAGATTTTGATATACTCACAAATTGTATATATTGATTTAGTATGGATTGAGTTGATCATAGTTAATCGTAGTATTGTATAATCTCTAATTATGACTATGATGTTGACTTCGTTATGGCACAAGAACAACATTATGTTCATTATGGAAAAAAAATACAAATATTGATAAAGGAATTAAATTTTCAATGGGCTCGAGATTATGATCCAATTATTCTAATAACAAATTATTAGTATGGATATTGGGTTTTGGGTGTGACAATTATGGGCTTACCAATTAACTCCCTGCACAGCAACAGGGGAATCTCCTTATATGTTGACCTTTGGGAGTGAAGTAGTGATACCTTCCAAACTAGGCTTACCTACTCCTAGGGTGCTTAACTTCAATTCTCCAATGAGTTATTTGATGAGATGTTTGGTCTTAGACATGCACAAAAAAGTCAGAGAAGATGAGACGATCCGCAATGCATCCTATCAACAAAGAACTACCATGTTCTATATTAAAAGGGTCAAGAAATACGATCTCAAGGAAGGTTATTATGTTCTCAAGAAAGTAATTCCAAAGAACAATAAGTTGGAGGCCAATTGGCATGGGCCATATCGTATCACAGCTGTTGTTCGACCTGGAACTTACCAAATAAAAACTCTTGAAGCGAAAGAATTCAAAAATGCTTGGAATGCTGAGCACCTGCGAAATACTACAAGTAATGTTACTGCCCATATACCCAATTGTCTCATTATGAATGAAAATAATGATTAACCCATTCGTTTGTATTGTTTTCCAGAGTACTCATGTTACACACTTAACCTTGTAGAAAAATAACTTTTTTCCACCAACAAATTTGGTCGGCATCAGTAAAAATAGCAAAAAAGTTGGTTGGCATCAGTCAAACACCAACAAAGTTGGTAGGCATCACTATAAACACCAATAATTTTGGTAAAACAATTGAGCAAGGCAAGGTTTTCTTGACTATGGATGATCCAAGAGGCATCAAAACTAGGCAAGAAGATGGGTAACTTATAAACTACCTATGCACCAGGGCAATTATTTACTTAAATGACTATCACAACTACGCAAGAACATGAGATAAAATTCCATTGCTTGGAAACTTAAGGGTGATAAGTCAGTACAACTAGACAAATACGTGGGGCAAAAGTTCCATTGTCTGGGTAACCAAATAAAAAAGGGCAAAATGTCCATTCAAATATATATATACTCAATGACTGAAAAATATAGTACTATTATAATTGATCATGAAATTATTTTCTTTCCAAAGAAATAGAACTATAAAGAGATACTTTTTCTTCATTTAGAAATAAAATACAAATAGCCTATTCTACTGGTTTCTTTCCTTCAGATTTAGGCACGGGATCCATTCCAACTGGAGGATCATCTAAAGTAAAAGACGAATTGATAAAGTTTAGATCCTGCAACATTTTGTTCTTACTTGAACTTGGTTTGTCTTGCAAATGAGGAGGTCTGGATATCTCAAATTCTTCATGGAGACTGTAATCACCAAGGTATTTTGGAAATCAAACGTTGAGGATTAGAGCTAACTGGAATTCGTCTAACATCTAGCCGAAATTATGGTACCGGAAGATCAAGTAACCCGGGCTCATACCAATCCCACAGCTCGGTTTCTTGCTTAACCTTCATCACAGTTAGAGCATTCAAGCACCCCTATTTGTATCCATTATTGTTTGATTGCTTCAACCTAGCATCACGATGATATAAAGCTTCATTGTATTCCCCTATCCAGAACTCTCTGGACTACTTGTGAAAATTGATAAGTTAATCCTTTAACATGCTGATGAAGCCTCTTCACTAAACTTTCCTTATTCTGCACTGCCGAACTCTGATCGGAAAGTGTCTCAATAAGAGTCTAGATTTTCTAGGACATCTCATCAAAAGATTTATTTTTTGCCTTCAGTTGAACAACTTGATTTTCTAAAGCCTGATGAGTCCTAGTCTCTTCGATGCTGCTCCGACCAGCTCTTGTTCCACCCTGAGAAGTGGATGCAGGTCTGACTCTTTTCAAAGCTTCTAATTATTCTATTAATGAGGCATTCTCAGTATCCAAAAAGGAAAAATAGTCATCATTAACGGGGAACAGAGATCCAGATGAATAAGTAGAGTTTAACTATCTCAATTATTATCTTAAAGCAATATTTTCTTCCTCCGGCAGCTTAGCAACGTTTATATGTTCCTCAACTTAAAGTTTTAGCACACTCACTCTCTTATTATATGCGTAGATAAAGTTGTCATAACCCCGATCAGCGCGCAATTGTTGGTACTTCCTCACAATCATATTTTACCGTCGATATATATGCTGCATCAGAAAATGAGAAAAGTAATGATCACACATGATGAATGTTGTGTTCCCAACGGCTAATCAAAAGAAAAAGACGCAAATACCCAAGCGTTCATTAAAAACTCAAAATATTAGCAAATTTAGCATTTCGCGCTCAAAATTGTTACACAAAATGGAAAACTTTCACAAGTGTTGCAGTTATGTAATTAATCAAGATGCAAGAAATGTCCCCAATCAACTTTTGGGTAAAATGTTCCACACTCTCATATCAAAACTGAACTGTGAAACATTGTGGGCTTCTGTTGATACAAAACTTAGTCAGCTGATGTAAACCAATTATATGAAGACACGTGTCATCTAACATGGCACAAATTCAACGTACATAGATACTTAACATACAAAACTACTCAACGTACCGAGCTACTTAGTGTACAGAGTAACTTGTAGGGAATATCAAACGATGAAGACACATTCAATGATTATTCTTTACCATGTATAGATATATATGCCCATTCAATAAAGGCATATTATCTATTCACACTAGCAGCCCAAGGGCTATTAATACATTGTAATACCCTCATGGCAGGGTAAGCTATCATAAGAAAATGTAATTGAGAATAAAGCAAGACACCCAGTAATACAAGACAGTGGATGTAGGCCATTTTATTAAGGTCGAACCACTTTAAAAATTTCTTGTCTTATTACTTTACTCGTATTTATCTGTGATTAATTAATTCGATCAAATATACTCTTTACATCAATAGTAAGTAAACCTAATTATGAAATCAGTAAATAAATATTAACTAGGCATGGAAATGAAAGGAAGCAAGTAAAGAAAGCATTAAACAAATGAAAGGGGCAATGGAAATAAAGCTTACATACATAAAAAGGGGCAAAACACCCAAAAGAAATGGGGTAGGGTAAAGATCCAAATAAAAACCCTAAACCTAATGTAAAATGTAAGATATTTACAAAATAGAACAAAGGTTGTCTTATATAGTAAGTTGGGAAAAGAAAAATAGAAAAGAAATGGAAAAATAAAACAAAAGGAAAGGGAAATTTCTAGGTAACTAGGACTACCGGTCGACCGCGGGTCAGGGGCCGGTTGACCAATCCTTTGGGGGAAATCCCACTAGGAAGGTTGCAAGGCAAAATCCCAAAATGCGATCGACTGGACACCTGGGCGCAGTAGACCGGTACTCTATTTTCTAGCCTTGATTCATCTTCACATGGGAGAAAAAGGGCATAATGAAAATGGCCATATCTTCTTCGTTTGAACGTGAAACGACACACCGTTTTCATCCAGACGATGTTAAATCAATGGAATACACATTTGGGGAAATTCCATGAGCCGAAGATGAAGAATTAATTGACTGAAATTCCCTTGAAGCGGCGCCCGATGATGGAACTTCTTCAAAATATAATCGATCCTCACTTTTAGCGTTTTAATACCAACAAAAGCACAATTAATCCCTATAAAACATATATATGTCCAAATCCGAGGTTGTCTGGATAATGAGCATAAATATAGTCATTAGGAATGTAAAAGTGCTAGAATGAACAAAGATAAAAGGCACAAATATGCAATATTCGTGATGTATCACCGTCCAACACCATTCTTGAACCAAAAACACTACCATCGTGTATATCGGAGGGAGAAGAACACACCCATATTATTAATTTTGTAGAATTTAGACCTACACACTAAGTCAAGTATTTATCTTACTTAATTCATGAAGGCTATATAATCTATGTTAGAATATGATGTTTAATATCTTAATCTCATGAGTTTTGATGACTCAATTGGGAATTAAATACTGTTTTGGTTGAATCAAAATTTGAATTTAAACCCTTATGTATTATGACAAATTTGGATGCATTTCTAATAATTAAACATGAAGAAATTTGGGGTTTATAGTCGTTCTTGATGATAAACGATAAACAAGGGTTTTTGGAAATAATTCTTAATTTAATTCAAATTATAAAATGTTTCGTGATGATTTGGTGATTATAAAACATAAGGAATTATGTATATAGGTTAGAATAATGTTTGGAAATAATTCTTCATTTAAGGTTTGTTGGGTTTGGTTGAGAGTATGCGATGATGTAATGTAGGTTTGGATGTGTAAAAATGGTAAAACTTGTAGAAGATTAAGGAATGGGACGAAGAATTTCTAATATGAATTTATTCGGCCCATTGGTCTAATTGATTCGGCAAGCAAATGTAATACCCCGTACTTTTGACTATATTTATTTTTGGGATTAATTAATTAAATGCGTATTAATTGGAAATTAATCCGGGTTATAAATACTAATGAGATGCGAATTGGTATTTGATTATGTGCATATATGATTATATATGTATTTGGTATTATGAAAGTTGTCGTGAGATTTATGTACGGCATTTTAGAAATTTTGTCGAGACGCGTGGGACCGCCGCGTCACGGTGTAATATTTTGATAATAAAAGTGAATTTAAAATCTATAATTCATATGATCGTTTTGAGTGCGCCAACGCGTCCGGAAGGGTCGAGATAGTCAGAAAACACTAGCCGGGGTTATAGTTTGGGTCCCGGGATATTTTTAGGCCATACCGGTAACTTAAAGGGTATTTTGGTAATTTTACATTTTTAGGAATTAAAAGTGACGAAAATTAGAGATGTAAATCTGATGTGAATTAAACCCATTAAGCCCATTAACCCATATTAACCTTCAAGGCTACGTAGGTTGTCATTAGGTTTACAATCTTCCCCAAATCAAACCCTAGCCACCTTAAGCCACCATTGGAGAAGGAGCTTAGAGAGAGAGGAAACTCTGCAGAATCTTCACCAAACCTACACCAAAATCAGAAATCAAACCAAGGCAAGTGTTTTAATTATATTTAAATTCGTAGAATGTTTTCCCCATGTTAGAAAATTGATAAATTACAACTGTTCTTGGAAGATAATGAAAACCCATGAAAACCCATGTAGTATGATAGGTAGATGATTTCCCTTATTGTAATTGTGATTTGAAGGAATTAAAACGAAATAAATTCTGGGATTTGATGATGATATAAACCTAGGGTTCATGTTCTAGAGAAATTGGGAAAAGTGTAGAGATCTGTAAATTTGGTTGATGTTATGATGATTCAATCCTTGAAAACATGTTAGGAGATGATGAAAATATGTTTAGGATGAATTAGAGGCCCTAAAACGTTGTTGGGATGAACTTTGGAAGACATTAGAATTGATAAAAATGGGTAAAAACGAGATGGGGAAAAATCTGGGCCAAAGCTGGTAGCTCGTTAGAAGCAGCCCCCAGGTCGTTCGAACGAACTCGTTCGAACGAGCTTCTAACGAGTTGACCAGTCGCTGCTAACGAGAAGGGATCTCGTTCGATATCTCGTTCGAACGAGATATCGTTAGAAGGAACAGTTCGTTCAAACGAACTGGGATCTCGTTCGAACGAGACTTCTAACGAGTTGACAGAGTGATCTCGTTCGAACAGTCTCGTTCGAACGAGACTTCTAACGAGTTGACAGTTTGGTCCTTTTTGGACTGTTTTGACTTTTGGAGTCCCGAAAACTTGTTCGAGGATATAGATAGCATTTCTTTGATGATATAGTAACAGACTTGGGACATTTGGGTATTTATGAGGAGGAATTTACATACGAGAGTTGTATTACATGGACGGTTTTGGGTTGAGACGTGAGTGTCTACTACGGCGTGAGAAATTATAGCGCGTATAATTACAAACCGAAATAGTATAGATTGTGATATTTATAGTTAGTGCGAGAATGCGATACGTACTACGATTAAAATACGGTATTACTAAGATGTGTGTTTACTTAGTATATGGATTGTTTGTATGACATACCTACCATACTTGCTATCACGGGAGGTTGCGTTCGCTTAGGACCCTTTAATCCTTGTGTGCCTACGGGGGGGATATAGACTGGTACCTCTATGAACATAGGTCATAGAAGGACTTATTGTGATATTAATAAGTCTGCTGATCATGGGAGCGTAGTTATGTGCGTGACCCATGTGATGGTGACTGTGTTCGCCTCCACTATTTGTGATTTGTGTTATCTGAACTATTCCTGAGAGATTCGGAATATGTGATCCTTATGTACGTGATGTACCGGGATGGATAGCAGAGTATGTGTGCACCGCAGCTTAGTTCTCGGGGTGCTTGTATTGTATATTTATGATTTGAATAATATACATTTAATTAATGGGAATCCTCATGTTAATGTAGTGTATATAACTACAGTATTGTTTCGAGAATAACATAACGGGTTAGTGATATATATATATATTGCATATTGAGCATCTGAGTTACATTAAATCCCTATCTAATTACGAGCGTTATATGTTAATAGAACCGGGTAATAAGGGTAGGAACTATAACAGTCTAGCTAGTTATGATGTCACTTAGCTAGTGGTTATATCATTGTAGATGGGTACTTACGTTAGGAGCGCACAGTTAGACGAGAGGTGAGAATATCATGTGAGTGTACGCCCTAACATGTACTTTACATTTAATGTTTTAAATGTTGTTAAAGCACTTGCAGGTTTTTAAAATATAACTCCACATTCGGGCTCTGACCCGTTTGCTTTTCAAATCTATTTTCTTTGTAAAACCATTTTAGGTGCCCAGCCACAAGGACACCAAGCATAGGTACTCATTCAGGTGACGAGCTGTAGCTGCTTGTGGAAGCTACAGGGATTTGCATGTAGACGCTTCTACCTTTTGGATTCCAGAGTCACTACCTATCAGTTGTAGGGCATGTTGCCCATTTCTATTAGACATCTTTTATATTTCAGTTTTCAGACTTTAGCATGTTTTATTTCAGTTCGGTTATTTATTTCAGTATGGGATTGTAGTGAGGAGTTTTCCTCCAGACTTTATTTACTCTTTGGTGATGGTTATTCGTTTTACTTCAGCATGGTGAATGGTGTTATTTATTTCTTCATTACTCTTGTTGCATGTTAATTCAGACTTAAATTAAAATTTGGCAATTTGCTTTTTAAATATTAGGTGGTTAGTAATATTAAAATGTTTTCGACAGTGATGCTATTAACTGAGCCAACTTGGCATTTTGAATTAATTTAATAAAGGAGTAGCTACCCGGTATTTAATTAGTCGGGGTGTCACAGGTGGTATCAGAGCATCAGGTTCTAGTGTCCTTTAGGATCTGTACGGCTATTATGTTTTCGCTACATTTCTTTGATATAGAGCCCTATATTTTAGGACTGTTGTACTCTTTTTGTGTATGCTTCGTTCTTCAGTTATATTAAGTTTATAACCGTGAACTTATAAACTTTGTTCTTATTTCAGATGCCTCCACGACGTGCACGACGAGTTCCCAGGAATGCAACGCCCGAACCCCAGCCCGCTCCAGTTCAGGGCATGATGAACGCCGCTGAGGTTGCTGCTATAGTAGCCCAAGCGGTAAATGCCGCGATTGCCGTGATTCAGCAGGCACCGCCTCAGGCGCCGGTTGCCGCGCCAGCACAGGTTAATGCATTCCCGTCTGCTTGGGAGCGTGTACGAGACGCTTTTCAGAAAGCGCATCCGCCAGAGTTTGCAGGTAGCTCAGATGTGGTAGTCTCGAACCAATGGAGGAAGGACATACAGAGGCATTTGAGGATGCATGAGTGCACTGATGTTCAGAAACAGGTGCTAGCTACTTTCAAGCTAGTGGGATCTGCACTACAGTGGTGGGAGTCTATTACCACCGCAGAGGAGAGGGATACTCTCACGATTCAGGAGTTTTGGGTGCGGTTCGACCACAAGTACTTTCCGTCCGCAGTTCATACAGAGATGAGGAGGAAGATGATGAGTCTGAGGCAGGAAGGCAAGACAGTGGCCGAGTATGAGGCCGAGTTTACTAACTTGTTGAATATCGTTCCAGACGAGATTCCAACAGAGAAGAAGAAGATTGAGAAGTTCACCGATGGGTTGAATTGGAGGATCCGTCAGCATCTGCTAGGGAACCTATCGTTGGCCACGTATTCTGATGTGGTTAACGCTACATTATGGCATTGCCAGGACCACCATTTTCATATGGTCGAGGGCAAGAGGTCGGGGGAGTCGAGCCATCAGGGCTGGACTGGAGGATATGGTGCCAGCGGGGCACAATCGGGTCAGGGGCAGAGACAGAATGAGCAGGGCTCCCAGCAGGGGGATAATAAGAGGTTCCGGTCAGGGAACTACAGGCAGGGACAGGGAGGTTTTCGTCAGGGCCATCAGGGTCCAAACGGCCATCAGGTCCAACAGGGACAGAATGGGCAGCAGTTTCATCAGGGCCAGCAGGGACAAGGGAAGAATGGTAATGGCCACCAGGGCCGGGGACAGCAGGGGTAGAGGGGAGGGAACTTCCCAGGGAAGTGCTTTGTTTGTGGCAAGACTGGCCATAAGAAGCAGGATCGTCCTGATAGGGGCAGGGCCCCACAGCAGCAGCAACAGGGTGCTCTCCAGGAGCCACAGAGGCCTATGTTTCCCGCCGCTCTTCCCGCACCGCCACAGATGGAACCACTACCACCCATTCCGGCAGTCCCAGCTCAGCAGGGGCAGCTACAGTATGGACGTGTCTATAACGTTCACCAGGCTGCAGTTCCACAGGCACCGCCCGCGATTGAGGGTACGTTTCCTATCCATGGCACTATGGGTCGGGTGTTATTTGATACGGGTGCTACACACTGTTTTATAGCAACACACTTCGCGAAAGCTTTAGGATTGTTAGCTACGGCAGAGAGCACAGTGACGTGTGTCGACTCACCATTAGGGAGTGGGTCACTTATTTTCTTTATATGCCGGGGAGTGGGGGTAGAGATTGGTGGTTTGGTATTGCTTGCAGACATGTTAGTGTTAGACATGCATGTTCACGATGTGATCATCGGTATGGATTGGCTCGTAGCATATAGGGCCATGATTGATTGCTTCAGCGGGAGCATTGTTTTTGCCATTCCGGGGCAAGAGATGTTTGTAGTGGCGATGCCTTGCCTAGAGGGAGGATCGACCGCTCATCTGTATTACATTGAGGAGGATACCTCTAAGGAGGTAGTGATTCCTTTAGATTCTATCCCAGTTGTCAGGGAGTATTCGGATGTGTTTCAGGAGATACCAGGCTTACCACCCAGTCGAGAGATAGACTTTGTTATAGATTTGCTACCGGGTACGAGACCTATAGCACGTGCACCGTACCGTATGGCTCCAGCTGAGATGAGAGAGCTACGGGATCAGATAGAGCAGCTGTTGGGACAAGGATTTATTCGCAGGAGTACCTCACCTTGGGGCGCTCCAGTTTTGTTTGTGAAGAAGAGGGACGGTTCACTGAGATTGTGTGTGGACTACCGAGAGTTGAATAAGGTCACGATACGGAATAATTATCCGTTGCCTCGAATCGATGACTTATTCGACCAGTTGAGGGGAGCTTCTTTCTTCTCGAAGATTGACTTGAGATTGGGATACCATCAGTTGCGTATCAGGGAGGAGGATGTCTCGAAGACTGCGTTCTTGTCGAGATATGGTTCTTATGAGTTTCAGGTTATGCCTTTCGGCTTGACCAACGCTCCAGCAGTGTTTATGGACTTGATGAACAGAGTGTTCAGGGATTTCCTAGATCAGTTTGTCATTGTCTTCATTGATGACATTCTGGTTTACTCTCAGAAGGAGGAGGACCACACCGAGCATTTGAGGCAGGTTTTGCAGACACTTCGTCAGAACGAGCTGTATGGAAAATATGAGAAGTGCGGGTTTTGGCTGAAGGAAGTCAAGTTCTTGGGTCACATTATTTCCGACCAGGGAATATCTGTCGATCCGGGGAAGGTATCAGCGGTGAGGGAGTGGGGACAGCCCACGACACCAACGGAGATTCGTAGTTTCTTGGGTCTAGCAGGATACTATAGGAGGTTTATTCGGGGTTTCTCGAAGATAGAAGGTCCATTGACACATCTTACTCGTAAGGGTGTGCCGTACATTTGGAGTGATGCCTGTCAGTTGGCATTCGATGAGTTGAAGGAAAAATTAACCTCAGCACCTGTGTTAGCATTGCCGAGACCGGGAGTTGAGTATTTGGTTTACACCGATGCGTCTTTGCAAGGGCTTGGAGGTGTATTACAGCAGGAGAGATAGGCCATAGCTTATGCTTCCCGTAAGCTTAAGCCTCATGAGAAGAATTACCCCACGTATGATTTGGAGTTGGCAGCAGTGGTATTTGTCCTACGTATTTGGAGGAACTATCTTTTGGGGGAGAAGTTTCAGCTGTTCACGGATCACAAGTCACTACAGTATCTGTTCACGCAGAAGGAATTGAATATGCGGCAGCGTAGGTGGCTTGAATTTGTGAAGGACTACCAGTTCGACATCCAGTACCACCCGGGTAAGGCTAACGTGGTAGCAGACGCGTTGAGCCGTAGACCAGCAGATGAGGTGGCAGAGGTGTGGAAAGCTAAGTGGAAGGAATTGGGACACCAGGATGCAGTGGCCTGATCTTTCATGTCTGTGATAACTGTTACACCGCAGATTGTCACGAAGGTAGTACGGGCAGAGGCTAATGACTCGTTATGTCAGGAGCATATAGTTCTATTACTTGCAGAGGGAGCCGAGTCCTATACCGTTAGCTCAGACGGGGGATTACGCTTCAATGGGAGATTGGTAGTTCCGAAAGGGGAAGAATTGCGGCACGATGTGATGGCAGAGTCTCACGGCTCACGGTTCGCGATACATCCCGGAGGGGACAAAATGTACCAAGACATGAGACGGCAGTATTGGTGGAGCGGTATGAAGAGAGATATCGCTGAGTTTGTCTCGAAATGCGCCACTTGTCAGCTCGTAAAAGTGGATCATCAGAGACCAGCAGGATTGCTACAGCCGTTGGAGGTCCCTGTGTGGATGTGGGAGAGCATATCCATGGACTTTATCATGGGGTTGCCTACGTCGCAGAGGGGTCACGACTCCGTTTGGGTAATTGTGGACAGGTTATCCAAGGTCGCTCACTTCTTACCCGTAAGGACTGACTACACTACGGGACAGTATGCCCAGCTCTTCATTTCAGAGATTGTGAGACTTCACGGTGTGCCCCTAAATATCGTGTCTGACAGAGACAAGATATTTGTTTCGAGGTTTTGGGAGAGTTTCCAGGAGGCCATGGGCACGAAATTGCGGTTGAGTACTTATCATCCGCAGACTGATGGGCAGACAGAGCGCACCAATCAGATGTTAGAGGACATGCTACGCATGTGCATTATTGACTTCGGCGGTGGATGGGAGCAGTACCTTCCACTGGTGGAGTTTGCTTACAACAACTCCTATCAGTTCACGATTGGTATGGCTCCATTCGAGGCATTGTACGGTAGGCCTTGTCATTCCCCAGCATGTTGGTTGGAGGTAGGGGACAACAAACTACTTGGGCCGGAAGTGATTCAGGATACTTCAGCAAGGATTGAGTTGATTCGGAGTCGCATTCGGGTAGCTCAAGACAGGCAGAAGAGTTATGATGATGCGAAGAGGTTTTTCAGGGAGTTCCAAGTGGGAGACCAGGTTTTGCTCAGGGTATCTCCGATGAAGGGGATTATGCGTTTCGGGAAGAAGGGGAAGTTGGCACCGAGATATGTGGGGCCGTTTCCTATTATTGAGCGGATCGGACCGGTTGGGTATAGACTCGGGTTACCGGAGCATTTGCATCGGATTCACGATGTATTCCATATTTCCTCACTGAGGAAATACCTTAGAGATAATTTGGCTCATTCTCACATTGCTGTGGAGGACATCGATCTCCAGCCGGATAGCTCCTATGAGGAGGGGCCAATTGCTATTTTGGACCGAAGCGAGAGGAAACTGCGGTCAAAGATAGTCCCGTTAGTGCGTGTTCAGTGGAGTCCACATGGGAGCGCGAGGATGAGATGCGCGAGCGTTATCCAGAGCTGTATTTAGCAGGTACTTTCTAGTTTCGAAGTTCGGGACGAAATTCAGTTATTAGGGGGGAAGTATGTAATACCCCGTACTTTTGACTATATTTATTTTTGGGAATAATTAATTAAATGCGTATTAATTGGAAATTAATCTGGGTTATAAATACTAATGAGATGCGAATTGGTATTTGATTATGTGCATATATGATTATATATGTATTTGGTATTATGAAAGTTGTCGTGAGATTTATGTACGGCATTTTAGAAATTTTGTCGAGACGCGTGGGACCGCCGTGTCACGGTGTAATATTTTGATAATATAAGTGAATTTAAAATCTATAATTCGTATGGTCGTTTTGAGTGCGGCAACGCGTCTGGAAGGGTCGAGATAGTCAGAAAACACTAGTCGGGGGTATAGTTTGGGTCCCGGGGTATTTTTAGGCCATACCGGTAACTTAAAGGGTATTTTGGTAATTTTACATTTTTAGAAATTAAAAGTGACGAAAATTAGAGATGTAAATCTGATGTGAATTAAACCCATTAAGCCCGTTAACCAACCCATATTAACCAATAAGGATACGTAGGTTGTCATTAGGTTTACAATCTTCCCCAAATCAAACCCTAGCCACCTTAAGCCACCATTGGAGAAGGAGCTTATAGAGAGAGGAAACTCTGCAGAATCTTCACCAACCTACACCAAAATCAGAAATCAAACCAAGGCAAGTGTTTTAATTATATTTAAATTCATAGAATGTTTTCCCCATGTTAGAAAATTGATAAATTACAATTGTTCTTGGAAGATAATGAAAACCCATGTAGTTTGGAGTTTAGAACTTGATAATTGTGAAGAGAATTGCATGTAGTATGATAGGTAGATGATTTCCCTTATAGTAATTGTGATTTGAAGGAATTAAAACGAAATAAATTCTGGGATTTGATTATGATATAAACCTAAGGTTCATGTTCTAGAGAAATTGGGAAAAGTGTAGAGATTTGTAAATTTGGTTGATGTTATGATGATTCAACCCTTGAAAACATGTTAGGAGATGATGTAAATATGTCTAGGATGAATTAGAGACCCTAAAACGTTGTTGGGATGAACTTTGGAAGATATTAGAATTGATAAAAATGGGTAAGAATGAGATGGGGGAAAATCTGGGCCGAAGCTGGTAGCTCATTAGAAGCAGCCCCCAGGTCGTTCGAACGAACTCGTTCGAACGAGCTTCTAACGAGTTGACCAGTCGCTGCTAACGAGAAGGGATCTCGTTCGATATCTCGTTCGAACGAGATATCGTTAGAAGGAACAGTTCATTCGAACGAACTGGGATCTCGTTCGAACAGCCTCGTTCGAACGAGACTTCTAACGAGTTGACAGAGTGATCTCGTTCGAACATCCTCGTTCGAACGAGACTTCTAACGAGTTGACAGTTTGGTCCTTTTTGGACTGTTTTGACTTTTGGAGTCCCGGAAACTTGTTCGAGGATATAGATAGCATTTCTTTGATGATATAGTAATAGACTTGGGACATTTGGGTATTTATGAGGAGGAATTTACATACGAGAGTTGTATTACATGGACGGTTTTGGGTTGAGATGTGAGTGTCTACTACGACGTGAGAAATTATAGCGCGTATAATTACAAACCGGAATAGTATAGATTGTGATATTTATAGTTAGTGCGAGAATGCGATACGTACTACGATTAAAATACGGTATTACTAAGATGTGTGTTTACTTAGTATATGGATTGTGTGTATGACATACCTACCATACTTGCTATCATGGGAGGTTGCGTTCGCTTAGGACCCTCTAATCCTTGTGTGCCTACGGGGGGATATAGACTGGTACCTCGATGAACATAGGTCATAGAAGGACTTATTGTGATATTAATAAGTCTGTTGATCATGGGAGCGTAGGTATGTGCGTGACCCATGTGATGGTGACTGTGTTCGCCTCCACTATTTGTGATTTGTGTTATCTGAACTATTCCTGAGAGATTCGAAATATGTGATCCTTATGTACGTGATGTACCGGGATGGATAGCAGAGTATGTGTGCACCGCAGCTTAGTTCTCGGGGTGCTTGTATTGTATATTTATGATTTGAATAATATACATTTAATTAATGGGAATTATCATGTTAATGTAGTGTATATAACTACAGTATTGTTTCGAGAATAACATAACGGGTTAGTGATATATATATATTGCATATTGAGCATCTGAGTTACATTAAATCCCTATCTAATTATGAGCGTTATATGTTAATAGAACCGGGTAATAAGGGTAGGAACTATTACAGTCTAGCTAGTTATGATGTCACTTAGCTAGTGGTTATATCATTGTAGATGGGTACTTACGTTAGGAGTGCACAGTTAGACGAGAGGTGAGAATATCATGTGAGTGTATGTCCTAACATGTACTTTACATTTAATGTTTTAAATGTTGTTAAAGCACTTGCAGGTTTTTAAAATATAACTCCACATTCGGGCTCTGACCCGTTTGCTTTTCAAATCTATTTTCTTTGTAAAACCATTTTAGGTGCCCAACCACAAGGACACCAAGCACAGGTACTCATTCAGGTGACGAGCTGTAGCTTCTTGTGGAAGCTACAGGGATTTGCATGTAGACGCTTCTACCTTTTGGATTCCAGAGTCACTACCTATCAGTTGTAGGGCATGTTGCCCATTTCTATTAGACATCTTTTATATTTCAGTTTTCAGACTTTAGCATGTTTTATTTCAGTTCGGTTATTTATTTCAGTATGGGATTGTAGTGAGGAGTTTTCCTCCAGACTTTATTTACTCTTTGGTGATGGTTATTCGTTTTACTTCAGCATGGTGAATGGTGTTATTTATTTCTTCATTACTCTTGTTGCATGTTAATTCAGACTTAAATTAAAATTTGGCAACTTGCTTTTTAAATATTAGGTGGTTAGTAATATTAAAATGTTTTCGACAGTGATTCTATTAACTGAGCCAACTTGGCATTTTGAATTAATTTAATAAAGGAGTAGCTACCCAGTATTTAATTAGTCGGGGTGTCACAGCGAATCGATTCGATCCAAGGGAAAATCGATTCGGCTGCCTAGATTTGGACAATTTTCACCCATTTTATTTTAGTACTCGCAGGATATGATCAAATTAATCTTTGAGATAATTTTTAAATATAAAGAGAGTTATTTTAAGATAATCAGTAGGTCAATATTAGATTTGAGACTTCATCAGATGGGAGAAACTTATGCGAATAAGAAGTTTAACGATATGCTGATAATACACAGGCAATGTGAGAGTATGTGGACTATGTACCGACTATATTATGGGATACGAGATTTTGTTAATTCAACTATATATATACCTACGCTGCTTGCTATCGTGGGACGTTCGAAAAGGGGATAGTGTTATCTTGATGAGACATCTTGGGGGATTTTGACTTGTATCTCCGAGCATAGAACTTAAGGATGAGAACCACTTGTGTGAATGAGGGTGTGCCCGGTCATTTTGGTGCGTAGATATATGCGTAGCCAAAAGTCCTAGGACTATGTTCACCTCAAAATATGTGTGATTTATATTTTTTATTCGAGAGTGATCCTAGATCATTAGTCCTCTATTTGTATGTTATGTATCGGGACTTGATAGTAGAGTATGCATGCACTACAACTCAACCTAGGGGTGCTATGTTAGTATATATATTATGATAGTGGCCTGTATATATATGACTCTAATTTAATCTTACTTTTTGTGCTTAGTAAATGAGAAATATAGTAACATTAAAATTAATCTAAAAATGTGGGAACTTAAACCTAAATGAGAAATTTATATTGTCTAATAGACATAAAACTTCAATAGTTGTTGTATGAGTAATTTGGGTGAACACCCAGAGTTAAAAGGTGAGGAAAAATGTTTAACTCGAACTAGTTAGAAGGGGTAGCATAACTAGGATGGGTTTGGAGTATACGTTAGGCGTGCACACTAGTTGAGGGGTGAGGACCTAAAGTGAGGGTTGTGAACCTAACATGTATATAACATATGATCATTATGCATTTTAAATACTACTCCAATTTTTTAAATGTTTTTACTCGGGATTTGACTTGTTTTCCAAATATATTTCGTAAAAACAATTTTAGGTGCCCAGCCACAGGGAGGCCCAGCTTAGGAGTTCATTTTCATTTGACGTTACTGCAGTTGCGGTGGAAGCTTACAGGACCTATTTTGTAGACGTCTCCATTCCTTGCAGCTTAGATGCATCTTTATTTGATCTCAGTCATCCATGTCGCCCATCTTCTATTAGTAGTTAATTCTAGAGACATTGTACTTCTTTTATTATTTGGTTGTGGATTTAGTTTTTATATGGATTATTGTATTGGAGTTTCAGACTGGGGTGTTTACTTCCGTCATATCTTATTTGATTCAGTATCTCACTATTTGTGGTGCTTATTAATTTAGTACAGTTAATGTGATATTTAAATCGTTTAAATTTTTTAAGTCATTTTTTGTCAATGATGAAGATAAAATTTGACACTAGCATTTCAAATACTAGGTGGTTAGTAAATATTAAAAAGTTTTTGATAGTGATGCTAAGAATGGACCAATTGGATATTCTCTTTTCATTTAATAAAGGACGGATCATCCAATATTTTATTTTACAAGGTGTCACATATTGTATTAGAGCATCAGGTTCTAGTGTCTATAGGATACGTGCTGCTTATTGCATTTTAGCGTAAGGTTCGTTGATATAGAGACATATTAGTAAGCCTGTTGTATTCATTATGATGTATTTATGTCTTCAGCTATTTTAAGACATATTGAATTTTGAACTAATGAAAAATTCTTTCTCATTTCAAATGCCTCCTCTATGTACCATACAAGCCAACCTAAAGGCACATTAAGAGCCTCAACCAGCTCCAGCAAGGTACCATGAATGATACAGAGGTGGCCGCCATAGTTGCTTAGGCGGTTAATTCAGAATTGGCAGTAGTACAGCAGGCACCACCCCAGGCTCAAGTCCAGTCCTTATCTCCGATGCATGCATTACTTTATACTTGGGAGTGACTTAGAGATGCCTTCTAGAAGTCACACCCTCCCAAGTTCTAATGGAGATTAGACGTGGTAGTTGAGAGCCGGTGGAAGAAAGACATTCAGAGTCATCTAAGGATGCACGAGTGCCTATACATTCAGAGGAAGATTCTATCTATGTTTAAGCTAGTAAGGGCAGCACTGCAGTGGTGGGAGTCTGTTACCACCGTTGAAGAGAGAGACAGTATGCCGATACAGGAGTTCTGGGAGAGGTTGACCGTAAATAGGTTATGTCCGCCCTATAGATAAAGATGAGGTGGAAAGCACTAGATATCACCTAGGAGGGAAGACTGTTGCTGAGTATGAGGAAGATTTCACGAGGATGACTAACTTCATTGAAGGTGAGGTCCCTACCGAGGATAAGAAGATACAACTCTTTACAAATGGCCTTACTTGGAGGATTCGATAATACCTATTGGGTAATCCATCTCTGAAGACCTAGACGAAGGTACTGAATACTTTTTTCTTACATTGTTAGGACCACTCCTTCCATGTTAAGGGGATCAAGTCAGTAGGATAACCAGTAGGGTAGGACTAGGGGTAGTGATTTCATCAGGGCCAGGGCCAAGGCAGTGTGAGTAAGGTCCCCACCAGGGGGATACTGCTAAGAGGTTTTGTTATGGGGAGTATCGGCAGGGAAAAGGTTGATATAGGTAGGGATGGTAGTGATTTCATCAGTGCCAGGGTAGGGGTATTAATGGACATCAGGGTCGAGGCCAGCAAGGACTGAGGGGTGGTAATATTGTGAGTAGGTGTTTCATTTCGCCAATTTCGTCACATGCGATAGGACTGCCTTGATATGGGTTGGGTGCCGTTGTAGTGGGGAGGCCTTTAGGAGCCTCAGAGACATATGTTCCCCTCCGCCCTCCTAGCACCAACAGTTCCAGCAGCCCAACCTCAGCAGGGAAAACTTCAGTATGGCCGCGGGAATCACGTCCACCAGGGTGAAATGACACAGTCTCCACCCGCCATCGAGTGTATGTTTCTTATCCATGGCATTTTAAGGCGCATTTCAGTTGACACTGGGCTTCACACTCATTCGTATCCACTAGGTTTTCATAGGCCGCAAGGTTATTAGATACTACAGGCAATAAAGTTACATGTGTACACTCACCATTAGGTAATGGAACATTGATTTTCTTAATCTGTCGATGGGTGAGTATAGATATTGTAAGATTAGTTTTTCATACTAATATTCTTATATTAGATATGTTTGAGTACGACACCATCATAGGTATGTACTAGCTAGTTGAGTATAGGGCCATGATTAACTGCTATAGTAGGAGTATAGTTTTTGCGATCCCCGACTAGGAGATGTTTTTAGTGGCAGTGCCTCATCTTGATGGAGGATCGTCCACTCATTTATACTACATAGAGGAGGAAACAGCTTAAGGTTTAGTTATTTAACTTGATTCGATACTAGTTGTTTGTGAGTTTTCTGACATGTTTCAGGAGATACCAAGTCCTGCCCTTAGTAGAGAGATTAAGTTTATCATTAATTTGACATTGGTGACTCGGCCAATTGCTCGTGCACCTTATCGTATTTCTCTTATGGAAATGAGGGAGCTACGAGGTCAAATTGTGCAACTGTCGGGGTATTCTTTTATACGTTGTAGTACCTCATCATGGGGTGCCCCTGTATTATATATAAAGAAGAGAGATGGGACTTTACATTTGTGTGTGGATTATTGGGAGCTGAATAAAGTCACAATGTGGAATAAGTATACTTTGCCTAGAAGTGATGATTTATTCGATTAGTTGAGAGTATTTGCCTACTTATCGAAGATAGATTTCAGATTCGGGTATCACTAGTTGTGTATCCGAGAGGAGGACATGTCTAAGACTACCTTCTTGATGAGATATGGGTGCTACAAGTTTTGAGTTATGCCATTTAGGCTAACCAATGCACCGACCATATTTATGGACCTGATTCATAGGGTGTTCTGAGAGTTCTTGGATCAGTTTATTATCATCATCATTGATGATATTCTTATTAATTCCCAAATCGAGGATGAGCATGCCGATTATTTGCATTGGGTCTTACAGACACTGCATGAGCATCAGCTGTATGCGATGTTTGAAAAATGTTTTTTCTGGTTACGTGAGGTGGAATATTTTGGGCATATCATTTTGGAGTTGAGGATATCGGTGGACCCGAGTAAGGTGTTAGGGATGAGGGAGTGGGGATAACCCATGACACCGATGGAGGTACGCAGTTTCTTGGGTTTGGTGGAATATTACAGGTAGATTATTCAAAGTGAAGATTGTGGGTCCTCTAACTAACATGAGTCGCAAAGGTGTACTGTTTGTTTGGGATAACGCTTGTTAGTTGTCCTTTGATGAGTTGAAGGATAAGTTGACTTCAACACCAGTTCTCTCTCTACCCAAGACATGAGTGGAGTACCTAGTTTACACTAATGCATCCCTACAGGGACTTGGGGGAGTACTTCAGCAGGAGCATCAGGCTATATCTTTCGCTTCCCACAAGTTTAAACCCCATGAGAGGAATTACCCTACCCATGACTTGGTGCTAGCAGCAATTGTGTTTTCCCTTTGGATTTGGATACACTACTTATTGTGGGAGAAATTTTTGCCTGCTCATGGATCATAAGTCGCTACAAATTTTGTCAGCGCAGGTGGCTTGAATTTGTGAAAGACTATTAGTTTGAGGTCCATTATCACCGGGGTATGCCCAGATGGTGGTCGATGCATTGAGGCCTAGACTAGTGGGGGTGGTTTCCGAGGTGTGGACGGGGAAAAATGGAAGAATATAGGTCATCAAGATGCAGTTGCTAGATTGTTCATGTAAGTTATGACCAATACCCCCAAATTTTTAGGAGGGTGGTATAGTCAAAGGCGACGGATCGAGTTTATTAGGAGAGGATTAGGAAGTTATTAGTTCGGGGAGATGAGTCGTACTCAATTAATTCAAAGGGAGGTTTACGATGCAATGAGAGGTTGATTGTTCTTGAGGGGGAGGACTTATGACACACTACGATGGCAGAGGCACATGGGTCTCGATTTGTAGTACATCCTGGAGGGAATAAGATGTACCAGGACATGAGACGACAATACTGATGGAGTGGGATAAATAGGGGCATCGTTGAGTTCGTCTCAAGGTGTGCCTCTTGTTAGCTAGTAAAGGTGGACTATCAGAGACCAAAATAAGTCCTACAGCTAATGGAGATTCTTATGTGGAAATCAGAGAGCATTTCCATGGAGTTTATTACTAGTTTTCCTACTTCTCAGAGGGGTCATGATTCTATATGGGTGATAGTAGATGGGTTGACCAAGGTAACCCACTTCCTGCAGTCCGAAGATATTATACTACAACTCAGTATGCACAGATTTTTATTATTGAGATTGTATGGTTACATCGAGTGCCCCTCCATATCTTGTCCGACGGTAGGGGATAAGATTTTTGCGTGTCGCTTTTGCGAGAGCTTCTAGGAGGCCATGGGCACATAGTTGTAGTTGAGTACGACTTATAAGCCATAGATAGATGGGAAGACTGAGCGTACTAATCAGATGTTGGAGGACATGTTACAGACGTGTATCCTAGACTTTGGGGGAGGTTGAGATCCGTACCTTCCACTAGTGGAGTTTACCTATAATAACTCCTATCAGTTCACTATTATCATTAATCCATTTGAGGCGCTATATTGCAGACCGTGTCATTCTACATCTCATTGGTTGGAGGTTGGAGACAACAAGCTACTTGGGCTAGAGTTGATCCAGGATACTTCAAACATGATATAAATGACTTGGAGTCGTATTCGGATAGATTAGGATAGACAAAAGAGTTATGCATATGTTAAGCTATCCATTCTGGAGTTTGATGTGGGGGACTAGGTGCTATTGTGTGTATCCCTTATAAAGGGGATAATGATATTTGGGAATAAGGGGAAATTGGTGATAAGGTACGCTAGGACATTTACTATCATCTAGCGGATTGGGTCAGTGACATATAGACTCAGATTACCGAAGCACTTTCACCATATTCATGATGTATTCCATATTTCTTCATTACGATGATACCTCTGGGAGATAGACTTACAACCTAATATTTCATAGGAGTGGAGGCTAGTTATTATCTTAGACCATAGTGAGAGGAGATTGAGGTCGAAGTTATTACTCCTTGAACTTGTTCAGTGGGACCATTGTAATGCCGATGAGCCCACTTGGGAGCACGGGGATGAGATGCGCGAGTGATACCCAGAGTTTTTCATACCAGGTATTTTCTTTTTTTGAATTTTGAGATGAAATTCTATTATAAAGGCAAAAGTATGTAACACCCCATATTTTTAAACATTTTCTATTTGGATTAATTATGAATTAAATTGGGATTAATTAAATTAAATTAGAATAATTAATTCGGGATAATAAATATTAATCAGAGATATAAAAATTATTATTTATTTATATTGAATATTACTTATTGGATGAGTATTAATGATGTGAAAAGATTATAATTATCGTGAGTGAGAAATACGATTGTTAAAGTAGATTAGTCGGGACGCGCGTGCCAGTCGTGTGTGGAGATAATTTGAGAAATAAAATGTAACTTTACATTCAATATCTCAAATGGTCATTTTGAGGGAACCAATGCATTTTGAGGGGTAGAGATATTCATAAAAGTGTACCTGGGGTTTAGTTTGGGTCTCGAGGCAATTTTAGGCCAAACTGAAACCCCAAAAGGGTATTTTGGTCATTTGTATTTTTAAGGAAGGGATAACCACGATTTTAATAAGTCTAGATAAGATTGGGAGTTCTATAAGTTAGGGTTAGATGAACCACATTTATAGAGGTTATCAAGGGAGGAAGAAAGGGTTCTGAGAGAGCCCCAAGACTGTCCAACACCATTCTTGAACCAAAAGCACTACCGTTGCATTGATCGGAGGGTGAGGAACACAACCATATCAACAATTTCGTGGAATATAGACCTACACATTAAGGCAAGTATTTATCTGGATTAATTCATGAAGGATATATCATCCATTATAGAATAGGATGTTGAATATCTTAATTGCATGTGTTTTGATGACTCGGTTGGGAAATAAAATCATGTTTTCGGTTGAATCTATATTGGAATTTAAACCCTTATGTAATATGATGAATTTGGATGTTTTTTTGAAAATTAAACATGAAGAAATTTGCGTTTTACAGAGGTTCTTGATGATAAATGATAAACTAGGGGTTTTGGAAATAATTATTGATTTATTGTTTGGTGGATTTGGTTGAGAGTATGGGATGATGTAATGTAGGTTCGGATGAGTAAAAATGGTGAAACCCATAGTAGATTAAGGAAGGAGACGAAGACCTGCTACTGCAAATCGATTCAGCTACTTGGGTGAATCGATTTGGCAAGCAAATTGATTCGGTTCCAGGGCAAATCAACATGGCTTCCCAGATGTTGATAATTTTCCCCCTTTTTATTTTACAACTCGCGGGAGATAATGAAGTTAATATTTGAGATAATTTTTAAATATAAAGATAGTTATTTTAAGATAATTAGTAGGTCAATATTGGGTTTGAGACTTAGTCACATGGGGAAAACTTAAGGTCTATGATTAATTAGGCATAATTAAGGGATAAAAACATAATTCGGGGAATGATATCGTGTCACAGAAAATTCGGTGGGAACGATGACCTTGAATAGTACATAATGAGTGATATAGCTACTAAATAGACTTGAGGTACTATTGGTAGCCTTATAAGTGGTGGAAAACACTCGCGCTTATGAGAATAAGAAGTTTAACGGTATGCTGATAATACGTAGGCTATGTAGGAGTATGTAGACTATGTGCCGACTATATTAAGGGATACATGATTTCCTTAAGTGAATTTTATATACATACTTTGACACCCCAACTAATTAAATAACGGGTGATCAGTCCTTTATTAAATAAAAATCAAGGTGAACGATTGGTTCATTCTTAGCATCACTGTCGCAAAATAAAATTTCAAATTTAAACACCCTAAATAATTAAGGTAAGTATCAAAAAATTTAAAACCTTATTTCCATTTTATTAAATTCCAATATGAATTTTTTTTTAATAACCAACAGTTTAAGAATCACATAAATACGAAAAATGGCAATCAACAAACAATAATTAAACCATCTAGATCAACCACACCAAGTTTAAAACTGCAAATGAAGTGGAATGTTATGTCAATTGAAGGATCTTAGGTACGATTTACAATTTAACTGTGACTTCCTTCATCATATGTTCAGGTTATGATGTGAATGTTATTTTGAACTCATCACAGGCGGGCCAGACAGAGGTCTATGTGTTAAAATTAATTTAATTATTTAGCGAATATTGTGCCGGATAAAGTACATAAAAATGGAGAAGTGGATTTCAAGTGGGAAATTGAGTCGTAAGAAAAGTTGACAACACTTAAGGGGAATTCTATTTGACAGTCGATCCATATGGTGACAATTTCACGCATTGTCCATAAAGATGTTAACGCTTATTTGTGAAGTAAGCTAAAGGAATTAAAAGATTTAGTTGGGGAGTAAGACTGGATGAAAAGAAATTACTGAAACGCCGCAAGGGGAGACCGATCAGGGGACCCATTTAAATGATTTGGGTAGCTGAATTCTTACCAATCGATGGTGAATTCAGTAAGGGTTGTCGATGCTAGTAGTGTGTTCCTTAGGGAAAACAAAGCTAAATCAACCATGGGGGTAGCCATCAGGACCGAGCTTACCAAAGTTCGAGAGAAGGACAACCCTAATATGGTTCGTATGACCGATGATAAGTGGAGTATGCATAGAGGTATTTTGCGGAGTGTGAAACCGCATGCATTAATTTTTCCTGAAATGAGTAAAGGGATAAGAGTGTGGTGCCTAGTAAGGGGCAATGATTAAAGTAGTTTTTTATTTTGGATCAGACGGGCGTGTTATGTCCAGAAATCATATGACCAGCGAGGGAGATTGGCATGGTAGTTATATGAGTTCTATCCTCGGAAAATGAGGCGTGTTTTATGTGACACGAACGAGTCACTATATTTTGATTTTTGCTAGATTCGCACATGAGACGAGGTTAATGATTATATAGACAATGTTATTATTATGTGAATGTTTTCCCTAGTATAATGGGATTATCTTGAGTTTTATCCGTGAAGGATGAACAGGTGTATTGATACTGGTATATATACCCCATTGAGATTACTCATTTTAGTGATGTGTTATACGAGTATGATATTATCCAAATTATGGTTTTATAGTAATGATTAGACTGATAGTGGACAGATATCACAAGTCTATCGAGGTTACTTCTCTAGTGCAGGATGTTTTGTTATGGCGAAGCCCCACCTGTGAGAGGGTTGGGCTTGCATTTATATGATATATTATAGGGACTTCGAAGGGTATAGTGTTGTCTAAATATTTAATCCCGGGGTGTGTAGGGTCTTTGTTGTTATGATTTGGTGTGTATTAGGTTTACTATTAAGTGATAAGATTTAACTCAGTATCATATTTAAGACTCAGGACTTGGTGATATGAAGAGCGTGTTGTTATATCAATCCTTTGGAGACATGAGGCATGTTTGGGAAAATGATTTTAAGAGTCCTGATTGTATGTGTACGAGGTTTATGGAATATGATCACAGCCAATGCTAAGTGATAGTGATTTTTGCTAAAAGTTCCTTATTTAAATGAAATTATAGGAGGAGATGTATCTTTTTTGTCAAGAGATGGGAATATAGGTGTACATGTTATGGACGGAGGGACTAATGGATTTTGATAACCAACAATGCTAGGCATTAGTGTATCAGGGGGTTCATTATTTGTATTTCTCTTTGCGAGCCATCCTATGCATGAAACTTAGCGTAAGGTTGGAAGTAGGGAGATGTTTGGACATTAGTCCATGAGTCAGGTACCCTGATCGTTATAGGAGCAGGTAGTTATAACTGCAAGATGGAAGTTAAATTAGGATTTAAATCCAGTGGACCCGGATGTATGGTAAGGAAGCATTTAAAATTTTATTTTATCACCACGAGTTAAAGGGTGGAACGATGTTAAAGAGGATTTAAAATTTTGATTTCTGGGGTGATTGGGAATACCCAAGTGTTATAGGCACGTTGAAAATACAAGGGTAATGAAGAATTGAGTGTTATATGTGAAGTGTATGTGATGTTTTTGCCAGTATGAACGGTTTATAGGGTGTGTAGGCATCCTGGTTCACTGATGTCAGAATTATCTCGGTTAAAGGGACGTGGGAATAGATGTGTGAAATATATGCTTGGGGGACTAGTATACTGAACTAGAAATGGAAGAGTGGATGATCATCATGTGAGAAGGATGATAATCCATATACGTGTGCAATCACAGTAACACCCCCGAATTTGGTTGAAAGGTTATGGGAAGCCATTTAAAATGTGGTATTTCTTGAGAAGGTGTAACACCCCATAATTTTGAGGATTTAAAATTTAATTATTTTTGGGAGTTATAAAAATATTTAAATTGGAGAAACTTAAATTCATGAGTTTGATAATTTATTTAGCGAGCCAAATTATTTATAATTGACGAGTTTTAAGTTTAATGGTTCAAAATCTCGTGTGTCACATTTTGAGGTCGAAACTTGTAAATTTCAAAAAGTATTTCAGATGGCAATTCTGAGTGCGCGGTTGTGTCCGGATGGGTCGAGATAGTTAAAAAGAGTATCCGGGGATAGTAATTGTGTCTCGGGGTATTTTTGGACATAGCCGGGCCCACACGGGGTGAGTTGGGCGTTTTTAATTAGGCCCACATGGCCAAAAACGGGATTTGATATTTTTAACCTAATTGAGAGATTAGGGAACTAGAGTCAACACACCTGAAAACCTAGGGTTTGAGAGTAAATCGAGGGAAGGAAAATAAAGAGCCAAATTGGGGATTTTGGAGACAAATTAAGGGACTACACCAACGGATCAGACACTACGAATAATTCCAGGCAAGTGGTTAACTGTGTTGATTCCTAATGTGATGATAATCAATTCATATAGTAGTGTGTGTATATGAAAATTCGTTTTGGGTGTGTAACCAAGATTAAAATTGGGTTTTTTTGAATTTAGAGTAATGGGCATAATTAATTACTCAATGGATGTTAAGTTATGATTTGGATCTGTTAAGATTAAATTGTAGAGTTGATTACATTATGTATAGTGATTACATGGACTGAATATGGTAGGGTCAGATTTGGTAGAACAGACCTTTTTTGAAATTTATTGATGGATTAAGGTCTCTAGGGTGTTTAGAACCTTTTTTGGTGTGGTGGATATGTTGGTTGTGAAATGGGTAAGGGTTTGGGAGAAACCAAAATCTTAAGGATTCGTTAATGGCTGTAACAACAAGCTGGGGAAGACGATCACCAGCTCGATCGATCGATCGACCAAGGGGGATCGATCGATCGACGGTCCCAGGAACTTGACAGTTCAGCCAGTTTCTTTATAAAGTGGATTTTATTTAAAATTTAATCCTTTAATTTTATTTAGTGATAAATTCGTATGGACACATATTTACTTAACAATTATAGGGTGATATAATTGGGTTTAGGAGGGTGTGAACAAGATGACACGAGATGAACAAATTTGGGAGATAATTCATAAGTGTTGAAATTGGGACGAGGAATATTGTTCGGCTATTGTAGTCGCGTGACGCTACATTATTAAAGGAATCGAAGTGAAATACTTAATTATGGACCAAGTGGGCGAGTCCGGATATGTTGGTAATTATAGTTAAATATAATTGGGAAATTAGGGAGATGAAGGTGCGACACATTGTGGGCGAAAATGTGGAAATGAAATTATGAGAGGTAAAATGGACCAAGTGAGCGAGTCCGGGTATACTGGTTAAATGACACCAAAGTATTAAATTAATTATTGGGAGAGAGTAATTAATTTGGAGTCGGAATATAGACACGGTAAATATTAAGGTATGGGACAAGTGAGCGAGTCCGGGGATAATTGTTGGGTGACACAAAGTTATGAAATTAATAAGTGTTATAATTAAATCAATTAGAGTCGAATTGTAGACTCGGGTAGGATAAAATTAATAAGTGTGGTAATTAATTTAATTAGAGTCGGATTGTAGACTCAGGTAGGATTAAATAAAAAAGTGTGAAAATTAATTTAATTAGAGTCGGATTGTAGACTCGCGTAGGAGTAAATTAATAAGTTTTATAATTAATTGAATTAGAGTCGGATTGTAGACTCGGGTAGGATTAAATTAATAGGTGTGATAACTAATTTAAGTAGAGTCAGATTGTAGACTCGGGGAGGTATTGAATTAATTAGTGTGTCAATTAATCATATTAAAGTCGGACCACAGACTCGGATTGGTGTAAATTAATTAATGGGTAAATTAATTAACTGAAAGTCGGACCACAGACTAGGTTCGGTATTTAAATTAATATGTGTGCTAATTAATTTAATTAGAGTCGGACGATAGAATCAGGGAGGTATTAAATTAATATGTGTGTTAGTTAATTTAATTAGAGTCGGGTGATAGACTCGGGAAGGTATTCAATTAATAAGTGTGTTAATTAATTTAATTGGATTCGGACCCTAGACACGGGGAAAGTATTATATAAATTGAGGTGTGAGTTAAATATATTAGAGTGGTACCATAGACTCGGGAAGATAATAAATTATTAAGTGAGAAAATTAATTACATTGAGTCGGGCCACAAACTCCGGAAATGACAAGCAGAGTACGGGATTTTTAGTACACGATAAAGTCGGGGTTTATAATATATATATACGGTGTAGTGATAGTATATATATATATATATATATGTGTGTGTGTGTGTGTGTGTATATATTGTGTGTGATATTAAATTACAGGCAGTGTACGGGATTTTGAGTACACGGTATAGCCGGGATTTATATTATATATATACGGTGTAGTGATAGTATATATATACGTGTTTATATTCTGTGTGATATTAAATATCAGTGACTATATATTTATTCAATTTATATACTCTAATTTTATCAAGGGAGGTTGCGCGATGGGGGTGAATCTCCTAGCTTGAGGAGTAGGGCGAGTATATCCCCAGGTCATATCATCCGGTATATTTAGGTGAGGTATTTATCTCACTTTCAGGGAAGGAATATGACCGCCTCCACTACGTTTATATTTGTGGTCAAGTTGGTGAGCAATTCCAACTTGGGGAAACTAGGTTTTGTGAGCACACCTAGTGAGATAGCATCTTAGAGGGAATCATCCGACGAGGGTATACTCGAAGGGATGGATATACGTATGTTATATGTGTGGATATTGTGGTAAATGTACGTATATAATGGTAGTAAATATTACGTATGGGTAATAATACTGTGTGATCAATTTACTTTATATAACTTGTGACACGGTTATCTGCTACTATTTAAGAGGAATTAAATAAGTTAATTATGAGATAACTTATACTTCAAGAATCATTATACTCGGGTTAGAGTAGTATGGCAAGGGATGGTTATACCAGGAGTAGTTGAATGTGGTAGTACAACTAGGTGGGGTTAAGGTAACAGGTAGGTGTGCACAATAGTGGAGGGGTGAGAATGTCCACGAGGGAGTGCGTCACTAACTTCAATATGAAGCGCATTCATGCATTTTAAATTACTGCAGTTAATTCACTTGCTAAATATTTTTAAAATGTTTTGGGTTCTATCCCTTGCTATAAAACAATTTTCAAAACCTTTTAGGTGTCCAGCCACAGGGACGCAAGGATTGATATTCTATTCCAGGGACACGGTGCTGCGGAATATGTGGATGCTAGCGGGAGTTTGAATTAGACGCATCATTCATTCATTCCTAGAGTAGGAATCTTGTATCAGTTTCAGTTTTTTTTAGGGCATGTCGCCCAGACTTTCAGTTCAGTTTTCAGACTTGTTTTATTCCTGTGTTGGATATAGGTTTTGGATTATTTCACTTTGGTGGCCGATGGTTTATTTGGAAAGTTGTATAATTAATGATTCAGTTTATTTTCATTCAGTTGTGTGAATGGTTTATATTTAATTCCGCATGTACTGTTTGTTAAACAAAAAGTTAAAAATTGGCCCAAGCTTTTGGAATAGTAGGTGGTTAGTAAGTTTTAAATAGCTTTTGACAGTGATGCTAAGGATGATCCAACAGGGATTCCTGTTTTATTTTGGTATAGGACTGATCACCCAGAATTTTATTAGGCGGGGTGTCAATGATTGTATCAGAGCATCAGGTTCTTGTGTCCTTAAGATCTAACGGCTTTTCACATTTCGTCTTAGCAATCTTTGATATAGAGCCCTATTATAGGATTATTGTATTCTCATTCGTATGCGCATATACGTTCTTCTGTGAAATTTATATTTGAGAGTGAACTCAAACAAATTCGATTCTCATTCCAGATAACGCCCAGGAGAGAGAGTAGTTAGGGCAGCAGGGGGAGATGAGACGAGGGAGGCGCTTCAGGAGTAAGATTTATCGTAGCAACTACCAGAGGTAATTTTGGCAGCATAGGTAACTTAAATAGTGGCACGGGCAGTTGAAACGACGGTGGTCACAACAGCAGGGTACTTTCCACGGGATCGGCCATAAGTGTTAGTGGCACCGGATGTTTAGACTCACGTGGGGTCGTCAGGGTGGAAACATTAAAGAGAGGTTATTTTTAGTGGGAACCCACCAGAGTTGCAAGGGGGTTTAGATGTAGTGCTCGCGTTTCAAGGAAGAGAGATAACCAGCGTCACCTACGCATGGGAGATTGCGATGAGGTGTGGAAGCAAATGCTAACCACTTTTAGTTTAGTGGGAGCAACGCTACAGTGGTGGGAGTCGACCACCACAGTTGAGTAAAGGGACACACTAGCTATTGCAGAGTTTTGGGTGCGATTCGACCGCAAGTATCTTCTTTCAGCAGTTGAGACCGAAATGAGAACATTTTTGTAATACCCCGTATTTTTGTGATATTTATTTATGGGATTAATTGAATTAAATGGGTATTAATTGAGAATTAATCCGGATAAAATACTAACGATATGTGAGTTGGTATTTGATTATAATGGGTATTATTTGATTATAATGAATATTGAATATATTGAATTTGTCGTGAAATCGAAATACGACAATTTGGAAATTTTGTTAGGACGCGTGTGACAGTCGCGTCGGGAATATAATTATTTTAATTAAAAAGTGGATTTTATTTTTATCAACCGTATGGTCATTTTGAGTACGCCAACGTGTCCGGAAGGGTCAAAATAGTCAGAAAACACTAGCCGGGGTTTAGTTTGGGTCCCGGGGCATTTTTGGGTCACACCGGCAACTTAAAAGGGTATTTTGGTAATTTTGAAATTTTAGGATTATTAACCAACGAATTTTGGGAATTAAATATTGGGATATTAATGACCCACTAAGCCATTACCAGCAATTAACTGATTAGAGGGCAACGGGAGTTAGAGGAGGAAGTTAGAAAAGTTCCCAAAGAGAAAACCTTAACCTCCATCTTCAACCTTCAACCTTGGGAGAGAAAGAGATAGGGAAACCTTCAACATTCAACACCAAATTCAGAGAACAATCCGAGGCAAGTGGTTTAATTACGTTAATTTCAAGAGAATGCTTCTTCCATGCTTAGACATTGATATTATTGCATTGTATTGGGAGACTTGTAAAAACCCATGTAATTGGAGTTATAAATTCATGTTTTGATAAATAGATTGCATGTAGAATTATGTTTGGGCGATTATATTGTTAGATATACATCTTTTATATTACAGAAACGGATTTAATTGTGGATGTTGATGACTTTAATTTTCTAGGGTTCATATTCATAAGGGTTGGGGGAATATTGGGAGATTTGATAATTGGGTGTTGTTTAGGGAGACTTGACCCCATAAATATGTTAAAATACGACCTAAGTATGTTTAGGAATGATTAGAAACCTTAAAACACTGTTGGTATAATGTTTGGATGAGTTTTGAGAAGAGAAAGTTGGAAGAAAAACAAATTTAGGAATTCTGGGCTCGAAACTGTCACCTCGTTAGAAGACCTGCCCAGGTCGTTCGAACGAGCTTCTAACGAGTTGACGGTTTGCCTTCTAACGAGTTGGATGTTCGTTAGATTCCCACTTCATTCGAACGAACGAGACTTCTAACGAGTTGACAGAATGGCCTTTTTGGCCTGATTTGATTTCTAGTGTCCCGTAACCTTATTTAATTGTAGAGATAACCTTCCCTTGTTAACTATTTGGTATAATTGGGAGATTTGGGATATTTTGAGGAGTGAAACATAGAAGTGCGATTTGAACCAAATGATATTTGTGGATTAGTACGCTAGTGACAATATACGATGTGAGGATTTTTGACGACTTATATATTTGTGTTAACCGGGGGTATGTGAATGGTGTAACATTATAAGTTGGTATGAGAATGAGAAGTATACAAATAATAATTATGGTAATTACTAAGAAGTGTGCATGCTTAGTATATATGATTTTATGTGTATGACATACCTACCATACTTGCTATCACGGGAGGTTTGCGTTCGCTTAGGGCCATCTAACCTTTGTGTGCCTACGGAGGGGATTTAGATTGGTACCTCGAGGACATAGGTCAGAGAAGGACTTATTGGGAAATTAATCAGTCTGCTGATCGTGGGAGCGTAGGTATGTGCGTGACCCACGTGTACCGGGATGGATAGCAGAGTATGTGTGCACCGCAGCTTAGTCTCGGGGTGCTTGTAATGTATATTTATGACGTGAATAATATATGCTTAAATAATGAGAACTTTCATGTTGGTATTGTGAGTATAATTATGGTAACACTTTGAGAAAATAAAAAGGGATAACCTGCATGAATTGTATTGCTAATTATTGAGAATCCGAGTTTAAGTAAAGTCATCTATTTAATTGATAACGTTGGAATGTATAATGGGAATCGAGTAGAAAGGGGTAGAACTTATGACGGTTTAGTTAGGTGTAAATGTCATTTAGATGGGTACGATACGTTAGGAGTGCACAATCAGTCGAGAGGTGAGTATTTCATGTGAGTGCACGTCCTAACATGTATTTGCATTCATTGTTTTAATGTCATTAAAACACTTGCTATTTTTAAAGTACTCTCCACTTTCGGGCTCTGACCCGTTTGCTTTCAAATCTATTTTTGTAAAAACCTTTTAGGTGCCCAGCCACAAGGACACCATGCATAGGATTTCCATTCAGGTGACGAGTTGTAGCTGTTGTGGAAGTTACAGGGCCTTGCTAGTAGACGCTTCTTTTGGCTTGACTCCATATTCAGTTTCATCATTTGTAGGGCATGTTGCCCATTTCTATTAGAGACATTTCTTATTTCAGTTATTCAGATCTTTGGCATGTAATTAATTCAGGATACACTATTTTATTTATTTCAGTTGTGGGATTGTTGTGAGGAGTTTTCCTCCGGACTTACTATTATTTGTTGGTTACCTTATTGAGACTCTATGGTGTATGATTATGTTATTGTTTCATTGTTCTTTCAATGCATGTTAATCAGACTTATTTTTAAAATTTGACATCTTACTTTTTAAATACAAGGTGGTTAGTAATTATTAAAAATGCTTTCGACAGTGATGATATTAACTGAACCAACTTGGCATTTTGTATTAATTTAATAAAGGATTATCTACCCGGTATTTAATTAGTCGGGGTGTCACAATTTTGTGAGGTGACTCAAGGGGACGTTCAGTGGCTGATTACAAGGAAGAATTCACTCGTTGGCAAAATTCTATACCGGATGAGGTAAGCAAGGAAAAGAGAAAGAAAGAAAATTTTATGGAAGGGTTAGTCTAGAGAATCCGATAACCTATAATTGATAATTCCACATTTGTATATTATATTGATGTCATAACGGAGCACTCCGACACTATTGGGAATATCTCTTTTACGCGAAAGAAAGCGGGAGGGGAGTGGGAACTAGCCAGCCGAATAAGGAATGAGGGAACAATACCAGGTTGGTATCCCAGCAGCAGATTGGGGGCGATCAGGGGCAGAATTTTTGGCAGGGAAATCATGCTAAGCGATTTAGAACTCGAGGCTATCGGTAGGATGTCCAGGGATTCCAATAAGGTCGGCATGGAAGGGACTAATGGCAGGGTGAATGTATTAGAAGGTGTTTCATTTGTGGGGAAAGAGAGACACATAAAGAGATATTACCTTAAGCGAGGCAGGGGTCAAGTACAGGAGGAGGTCCTAGATGTATAGCCACTAAAGCAAGTCATCGACGCATTCGGGCAGGGAGAAGATGCTTCGGAACCCGAGGATCAACCATTGCAGCTGGAGTATGGAGGTAATTATGTTTACCCTATGGGAGTGGGGTATATTTTTGAGTGACAAGGATGATGTCACAATATATGACTTAATTTTCACTAAAATTCGCAGGTGGGTCGAATTTAGTGGGCGCGTTGGTGGTAGCAGCCATGGTATGTGGATAAACTTTTTGTGGGGTAGCGGAGTTTCTTGGTGTTCTTAACGGGAGAGTGGAGGTGTACACTGAGTGAAGGTTTTAATTATGTGAGGAGCTACTACTTTCGAGAATTATGGGAGTAGGGTTAATAATAATTTCCGAAATATCGGCTGGATAGCGTTGGGATTTGAACCATTGTAAATCGTGGGGGGTAAGTTTTGGTGTTCGCGACACCAGGATATGGTTGGTACTAGGTATCATCAGAGAGGGCGTATAGCCTATATATATGTGGATATATATATTGTATTGCGTGGTGCAATAGCACATGGTGAGGTTTTGTGTTCTCACAGTTTATCCCAGTAAGTGGGGATGTTTACTGAAGTGAATCAGGGTGGTTAGAATTATTTTCGAGCAAAGAGAGATAGCTCGGGATTTATTTTGAGAAAGGACTAGTGATAGTAAGGGCGCGGTATTTTATGTTGTCTTTGGTAGCATGAGAGTAAGCGTATATACTTTGAGTTGAGAGACAAGTAATTATGGGGAGATGTTTGGACGTTAGCACATTGGTTGGGTACCCGAGCAGTAAATGTATGTATGTATATATATATATATATATATATATGACTATGGGTTCGAAGTTATATTACGGGTTACGACTAGCATAGTCGGGTAGCTTTCGTGCGGTGCACGGGGATAGGGTGTATGGGCACCCGGGTTAATTAAGGCAAATTTTGCGCGGTTAAGCACGGGTATAGGGTGTATGGGCACCCTAGTTAATTTAAATGCATACTTGTGTAACGTATGGTTAGAAGCGGATGGGATAGATATAGCGAGCTTAGAGGCACATGACTAGATAGTAATATGCGAAGCTTAGAACATTACGCTCATCTTAATTTCGAGGACGAAATTCCTTTTTAAGGGGGGGAGTATGTAACACCTCGTAATTTTTAGGATTTAAAATTTAATTATTTTTAGGAGTTATAAAAAAATTTAATTGGATAAACTTAAATTCATGAGTCGGAGAATTTATTTTAGTGAGCCAAATTATTTATAATTGGCAACTTTTAAGTTAAATGGTTCAAAATCTTGTGTAACATTTTGAGGTCGAAACATGGATGTTTTGAAAAGTATTTCGGATGGCAATTATGAGTGCGCGGTTGTGTTCGGATAGGGCGAAATACTCAGAAAAGAGTACCCGGGGGTAGTAATTGGGTCTCGGGGTATTTTTGGACATAGCCGGGCCCACACGGGGTGTATTGGGCCTTTTTAATTAGGCTCACATGGCCAAAAACTAGATTTGATGTTTCTAACCTAATTGAGAGATTAGGAAATGACAGTCAACACACCTCTAAACCTAGGTTTTGAGAGGAAATTGGGGGAAAGCAAATCAAGAGCCAAATTGGGGATTTTGGAGCCAAATTAAGGGACTACACCAACGGATCACACATTACGAACAATTCCAGGCAAGTGGTTAAGTGTTGTGATTCCTAAAGTTATGATAATCAATTCATATCATAATGTGTGTATATGAAAATTTGTTTTGGGTGTGTAACCAAGATTAAAATTGTGTTTTTATGAATTTAGAGTAATGGGCATAATTAATTACTCAATGGGGGTTATGTTATGATTTGGATCTGTTAAGATTAAATTGTAGATTTGATTACAATATGTATAGGATTTGGTAGAACAGACTCGAGTGGAAAACCCAAATCGGATATACTTAGGGTTTTGTAAAATTTATTGATGGTTTAAGGTCTTTAGGGTGTTTAGAACCTTTTCTGGTGTGGAGGATATGTTACGTGTGGAATAGGTAAGGGTTTGGGAGAAACCAAAAGCTTAAGGATTCGTTAATGGCTGCAACAGCAAGCCGGGGAAGACGATCACCTGCTCGGTCGATCGATCAACAGTTCCATGAACTTGACATTTAAGCCAGCTTGTTTATAAAGTGGATTTTATTTAAAATTTAAACCCTTAATTTTTTTTAGTGATAAATTCATATGGACACATATTTCCTTAACAATTATAGGGTGATATAATTGGGTTTAGGAGGATGTGAACGGTATGGCATGAGATGAACGAATTTGGGAAATAATTCACAAGTATTGAAATTGGGACGAGGAATAATGTTCGGGTATGGTAGTTGGGTGACGCTACATTATTAAAGGAATCGAAGTGAAATACTTAATTATCGACAAAGTGGGCGAGTCCGGGTATGTTGGTAATTATAGGTAAATATAATTGGCAAATTATGGAGATGAGGGTGCGACACATTGTGGGCGAAAATGTGGAAATGAAATTATGAGAGGCAAAATGGACCAAGTGATCGAGTCCGGGTGTACTGGTTAATTGACACCAAAGTATTAAATTAATTATTGGGAGAGAGTAATTAATTTGGAGTCGGAATATAGACTCGGGAAATATTAAGGTATGGGACAAGTGAGCGAGTCCGGGGATAATGGTTGGGTGACACCAAGTTATTAAATTAATAAGTGCGATAATTAAACTAATTAGAGTCGGATTGTAGACTCGGGTTGGATTAAATTAATAAGTGCAATAATTAATTTAATTAGAATCGGATTGTAGACTCGGGGGGGATTATATTAAAAATTGTGAAAATTAATTTTATTAGAGTCGGATTGTAGACTCGGGTAGGATTAAATTAATAAGTGTGATAATTAATTGAATTAGAGTCGGATTGTAGACTCGGGTAGGATTAAATTAATAGGTGTGATAAGTAATTTAAGTAGAGTCGGATTGTAGACGAGGTATTGAATTAATAAGTGTGGTAATTAATTATATTAAAGTTGGACCATAAACTCGGATTGGTGTAAATTAATTAATGCGTAAATTAATTAACTGGAAGTTGGACCACAGACTAGGATCGGTATTTAAAGTAATACGTTTGTTAATTAATTTAATTAGAGTCGGACGATAGACTCGGGGAGGTATTAAATTAATATGTGTGTTAGTTAATTTAATTAGAGTCGGGTGATAGACTCCGGAAGGTATTGATTTAATAAGTGTGTTAATTAATTTAATTCGAGTCAGACCATAGACTCGGGGATAGTATTATATAAATTGAGGTGTGAGTTAAATATATTAGAGTGGTACCATAGACTCGGGAAGATGATAAATTATTAAGTGAAAAAATTAATTACTTTGAGTCGGGCCACAGACTCAGGAAATTACTGGCGGTGTACAGGATTTTTAGTACATGGTAAAGCCGGGGTTTATAATATATATATACGGTATAGTGATAGTGTATATATATATATATATATATATATATATATATATATATATATATATATATATATATATATATATATATATATATATATATATATGTGTGTGTGTGTGTGGGGGGGGGGGGGGGGTGTGTGTGTTTGTATGTGTATATTGTGTGTGATATTAAATTACAGGTAGTGTACGGGATTTTGAGTACACGGTATAGCCGAGATTTATATTATATATATACGGTGTAACGATAGTATATATATACGTGTATATATTGTGTGTGATATTAAATATCAATGACTAGATATTTATTCAATTTATATACTCTAATGCTATCAAGGGAGGTTGCGCGATATCGGTGAATCCCCTAGCTTGAGCAGTAGGGCGAGTATATCCCGAGGTCATAGCGTCCGGTATACACGGGTGAGGGATTTATCTCATTTTCAGGGAAGGAATATGATCGCCTCCACTACGTTTATATGTTTGGCCAAGTTGGTGAGTGATTCCAAGTTGGGGAAACTAGGTTTTGTGAGCACGCCTAGTGAGATACCATCTTAGAGGGAATCATCAGGCGATGGTATACTCGAAGGGATGGATATACCTATGTTATATGTGTGGATATTGTGGTAAATGTACGTATATGATTGTAGTAAATATTATATACGGGTAATAATACTATGTGTAATGTATTTACTTTATATAATTTGTGACACAGTTATATGCTACTATTTAAGAGGAATTAATAAAGTTAATTGTGAGATAACTTATAATTCAAGAATCATTATACTCGGGTTAGAGTAGTATGTCGAGGGAAGGTTATACCAGGAATAGTTGGATGGGGTAGTACAACTAGGTGGGGTTAAGGTAACCGGTAGGTGTGCACAATAGTCGAGGGGTGAGAATGTCCATGAGGGAGTGCGACACTAACGTAAATATGAAGTGCATTCATGCATTTTAAATTACTGCAGTTAATTCATTTGCCAAATATTTTCAAAATGTTTTGGGTTCTAACCCTTGCTATAAAACTATTTTCAAAACCTTTTAGGTGTCCATCCAGAGGGACGACAAGATCGATATTCTATTCCAGGGACACCGAGCTGCGGCATATGTGGATGCTAGCAGGAGTTTGGATTAGACGCATCATTCATTCATTCCTAGAGTAGGATTCTTGTATCAGTTTCAGTTTTATTTAGGGCATGTCGCCCAGACTTTCAGTTCAGTTTTCAGATTTGTTTTATCCTGGGTTGGATATGTGTTTTGGATTATTTAACTTTTGTGGCTGGTGGTTTATTCGACAAGTTGTATAATTAATGATTCAGTTTATTTTCATTTAGTTGTGTGAATGGTTTATATTTAATTTCGCATGTACCGTTTGTTAATCAAAAAGTTAAAAATTGGCACAAGCTTTTGGAATACAAAGTGGTTAGTAAGTCTTAAAAAGTATTCGACAGTGATGCTAAGGATGATCCAACTGGGGGTCCTATTTTAATTTGGTGTAGGACTGATCACTAGGTATTTTATTAGGTGGGGTGTCACAGAAGGGTAAACTTTAACTATTATGTAAAACATTTGGTGCTCTGTTTTACCTAGTCAAATATTGAGAACGACTTGCGCGTAGATAAAAGGATGATCTTAGTAAGGTATAAAAAGTCTTGAAGTGCACATCGTGGATAAAAGTGCATGGGTCGGAACTTTCGGTATATGACGGGGAAAGAACGGGAGTATTAAGTTTCACTTAATATGAGACATTACAAGTAGAAGTCGATGTTGAGCGGGACATAATGAGTAGTCTCCGCGTGAACCACTCATATATAGAAATCGGTTGGATCAAGAGGATCAACCATAGAATTTTGTAGGAAGACGATGATTCCTGTTGTGGAAGAGGGCAGTCAATTTGGTAAATTTCTTTAATGGGTTGCCAACCTCAATTTAAGATCATGATTTCCTTCGAATGTGTGGAACTAGCTGACCTAAAAGAAAGTAATTGTTATTCTTTTGGATGTTTGACACTATTAGATAGTTTTCCACTGTCTTTCTTTGAATAGAAGGATCACGCCGATAAGTGGTCCTTCCTGGTATTGTTCTGAACTAGGATGAAATCCTTGAACCCCACCTCCAATACAGGATTTTAGGAAGCACTGGGGATTAAGTTTAATTTTGAGCAGGTTGTATCAACTATAGCCCGAGGAGTATGTGAAAGGTCATAAATGACTAATGAGGCTATATGAATATAATTTTGGACTCATTCTGGTCATTTCAATTTTGCAACAATTATAGATGGTAAGTGAAATATAGTATGGTGCTTGGGAGAAGACATTACCAATGGTAGAGTTGTGTCTAAAAACTCATACCTATTTATTGTGGACAAAGTACTTCCTGAGGTTTTTTGTGAGGAGCTTCAACTACTCTCCCTCTGGATGTTTAGAGGTGAGTGGATAATCAGAATTTTTGATTAGTCAAGCCAAAGTCCGATGACTATGGTGGAATTACCACAGACTATTTTAGGTGGCTTTTGAGTTATCTAGCCGAAAATCGAGCTTCGAAGAACGGACAAGAGTGGTCAAATGAACATATGGTTTCTCTCAGGATGGGAGTTTTGTGTTTCAATAAATATGAGTAGTTGATACATAGTGAGGTGCAGCCTCCCAATAATATTGATATAATGGGGGTTAATGATGTATAGGCTCATCTTATTCGAATTTTGTCGAGTAGGAGCAAAGTGAAGTGTCGTTATTGAGGTGTGAAACTATAACTGATAAAGTGTCAAGATCTTAAACTAGCTTGCTGTAAGGCAGGGGCTATAGTGATTGAATGACTTACTCTGAAGCTGGTTTTTTCGTGCTGATAAAGTATCTAGAATAATTTTACCAGGTATACCTTACTTTAGGAATTTTGGGATGAAATTCCGTTATTAGGGGGGAGTATGTAATACCTCGTATTTTTATGGCCTTTAATTATGGGATTATTTAAATTTAATTGGGATAAATAAATTTAATATTAATTTGGATTTTATTAAATTAAATATTTACTAGCGTGACGATAGTTAGTAATTATTGGTAAGAATTATGTTGAATATTACTTAATGAGTAAATTAATATATGAGATTGAATTTATTAAAATTGTCACGAGTGAATAATACTATAATCATAGAAATTAAAGGAATATATTGTAATTAAAGGATGAGCATGTGTTGTGTCGGGGCTAAATTAAAGGAATAAAAAAGTAATTTAATTATAAGTTGCCCGTATGGTCATTTAAAGTACGCCAATGTGTTCGAAAGGGTTGAGATAGTTAGAAAAGTGTATCTGGAGGTTTAGTTTGGGTCTCGGAACGTTGTTAGGCCGAACTGGTAACCCGAGAGGGCATTTTGGTAATTTCCAATTTTAGGCCTTAATTATGGATGAAAATTGAAGGGTTATATCTGATGAAGTTAGAGTTCTCGAGGGTTAGAAATATTAAAGTTGTATAGAGGCTAAGGAAGAGAGACAAGAGAAGGATTCCAAGGAGGAGAGCCACCAACCCTACACCACTCTCACCAATCCCACCACCAACGTGTAGATCGAAAGAAGGGGAAAACGATTTTATAAGAGATTTAATCATGAGATTTCGGGGTTTAAATTGAATGGCAAATCATGCGTATGTTAAATTAAGCCTTTCGAGAACTAAGAAGGACTTAGACCCGTAGGGTAGTGAGTGTACATCTACTGATTTTATATTTACCAAGAGGGTACACTTCGAGAGTCAAGAAGTACTTATGGATTTGCAGTAATTAAGAAAATAAAAGAATGATTTAATGATATGTAGAACTCGGGCGTTATGTGCCACACATGGTTCGCATGTATTATGGGTCGTGGGCGTACGTAGCTGAATAATGTGAATATATATATATATATATATATATTGTATATCTATGTGTAAACATATCTGCGCTACTTGTTATCATAGAGGTTTCGCGTCGAGATAGTCTAATCTCGAATGGAACTTTATGGGGGAGATTGACTTGTACCCTAGAACATAGCATCCTTGGTACAAGCTATCTAAGAATGATAGTCAAATGGTCCTAAGAGATGCGTGGGTATGTGCTGACATCTTAGTGACTCAGAACTATGCTTTGCCTCCAATATGTGTGTTGTTTGTTAATACAGTTGGAGAGTAATTCCGAACTAGTATTTCCCTTTTGTATGAGAGATACGGGGACTTGATAGAAGAGTATGCCGACACCATAGATTTATGTGTGGTGCCCTATTAGTATATATATTATGAGTGATACAATTATATATTTGCAATTAATCTACTGTGCTTGTAAGTAGATAGAATTGAATAATTATTATTAAATGAGTTAAGTGGTTGAAAACTTAAGTCTGAATTGAGATGAACATAACCGGCTTGTCAAATTTATAAGAAAAGGTTATCAGATATAAACTATAGTCATGAGATCACTTGAATTGGGATTATTGAATGGAAATTAGGTTAGACTATTTCACTGGGTTAGATTTAACTAGATTAATTCGGTAGTACGTTAGGCGTGCACACCAGTTGAGAGGTGAGAATTCTCAAATGAGTGTCGAGGTACTAATATGTGTGTAGTATCAACTGGTAAGAATTTTAAATACTTGCTAAACTATTTTTAAAGTTGTTTTACACTCGGGCTCTGACCCGTTTCCTGTCATCTCTTCTTTCACTTGTACATATATATGTGTATTACAGGTACCTAACCACATGGGAATCAAGATTAGATCATTGGACTATTGACGTGTTATTGCTAGTGTGGGAGTTGTAGGTCCTTGCAGTAGACGGCTTCATCCTTGTCTTCTCAGTCTTATATTTAGTCATTATTAGGTAGGGCATGTGTAGCCTATTTCTAGTTTTATTTAGTTCAGAGAAAGTCTTGTACTCTTTGTTATTTCAGTATTTAACTATTATTGGAATTATTTTATTTAATTCTTTATCCTGCGATTTGGGATATATTATTTGGATTGGTTAATTTAGCTTGGTTATTTCATTTGGATGATTTGGTTCTAATATTATTATATGTGTTCATAAAAATCGTTTCATATATTAAATAATAACAATAGGACTAAATTTATAAAATTAAATGTTTTGACACGTAGCTTAATTATTTATTCTGTGATTAATAAAGAAAATTGTTTTACGATAGTGATGATAAGAATGAACCAACCGGACATTTTGATTTAATTTAATAAAGGACTGATCACCAAGTATTTAATTAGGTGCGGTGTCAGAGTTACATATTAAATTTTCCATTTTTACCCATTAACAGTTAATGCACTTTTATCAATATTTTCCCAAACACACATTTCCTTACTTCTTCATTCATGAAATACATTCACACTTAAGACTACTTTTATTAGAAAATTTCCATTTCATTTCATTTAACATGTAGTGCTTAAACCTCATTCTCGTCTTATCTTTTAGTCCCAATTACACATACCTTGAAGACCAAAATTCTAACTTTTTTATTATTTCAAGTTTAAACCCAACAAAACCTTCTCTAAACTTGTTTATACATTTAGTGTCAAAATACTACAAGTTTATATGCATGAGAAATGGATTTTAAACCCTAAATCCTATTACTTGGTTTAAATATATTTTTCATTCTAGAATTTTATAACACTTGCAAAAATTATATTTCAAAACATTAAAGACATTTAATTCTTTCAAATTCAACAAATGTCTATTTTCAATAAAATCATCAGTTTTCCAAGAACATTATTTCGTCAATATTTACCAAAATATGTCATTATATTCAAACATTTTATTTAATAAAATGTTTAACACCAATATTTTTACAAGTTCCCATTTTCATAAAATTATCATCTTTAATATTCCAAAACCTTGAAACAATGACTTATTCTTTAATTTCATCAAGATATCATTTTCCTACAAATTACATCAATTGAAAACATTTTATTCCATTAAATGTTTGTAAACACCCACTTTTACTATTTCAAAACCTTCAAATAATTATTATCCCTTATTTTTTTAACAAAAAAAACATTTTTGAACATTTCTATTCCATAAAAATGTTTACTATTTTCTACATGACAATTATACCATTAAACTAAATACATCATACTCATATAGTCATCAATGTAAAGATAACATTCTTACACTAAGAATAAGGTTTATCCAGCTTGAATGTCTTCAGTGGTGGTGTTGGTGTAGGAGGAGCAACCCCCACCTCCAAATGTGGTCTCAAGGGGTTACCAAATGCATCCTCCTAATCTATAAAGCACGACCCACTTTAACAACAAAACCAACTTTCTTCTTCTCTAAAAAGCCCTTAAATATTCTTCCCCAAATTTGTAGCTCTACAATACCAATGGTGGAAATGGGTATATTTGGTCCAAATGTGGAGAAATACATATTGAAAGTGGTGGTTTATGGGTGGTCTACGGTGGAGGAGTGGTGATTTGGTGGTGGGAGGTGATGGAAGATTACCACTTCTTTATATCTGTCTCACACTCTCTCTCATTCTTCCATTTTCTCCCAATAATAATTAAACCTCAAACAACCAAACAACACCTTAGAAAACCTCCCTTAAGCCCAGAAATCTTGTTTTACCCCTTTTGGGACGATTTGGGCTTGACAACACATAAAATCAACTTTTCAATTTGTGACAGTGGACAAGGGCAATCATATCTAAAAACTCAGCCAACATCGTTCAAACGAATTCCCATTGTCATGCAAATGACTTACGTAATGTCGTTCCTTCCGAGCATCCCGCGACCCTTCGTGCGACTTCCTACTATAATTCAGTATCACTTAGTTAGAAGCCCTGCTTTCAATGACCCATCTCAAGACATGTGCACTGTCATTTGAATGACACTCCCATCTCGTTTGAATTAGCCTATTTCTTTTTCTTTTCATTTTCTCCAACTTTTCACCCATAATTTCTCCCTAATTACAATTAAATCCTACATAATTATATTTAATATATAATTTAATTAATTTAGTGGGGCGGGATATTACAAACTTCCCTCATTGGGGAATTTCATCCCCGAAATTCTCATTCCATTTATCCTGAAACTCATGGGGTCCAACATCTTTCATCCTACGACGTAAAAATCCTCCAAGATAATTCATTGTGTTCTCTAGCACTTAAGTTGCCAAATGTTTAACATGCCACATGCTCTAATGAACACGATCTCGTAAACATGGCACTACATAATTTACTCTGAGTCTCTAGTCTCCTTATGATCATGTCCAAACCGTGCCTACCACTACCTATGCTAGTATCTAAGGCATACCGGTGCCTTTACGAGAAAATCATTTTTTTAGCAATCACGTGCACCCAAAGAAAATCATGATACAACTGTCCATCGTATATATCACCAAAAAAAAATTCTAGCTTAGGACCTCACATCCTCTGTCCCACAAATTCCAACGTTATCCTAACAATATAACTCGCATGAATTTTTCGACAACCATACCATGTCATTCTCTCTCTCCAAGGAGGAATAATTCCATCAAATCATTATTTTATTCCCAGTTTACAGCTTCCGTTTGTGACAACCCGCTATTCGAAATAAAGGGTGGCCAGCCCGATACCCCGATGAAACATGAATCATGGATAGATATCATTCTCAGCATCACAATATCATACAGAGTATCAGGAATAATCACCCAATATTCCAGAAAATGGGTTATCAAAAATTTTAGTTGATAATTTAAAGAAAACACTTTCAACAACCCATAATAGAAAAACAGGCTGGAAATTCCCACAAACATATATATATAAACCAATAGATAAGAAAGGACCGATTAAAGCATCGGTTGATACAATAAATACAATACACAGTAAGTTCCATGTGTTACATAATACATCAATTATACAATTACATCATTTGGGCCACACGCCCGAATAAAGACTGATCTTAGCTAGAAAACAATAATAGAGGCATCTACACAAAATATCCCGTGATACCCGCAAAATGTCACGGCTCCTCAAAAGACTTAGAGAAAAGAAAGTCATTACGGGCGACCTTGCGGCGGAACACCTGAACAAAATAGAAGATACATACACAACTAGAAAATGAAGAACCGGTCAGAGGCCGGTTTTATATGCTCAGTAGATAAATGACAGGTATGACAATAATATACAGGTAAACATGGAAGATACGGATGATATTCTAGCATGGTAAGATCATATAAAGAACTAAAACAGATAAATGACTATTAAAATGTAATTCAATTATACAAAGAAATAAAAGTACCTATGAGCCTTTTCATCTTTCCTCATTTTCATTTCCATCTTCTTTCCATTCCTTATCAGGAATGCAATTATTACCATGTGCTCTTTATGGCACTTATCTCAATAGTATGCTCTTTGTGGCATATAGTTTGCTCTTTACGACATTAATGTTCCATCGAGTCCAACTCGATAATAGAATAGTTATAAATATATATATATATATATATATATATATATATATATATATATATATATATATATATATATATATATATATATATATATATAACGATTCTAAGACCGTCCGTCCGGGTTTCCCCACTGTGCGCGCCCCTAAATAACCATCATCTTCCAGGGCCTAACCTAAGACAACCTGGGATCCTATCGTAACGTCGAAAAGAGGCCATATGCCTACGGGGTAGTCAAGACCACACCCATAATCTCCTACCCATCGCAGAAAAATATAAAACAAGCGCTCATATGGCCTAGGACTATATCCACCCTGCATTCATTAGCCAGGGGGGATTCACCTCACGCACGGACTTCCCTTAAGATGGTATTTAGAGAGGTGTGTAACATCCATTTTATTAATTTCTATCTCGTGATTCAGTAAATTATGTTTTACTTTATCCATTTTACATTTTATTAAATGCATTATGGTATACTTCACATAATGATAATAACCTCGAAGAATATTTAAACTCCCAAATTATCTCTCCCAAATGTCCTTGTTTGGACTTTATAATAACCCATCAAATGAGATCTAGTTCGCACTTACTCCTAAAGTCTCCCAATTCGACCTTAAGATTTCCTAGACTCTTATGGAACTACCTGACAGAGGAAAATGCCTAAACATTACTTTAAATATCCCCCCCCCCCTTACAAGAACCCTAGATGAGCCCCTTCGAGTCTAGGGAGTCGACCGAACTCAACTAATACTCTAAGTCCCTATTTGTAACTTCATTTAAGAAGGTCCCTATGTTCCTATGAAAAGAAGAAGTTAAGGACTGAAAATAAAATGTTTGGGAAGAAAACAAGGGACCGGTCGACCAGTCCTAAGACCGCGATCGACCGCATCTCAAGATTTGTCCTAAAAAGAAAAGCAAAAAGTTCATTTCGGCGGGACCGGTCGACCGATCAGGGGACCGCAGTCGACCGCGCCATAATTTTAGGCCTTTGAAAGAAATGCAGTGAACCCTCTCCCGTAGACCCAATCGACCAGTCTGAGAATCGCGGTCGACCGGTCCCGGCAGACCTAAACCAAAATGACTCTTCATCTTTAGAGTTAATCCCAATTCTAACTAATTTATTTCCTCCAACATAACATAAATGCTACAACTACTACAATAAACCTCATCAAACATCCCAAAACATTCTTCAATGGATCAAAACCCACAAATACACAAAGAAAACCCTAAATAGCTAAACCATGGTCAAATACATTATTCTCACACAAATCATTTATCTTAAACCATAAATAGCAAGTACTAAACTTCCCTCAATGTATAAAATGCATATTTTCTTGGTGTTGGAGAAAGAATCCTCCTTAAATATTCAATACCCTTTCTTCTCTCTACTCTTTCTCTTTCTCTCTTTAGTTCTCTAGGTTTAGAAAATACAATTAGGTGAATAGTGATTCACTCAAGACATAAATCGTGCCTTTAACCAAAAATCCCGACTCAATTGATCGATATTGCGATAAAATAATACGCAATTCCATATTTAAGGCATAATCAGTCAAAATGCCCAAAATCTCAAAAAGACATAATGGCACAATTTCTGACTATCTCGCGCGTTCCGGAATCAACTGTGGCCTCTAAATTATCATTTGGACATTTTATAATTAAATTTATGTCCCGGTCTAATTATTAAGCCAAATATCATTTTAATCCATATGATATTACTAAGCATAACACATCAATATTCACCCATAGTTATGGTATATATGCAAACTCATAGTGAATATTAACTTTTCTTCATTAAATTAGCACTCAATTCATAATCCAAAACTTATATCTAATTACCATACCTAGTAATTAATATAAAATACGTTCTCATAAGCGAGGGTTATTACATACTCCCCCCCTTATGAGGGAATTTTGTCCCCAAAATTCAGGCGTACCTTATAAGAAAATATGTGGATATTTCTCCCGCATCTCGTCCTCACGCTCCCACTTTGATTCTTTTGCATTGTGATGACTCCATTGAACTCTTACTAGGGGCACCACACGAGACCTTAACTTGTGCTCCCCATACTCAAGAATAGCAACCGGTTGTTCTTCATATGAAACATCGGGTTGCAAGTCGATATCTTCAAAAGGGATGTGCCAAAGGGCACCCTCACATCTTATATACTTCTTCAATGAGGAGACATGGAATACATCGTGGATTTGTTGCAAAGGATCCGGTAAAGCAAGTTGATACGCCACGGGACCAACTTTTGCAATAACTGGGAAAGGTCCAACAAAACGCGGTGCAAGCTTTCCTTTCTTCCCGAAACGTTTAATTACCTTCATTGGAGATACTCGCACCAACACTTGGTCTCCAACCTTTAACTCCATGTGTCTTCTACTCGCATCGGCGTAGCTCTTTTGACAATCTTGGGCTATCCGAATGCGATTTCGAATAAGTTCAATCTTTGAAGAAGTGTCCTGGATCATTTCAGGTCCAAGGAATTTGTTATCACCCACTTCAAACTAAAAAACAGGCGATCTACATGGACGGCCATAGAAAGCTTCATAAGGTGCCATTCCAATAGTAATTTGGTATGAGTTGTTATAAGCAAACTCAACCAATGGGAGTTATTGTTCACAACCGCCCTTAAAATCAAGCATGCACATACGAAGCATATCCTCCAATATCTGGTTTACCCTTTCAGTTCGACCATCTGTTTGAGGATGATAGGAAGAGTTAACTTCAACTCGGTCCCCATGGCCCCTTGAAAACTTCGCCAAAAGTGGGACACAAATATTTTATCTCGGTCAGAAATAATATTTAAAGGTACCCCATGAAGTCTAACGATCTCCTCGATGAACAATTGGGCGTAACGAGCGGTATCATAATCCGTACGTACAGGCAAGAAGTGTGCCAATTTAGTCAAACGGTCGACAATCACCCAGATCGAATCATGACCTCTCTGTGATATAGGTAAGCCCGTAATGAAATCCATCGAAATGTTTTCCCATTTCCATACTGGAATCTCTAGCGGTTGTAACAAACCTATCGGTCATTGGTGGTCAATCTTAACCAATTGACAAGTAGTGCATTGGGATACAAACTCCGAGATATCCCTCTTCATACCATCCCACCAATACTGACGGCGCATATCTTGGTACATCTTGTCCCCACCTGGATGTACCGTAAACTTTGACCCATGAGATTCCGCCATCACCGCTCGTCTCAAATCCCCATCTTTGGGAACAATAAGTCTTCCATGGAAGCGTAGTCCACCCTCAGAACCAATCGAGTACAACTCCGCTCCCTCGGACAACAGTTGGTGTATATGGTCTTGACAACCTTTATCTCTTCCCTAGGCTTCCACAATTCTCACTATAATCGTAGGAGTAACGGTCATCACGGAAATGAATGCCCTTACCCCTGCATCCTCCTGACATAGCTCTCTCCACTTAGCTTTCCACACATTAGCTAAGTTTCCCTCGCGCTTCCTACATAAGGCATCCGCTACTACGTTCGCCTTTCCAGGATGATAATGGATATCAAATTGGTAGTCTTTCACAAACTCCAACCAACGACGCTGACGCATATTCAAGTTCTTTTGGGAAAATAAATATTGTAGCGATTTATGGTCGGTGAAAAGACTAAACTTTTCCCCCAAGAGTTAATGCCTCCATATCTTCAAGGCAAAGACTACTGCGGCAAATTCTAAGTCATGCACCGGATAGTTCCTTTTGTGAGGCTTCAAATTATGAGAAGCGTAAGCAATAGCTTGTCTTTCTTCCTGAGGAACACCTCCTAACCCTTGAAGGGATGCATCGGTGAAGACTAGGTATTCCAATCCCAGTTTTGACAATGCAACGACTAAAGCCAAAGTTAATCTATCTTTGAGTTCTCAAATGAAGCTTGACATGAACTGTCCCAAACAAATCTTACTCCCTTTCGGGTTAAATTCGTCAACGGGCTAGCAATTTTTGAAAAACCCTTAATAAATCTACGGTAATAACCTACAAACCCAGAAAACTACGAACCTCAGTAGGTGTCGTGGGTTGACCCCACTCTTTCACCGCAATCACCTTGCTAAGATCCACAGATACACCCTAGGATGACACCACATGACCTAGAAATTGAACTTCCTTCAACCAAAAGCCACATTTCTCAAACTTTGCATACAATTTGTGATCCCTCAATCTCTGCAGGACCAACCGTAAGTGAGTAGCATGGTCAGACTCTGTCTGAGAATAGACTTGGATGTCATCGATGAATACAATAACAAACTGGTCAAGGAAATCCCAAAACACCCTATTCATAAGATCCATAAATACAGCAGGAGCATTGGTTAGCCCAAAGGGCATAACCAAGAATTCATAGGATCCATAACGGGTCAGAAATGCAGTTTTGGATACATCTTGCGCCCGTATCCTCAATTGATGATACCCCGTCCTCAAATCGGTCTTGAATAAGTATGATGCTCCCCTAAGTTGGTCAAACAAATCATCGATGTGGGGAAAAGGGTATTTGTTTCGGATGGTGACTTTATTCAACTCCCTATAGTCCACACATAACCGGAGAGAACCGTCTCTTTTCTTCATGAACAATACCGGAGCACCCCATGGCGATATGCTACACCTAATAAATCCCTGCTCCAATAGCTGCTGAATTTGATCTCTCAACTCCCTCATCTCCACAGGAGCCATTCGATATGGAGTTTTAGCAATCGGTCGAGTTCCTGGCATTAAATCAATCACAAACTCTATCTCCCGACTTGGAGGTAATCCAGGTATCTCCCGAAAAATATCTTCAAAATCTCTAACAATCGGAAGAGAATTTAGTGGAACCACAACATCCCTAGATGCATCTTCTGCAATACAATATAAATAAGCACTCGTACTCCCTTCCATACAAGGCATAACAACCAGGAACATTTCTTGTCCCGAAACTGCAAAAACTATGCTTTTCCCATAACAGTTTACTATCACGCGGTATTTCATTAGCCAATCCATACCCAGTATTACATCATACCCGACCATGTCAAGGACGAGAAAATCGGCCTCAAAACACAAGTTACCAAGATTAATCCCTATGTTTTTACAAACAAATAAAATCAATGAACCATCGCCTATAGGGGATTCAACGCTAGTGAAGGTACTTTCAGCAGATTTTATCAAACCCGTGGTCTGAGCAAAACTCCAAGAAATGAAGGAGTGTGTAGCACTCGTATAAAATAGTACTCGACCCGTATGCCCATGAATGAAAAACTTACCCTCGATCGCTGGCGGTGCCGGGGGAGCTGGAGGAAGCATAGACTCCTGAATATGGTAAACCTGTCCATACTACAGTTGCCCCTACTAAGGAGGGGCAATCGGATTAGGTGCTTGGGGTGGAAACTGTACATACGGCTGTTGTGGAGCCTTCGAAAGATGCCCTCTAACCAACTGAGGACAAGTCCTTTTATAATTGCCCAACTCCCCACACTGAAAACATTTATTAACCGCATTCTCCTGATTCCTTACTTGATTGTTTTGAAATTGCCCCGCACCCTGGCCCTGCTGGCCCCTACCTCCATTTCCAACTCTACCTCCATGTTCTTGTTGTCCGCCTTGACCTATCCTGTTATTATTATTATCGCCACCAGCATTAAACCCACCAAACCGTTGATGCTTGGACAAATCCCCTTGCTGAGGATCCCTCTCCTTCTGCTTGTTCCCTGAGGATTGGGATGAAGAAGATATTCCCCCTCCGATCCCATTACTTCCCAGTTTCACCACTTTCCCCATTGCTGCAGCCCTCTTATTGTTTTGGACAAATAAACTATGTTCTTGACAGTGAAGTAAAGCAGCATTCATCACGTCCCCAAAGGTTACCATAGATAGATTTCCAAGCAAATGTTGTTTTACGTGCCAGTGCAATCCTCCTACAAATATGGAGATCCACTTAGCTTCCGGAGTCACTTCATCCGGTATAAAGCTTGCTAACCTGGTAAAATCTTCTTTGTATTCGGCCACCGATCTCTCCCCATGCACTAAATCTTGAAGCTTCCTCTGCATCTCCCTTTGAACTGCGGGAGGGCAATACTTTCCATCAAACAAGGTCCAAAAATTTGTGATTGACATTGTATCCCTTTGTTCGGGTGTCGTCATTGACTCCCACCAGTGTAAGGCCGATCCGACAAGCTTAAAGGTAACGAGGATTTGCTTTTTCTCCTCACTACATTCCACCATCCTAAGATGGCGCTGCATGTCCTTCTTCCACTGGTTTGCCTTTATAACATCCGAACCTCCCTCAAATTCTGGGGGATGTCCCTTTAGGAATGACTCTCTTACCCGTTCCCACTGAGAAGTTCCCACAGGAAGTGGTGCTTCTTTTCCCCTCGCTTGAGCTTGTGGCATCTGTTGTGCCACTGCAGTCATCGCTGCATTAACAGCTTGGTCCACGATACTTGCCACATCATCGGCACTGATATTCGCCGGTGGCGGCGGTGGAAGACCAACCTCATCCTCGATAACCCTATTGCGTCTAGCAGGGCATCCTCTCTTTGGCGGCATCTGAGGTAGAAAAGAGATAGAATTATAATATTATATAAAACAATCTATCTAGCAGAAGATCTCATACATAAGCAACAAAACAATCCTAACATTAAGCTCTATATCAAAGAACGCTACGGTAGAACGTGACAAGTCCGCATAGATCCTAAAGACTCTAGAACATGATGCTTTGATACCATCTGTGACAACCTGCTATCCGAAATAACGGGTGGCCAGCCCGATACCCCGATGAAGCAGGAATCATGGATAGATATCATTCTCAGCATCACAATATCATACAGAGTATCAGGAATAATCACCCAATATTCCGGAAAAAGGGTTATCAAAAATTTTAGTTGATAATTTAAAGAAAAAACATTCAACAACCCATAATAGAAAAAGAGGGTGGAAACTCCCACAAACATATATATATATAAACCAATAGATAAGAAAGGGCCGAATAAAGCATCGGTCGATACAATCCATACAATAGACAGTAAGTTCCATGTGTTACATAATACATTAATTATACAATTACATCATTTGGGCCACACGCCCGAATAAAGACTGAACTTAGCTAGAAAACAATAATAGAGGCGTCTACACAAAATATCTCGTGATACCCGCAAAATGTCACGGCTCCTCAAAAGACTTAGAGAAAAGAAAGTCATTACGGGCGACCTTGCGGCGGAACACCTGAACAAAATAGAAGATACATACACAACAAGAAAATGAAGAACCGGTCAGAGGCCGGTTTTATATGCTCACTAGATAAATGACAGGTATGAACATAATATACAGGTAAACATGGAAGATACGGATGATATTCTAGCATTGTAAGATCATATAAAGAACTAAAACAATTAAATGATTATTAAAATGTAATTCAATTATACAAAGAAATAAAAGTACCTATGAGCCTTTCCATCTTTCCTCATTTTCATTTCCATATTCTTTCCATTCCTTATCAGGAATGCAATTATTACCATGTGCTCTTTATGGAACTTATCTCAATAGTATGCTCTTTGTGGCATATACTTTGCTCTTTACGGCATTAATGTTCCATCGAGTCCAACTCGATAATAGAATAGTTATAAATAAATATATATATATATATATATATATATATATATATATATATATATATATATATATATATATATATATATATATATAACGATTCTAAGACCGTCCGTCCGGGTTTCCCCACTGTGCGCGCCCCTAAATAACCATCATCTTCCAGGGCCTAACCTAAGACAACCTGGGATCCTATCGTAACGTCGAAAAGAGGCCATATGCCTACGGGGTAGTCAAGACCACACCCATAATCTCCTACCCATCGCAGAAAAATATAAAACAAGCGCTCATATGGCCTAGGACTATATCCACCCTGCATTCATTAGCCAGGGGGGATTCACCTCACGCACGGACTTCCCTTAAGATGGTATTTAGAGAGGTGTGTAACATCCATTTTATTAATTTCTATCTCGTGATTCAGTAAATTATGTTTTACTTTATCCATTTTACATTTTATTAAATGCATTATGGTATACTTCACATAATGATAATAACCTCGAAGAATATTTAAACTCCCAAGTTATCTCTCCCAAATGTCCTTATTTGGACTTTATAATAACCCATCAAATGAGATCTAGTTCACATTTACTCCTAAAGTCTCCCAATTCGACCTTAAGATTTCCTAGACTCTTATGGAACTACCTGACAGAGGAAAATGCCTAAACATTACTTTAAATCTCCCCCCCAGACAGGAACCCTAGATGAACCCCTTCGAGTCTAGGGAGTCGACCGAACTCAAATAATACTCTAAGTCCCTATTTTTAACATCATTTAAGAAGGTCCCTATGTTCCTATGAAAAGAAGAAGTTAAGGACTGAAAATAAAATGTTCGGGAAGAAAACAGGGGACCAGTCGACCGCGTCTCAAGATTTGGCCTAAAAAGAAAAGCAGAAAGTTCATTTCGGCGGGACCGGTCGATCGGTCAGGGGACCGCAGTCGACCGCGCCATAATTTTAGGCCTTTGAAAGAAATGCAGTGAACCCTCTCCCATAGACCCGGTCGACCGGTCTAAGAATCGCGGTCGACCGGTCCCTGCATACCTAGACCAAAACGACTCTTTATCTTTCAAGCTAATCCCAATTCTAACTCATTTATTTCCACCAACATAACATAAATGCTACAACTACTACAATAAACCTCATCAAACATCCGAAAACATTCTTCAATGGATCAAAACCCACAAATAAACAAAGAAAACCCTAAATAGCTAAACCATGATCAAATACATTATTCTAACACAAATCATTTATCTTAAACCATAATTAGCAAGTAGTAGACTTTGCCTCAATGTAGAAAATGCAGATTTTCTTGGTGTTGGAGCAAGAATCCTCCTTAAATCTTCAATACCCTTTCTTCTCTCTACTCTTTCTCTTTCTCTATTTAGTTCTCAAGGTTTAGAAAATACAATTAGGTGAATAGTGATTCACTCGAGACATAAATCGTGCCTTTAACCAAAAATCCCAACTCAATTGATCGATATTGCGATAAAATAATATGCAATTGCATATTTAAGGCATAATCAGTCAAAATGCCCAAAATCTCAAAACACAAAATGGCACAATTTCTGACTATCTCGCACGTTCCGAAATCAACTGCGGCCTCTAAATTATCATTTGGACATTTTATAATTAAATTTAAGTCCCGGTCTCATTATTAAGCCAAATATCATTTTAATCCATATGATATTACTAAGCATAACACAACAATATTCACCCATAGTTATGGTATATATGCAAACTCATAGTGGATATTAACTTTTCTTCAGTAAATTAGCACTCAATTCATAATCCAAGACTTATATCTAATTACCATACCTAGTAATTAATGTAAAATACGTTCTCATAAGTGAGAGTTATTACACCGCTGTGGCACTATGATGAACCTAACGCTACCTTAGGTGTATCATCCTCGGGTACTCACTACAGTCTAAGTCTAATCCACTCACTATTGCGAAATAACATCGTATGCTAATTTTTTATCGATTTAAAATGCTATGTTGTATCCTCAAACCATAATCCCACTCTTCGCAACCGAGTCGCTGACTGTTGAGTTGGTCATTCTAGATTTCACCAGTCTAAAGGGTGATTGGTACTACATACAAACATAATGGCCAAAAGCATAGCCATCCGTATGCAAAAATTTATGGAATCAACAAGAATACCTCAGATGAGAGCACCCAGTTATCGAGCCGCATTAACCAAACCAGATTTATCGTGCTCACCCGGGTTCAACCACATCATAACGTGACATGGAACCAATCTGAGTCACCACATAGGTGAGGACACTACATCCTGATTACGAAAATTAAAAAGAACACACCTGGGTCAGAGGAACAGGTAATCGTCCCAAAGAATTTCGCCCATGGGCATCCAATTATGACATATAGAAGTGAACCTATAATCCATAATAGAAGTTATACCACTAAATCATAAATCTCTCACCGAGTGCTACTTCTAGACATATATCTTGGTCTGGATCACCAGCCGTGATGAATAGAATCTCGACCATTCATCCTCGTAATGCGATTGCAATTTACGAATCTATAGTCCTTAATGAAGTCGATACCCGACTTCCCACTTTGGGATCAAGGCCCAACCTTTCACATTCTTGGCGTAAATGAATCATTTTGATTGGTGGATACCTCACACCTTAGTCATTGATCTTATCCAGTCACAAGTGACGACCTCACTAACCTATTTCACCTAGGTTATTGCCTGCTTTAACATATTGCGGTCGAATCCCAAATTCCATCGACATTACTTGGTTCCGATGACACACTCACCTAACTTTGTTCCTTATCGACCACCCGCGATTTCCATTGAACATATCTCAGTTTTCTACCAATACCAAAATTACATGATGACTACACCCGCCATCATTGGAATTCTAAGGGTATTAAGTACCACACCGAGCTACTTTTTCTAACTCAAACTAAATTGGCACGACGTGCCAATTACTAGTCCTTCCTTTGCTATGGTTACCCTAGTATATATAGTCGGTACCCCGACATACTAATCATGTTTCGATGCTACCTCACCTTAACTTCCATTTTCAAATCTCCGCATGGCGTCATCACTCAATGTTTAGAGTACATTTCTTTGTACATTTCGAACCCGAGTAGTAGCACACCCGTACTAGTAATTCCATGGCTTCATATCATCATCCCCATAAAGTCACGAGTACCCCTATCACTTAGGGGATACATCACCCACATGTGCCAATTAGAAATCCATACTCGAAACGTGTACTATACGTCTTGTAATCTGGAATCATTATCCTACAATCAACTCCATTATTATTATAATGTTACTTCCTCTTTTTAGTAGGCTTAATTGGTCTCATAAGAACACCAAACATATTTCATATCAAGACCCAAAACTCGATAAGGTTTCATCGTTTATACTTTTATCATCATAGGGTCACTCTACAATTTGTTCAATACCAACGTCGATATTACTTAGTGCTCACAAAAATCCTATTCTACAAGATTCTAACTATAGTGCACCTTAATCTCCAAACGTCTTGAGACATCACAAAATTCGATATTTATACTCAATGATGCCACAACCAATTTGTCATATGGGTGCCTCAACGTGCCTAGGAACTATAGACACACACTAGGATTTCCTCGAACCTAACCAATACCTCAGTGGGTAAAAGGATTTCTAACAATTAAATACTAATCTTACTTATTTTTTGAATGGCTATGACAATAAGTCACATACAAACCATAATTAATGCTACTACAAGTCACGGCAGGATACAAGACATAGCCTGAAGCCAATAAACCTCACGGTCTTCCTTACCCAATTCTCAATGACCGTTCAACTGTGGTAACAAAAACTTCCTTGCTATGCTAATATCATATCGAGTGCCAAACAATGAGTTAACATGACTATATAAATCTCGATAGGATACGGGTGATTCTTTTCGAATAATAGCACTCATTCCCCTCGAACCTATGGATTTTAGCCCCCTCGGGTATCGTAATTGCTATAACTATGCTTAGTAACTAGACAACCTCTGTTTTATACGCTAATAATTTGTTTGAGGTATTATTGAGCATTTATAAGGGTTATGGTGCTTATTGTGAAGTTTCATCATGTTTTGATAAAGATTCGTAAAAGTTCGCACGTTCAGGGGCATTTTTGTAATTTCATACTTTGGAATTTTTGACCAAAGTCCTCACAACAGTTGTAGCCCTTGGGCCAAGATTCGCGTGGTCACGAACGTTGATCGAATCGGAGTCCGAACGAAGAAAATAGGGAACTTTAATAAAAGAAGAATTATAAGTTATTTAATTTAATATATTATTAATAATTAAACAATCTATTTAATACCCCTTATGTCCGTCTCTTTTACGCAACAAACTCACTCTAGAGATGGAGATTTTTATTTTTTGGCTCGGGTTTAGCTCGGGGTTTGGCTTCATCCAAATTGGGATGCTTTTGGCCAAATTGAACACACGATTATATACCTTTGGATTGTGCTAAACATTCACGAGCTCGAAATGGGTCCTGGCTCACTATTAATGGAGGTTTTAGATTTCTTTGATTAATGGAGATTCTTCCTTGGGCAAAAAAAAAATCTAGTTTTGGTCTCGGCAATTACATGATTGGGACCACTTTTTATTTTTCTATTTTCTTTTCCTTTTTCTTTCTTTAAATAATTGAGACTTATCCCTTATTTCATTTCTTTTTTGTAACTTAGTATAAATAGAAGAAATATCTCTTTTTTAGAGAATATCTTGTAATAATTCATTTTTTGCTTAGTTAGGCGCTTAGGATCTAGGGTTTGGAGATTATTTTGGGTGTGCCATTTTTCCCCTCGTAGGGTTTATCCATATAGTGGGTTTGGTCATTGCAGTTGTGTAAGAACACTAGACATCATCATCTTCATCAATCCAATTTCCATTGTTTATATTTCTTGCTTTATTTACATGCTTTATTTAGGTGCTTTGTAGTGTTGATTTTTCTATTTCTTTAAATACGCACGTTTACCATGATTTATAGCTAATTTAGTCTAGGTTGTGTTGGATTGAAATCACCTAAGGGTTGATTGGTTGCTTTGATTTTCTGATGGAGTTTTTACCGGTTTATTTCCATTGGGTTGTCTTAGTTCTTATGCCTAGGAAATTTAACAGGGTATATCATGTATGCTCCGTATTTACGTCCTTGAATGCGTAATTTTTGGGGTATTTGTTGACGCTAAAATCTTATTTGTCTTTTTTGCGAATTTAGGGGTGAGACAACTCTTAATTAATCTACGAAATAAGACGCGATCTTAATAATTCGTGAACCCATGTAACCATTTTATACTAATTAACTCGGGGTGAGTAATATTTCATGCAACCTATAGTTTTTATTCCTTTGTTAATTTTAGTTTAAATACACTCGCCTACTATAATGTTTTCCTTTCCTTATCTTTTATTTTATTAGGAATTAACTTTTACACTTTTATTTTATAAATTTTAAACCGATTAAATTCTAGCTCTAGTCTCTGTGGATTTTTCGATACCCGGACATGGACCGTAATACTCCCTTGAAAGAGTGTAGTCATAAGTTTAGGTTTTTGTATATAGTTGGTGAGACAAATTCAAAATGACTGGTGCGTCGGTTACTCTCGAACCACGGTGAAACCCATCTTATCACAATGGCGTCATTGTCGGGGAGTTTATGTTTTAGAATTTATTTGATTTAATATTTGGTAGTATTTTTTTTTTCTATTTGTATTTTTTGTTAACAATTTTTGCAGGACTTCTACATTTGAGCACCAAGAACTGCTTGAATTTTTTGGCCACACATCTCTTTGTGGAAATTGCAATTTCGAGCCTTTTTTGGGGGTAAGCATGTCATATTCCAATTCGTTCGGTGATCATAGTGATAATTCTCAAAATCCCCTTACCCCTATGACTTTTGGTCAACAATTAGAGGGCCAAAAAATTGCAAATTCCAAAATAACTTTGGGTGAGTATTACGAAAGTCAAATTATGGGTAATGGAAATTTTGGGAATGATTGCTCCGATGTTGGGCCTCAAGATCCTTATGACAAGAAATTTAAAACAAATTGCAATAGATTTAAAAATTCTTATAATAATTATTTTGATAGCTATTCCGAGGATAATTTCCAAACTATTCGTTATCAAGAATCTGCGCCTCGGCCTATGAATTTTGGTGAGGGCTTACGCATGCTTGAAAATGAAAAACTTCAAAAATCGTTATCGGAAATAAAATAGTTGTTGGGAGCCTAAGTTCGATTAATTATTTGAATCTGACGATGACTTTTCTTCCGAGACCTTTGCAGTTGGGGAGTGTTTTGAACCAAATGAGGAATTTGTGCCTAGTTTGGAATAAACCATTCTTGACTTGGCCCATAGTATAGTAGAGAATTAATGTGGGGGTGAAATGGATATTATCATCCATTTGTAATGAAATATTTTCTTCTTTGTCTCTTGAAGAAGAAAGATTCATTGAAAATTATCCTTTCTCCTTCGAAATTCAATCTTTAAGCAATAATAACTCATCTCTTGAGATTGAATTTATTTCTTCTCCATCTTTATTCTATATTTTCACGCTGATGTTAGTACCCGATGAATCGGTTCAAAACTTTATTTTTCCAAACTTTTTCACCGATGAGGACTACTCGCTTGTGTCGCCTTCCATGAAGGCATCTTTTCCCTCGTGTGCGCCACCTCCCATTCAAAATTCAAAATATTTGGGATATAATTCTATTTTTCTTGGCCCCTATGTGTATTTGTCACCCGTTTTATCCAAATTCCCCATCCTCCTTCCAAAATTTTTAATTGGGGATGGTTCATTTCTTCCCCCTTACACATGCCTTCCATTGTTCAAATGGAGTTCCTATATTTCGGGACGCATTCATGAAAGGTAGGGTCCCGCATCGATCTTTCAAAGACAAATCGTGTTTTGGGTGGACCCTAAAAAATTTCAACTTCTAGTGTATAGTTACTTAGAAGTAAAAATTGTAGGCTGTAAATGGTTAGTTTATTTTTCATTTTACTTGTTGTCTAGTGTAATTAGCTAAGTTTTTGTTATTTGTTTTTGTTATGCTTTGGTACTAACATGTTTAATAGAATCTTTGGACTCGTACTTTACAGAGATTCCTCCATTGGGGGTAATATCTCTCTTTTCCTCTCTTTAACTTGTTTCTTAATTTATATTGAGGACAATGTCAACTTTTATGTTAGGGGGCGTGGGATATTATATCCATTCATTGGTAGTTCCATTTATTTGATTACATGTTATTTCCAAGAAAGCTTTTCTTGTGACAATTAAAATTTTCAAAAAGATTTTCTATCTGTGTTCTCCTTTATTTGGCATTTTGCCTTTGTTTTCGATGTTAAATTTCAATAATTGCTTGATCCAATAGACAACTCAATGATGCATGCTCTCGATTTTAGAAGTTATTAGACATTAGTCCTCAATCATTGATATTATGAATAACTTCATTAATTAAACTTTATTCCCATGAGCACATGTTCTTTTTTTGTTCTATTGATCTGGTTTAAGATTTTTATAACTCGGTAATCTTTTGTTTCATTCTATATACTTGCACCGAGTAGGCTTTGTACCTTTTGTCATTCATAAGTGTATACACTTCTCTTTCCTCTTTGTTAATGATGTGACTAAGAAAGTGTCTCTAATGTGCGTGCACTCTAGCCTCAAGTGCAAGGCTGTCGCGTTAGTAACAAACCCGGTAAGTCGGGATCGTATCCATAGGGAAATAGGACAACAGAGTTGTGACGACGTTGGACAAATGAATGAATCCAAACTCCAACTCTAAAGAAAAAGGAAAATTTATTTGGTTTGTGGAATGACTACACTAGATGCAAGTATGAAATTATGATTTGAAACTTTGAAACTTTGAAACTTTAAGTTACTTAAAATGATACAAAATTACTTAAAATACTGATGAAGAAAGATTTGAAACTTTAAACTATAAAGGAGAAAAATAGGACTGGAATACAGTCCCCCAACCCTAGTGTATTGCAGGTATAATACTAAGCGTAAATTTAATTATACCCTAAATTTAGTACTCCCAAGAATTACGTATATGAGGTTCAAGCCCACACCATACTTAATCAGAGGACAAGTAAATCGGTATCGCGATAGTTACACCCGAATTGCATTTTAAAGCATCACGGTTACATTGAAGCAAACGAGATCCAAAGATCTACGATTGTCGTGTTCCTATGCAATACGGTCGTAAAAAATCACTAAATTCAGAGGATTAATGTAATACACATGCAACTATCACATCAGGCTGGATTCATGTATCCCAACCTTGGAAAATCTAGCCTAGCATGCTGAAAGTAATGAAAACGATCTTTAAATTACAGAAAACCATGATTAAACTAAGGAAAATTTGTGGAATGATGTAGAAAGGAATTTGACTAAAGAAAAGTAAATCTTAATCTTACCAAAGCAGCAAAAAGTAGTAATTAAGAACACTTGTAATCAGAGAAATCTGAATAATCTTCAATCTTGGAATTAAAAGAATAAACTATCTCTAAACTAGGGTTTTCTGGAAAGAATGAATAAGTATATTACTTCTCCATCCTAAAAAATGATAATAACTTGGGTTTATATACCCTACAATGTTTCAGGAGTTTTAGTTGCACTTGGACTCCCCATTAGAAAAGGATAACATTATAAAACTCGACATCCGGACCGGTCTGGGGTCCTTGCGAATCAGTTCTTTTATTTCTGGGGTGGACCAATTCAGGGCGGAACGATTCTTTTATTTTTCCTCCATCTTCGATTTACTTTCGATCTGGGGTCTTCTGGAATGTAGCACTGTGGACTGGTCCGACCTTCCTGCGAATCGGTCTACCACTTTGACTTTTTTCTCCAACTTTAACTGCTCATAACTTTCGTTCCGGGACTCCGACTGAGATGCCGTTTCTTCCTATGTGCTCATGAATATGATATCTTCAACTTCTCTTTAGGTGCCTCATCTGAATTCCGGGTAGAGATTACACTTTTTCCCTTTTGACTTTCCTTCTTTTCTTTCTTGATTCTTCCGATTTCTTTCTTTCATTTTTGAGATTAAATACTTGCAAAATTAGTACGAAATACTAGAACCTCGATGTACTCATTAGGATAAGTCAATAGAAATATTATGAGATAAATTCAAATCGATTACGTTGTTCGAGGTGCTAAAAGTAACTAAATTTAGGGATAAATTGGGAAGAATTTATGCCTAATCAAACCCCCTTAACTTAGAACTTTACACGTCCCAATCAATGTAAAAGAATCCTAGTACGGCTCAACTCTTGAAAAACATTTTATTGGGATAGAATAACTTTTTCACGGGCAAGCGATTGCATTTAGCATATACAACAAGCCTTTAAACCCCTAGGGTACCCTAGTAGGACGAGTTGTGTCTCGTGAGGGTTTGTAGTGAATATACCCACAAAATTTGACTCAAAGAAGATTCAAAATACACAAAAATTGTGTAATTCAAACTTTCCCAGAAAAAAGTCATCATCAAGTCATATTTACAAGTCTCAAACCGTAGTGTGTGTGTGCGAAGCCAGAAATATAACTGCCAACTTCCACCGATTGATCATTACGTTACTTATCAGAAACATCATTTTCATTTCAAATTCTCACGGAATGTTCTTACAAATGAATCTCTCTGATTATGGCTATTCTCTTGGTATGAGTGATATAAAAAGTAAATATAGTGGACACAAAGTCACGCATATAAGTGGAAAGACGAAAATTTTATAATAATAGGAACTCATCAACGGATTACGGTTTTAAAAACGGGAACATTGCCTCTTTTTCGCGCATTCAATCTCTTTTATTTTCTTTTGGTGTATTATCTCTCCACGCGGTAACAAATTCCACAATTTAGACTCGGTTAGGACTTTTTTGGGTTTTGAGGTATATTGGGTAAAATGAAAGAGGTAGGGAAGGTTGGAATTGGAAAAGTCATTTATAATGCCCATTCATGGTTTTTCCGAGCTTTTGCTCATTTTTTTCCTTCTTTTTTCCTTTTTTTCACTTCTTTTCTTTTCTTGCTATTTTTGTTGAGCATATCTATTTTTTTCTTGCCCCTTTCATGCACTTGTCGGACTTAAATTCAGAATTTTTCCATTTTTCGCAATTCTGGGCTATTTCGTTTTCTCGGGTTGTCAAACGAAAGGGAAAATCTATTTGGCTCTATTTGGATTACAAAATGGGTTGATTTTTCGCATCTTTTTCTGGCCAATATTTCTGGGTGACAAACAAGGGCTTACTTCATTGTCCAAAATACCAATTTCGTTACCATATGCATTTCAAGATGAATTTAAGCTTAGAGATCAATTTTGGCACGTTTTTGAAAGCAATATTAGACACGTTTTTCATAACCGATCAAAATGAAAGTGTTGAGATCCTCGATGACTTTTTAGGCGCTGAAAAGAACATTGAGTGAACAATTAAGTCAAATTGATTTAAAAACTCGCAAAAAGTGATAGGCTCGAATCTCACCGGGTTTTTGAATCTCCACACTTATTCGTGAAGTCGTCAATTTTCGCTCAATTTCCATCTTTTGTCAATTTCGTCTTGTGTATGTTGAATTTTACAGATTGACACTTTAAACCGACTTTTAATGATATTTTTGAAAATTTTAAATTCCAATTTTTATTTATTTTCAAGAAAAATATTTTTGGATTTTTCAAAATTTTATGATTTTGTTTTTGGAAATTTCTGAGCATTTTTGAAAATTTGTGAAGTTTTCGAAATAAGCACTTGTGACCACCCCTAACTTAGACTTTTGCATTGTCCTCAAGCAAAAAGGACTTAAATCTAAACAAGGCAAAATAATAAGTGCCATAAATAAAACAAACAAATGGGGAAAATGCAGATTTTATAGAAAACGAGACTGCGGTACAATTACAGGGAAAAATAGACAACCATGTGATCAGGGAAAACAAATAAAAACTTCCATAACCACATAAAGCTTCACTGGGGCGGGGGTTGGGATGAACCGGGCGCATCGGGCCATAGGGGTCATAAAAATAGGATGGAAAAGGCTCGTTGGGATCCCCTTGGCGTCGGTATATATCCGCTTGGAAACGGAAGATCATGCTGGTATCGCGACGGTCATCGGTCAAGAAGTTACTGAATGTTGTCTCCACCGCCGCCATATGGTTCGTGAGGTCGCTACCCACCCATTCAAAATTAGGATCATCTTCTTCATCCGCCGACTCTTCATCCGCACTGACATCACCCATTTTTACATCAGCACCGGCTTCTTCTTCATCCTCTTCTTCGCGCTCACTCGAGGCAGCTTCTTCCTCGCTATCACTGCCCTGCCTCACCCGAAGGACGGCTAGCTGTTTGGCGCTCTTAGTGAGGGTTCCCTGTCCAAAAGGACCGCGAATGTGAGTACGATCGAGCGCCGCCGCAATGCCAGCATCCTTGAGGATGGAGGTAATCAATCTTGCATACAGAAGTGGGGTTGCACCTTTTTCATCCAAGGCTGCGACCATAATGTCGGCGTATGGGGTGAAAGCCAAGTGGATGGAAGTGTGTGGATCAAATAGGTGATAGGTCAATGTGGCCTGAGGGGGCCGCATTGCGGAATCGTTTCACGTTTGCAAAATATTGGCGAACACAATTTGAAAATTGAGGCGCGCCTTCCCATTAAGGCCTCCAACGACGACAGTTTGCCCCGTCCATGCAACATCCGGGGAAATGCGTTCCATGATCACGTCTTTGGCGACCGGTGCGATCTTCCTCGGGTAAGTGAAGTCTTGAACATCAGGAACATCGTATTCGAAAAACATGGTCATGATAAGGGCTAATGAAAAGGGGAAGGCGGTACCATCCACGTATGCTTGAGCCTCGAATTGGCCCGTCCGAACAAGGGTGCCATAAAAGGAGCAGACCTCGACTGCCCAAACCGCTTCATACGGTTCATTGAGGAATTGGCACCAACCTCTATCCATGAATAGGGGGGTGATGGAGTTGGGCAGACCTGTCTATTGGATAGCGCGCTCCATTTGGAGTTTGTGATTCGGATCGAAGAATCGATGGCACCAACATTATTCTTGGCGGGAACGGAATTCCCCATGGCTGGAGGGGAGGATGTTGATGGAGTCGTATTTGGTGGGGGAAGGTCGTTGGGCCATGTTATCAGGGAGAGGTGGCTAGAAAATTAGGGAGATAGAAGAGAGGAGTGATGTGGTGGATGGTGTTGAGAGAAAGGGGGCTATAGGTGGTTATTTATAGGTGAAATGGTGGGGGTAGGGTTTGGATTTGGAGGGAAAGTGGTGGGAGGGAAATAGGTGTATTTTGGAGGTAAATGGAAGGGTTGGGTGGGGTGTGGATGAGTTTGGAGGGAATGAATGGGAATGGGGAGAGTGGGGTGAACCTTGGGAAAGGGGGAATAAAACTCTACAGAAAGCGGACCGATTCACCTCGGGACCGGACCGATCCGATCCTTTAATATTCAAACCTTTCCAACTACCGAACCAATCCAACCCTAAAAGAAAGGAACCGGTTCGGGGTGGACCAGTCCGGCCCGAATTTAAAGGAACCGGTCCGGCTCTTGTTTTTTACTAGATTTTCCCCCTAACTTGGTTTCGAACGCTCTTCTCCGAAAATATTCACTTTTACAACATAATTTTGGATTAAAAATCTCACGATACCAATGGCTAACGCAACTTGACTGAATTTCCCAAAAATGCGAATGTTCTTTCCTGAATGTACCCTAATCATGTGGACTCTCACAACACACACGACTCTTACTACACACACGATTCTCACCCCATATGCATCGGGGTTGCGATGACCTCGCTGTAACAGCTCACTCTACCCCATAAATGGGGTCTGACAACCAAATGGTGTCGACTTCTTCCACACACGCCTCTAGATATGGCTTTAAACGTTGTCCATTTACTTTGAATGTATTTCCCCCTTTCAAATCATCTAATTCAATAGCTCCATGAGGGAAAACATTCTTTACAATGAATGGGCTAGACCTTCGTGACCACAGCTTGCCTGAAAAGAGATGAAGTTGAGAGTTATAAAGAAGCACTTTTTTCTCGGGAAGAAACTCTTTGCGTCGATTGATGCTATCGTGAGCGAGTTTCATCCTTTCTTTGGAGATTTTTTCATTCTCATACGCATCATTGCGTATCTCTTCTAACTCATTTAATTGAAGCTTGCGAGCTTCACCGGCCTTATCCATGGCATAGTATAACTCCTTAATCGCCCAATACGCCTTGTGTTCTAACTCCACAGGAAGATGGAAAGGTTTTCCATACACAAAGAGGAAAGGGGAATGCCTATTGGATTTTTATATGCGGTGTTATAGGCCTATAGCGAATCGTTCAAACTAAGTGACCAATCTTCCCGGGTAGGATTGACGGTCTTTTCAAGAATGTTCTTGATTTCCCAATTTTCTAGTTCGGACTCCCCATTCATTTGCGGGTGATAAGTCGTTCCATCCTTGTGAATGACACCATACTTTCTCATTAGCTTCTCGAATGGCCTATTGCCAAAGTGCGTGCAATTATCACTGATTATCGCTTTCGGTGCACCAAAGCGAGAAAGTATGTGTTCCTGCAGGAATTTTATCACCACATTGTTGTCATTTGTCTTGGTAGCTATATCTTCCACCCATTTAGAAACGTATTCTATCGCGACAAGGATGTATAGGAAACCAAAGGACGGGGCGAAAGGACCCATGAAGTCAATAACCCAACAGTCGAAGATCTCAATGATGAGTATGGGGGTAAGAGGCATCATGTCTCGTCGGGTAATGGCTCCAATCAGTTGGCACCAATTGCAAGATTTACACACATCGTTCACATCCCGGAATATTATGGGCCAATAAAGGACACCTTGCAGAATTTTAGCGGCCATCATTTTCGTCAAAAAGTGGCCTCTAGAAACTTTCGAAAGACAAAATTGGATGACTTTCGAGATCTCATCATCCGGTACACATCGTCGGATGATTTGGTCAGCGTAATATTTAAAAAGGAAGGGATCGTCATAGAAAAACATGCGTGACCAAGTAATAAACCTCTTCTTATCTTGCGGTGTCCTGTTGGGAGGGACGACTCTCGTAACAAGGTGGTTCACTATATCCGCAAACTAGGGCAAAGAAGGGGTAGCAAAGAGTTGCTCATCCGAAAAATATTCGCCTATGGGTATGGGATCACTAGGTACGTCAGACGAAAGTCGTGACAAGTAGTCGGCAACGACATTTTCTACCCCTTTCTTATCTTTAATGGAGAGATTGAACTCTTTTAGGAGTAGGATCCACCTTATGAGGCACGACTTTGCATCTTTCTTTGCAAGTAGATATTTTAAAGCCGCGTGGTCGGTGAAGCAAGTAATGGGAGAACCGATAAGGTATGACCAAAATTTATCAAGGGCAAAGACTACCGCTAGAAACTCCTTCTCCGTGGTAATGTAATTGAGTTGTGGTTCGGTAATAGTCCGACTAGCATAGTAGATGACATGATCCTACTTATCTTTTCGTTGGCCCAAAACAACCCCTATCACATAATCTCTAGCATAACACATAAGTTCGAATGGCAAAGACCAATTCGAAAATTTCATGATGGGAGTGGACACAAGCATGGTTTTCAGTTTTTCAAAAGATCTTTGGTATGCTTCTATCCACTCAAACGGGGTGTCCTTCATGAGTAGGTTGCTTATGGTTCTAGCGATGGCCTTAAAGTCCTTAATGAACCTTTGATAAAACCCCGCGTGGACCAAGAAGGAGCGCACACCCTTAAGGGATTTTGGTGGGGGATGATCAGTTATGACATCTATTTTTGACCTATCAACTTATATCCCTTTGGATGATACTTTGTGGCAGAGAACTATTCCCTCAGTGACCATGAAATGGTATTTCTCCCAATTCATCACTAAGTTCTTTTCCATACACCGTGCAAGTACTTTTTCCTATTTTTCTTGACAACGACCGAAAGAGGTGCCAAAAACGCTGAAATCGTCCATGAACACTTCGAGTTATCTCTCGACCATGTCACTAAATAGGCTCAACATGCACCTTTGAAAGGTCGCCGGTGCATTACACAAGCCAAATGGCATACGTTTGTAGGCAAACGTACGAAAAGGGCAAGTGAAGGTCATTTTCTCCTGGTCAAGTACATCTACCTCAATCTGGTTCTATCCGGAATAACCATCAAGGAAGCAATAGTAAGGGTGGACCGCTACTCTCTCAAGCATTTGATCAATTAATGGTAAGGGGAAATGGTCTTTCCTAGGTCCCGCATTTAGTTTTCCGTAATCAAAGCAAACGTGCCACTCGGTGGTGGTACGTTGGGGAACTAGCTCTCCCTTAGCATTCTCAATCACTGTCATTCTTGACTTCTTCGAGACAACTTGAATATGGCTCACCCACTTGCTATCCGAGATTGGGTAGATAATCCGAACATCCAATAACTTGATAATTTAGGTTCTCACTACTTCTTTCATATTGGGATTTATCCTCCTTTGCATTTCTATTGAGGGCTTGACATCCTCTTTGAGATGGATCTTGTGAGTGAAAATCAAAGGACTTATCCCTTTCAAATCAGCAATGCACCAACCAAAAGCACTTTGGTGCTTTTTCAGAATTTTTAACAATTTTCCCTCCTGCTCTTCATCCAGGCTAGAGAAGACAACAATGGGAAATGTCTCATCCTCTCCTAGGTAAACATATTTAATATGGGAGGGGAGTTTCTTCAACTAGAGGGTTGGAAGTTATTCATTGGAGCGAACCATGCGTGTGTCCCTCGGTGGTAACTCCTCGAATCTAGAAACCCAATTTACATCTCTCGCATCCTCGTCCAACGCTCTCTCATCGAGTAACTCTCTCAACTCCCCAACCTCCCTCTCAAATTCGATGTACGTCCCCTCACTCTCGTGGCTCAACACTAAACATGACCCTAAGGAGTCTATAATAGTTCTCCTCAAAGTACTCCTCTACTATCTCATCTATGAATCTCACCTCATGAAGATCATTTTCTTCCCCCGTATGTTGGGCTATATGGAAGATGTTGATTTCTAAGGCCATGTTCCCAGAAGTGAGTTTCATGTGCCCATTCCTAGTGTTGATGATAGCGTTAGCCATGGCTAAAAATGGGCGCCCGAGAATGATGGGAACATGGTTGCTCGAGGCGAAGGAAGGCTCCATGTCCCAAATGATAAAGTCTATCGGGAAGTAGAAAGTGTCAACTTGGACGACCATGTCCTCAACTATACCTCATGGGATCTTCACAGTTCGATCTACTAATTGGAGAGTGATTCTTGTGGGTTTGAGGTCTCCCAAATCAAGTTTCCTACAGATGGAGTAAGGGAGGATATTGACACTTGCTCCAAAATCAAGTAAGGCTTTTTAGATTTTGTTTTCTCCAATGATGCAGGAAATGGTGGGTGCACCGGGATCTTTGAATTTGGGTGGGAGATCGTTAAGTAGAATGGAGCTCATGTTCTATGCTAGAAAAACATTTTTCTTTACCTTCGTCTTTCTCTTTACCGTTAATAAGTCTTTGATGACTTTTGCATAAGCCGGAATTTTCTTAATGGCATCGATGAAAGGTAAATTCAGCTTTACTTGGTTTAGCACGTCTAACACGTCCTCACGTGGGTTTCCTTTATGGAAAGGAATCAACCTTTGGGGAAACGGGGCCGCGAATGGTGGTTTCACTTCTACCTCGGGCTCACTAGTGTCTTCTTTGTCACTTGACGCGAATAAGAATTTGTCTCAAAAGTGCATTCTCTCTAGGCTCAAGTGCAAGCCTGTCGCATTAGTAGTAATCCGACAAGTCGGGATCGTCTCCACAAGGATCAGAAATTGGCAATTGTGAAGTATGTAGGAAAAGTTATTTATCCTTCTAATGTTTTCACAAAAGAAAAGAAAAGATTATTAATGGGTTAAAATCTCCAATTGGTGATGAAAAAAAAACTACGTGCACAAAAACACTAAGAATTGAAAAAAAGTGAATATGAGAGAAAATAGGGTGGAGTAAAATCCCTCAAACATTACTAAATTACCGTATAGAATATTAGAATTGTAAATTGAAATTCTTGACTAAATCAAGTCTATATAGATCCTAAGCATTACATATATGAGGGAACTAGCCCGCATCATATGAAATCAAAGGTAAATACAAAGCGGTGAATGGACAATTACACTTGCATAGTCTTCTCAAACATCCCAAGTACCTAGGGCAATAGAGAATAAAAGATCAGCTATATTCGTACAATTTCCATACACGATTCGTTCAATATTTAATTTACCCTCTATTTTCTACACGCGTAATTTACCTCGAAATGAATTCATGTACCCCAACCTTTGAAAATTTAGCTAGACATGGTTTTATGAGAAAGCAAATTCATAACAATGCATGTAATTATGGATCTATGAAACATTGTAAAAACAAAAATTACAAAACATGTGATAATTGAATTGAAAATAGAATTGATACTAACTAGCAGAATGTAATTTTGATACTTGTAATCAGCACCGTGGAAAAGAGATGAAATTGAATCCATAATACTTCTTGTTCTTCAAACTTACAAACTAGGGCTTTTCTAAGAATATGAAATTTTCTACTAAGGAAAAACTAAAAAGTCTCTCTCCCTTTAAAATTCGACTCCCTTCGAAGGATGTAGGGCTTGGCCTTTTATAACACCAACTAGCACGAATTGACAGCTAAAATTGATGGGTTGCGCAAGATATTCCAAGATTTTCACCTCTTCAACTCCATAATTAATGCCAGAAATTTGAAACGCCAGACCGACCTAGATCCCATCGAATCAGTTCATTTTTCAGTAACCGGATCGATTATTTTTTATTTCTACAGTTCCGAATGCTATCAAATCGGTTATGTTATCATCGGTTCGGCATCAATCCGTGGTCTATTGGAATGGTGTCATTTCGGATCGATCCAAGAGAAACCGGATTGGCCCGATTTTCTTTCATTACGACTTTTCCTTTCCATCTTTTACTGGTCATAACTTTTGATCTCGAGCTCTGATTTGATTGTTGTTTCTTTCGATGCTCTTGTGGAATAAGGATCTTCCACTCTCCTTTATGATTCAATTCCAAACTCCAGGTGTAAATTACGCTTTTTCCCTTTGACTTGTCTTCCTTTCTTTTCTTCCTTTCTTCCGGTTTCTTTCTTTCTTTTCTTGCACTAAATACCTGTAAAATCCATAAGAAATACATGAAACTTGGGGTACTTGTTAGAAATAGTCGATGGCAATGATATGGGATAAAAAATATTCAATTACTTTGTTCCAGATATCAAAATCACTAACTTAAGGGCCTAAATTCAGAACAATTTATGCTTGGTACTCACTCTCATTCAAGGGGACATCTTCGGCCTATTTCATGTCAGGCAAAATCTACTTGTCTTTCATTGTGTCATGTGGGGGAGGTGATAAATCAACGACTCTCCCACTACAAAGAGTGGTCACAACTTGACATTGTTCCTGATGTTCAGTAGAGGTGGAGCTAACACTAATTTAACTTTGGGGAGGTCTTTGGCCCTAGGCAGGAAACTTTCCCTTATCTTGGACACACAACGAGGATTGTATCTTTGACAGACTTGTATTTATGTCGCCAATCAGATGATCATATCTAGCATTGTCTACAGTCTGGCTATTGATAAATTGATTCGTAGCATCCTCGAGAGTTCTCCGCGGTGGCGGGATATATTCCCCTTGAGGTGGTGGTGCTTGCACATGTCCTTGCATGTGTGGATCTTGTTGAAAGTGTTGTGGTGGAGGAGGGGAAACATGGGAAGTAGGGTTCATCGCAGTATGTTGTTGCCCATTGCTAAAACCAGGATGGTTTTTCCATGAAGGGTTGTAAGAATTTTCGTGCGGTGCACCGAAATTACCCTTAAATCCTCCTATATCACTAACTTGCTCCTGAAGCATCACTTTGCAGGCGGGTATAGTCGGGCATTCCTCGATTGAATGACCCGCCTCACAAATCGCTTACAACACAAGTTTGTGTTAAATATAGGTTTAACCATCTAGGTTGTTTAACCAACTAATTACCCACTTTCTTTACCCTTTTTCCTTAACTTATGGACATTAGTAGATTAACGCATTATCGTGCCCATTTCACCATTACTAGAACATTTATCAAATTCATTCAAGTTAGGTTGTATTAACACATTTACCACAGAACCCATTTCTTGATGTGTTACATATTTCCTTTATTTTTTCTCCGATTCTTCCTATACTGCATACTTCCACGGGCTCCAAACCACCAGCTATGCGCACCATATGTTCTAGCCAATGATTTAGGGCATTCACCCAAGGGCTTCGGGGCCTTCTTGTGTTATCCCGGTGTCATCTGAGTTCATCTTACAAGTTTTAACATTTTACAAATTTCCACATTATTCCACTTTCCTCTTTATCCGTTTGTTTCTAAAATTATCTTTACTTCATTTTGAAAGTGTAAATTTCTCAAAAACACAATTAAGTCATTCACACTAACTTCATAAGTTTTTGTAATCCATTAACACATTTTTACACTTGGAGTAATATTCTACTTAGTTGGAACATCGTTACACCGTTAATTCTTACTTAGTTCCATAAGTCTTAATCCTTTACAACATTACTAAGTTACATTCTAACCTTTTCCATTTTTACCCATTAACACTTCTATCAATATTTTCCTAAACACACATATCTTTACGTCTTCACTCAAGAAATACATTCACACTTAAGACTACATTTATAAGAAAATTGCCCTTTCTTTTTATTTAACATGTAGTCCTTTAACCTCATTCTCATCGTATCTTTTAGTCCCAATTACACATACCTTAAATACTAAAATTATAACTTTTATTATTTCATGTTTAAAACCGGAAAAACCTTCTCTAAACTTGTTTATACATTTATTGTCAAAAATTCTTCAAGTTTACATGCATAAGAAGATGGATTTTAAACCCACAATTCTATTACTTGGTGTAAATATATTTTTCGTTCTAGAATTTCATAAACTTGAAAAAATTATATTTGAAAACATAAAATACATTTAATTGTTTCAAATTCAACAAATGTCTATTTTTAATAAAATCATCATTTCTGCAAGAACATTATTTCGTCAATATTTACCAAAATATGTCATTATCTTCAAACATTTTATTTCATTAAATGTTGAACACCAATATTTCTAGAATTTTTCATTTTCATAAAAATATCAACTTCAATATTAAAAACCCTTGAAATATTTACCTATTCTTTAAATTCAACAAGACATCATTTCCCCACAAATTAAATCAATAGTAAAACACCCACATTTTGAAATATTTCATAAAATGTTTTTCATTAAAATTTCTACAAAATACAATATTTTCACAAAACACCCACGTTTACTATTTCATAACCTTGAAATAATTATCATCCCCTATTTTTAACAAAAACAACATGTTTATTCCATATAAATGTTTACTATTTTCTACACAAAATTATACCATTAAACAAAATACACCAAACTCAAATAGTCTAAATATAAAACTAGAATGCAAAGATAACATTATTACACTAAGAGTATTGTTTATCCACCTCTAATGTATTCAATGGTGTTGTTGTTGTATGAGGAGCAACCACCACCTCCCAAGGTGGCCTCAAGGGGTTCCAAATGCATGCTCCTAAGCTCCAAAGAAAGTCCCACTTCAACATAATTAAAACCCACCTTCTTCTTCTCCAAAAATCCCCCAAATATTCTTCCCAAAATTCATAGCTCTATTATACCAATGGTGGAAATGCGTATATTTGGTCCAAATGCTAAGAAATATAAGTTGAAAATGGTGGTTTATGGGTGGGCTGTGGTGGACGAGTGTTGGTTTGGTGGTGGGTGGTGGTGGATGACCACCCACCTCCCTCTATATCTTTCATTCTCTCTCTGCGTCTTCCATTTTATCCCAACAATTATAAACCCACCAACAACCAAACAACACCTTATAGAACCTCCCTTAAGCCCAAAAATACCGTTTTACCCTTTTTGGGGATGATCTGGGCTCGACAACCCATAAAATCAAGCGTCAAAATTATGACAATGCACTAGGGTAATCGGATCTAAAAACTCAACCAACGTCATTCAAACGACTTCCTTATTTCCTTCGACCAACCTATGCTATGTCGTTCCTTCCTAACCTCACGCGACCTGGTACTGTAATTCAACAGCACATTGTTAGAAGTCCCGCTTCTAACGACCCATCTCATGACCTGTGTACTATCATTCGAACGGCAATCCCATGTCATTTGAATTCCCCAATTTCTTTCTTCAACTTTTCTCTCAAAATTTCTCCATAATTACAATTAAATCCTCCTCAATTATAATCAATATATAATTTAATAAATTTATTGGGGAGGGATATTATAGTTCAAATCCATCATGAAACAACCATGGCCCATTTTATGACCTAACTTTGCCGTAGGATCGCTGTAGTAACTATTTTATTCCCTGCATAACAACTTATATAAAGTTCACATATTCCACTTTGAGTATATTTTTCCTAAGATCTCATTGGTAATCATTTTAAGAATAATATTTTTGTTCATTCAAATGTAGACATATGTACTTTAGACCATTAGTGTGTGATACCTATCTTACAAGCCAACAATGTGTTCCATCACGTATGGATTTATAATTATGTTTCAAACACTCTAACAAGCTATGAGAGAGATATAAGAAAAATAATTGCAAATAAAACCCAATCTGAATTTTAGAGCATACATTCCCTCCTCTTCTTTGTTCTTCAAGAAAAATATTTAATCTTTCTCTTTATGAAAACATTGGAAATTTTTTATATAATTATCCTTTTTTTCCAAATATTTTTTAACTAAAACATTTATTCACGTGTATATGTATTCTCTACTAAGACTTTAAAAACTTATTGTGAGATTTTAAATATAATTACACTTTAATACACAAACCCAATCACTAGGATTTTGTTACATATCCTAGCTGTGGCTATATGGTTTATGAACTTTCAAACCCAGTAACATAAAGTTTCTTCCACTTTAAATAATAGTTTTATATCAATGAGGATTTGAAGACATTGGTCCCCAGCCAAAATCGGTGGTAGTTGTGTAGCATTCTTCAGTTCTTTAATTGTCATCAAAAAATAATTTGTGAAAGAGTGTCTATTAATAATACCAAAAATGGTATCACCAAATCAATGTGAGTATGCAAGCTCAAACCAATGTATCAATGGAGTATAAACAACTATGTAAATATAGAAGGAAATGAGTCAAAGAAGGATATAACACATAATATAAGTTTTTCAGCATATCAAGGCCTACTCCATTATGTGAGTGTGAATGAAATCCACTAAAAAGGGAACTATTGGCCTTGGGATACATAATACTCAAGCTTTCTCTCTCTATGCAGTGAATTTAGCAGAGTTTTAGTAGGGGTGTGAATTAGATATCCTTCTAAATGTATAACTAGGTAGGTATTTATATGGATGGGGAGGTGCCATGCACACCCCAAGCATGAAAAAGACATGTAAAATGTGGAGTGGCCAATGCCATGCTGCCACATGTCATCTGTGCATGCGAATCATGATTGAGAAATATTCTTCACACTTGAGGAAGATGTTGTTGTAATGGTTTTGTCCACGTGGGGATCACACCGTACGCGTACTCTCCTAGGCGTGCTGCATTACATTTGCCCTATCAGATGTCAAATGTGCCTTACCGAGATGAGGCGTCGGCCTGGCCATGTAAGATACCACTGAGCTATTGTTGGATCATATGTTGGTAACTATCGAGTAGAGTCTTGTCTGACTTACGTCAGGCCGAGCTAAGCATATGAACAAGATGATGAGGTATCGACTTTCCTAAGGGCATATGAGATGAAACGTTAGGCCTATTAAGGTGTGATGTGGTCTCGGACGAGACAGAGATAGTTGTTACGTGATTAATTGAGAGAGTGGTGTAAGGTCGGCCTATTTTGTGTAGATAGGAGATTGAGGGGAAAAATGTTATGTTGCAACCGATGATTGGATATCTCTGGCTTGTCAGATGTTGATTGACTGATGGGTATGAGGGAGTGACACTTGTCATTTGATTTCCGAATTTGCGTATTACCCAAGCAGTGGAGACAATGTGTGTGCATTTTGATAATTGTGCCTTAAATATGTGCACATTGAAACTTGTTTAAAATACTTTGAATATTTTTTATCTCTTTTTCCTCATTCGTACGACATTACATTATCTTTCTGAAACCAGAGCTCTTTAGTGCCTCCTTTTCCCTCCACTATCAAGCATTCTCCGATGGGTCTTTTAGATTTCTAGTGGTTCCCAGTCCACCAAACTCCTCCAAGTAGTCCCTATTTCTACCCTTTCTAAGTTTTGTGCACTATTTATATTGTTGATGATCTTTTTCATTTTTTCGGCAACTTTCATCTTTTCTGGTTACTTTTTTAGGCAGCTTTAGGCTACTTGAGTGTTTATGTGGTGGTTTTAGGGTTAGGTATTCGATTGGGGTTCCCCCTTTGATTTTATGATCTTTTATTTCTCTTTTGATTTCCCCGATCAAATTGTGGTCTTCTTTTCCGTTGGGATTCAATTGTTTTCTTGAACCGTGTAGTGAAAACCATTCAACTTCCCAATTCTAATCCTTTTGTCAAACCCAATCAACACCTTAACTATTTACCCTTTTTATTACTTTTAACATTGAAGTTGAAGGTCATACTTTGAATGTTGACGACACTGTATGAGATAATTGATCGTTTCCTAAATCTTAGGGAAAGACTCTTTACTGAAATCTGATAATACGAGGCCGAAGCCGAGGCTAAACACTAGGCCAAGGAATTTCCTTTTCACACAATCTTCCCAATTCCCATTGCTATTATCCAATATCTTATAACTGAGAGACGAGATGATCCTCTACCATCTCGTCCTCCTAAAGTTATTAGATGAGAGTCTCCTTCCATATGTTATCTTCCAACAATTATCATAAATGGAGATATGATAAGTGCAACCTCGTCTGTGAGTGATGATGCTATCGACGTCTTGTCTTCTAATGGTTATAATCCTTCCTCTTATAATGTCTCGGCTAGGTCTTCGGTTGATGTTGACTCATTTACCCAAGCCATGGAAAAGCTCGACTCTCATACTGCCGAGACGGGAGCAATGAACTTCGATAAGATAAATATCTTACATTGACTCTCATACAATCGATAGTGCCAACTCTCAATCTGATGAGGTAGACATGTCTCTTAAGGAATTAGTTCCTGAAGAGCCGAGAGTCATAATTTCTCTTCCCCCCATTCAAACAGTTGTCCCCATCTCGACCATGACCAGGGGGAATTTCAAAATAAATTTCCAGGTAGGGTGCTGACCGCTGATGTCATCAACTCAGGAGAGGAGGATGAGGAACCCTTGGATACCCATTATTGTAAAACATTTCAGAGTTCTATTATAGATGTAGACCTCATATACCACGGCATTTGAATGGAGTCAATTCCAACATCACAATGAGGTCTCCCGACGAATCTAAGAGAGATTTTAGCGACCGACTAGGAAAGCTTGAAGTATATAAGCATAAGTTCAATATAGGTTTTTATCTACCTATACATCTTATTTTACGTGCAATTCTTTCTAATCTTGATTTATCCACTGCTCAACTCCCTCTGAATTCCTGGATAATCCTTCTCAGTTTGATCTTGCTCTGGAAGTTTTTCCATGGCACCATTCTAGTAGTTAGCGTGCTTAAGGCATGCTTCAATGTTTCCTCTATAAGGGCTTAACTTCGCTACTACCACTTTGTAGAAAGGGAACCTATAAAAAGTAATATTAGTGAACTAGACATCAAATCATGATTGTAAGCTTTAACATTTTTGACGTTTAACTATAACCCCATATTTTAATTGCAGTGTTGGCTTTAACATTCTCATGTTTAACTCTGAATTTTCGTAGGTCTTCCATCCGATGTTCCTGAAGCTCTTTGGAAGATGGTGGCCCCCAACCTCGCAAATATGGTGAAAAAATTCAGAAAGAAATCAATAACCACTAGTGCTCAAAAGAAAAGGTGGACTCGTGGCGACCCTAGCCAAGACGAAGGGTCTAGAAAAAGGATGGAATGGGTGGAGGACACCATCACCCATTGCTACTCAAAATAGGGTTGGAAGGAAAAAGAGACAAAGAAGGAAATCCCCATCTCGTCCGACGATGCCCTTGCTTCTCGTCTTGCCCAATTAAAACTCAGTGATGAGAGCCTGATTGAGAATATAAGAAATACAAAGACTCTATCGCCTCCCTGATATCTAAAGCTGACAAAAGTTTCATGTACTCCATGCACTTTGCCTTTCTAATTTAATTCGGCATTCAAAGGTACGTCTAAGTATTTGCTTTAACTTTGAATTTTTTGAAGTTTTCTAAGTGTTATCTCGTACTAACTTTCTTTTTCACCACTTTTACTTTTAGAGTCTCTAATTTCCTTTAACCGCCTAGGAGACTGGATTAAGAGGGGGGTTCCCTTGATATAAAAGGGAAAAGATGCCGACAAGGTTGAGGAGGCCCTTAGGGAAAAGATCCAATAGGCAATATAAACTCTGAAGGAGAACATCCAAGAGTTGGATAATGTGAAGCCCAATTATGAGAAGAATCTGAAGGGATTGGTTTGTAGAAAATAGGCTAAGATAGATGCAGTAGTCAAGGCTATTTTGGAAAATTCTAATGCATAAGTTGCGTTCGATTTCAAAGAGTGAGATGATTTTGGGGGATACACCCTTGAGTACCTTGAGAGAGGTGTAAAATTATCAGTCGATGGGTCACCCCAAAGTATGCCTCCTTAGTGACTCTGGCCCCTCTATACTTTAACGGTCTCAACTTCAGTGAGCCCCTACTCGGGACTCCTCTGTCTGAAGTGGAAAATACGACCAACACCCTTGAGGCCAATATTACAGAGAAAACTAAAAATGTTGATGATGTCACTAAGGCGGTATCGATGGTGATGGGGGAAACACCCAAATGCCTGCACATAATGTCGTTGTTCCTTCTTCTAAAGTTCCCCTTGAAGAGTCTCAAGGTTGACCTTTTATGGGCGGCCGTTTGTGGCCTTGATAGCCCTTTATCATGTAATACTTGAAACATTTTCAATTTTGTAGCTTTGTACTTCACATGTATGAACAATTTTATTTTTTCTCTGAATGACAAATGATGATTCTTGTGTCACTTACTTCACACGTTTATTCTTGTTATTAAATACTTTCGATTTTATCTTTGCCTTTTCCTTATTTGGGCAATGCTACTGATGTTTTAACAAGTAACCATAAATGAATGGCTTGTAACTTGAGATCACCAGTTACTCAATCATTTCGCACATCGTATTGTCCTTAGATGACATACATATAACTAAATGACTAGTTTTTGAATTTTAATACACCAAATCATGGTATTATATCACAAGTCCACTCTCATTGTTTTGAAAGTGTGTGGATTAATGCTACCTGATTCATACACTATCATCTTGGCCGAGAGAGTGTTCCACCAAATTAATGATGATAAGATGAACCATAATAACGTGATTTTTGAATTGGAATTCAACAAATTATGGTGTTATAGCACAAGTCCCCTATCGTCATTTTGAGAGTGTATGGACGAGAGATACCTCATCCATATACTACCGTCCTGATCGAGAGAGTGTTTCACCAAAATAATGATGTTAATATAAACCACAATAAAGTGATTTTTGAATTTGAATCCACCAAATTATGGTGTTATATCACAAGTCCCCTCTCTTCGTTTTGAGAGTGCATGGATGAGAGCTACCTCATCCATACACTATCGTGCTTGATGAGAGAGTGTTCCAAAAAAATAATGATGTTATGATAAACCACAGTAAATTGATTTTGAATTTTAATTCACCAAATTATGGTGTTATATCACAAGTCCCCTCTCATCATTTTGAGAGGGCGTGGATAAGATCTTCCTCGTCCATACACTGTCGTCCTGGACGAGAGAGTGTTCCACAATATTAATGATGTTAAGATATTATCCCCCCTCTCTGTGTTATTGAGACTCCATGGATGAGGTTAACCCCATACGAACTGTCATGTTATCTAGAGCAAGGTAAAGCTACTTCACCACGAGTGATGTTCCATAGCTTAGGATGAAATGATACATCCAATCTGAACTACTAATACAATAAAATATGAGAGAACACTTGGGAAATTTTTAATTCATAAATTTTTTTTTCATACAATGTTATATTGCCATAAGAAATTTATACAAAGTCCTACTGATAATACTTTTTTAGATCGCCGGCATTCCAAGGGTTGGAGAACTTCTCTCCTTCCAAGTTATCAAGTCGATATGTTCCTGGAACCACCTATTGTATCACCCGGTAGGGTCCATGGCATAGGGTGGAGTTTATTTTGCTTTTGCCAAGTCTTCTTCAGGACTAAATCTCCTACTGCCAATGGCTTGGCCTTTACTCTTTTATTGTAAAAAAATTTTATTCTCTGCTAATAGTCATCTTGCCTTACCTCAGTATCATCTAATATTTTTTCTATGAGGTCTAGATCTAGTCTATGCTCTATAGTATTATCCTTTAGGTCATATGTCTAGACTATATGAGATGGAAGGTCAATATCTATTGGAACCACGACCTCTGAGTCGTAGGTAAGCATGAACGGGGTCTCCTTTATTGACATTCTCTCCGTCATCCTATAGGACCATAGGGTGACATGCACTTCTTATGTCCATCGTCCTTTAGCATATTCTAATTTTTTCTTGATCCCATCAAGAATTGATTTGTTTGTCACCTCAGTTTGACTAATGGCTTGGGGTCGACCAGGAGTTGAAAAGAACTGCTTAATACTGACCCTCTCAGAGTACTTCTCCGAGGATATATTCTTAAAAGTGTTTCCCATCGTGTAAGATCAAAGTGTTGGGTTGGCCATATCTGTACAAAATATTCTCCCAAATTCGATCTCCACTATAAAATATTGGTAGTTACCTTACATCCCTTGTTATTTGTCTAACCAGGTCAATCCCCCAAACTGCAAATGGCAAGGAGATGAGGTCGATGAGGGATGCTGGAGAATATTTGGCACTTGTCACATTTCTTCACATAACTAGTCCCATCCTTGGCCAAGGTCGGACACCAATACCCTTGGGTGACAATAATTTTTGCCAACGATCTCCTTATTATGTGGATGGAGCAAGATCCCTCTTGCACATCCTTCAAGATATACTCCACCTCGGTCTGATGGACACATTGGAGTAGGGGGAGAAGAAATCCCTTATTGTATAGGACATGTCCTATGATGGAGAACTTCTCACTGCATTTTATTTCATTTTCCTCCTCTTAGCTTTCAAATCGGGTAACTCCCCGTCTCTAATGTATCGGATGATGGGGTGTCACATCCCAAAAAATCAGGAGTGATTTGGAGATTGGGTTTAGAATTGTAACTGGAAAATAAATATATGTATTTCTTAAATAAAAAATATTCAAGATAGTGGCATTCTTCAATATTATATGGTATGGAATTACAAGTTTCTTACATCACAAAATAAAATAAATCACAACTTTATTACATATCCTCCTAAGAGAGCAAACGTAAAAATGGGAAAGAGAAGTGCGAAATAAGGTTAGGACTACACATAATACATCCACTTATACGTACTAACACAATATATTAAAATAAGAGCTTTATTTCCTTAGCTGATTTTCTAGGTGAACATAATTCTTAAGGTAAAGCAAGAAGAAGCATTATTATTGTGTAGAGTAGTATTGTGTTCTTTATCCCTCGGATCCATCTGGAATTTAAAAAACATAAACAAATTTTCCAAGTATATAATCCTTATTTTATACAGTTCAAATAGAATTAAAAGAGTTAGTATAAGAGTTTCAATAAGATGAAGATTAAAATATTATTATATAAGAATGTGTTACTGAAATTTTATAACAACATAGGGGTAGAGTTGCTAATAGCTCGGGATGGTTTCCAAAAAAATAACCCATATTTATATTTTCAGAGGCTTAAGGGTAATAGAAAATACATACAACTAAATAAATCTAATTAAATTAGAGATAAAAGTAACGATGCTAAGTCATTAAATGACATTCCATATGGTAGCTATAATTCAAGCCCTTAATCATCTGAGTCCTTCAAGACAAATTATACAGTCGTGGGTATAATGACAGATTATTCCCTGATTGTAATGTATGCTATAAATTAATAATTGAGTCAAAAAGCATCATATTAATTAATATGATGTGCATAATCATTTAAAAATTATGAATCAACAGTACATAAACAATTTGGACTAGTCGAATAAGTTCCACAATAAGAATAAGATAAACTGGGTCTATCACAAAGTGATATCAATGATAGGAGTAATTTCAATAGCATTGCGAGAAATAACATTAAATAAGAATCACCTACTTAGTGTTTTGAAATAGGCCGTCAAGTTCTTAGTAGACAGTAAGGTATTCTGTGCATGTCTGTTTAGAATATATATATATATATATATATATATATATATATTGTAAGCATGAAGTGTGTGACTTGTGTTAAAATGTGAAATAACTTATTGTTGCAAAAAAATAAGTTTTCGGGGTTTAATATATAAACAAACTTAAACTTTTATTTCACTAAGGTTCTTAGCTTGATTAGACATGTGCCAGAAGACTTTTTCATCGCAAATAAGGTCTAAAAGTTGTATAAAAAAGTTTGGGGAAAAATTATGGAGGTAAATTTTTTTAGGGGTTTAAACTAAGGCCTATGTCACGTTGGAGTTTTGGATATCCAAACATGGTGTTACAATATACCATTTTGACTAGAAAAATAAAATAGAATTTTTTGGAATTTTTTTTGGAATTTTTTAACTAGTCACACACGCCAGGTCAAAAGTCCCACGTAGTGATTTTGACCTCAGTCGTGCGCGCGGCCTTCACGCATCTTCAACCTTGCGATGTTCAACCTAGGGTTTTAGAAATTTTGACTTAAAATTAAACCTTCGATATGGAACCATTTTAGTTCATCCAAAAGCCATTTTCCTTAATTTTTCACAAGGATTGCAGATATATAACTTTTTGGTATTGAAACAAACTGTAAAGCTTACTTCCATGGACAACGAAATTTTGAAAATTTTAGTGAAAATGATGGATTTGGGGTATAATTCGAACCATGACAGTAATATGGTTTGGTTTCTCAGTTGTTTTTGGACAAATTGGTATGTTTGAAGAATTAATTCATCCTCTGTGAAGAGAATTTTATTTTTGTAAATTTTGCGGCCGAAGCTGAAAATATTTGATTTTGATCTGATAATGATACTCTACTAAAATTAACTCAATGGTTAAGATACTATGAATATAAAGAAGGGGTTTATCCCTTTAAAATAGGTGTGGGATTAAAAATTCAAAATCCACCATTGGAGCTCAAGCTTTATTGGTGATTTTCGGATTTTTGATAAAAACTTGATATTTGTATGTTACAAAAGGAATATAAGGGTTGTATTGAACTCTGTTCTACTACAAAAATACAACTAAAGTAAGAGAATTGAAAACTAAACATAAAATTACAAGGTACCAGATCAAGCGCGAAAAGTAGCGCGTGTAAAGACGCTAATCGTTGTTTTCGTTTCGCCAACTCAATACAAAAACCTAAGTTACTACTACACTTGCGAGGCAAGCACAGCGGTAAGTCGGGTATCGAGAATCCACAGGGACAAGTTGTTAGAATTTAAGTGGTTTAATATTTCGAAATAAAAGTGTAAAAGATGATTACAAACTAAAAGAAAAGATGCATAAAGGAAAATATTATTCTAGGCAATGGTATTGAAACTAGATTATAAAAGCGAGTAAAACTACAGGTTGCGTCGAATATCCCTCACCTGAGTTAATTAGTATAAAATGGTCACATGGGTCGACGAGTTATTACAAATGCATCTCGTTTCGACAGTTAATTAAATCAAGGGTTGTTACGCCCTAAATCGTCATAAAAGCCTAATAAGATTTTGGCGTCAACAAATATCCCGGAAATTACGCGCGAAAGGTCGTAAGCACAGGACATACATGATATGCCCCGTCAAATCTCCTAGGCGTAATAACTAGGACAACGCACTCGAAATAAACCCGTAAACTCCATCACCAAAGCAAAGCAACGCGTCAACCCGAGTGAGTTCAATTCAAACACAACCTAATTTAAATTACCTAGAAAGCATGTTAAAAACGCGATAAATGGAAAGCGGTAAATAAACGCGGTAAATCTATACTAGAAAGCGTGTAAATCAAAGCATGTAAATAAAGCAAGAAAACCTAAATTAGAAAGCTTGTAAATTAACTAGAAAGCAAGAAATGAAGAAATACAAACTATATTAAAATGGTAGGGGAGATGAATAGTCAACTTACAATCCAAATGGGGTGTCAAACCAAAGAGAAATGAAGAAGAACCAAGCAAAAACCTCAAACCCTAAGCTAAACTAACCTAAAATCGTGTATATCTACTCTATCCCTGATTATTACAACAAAAAACCTTTATATAGTAAGTGGGAAAAGATAAGGGAAAAAGGAAAGAAAGAGGAAAGAGCCCAAAATATCTGGCACTACCGGTCGACCGGTCACAGGGGCGCGGTCGACCGGTCCCTTAAGCCAAAGCATACTGTCTCCTTCCCACGGCAAAAGTTGAAACCGCGGTCGACCGGTCCCTTGTACGCGGTCGACCGGTACTCTGTTTTCAGGCTGCATTTGGTCCATGATGAGGGGGAAAAGGTCCATTACGGAAACGAGCCTAGCTTCTTCGTCCGAACTCCAAACGACGCACCGTTTGCGGCCACGCGATGCTAACTCAATGAACTACGCATCCGTGGAATTTCCAAGAGCCGAATAAGGAATGTGAATTGACTAAAAAGCCCTTGAAGTAGCGTCCATCGACGAAACTTCTCCGAAATGCAACGGATCCTCACTTTTAGCGTTCCAATACCTACAAAAGAACAAATAACCCCTGCAAAACATGTATCTATCCAACTCCAAGGTTGTCTGGTTAATGATCATAATTATAGGCATTTAGGACCGTAAAAGCGCTAGAATGCATAAGGATAACGGGCGGAAATATACAATATTCGATACGAATCACACCCCCTAACTTACACATTGCTAGTCCCTAGTAATGAAACAAAGAAAACCAGACCACAGAGGGCGGTACAAAATGTATATATGCATCGAAATATAATTGCCACTTTCGTAGGGAACACGATTGCATTTAGCATATGCAATAAGCCGTTAAACCCCTAGGTTACCCTAGTGGACGAGTGTCGTCTCGTGAGGGTTTTCAGGGATGATACCCACAAACATCACATGGTTTCCTCAAAATATGCCCAACCCAACATGCGACAAGCCCAACAATGGAGAAAAGGATTTCATATGCATTATTAGCAAAGTGAATGAATTCACACAAAAGTCTGAATCATTAACATTATAGAATGCACCTCATAGAATTGAAACCTTAAAAATGTGGGAGGGGAGCGAGCACATGCAAAGTGTGATTTGGCAAAAACTTATATAAACCGGATAACATTAAAGCAAGAATATATTCAATCCTCACGGGCATTACGCTCATCAAGCGAATTCACTCGAAACAGGGAGGTAACACACGGAACATGCGGGCTAAAGAGTAATTGTAAATGGAAACTAGGCCGCACACATGTCACAAAAGAAGAACGCTATATATAAAATGAAAAATGTAATCTCAATGACAGATACCGCACACTAAAAGAGGCGAAATGCATTTTCACAGATTATCACAACTATTATGGCTTTTAAATTACATCAACCTAAGATCACATAGGACTTTAATAGGGTTATAATGTAGGTATGGCTAGGGTACGGAATGAAAGGATGTATATACGGATTCAAAGTGTTCGGGATGAAAACTCGGGATAATGGAAAAATGCGGGCAATATCAAAATTGGAAAACAAGTTCCAAAACGGCATTAGATATATCATCGGGAAGAGTAATCAAAGCTTATTGAACTATATACAACATAAACAACTTTCTCTTTTCTTTTTCTTTTCTTCTTTTTCTCATTTTATCTTTTGTTTTCTTTTGCTTTTTGCTTTCTCTTTTTCTTCACTTTTTTCACTACTTTCTTTTCTTTACTTATCAAACTCTCATATGCCTAAATTGCAACCGACATCATAACAACATCATTCAATCCCAAGTAACATTCCAAACAAAGGTATGGAAAGTGTATGTATGGTATAAAACTCAAATGTAGAGTTGGTTATGGGGATGGGGTATGAAATGAAAGGCTATATTTAGGCTCAAAGGGGTTAACGAGGGTAAACATATAAGGGTGAGGTCAAGGCTAATATGGGTGATATATCAAAGATGGCCTATGATCATTTCACAAAGTTTACGCAATTCTCGAATCAAAACAATATATGAAAATCATGCTCAAGTAACACATTTCAAGTATGAACTCAATTAATGAACGATCAAATGAAAGAATAGAGAGATTACCAACGAATTCAACGTTTTCAAAGAGGAAAGAATAGTGTATAACACTCACAAACGACGAAAGGTACAAAGCTTACTCGGTGTAAGTATATACAATGCAACAAAAGATTACCGAGTTATAAAAATCTTAAACCAAATCAATAAAACCATAAAAGTGCATGTGCTCATGGGATTAAAGTTTAATTCATGAAGTTATTCATAATATCAATAATCGAGACTAAAGTCTAATAACTTCTAAAATCGAGAACATGCATCATTGGGTTGTCTATTGGATCGGTCAATTATTGAAATTTATCATCGGAAACAAAGGCAAAATGCCCAAAAAAGGAGAAAAAATAAAAAAAATCTTTTTGAAATTTTTGAATTTTTCTAAGAAAAGCATACTAAGTAACTAACATGTGAGCAAAAACATGGACTAAAATAAGAAATGGATAGAATATCCCACACCCCATAACTTAAAACTTGACATTGTCCTCAATGTAAATTAAGAACCAAGTCAAAGAGAGGAAAAGAGCGATATTACCCAAACGTTGAGCGATCCCCATAAGAACAAGTCCAAAGAATCTACAAAACAAGTTAGTACCGAGCATAGCAAAAATAAATAACAAAAAGTTAACTAATTACACTAGACTAAAATAAAAATAAAGAAAGAATAAAAAGCTAACTATATACAACCTACTATTTAGACTTCACACTAACTGTACACTAGAAGTCTAAATAGCTGAGGGTCCACCGTGAAAATAATTTGACTTTGGAGGATAACCGATGTACCCTCACATACAAGCATGCCCTCCGAAAAATATGAATTCCGTTTTAACAACGGAAGGCATGTGTAAGGCGAAAGAAATGAACCATCGCCAATTAAAAGTTTTGGAGGGACGATGGGGGATTTGGATAAGGCGGGTGACAAAAACAAGTGGGGACCGAGAAAAGCCGAAAATCCTCCCAAGGATTTTGAAGTTGGAATGGGAGGCGGCGCACACAAAGGCAAAGATGCGATTGTGGAGGGCGACTCGAGAAAGTACTCCTCATCGGCGATAGGGTTTAAAACATTATAGTTCGAAACCGAATCATCGGGTACTTGTTCCGGCGGGGTAATAGAGAATGAAAATGGGGATGAAAGAAATTCAAACTCATGAGATGAATCATCATCGCATGAAGTTGGAATTTCAAAGGAAATAATATCATTTTCAATGAAATGTTCTTCTTTGGGGGCCAAAGAAGAAATCATTTCATTGCAAATAGATATTACGTCATTTTCATCCTCACTTTCAATATCTATTACGAGATGGGCAAAGTCTAGAATGGCTTGTTCCAAAGTAGGTACAAGTACCTCATTTGGTTCAAAACATTCCTCGACTTCAAAAGTCTCGGAAGAAAAATCGTCGTCGGACTCAAATAATAAATCCAACTCATGTTCCCACGAATGATTTTCTTCCCGATAACGATTTTCAATTTTCTCATTTTCATACATACGCAAACCCTCACCGAATGTCATAGGTCGAGGTGCGGATGCATTAGAATGGGAACTTTGAAAATTGCCATCGGACTTAAACGAAAACTCATTATTATAGGAATTTTGAAAACTATTCGAATTCGTTTCAAAATTCCTATTATAAGGAGGTAAAGGCCCAAAATCATTGTCATCATCATCAAAATTCCAATAACCTAAGTTTTGACTTTCGTTATACTCGCCCAAAGTCATATTTGAATTTGTTATACTTTGGGATTCTAAGTATTCACCGAAAGTCATAGGTTTGCGAGAATTTTGAGAATTATGACAAGGATTACCGAAAGAATTGGAATAAGACATGCTTACCCCAAAAATGGCTCGAAGTGGCGGATTCCACAAAGTAGGTGCACGCGGGAAAAATTCGAGCGTTTCTAAGTGCTCAAATGTGGAAGTCCTGCAAAATATTAGCAAATAATACAAATAGAAAGAAAATACTATGAAATACTAAATCAAATAAAGTCTAAAACAAACTATTCCCCGGCAACGGCGCCATTTTGATCAAGCGCGAAAAGTAGCGCGTGTAAAGACGCTAATCGTTGTTTTCGTTTCGCCAACTCAATACAAAAACCTAAGTTACTACTACACTTGCGAGGCAAGCACAGCGGTAAGTCGGGTATCGAGAATCCACAGGGACAAGTTGTTAGAATTTAAGTGGTTTAATATTTCGAAATAAAAGTGTAAAAGATGATTACAAACTAAAAGAAAAGATGCATAAAGGAAAATATTATTCTAGGCAATGGTATTGAAACTAGATTATAAAAGCGAGTAAAACTATAGGTTGCGTCGAATATCCCTCACCCGAGTTAATTAGTATAAAATGGTCACATGGGTCGACGAGTTATTACAAATGCATCTCGTTTCGACAGTTAATTAAATCAAGGGTTGTTACGCCCTAAATCGTCATAAAAGCCTAATAAGATTTTGGCGTCAACAAATATCCCGGAAATTACGCGCGAAAGGTCGTAAGCACGGGACATACATGATATGCCCCGTCAAATCTCCTAGGCGTAATAACTAGGACAACGCACTCGAAATAAACCCGTAAAATCCATCACCAAAGCAAAGCAACGCGTCAACCCGAGTGAGTTCAATTCAAACACAACCTAATTTAAATTACCTAGAAAGCATGTTAAAAACGCGATAAATGGAAAGCGGTAAATAAACGCGGTAAATCTATACTAGAAAGCGTGTAAATCAAAGCATGTAAATAAAGGAAGAAAACCTAAATTAGAAAGCTTGTAAATTAACTAGAAAGCAAGAAATGAAGAAATACAAACTATATTAAAATGGTAGGGGAGATGAATAGTCAACTTACAATCCAAATGGGGTGTCAAACCAAAGAGAAATGAAGAAGAACCAAGCAAAAACCTCAAACCCTAAGCTAAACTAACCTAAAATCGTGTATATCTACTCTATCCCTGATTATTACAACAAAAAACCTTTATATAGTAAGTGGGAAAAGATAAGGGAAAAAGGAAAGAAAGAGGAAAGAGCCCAAAATATCTGGCACTACCGGTCGACCGGTCACAGGGGCGCGGTCGACCGGTCCCTTAAGCCAAAGCATACTGTCTCCTTCCCACGGCAAAAGTTGAAACCGCGGTCGACCGGTCCCTTGTACGCGGTCGACCGGTACTCTGTTTTCAGGCTGCATTTGGTCCATGATGAGGGGGAAAAGGTCCATTACGGAAACGAGCCTAGCTTCTTCGTCCGAACTCCAAACGACGCACCGTTTGCGGCCACGCGATGCTAACTCAATGAACTACGCATCCGTGGAATTTCTAAGAGCCGAATAAGGAATGTGAATTGACTAAAAAGCCCTTGAAGTAGCGTCCATCGATGAAACTTCTCCGAAATGCAACGGATCCTCACTTTTAGCGTTCCAATACCTACAAAAGAACAAATAACCCCTGCAAAACATGTATCTATCCAACTCCAAGGTTGTCTGGTTAATGAGCATAATTATAGGCATTTAGGACCGTAAAAGCGCTAGAATGCATAAGGATAACGGGCGGAAATATACAATATTCGATACGAATCAGTACCCAAAATTGCTGAATTTTGAGCTATGTATTCTATCAAGATTTTTTACTAAATTCTTCTGCCTAACGTGGGCTTTTTATTTGGGGGGGGGGGGGGGGGTACTGGTGATTTCATTGGTTGAAATAATAAGTGGTATTTTGTGGTCTAATAAACGCAATTTTCAGGAGAACTTATGGGGTTAAAGAGTTTCAAGGTTGTAAAACTTGGTATTGGTCATTCCAACAGTTGTTTGTAAATTTTAATCAGTTCTACTAATAAGGAAGATGGGTAATTCTTTGAATTTACTCACTAGAAAGTTTATGTTAAGTTTTAAGGTGTTTAAGAATTGTTTTCCATATTTGAGTGGCTTTTGTGCAATTTTTAGAAGTTTAAAGATTGTGGGTTTAGGCTGGGTTTTAATTTCAGAAAGTAAGGAAGGTATTTGTAAGAAAATGTGCGGTCAAATTGGATATTTAAATAGTTAAAAAGTCATTTTAAATCTTTAGGGGTTGTTTTGTAATTATGTAAACCTTAAGGATAGATTTAAAACTTCTCATTTATGTTAATAATACTTAATAATTTATTCTCAGGTCATCACATAACTCCTCTTTCATATACGGGGTTTTAACGAACTGAATTAGAATACGTTGTATTACTCTGGTCTTATAATTCTCCATACCAAAAAAAAAGTCCCCGAAATTACCTTCAAAATAATTCTGGGTATGTTGGTGTATGGGGTCTCTGAGTTCCCATGTAGCATCTTCTTAACCGTGGTGTTGCCAAAGAACCTTTACTAATGATATGGAATTTATGCTAAGTACTCGATCCTGAATATCTAAAATTTGAATGGGTGGCTCTTAAAAGTCGTGGTTAGTCTGGATTGATTGTCCATCCCATGAAATAACGTGATTTTGATCTACAATATACTTCTTTAATTGAGATACATGGAATACATTGTGTAGTTGAGCGAGGTCAGGGGTAATATTAGTTGATATGCGACTGGTCTGATACGATTGGAAATAACAAAAGGTCCAATGTACCGTGGTGCCAGTTTTCCCTTTCGTTGAAATCTAATAATTCCCGTTCGAGGTGATAGCTTCAAAAAAGCTTGATCCGCCTTTTGAAATTCTAGGGGAATATATGTTTATTAGCATAACTTTTATATCAGCTTTGGGCTTCTTTCAATCTCTCTTTGATTAAGTGTACTTTCTCAGTAGTCTCGGCTATAATCTTTGGCCCAAAAATATGACTTTCCCCGAACTCATTCCAGCAAAGGGGAGAACGATAAGGTCTTCCATAAAGTGATTCATATGGAGCGGTCTGAATGCTATCCTGATAGCTATTATTATAGGAAAATTCTACTAGCGCGAAATAATCAGACCAGTTCGCTGCTAAATCTAAAGTATATGCTCTCAACATATCTTCTTGAGTTTTTTTCAATTATTCTGACCTACCATCTTTTTGAGGATGATAAGTGGTACTTCAAACGAGTTTGGGTCCTATAGCTATTTGAAATGTTTGCCAAAATTGTCCCACAAACCTAGGATCACGATGAGATACAATAGATAAAAGAATTCCATGTAATCTAACAATCTCTTGAAGATATAAGTTGTTGAGTCATTGCAAGGAATCAATAGTACATACTTTAAGAAAATGAGCTGATTTGGTTAATCTATCTATAATTACCCAAATTGAATTATAGACCTGAGCTGTAGGGGGGTATCCACAAACAAAGTCCATAGTAATATGATCCCATTTCCAGGTTGGTATAGGAAGAGGTTTCAAGAGTCCACCGGGTTATTGGTGTTAAATTTTTACTAGTTGGCATGTTAAACACTTAGCAAGAAAAGTTCAAATTTCCTGCTTCATTCCTACCCACCAAAAGTTCTATTTGAGGGTTTGGTACATTTTGGTGTTACTTGGATGACTTATAAATTTGGAATGATGACCTTCTCGCAAAAGTTCATCCATTAGTTTAAGGTCTATTGGTACGCATATTCGATTTTGCAACCTTATTCCTTTAGAAGGGTGGTTTGTCCATTCTGGATTAGCATTCCCAAATTCAATCTTTCATCGTTGGTTGGTAAGAAATTTATCCATAGCTTTGTAATACCCCGTATTTTTATGGCTTTTAAATTTAGGGATTTATTAAATTTAATTGAGATAAATTAATTTAATTTTAATCCGAAAAGTTGTTTTAAATAATTACTAGCCTGGCGAGAGTCAGTAATTATTGGAAATTTGTTGAATTTTACTGGATGAATATAGTAATATATGAGATTGATTTTATAAAAATTGAACGTGTGAATAAAATGACAATTATGGAAATTTAGTCGGGACGCGCTTATGTCCTGTCAGGACTAAATTATTATTATATAAAGTGAATAAATTATAAGTTGACCGTATGGTCATTTCAAGTACGCCAAAGTGTCCAGAAGGGTCGAGATAGTCAAAATAATGTACCCGGGGGTTTAGTTTGGGTCTCGGGGCATTTTTAGGCTTAATTAGTACCCCGGGAGGGCGTTTTGGAAATTTCGTAATTATGGGTAATTAAACCCACGAATTTTCTAGGGTTATATCATATGGTAAGTGTTGTCTTCTACGGTTATCATAACCAAAAACTAATGACGGCCATTGGAGAGGAAGAGGAGAAGTTTTCTAAGGAGTTATAGGCCAAGAATAACTCCGGTTGCACCGCCGTCACCGCCAAATGGTAGATCGCGCAACGAGGATCTCAACCACACCAAATTCTTCCATAAATCCGAACTTTGAATTTCAGGCAAGTATCTACTTTTCTTTAATCAAGTTAATGCTTCCTTTATATTAGTCTAGCGTTGATTAGAATTAGTGTTCTTGAAAGAAAACTTTAATTGGAGACAAAAAAATTACATGTTGTATAGGTAAAGATCATATTCTGGAAATCCATTCCACATGTAGAGGTTGAATCATGAATTTCCATGGTGTTAATGATAGAAAATCTGGAAAAATAATGGAAGAAACTAAGTTAAAGAAAGATATTAGGGATCTTGAAATTTATATAGATTTTACACCTTTTATTTTGTTATAGTTGATGAAAACTCGCTTGTTTTACATAGGATATTGTTTATATGGGTATATAACACTTGTAGTATAAGTGGTTGGGAGTTTGGGACTGAAACATGATGATTTGGATGAGTTTGGGGTAAGATTATCGTAGATAGGTTTTCTGCAGTTTCTCCATAACTTCTTCATCGATCGATCAAGACCAGAGCATCGATCGAACGACCCCATTTCATCGATCGATCGACCCCTCCTGGAAAACTGCATTTTTGCTCCTGTTAGTTTAATCTGATTTTATGTGTAGTAAACCTTGATTAGGGTTGCTAGAACAAAATGAATCATAAAAAGGACCAGTAGGCTCAAGATAAACACCGATAAGTGGGACTTTAATGTGAAGGGGAAATGAAGGGGTTAACGGGAAGATATTCATATTTAGGAAATCATACATGCATTGATTTAGTAATCAAAATGTCTAGGAAGTTGGATTAGAAGGTAAGTTAGGGCCTAATGAAATTATACTTAGGTAAAAGAATACTTCGAGAGACGAGAAGTGAATTTAGAATAACTTAATGACAAGAATAAAATGAACGATTCCGTTATACAAAATAATCGAGTAAAATGTGTAATAACGGATAATTATAATTATGGCTCGTGAGTGCACTTAATTTAGTAATGTGGATGTGATGATTATATATCTATATGACTGTGTGATTGTTCATATATCTTATGTACGTGTAAAAATCTTGCCCGCGCTACTTGCTATCACGGAGGTTACCACACCGGGACAGTCTTATCTCGATGGGGCCTTTATGGGGGATATTAAGTTGTACCCTAGAACATAAAACTCCTTGGTACATGCTATCTGATCGATAGTCAGACGGTCCTAAGAGACGTTAGGGTATGTGATGACCTCTTAGTGACTTGGAACTATGCTTCGCCTCATTTGTATGCGTTTTGTCTTAATACAGTTCGAGAGTGATTCCGAACTAGTATTCCTTTAGTACGAGTGATACGGGGACTTGATAGCAGAGTATGCCAACACCATAGTTTGTATGTGGGGTGAAGATAATGTATATATATTATATGAGAAATTGGTATATATATCTACCTATATATGGAAACTTTGCACCATAGATTTTTATGTGGGGTGTCGTTAGTATATATATTATATGTGTAACTAATATATATGCGTATATCTATATAGGAACTTTACTCTTTACGTATAAGTAGTTAGGAATTGAATCAATGCTTCACTTCAGTATAAGTATTCAGAAACTTTATAACGCTACGGAGTTATTCTAAATAACGTAAGAAATATTAAAGAGATAGATTTTTTAAAGTGTATCATAAGCTTAATTTCACGTGATAAGACTTATGGAGATTAAGTTAGAGAGACATGTGAGATTCATTAGTACGGTAGAAGTGCACAGTAGATGACAGGTGAGAATTCTCAAGAGAGTGTCGCATACTAATATGATTGTTGTATTAGCCGGTAAGCATTTTAAATACTTGCTAAACTATTTTAAAATTGTTTTACAGTCGGGCTCTGACCCGTTTGCTGTTATCTCTTCTCTCTTGTGTATATATATATATATGTATTACAAGTGCCCAGCCACGGGGGCGTCATGCTTAGGATTCTTTGGATGGAACGTGTTGTAGCTTTTATGGGAGTTACAGGCCATTGGTTAGACGACCTCATTGCTGACTCCACTTCTAGTTCTGTTTTATCCAGTTGGGCATGTGTCGCCCTTTTCCCTTATCTAGTTGGTTTTTGTCAGAGATTGTAATTCATTTACTTTCAGTATTTTTACATCGGGATTTATTACTGTCAGGATGTTTTCCTTTAGTGTTTGAAATATGGGATTTGTTATTTGATTGTTAGATTCTTGAATGTTCATTTACATTCTTACTATTAATGTGTGTCTCTTAAACAGTTAATTGTCAAGGGTTTTATAATTGAATTCAATAAAAATGGAAATAAGGTTTTAAATGGTTTTGACACTTAGCTTAATTATTTAGGGTGTTTTAATTTGAAAATTTAAATTTGCGACAGTGATGCTAAGAATGAACTAATTATTCACCTTGATTTTAATTTAATAAATGATTGACAGCCCGGTATTTAATTAGGTGGGGTGTCACATGTGGTATCAAAACATCACGTTCTAGTGTCCTTTAGGATCTGTACAACTTATTATGCTTTCAGCGTTGCTTTTTTTTATATATAGCCCCATGTTTAGGATTCTCGATTTCTTTGATGAGATTTCATTCTCATGCTATAACGTATATACATTAATGAATTCTAATTTCGTTCGGATATATGCGGGTGCCGAGCGATGACGGATGTCAGAAGAGGACCGTTAAGCAAACATCAGGAGGCAGGGAACAATTGAGGTTGTAAAGTATATTCGAGGATGATAACCGTAGTCGAGGTCACCTCCATTACGAAACAAAAAGCCGAGACTGAAAAGGTGACTAAGGCGCAACAATGAATTCCAAATGTTACTATAGTCGAATGAGGTGCAAGAGTAAACTCACCCAACGTGTTACAAAATGTGTTGAGAATTGTCAGTGGAAATTCTAGAAATACGGGAATTATGTGTGTTTACCAAAGGAGGTAAAGTATCCAAAGGTTTAGATATATGACAGAGTGTGGCTAACTGAATGTGAAAATTTAGAGAAAATTTTCTCGGCTGTCGGAACGAAGTTATAATGATGGGAGTCAACCACCAATTTTAGAAGTGGAATGCTATGTCTATAGGAGAACCTTAGGTACAGTGTTGACTGTATGTTCCTTCATCATATGTTCAGGATTAGAAGTGGCCGTTGTAACAGAGGCCCATTTGTGAATACGAATCTTAACCGTTAGCGAAATTTGTATCAAAAGATGTAGATTCAAGTGGAGGAAATGACTCCATGTGGGAGATCGACTCATAATAATAGTTGATAACACTCAAAGAGGAAATTCTGATGGACGGTCGATTTAGAGGTTGAAAATGTCGTATTTTGTCAATAAAGATGATAATGCTCCTTTGCGTGGGAAGCTAAAAGGATCGAAGAATTTAGTCAAGAATAAGACTGAATACAACGGTGGTGGTGTATCACAACAAAGGGGTGTGGATACACATTCGGGGACCCATTTAAATGATTTGGATAGTTGAATTCTTACAAAGTGATGGTAAATTCAGTAAGGACTATTATAGACAGTGACATGTTCTTTAGGGCCTAAAAGGCTAAGGGAATAACCGGGGTAGCCCATAGGAATCGAGTCTACTAAAGTCCCAGAGAAGGACAATCCTAACATTGTTAGTAGGACATGTGATAAGTGGATTATGTGTTGAGGTATTTTGGAGGGGAGTGAAATCGCACACAATAATATTTTCCGAAGTGAGTAAAGGGACAAGAATACAGTGCCTAGTAAAAGACAATGATTAAAGTAGTTGTGTTTTGGTTTGGGCAGACGTGTTATGTCTGGAGACCATTTGTACAGTCAAGACGATTGGCAAGGTGGAAGTATAAGTTGTATCCTCAGAGGATGAGGCATGTTTATGTGACACGAGCGAGTCACTATATCTTGTTCATTGCTAGATTAACATGTGAGACGAGTTTACTGAGTATAATTATAAACGTTATTATTATGTGAATATTTTTCCCTAGTGTAGCGGGATTTTTCTTTAGTGCTATCCGTGGAGGATGAATGAGTATATTAACAGTGTTATGTACTTTATTGAGGTTACTTGTTGTAGTGATGTGATATGCGAGTATGATATTATCTTTGTTACAACATTATAGAAATGGTTAGTACGATAGTGGGAAATTATTGCAAGGCTATCGGAATGGTTGCATTAGTGCAGCATGTTTTGTTCTGGCGAAGCATCACCAGCAAGAAGGTCAGACTCGCACTTATATTATCTATCCTAGACACTTCGAAGGGGATAGTGGGCCCGAGATATTCGATACCGATGTATGTATGGACTTTGTCAATATGATTCAATATGTAGCGGGATTACTGTTGAGCAAAAAGATTTAACTCAGTATTTTGTTTAGCACTCAGGACTTGGGGATAGGAAGAGTGCATTGTTACATCTATCCTCTAGAGATGTGGGAGTTAAGAGTTATACCACTATTATTACAGAAAGGGATTTCGAGAGTTTCGATTGTATGTATTCGAGGTTTAAGGAATGCAATTACCACTAACCAATACTAGTGCAATTGGTGAAATGTTCTTTCTTAAGTGTAATTACGGGAGGAAATTTAACTTTTTTGTCAAGAGATGGAATAAAGGGGTACATGCTATGGATGGAGGACCTAACGGATTTCGATAACCGACAATGCTAGGTGGTAGTGTATCGGGGGGGTTCCTTGTTTGGATTTCACTTTGCAAGACATCCCACACATGAAACTTAGCGTAAGGTTGGAATTAGGGAGATGTTTGGTCATTAGTTCGTGAGTTCGGTACCTCGGTCGTACTAGGGGTAGGTAATTATATCTATGAGTAAGAAGTTAAATCATGATTTAAGGCCAGTGGAGTCGATTATGTGGTAAGAAAGCATTGAAAGTTATCCCCACGAGTTCAGGGGTGGAACGATGATAAAGAGGATTTAAAAATTTCAATTTCTAGGGTGATTGAGAGTACCCAAGTGTTGTAACCACATTCAGAACACAAGGTAAATAAAGAGTTGGGATGATTTTTAGTGTGGATTATCTGGAAAGAATTTTTATTATACAAAAGAGATAACTTGTATTTATTTTGATGAATAGAGCGTTAGTGATTTATTTTGGTTGTTGTACCTATTCGGCAAAATTATTGTATTTATTTGAAGAAGTTTGAGATTAGTTATTTCTCTTTTGTTGTCATGGAATTTGGATGACCTATTCCTTATATTTTGTGGATTTATTTAGTTTTATATAATAGTAGCGCGCTGTAAACTCTCCCCGGGCTATCGGGGTGTTACAAAGTGTGGTCATCCTGGTTAGCAGATGTTAAAATTTTCCAAGTTAAAGGGACGTGGTAATAGACGTGGGGAATATATGATTGTTAGACTAATCTATCGTGGTGGAAGTGATAGAGTGGATTAAGCGTTGCATGAAGAACGAGAAAAATCCATATAGGCGAGTGCAATTAGAGTAGCACCCCCGAATTTGGTTAGAAGGCTGTGGGAAGCCATTTAAAAAGGGATATTCCTTGAGAAGAGTAGAATTTAATTATTATGGAGAACACTCGAAGTAGAGATGTAATTAGTCAAATGCGGGAGCGACTTGCGCATATAAAGTGTGATGATGGTAGTATACAACAATGAAGGAAGGGGAGTATTAAGTGCCACTTAATGTGAGACTTTTCAAGGAAAATTTGATGTTTAGCGGGACGTAGTTAGTAGTCTCTGCATGCACCACCCATAGGTAGAGTTCAGTTTGATAGGATGACCAACCAGAGAATTTTGTGTCTATCGACAATTCCTGTAATTAGAAGAGGTCGGTAATGTCTGTAAATTTTCTCGGATTTGTTGCCATACTCAAGGCAAGATCAAGGTTTCATCTGAACATGTGAATTAAGTCGCCCAAGCAGGAAGTGATTGATATTCCTTTGGGGTGGTTTACAATATTAGCTAGCGTGCCCAGTATTCCTTTGAAAGGAAGGATCGCGCTAGTATGTGGTCCGACACAGTATTCATTCCCTAATCAGGATGAGATTTCTGAATCCCACCTTTCACATGGGATTTCAGGAACCAACGGAGATAAGGTTTCATTTTGAGTAGGATGTATCACCCCTAGCCAGGGAATAAGCGCACAGTGATTAAAGATTAGTGGAGCCACGTGAAGGAAATTTTGGAATCTTGGTACGGTGATTTCAGGAGTATTCTGTAGAAACACTCGTACCTGTTTGTCGCGTGCAAGGTGCTTATTAAGGTTTTGGTGTGGAAGAACCTCGATTATTCTCCTTTCGTATGTTAAGAGGTGAGTGGATAATCAAAATTTTGGATCGGTCAAAAATAATCCGATAACTCTGGTGGAATTCCACGACTGTTTAAGACAAACAAGAGTGGTCAAATGTTCATATGGTTTTTCTCAGAATGGGAGTTTTGTATATAGATAAATTCGAGTAGTTGTCATGTAGTGGAAGCGGCCTCCCAATTATAGTGAGATAATGGAAATTTATAATGTATAAGCGTGACCTATGCAAATGTTGTCGGTTAGGAGCACCATGTGAAGTGTCTCCAATGAGAATGTTAATCAAGCTTGCTTTGAGGCGAGGGCTATAGTGATTAAGCGCCTTACTATGTAAATAGCTTGCGTACTTAAAAGATATCCAAAGTTGTTCTACCAGGAAGGCCTTATTTTATGAATTTTGGGACAAAATTCCGTTATTAGGGGGGGAAGTATGTATTACGCCGTATTTTGATGGCTTTCAAATTTAGGGATTTATTAAATTTAATTGAGATAAATTAATTTAATTTTAATCCTGAAAGTTGTCTTAAATAATTAATAGCGTGATGAGAATTAGTAATTACTGGAAATTTGTTGAATGTTACTGGATGAGTATAGTAATATATGAGATTGATTTTATAAAAATTGTCACGTGTGAATAAAATGACAATTATGGAAATTTAGTCGGGACGCGCTTGTGTCGTGTTAGGACTAAATTATTATTATATAAAGTGAATAAATTATAATTTGCCCGTATGGTCATTTGAAGTGCGCTAAAGTGTTCGGTAGGGTCGAGATTGTCAAAATAATGTACTCGGGGGTTTAGTTTGGGTCTCAGGGCATTTTTAGGCCTAATTAGTACCCCGGGAGGGCGTTTTGGAAATTTCATAATTATGGGTAATTAAACACACGATTTTTCTAGGGTTATATCAGATGGTACGTGTTTTATTATATGGTTAGCATAACCAAAAACAAATGACGGCCATCGAAGAGGAAGAGGAGAAGCTTTCCACGGAGTTCTAGGCCAAGAACTCCTCTGGTTGCACCGCCGTCACCGCCAAATGGTAGATCGCGCAACGAGGATCTCAACCACACCAAATTCTTCAACAAATCAGAACTTTGAATTTCAGGCAAGTATCTATATTGATGTAAATCAAGTTAATGCTTCTTTTATATTTGTCTAGGGTTGATTAGAATTAGTGTTCTTGAAAGAAAACTTTAATTGGAGACAAAAAAATTACATGTTCTAGAGGTAAAGATCATATTTTGGAAATCCATTCCACATGTAGAAGTTGAATCACGAATTTCCATGGTGTTAATGATAGAAAATCTCGAAAAAGAATGGAAAAAACTATGTTAAAGAAAGATATTAGGGTTCTTGAGATTTATATAGATTTTACACCTTTTATTTTGTTATAGTTGATGAAAACTCGCATGTTTTACGTAGGATATTGTTTATATGGGTATACAACACTTGTAGTATAAGTGGTTGGGAGTTTGGGACTGAAACATGATGATTTGGATGAGTTTGGGGTAAGATTATCGTAGATGGGTTTTCGGCAGTTTCGCCATAACTTCTTCATCGATCGATCAAGACCAGAGCATCGATCAAATGACCTCATTTCATCGATCGATCGACCCCTCCTGGAAAACTGCATTTTTGCTCGTGTTAGCTTAATCCGATTTTATGCGTAGTAAACCTTGATTAGGGTTGCTAGAACATAATGAATCATAAAAAGGACCAATAGGGTCAAGATAAACCCCGATAAGTGGGACTTTAATGTGAAGGGTAAATGAAGGGATAAATGGGAAGATATTCATACTTAGGAAATCATACGTGCATTGATTTAATAATCCAAATGTATAGGAAGTTGGATTAGAAGGTAAGTGAGGGCCTACTGAAATTGTACTTAGGTAAAGAGAATACTTTGAGAGACGAGAAGGGAATTTAGAATAACTTAATGACAAGAGTAAAATTAACGAGTCAGTTATAAGAAATAATCTATTAAAATGTGTAATAACGAATAATTATAATTATGGGTCGTGAGCGCACCTAATTTAGTAATGTGGATGTGAATGATTATATATCTATATGACTGTGGTATAGTTCATATATCTTATATACATGTAAAAATCATGCCCGCGCTACTTGCTATCATGGAGGTTACCGTACCGGGACAGTCTTATCTCGATGGGACCTTTATGGGGGATATTGACTTGTACCCTAGAACATAGAAATCCTTGGTACAGGCTATCTGATCAATAGTTAGATGGTCCTAAGAGACGCGAGGGTATGTGCTAACCTCTTAGTGACTTCGAACTATGCTTCGCCTCATTTGTATGTGTTTTGTGTTAATACAGTTCGAGAGTCATTCCGAACTAGTATTCCCTTAGTATGAGTGATACGGGGACTTGATATCAGAGTATGTCAGCACCATAGTTTGTATGTGGGGTGCAGATAGTATATATATATATTATATGAGAAATTGGTATATATATCTACTTATATATGGAAAGTTTTCACCATAGATTTTTATGTGGGGTGCCGTTAGTATATATATTATATGTGTAACTAATATATATACGTATATCTATATGGGAACTTTATACTGTGCGTATAAGTAGTTAAGAAATTAATAAATGCTTCACTTCACTATAAGTATTCAGAAACTTTATAACGCTACGGAGTTATTCTAAGTAACGTAAGAAATTTTGAAGAGATAGATTTTTTAAAGTGTATCATAACCTTAATTTCACGTGGTAAGACTTATGGGGATTAAGTTAGAGAAACATATGAGATTCATTAGTACGGTAGAAGTGCACACTAGATGACAGGTGAGAATTCTCAAAAGAGTGTCGCATACTAATATGATTATTGTATTAGCCGGTAAGCATTTTAAATAATTGCTAAACTATTTTAAAACGGTTTTACAATCGGGCTCTGACCCGTTTGCTGTTATCTCTTCTATCTTATGTATATATATATATATATATATATGTATTACAGGTGCCCAGCCACGGGGGCGTCATTCTTAGGATTCTTTGGATCGAACGTGCTATAGGTTTTGTGGGAGTTGCAGGCCATTGCTTAAATAACCTCATTGTTGACTCCATTTCTAGTTCTGTTTTATCCAGTTGGGCATCTGTCGCCCTTTTCCCTTATCCAGTTGGTTTTTGTCAGAGATTGTAATTCATTTACTTTCAGTATTTTTACTTAGGGATTTATTACTACCAGGATGTTTTCCTTTGGTGTTTTAAATCTGGGATTTAGTATTTGATTGACAAATTCTTGAATGTTCATTTACATACTTACTATTAATGTGTGTCTCTTAAATTTTTAATTGTCAAAGATTTTATAATTGAATTCAATAAAAATGGAAATAAGGTTTTAAACGGTTTTGACACTTAGATTAATTATTTAGGGTGTTTTAATTTGAAAATTTAAATTTGGGACACTGATGTTAAGAATGAACCAATTGTTCACCTTCATTTTAATTTCATAAAGGATTGATCGCCCGGTATTTAATTAGGCGGGGTGTCACAAGGTTTTTGCCCAATGATTTTTTCCTGAAGATATGGGTAAGCTATGATATTTTTAAAAGTAGTGAAATCTTTATATTGCAAGTCATGGTCAGCCAATGTGAGCATCTGATGATAAGAAAGTAGTCATGTTTATCTGTGACTAGTTTTACCACTTAAATCATCTGCTACATTGTTTCCTTTCCATGGATGTTAGTGTAGTTGGAAATCATAATCTTCTATGTACTCTATCCATCTACTACGTTGACGCAGGTTTAGATATTTTTGAGTAAAGATATACATTAAGATTTTATGGTTGGAAAATAGTCGACATTCCACTCCATACAAGTAGCATTGCCAAATATTTAAAGCTAAGACAATATAGGCTAGAGCAGGAATATGTGTTGGATAATTTTGTTCATGACCCTTCTATTGATGTGATCCATATTCGATGACCTTTTCGCCTGCATAAGTACATATCCTGGTCCTTGTAAAGTGGCATCTATGTACACATCATAACCTACATCACTAGAGGATATGGTAAGTACAGGTGTAGCGGTTAAGTGTTATTTTAATGCTTAGAATGTTTTGGCACATTCTAGAGTCCATTCAAAGCGTGAGTGTTTTTAAGTTAATTTTATAATAGGTATAGCGATAGTAGAAAATACTTCTAGAAATCTTCTATAGTATCCATCTAACCCCCAAAAGATGCAAACTTCAGTTATTTTTCCCAGTTGTGACCATTCCACCACTGCAAGAGTTTTTTAGGGGTCTACTTGATTTTCTAATTCGGTAGTTACGTGTCCCACAAAGTTCACCTGTTCCATAACAAAATCACATTTTCTATTCTTAGCATATAAGTGATGACATTGTAATGTATCTGGGATGATTTGTAAATGATGTTCATGTTCTTCTATATTTTGTGAGTATATTAGGATATCATCAATGATTACTGATGATGCTGGGATTTAGCACCACCAGGTAAGTGTTAGTGAGCTCAAGCAGTAGCAGCTATGGCTACCATAGAGATGTATAAGTGTATAAGTATGTAGAAGGGGATGAGTATAAGAGGAAATAAGACTGATGTATAGTGGTTCAGCCAAATTGGCCTACATCCACTGTGAGTGTGTGATCCACTAAGTATGGGCACTAATGGCCTTGGATACAATGCACATAACCCTCTCACTCTCTCTCTACTGTGTGTGAACAAGCAGAGTTTTAGTTAGGGCTACTGTTCATGGATCGATCCCCTGTAGGGTTAGGGGTGACAAGTATATATAGGTCTTGGGGGGTGTAGTGTACCCCCCCCCAGGTAAGCATGGTGCATGTGAATAATGATCTAGCCAATCCCCTGTTGACATCTGTAGATGCCAAATGATGACATGATATTCCCTCACGTGAGGGGTGATTCAGTTGTAACGGTCTTCCACGTGTCATATGAGCCTCACGCGCACTGTTCCACGCGTCTCCCAAACCACGCGCTGTCATGATATCACCCTCGGCCTATGAGCCGAGGCCGAGGGCAAAGTTTCTTCCGGTAGTGAGTCTGGCTTGATTCTGTCCTCGTACTGTCGTACCCTCGTAGGGTCGGCCGGAGCCTGGCGAGGGGTCGGCCCCTCGTAGGGTCGTCTGGAGCCTGGTGAAGGGTCGGCCCCTCGCAGGGTCGTCTGGAGCCTGGTGAAGGGTCGGCCCCTCGTAGGGTCGTCTGGGTCTGGTGAAGGCCAGGTGGGGCCTGGTGAAGGGTCGGCCCCTCTTAGGGTCGTCCGTTGTGGAGGCGACCCTCCTAGAATATAAACGGGTATATCAATCACCCCCCAACCCTTAGCCATAGGTGCCGTTGAGATGGCTGAGGGATAATGTTGAAATTGAGATGCGTGTATGATCAGTTAGGTGAGTGACACTTGGGCAGGTACTCATTGTTGTTCCGGTTTCCAAGGCAGGGCGGCTGCATACTTGCATGGGGCTTTGTGCCCTGATTGCACCCTTCTTGGCAAATGTGCTCATTTACTGCTAAGGTATTTAAGGGTTTTTAAACTCTCTCTCTCCATCTTCTTCTTCTTCGCGCCTAACCATTTTCTCTCTCTAGAACCAGTCGCCATTTGCAGCCTTCAGCTTTTCTGGCCCTACTGCGCTCTTGCTCTCTCGTCATCAGGTAACCTTTTTCTCTTCGTGCCTTCTTTTGTCTTCATTTTCGTATATTTTTTAGGGTCGTAGGTCAATACTTTCTTAGAGTTCCCCCATTGCATTTTCCGGTGTCTTCTCCGGTTGGTAGTTCTTGAACATTCTTGACGAAAAACGTTTTAGTTCTTTAGTTTGATCCAAAAGTCAAACCTGGTCAATCCCTCAAGTGTTTGTAGTTGAATTAACCAAGTCCAGTGTAATTCTTCAAGTGTAGGGTCTTCCCCTTAATGCTTAGAAGGCTTTACAACTTAGTGTCTGAATTCCCATCTCTGAGTGAGAAACTATTTACCGAGATCAGACGAATAGAGGAAGAGGAAGAGAGGAGACGAGGGGCCGACCCTAATTGGGTACGACCCATCTTTGCCATCCCTCTTGCCACTATAAGACCGTCTGAACCCTCTGAGTCTTGTGGGTCGTCGTCTCGTCCGTCCGACACTCCCAAACCAAGTGAAATGGACGAGAGAACCTCCTCTCCTACTGGTGCTGGAACGTCTGGTAGGAGGGACACGTCTGACCTTAGCCCTCCCCGAGAGGCCGGGGGCACGATCCCCTCTGAGGCTGTCCCTGTGACAACCCTATCCCCCAATGCCTTCCAAGTGGCTTTCCCTCAGGGTCCCCCTGTAGGTGATGAGAGGGAGGGGGATGAAGACGAGGACGACGATACAGATGACGAAGTTGATACCTCCCATGCCTCGTCTTTTATATCTTCTGTCAGGGATAGGGACCTTCTAATATGGAGGCATATCTACGGAGTGCCCTCTGGGGTAACTATGAGGGTTCCCTCTGAGGATGAGAGGGTTTTTGAGGGTGAAGAGGGAGAAGTTGCAGTCTACGAGCAGATGTTCAAAGTAGGTGTCAGACTTCCCTTCCACCCTGCCATTGTAGACATTCTGTCGGCTCTGGGCGTCTCCCCCTCTCAACTTCCACCCAACTCATGGAGGACGATTCTGGGGTACATCTCTTTGTGGAAAAACGCTTTCACCGATGAACCCTCGTCCGACGTATTCTTGGCCTGCTACAATATCACCTCTTCATCTAAGCAGCCCGGATACTATCATCTAGGGGCGAGAAGGTCTGAGAAGAAGCTGCTCCACGTAGCTCAAACTTCCAATCATGATTGGAAAAAAAGGTTCTTCTTCATATCTGGGGCATGGGAGAGCTCCACCGAGGCGTCCCCTTCTGCCGATGCTCCGAGGGTTCCTAACAGATGGTCTAATCCCTCCATGAAGGCTAGGTCAGACCCCGGACTTAGCCTGGAGGAAAGTGATATTGTTGAGTATCTGAGGGGACGGGGGAGAGAGGGTGAGATCCCAAAGTTCGAAGATTTGATGACCCCTCGGTACCTCAAAGCAGCTGGTCTGAGGGTCGGCCCTCTGACGGAACTATGTGAGTTATACAGCACGTTTTACTTTTTCTCTTTATGCAAGTGTTTCCTGTTTATCTCTTTATTTTTCTGATGCATCGTATCCTTTTCAGATCGTCCTGCAGGTGTGTCAGATTACCTCTGGGATATGACTGCTCCAAGTCTTCTTGCTGGTCTGACAAAGAAGAAGGGGAAGGAGCCTCAGCAAGCTCCGAAGAAGACAAGGGCCTCAGGGCCGACAGTTGATGAGCCGACAGCTGTTAGCCACAAAAGGAAGGAGCCTGAGGCTCCACTCGAGCCTCGTCCTGACCCTAAGACGAGGGCCAGGGCCGAGGCCTCTGAGGGTGCAACCTCTTCATCAAGCATGGGGGCCTTCTGGTCTCAAAATCTGTCCCATCTGAGGGCCGACCCCTCATCTCTTATTGCCAACTTGAAGGCAGCAAAGGCCTCGATGTTCTCTGCACCGTCGGCCTCCGACTTCGAGTTCTTGGCGAAGATGCCCCCTGCCAAAGTGTATGACTACGGTCTGCACTCCCTGGCTCAGGTATTGGTCTTGACCTTTAATTTCATTCTTTCATTAACTGTTCCATCGGCTCCTCTTGACATTTGTTCATTTTTTCTTGCAGTCTGTCTGTGCCCTCACCTCAGCCACCAAATGGATGGCTGAGAACCAACAGAAATTTCACGAAGCTGAGAGGGCCATCCAACAAGAGGCTGACCTACGGACAGAGTTGGACACTGCTAGGGCCGAGCTGGAGAGTGCAAGGACTGAGCACGCTAGAGTCCTTGATGAGCTGACGAAGCAACATGATGCCGATCTTCAGGCTAAGGACTTGTTGATCAAGGACAAGGACTTGTTGATCAAGGGCAAGGATGAGGCTCTGCTCAACCTGGAGGCCCAGCATAAGACTGATCTGGAAGCAGCCATCAAGAAAGCTGAGGCTGATGCTGTGGAGGCGTACAAGACCTCAGATGAATTTCAGGGCTTCGGCCTTGAATATCTTGAGAGGGGTATCAGGACGGCCTGCCGATGGGTCGTCCTCAAATTTGGCGATGTCGTCTCCTCTGTTCGCCCATCACTGGAGGGTGTTCAATTGGACGACCCTCTAATTGCTGAGGCCCTCAACCAAGTGGAGTCCCAAGTCCAGATCGAGGGGGTCGGTACATCTGAAGTTCATGTTGAGGGGGTCGGCACGTCTGAGGGTCGGCCAGTCATGATTGCTGAAGAGACCCCATCGGTTGATGTTGAGGCTCTGCCCTCTGATGTCGTCCCCTAGGGTGGCTGCCTGTAGCCCATACCCTTGTTTTTGTATTTTTGTTCTGTATATTGTAAAACACTTGATTCTTTATATTAATACCATCGTCTCTTCCTTTCACAACTGTCTCCCATAACTGTTGTCTTCCATGTTTAATTCTGTTATGGTTTGTTCCTTGCAAATTTGCTTCTTCGTTGATGATGATGATAACCCTTCCCTCGTCTTTTTGAGGACCAATGTGGGGTCGTCCCCTCATCAGGCCTCATTATAGCCGAGGGTTCAAATGATCAAATTAATGATTTTTAAATAAAGTCTACCCTCGTCTTTCTTGAGAACAGTGGTGGGGTCGTCCCCTCCACTGGCCCTCATTATAGCCGAGGGTTCGATTAACCAAATTAATGATTTTTATGTAGTCTACCCTCGTCTTTCTTGAGAACAGTGGTGGGGTCGTCCCCTCCACTGGTCCTCATTATAGCCGAGGGATAAACTTACCAAATTAATGGTTTTTAACAAAGTCTTCCCTCGTCTTTCTTGAGGACTGTGGTGGGGTCGTCCCCTCCACTGATCCCCATTATAGCCGAGGGATCAACTTTCCAATTTAATGGATTTTGAAGTCTTCCCTCGTCTTTCTTGAGGACAGTGGTGGGGTCGTCCCCTCCACTGGCCCTCATTATAGCCGAGGGATCAACTTACCAAATTAATGGTTCTAATGAAGTCTTCCCTCGTCTTTCTTGAGGACAGTGGTGGGGTCGTCCCCTCCACTGGCCCTCATTTTAGCCGAGGGATCAACTTACCAAATTAATGGTTTTAATGAAGTTTTCCCTCGTCTTTCTTGAGGACAGTGGTGGGGTCGTCCCCTCCACTGGCCCTCATTTTAGCCGAGGGATCAACTTTCCAATTTAATGGATTTTGAAGTCTTCCCTCGTCTTTCTTGAGGACAGTGGTGGGGTCGTCCCCTCCACTGGCCCTCATTATAGCCGAGGGATAAACTTACCAAATTAATGGTTCTAATGAAGTCTTCCCTCGTCTTTCTTGAGGACAGTGGTGGGGTCGTCCCCTCCACTGGCCCTCATTTTAGCCGAGGGATCAACTTACCAAATTAATGGTTTTAATGAAGTTTTCCCTCGTCTTTCGTGAGGACAGTGGTGGGGTCGTCCCCTCCACTGGCCCTCATTTTAGCCGAGGGATCAACTTTCCAATTTAATGGATTTTGAAGTCTTCCCTCGTCTTTCTTGAGGACAGTGGTGGGGTCGTCCCCTCCACTGGCCCTCATTATAGCCGAGGGATAAACTTACCAAATTAATGGTTTTTAACAAAGTCTTCCCTCGTCTTTCTTGAGGACTGTGGTGGGGTCGTCCCCTCCACTGATCCCCATTATAGCCGAGGGATCAACTAACCAAATTAATGTAATTTGGTTTTTAACAAAGTCTACCCTCGTCTTTTTTTGAGGACAGTGGTGGGTCGTCCCCTCCACTGGTCCTCATTATAGCCGAGGGTTCAACTCCTTTGCATGTATACTAGAACTGATAATCACTGGATGAGGGAAACACTGATACTTCTCATTAATCTTCGATGTGTTCTGTCGAAACAATGCTTATTACAACTATGGCTTATCAAGACCTTACAACACTACTGGTAGTATTTTTTCAAATGATCTGCATTCCAGGAGTTTGAGAAAGGTTCCCCCTCCAGGTTTTCTAGCCTGTAGGTCCCTGGGACAACTTCATCGATGACCCTATATGGGCCATGCCAATTAGGATGGAGCTTGTTGGGTTTCTGCCAAGTCTTTTTAAGAACCAAGTCTCCCACTGCGATAGGCCTCTGTTTCACCCTTTGGTTGTAAAACCTTGCGGTCCTCTGCTGGTAGGATGCTTGCCTTATCTCAGCATCCTTCCTTCTTTCCTCAATCAAGTCCAGGTCAAGTCTCCTCTCTTCCGTATTTCCCTGGGGGTCATACACTTGGACCCTATGAGTGGGAAACTCGACTTCGGTGGGGATGACTGCTTCTGATCCATAAGCTAACATGAATGGGGTCTCCCCAGTAGAGGTCCTTACTGTCGTCCTGTACGCCCACAATACTGCATATAACTCCTCGACCCATCTTCCTTTTGCCTCCTCAAGCCTCTTCTTAATCCCATCTAGGATTGTCCTGTTCGTAACTTCGGTTTGCCCATTGGCCTGAGGTCGGCCTGGGGTGGAGAAAAATTGTTTGATACTTACCCTCTCACAGTACTTCTGCAGAGAGGCATTCTTGAACTGAGTCCCGTTATCCGAGATGAGGGTGTTGGGTAGACCATATCTGCATATCACATTTTTCCAAATGAACTGAAAGGTCTTCTGCTCCGTGATCATGACCATCGGCTCGGCCTCTACCCACTTTGAGAAGTAGTCAATTGCTACGATGAGGAACCGATAGTTATTGACTGCTCTTGGTAAGGGTCCTACCAGATCAATACCCCATACTGCGAACGGCCATGGGGATGTAACGGAGGTGAGAGGCTGATGAGGTTGGTGAGGGATGGTAGCAAATCTTTGGCATTTATCACACTTTTTAACGTATGCGGCAGCATCTTTCCCCAAGGTCGGCCACCAGTAGCCTTGGGTGATCACCCTCTTTGCCAAGGATCTACCCCCAATATGGCTTGAGCACGACCCTTCATGCACGTCTTTCAAAATGGAAGGGACCTCAGAGGGATGCACACACCTAAGTAAGGGGAGCAGAAACCCCTTTTTGTACAGCGTGTCTCCGATGACAGCGAACTTTGCAGCCCTGTATCTCAGCTTCTTCCTCTCTTGGCTCGCTTCTGGCATCTCTCCCCCTTTAATGTATCTGATCAGAGGGTCCATCCATGAAGGTTCTTGAGAAACATTCATGCAAATGCCAAGTGTTCCCTCGTCGTCTTCGATAGTTGGTCGAAGCAAAATTTCTACCGGGACTGTCCTCCTTATGTCTGTCCTAGTAGCTGAGGCCAACCTTGCAAGGGCGTCAGCACGGCCATTGTCGAGCCTAGGTATCCTCTTGAATTTCACTTCTTTGAAGTTTTTCAGCAATGACCTCACCTTATCAAGATACCTAGCCATCCTCTCGTCTTTGGCCTCATAGGCTCCTAATATCTGATTCACCACCAGCCTTGAATCACTGTGAACCAAAATTTGGCTGACAATAAGGGATTTGGCTAAGGAGAGGCCAGCTATCAAGGCCTCATACTCAGCGTCATTGTTGGAGGCTTTGAAATTGAACCTCAGGGCGTACTCGACGTCCGTGCCATCGGGTGCTGATAGTATCAGTCCAGCACCACTTCCGCTATCACAGGAGGACCCGTCAACGAAGAGGCTCCACGGAGTCTTTCCTTTAGAAAAATTTCCCTCAGAGAGGGACCCCTGTCTAAAGATGTATCTTCCCTCTTCGTTTTCAGTCACTTTCCTTCTAGCGGTGCTCGTCTCAGCCATTTCTGCAGGTGTGTCTGCGGGTCTGTCTTCCGTATCTGCCTTCCCGAGGGTCTCACCCTCGGCCTCATCTTCTTCCCATGTGAACTCGGCCACGAAGTCTGCCAAGGCTTGCCCCTTAATGGCTGTCTTAGGCTGATACACAATGTCAAATTCCCCCAACTCTATAGCCCAGGTCATTAGCCTTCCTGATTTTTCAGGCTTGTGTAGGATCTTCCTAAGAGGAGAGTCAGTAAGGATGACCATAGTATGGGACTGGAAGTACGGCTTCATCTTCCTTGAGGCATGGATCAAGGCATAGGCCAACTTCTCCATCCTCGGGTATCTCTGCTCTGCCCCCTGGAGTGCCTTGCTGTTGAAATATACGGGCTTCTGTATCCCATCTTCGTCTCTTACAATTGCTGCACTGATAGCGGATTCTGAGACAGCAAGGTACACGTACAGTCGTTCACCCTGCACGGGTCGTGACAGCAGCAAGGGAGACCCTAAGTATGATTTCAGCTGCTTGAAAGCCTCATCACACTCTTCGCTCCATTCAAAGGCTTTCCTGAGGATCTTGAAGAATGGTAGACACCTGTCTGTAGCCCTTGACACAAATCTATTCAAGGCAGCCACTCTCCCTGTGAGCCTCTGAACGTCTTTAATCGACTTGGGGGTCTTCATCTCAATAAGGGCCTTTATCTTTTCAGGATTGGCCTCGATGCCTCTTTGATTGACAATGAACCCCAAGAACTTCCCCGCTCCGACCCCGAAGACACACTTGGCCGGATTGAGCTTCATTTTGTATTTGTCCATTGTATTAAAGGTCCTTTCCAGGTCTGCCACATGATCCTCTGCCTTCAGGCTCTTGGTCAGCATGTCATCTACGTAAACCTCCATAGACTTCCCAATTTGGTCTTCGAACATTTTGTTTACGAGGCGCTGGTACGTTGCCCCCGCATTTTTTAGGCCAAAGGGCATGACCCTGTAACAGTATGTCCCCTTGTCAGTGATGAAGGCGGTCATCTCTGAGTCCTCGGGGTTCATGAAAATCTGGTTATACCCTGAGTAGGCATCCATGAAACTCATGAGCTCATGGCCTGCGGTAGCGTCTACCATCTGGTCGATGCGGGGGAGAGGGAAGCTGTCTTTGGGACAATGCTTGTTGAGGTCTGTGAAGTCCACGCACATTCTCCACTTGCCGTTGGCCTTTGGGACGATGACTGCATTGGACAGCCACTCAGGGTAGATGACCTCTCTGATAAATTCAGCGTCTTCTAATTTTTTAACCTCATCCCTGATGACCTCATACTTTTCTCTAGAGTAAATCCTCCTCTTCTGCTTTACCGGCTTCACTCCCTCTACCACATTGAGTTTGTGGCACATGATTTCAGGGTCGATCCCTGGCATATCTACATGACTCCACGCGAAGACGCTTCGCCTTCTCCTCAACAGTTTGATGAGGTCTTCCTTGATACTGGGCTTCAGAGATTTGCCAACTTGGACGGTTTTTCCCGGGTCATCCTCATCGAGGATGATGGGTTCTACCTCCTCAGCGGCCTCTCCTTTTTTGAGCTTCGTCTCGTCCCTGGGGTCTAGGGTATCAATGTTGTAAGTGGCTGTAGCCCTCTTGTGTGCCTCCCTTTCTTCAGCGGAGTTGTAGTAGCACTCTCTCGCTGTCGTCTGGTCTCCCTGAACTTCCCCCACCCCATAAGGGGTAGGGAACTTAACCATCTGGTGGACCGTGGACGGCACAGCTTCAAACCCCTTGAGGGCCACACGTCCCAGTATGATGTTGTATGCCGAAAACACATGCTCATCCAGCACAAAGAAACTGACCCTCTTGGTGAGCCATCTCGGCCACTCGTCCCCCATCCTGACATCAGTCTCATATATTCCTAGGGGGTGAACCTTCTCCCCACTGAACCCAATCAATGGATGAGGGTATGGGACAAGTCTGGCACGACTGAGGCCCAGGGCCTTGAAGCATGGCCAAAACATCACATCTGCGGATGAGCCCCCATCCACCAGGATCCTCGGCACTTCGCACCCGTGCACCCTGGTGGTGATGACGAGAGGGTCATCATGCGGGGCCAATAGGCCCTTGAAGTCCATTCTTGAAAATCCCACAATCAAAGTGTCCATATCAACCTTCTTCCTTTTTTCTGACTTGACCTCTACGGAGGTTGAGTGCACCGTCTTCATCACTGCCTTAGCCTCAGCGACATGGGCCTTCCTGTCGGCGACCTCAGACCCTCCTCCTGCAAGTCCCCCGGAGATCATTCCCACCCCGAGCGAGATCATATTGAGCCTCTTGACAGGGCCGTGGTCGTCTCTCGGCGGGAGGTCGGGGTCGTCCTCATCATCAGAGGGGTCGTCTCCTCTTTTTTGAGGACCTTCTCTGCAGGCATCGACTCGCTTCTTTCTGGGGTCGTCCCCTCGGCCCCTCTTGAAGTCGGCTTTGTCGACGTACTTTCTGAGCTTCCCTTCCTTCAGCATCTTCTCAATCTCATCTTTCAGAGCAAAGCATTTGTCTGTTACGTGGCCGTGGTCTTGGTGAAATTCACACCACAGGTTCCTATTTCTCTTGCCGGGGGCTGCCCTCAGCTTCTCAGGCCACTTCAGTGTCCGGTCACTCTTTATCTCATTGAGGATCTGTTCACAGCTGACCGTCAGAGGGGTGTACCCCGCGAACTTATCATCCATGGTCCTCTTCTTCCCCTCTTTGTTCTTCTTGGGGTATTTATTCCCACTTGCACCTCCTTTTTCGTCTTCATGTTTTGCGGCCATCGCCTCTTCGGCGTTCATCACCTTCCCTGCTGTTGACAACAGCTCAGCCATCGTCCTCGGAGGGTCTTCGGCAAGCTTCCATAATAGCTTCCCCTTTTGGAGCCCTCCAATCAGGGCTGTCATAGCTATGCTCTCCTCATAGTCTTCCACCTCCAGCTTCTCTTTATTGAATCTGGCTATGTAGTCTCTCAGAGTCTCGTTCTTTCCCTGCTTAACATAGAGCAGGTGTGTGGTCTTCTTCTGTGGCCTCACCCCAAAGCAGAAATTATGGATGAACAGGTCTGCCAACTGCTTAAAGTTTCCAATAGAATTATTTGGAAGAGACGTGTACCAAACATGCGCAGCCCCTGTCAAGGTACCAGAGAAGGCAAGACACCTCATCTCATCTGAGATAGAGTATATGTCTGCCGCCGACTGATACATTTCCACGTGGTGGACAGGGTTGGTGCTCCCATCGTATCTTGGGGTGACCACGGGAGGCTTGAACTTCGATGGCGTGGGGAAGTTGACTATCTTTGCCACAAAGGGTGAGCCCATGGTGTATCCCCTCTGAAGAGGGTCCCGGCTCTTCAGTATGTCGCCAATCTTATCCTCTAACCTCCGGATTGAGTCATTCCAAGGCCTCACAGGGTCGGCCTGGCCGATGTTATCCCCTGCTGCCTCTCGGAGGTGGATGGAGGGCTCCGCCATGGCAGGCCTGTGTCGGCTATTTACTTCCCTTTGGCCGTCATCCCGTCTTTGGGGTCGGCCTTCTGCTTCTTTCCTAGATCTCGCTGCGCTTCTTGACTTGGACAACTTGTCTCGCAGGTCATTCACTGGGCCCAGCCTCTCGAAAGCCGACCCCCTGCTCAGGCGGTCAAAAGCAGAGCCTCTTGGGCGATCATCAGGGTTTGGTCTCCCGCACTTTCCTCTACTGTCCTGGAGGGGTCGTACTGTATTGTTGGAGACCTCATATGGCTCCCAGCATTCTACTGGAGCCTCTTCTTCCTCCAGATCATCATACCTGTCCTCAGGGCAAGGGTTTCCTTGCCTCCCCAGGCGTAAACGCCGGGGGTCAGCAACATCCCTACGCCGCTGAGGGGGTGGCAGGTCTTTATGTGGTGCCTGGGGTGGTCCCCTGGCCTCATGATGTCCTGGAGCTGCTGCCGGAGTAATCATCTCAGGTGAGACCCCTGGTGGTCTCAGTATGTTCTGACTTAGGGCTGTGAACTGCTCCTGCATCATCCGCTGGCTGGCTGCCAGAGACTTTAGGGCTGCTGCCACATCTGCCATCTCAGACTGAGGCGGCGGTTGACTGGAACTGGGTCTTCCCCCCTCATCCGGTGGGGGAAGAGGTGGTGGTGGCATCTCAGGTGCCATGTGCTTGAGCTATGAAAAGTTGAACTGAAGAAAATACTAGTGAGCTTGGGAACCTTAGTGGGTCTCTTTCAATGGTGAAACACCTCCTCTCAGGGGGAGTGTTGGTTCACCACCAGAGTGCCCAGTGAGGTCAAGCTGTACAAAGGAAGAGATGTCTTCTCGTTCCCACAGACGGCGCCAAACTGATGATGCTGGGATTTAGCACCACCAGGTAAGTGTTAGTGAGCTCAAGCAGTAGCAGCTATGGCTACCATAGAGATGTATAAGTGTATAAGTATGTAGAAGGGGATGAGTATAAGAGGAAATAAGACTGATGTATAGTGGTTCAGCCAAATTGGCCTACATCCACTGTGAGTGTGTGATCCACTAAGTATGGGCACTAATGGCCTTGGATACAATGCACATAACCCTCTCACTCTCTCTCTACTGTGTGTGAACAAGCAGAGTTTTAGCTAGGGCTACTGTTCATGGATCGATCCCCTGTAGGGTTAGGGGTGACAAGTATATATAGGTCTTGGGGGGTGTAGTGTACCCCCCCCCCCCCCAGGTAAGCATGGTGCATGTGAATAATGATCTAGCCAATCCCCTGTTGACATCTGTAGATGCCAAATGATGACATGATATTCCCTCACGTGAGGGGTGATTCAGTTGTAACGGTCTTCCACGTGTCATATGAGCCTCACGCGCACTGTTCCACGCGTCTCCCAAACCACGCGCTGTCATGATATCACCCTCGGCCTATGAGCCGAGGCCGAGGGCAAAGTTTCTTCCGGTAGTGAGTCTGGCTTGATTCTGTCCTCGTACTGTCGTACCCTCGTAGGGTCGGCCGGAGCCTGGCGAGGGGTCGGCCCCTCGTAGGGTCGTCTGGAGCCTGGTGAAGGGTCGGCCCCTCGCAGGGTCGTCTGGAGCCTGGTGAAGGGTCGGCCCCTCGTAGGGTCGTCTGGGTCTGGTGAAGGCCAGGTGGGGCCTGGTGAAGGGTCGGCCCCTCTTAGGGTCGTCCGTTGTGGAGGCGACCCTCCTAGAATATAAACGGGTATATCAATTACTATCACAAATTGATCCAAGAATGGTCGAAACACTCGATACATTAAGTCCATAAAAGCGGCTGGAGCATTAATATGTCAAAATGACATTACAAAGAATTCAAAATGTTCGTATTGAGTTCTCAAAGTTGTCCTTGGAATATCTTCCTCTCTCACCTTTAACTGGTGGTATCCTGAACGTAAATCAATTTTTGAAAATACTATAGCTCCTCATAATTGGGCAAATAAATCACCGATTCTAGGTAATGAATATTTATTTTTAATCGTGACTTGATTCAACCCACAATAATCTATACATAATCTAAATGATTCATTTTTCTTCTTCACAAAAAAAAACTAGATCACCCCATAGAGATGAACTAGGTCTAATAAATCCTTTGGCTAATAAATCATCAAGTGAATTTGAAGTTATCATAATTCTAAAGGTTCCATACGATAATGTGGTATGGAAACAGGGGTAGTATTGGGGAACAAATTAATTAAAAGTTCAATTTCTCGAGATGGGGAAACTCGAGGTAGATATTCAATAAATATGTCATGGTAATTATCGATAATTTTTAACGCATAAGAAAATACATTAAAGGGAATCCTGAAATATTAACCTTGAAATTTTCAATCTTCGGTAACAGTATTTCAAAATACAACTTTATGTGATGAACAATCAATAAAAGCATTGTTGGTAGTTAAAGAGTCTATTTTAATAATTAAGTCTAACCCAACTACATCTAAAACTACCAAATCAATGATGATGTTTCCAACATCAAGTTTGATTTCAAAATTTTTACAAATCTACCACGTTCTAGAAATATTACTGTTAGGAATACTTATGGAAATTGGGTGATCCAAAGTAATGAGAAAAAGACCTAATAAATTCATAAACCTTGTAATAACAAAATAATGAGATGACCCTGAATAAATTAATACGTGTGCTTTACGGTTACTAAGGAGAACTGCACCTTCGATCACGTTGTGGTTATCCGTTGAGTTAATAGTGCAAAAGATCGGCCCTAAGTGGGTGGATTAAATGTAGATCCTTGTTTTAAATTCCCTGAATGAGCTCTTGGATTAGCCATAGGGGATACCGTAGGAGGTTTTCCCATGTTTCATTGTGGGTCCTAATTTTTCTCGGTATTGGTAGGGGTTCGAGGATTGGGCTTATGAATTTTTGAACATTGAGGCCCAATATGTCCAGGAGCATCACGTTATTAAAAGATCGTCCCTCGTTCTTAAAATTAGGGCGATTCTGGATGGAAATATTGAGTGTATGCCGATTTGAATTGTTCCAAAAAGATGTGTTGCTGCGGTTTATACCACTAGGAGTTGGATTCTTCTCAATAAGGCTGGATATATCAATCATTTTCCATAATCAAGAATCTATAAGGGGATGGGAAAAGACTTGATACTGGCTTCAAGTCCTCATTCAAAATGCTTGCATTTCTTAACGTCGTTGTCGACATATTGCTGAGCGTGACAAGAAAGTTCTTTAACTCGTGCCTCATATTATGCTATGGTCATACTATTCTGTTGAAGTCCTAAAACCTCCACTACCAATTGGTCACTTAATGATTCTGAAAAATATTTTCTGAAGAACATTTACTCAAATTGTAACGAGGTATAGTTTTGCACATTCTAGGTACGTTTTACCGCTTGCCACCAATAATCTGCTTCGCATTCAAATAAATATGTTGACAAATCTACTCGAAGTTCAGGTATATTACCTATTCCATTCAAAACTTTCAAAATTTGTTGAAACCAGCATTCTGCTTCTATAGCCCCGGGTTTTCCCTAAAAGCTGGGGGTTATTGTCATAAAAAATCCTTTAATGCATTCGTTCATCGAACTTCTGTTGATATCTCGGCTCCTGGCGTAGGAATTTATCGGATTTGTGTAAGTCCTGTGAGTTCTTGTAGACATCTATCTATGTTATCCATATCCATGGTTGGAATAGCTGATGTTGCTTTGGATCGGGGTGTAGTGTTAATGTTGCATGTATTCACCATCCTATATAAATAGACAATTATTAAAGCCTAATGCAATAAGGACAAATACAAAATATATTAGCACATAAGGACTTTCAACATTATTCTCTTAGGAAAATTGGAACAATATACATAACCCAGTCTCATAAGAAAAGTAGTTCTTAGTAGATATATATTATTAACGTAACATTCTACTTAACGTAACACTCTTCTTAAAACCTCTGGTGCACACAAATTTATTTATTTTAAAATAGTGACAGTCTTTTTAGGTAGAAACAAGACATCCTTCTTCTTCCCCTCCTTCCTCGTCAGAGTCTCCTAAAAGTGAACTTATCGAGGTAGTAGCATCGAAAACTCGTAAATTGGGAGCGTAGTCTTCGGGTGATTCTAGCAGAGTATTACAATGTTTATTCATTGGGGATACATCCCAAGCAAAACGAATCGCAGTGTGAAGGATTTTTTCGTCCTCTCAAAACCTTCGGGCTTGCTTTGTGGCTTGATCGTCCCTGAGTAAGCAACATGTGAGTAAATGATGTTTAATATTTAGAGTAGCAATATCCCATTCCCGGTAAATATCCCCAATAGACTAACATAACTTACAGAATCCCTCTTCTCGAACAGTGTTACTGAACTGGTCCGAATTGATACCCTCCGTGTTCAAATTGATATTTTCCCACACATTCATTGCTGCAAGATATGCAATTAGTAAAGAACGTAATATTACGAAATTATGAAAAATGTCAAATAGTTATATATATATATATATATATATATATATATATTGCGGAAATAAAACATATTTAAGATAGTGGCATGCTTTAATATTATATGGTATGGAATTACAAGTTTCTTACATCAGAAAATAAAATAAAACATAACTTTATTTGATATCCTCATAAGAAAGAAAATGTAAAACTGAGAAAGAAAAGTGCGACATAAGTTTAAGACTACACATAATACGTCCACTTATACGTAGTAACACAAGATATTAAAACATGAGCTTCATTTCCTCGGCTAATTTTCTGGGTGAACAAAAATCTTAAAGTAATGCAAGAAGAAGCATTATTATTGTGCGGAGTAGTATTGTCTGCTCTATCCCCCAGATCCATCTGGAATTTGAAAAACATAAGAAAATTTGCCAAGTAGATAATCCTTATTTTATAAAGTTGAAATATAATTAAAAGAGTTAGTATAAAAGTTTCAATAATATGAAGATTCAAATAATATGATATGAGAATGTGTTACTCAAATTTGATTAGAACATAGGGGTAGAGTTGTAATAGCTGGGGATGGTTTCTAAACAAATAACCCATAATTATCTCCTCAGAGGCTTAAGGGTAATAACAAATATATACCACTATATGAATCCAATTTAATTGGAGATAAAAGTAACTGTGCTAAGTCATTAAATGACATTCCATATGGTAGCAATAAGCCAGGCCCTCAATCATCTGAGTCCTTCAGGCCTAATAATACAGTCGTGGGTATAACGAAATATTATTCCCTTATTGTAATGTATGCTATAAATAGGTTAACGGGTCAAAAAGCATCATATGAAATAATATGATGTGAATAATAATTCCAAAATTATGAATAAATTGTACGTAAACAATTTGGACTACCCAAATGAGTTCCCTAACGAGAATAAGATACACTGGGTCTATCACAAAATGATATCAACGATATGCGTAATTTCAATAGCTTTGCAAGAAATAATATTAAATAAGAATCACCTACTTAGTGTTTTGAAATAGGCCGTTGATTTCTTTGTAGACAATAAGGTATTCCGTGCAAGTCTGTTTAGAATATATATATATATATATATATATATTGTAAGCATGAAGTGTATGAGTTGTGTTAAAATGCGAAACAACTTATAGTTGCGAAAAAATAACTTTTTCGGGTTTAATACATAAATAAACTTAATTTTTTATTTTACATGTGTCAGAAGACTATTTCTTTGTGAATAAGGTCTAAAAGTTGTAAAACAAGTTTGGAGTAAAATTACGGAGGTGAGAAATTTCAGGGGTTTATGTGTAAACATTCAAAATTTAAAACTTAAAGGTTAAACTAAAGCCTATGTCATTTTTGAGGTTAGGACATCCAAACATGGTGTTACAATATACCATTTTGACCAGAAAAATAAAATAGAATTTTTGGATTTTTTTCAGAATTTTTTAACTGGTCATGCGCTCACTCGCGTAGGGTCAAAGGTTCCACATGTTGATTTTGACCTCAGTCGCGTGCATGGCCTTTACGGGTGTTTAAGCTTGCGACGTTTGACTTAGGGTTTTGGGAATTTTGATTTCAAATTAAACCTTCAATATGGAACCATTTTAGTTCAATCGGAAGCCATTTTCCTTCATTTTTCACAAGAATTACAAATATATAACTTTTAGGTATTAAAATAAACTATAAAGCTTACTTCCATGGACTGAGAAAATCGAAAATTTCAGTGAAAAAATGATGGAATTTGGGTATAATTCCTACCACAACAGTAATAAGGTTTGGTTTCTTGGTTGTTCTTGGACAAATTGGTTTTGCTTTGAAGGATTAATTCATCCTGAATAAAGAGAATTTTATTTCTGAAAATTTTGTGGTCAAAAGTGAAAATCTTTGATTTTGAACTGATAAGGATACTCTACTTAAATTAACTTCATGGTTAAGATACTATGAATATAAAGAATAGGTTTATCACTTTAAAACAGGTGTTGGATCACAAATTCAAAATCCACCATTGTAGCTCAAGCTTCAATGGTGATTTTCAAATTTTTTTATCAAAACTTGAGATTTTTAGGTTACATATGGCATGTAAGATTTGTTTTGAACTCTATTCTACTCTAGAAATACAACAAAAGTAAGAGAATTGAAAACTAAATAAAAAATTATAAGTTACTCAAAATTTATAAATTTTGAGCTTTGAATTCTATCACTGTTTTGTTTTAAATTCGTCTCCCTAATTTAGGCTTTTTATTGGGGGGGGGGGGGGGGGGGGGTTAGTGGAGAAATCATTGGTTGAAATAAGCGATAGTATTTTGTGGTCTAATAAGAGCAATTTTCAGTAGAACCTATGGGTTGAAAGAGTTTTAAGGTTGTAAAGCTTGGTATTAGTCATTCCAATGGTTGTTTGCCAATTCTAATCAGTTGTGCTGGTAAGGAAGATGGGTAAGTCATTGTATTTAGTCATTGGAAAGTTCATATTAAGTTTTAAGGTGTTTAAGCATTATTTTCCATCTTTGAGGGTCTTTTGTTCAAATTTTAGAAGTTTAAATAATGTGGATTTGGGATGGGTTGTAATTTTAGAAAGTAAGGAAGGTATTTGTAAGAAAATGTGTGGTCAGATTTGATATTTAAATAGTTAAAAAGTCAATTTAAATCTTTAGGGGTGGTTTTGTAATTATGGAAACCTTAAGGATAACTTTAAAACTTCTCATTTATGTTAATAATACGTAATAGTTTGTTCTTAAGTCAAAATAAGACTCTTCTTTCTTTCATGGGGTTTTAACAAACTGAATTAAAATACGTTGTATTACTCGGGTCTTACATGGGGTCCATACATGAAGCTCCCATGTTCATGTTTAAACAAAACTCCACCATGTTATCCTTTTTATCAACGGTTGGCCGGTGTTGGATCTCCATTGGCACTGACCTTGTGCTCTCTATCCTAGTAGCGGAGGTTAATCTCGCTAAGGCACCGGCTCGGCTGTTGTCTAGCCGATGAATATTTTTTAGCTTCACCTCTTTGAAATTTATCAGTGCTGCCTTTACCCTTACTAGGTACTTATTCATTCTCCCATCCTTGGCCTCATATGCTCCTAATATTTTATTCACTACCAGTATGGAGTCAGTGTGAACCAAGAGTTGGCCAATATTTAATTATTTGGTAAGGTAAAGTCCTTACAGAAGAGACTCATACTTCAAATCATTGTTGGAATCCTTAAAATTGAATCTCAGGGCATATTCATTGTCAATCCCATCTGGGTCTAACACAATCAAGCCTGCTCCACTTCTCTCTTCGCATGAAGAGCCATCAACAAACTAATTCGAAATAGTACCTTCATTGGAAAAAGTACACTATTCGAGGGTCCCATATTTGAAAAGATATCTCTCTTCTTCATTTTCATTCACTCTACCTCTTGTCGATCTTGTCTCGGGTTCATCTAGGCTTTCTTTTTCTTTTTCTGGTTGTAGTGTTGGGTTGGTGAACTCTTCACTATCGGCCTCAACCTAAGCGAACTCGACGATAAAATCTACCAAAGCCTTCCCTTTGATTCTTATTCTCGACTAATATATAATTTATAATTCTCCCAACACTATCAACCAGGACGAAAACCTACATGATTTCTCATGTTTATGGATGACTTGTCGGAGAGGAGAGTCGGTGATGATGACCATAGTGTGTACTTGAAAATAAGGTTTCATTTTTCTTGAGGCGTGAATTGAAGCGTAGGCCAGCTTCCCCATCTTAGGATATCTCTGCTCAGCCCCCTGGAGGGCTTTACTATTGAAGTACACTGGCTTTTTCCCACCATACTCGTCTTTGATGATTGGTGCACTGATGGCTTTTTCCCACCATACTCGTCTCTAACGATTTCTACACTTACGGGATAACAAAAGTGGTGAGTCAGGATAAGACTTTAACTCCTGGAAGGCTCTCTCACACTCTTCATTCCATTATAAGGTCTTTCTTAAGACTTTGAAAAATGGTAGACACTTGTCTTTTGCTCTTGACACAAATCTATTCAATGTCGCTACTCGTCCAGTCAACCTCGGAAAAACTTTTATGGATCGGGCGTCTACATTTCCATCAGAGCATTAATCTTCTAACGGTTGGCCTCAGTCCCCTATTAATTGACAGTAAAACCCAAAAACATACCTTCCCCCACACCGAAAATACACTTCGATGGGTTGAGTTTCATTCGGTACTCATCCATGGTATCAAAATCTTTCTTAAGGTCGGCTGCATGAGTGTTTTCCTTGAGGTTCTTTGTCAGCATGTTGAAAAGACATACCATCATGGTTTTCCCTATCTAATATTAGAACATCTTATTTACCAAACTCTGATATGTCTCCTCGTCATTCTTCAGGCCGAAAGGCATGACCTTGTAATATTAGGTTCAAAGTATGGTTTAATTTCCACTTCCAAGAAGGTAAAGAGGACCACCGAGACCAAGAAAAATAAGTTTGGTCATACTTATGGGGACCCATACATGGGTCTGAAATAAGGAGGAAAACTTTTTATTCCTAGTCTTATGGATTGCCATTATAAAAAACATTACTTTCCCAATAATTTCGATTGATCATGCATTATAAGGAAGAAAAAAACTAAGTCTAAAGGTACGACCTAAGAAGATCTTATAGGTCATCCGAATGAGGAGAAACTTTGAATGTATATGATGTAAAGGCTGATTTTATTCCTCCTCCATAAACATTGTTAGAATTGCATAAATTATCTGAATATTCTAATGTACGATTTCCCTAAAGTAATCCTTTTTTTTTTTGCATTCCTGGAGATGAAAACTTGATGATTTGTGTGTTGGTTCGAAGTTTTCAGCAAGAGATCCCGTAAGAGCTCCAATGGTCAACATTGGAGATAGCCATCTTCTCGATAAGTTTTACTCTAGAATGATTAATATGAGTAATATGGGTTTAAGCATGACTCACATATAGATTTGGGAGTTTTGTGTGAATAAAAAAGGCTTCAAAAGCGTAAACCATTAAGTCTTAAAGTGTATCAGATATGTAGAGGTGGAGTTTTAAAAGACATGAAAAACCTAACTTCGTAGTAAGTATTTATAGGCAGAATAAAAAGTTGAGGCGGCGCAAGTAATTTGAAGTCATTCGAACGACATATGCATGTCATTTGAATGACATCTGATGTTGTTACTAATGACCATAAAAACAACCCTTAAAAATGCAAAATAGTACAAATTCGTTTGATGTATTAAAGTAACGAACATTCGAGAGACCTTTCAAATGACATTGCATGCCATTAGAAGTTATCGTTTAAATGGCATATCAATGTCTCTTGAATGACATTGCTATGTCATTTGAATGACAGTAACGGAAAAAGTTATTTTACAAAAGCTTCGATACAGGTCTTAAAAAAATATTTTTGACTTAGAAAAACGGATCGTTGTGATAAAAAAACATTTTACAAAGATCACCCAAATAAATATGTGAACATTAATAACTCTAATTAAACATTTTACCTTTTAGCGTAGTGGAGTTAGTGGGATAGTGGAGACCGATTGAAGACGCACAATGCATGATGGCAATGATGGGTGTGTGTTGATGATGTGTGATGCGAAGTATTCAGATGATGGACGTCATGGATGAACGTGTGAATATGTGCCGAAATGTAACGATATACGACATACTAACTTTGATCTAAGATAAAACGAAATTTCCTAGATTGCAGATGGACATTTATAAAACATGTCCTTATAGAACCATTTGATATACATCGAAGGTATGAGGCCAATGTAAGGTGAGAGTTCAGTCTCTTAGGCTAACTGGGACCCGCATGTCCAATGCCGATCACAAAGTGACCCCGAGTACAAGATAAAATTTTGGTCAATAGTTATGCTCTTGGTGATATAGTATGAAAAAATGCATGAGTATTAATTAACATATTGTGGGTCTAGAGTGTTTTTTATCAATTTTTTATTTGCATGATGAGTAAAAGGAAATACTACACTAAATGGGGAGAATATACAAGTATATCCCTTATTAAAACTCTACTATGCATGGATACATGTGAATGAGTATGTTACATAGGATTATATATAAGTGAGTGTGTGTGGTAGTGAACATATTCAATGATCAACTACATGTGGTGTGTGAAATGTATACTTAAGCATACATACACGTGTAGGAAGTGTTGTTGTGTGAGCCTAATCATGGATATTCTAAGTCATGTGTGAAGCATGTGAGTGTAAAGTGGACCTAAGTGTAAGTTTATAAAGTGTACATGAAGAATATATACAAGTGTGTGAAGTGTACAAGTGAGTGTGAAGTGTACAAGTGAGTGTAAAGTGATATATACATGAGAGAGAGATATACAAAAAGGTAAATAGAGGAGAAAGGGAACATACAGGTAGTGCATATTCACACATGTAGAGAAGAACAACGCCCATGCAAGAATAGAGGCTAGTCCTTTTATATAATTTCTCAATGGAGTCCCCACTGTGGTCATCCGGATGTCGGGGTCTCTAGAGGTGGATATCTCCTTACTGCCCCTCATTTTTCGTCCTATGCATGGGATTGCATCCTTTATCGATGTGCTCAGCCATCATTGATGTGGGGTGATATGTAGAGATAAAGTTTCCATCCTATTTCGAACAATTCTTCCCGCATCGAGAGAATGAAATCAAGGAAAATACTGGTGCTTACGAAACCAAGTAGTTCAAAGGGTCAGGGACTAAGTTAAAGAATGGTAAGGTGTTAGGAACCCACCCCACCATTCGATCTCTCATGGGCATGTGTTACTGTAGAACTCTGTGATGTGTGTGCTTATGTTCATAATATAAATAGAGGATGGAATCGCTTTACTCGTGTCATGGACAATGGTGGAGAAAGGTTTTCCCTAGGAGTATCTTCAAAATAATAATAAATAATATGGTGTAAGTGTTTATTGATTCACAAGTAATTATGGAAGCACTATTGTGTATGTCACACAAGACATAAGAAAACAATCAAATCAAATATATATATCATGAGTATATGATGAGAATAAATAATAAGTATATGTGGGAGGACTCGAGTCGAGGGATTAACCTAAGATGCCTACGTAACTCAGAGGGGATCAAAGTCCATGTAGTTCGAAAATGATATGAGGTGGGATTTAACCCATAAATCCAATCGGGGTCTTTATTATATGTGTGGGTGTAGAAAAGGTGGTTTTATTGTTAGAAAGTGTGATGAGAAATCCTCTTTTGGAATTTGTGAGTGAACCCTCTTTTTCTTGTTTTTTGGTTTTTCTATGAAACTAAAGTATGCGTCAATACTAATTATAAGAGGGTAGTACCCTTGAACATAGGACTATAATAATACTAGTTGAGGCATAAACCCTATAGATATGGTGATAAATGATAACTCAATGACCTTTGGACAATGACAAATGACCACACAATATGGTATATAATAAATACTCAGAATGAACTCACAAATCTCTTGTGTATAACTCAAATGATAATAAAGGAAACTCATGACTAACTCATTCAAAGGGAGAGAGAAGTAAGAACCCCAGATACACCTTGGCAGGCAGACAATACACCAACAACCTATGATATATCTCAGGTTAGATATTAAAATCTTCACAATAAATGACAATTGTGGGTGACTAAACTTTCCTTTGCAATAACTCTCTTACTTTAAATATATTCTACTTCTAGAAAGAACTCTCTCTTATCATAAGTGGCTGAGGAAAATAAATAATAAAGTGAAAATTAAGTAACTAATGAAAAATTAATAAGATATAAAAACAAAGACGAATAAATGGACCGCCTTATGAAGACTTGAAGTGGATATTCCTTGTAGATATGCTAACCTGAAGGTGAAGTGATGGTGGTTTCAGGGGGGGGGGGATTTATTCAAAAGATTATGAAAATTATGGATGAAATATGGGATATGGGATTTTTAGGAAAGAACGGCTTCGAGTTCGGGGGAATTCTCTCTAAACTATTAAAAGATATGTCCAAGGGTGCATTTCAAAATGAGGTCACGACCTCTAATTGTAGGGCCATGAGTGTCTCGATCAGTACGGTCCTAGACCTGCCTATTGACATAGTACCCTATACACACTATCAATTAGTAGGATCCTAGGGTTTTCATTCTGCAGTCTTAAGAAAATTTTTCAAAAAAAATGACCAGAAAACATGAACCGTAAGTCATAATTGTGCACGGGGAGGACCAATGGAAAGGGTATTCAGATCCTTTAAAGAATCCATTGTGCCCCTCCAGATTTTGAGAGTTCATCGAGGTCGAATGGGCCTAAAAGCTCCCACTTGTTACTAGATAGGAAATTTTTGGAATAAAATGGATCGTTCGTCCGAAATGTAAGTCAGAATCATGCAACGGGTGGACCATTATAAACGTTATTTAGATCCCTTCAAAGACTCATTCAATATCACTCGGTTCAAAGAGTTGACCTTGGTCAAATGGGACACGAAAGTGCCGGGTGACCCTTCAAAGTAAAATCGACGTTTGTCTGTATTGTTGGGCTAATTCGTGCATGAGGCGATCCGTTGGAAACGGGTATTTAGATACATTATATGTTCATTCATTATCGTTTAAGATGAAGAGTTAACAAGAGTCAAATGGAGCCCGAGATCGCCCGGTGGCCTCCGAATCAGTTTTATGATCGTTCATCTGAACTATAAGTCCGATTCGTGCATGGGGTGGATCTTTCGAAAGGGAATTTATATCTATTGAAAGATTCATTGAGATTTCACTCGGGCGAGGAAGTTGTTTAGGGTCAAAATGGGGCCAAGGAGTGCCAAGTGGCCTATGGATCCATTTTCGACAGTAAATAAATCTTTTATTCGAGCCGTATGGCAGAATTATACATGGTGCATACCATTGTAAGGGGATTCAAAGACTTTTAAGATTCATTGAGATTTATCTCTGATGAGAAAGTTTACCATAGTCAAATGGGGCCTAAGAGTGCGTAGTGGCCGGCAGATTGGTACTTAAAGTAGAACTAGGGTTTGCGTTGGATGAGGAGGTTCCTGGGAGGGTCGTAATAATGCATGTATAGTCTACTGACCTAAGATAAATAATTAAATTAACTCTAAATAAATACTCAAAAATCCAAAATTACATTTCTCGTAATTTATTTCCTTTATTCATTTAATCGCTTATTAACTGAACTAGATAATCACGATTGCACTCCAACTTAATTCTATCACAAATCAATCAAATATAATGAGTTTTTTTTTTGTAAAGTTGACTATGGTACATAATACTACCCCCAAATTAAGTTTGACCCTTGCTTGGTCAAATCAATTTGATGTTAATTGATTTTTACCAACATCTAATCAATTTTATTAATTCTCATACATAAGTTACTTTTCTACTAGCACCGGGATTATAAAATAATCCATTGATCAATTTTAGATGGTGGAAACAAAATCAAAGAATTCTATCGAGGGGGTATCACAATCCTAGGTATCCCCGAATGAAAATTTCTCCAAATTAAGATCTTTGAACTACTAACATAACTATCATCTAATATTCATGGATCGTTTGATTCATTTGAATATTAAATTGTTCCCATAGCAATCAAAGTCATAACTAAAACATCTCAATCCTCTTAATTATAGGGATTAAGAATATATGCACCATTTTCGTATGATGTGAGATATACTGAATTAAATCTAGACAACCCTTAGAATCACATCTTATGGGTTACCTTGTTCAATACATTCCTGGGATGTACCGATAACAATTCTTTAACGAACTATCCAGAAAGTTCTCGAACCATTAAGCAGGTTCTTTTAGTTTGAGAAAAAATTACAAGGATTGTATCGCAATCATTATTATATGATCTAAACTCCATATCTAGGCCATGAAAATTTATATAGTTCTAGAATTAGAATTCCAATTTCCTTGTGATTAACCCGAAGTCGCATCACTAAAATTCCCGTGAAGCTTTGTATGCCGACATTAATATGAAACCATATATTTAAATAAATATAAAGTATTATCAAAACCATTTTCGTATTTAAAATAAAAATGACACACCTTTACCCAAAAGTAACCATCATACATGGTTTTAACAATAAAAGCCCAACTGCGGGTTGTGTATTATCTCAATAATTTTCAAAATTTTTGTGAATGCATATATTATGTAATGGAAAATCTATGATTAACTTTGTATTTTGTAGTAATGAAATAATGATATTACTTATTGCCTTTAGAGGTATCATCAATTCGAAGTTTGATTTAATCAAATATATTTTAACCACATCTATTTTGCATAATAGAATTGTTATATGGGTGTTAGCACTTTCTGAGTTTTGTCTACATGATATACCTTAATGAGAAAAAAAAGGGCCAGGAATTGGCTGACTTTTTGGAAGATCATCGATGTGAGGATGAGCCAGAAGGTGCCCATGGAATCTTTGGTTGGATGGTTCTAAATGAAATAATGTCAGGAATTAGGGTAGTTATTAAGTCCCTTTGCATTTTATATCAAAACATGGATTTATACTGGAAGAAAATTCATATTCCCATAACCATGTGGAATACGAAGCTATTATTGTATGCTTAGATATCCAGTGAAACTGTAATGCTTTTGTAATATAAATTCATGGGGAACCTCATCTAGTATAAGACGATTAACTGGTGAGTATAGATGTGTCAATGATTGTCTGACTTGATACAAACCATGGCTTTGAATCTATTATCAAATTTAATGTGTATGACACCCCGCCCAGTAAAATATCGGGTGGCTAGCCCGTGATCAAAATAAAATGTTGGTATCATATGTATCATTTTAGCATCACTGTTGAAAACATTTTAAGTTACTAACCAACTAGTAATTTTGTTAAATAGGTGCCAAATTTCAACTTTCTTTAATTAGCAACATGAGGAAGTAAATAATAATTTAACCATCAATACAAACTCATAATTGAATCTAATGCAAATGAATAATATAAATAAAGAGGACCGGATCAATTATAGGTTAAACAATAAAATACACCAGTAAATTGACATAATATCTTTATACACAAGGTAAAATAAATAACTGAATACTAAATCGGAGGGAAACATGGCCAAATGAGTACTTAAGTCAAGTCCATACAGTAGGAACGAATGAACCAAGGACTATAGCAAAGTCCTGCAACTTCCACATGAGCTGCAGCTGCGCAACCCTGGATAGAATCTTCAAGCTGAGCGTCCTTATGGATGGACACCTAAAAGGTTTTGGAAAATATTTTTACACGAGTCAGAGCCTAAGTAAAACATTTTGAAAATATTTAGCAAGAAGTTAAATTGGGATAGTTAAATATGCTTGCAGCCTCTTCACATTTATGTTAGTGTTACAGTCTCTTTAGGTATCACTCACCCCTATTATAATGTGTAGACTTGATGCCTGCCTTCTACCCTTCCTAGTTAATCTAACCCGCCTAACTATACGTATCATAACTCTTTATACCACATTATTCTAACCCGAGTAATCATACTTTGATTATTAAGTTATGTACTCATTTACTTTTTAATCTATTCAACTATATTAAATCATGTAACGTTTACACTAGTTATATTGGAAACACCTTTTTAATTCATATAACTTTCACACTAGTTATGTAAGAAATACATTCACACTTTATGTATTAATTTCGTATATAATTATCTACTCATAGTATATTAGTACTAGTATACTACACAATTCACACACATGTCAAGTATAATAACCATCCATTCCTGAGTAGTAACTCGCCAGATGCTTTTTCAAAAATTCTATCATGTTTCATGTCTACTCACTCTAAACCGACTACCTCAAGTTGGAAACACTCTTAGGCTTGAGAAAAATAATAAGGGTAGTTGTGGCTGTCATAGTTCCCCGGGTGTGAGACAGAATCATACATAAAATGTCTCACCCCAAAAAAGAATCACAACATATAAATATTGGATGCTATGACATGGGGATTATACTCTCTGTGCTCCTCAAGCTAGGGGATTCACCCACATCTCGTAACCTCCTATGATATCACTAGAGGGGTATGTATTCCTATAAATATCATTCACACTGATATCAATAGAGAACATATATATATATATATATATATATATATATATATATATATATATATATATATATATATATATATATATATATATATATATATATAATATTACACATAACTGTACACATATATTAAATAAAGTCTGGCTAATCCGTGCTTAACACCCATAGCACTAGCCCAAAAGTACGCAAGTCTATATCCCGACATGTAATTAAAGCATTCTCACATTAATTATTTTGTTATTAAAGTAGTGTCACCCAACTATAATACCCAACCTCACTCATTCGGTCCGTATCTTTATCTCGTAGAATGTGTTACACAAAATCCCACTATGAAGATTAACACCCCTCGTTACATCTTAATATTCAATAATTTATGATATATCTATAATAAATTAAACCGGATCTTTCGTGCCTAACTCCGGTGACACTAGACCCAAATTATCCGAGTCTATATCTCGACCATCCATTTAGTTAATTTCACATTAATTATTTTAACAACGTGGTGTCACTTAACAAAAATTCCCGAACACACTCACTTAGCCCGTATTTTAACCTTTTGAATTTATTTCACCCAATTCTAATTAATTAGATTGGCACTCTTATCTAAATAAAATATATCTTTAAATACTTCTCCCAATATCATATGTATTAACCTCCATTAATATCTCACTAATTAAATCTTTAAAAAGAAGTCCCAAAGGAAAACAATTAAAAAGGATGGATCTGTTGACATTTTCCCTCTATTGTTCAAACAACTTTCACTATCATTTGAACGACATGCAAGTTCGTTCCAATGACTTGTAATATTTCTTGACATTGCGTTTAACATCTTCTTCTTCCCTACAACCATGTTTCCACATGATTTCCTTTTTCCCCCAATAACACATAGTTGTGTTCTGAATCTTTACATACCTCGACCTAAATAAAACCAACATAAGACACACATTTAATACTGATTTTAATCTTCATAATGACCTCAAAATATGATTGATTTACATCAAAATATTCAATTTCCACATTTGGGTTTTGACGAGTTCAAATAAATTGTTTTCTACAATTTAATTTTATAATCCTAATTAACCCACAACATTTTTTGTGTTCCTCACATAATTTAGATTCCTACAACACTGGATTGTAATATAAGCTCAGTTGAACTTTTAAATATACACAACATACTCAAATTAACAAAACAAATTCCATATCATTGCCCCCTCCCTAAAATTAATTTCTTTATCACACCCACCATGATATGAATTGAAATACTGCAATTAAATTAAAAGCAAGTTTAACTAGTTGCCTGAATAAATTCGTAGAGTCAGATTTCCTTTTATGTATATGAGGGTTTGACGAAGAACACCCAATTATTCTTGGTTTTAAACCCACAAAATTTTAAATAACTTTCCTCTTGGCGAGCATAAGAATAAACAAGAAAAATTGTAGAGGTACACATGACAAACTACAAGATGGAAGAAATATTCGTTTTTAATTAAGAAATAGGTGGCATCTTACAAATATGGAATACAATATGATACAAAAATGGAAAGAACTAAAACTAATTAAACAATCATGGCCTTGTAATCCCAAACATTGAACCGAGGTCTCAGTAAGTTGAGGGAGGTCTTCGGCATTGGCCATAGGGCCATTACTATGATTTGAATAATCTCCAACATAAACATTTTCATCCATTTATTTCCATGAGGTAGAGTCTAGAAAAATCTAGAAATATCTAGGTTGGGCCATAGATAGGGCATGTTTTCTTTGCATCTTCAAAGTCAACATCAAACCAACCATTGATGAACCTCTGCTACAGAAAATATTGCAAGTACTCATGAAGTTGAGAATTTACAGTGTGTCATTAACAAACCCTTACAATTTGGCTTACTTGGCGATGACCTGGGCTTAAGGTAAAAAAAATGTACATGGTTATAACCTTAAATAATGAATAAATAAATAAAAGGAGTGAATTATCACCATGAACTACATAAAGGTTATAACTGTCAGACAAAGCCATCCCAAAATAAAACATGGAAAAATTGTGTCTACTCTCTCTAACCCAACACTGAATACAAAGACCAAGTGGAAAAATAAACCAAACATTAGTAAATGAAAAATAAATAAGGATGGTATTAGTATCAACACCTACATATCAAAAACTATTGTTGTGGTGATGACTAGAAAGGATGACTGAGTACTTGAGTGGTATGAAGATCGGCTTGGTAGACCGGAGAACCTAAATTAATGTGACCAACAAAGATCACCACAATAAAATAAAACCTACTCAACTCAAGTAATAAAACAAAAAATTATCCCTATAAATAAAAAAATCTACAAATTTTTAAATTAAATGTTCTACCCCATCTTTACCAGCATTAGTCTTTCATAATATGTTTTATATAATAGACTATTAATGCCCTTTAATGGAGATATAACTAGTACACATAAAAACAACAATACTAGAATTGAGATTTATTCCAAATAAATACATATCATATATACCAATACATTAAATTCAGACTGGTCCCCATGAAATACGACATCACTAGTACACCAAACAACCCATGACTATCGCCCATTTATTATAGCATCACTTGCATGTAACTTCACCATTTTATTGTTGGAACATAGAAAATAAACCCACACACCCCCTATTAACCTCCATAATAAAGCTGACACACCCTCCTACCTACATCCATAATAATAGGGAGATCCATCTGCTCACCTCCATTATAACAATTAATATAGCATAACCATGTCTCTAACCCAAGCCATGCACTATAATACATTATCCATTCTTGGTCTACTAGTTTACCAGCCTAAGTAAAACCTAATTAATTTATTTCATTAACTAAATGTCACTTTTCATGTTTATAACACTTTGTTATCCCTGTGTGTTTCGGAGAAACAACAATTGTATTCATGACCATAGGTTAAGTCCAATGTATAAATTTGTTATTAACATTGTGTTTGTTACTTTTCATGGGGTGAATATCCATCACGAGAAAATTGCCACCAATACCCAAATAAAAAATAATAGCCTAATACTTGTGAACTTAATACCATTTATCTTTTAAAAGATTGGATTGACTAGTGTAGAAAACATATGAGTTAGAGCATAGTCATTTTTATAGAAAAACTTAGTTTCAAAGGATGGCCAATTCAATAATTAGGCCTACTTTTTTCTACTCATATTTTAAAATTTAGAAAAACATATTTAGATAGAAATTACTATTTACAAGCATGGGACATGAGAGTAGTTGACAGTGTGAGTTACACTGAATAGTGTAAAAAAGAGCCAATTTTTATTTTTTTCAAATTAAATAGTAAAGTTAAACAATTCAACCAGAAGGAATACTTTTCACCGATTTTAAACAAGTTTCCATTAAATAGATTAACAAATTTTATCTTAACCTAAACATGCATGTAGGTGAGTGCAGGATAAAATACCTAAATCAACCACACCACCGAAAGTATGAGGAAAACCCACAATGAAAAGAACCACGGATGGTCCGGCCATGGAAATTCATTATGAAACGGAATAATACAAGGCTAACAAAATACTTGAATCGATGCCCTCTCAAGCTTTGAAGAGACTTCAATCTTCACCATCTCCTCTAAATGACAACCTTGGAGTTCATTGTCTCAACTGCCACAATGTGCAAATCACCACATGCCTTGGTATCAACGAAACAACTTAGCAACAGTCTTTAGATTAGAGCACGAAATCAACTACTTTTTCACCGCAACACCAAACCATGGACTCCACCGTGTCTGAATAAAAAATACAAAGTCCAGCGTATCAAAAGATTTTAATTAGATGTATAGAACAAACCATAGGTTCCCCAAATAGGATCTCAATGCATATTATTTTGAACACTTGGATCCTAAAGAACTTGGGTGAAAACTAGGGTTTTGGAGAACTTTTTATAGATTTTTGGTACTCATAACATAATTTTTTCTCTCCTATAGAACTGTTGCCCCACACTCCTATTTATATGATGTTTTCAAAAGTTGAGATAAGGATGAAATTTTTTTTTAATTTATCTAATTTAGTGAAAATTCCTAGGCTTGTTCGAGCAACTTTAAACCTTATTCGAACGAAGTATAGTATCTTGTTCAAAAAAGTTTCCAACGAGCTATCCAATGAGATTCTAGTGAAGGTCAAATTTTTTTTCGTTTGAGGTTCGGTGGAATCCATTCTATTGAGGTACCATATCTTGTTCGAATGACACACCCATTGTCATTCTAATGACCTTCCGAAAAAATATTTTTCTTCTAAAAAATATTAAAGAAGATAAAATCATTCTAAAACATTTTAAAAACAATTTTATAAAATCGTAACACCAAAATACAAGGATTATAATATTTCAGCATGCATACCTAAGATATCTTTAAAACATGAAAACAAAAACAAGCATGGAACACAACACGATGATGTAGATATTTTAACTTGGTTGTTGTTTCATCAAGAAACCACATCATAGGCTTGAAAGGTCAACAAACTCAAGTCCTAATGTATGACTCAAAGCGTTTTGTCCTTGAACGAAATAAGCCAAAACATACAAATTGACTCTATTCTTAAACTTGTCCTTACAAATCTTCCTCTTTGACTATTCCAGGATAAAACAATAACGAAAAACTCCAACGGACCGTCAAGCTCATCTAAGTCTAAATTCCCAGCCCAAGAGGAAAAAAGTAAAACTTGCATTCTTCTAACCTCTATCTTATGTTGTAAACTTTCACACTTATACACACCTTCAAATGCAAAGAGAATATAATAATATATAAAATCTGCATAAGAATAAAATCCCCTTATGCCTAACGATCCACACCTATGTAAGACCCCCCTATGATATATATCTCGTCTAAAAATTAAAGCGAAAGATATCAATTATAATAATGTGCGTAGTGGACCAGTTATATGGCCAAATATAGAAACAATATATTAGGTCAAAATCTTGCCCTATTTTCTAAAAAACTCAAAAGTTTCCCAAATTCAAAACTCAAAGTTCATCGAAATTGGAAAATAAAAAATTTGAGAATTTTTTTTTCAAAGAAGGTAAGAATTTTTATGAGAATGATTAAAATAAACTAGAGATGAAAATCCCAAGAAAGGTAAATTAGGGAGATGTTATGCGTGTGAGGGAAATAGTCATAAATCCGATGAGTGTCCCACTAGGATTAAGAGACGGGGTAACGGGAAAGTCTCCGATAGTGCGACTCTAAGCGATAGTGATGTTGAGTCGGTGGATTATGTGGATAAATCATGACATGAACGTAAATTCTACGCGTTAATGGTTATTCACATTAGCACTAAATTAACGTTTCACGTCAGTTAGAACATTTATAAACATGTTAGCCTTGATATTGAGTATAATCATCCTGAAGAGTTTTAGGGTGATGATTTGAGTGAGAGAGAACATGGTCTCTAATCTGCATACTCCGAACATTACACTGAGTCAATGGAAATTAAAAATAAAAATAAAAAGTTGACCCTTAGGGTGTAGTCTCTTAAAAAGGAGTTAAATTTTTTACGAGAGAGTGAGAGCCTCGGTTAGTGAGAAACTTCTTCAAGTGGGTGGGGAAAATAATGACATGAATAATAAAGTAGTTAGTATTATGAGAGATCTACAAGAATCATTGAATACTCGTGCGAAAATTGAAGCCCATGTTTCCCAACTCGACAAAGATCTCGAAAATCCTTAGGAGGCCAAAGTCACTTTAGAAGACAAATACAAGAAAGTTAGAAAAATGTTCTTAGTTTCCCTTTTAGGTTTAAAATATAGCAAGCAATAAGTTACGATGGTGCATAAACTTCATATACTACACCCGAACTGGTTATCAAGTTTCTTATATATCCTTATGGACCTCCATCTAAACAACCAAGGATAACTCATCCTAGGTGTTTTAACCATGGTCAACCCAAAACATTCTATGCTTGTAAGAATTGAAAACGAAAAGTCACATTATATAGTTTTCCTACAAGCTTGGAAGAGTCTCTGACGCACATGCTCCTATACACCTCCATAGCATCTTAGATATTTTTTAAGAGCGAGCGGAGTTTCTAGTCAAGAATTCTAAATTTTTAATAGAGTAATTTCAAGGGATGTCTATACCTTTAGGGAACATCTCAAAAGGCTTGATTCTAGTTTGGAGTATTTTAACTTTACTATCATGTGTCCCTACCACAATATTGTATTCTTATGTTTATATTTTAAAGAATTCAGAAATATATTTTTTCTTCTAGAAAATTTTCATAAAAATTGAAAAAGATTTTTTTGATGAAATTTTCTAAAATTACAAAAATAATTTTGTATTTTTTTGCAACATATGTGGATAAGCATATAAGATGTAAGGATCACAATTTTATTCCATCCATTAATTTGAATTAATCATGGTGTTATTAAACTTGGCTACATTTTTTGTGTTTAATAATACATATTTAGCATTGTGTTATTCATTGTTGACAACTACCTTCATGCTAGACTCATTATATATCCTTGATTGAACACATGCACGAACCTTTGAACATTTCATTTACTTTTCATATGTTAAATAGTATGTTATCATATCTATTATTTTTAATAATGGACAATATGTATTAGGAACTAATTGTTTATGCAAAAACCATTGCCCGGATTTTTTACAAAAAAATTAACTAATTTGTGTTTAAAGAAACGGAAAGGTGCTATGAAAGAAGTAGTCTTCTTTTAGTTAAAGGAGAAAGGGACTACAAGATGTATTATGCACATAAATATAGAAGTGCCAAGGCAAATTTTATTTCCTTGATGCTTCATTAAAATTGAAGAATGTGACTCTTTCAATAAATTCGAGAGTTTATGCTTAAAATGTGAGATTTTGAGGGTGATATAAGTTGAAGATAAACGATAATAAAATTCCCTTAAAAATAATAAATAATTTTTTGTTATTGATTTGAAAATCTTTAAAATTCGAGAAATTTTGTATGAGTTGAGTCAATTTCACTTTGTTGAACGTTTTTTACACACAAAAGGTTGAATTGAGCCCTTTCTTTAGGAGTGTTTCTTTAACTTCGTGCATCGTCGCTATGTATGCATGTGTCGACTTTCATGTGCATTAAGTTAACATACATTTAATCCATATTCATGATTCAAATGCTTGTGTTCTACTCCGTGATGTATTTGGTTGTATTTGTATGTATATTTTTATACTAAAAAATATTTCAGCAATCCCAAGAATAATATGTTGGTTTTTTGAAATTTCATTGCATATGCTTAATTTTATATACATTGTCATTGTATTTCAAATGTGTATGATCATGATGATAACATTTCAGGTTTACTTCTAACCCTTTGAATATTATGGACAAAAAGGTGGTGAACATATTAAAGGGGTTTCATTTTTTTAACTCCATGCGTCACAATATTTCCTTTATTTCATATGTGTAGGTCTCTTTTTCACATTGATGATATCATGGACTACAAGATCAAGATTTTTAGCAGATTCAAAATTCCAAGTGTTTTTTCCCTTTTTGGGTTTGGGATGGACATTAGTTGATATTATCTTAGGTTTATTTTTTGTTTTGTGTTTTGTGCCAAAATAGGCAAAGGGTGAGATTTGTAGGAGAAAAATTATAATATCTCATTATTTTTTTAGATTGACATATTATGTTACACATATACATAATCATATACATTCTCAAAAGCTTCAATCAAAGACAAATTACTGACCAAATGCAACAATCGAAGATTGAAGAGGTTACTTCATCATAACAACAAACGCAATAATCGTTATGTTCAAGGATATTTTACAAGTGATTGAAACATTAATATTTATTCAAAAGTTTTTAATCAAAAATCTTTCGAAGGCATCTCATTAGAAGGGGTTGTGGAGGGTCATTCTATACCATAGGTTTGAATGAAACTTCAAACGATCCTTCTTACTCATTGTATTGGAAGGTCATTCGGACTCCCATTCGATGTCGTTCAAATGACTTTGTAGAGCTCGTTGGAACGAGATATTATTCCTTCGAACGAGCCTCGAAAAAATAATTTTTTTCTTTGTTTCAAATACAATATTTTCAACTCTATCTCTAAGATATTTTTGCTAAATTACGAGATATGAACTTGCACTTATTTGCAAGCTTTTTCCACATATTTTTTAATAAAGAATTTGTGTTTCCAAAACTCAAAACCCTTGTATGTTTTGTGATAAATTTATCAAACATAGAAGAACACATCACATGTTCATATCCATGTGAAATTGATTCTTCACTATTGAAGATAGGAACCTAGTTTCCTATGGCTGATCGGTGGACACCGCTATAAGTGGAGGTTGTTGTGGGGGCATTGGTGGAATCAACAAGGAAGGAGATATAACTATAAGGAAAAATTTCCAATCGAGACAATTTTTTGTAATTGGATTAATTCCGGCTATGACCATTTTTTGAGTCATACTCTAGGCATTGTATTATCAATCTCATAAGGCTATGACATGTTGTAAGGAAGATGTAGTGGAAAGGGTTCAAAGTTAGATACATCATTCCGTGTTTATCATTCCATGTTTGTCTTAACAATTGTCGTGGATCTCACAGGAATGAATACATTTTTAATATGTCCATGGATTTTTATAAGCATGTTTGTTTTTTAACAAAATTATTTGGAACTATTTTTAAATTATTTTTTAAAGAAAAATATTAGTTTTCATCTCCTTAGAACGAGAATTGAATCTCATTAAAAATAAATCTAAGTTTAATTAGAACGAAATGGAAGTTTCACTAGTTTGTGCATCATGACATAAGTTTTCTAGTGTCATAATATGTGTGTCTTTTGTATTTTTATCTTTCTTTTATTGAGTCATATTGAACAATATAAAAAGATTTCATTGGTATTTTGAGTTAGTTTCTTTTAATTTGTATTTTATTTTGAAACTATTTACAAAAACTTGAAAAGATTTTTGCCTTTTTCTGTATTTTAGTTTTACACATTTGGTGTGGCATATTGATGTGTTTAAATCAAATTCATTATGTGCTTTCCATGTGGCTAGGACATTTGGTTATGATTTCTAATGCTTACATTATTCTTAATCATGCGTGCATGGAGTTCTTTCAAACTTCAATTGCTTAAGGGATTAGACTTTGTATATGCCTACGTACACACATGCACGAGCTTTTTGGATTTTAACTTCACATATATATTCCTGCTATGTGAGATGTTGTCACATCAATCTTGTCATCTTCAAGTTTAATGACTATGGCGGGTTTGATCATGTAAGAACTGTTGCCTATGAGATTATTTTACAATTATTGAAAAAAATATATGAAGGTGCATAGGGAAGTTCTACGAAATGAGAAAATATCCTTTGCAGAAAATCCACCTTTTACACAAGTCAAAGAGAAGATTAAAGGAAGTAAAAACAGAAAAAGGCCAAAGGCCAACACATTTAGTTTGTTTGATCTTTCGAAAGTAATAGCTTCAAAACAATTGAGAAAAGAAAAGAAAAGAAAATATGATATATGTATCTCTTTTGAGGGTGGTTAGTTTACCATCAATGGGTTTGCACAATGAATCTTAGTTATGCCTATTTTGTCATGATGCTATTGACTTGTAGAATCATAAATAATATTGGCATGTGTGAATTATGCGTATTTGTTAATAAAGTTCACTTTATTTTGTTACATGAGGCTAAATATTAGTTTGATAAAGGTTTGAGGTCAAATAAAACTCCTTGAATGTAATTAAGTGTTTGGTGTCATAATTCATTTGTATCTAGTTCAAACCCATTCATTCCATCCAACAATTTTAGACACATCGATATTGTGCTAGTGTGTAAACCTTATTTGTTTGTGTCAGGCTTTTGTGGTTGTTTATATATAACCATATAGGTTCCGGTATTTCATTTGTCTTTGCGTTTTTTATTTTTTAACAACCTACTCCCAATTAGTCATTAGACACTTGTATTCAGCAAATTCGAAAGAATAATCCTATCATTTTCTTAATTTACCAAAATACCCCTTTATCGAGAATGAGAACATTTTACATATCCCTATGCCTATTAAACCTCAAATTTCCACCAAAGTTTCACCTAAATCCATATATTTTATAGGAGTTCCTTAACCTAACCCCTTAAGTTTGTATAATTGTAAAAAAGACCCTAAACATTGCATAAATAATTTTTTTAACTTAAATTTTATATATAAACTCATTAACGACCAAAAATAAAACTTAAACTTATTTAAATGTTGATACCTAAGGACATGGCACCTACTGGGTGGTCATCATGGGCGGTACCGTGTGGATTACATGAGATGCCCTTTTACCTCCAATTGAACCAAGCTTGGAACTTAGGTAAAACCAACCCAATACTCTCCTCCAATTAAACCAATCAACTCCACTAACTAATCCCTACAAATACCCCATATTACCACACTCAAAACCCACATCAATTGAGAGCAATTCCAAAGTAAAGTTTGAGTGTTTCTTATATTTATGTGATTTTATGTATAAATGCCTAAATCTTAAATGTTTTTATATTTTTTCGTATCTTTAGAGTGAAAATATATGTTTACATGGATTAGTTAACGTGTATATGATGTGTATGAGCTGAAAACCCCGAAAACATCATTAAAACTTGGGCTACAATGGTGGATTTTACTTCCCTAACTTTGAACTTGTTTCAAAGTTGGGTAAGTCAAGTTTTAGTTCTTAAGATCCTATATATGTGTTTAATTGGAACAAGAACCACCTTTGATTCCCCAAATCTAAGCATGATGTTTCTGGCCCAATCAAATTCTCAATTTTCACTCCACCAAAATTCTTCAAACTAAGTTTAATCTCTTCCATTTTCCATGAAGGACAAATATTTATAATGAAGGGACACAAATCATAACTATCAAGTTGTTTCATTTGGTCAAACTTTTTATAAATTTTTCAAAAAATTAATAGCTCGATTTGGACCATTAAAATCCATAAAACTAATATGGATGGATTCGTCTTTGAAAATTGAACACCTTTCATTCGGGAACCAACTTAAAAGGAATTCTACAGTGTTTGGAAATCAAGGTCAAACCCTGTAAACAAAGATAACAAATGTCAAGAGGTTAAACGTGATAGAACCTCACGCGCGTGAGCGCGAGTAAAACAAGGAACTTCCCTTATTTGACTGAGCACGTGAGGGTGCGTCCCCAATTAGAAATTTCTATTTTTTTCCAATATTTTTATTTTTTATTCTAAATAATTTTGTATATTGCAACCACCTGTTTGGATTCCAGGAAATTGTTTTCCCATGAAATTTTTTTTGAGGTTTTAAATTTAAACTTTCATAATTACACTTAACCCCCTTCTTACTTTTATAAGTATTACAATTCATCCCAAAAAAATTTCCACAGTTACTTGGGTATAATTAGACCTATTTTGTCTCTTAGAACTAAACCTAAATACTAAATGAATAAGGATAAAATAATACATTTCTAAAGTTTTGAGAATTATATTTTAAACCCTTTTAAAATCCTTTTACACTACATTTTCTTCTTAAATTGCATATAGTTACATTGTATCCACTTGCTACTAGATGCGTAAAACATACTCACATTTGTAATGGTTTCAGACTACCCAGTGTACCAGTAATTTAACCGAAAATCATAATACCCAAACTAGGTGATTTAAATTTTAGTATTATATCATTTTGAACTTTTGTCTTTCAATTGCTGATTGTTATATCAATTTTTGATACTTTTAAACTACTAGTTTAATAATGAACTTCTGTGAATATGTGAAACTCCCATCGTAATATTGATTCCCACGATTTCTACTATTCCATTACTACTAAACCACATTACCCTAACCCACTCTATAAGATATTGTTAAATGCATATAACACTGTAATTTATTGTTGTTTCAATATAAACTCTTCAGCAGCATACAGTATGACCCATGGATTAGACCCGATAAATCCCCAGTAAATTGTAATACCCCGTATTTTTATGCTATATTAATTTGGATATTTATTAAATTTAATGTGAGATAATTATCTAATAAAAATCCAGAAATTTATTATGTTATGATTATTAACGTGACGAGAGTTAGTAATTATGGAAAATTTGTTGAATATTACTATTGAGCAAAGTAATATATGATATTGATTATATTGAATGTCACGAGTGAATAAAATGACAATTTTGGAAATTTGAATCGGGACGCGCCCGTGTCGCGTCGGGACTAAATTTTGTTAAATAAAAAGTGAATATTTTATAAATTGTTCGTATGGTCATTTTGTGTGCGCCAACGCATCCGGAAGGGTCGAGATAGTCAGAAAAGTGTACCCGGGGGTGTAGTTTGGGTCTCGGGGCGGTTCTAGGCCAAATTAGTGACCCGGGAGGGCATTTTGGTCATTTTACATTCTTGGGTAAGTAAACCCACGAAATTCAGCAACCTATATCTACCTTTTAGGTTAGTAATTTAGGGTTAGAATATTCAGAAACCCTAGTACGGCCATTGGAGAAGAGAGGGAAAGCTCTCAAGGTAATTCAAGGCCAAAAAGTCACCGGTTTGCAGCGCCGCCACCACCAACGTGTAGATCGCGAGAAGGGGAACACAACCACACCAAAATCAGCCACAATCCAGACTTCTAAAAATCCCAGGCAAGTATTTATCTTGCGTATTTTTGTTGGTGCAATCTTCATATTAGTTAGGAATGATTAGAGATGAAAAATGTGGAAGAAAACCCAATTTGTGATAGGAAAATCCATGTAGTTTTGATTTATATGAAAATTATGGAACCCTTGCCATGTAGAGGAAAATAACCCACGAAATTTTGGTATAAATAAGAAGGAAATTCTGGGATTAAACAGATTAGAATCATAAGTTAGAGATTTTTAGGGTTCTTGAGTTTTAAATGAATTATGGCATAATAAATCCATGTTTAGTGATGAAAATTGATATGTTTTACGTTGAATATACCTGTTATGATGATGTAAGGTTAGTAGTATTAATTCTGGACGATTGGAACTTGAAAATATGGATTTAGTGAAATTTTGGAGATGAAACCCGTAACTGCAATTCTGCAGATTTTCGCAGACCTGCTTGATCGATCGATCGAAGGTTCGATCGATCGAGCCTCAAACCTTGATTGATCGACCCCTCCTGGCATACTCCTATTTCCCTTGGTAAATGATTTAAAAATCGAATTGTCGTGATATAATTCTTGGGCATTCTTAGTTAAATGATTTCGGAGACATAGAGGACCAGTAGGGCGTATGAAAAATGTTGGGATCATTAATATTCAACGAGAATGGTATTTATGGGATGTTTACTTTAGGGTTAGTAAATTGATATATTAAAGGGTGAGGCGCGTAAGAGAATCACGTTGAAATGTAAATATGACACCCACTGAATTTTCACTTGGAAGGATAAAGTCCACGAGTGTCACGAAATAAGTGAGAAAACCCTTCGAGGTAAGGTTAGAGATGAAACCTTATACGTAATACTAATAATGTGAAATTAAGGATAAATGTTGTAATTATGGGTGACAAGAGAACCTACATTAATATGATAAAAGTGGTATATTTATATGATTGTGTGTGCATATATTATATACATGTGAAAATCATGCCCACGCTACTTGTTATCCCTGAGGTTATCGCGCTGGGACAGTCTTATCTCGATGGGACCTTTATGGGGGATATTGACTTGTACCCTAGAAGATAGATGTCCTTGGTACAGGCTATCGACGTGATAGTTTAGACGGTCCTAAGAGACGCAGGCATGTGCCATCCTCTTAGAGACTTGGAATATATTCTTCGCCTCAATTTTGTTTGTGTATTTTGTAAATACAATTCGAGAGTGATTCCGATTGTATTCCCCTTAATATGAGTGATATGGGGTTTTGGATAGTAGAGTATGCACGCACCATAGTTTTATTTGGGGTGCTGTTATTATATATATATTATACGAGTAGATAATATATGTATATGAGATTTGGAAACTTGAAACTGCCTACTGTGATTTGATAAGTGGGACATGGTTGATGACTCAAACAGTAAATACTTGTTTTGTGAAAGTATAATATAACACCGGGAAACTTTATAAATTAATAAAGCAAAAATGAGAGTTGTGCTACTAATTGAAAGTATTCTTTTTAAACAATGATATTGTTCGGTTTTGAAATCTTATGAGTAAGTTAAGATAAGCTAAATTATGGGGAAGGTTAGTATGATAAAATGATAAGATAACCCGTTGGGAAGGTTAGTACGATAGGCGTGCACATTACAAGAGAGGTGAGAATTTCTCAAGAGAGTGTCGCTCTAATATGTTGTTGCATTGGCCTGTATCAATTTAAATACTTGCTAAACGTATTTTAAATCAAACACACTTTCGGGCTCTGACCCATTTCTCTCTCTCTCTCTCTCTCTCTCTCTCTCTCTCTCTCTCTCTCTTGTATATATATGTATGTATTACAGGTGCCCAGCCACAGGGGCGTCTTGCTTAGGATCTCTTGGAAGGAACGTGCTGCAGCTTAGGTGGGAGTTGCAGGTCTCTTGATTAGACGACTTCGTTCATTCGGATCCACTCTTAGTACTTTCATTTAGTTGAGCATGTGTAGCTCTTTCCATTATTCCGTTGTTATTGGACATTTGTATTTCAGTTATTTCCAGTATTGTTTTCCAGTATTGTTACTATGGGTTTTATTCAGTTTGATTGTGTCACTTTATATTTCGCATGTTGACATTCGATTGACGAATGTTTTAAATTAGTTGGACTATATTGCAGATATTTAATGTGGTGTGATTCTTACTTATTGAATGTTGTTAATAAAATAAATGTTTTTCTTTAATTAAAATTTGGAAAGTATGTATGAAAATGGTTTTGACACTTAGCTTAATTATTTATGGTGTTAAATTGGAAAAATTATTTTTATCGACAGTGATGCTGAGAATGAACCAATTGTTTACCTTGATTTAATTTAATAAAGGAGTGATCGCCCGGTATTTAATTAGGCGGGGTGTCACATAAATCTAGTTGGCCTTTAGGACTCAAATGTGATTGAGTGCCTAGTTATTATATTTTCTCTACATAGGATTCCACTCTAGCTAAGTGTCCCACGTTATTATGTCCTGTTCAAGTGTATTTTTATGACTTTAGCGATATTATAACGGTATGTCTACACTGTTGAAACCTTATAATTGATAATTTATGGGATATCATGTTATATTCTGAACCAATAGTATCTTAACTTGGTACTCTATTATCCTTCTATATTTACCATATTATTTGTTTACATATCAGTATGCATTAGTATACCCCTGATAGTTATATGATATTTCATTTTATTTCAACAGGTGAAAAGTCAAGATATTGCAAATATTCTCTAACCTTATCATCTCATACATCTTGTATAAAAATAAAAATTATCTACTTGGCATATTTTATTAATTGTTTTCCTTCTGGATGAATGACGAATCTTGAAAAGATCAGTAATCACCCACGTCTTTGAACTTATATTCAATTCTACCTCCAAAAAAATTCGCAGTTACATACGTATGGGCAAAATAGCTGATAAGCATGGCAAGCCCCGCTGGAATATCTATACCCCAACCTATCATCTTCTATGAACTCCAAGTGTTCTCTAATGTTTTAAGTTTATGTACGCTCAAAAAATTAATAGTATATTTCTTTATTTTACTAGACGCAAATATGTAATAAGATGCCAAGCATGTCTTCAATAAAATCCTTTTTATTTCCGCTGTACTAGTTATAATCATATTTCAAATCATTCTTACTTATTATGACACCACTTTAAATTATTCTCAATTACTATCACAACCCACCTATATTCGTGGATGCAACATATTTAGTCCATGTTTTCCATAATATTTATCATTGGATTTTATTTAGCAAGCTATATGATCATATTGATAGCATGCTTTGTTTCTTATTCATATTCATATATTTACGAATCGAAGTTGATATTGTTTGATCGTTGTGTGAATTAGTTGAGCTTAAGTTGCCATGTTGTGTGTTTGTTGCACATTACACTATTGCATGAGTGTATTCCCTCCTCCCTTATTTAAAATTTCTATCTCGTCTTCATATATTTATGGGGAGATTTGTTTTTTATGGAATTAATATAATTATGCTATTTTACTTTTACTATTCCTGAAAGAAAATGGTGGAGAAATAGTATATTTCCTTGCATGAATACAATATCTTTATCTTAGAGGGGACGTCTTACCTAGGTTGAGATTATTTTCGACATTGTTAGATGTTTATTCATTTCCAGATTTATACTTGTTATATTCTCTTTGCATTTGAATGTGTGTTTTAGTGTGTAGGTTTATGGGGAAAAATGATCAAACGTGCATAGATACTCAAGTTTGTGTGTTCGTCGACCCTTTGTATTATTGTTTCCTTTTTTGGTTTAGGGATTGATTCTTTTAAGATAGCTTGATGATCCGTAGGATTTTTTCCTGTGGTTTTTTCTCGAAACAGATAAGGGGGGAGATTTGTAAGGATAAATTTCGAACTGAGTCAAGATGTTTGTAATTGGCTTAATTTTATACAAAACATTTGAGTCATACGTTAGGCTTTATATTGTAAATGTCATAAGCCTACACACTTACCTAGGATCGTGTCGTGTTTATAATTCCATGTTTGTCTTCACATTTACCTAGGATCTCATTGGTATGAATGAATTTTGAATATGTTCCTTTAATATTTTTTGAGGGTGTTTATTTTTGGACAAAATCATTTGGACCTATTTTTAAAAAAATGAAAGAAAAATAATAGTTTTTTTTTTAATCTTTGTAAAACAAGACTTGAATCTCATTAGAATGAAAGTGTGGTTCATTTGAATGAAATTTGAGCTTGGTATGTTGAGATTGGAAAGTTGTTAGAATGTGGATCTAAAAAAGATCAAAGGCGGGGGTCTTTGTCAAGAAGTGCACATCTCATTGAAAGGTCGTTAGAAAATCAATTAGATGAGATAATTTCTTTGTTCGAACGAGCTGTGGTTTCATTAGAACAAAATTTTCTTCTCATCCGAACGAGACGAGTGTTTTCATTCAATCGAGTTTGCCACTCTTGTTTTGAATATTTAAGTCTTACCGGACATAGTTTTTCTAAGAACCTTTGGCAAAAATTAATTCCTTATCTGTTTGCCAATGTCCCAAAACACTAATTTCACCCTTTGAATTCAAAGATTCATTTTCTTCATATTCATTGAAAATGATGGTTGGTCCATATGTGTCTGTTTCAAATCAAACCAAATTTTCACCAAACATTGTTCACCTTTTAATGTTCAACAAACAAAGTTGTGAAAACACAATCCTTACTTTAAAATAATTTTATCTTCATTAATCCTAAACATGCATCTAGTGTTTAAAGCAAGTAAAGTAAAGTAAAGAATACTCACAATGCCGTATGTACGAGGAAAAAACCCGAAATGGGAAAACAACCTCGGATGGCCCAAGACGGACAATCACTATGAACAAAGGTTTTATAAAGACAGATTAGCCTTACTCAATGACTCGATCCCCACGGGTCTTCACACTCCTTGGGATCTTCTACCATTCTTCAATAGTGCCCACACAAAAATTCTGTCTTCCATGATACATGTCCATAACACACGCGTCCACGTATGTCTCGGTGTCCACTGAATGGCTTTGATTCAAATAAATTGTCGAACAAGAAGTCCTTCTCTTGTCTTCACCACAAAACCCTTATCTTCAGGTGTAGACCAAACCTTCTTGGTGCAACACGATCACGTAAACATATAAGAATGATAACTCGGATCTTGGCAAACTCTAAGGATGTGTTTAAGGTTTTTAAACCTTAAAAAACATGTGTAAAACTCGTACTGGAACGTATACTATTTTCCAGAATGCACAATTGCAAAAATCTGATGAAAACACTCTTTAAATAAGAATTAAGCGCCGCCTCGAATAAGGTGTCGTTCGCGCGACATAGCCATCTCGTTTGAACGAGATTGGTTATCGTTTGAACAGCCCACGTGTCAGTTTGACTTTTTAACTTTTTATTTAAAACGTCTTTTTTAAAAGGAGATCCAAATTAGTGAAACTCTATTTCAAGCTTATCAGAATAAAACACAGTGTAAACATTTAAAACAATTTTAAAAATATTTTAAACATTTTTCTTTATAAAAATTACATCCTTATCCTTTATAAAAGAAATTTCAAGCACCATTAATTATACGCATTCATACCTATGTGATCTCATAATGCAATTAACTTTGAAGACGAATAGACTTGCACCAATCTAAACTTCGACATGATTAATTCTTTAAAGATTTGCCGCAACGCCTTCAATTTTCTTCAATACAACATAGACCAAGTGGGATCGTGACAAAATATAGTCTCCATATGACATATTACAAACCTAGTTTTGTTCACGAAATTAAGTTAAAACAATTCATGGACTCAATTAGAAATTTATGTCCTAACAAATATCCCCCTTTGACTATTCCGGGACAAAACTAAACGAGTGAAATGTCTTAGCGGGGCCATCAAGCCGTATGATGCCTAAATCCCATCCCATAAACCTGAAATTAAAAATACAGGACACGAACTAGTATATGTAGCACCGACAAGCATGAACTGTCTGAATGTGATGTAGTCTTGAAATCTCGAATCACTGAAGCATACCTACACATATGATACATACAAACAAATACCCACTGAAGTATGGAGGAACAAATGAAACAAATATATATATATATATATATATACGAATGATACCAAATGAACCAATATATATATCCAAATGATACCAAATGACAATAGAAACCAATATGAATAAACTCTTAAAAATCATTTGTTAAACAATTTGAGCAATAAAATAATATCAATGTGTAATACCAACGTGTAAAATATGAAATAAAAAACATTGCAAATTCTCCCCCTACATCACATACATATCTCCCCCTTTTTGTCTCGAATAGACTATCCGGTAAAAAGATAAACCAAACAAACACATATCTAGCATGAGAATATACCCATTTGAGATTGGACATCGTTAGATAATCATGAAACAACCAGCTAAATATGATCAAGTAATGACAAATTAGTAGCTAGTAAACCAATGAATCATACAACGAATGTAGCAAACTAATTAGGTGTGATGAATGGACTATATGCAAAATACCAATTTAGAATCAATAAAACCTGCATATAAACTAGTAAGTCCAGAAAAACTTCCTGCAATACCAAAAATATATACAATAATAACCAGTGGACTGCAAACCAATCATAAGCCAAAATTCAAGCTGTCGTTCGAATGAGCCAGGGATGTCGCTCAAACGAGAACATGACGTCGCTCGAATGAGACTTCGGGAGACATAGTAATGTCATTCGATCGAGATCTCGCGACATGCCAAACTTACACAGTTTCCCAAAAATATGTTATATTTTTTCCCAGTGAAAAAATTTCTAGAAAAAATAACTAGGAAGGGACTGACAGCAGCAAAACAGTGCTAAAACAGTAGGTTTTTAACACAAAACTCAAAAAATGCATAAAAATTAGCAATGCGAGTTACATGCAAACATAGTACTGATGTGCTTAAACATGGACATGGAATGTATGGGCGTGAAACTACAACAAATCAGTCACAATTCCAGCACATCGAAAAGATCAAGAAGCTCTAATTGATATAAATAAATCACCAAACTTTATCATACCATATGACAATTAAAGTGTGAGCTAAATGAACTAAACATACTACATGCACAAAAATTTAGAATTTAGACGATTCTACAAACAATAGCGTCAAATTGCAGTATTTCAACATTTAGGATTTGTTGTACAAACCCGTTTAATTTTTAATCCATCCAAACTCCCCAATAATATCATATTTTCTTTGGAATGAACTAAACTAATTTGTCCCTTTTGTTAGCATATTGCATTTTCTTTTATGCTCTTTTAATCGGAGACTTTCACGACGTGTTAATTTTGAACTATTGTAGCCCTTTCCCATGAATCACACATCATTTTTCAATTCAAATCCTCATGTTAAACGGTTCTTACATGCACACTTATCCTTAAGTCTACTTACCCATAGATGACAAGACTGACATTAGAACGGTTCAACAAATTCATATATGCAAGAGAAGTCAAACATTCATATAAACTCATGCATGTGTGCAATGTTGGAATATATACAAAGTCGAATCAAAATGCATATCAACTTCAAAACTACCCCATATAAAACAATGGTTAAAATCACTCTAAGCATCGATAATAATGACGAAATGTCCTAGACACATGGATATGAAATGATGGGAGGGGGTCCAAGAGCCCCAATATCCAAAATCAAACATGTAAACTCAAAAAGAAAAACCAAAAATCTTTTTGGCTTCTCATATTTTGACTCAAATAAAAGAAAAATATTTTTGGGTCTTCAAAAGTTTTCTAAAAAAATAGAATCTTTTGGAATTTTTTCAATAGGATTCAAATAAGAGAAAACTATAATACAAAATGAAACACAAGTCATTATACTAGCAATGAATATATCATGAAGGAAACTTGCATATAAAAACAAGGCAACACAATCATTCTTTAGATTTAGCATGGGAAGAATCAAGTGCACCCAAACGAGAATCATGAATTTTTAGTCCTAAAGCCAGTAAATCCAATTTCCTAACCCAAGTAGGTGTAAAACGACGCATGGAGGTTTTGGGAACCGGGGAAACTTTATTCCTAAACTTCCTAGGAGCTTGTCTAAGGTCGTAACAATAACGCCTAAGGTGACCTTTCCTACCACAAAACGTGCAAGTGTAGCGACGGTGGGAATGATTGCCTATATGTGGACGTTTTCTAACCTTCCTAGTGTTTATCACACGTGCGGCGGGGGGGGGGGGGGGGGGATAGGAATAACTCTCTCAACTAAACCTATACCTGCCCTATCTCCCTTAATTTGGACAGTGCCTAGGATCTTATCTAACTTCCCAAACCTATCCTGAAAATCAAACTTGACTCTAGAATAGTCTCTCAATCTCTCCTTCAACTCATGAATCCTATACTTGAGCAAACGACTAAACTCCTCAAAAGCTAAAATTCCTTTTTCAAAGACTCCATCAAACCACGGAGATTATCTCTCTCTTTCTCCACAAACTGTAGTTTCTCCCTAAACTTATTCTCTCATTCCCTCAGATCCTCAATAAAACTATCATTATTTTCTATGAACGCTCATTAGCTTGCAATTTTGCATTTGCCCTTTTCACCTTAACCGTCTCGTCATACAACTCATTATATGCAACTTGTAATTCTTTCACATCTACCTCCTCCTCGTCACTCTCTTCACCCTCACTAACATGGGATTCACTCAAAACCTCCTCGAAAGTGTCCTGCACAAATCGTCGTCGCTCACATGACATACCATAAACGCAACAAAGGTACGATCAATGGGGGAACTCTTTGCCTCTTCCGAATCACTATCACTAAAGGTGGAATTATAGACAATGGGTTGTTTTCCCTATTTCTTAATTCTAGTGGGACACTCCTAAACTTTGTGACCGTACCCCTCGCACCCAAAACACTTATCTGACTCATATGTCTTAGGCTTCTCAAACTTGTATTAGAGGTGGGATCTACTTTGTTGTTCTTGAATTTATCAAATTTCTTGGCATCTTTGGATTAATTTTGAAACTTAGTAATTTTTTTAAATTTCTTTGCCAACCAAGCAACATCCTCTAATTCGAAATCGAAATCAGAATCCTAAACTTTAATCTCCTCCTTTCGCGTTTTCAAAGGAATACACTTTTCTTTCTTAGAAACTTGCTTGGAGGTAATCATCTTGATTTCAAAGGTTTGTAAGTCACCTACAATCTCTTCTAATTTTGTCGACTTTAACTTACCCAATGAGTTTAAAAGTGTCGCGTTCACATCAAACCTACTAGGCAACGACCTAAGGATTTTCTTAATGACACGGTTATCAGGAATTTTCTCACTTAGGTTAAACGACGACTAGACAAATTGGTCAACCTTGTATAAAACTCATCAAAAGTTTCACTCTCTAACATCCTAATGGTCTCAAACAGTGTAGTGACATTTTGAAGTTTTGACACCCTAACCATGCTAGTGCCCTCGTGAGTGAGTGCCAAAATATCCGAAACCTCTTTTGATGTTTCACAGGTCATAATTCTATTATATTCTTCTTGTGTGGCATGTGAAGAAATAACGTGCAAAGCCTTATAATTATATTGTGCAAGTCTTTGTTCAGTTTTGGTCCATGACTCAACACGCTATAATCTAGTGACCTCACCTACAATAGTGATAGGGGGTGTCAAAACCTTTCTCAACTACTATCCGCACACACTCACCAATAAATTTTAATGTACATCTCGTTCTCATTTTCCAATAAGTGTAATTAGTGCCATAAAAAATAGGAGTTCGAGAAAATTTGTTATATCCAAAATTCATCTTTGAAAACACACGGGATAAAAGAACAAGTAAAATATGTTTTCTAGCTCTGATACCAATTTGAAAATGCGGGGTGGTCCCTATATGTGTGTTTCAAATCAAACCAAATTTTCACAAAAAATTGTTCACCTTTTAATATGCACCAAACCATGTTGTGAAAAAAAAAAGCTTACTTTAAGCCAATTTTATCTTGATTAATCTTAAACATGCATCTAGTGATTAAAGCAAGTAATGTAAAGTAAATAATACTCACAACACCAGATGTACGAGGAAAAACCCCAAAACGGGAAAAGAACCTCGGACGACCCAAGCCGGACAATCACTATGAATAAAGGTTTTATAAAGATAGATTAGACTCACTCAATGACTCGATACCCATGGGTCTTAACGCTCCTTCTGATCTTCTACCGTTCTTCAATAGTGCTCATGAAAAAATTTCGTCTTCCACAATTCATGTCCACAACACACGCGTCGACATATGTCTCGGTGTCCACCGAATGTCTTTGATTCGTCTATGATGTCGAATAAGAAGTCCTTCTCTTTTCTTCACCGCAAAACCGTGATGTTCAAGTGTAGAACAAACCTTCTTAGTGCAGCAAGATCATGTAGACATAAAAGAATGATAACTCGGATGTTTGCAAACTCTAAGGATGTGTTTAAGGTTTTTAAACCTTAGAAAACATGTGCAAAACTTGTACTGGAACGTAAACGATTTTTCCAAAATGTACACTTGCAAAACTCTGACGAAAACATGATTTAAATAAGAATTAAGCGCTGCCTCGAAAAACATGTCCGTGTGACATAGCCATCTCGTTTGAATGAGATTGGTTGTCATTTAAACGAGCCCGTGTGTCAGTTTGACTTTTTGAAATGTTGTTTAAAATGTCTCTTTTAAAGGAGATCTAAATTAGTCCAACTCTATTTAAAGCTTATGAGAATAAAACGTAGTGTAAACATTTAAAACACTTTTAAAAAAAATTTAAACATTTTTCTTTATAAAAATTACATCCTTATCATTTATAAAAGAAATTCCGAGCACCATTAATTATATGCATTAATACCTGTCTGATCTGGGAATGCAATTAACTTTGAAGACGAATAAACTTGCACCAATTTAAACTTCGGCATGATTATTTCTTTGATGCTTTTCCAATTTAAACTTGCACCATTTTTCTTCAATACGTCATAGACCAAGTGAGATTGACAAAATAAAATCTCCCTATGACATATTACAAACACAGTTTTGTTCACGAAATTAAGTAAAAATAATACATGGACTCAATTAGAAATTTATGTCCTTACATTCATATGTTTTGAGATCTTTAGTTTTGGCATCAATTTTTCTTTGTTTACATCTTAACAAAATGTGTTTCATGCAGTGGATTACGTAATTTCTATATACGTACGGCGGACTCCGTGTTTGTGGTGCTGCGGGGAGGAAGTGGTGGATTTGTGTTTCAATCTATAAATGGTTACTGAGCCTCATCAGTAGATACGAACGCGTACATGGACTCGTGAGTTATGACAACTTGCGTAAGTAGACTCTTATGTTACACTATGGAGTAATGACCGAAGATTTAAGAGTATCAAATATTGTTGGGAATGAGTCATTAAGTAAGTCTACTATCAACTTTTGAAATTTCGTATCATAGTGAACTGTTTGGCTCAGCCATTTGAGTTTTTTCCTTTTGTAGTTTTCCTAGTACATCGGTGTGTTGTGTTGGATCTATGACTTTTATCTTCTTGTTAACTACATGGATGTTTTAGGTTAGAAATAACAAATTGGATAAAGCGTTTTTCACAACAAAATGGTTTTAAATTGTGAAATGTTTAATATGGTTTAATTTGTTTAAATTTTCATTCTTTAAAATTAGAAAATAATTAAAATTGATTTTTTGTTTGCTATACCATCTTTCCCTAAAGGGTACTTCCGTTTACAATAACTGTGATTCTTAGTGGAGTCTAAGTTTGTATGTTTGTCATGTAAATATGTGATACCTTAGTGGTAATAGTGTTGAAAATGGGGTTTTCCCATAAGGATTTTTCTTGTCAGATCTTAGGGTGTTGTTTTTTTTAATTAAATTTGGATTCAATATCTTGCATGTTTAGTATAATAAAATTAATCGAGATAAAATTTTATTAAATTTAATTTCGATGGTGTGTGATTTAATGTATGGATTCTTCATTTGACCATATAATCAGATCACTCTTCCCATTTTTCAGTAGTTTTATCTTGACTTCTTGAATAACATTTTGGAATATTTGACGATAATAATCGAAGCGTACAAGTATGATAATTCCCTTTAATGAGTGCGAGAGTGACTTTTCCCTGTTCTACCATGAATTCTTATTTCTTTTTATTGATTAAAGTGTTTCTTTTAATCTTCTTAGCACTTGAATTACGTTTGAAAGGGTGTTTCAGGTTTAAGAAATTATTAGGGTATTTGTGTGGGAAGAGTACGGTGGATTAGGCCTTGATAGAGAGGGGAATGATGTGATAAAATAATGAAAATTAGATTTTTAGGACGTTTAAACCCCAAACCAACATGCCTCCGTAAAGTGGATGGGACTCGTAATCGCAGTCAATTTTTTGCCCTTTTATTTTTTATTTTGTTATTTATTTTATTCATATTAAAATCCTTATTCTTTCCTTAAGTGTTTCCAATTCAAATATTAGCGAACTAACTCCTAGTTTCCCTACATGGTTCACAAGTTACTATAAGTTTACTTATTAAGCCTTTGGGTTCAAATGCATACTGCCAACCCGACCATAATCGTGCTTTCGACTTATAAACCATGCAAGCCTAAAGGCCATGGCCCAAAAATGAGCAACAATTATTATGTATCCGAACTACTTAAAAAACAATTAGTCGCAAGAATTTTTATTTATTTCAGATCCTAACATAAATTATTTTTTCCCTTATATTAGTTATTTAAAATTATGGAGAATTCAATCTTCTTCCCACAACAAAACAAATTTGGTCTTCGAAATTCACATACAAAAGATATACATGTCTCAAAATAAATAGGGGTACTGTTGTACCATTAAATCATCATTCTCCAATGTGGGCTCCTCATCATTATGGTGGTTCCAATATACACGTATTAACAATATCTCCTTGAAACTAAATATTTTAACCCTCCTATCTAAAATACTCATCGATTTCTCCCGATAAGAGGCATCTAAATCTACCTCAATTTCTCACAGATCAATATGTTTATTGGAAGCCCTATATAAAAATAGATAATGTATGGGGAGATGAAACACATTATGTACGTGGTCACGATGGTATGTAATTACAAAATGATATTCAACTTTCCCCAAAATCTTTGAAATTATAAAAGGCTAAATGTAATGTTGTGACAACTTTATGTTCTTTCCAAAATCCGTAACCGCTTTGAGAGGGGAAACCCAAAGTAGTAGTTTATCTGCCACCTAAAATTCCATAGGCTTCCTATTGATATTTGCATAACTATTATTTTTGTACTGTGCATTATCAATACTCTATCTAATCAACATTGTCTTTATTGTAGTCTCTTGAATATATTATGACCCTCAAAGTCTTCCCTCACCCACGTCTAACCAATATACCAATGATCGAGAAATGTTTCTTATGAAGTTCGTCGTAAGGTACAATAGAAATGGACTTTTTATAACTATTGTTATTGTAAAACTCCACCATTGGAAAGTGTACCGCCAACTATCTTTGAAGTCCATCCCGTATACTCTAAGAAAGTCCTCCTATAATTGATTTACCCTTTATTACTAGTAATCCATCTGTGGATCGTAAGTTGTACTAAAGTGCAGCTGAGTCCCTATAACCTATTCAAAACTCTCCAAAAAAGTGCTTCCAAGATATGGTCCTAACATTAAATGATTGATAGTGGAACCCCATGTTCTCAAATGATTTAAGAAAGTTGTCTTGGGGATGTCCTCCTCAAGTACCCTCATTCGATGTTAACCGAATTGAAAATCAATATTGTAAAACAAGGATGCCCCTCCAGTGTGACAACCCGCCTACTAAAATAATAGGTGGCCAGCCCAATACCCTAATAATTACAGGAATCATAGATGGTCCATTCTTAGCATCACTGTCGATTAAAATAATATTATGAGATAACCACCAACTATTTTGAAAAACGGACTGTCAAATTTTAAAAAAATTTGAAAAGAAAAGAAAACACTTAGACAATCCCATTTGTAAAAATGGTGGGTTTCAAAAATCGATGAATGAAGTATGACAATACAATAAATAATCACCGAATAAGTTGTCGGTGCACAGACCAATACAAATAATACATCGAGTATTAGAATTCAATATTTACAATATAATGAATGACTGCAATACCTTGGGCAAACACGCCCGAATAAGAAATACTGAACTTAACTAACGTTCAATAGAAAGAAGCGTCTAATCCAAGTAACCTACAACATCCGCAGTATGTTGTAGCTCCATGACAAGTGGAATGGAAATGTAAATACGGGTGTCCATGCGGTAGAGCACCTGTAACGGCAAAGAGTATGCAGAAACAAAGAAATGGATACGTGTCAGGACCCGGTTTGATATGATTACCATGTGACTAAAAATGCAGGACAGTTAAATGCGTATGTCTCTCACATATAGCATAAGATAACCCTCACCTCTCAATCTAGTAGTAACCTAACGCAATATCGTGAGGTGATTTAGTTAACCCTAAGTACTAAGGGCTAACTTCTCCCCAGTCTCAACATTATGCCCTATTCGTGCGTGGGGTGTCTCGCAAAGCGAAATCCAAACAAGGAACCCCCCCGATACACTACTATTCAGGCAAGGTTGATCGTCGAGGTCCATTAGGCCCTAAGCACGAAATAATAAATATATATGTGTGTGCATAGGTGTAGGAGGTAACATCTACAGCTACACAAAGAAACTATAAAATAAAACCCTTCCATCATCTACTGGCACAATTCCTAGTTTCTTTCTTTAGGAATATACATAAATGGTACAACATTTTATCAAATGTTTAACATGTCAAACTTATTTACCAATTTTATTTCCTTTCTTCCATTCCGGAAGAATACATAATTTAAAGCAGGTTTTATAACCATAAAAAGTGCTTTACCCATTTCTTTCATAAAATCCCACTTCCCTTCTTCCATCCAGGAAGTGTAATCAAAAGTCATTTTTATTAGCATAAAAATACTTTTGTATACCATATGCTTCCACGTCCCTTCTTCCATCCGGGAGTGTTACCGAAGCCAAACCATAACCCATTTCCCTTCTTCCATCCAGGAAATGTAATTAAAGCCAATCCATTATCATCAATTGCTTTAATAAATCTAAGACCGTCCTTTCGGGTTTCCCCACTGGACGCGCCCCTAAATGGCTATCATCTTCCAGGGCCTATCATATAAGACAACCTGGGAACCTACCAAACGTCGGGAAGCGGCCATATGCCTGCGGGATAGTCAAGACCACACCCGGAATCTCCTAACCAGCGCAGTATAAATAAACGCCCATATGGCCTAGGGACTATATCCAACCTACTCAACAGCCAGGAAGGCTTCACCACAACGCGCGCAACTTCCCTTATGATAGCGATTTAGGGAGGTGTGTATCCATAAATTAACATTTATGAAAAAATTTACTTTTCCTTTTGAAAATATCATATTTTACATTTCCGAAAAAAAACCATCCATTTAGCCATTAAGAACCAAGTTTTAGAATGTGCATTTCATTCTTATTAAGTCATATTTTATTTATGACCTAAGACCCAAAGTGGCACTAACTTTAGACTAGCCTCCAAGCGTTCATATAATTTCATAAACCCTCAAGGTGAGTCTCAATAAGGGAGTGTCTCCCAAAAGCTTAACATTAATATTTTAACTTCCAATTTATCTTTAGGTTAACCTCCTATACCAATCGGACATTAACCTATACAAACTAGACCTCGAGTAAACCCAAATCTCCATTCTTGGCCTAGGACATTAGTGTACCCAAATACAACCCTCTAGGACTCCCCATTACTTCCCAAAGGTAGGTTCCTAAACCTTTAACCTAAAAGAAAAGAACTAAAGAAAACTAAGGAGAATTAAAGGTGAAAAACAGGGGACCGGTCGACTGGTCAAGGGACCGCGGTCGACCGCCCTTACAGGTTTGGTCTGCTAACAAAAGCAGTAAGCTAGTTTTGGCATGACCGTTCGACCGGTCATAGGACCGCGGTCGACCGCGCCTGTCAGATCCACGAAAAGCCTTTCTTCATGCAAAGCCAAAACCGAACCCTAAAACCCAAAATCCTCTACTTCCTTCATTCCCCTCCACCAATAACACTACCCTAACAATTATACACCAAAATAACCCCATATAACAACCCCAAACCATACAATCTACAATATTTAGGGGTTTAACACAAAAATCAACCAAAAACCCATTTAGGGTTTAAACCTCCAAAATTAACTACACATGCAAATTATCACATTAAATCAATATCTAGCAAGTAAGAAACTTGCCTCGAGGTTCGTTGTCTCTGATCACCTCCGGTAGCGACGGAAATCCGGCCAAAACCTTCCATGTCTCTCTTTCTCTCAATCTCCTAACTCTCTCTTCTCTCTCTCTCTCCTTGGGCTTCTTTCATAAAAATGAAGAAAAGAAAGGGGGGTGGGGGAGTTTATACGGGTCTAAAAATATAAATCCCCACATATAATTGCTAATACACCATTGAAATGACTCATAACCACTATTTGAGTCATAATCCCTTAAAATGCCTGAATCTCAAAAAATTACAACTGGGCACTTATTTCGACTATCTCGACTATTCTAAAAACAACCGCACCCCCTATTTTGGCATTCGGGAAAGTGAACTATTTTTACGTTCCAATTTCATTTTATTTCATTAACTTAACCCCATATTATATATAGGTCATAACCGTCGTTTCACATATAACGACGCAATAATACACTATACAACGCTATATACCTTCTCATAACGGTAAATAGACAAAACATAGTAAATATTATCCCTAAGTCTCACGGGAAAAATATTTACTCCAACATCCCCTATTTTATAAAATTAGCCCATCAGGCAAAATAGTATAAAATAGTAGCTCCAAAAACCAGGGTTGTTACATACTTCCCCCTTAAAGGGTAATTTTGTCCTCAAAATTCAGGTGCAACCCATAACCATATAAAGGGTATACTATACCAAAAACGTGCTATCATACTAGCAAACCCCTCTACAGTGCAGTGTCCCCATAGGTCACAGACTAAGGTCATCACTATTCGATCTCAGTCCACATCATTGCGATAACGTAGCGCCAAATCTTCCCTCATGACTATCGATCATACCCTTCTACTAAGGGAGGAGATACCTACACCCATTGGGCACAAATTTCCCTACTTGACGAAACACGCTACCCTTACTAGGGAATACTACACTACTTACAATCGCTAACCCCAATACTACAAACCCTATTCGCCTTGGCGTAGTTCTCAAAAGAATTCGGATCAATGGGACCAATCATTTAAGAAACACCCTCGGACCATCTTTAATCAAAGAAATATACTATTCGCTGGATCCTTTCCAACGAACAGACAAGACACACTTCAAACAATACTAGGCCACCCACGACATCATACTTGTAGGAAACGATCCAAACTATTGTATGGAAATTTGATTCATAAAACTACTACTCCGATCTTTCCTTTTAATCAAACCCACCCATCCACTTATGGGTGGTAGGATATACCCCATATCCACACGGTTCCCATTTCATCCTGGAAACTTTACCAGTACCAAGACACAAATATCTTCTTCAGTTCACCACTGTTTGATAGGAAACGTATAATGGTCTAAAACTCCATCACACAGGGCTGGGCGTACTCTACAGTACTTAGTCCGCCTATTTCCATTGAGTAACTACCGATTGGTCCAATGATCCACAGTTTTCTCAACTAGGACGATGACCGTTACATTATCGACAATTCGATAAAAATGTCCATGGATTTACCCACTCCTCGTTCCTAGCTATTCTTTGCACACAAGTAGGTGATAGGGTCAATCATGGACATAAATGCTCTTACAATGGAGCCCCCCTCGGTAAAACTAGTTCTACTTGGCAGTCCATGCCACGAATAAACTCTCTGACGGTTTCTACTCGGCGCCTATACTACTCCCGTTTGCATTAACTTAGCTAAAGGGAATATCCTATCGATAGCCCTTCACGATCACAAACTTGTTGCTCGTGAAAAGACCGAAATTCCTACCCAGGAGAGATGCCTCTAAGTCTTTAAGGAAAATACTACCGCTACTAACTCTTCATCAAGCGGGGGACGACAATTCGTAAAAGTGTGAGACACAGGAACAATAAGTCCATGCTCCCACATTAACACTTCTCATTCCTGGCCAAGACTCTTTCGTTAAATCAACTCTTGATCATAACAACACGAGTGCAGGAGGAAAAAGTCAGCTTATACATCAACTTCTCGAGATCCCATACTTCTTGATCTAGGGACTAAATCCTATTTAGAGTTAACCCCCAAACCTATTGTAGTCAACTCCCAACCACCCTCTTAAAATAACGTCACATGCCCTAAGGGCCTAGCCTCCTAAGAATCCTAAAGTCGATCTATCTACCTATCCTAGTCTAGTCGTAGAGATATAATACTAAATATATCCCTAGTGTCCAAGACCTTTCTCGACTTTCGACATTAGCTCGGTTTCATGCGTGGGACGTCTCGCCGAAGAGAAATCCAAACAAGGAACCCTCCCATTACACTACTACCTCGCGTTGTTAGTCGTCGAAAAGTAACGGTCGAAGACACAAGATCGGAATCGACGGAATCCTAACTCGAAACTCTAATAATACATATATACGCCTACGTCCTACAATAATAATCAACTGAAGCATTTAGTTTATGTAGGATGCCATAGATACTTTATCCCAAAATACAGATACACCTAGTTATAAATGGCCTTCTCATTAAGACAGAACCATAAGTCTCCATCAGACTCTCATAATCTTAGTCTTCCCCACATCAATCAGAGGAAAACTATCATCGTGCTCACATATATCGCACATCGACATAACCCTTAATCACTCATATACGTGATTCTTGGCGAAATTCCAACCCAGTACATAACCAACAGAAAAAGAAAAGAAAGAACAAATAAAATAAAAGAAAATGCACATCTCTCCACTCCCAACGTCGTTAAGGTTCATGTGTGGAGCGTCTCACAAAGCGAAATACAAACAAGGAACCCCTCCACACAATCCCCTTAACTAGCCAGTCGTGGAGACAAGGCATAACATACACAAGCAAAGCAATTAAAGGAAGCAAAAAATCAAGGAAAAAGAATAAAGCAAGACAAACAAATAATAAACAAAGTAAAATAAAATTAAATAAAAACTACTTACATACCGTAAACCACCTCTATAAAGTCTCAACCTGTATCCAGGGGAGATAATATAGAGCCCCTAGCTCTTTCTTCTCGAACTAGAGATAGGATAGCCTCGCAATTTGTTCGCTCGCTATCACACCAACCCATCCAAGAGTATCTCTACTCGTATTTTACATATAATACAAGTAGCACGCACTACACATATCACCACTCGCCCCAAAACGAGTGAAAAGAGAAAATAAAGCCTCCCTATCAAGGAAGCCGTAAAAGTATACTTACTATAAAGGAAATACCGATACTATTCCAAGATTTATATACACACCCGGTCCTAGGGTTAACACCCTACTACTCCATCTTACCCAAGGAATGCACCACTCACATCTTAATTGGAAAGTCCCACCAACATACTAGCCAATCTCCTTGGCCTCTTCCACTGGTTCCAAGACACGTGATTCTAGTCTTAACCGAACCAAACTACTTCCATCAATGTCCCAACTAGGTGTCCCATCCTTGCCGGTTATCTTCAATCGACAAGATCAGAACGTGTAGTTACCTTACTCCCCTTCAGCAAGGAGAACATTTTACCAACCTCCCCGACCTTAGCTCCACTAGTCTTCCCCGGGTGGATTTCCACCAATGGGGTCTCATGAACACTACTTCACCGGAAGTGTTTCCAATACTTACTTACGAGCCTAGCATTCCCACTGAAAGGCCCTCTCTATGGGAAAAACATTCTGCCACACCATAAAGAGGCGACTACCATTTCTGCCACTTCAACCTTACTCCAATGGGTGAAAGGTTTTCCCCAAATCCTCACACCTGGGCACTCCTATACCCATCTCGAGGCCAAAATCTCGGGCCTTACGTTCTCACCAAACGAGGTTACACTTCCTTGATCCAACCGAACTTTAACATGTGGTCCTTATCAAGGACCTCTCAACTCCGAATTAACATTGCTTGGAACCCCAATCATAGTACCACTATCTACCGATAACGGTACTTGGGAAAACTATTTCCACTGTTCTTAGTAGTCACCGCAGCAATATAGAATAATTCTACAAGGGAAGAGACCTTGAAAACGACCCCTATTCCCGACCACAACCTACAGCTTATAGTAATCCCATCCTATGACGCCTTCACAAGGCCTTCCTCAATGCCCTTCATCTCACGACTTACAAGTCTCACACGAACGCGCAGAAGATCTTCGGGGTTCTCATACCATAGCAGGAGAACGAAATCTCACAAGAGAATTCAACGACCTTATTCCTAAGGCTCTACATCAAACAGAGAAAAACGCAGAAGACGTAAAACATCCGCACAGATCCCTAAGGACTCTAGAACCTAATGCTCTGATACCATCTGTGACAACCCGCCTACTAAAATAATAGGTGGCAAACCTAATACCCTAATAATTACAGGAATCATAGATGGTCCATTCTTAGCATCACTGTCGATTAAAATAATAGTATGAGATAACCACCAACTATTTTGGAAAACGGACTGTCAAATTTAAAAAAAAATTGAAAAGAAAAGAAAGCAGTTAGACAATCCCATTTGTAAAAACGGTTGGTATCAAAAATCGATGAATGAAGTATGACAATACAATAAATAATCACCGAATAAGCTGTCGGTGAACAGACCAATACAAATAATACATCGAGTATTACAATTCAATATTTACAGTATAATGAATGAGTGCAATACCTTGGGCAAACACACCCGAATAAGAAATATTGAACTTAACTAACGTTCAATAGAAAGAAGCGTCTAATCCAAGTAACCTACAACATCCGCAATATGATGTAGCTCCATGACAACTGGAATGGAAATGTAAATACGGGTGTCCATGCGGTAGAGCACCTGTAACGGCAAAAAGTATGCAAAAACAAAGAAATGGATACAGGTCAGGACCCGGTTTGATATGATTACCATGTGACTAAAAATGCATGACAGTTAAATGCGTATGCCTCTCACATATAGCATAAGATAACCCTCACCTCTCAATCTAGCAGTAACCTAACGCAATATCGTGAGGTGATTTAGTTAACCCTAAGTACTAAGGGCTAACTTCTCCCCAGTCTCAACACTATGCCCTATTCGTGCGTGGGGTGTCTCGCAAAGCGAAATCCAAACAAGGAACCCCCCGATACACGACTATTTAGTTAAGGTTGATCGTCGAGGTCCATTAGGCCCTAAGCACGAAATAATAAATATATATGTGTGTGCATAGGTGTAGGAGGTAACATCTACAGCTACACAAAGAAAGTATAAAATAAAACCCATCCATCATCTACTGGCACAATTCCTAGTTTCTTTCTTTAGGAATATACATATATGGTACAACATTTTATCAAATGTTTACCATGTCAAACTTATTTACCAATTTTATTTCCTTTCTTCCATTCAGGAAGAATACATAATTTAAAGCAGGTTTTATAACCATAAAAAGTGCTTTACCCATTTCTTTCATAAAATCCCACTTCCCTTCTTCCATCCAGGAAGTGTAATCAAAAGTCATTTTTATTAGCATAAAAATACTTTTGTATACCATATGCTTCCACGTCCCTTCTTCCATCTGGGAGTGTTACTGAAGCCAAACCATAATCCATTTCCCTTCTTCCATCCAGGAAATGAAATTAAAGCCAATCCATTATCACAAATTGCTTTAATAAATCTAAGACCGTCCCTCCGGGTTTCCCCACTTGACGCGCCCCTAAATGGATATCATCTTCAAGGGCCTATCATATAAGACAACCTGGGAACCTACCAAACGTCGGGAAGCGGAAATTTGCCTGCGGGATAGTCAAAACCACACCTGGAATCTCCTAACCAGCGCAGTATAAATAAACGCCCATATGGCCTAGGGACTATATCCAACCTGCTCAACAGCCAGGAAGGCTTCACCATAACGCGCGCAACTTCCCTTATGATAGCGATTTAGGGAGGTGTGTATCCATAAATTAACATTTATGAAAAAATTTACTTTTCCTTTTGAAAATATCATATTTTACATTTCCGAAAAAAAACCATCCATTTAGCCATTAAGAACCAAGTTTTAGAATGTGCATTTCATTCTTATTAAGTCATATTTTATTTATGACCTAAGACCCAAAGTGGCACTAACTTTAGACTAGCCTCCAAGCATTCATATAATTTCATAAACCCTCAAGGTGAGTCTCAATAAGGGAGTGTCTCCCAAAAGCTTAACATTAATATTTTAACTTCCAATTTATCTTTAGGTTAACCTCCTATACCAATCGGACATTAACCTATACAAACTAGCCCTCGGGTAAACCCAAATCTCCATTCTTGGCCTAGGACATTAGTCTACCCAAATACAACCCTCTAGGACTCCCCATTACTTCCCAAAGGAAGGTTCCTAAACCTTTAACCTAAAAGAAAAGGGCTAAAGAAAACTAAGGAGAATTAAAGGTGAAAAACTGGGGACCGGTCGACCGGTCAAGGGACCGCGGTCGACCGCCCTTACAGGTTTGGTCTGCTAACAAAAGCAGTAAGCTAATTTTGGCATCACCGGTCGACCGGTCATAGGACCGCGGTCGACTGCGCCTATCAGATCCACGAAAAGCCTTTCTTCTGCAAAGCCAAAACCGAACCCTAAAACCCAAAATCCTCTACTTCCTTCATTCCCCTCCACCAATAACACTACCCTAACAATTATACACCAAAATAACCCCATATAACAACCCCAAACCATACAATCTACAAGATTTAAGGGTTTAACACAAAAATCAACCAAAAACCCATTTAGGGTTTAAACCTCCAAAATTAACTACACATGCAAATTGTCACATTAAATCAATATCTAGCAAGTAAGAAACTTGCCTCGAGGTTCGTAGTCTCTGATCATCTCCGGTAGCGACAGAAATCTGGCCAAAACCTTCCATGTCTCTCTTTCTCTCCATCTCCCAACTCTCTCTTCTCTCCCTCTCTCCTTTGGCTTCTTTCACAAAAATGAACAAAAGAAAGGGGGGTGGGGGAGTTTATACGGGTCTAAAAATATAAATCCCCACATATAATTGCTAATACACCCTTAAAATGACTCGTAACCACTATTTGAGTCATTACCCCTTAAAAATGCCCGAATCTCAAAAAATTACAACTGGGCACTTATACCGACTATCTTGACTATTCTAAAAACAACCGCACCCCCTATTTTGGCATTCGGGAAAGTGAACTATTTTTACGTTCCAATTTCATTTTATTTCATTAACTTAACCCCATATTATATATCGGTCATAACCGTCGTTTCACATATAACGACGCAATAATACACTATATAACGCTATATACCTTCTCATAACGGTAAATAGACAAAACATAGTAAATATTATCCCTAAGTCTCACGGGAAAAATATTTACTCCAACATCCCCTATTTTATAAAATTAGCCCATTAGGAAAAATAGTATAAAATAGTAGCTCCAAAAACCTGTGTTGTTACATCCAGCTGATAAAAAAGATCATCTATCCTCGATTGCGGATACAAGTTCTTCACCATTACCTTATTCATCTTGTAATAATAATTGCACAACTTCAAAGACTCATCCTTGTTCTTCACAAACAACACTATCTCATCCTAAGGTGAAGTGATATAATAGATAAAACACTACTTTATCAACTTCTTAATCTTTTGTCTAAATTGTTTCATCTTGTTGCTAGGTGACAAACCCCAAATCCTATCAAAAACATCTAAAATTTCCTAAACTACTAATATCATATGCAGATACAATATGGTCTCATCATTGGAATCCTCATTAATAAAGTACAAATGGGTGGTATACCCATCCTTAGGCCTAGGAATAATGGAAAAATACCTTTCTTGACCCATTATCGCAAATACAATAGCTCTGCGGCACCATCAATTTGATCCCGATAGGTACATAAATTATATATCTCTAAAATAACAGGAAATGTGTGGATATCTAAAACCAATAGGTATGATTAGTATTCTACGAATATTAATTCCTATACCATCATAACATTAGGAAAAATAATTGATAAACCTCGAAAAATAGGTATAGATAAAACTCTAGTATGTGGGGTCAAAATCATCCTCGAAATACACATGAAATGTTGTACAACAAAAAATGTGCAAGCGTCGTGTCGAAAAATACCTTGGATAAAGTGTCGTGAATAGAATAGATACCATCCACTGCCTGAATAGGCCTCTGATCACCCATGAGTACCACTTAATAGATCCTGAGACACTACAACTGAGGCTGAGGCAGTACGACTAGTGCTTCAAGAACCGTCATTGGTGCTTTCTGCCTCGGGGTTGGAATACTTAGCCTTTATTGTTCCCTTTAATGGTGATACTAATAATTGGGATTGAAATTACTTCTACCATTTTGCATACTGGCCCTTGACAAAGTATCCCTATTGAATCGTCTTGCCCCTATTTGGGACTCCCTCTTCATGTAGCGAGTCGCACAACACTTGAAATAAATCAGTGAAGATTGTTCATAGGTAGTCTCACATTACCTCACCTGATGTTTTTACTGACCTTACCCACCATGTTATGACATTTCCTAATTTGTATGGAATCACTTCCACCGGCCTTGGTCTTTCAAGCTCTGAACAACCTTTTGATCTCCATTTGAACCTCACTCGATCTTGGCCCCATCTATTCAGGCCTTTTTCTAAAACTTCTTTTTTTCTTCGTACGGTCTCTACAAACCATTAATGAGGCACTCCCTATAAGATCATATGTAGTATATGTCATATTCTCCATCAACATGTACGATATAGGGAAAAGGAGACCCTTATAGAAACGCAATAATTTGGTAAATTACTTCTCATACTCCGTGATAATTCGAGACTCTGTTAGAGTAGTAGAAATTTTGTCTTATTTTATGTCTAAATAGGCTCGTTTAAGTAATTAAATCTCTGTATAAACTCCATATAGGTCGAGTGACCCCTCTACTCAATTGTAGCCACTCTCCCACCACTGGGAGCATCACTAATCTATCAAAAAGTTATGAGAACCTACTTCTATGCATCTATTAAGGGAAAGAGCATAATGTGGAGCTTAATATCTTGATGTCACTGTAGTGACACTAGAGGATCTGTATGACATTAGAATTTCAGTGGACCATTCTTTATAAATGCTCATCAATCTTCTCATATTTTTTTGAGGAGCTTGTTCCTCTGGCTATGGTGCCTCAGGTTCTCTCTCATGTCTGCTCGTAACTAAACCTGCCTACACTACCAGTGTGAGACACTCTAAAAGTTGTTGAGCTACAAAAATAAATGTTCCCTGAGCATATGGAACTAGGACTATTGGAATTATTGGTATCGGTACAACTAGTTGTGAAGGTGGTACTAGTGTTTTCGATATTGTCTGAGCAACATGTGTAGTTGTACGAGTCATCATCTTAGGTGAAATATAAAATAAGGCACGTAATGCTTGTTAGTACAAAGGAATATACAATAAGAGAAAAAGAAATTAACATATCAAATAACGTTAATAGGACGACTACAATGGACCTATGGAACCTATGTTGCCCAAGACCAAGCTCTCTTACCAACCTTGAAAACTTGTATATTTAAATTATTAGGTTGATCGAGTCTATTTATTACAACTATAATTGTTATTAATAATTATATATCATCCTAAAATGAAAGATGAAATAAGGAATAATGTAAATCCAAATGGAGTACAACACGAATAGCCTCAAATAATCATAATTAAATAGGAGTCAAGCTTCACCACAAACTACATAAAGGGTAACAATGTTTGGCAATGCCATCCCAAAATTAAAACATGCCAAAACTTTCCATCATAACTTAACCCAAAAGTAAATCTAAAGTCTAAGTGATAAAATAAATGCCGCATTACTTAACAAAAAATAAATAAGGGTAATAGTAACTTCAAAACCTATCTTTCAGAAACTGGGGATGTGGTGATGACTCAAATGGATGGCTGATTGCTTTATTGAGAGGAAGTAATGGATGGCGGAATGGAGCACCTGGAATAAGGCGACGGGTCAGACTCACCTCAACATGATAAAAGATATGCAACATAAGTAATAGAACCAAAAATCATACATATAACTAATAAATCCCCAATTGTTGAAATGACTACTATACTCTACCCTCACCGGATTTAATCTTTCATAATGAGTTTTTTATAATAGAATATTTGTTCCCGTTAATTAATTTCTAACTAGTATACAAAGTACCCATAATAATATAATTGGGATTAACCGCCAAAAAAATTGTATATCATATATGTACCAATACATAAAATGGTGACTAGACCTTAATAACTATGTGGTCATTGGTACACCAAACAACCCATGACTATCCATGTTTAGTATGGGTATAAGAGGGTAGTTGTACCGGGGTCTGTGAATATCTAGATCTGGAGAGGCGTGACCTACTCCAATTGAATCTGCCATCAACGTTTTGAATGTCTCAATAGAAGCGGAAAGATGAAAGCTATCTATTTATGGTAACAATGGAGTTTCCATGATTGTTATTTATGAAGACAGTGATTAGATATAACTTTTCAACAATAATATGAGAGTCAAAGGGTTCACTTTGGAGTGATAATTCTAGGGAGTGAAGAGAAAACATTTCAAATACCAAGGAGATAGAAGGGGAGAGAATACTTTTTGGGGACTATCTTAAAAGAGAAAGAGTTCTTCAAATATGTTCATGTTTTTACCTTGCCCAAGGGCTCGATTTAGAGGAAAATACTAGGTTTAATGTGGAATGTCCACGCCAAAAGGATATTCCTATGAGACAATATATTTTTTGTCCCTTTTCACTGTCTCTCATTTGTCCACTCTAACAGGCAACATCTGGCACAACCCAAAGCCAAAAAGAAAATATGTCAGGCATACTACCAAAAAGTATGATTTGGTAAATATATTTTCAAACGGTAACATGGTGAACAATCTTTGGAAAACTTACGAATGGCCTAAAGGGCCACTCGCCAATAGTGAGTTTCAGAATATTTATAAACACCTTGGCTACTCACTTATTTGACTATGTGTGAACGGTTTAAGTGTGCGAGTGACCTTTTAGGCCTTAACTATTAGTATTCTCTCTTTCCTAAGGTACATAATTGGTTGAACCTTAGCTTGTCTGATAAGACTTGCCTCTTAGCCTCCAAACCAAAACTCCTATGGGATCAAAACTAGCCTACTCAAGCCCGTCTTTCTCAACCACAACTACAAGTGTAAATAAGTTATTAATGATAGAATACATTCCAATGTTCAAACATTTATAATCATTTGACCATCCCATCACGATCTTAGGTATGCTTGTGCATTTTCTTTACTTTCTATCTTGGGGATGCTCGTTAGACATCCCCTGGTTAGCTTTGGGGAATATATAATCAAGTATACCCTCTTTCATATTGGGTCCACTCACATGCCCCCTATGGTGATGATTGATCTGTTTAATCTCACTTATATTTATTTTCTATTAGGCCCACTCGTTATGGCACCCTATTTCGTGTTTGAACTATTTAGCAAGATATTTTTCTTTTATCATTTGGTTCTACTCATGTGGCACTCACTCTTCATATTTGGACTATTTTGACTTTTGGTGGTCCGTTCTTTATTGGTCCCTTGGGCCCAACGCCTGGCACCCACACGTACGTTTAGGCCAACATTGATTTCTTCACATTTGGGCCTCCTCTTTTAGCAGTCCCCTCATGTAACAGCAGTTCCATTTGTCTTTTCACCCACTCATCTAGCATCCCCTCCCCCTATTGGGCTTATTGGTGTGTAGTTTAATGGGTTCCTGTTGTGAAAAAGTGTTTGTGTTGGTTAAAACAAGGATTTTTGCATGAAATAAATCATTACGTTTTGGAAATTTGAGGAGTTTATTTAAACTAATCATTACTTTTGTTGTTTAATTAATTCTCCTGACATGATGGTGGTACTCACGCACCATCGAGTGTCTCGAGGAGACATGTGTCTAGTTGGGAATCCTCATTTCATGATATGGGTAATTATTATTCTTTTTTAAGTTGCCGGGCATGCGCCAGTTACAAGGTATAAATATCTTTCACAAATACTTTCTAAACTTTTCCCTTATTATTTGGCTTATGTTTTCTAGAACTAGAGGGAGAAAAAGTTCTTTCTTTCCTAAACACCCCTTTTCTTCTATTGTTATTTGTTCAAGATTCTCATTATTTTAATGGCTTCTTCTTCTTCCATTGTGTCGTCCATATTCTTAACCTCTATGAGCGAGATTCTAGGAGGTCTTTGCCTATTAGGGTTATTATTTCCAGCACCACCACCACTGGGGCCACCACCTTGACTTATTCGATGGTTGCATCCATCGATATATCACTCTTGGGTCTGGTGGTGCTTTCCCCTCATCTTGTGGGGTTGTTGCTTGATTTATGGTTCAAAGGGAATATCTAGAGACCCATTCAAAGTGGGTCTTCTCTATTTATTTTCTCTCCCCTTTTTTGGTGAGAAAAACAATTTAATTCCCTCACTTGAATGATTTGAAGTTAAGTTTGTTGAGAATATGAAAGAGCATCAACTTCTAGGCTTTACTAATTCTACTGATACTCCAATTGCTCTTGTTGGCAGCATTTTGCGTGTTCGAGTGGACAAAGGTGATTTCCCCTTTTACAATATCAATATTGACATATATGGTGGGGCCTCAAATGAGATTGACCTCTGAGTGGACTATGTTATGACTGCTCCAACCCATAAGGTTGTTATCTAGTCACTGGGTCTTTCTTGGACCCTTACAGGTTTGAAGACCTGCATCATTGCCAAACACACCAACACTTTTAATCTCATTTACTCTCCTTATATTATTTATTTTCACACTTTTATCACCCATTAGGGTGAGTTTTATAGTATGGTCAAGGATATTTGTAGGCTTACTGGTCTTCCCCTCTTGGGAGATCATGTTTTTCCTAATGTCTATGAGGATATCGTAGATAAGTGTTTATGTTAGGAGCTCAATCAAGTTTTATTAGAATGCCCCTTCTATGTTTCTATTACCAAGACTGGGGACACTAAGAGTTCTTTTGATAAATGGAAAAGGTAATTGTTTAAATATTTCGAGACATCTCCAAATGAGGGGAGATCGAACAATGCCACTCAAAGCTAGGATGGACCTAGGATCAGTTCTTCCACTCAATTAGCTCTTTTTTGAAATATTCCTTAGTTGCCTTTTATTCTAAAGGAGACCAAATGGCAGTTGGTGTTTCCCCTTGCTGTTAGACTGGCTCGAGGGTGGAATTTTCCCCTCGCATCTCTCACCCTTTAATCCATGTACACTTGGTTAAACCTCACCCATGTGGACTTGGAATGTTACCACGACCATTTAGACGTGTCCAAGTTCTTAACTCTTTCATATTTATGGGCTTTCGATTTGAGCGATTCCGCCACTTTGCTCCTATGCTTCGCTTGCTGCACACAAGGTGGTTGTCATTTTCAGGTGGCATAAGGAGTCTCCTAATAAATCTTTAGTCATACTCATTGACAATACTGATGATAGTTCAATTCTACCTTACTTAAAGTGAGTGGGTATCATTTTTTATGGGTCTTTTTCTAAGCTTCTCCTAATACTTTTCTTTGTCCAGCTAGCATGGAGTCAATACCTGATTGCTCCCACATTTTTGTTATGGCGATGGTCATTCCTTCTATTCTTCCCTCATTGATTGAGTTTCTTCAAGGGGTGGAGTTCTATTATTCCGAGCGTGTGACGAGACAATTTGGGTATGGGCAAGGGTAATATACATAAGATCTTACCACTAGCCCCTCACTAATAGACTTGTATCATGAAGCTTATCCACACTTTACTTCATGGCAATGCTCCTAAGAACTGACAACCTTAGTAATTTTTTCACACCCCCTCGTGACTATATTCCCTGCAGCTACTCGTAGCTTGTCTTATGGCAACACCAAATGGTGTTGATCAAGAATTGTATCAAAGATGTCCCTCATGAGTCCCTTTCCACTCGCATACCCATGAATGGAAAGTACCTGGTTAAAAGGACATAGAAGTAGTTTTGGTGTCATAGATGTGTTGATAAGACTCCACTCAAGAAGATCAACCCTACTTTGATGAAACTTTATTCGAGGATACCATTTATGCCAAACACCCTTAGCCCAAGACTCTGCAAGCAAAGGTGCAGGCCAAGAGAAGTCATAATCTAAATTCCCTTTCAAAACGAGACATCATAATACTAATCTTTCAAACTTCACTCCAACTCAACCATAGTTGGCTACTTCTTCACGTTCATCGGTGAGAACTTGAGCAGCTAAATAGAAAAAAGGGCAACTAAGCCCATTGGGGGGACCTTCCAAACATTTTATGATTAGGTATATGATACTCTTAGTGTTTCTCTTTCTCGGACCTCTAATTCATTAGCCCTTTCTCTTATAGAAGGTACTTTAGTCATTTCTTAGGATATGAGTCCCTTGATGTTTGTCTTTCTCGGCCTTCTACTTTATTATTCCCTCCTCTTATAGAAGGTACTCTAGTCACTTCTTTTTTACGAATGATTTTTCCTCATCTTGATCCTTTAAATAGGAACTTATTGATTACGGAATCACCCATTTCTATTATTATAATAGTTATTTTTCAAACAAGATTGGTGTTATCGACATTAGCCATGATGACTCTCTTGGCTCTTGTACTTTTTTATCACCTTCAAGAGGTTTCAATATAGACTAGGAGCCTTTCAGTGGTGATCAAGATGACATGATCCTCCTTGCTTTGCCATATATCCACCTCAACATGTATCCACCTCAACACAGGTGTTTCGCCACATAGCTTTGCCATTTTCAACCTTGCCTTGTCCTGACCATTTTCTTATTGCCAGCTTTCTCTGAGGCCTTGTTATAAATTTGAGTCCTTTTCCCCCTCGTAAGGTTCATGTACTTTGATTAGATGCTTTTATCTTTTCAAATTTTATTCTTTACACTGCACTTGATTTGTTGTTTATTCATTTCGCATATGTAGTTTAGGCAACTACATAGTACCTCCTCACCAAGTGTTTCTACAATTAGTTCTCAAGAGATTATTTCACGTGCCATGTCATCCCATGTAATATTTTCCTTTTCTTTTTGTCTATCTATACTTTCATTTTCCTTTCGTGTGAACATCTTTGACCATAATTGCCTCATCTTCCTTAGGTGACCACCTCGAGTGCTCTTGCCACTAGGGGACCTCTAGCAAGCTTAGGAGTGAGCACCTCGTCGTTCGAGGCCTCTTAGGTATTTATTCTATTTTACTCGATATTTCACCTCATTTTCTTTCTTCATTGTTAAAAGTATAGTTGTGACACTTGTTTTTTAATTTTCACACTATTGGCACTGAAGTCCCTCTATCTGTGGGACATCTTGTGAACACTACTCAAGTGACTCCTCACATATTGTTCTATGATAGCTCATTTAAAACTTGGGTTTACTGTGCAAATTATCACTAACACATCCATGTTTCCTTGTTCTCAGGTTAGTGCTACCAGTATTTTAATATATGTGGAGCAACTTGGGAGTGATACTGTGAGTGATATATTATACTATCATATCATATTCACTATTTTCTGTCTTCTCCACTTTTTATATATTCCTGATTTTACCATGCAATAACTCACCAACACTTCCCTATTTCATTGTTCTCAAGTTAGTGTGGTGAATGTTCATATATCTATGGAACAATCTTTGAGTGTCATAGCGAGAAATCCATAGGTATTATACTGTCATAACTGATTTATCATTTTTTGTGTATCTTTTTTTAGAGTCATGCCTTTGTTATGCAAGTGACTGACTAACATTATCTTATTTTTCCATTTATCATGTTAGTGATACGACGAAAATATTGCGTATTTCATCCCTCGAACCTATGTATTTTAGCCCCCTCGGGTATCTTATTCCCTATATTTATGCTCGGTAACCAGATAACCTTGTATTTCTACATTAACATGTTTTGTAGGGGTTAATTGAGTTTTTATAGGTATTTGGATGCTATGTGTGAAGTTCGGATGCATTTCGCTCGATTTACGTACGCGATCGCACATTTAGGGGCATTTTAGTCTTTTCACATCTTGGGTACCTCGACCAACATCTCACGTAAGTTGTATCCCTCCTCGCAAGCTTTGCGTGGCAGTGAATGGTGCGCGATTCCGATTCAAAACTAAGAAGTTACGACGATTTCAGATGACGAGAAATGCAAGCATGCAAAAACAGCAATGCAATGTGTTCATACCTGCTTGATCGATCGATCGGCAATTTGGGTTGATCGATCGATCCTTCACGACAGTGGACTTTTTTCTTCCTTATCGATCGATCGATGATTTTGGTCGATCGATCGATCCCCTGTTTCCAGGAGATATTTTCTATTTTATTTTCTTTTCTCTTTTCTTTTTCTTTTTACTTTTTCCCACTTACTATAAATAGGTTTTTTGTTTTGAATATCAGAGATACTTAGTTTAGAATAGTTGTAGAGAGTTTTTAGATTAGGTTTTGTGGGATTTGAAGAGTTTTGATTTAATTCTTCTTTGTTTCACACCCAATTGGATTGTAAGTTACACTATTCATCTTCCCTACCATTCAATATAGCTTGTTTATATTATTTCTTGTTGTGTACTGTAATTTCCATGCTTTCTAAATTAGTTTACATGATTTGATTTACTTGCTTTGTAGTTTAGATTTATCGCGTTTATTTACTCACATTCTTTATCGCGTTTTGAATATGCTTTCTAGGTAATTTAAATTAGGTTGTGTTTGAATTGAACTCACTCGAGTTGACGCATTGCTTTGCTTTGCTGATGGCGTTTACGGCTTTATTTTGGGTGTGTTGTCCTAGTTATTACGCCTAGGAGATTTGACGGGGCATATTATGTATGTCCCGTGCTTACGACCTTTCGTGCGCAATTTTAGGGATATTTATTGCGCCAAAATCTTATTAGGCTTTTATCGGATTTAGGGGTGTGACAACTATTGGTTCAATTAACTGTCGAGGCGCGATGCGTTCGAAATAACTCGTCGACCCATGTATCAATTTTATACAAATTAACTCGAGTGAGGGATATTTGACGCAACCTATAGTTTTATTCCCTTTGTTAATCTAGTTTCAATACCCTCGCCTCGAATAATCATTTACGTTTTATGCATCTTTCCCTTTTTAGTTTGTAATAACCTTTTTACACTTTTATTTCGGAGCACTAAATCATATAAATTCTAGCAACTCATCCCTATGGATTTTCGATACCCGACTTACCGCTTTGTGTGACACCCTGCCCAATTAAATATATGATGATCAGTCCTCTACCAATTAAAAACAGGATATTCAGTTGGTTCATTCTCAGCATCACTGTCGAAAAACTTTTTAACATATTAATCTCCTAATATAAAATTAAGCCAGGTGTCAAAACATTTCCAATTTTAATAAAACCAAGTAAATCCATTTCTTTCCATCTTAAAATATAAACCATTCACCACAAATAAGAATGTAAATAAATACTGAACATGAATCAAGTAATGCAATAAATAATACTAAGTAAAACTCTCTGTTCAAAACTCCAAACCATACAATAAACTGAATACAAGATCTCTGATGTAAGAACTAGAAGTGGGAGACATATGCCCTAAACATTAAGTCTAGATAAAACTGAATGGAAAGGATAGATGTGTCTACTTCAAGGACCTACAGCTTCCACAACAGCTGCAGCACGTTAAGCAATCCAAATCTCTAAATCTGATACTCCTGTGGCTGAGCACCTGATATAATACATAGATATAGCAAAAGAGAGAAGAGATACAAGAAATGGGTCAGAGCCCGTGTAACACCCCGTATTTTTGTGCATTTAATATTTAATTAATTCGAGAATTTTAAATTACTTGTGGGTTGTAATTTAAATTGAATTAATTATGGCAATATATGTTTAAATATTAATCGGGGAGTGAATGGTTAATATTTAGGTAAACTTATTTACTAAGTGAATAGTAATAATTTAATTGCGTCATTTTGGGTAGTAATGACGGGGTATGCGATTATCTTAGCCGGGAGTCGGTATAGACTAAATTGGGGGTGAGGTAAGGATTTTTATAAATTAATTCGGATGGCGATTCTAAGTGCGCGATTGAGTCCGGATGGGTCGAGATAATCAGAAAAGAGTACCCGGGGGTAGCGATTGGGTCTCGGGGTATTTTTGGGCATAGCCGGGCCCGCACGGGGTGATTTGGACTATTTTAATTTAGCCCATTAGGCTAAAAACGGGATTTGTGTTTTTAAACCTAAACCTAAGAAAAGGAAAATGGGCAGCCAACATTATTCTAACCTAGGGTTTGAGAGGAAGATTGGGGGAAAACAATCAAAAGGTAATTTGGGGATTTTGGAGCCAAATTAAGGGATGTCGACAACGGATCAGACCCTACGAGTAATTCCAGGCAAGTGGTTAACTGTTTTTACTCCTAAACTGTGATATCCAATTCATATTTTAGTGATGTGTATACTAAAATTCGTTTTGGGGATAAATGGGTACAAAAATGGGATTTTGGTTAATAGGATAATTGAATGAGATTCAAAGTGAGAATTAGTTGTGTTTTATAATTCCGAAAATGAATGTTTGACTGGAATGTGAAATCCAGTAGGAGTTATGAACAAAATTGAGATGAATTGATGGAAATTAATCGGAGAAAACCCATTTTAGAAATAGTGAGATATGGTATGAATAGAGCATGCTAAAACAGTTGTAGATGATTGGGACTTGTTTTGGGAGTAATTGATTGGTTAAAAATAATGAGTTAAGGTTGAAAATCAGACATATAAGACCTTGGAAATTCGACTATGGCAGAAACAGATCGGTGGAGAAGATGAACTGCTCGATCGATCGATCGACCCTGGGGAGTCGATCGATCGACTAAGGAGGATTTTTGGCAGTGCCGCTTACTTCAATTGTTTAACCTTAATTATTTTGGGGACATTTAAGGTGGGTTAATTAGCGATAATTAAATACAACTTAATACCTAGGACCTTGAGAAGATGGTGTTAAGAAATTTCAAAAGTCAAGTAAGGATGTGAATCTTACGGGAAGAGTTTGGTGGGATAAAACTCATAGGTATTAAATTTCGGGAAATATTAAGTTATGGGCCAAGTGAGCGAGTCCGGTTATAATGGTTGGGCGAAACCAAGCATTAAATTCATTAGTGGGTAAATTAATTAAAGTAGAGTCGAGGCACAGACTCGGATTAACATTGAAATTAATAGGTGAGTTAATTAATTTAATTAGAGTCGGATGGTAGACTCGGGAAGGTATTAAATTAATAGGTGGGTTAATTAATTTAATTAGAGTCGGATTGTAGACTCGGGAAGGTATTAAATTAATAGGTGGGTTAATTAATTTAATTACAGTCGGATGGTAGAGTCGGGAAGGTATTAAATTAATAGGTGAGTTAATTAATTTGATTAGAGTCGGATGGTAGATTCGGGGAGGTAATAAGTTAATTTAGATTATATTAAATTAACTAAGAGTCGAGGTGTAGACTCGGGCTAGCATTATAGAAATTAATTGAGTGAAATTAATTAAATGAAAGTCGGACCATAGACTTGGATTGGTATTAATTAATTAAGTGTGTAAATTAATTAACACAGAGTCGGACCATAGACTCGGGGAAAGTATTATATTAATTAATGTGTGAATTAATTAAATTAGAGTCGGACCATAGACTCGGGATAATAATAATAATATAATAATGGAGATAACTTATTTAGTTGAGTCGGGCGAGAGACTCAGGATATTTACAGGCTAGTGTTACGGGTTGTGAGTACACGGTAAAGCCGGGGCTAAATTTATATATATACGGTGTAGCGATAGTGTATATATATATATATATATATATATATATATATATATATATATATATATATATATGTGTGTGTGTGTGTGTGTGTGTATACATTTTGTGTGCTAATTAAATATCAGTGACTAGATATTTATTTATTTATATACTCTAGTGCTATCAAGGGAGGTTGCGCGATGTGGGTGAATCCCCTAGCTTGAGGAGTAGGGCGAGTATATCCCCAGGTCATAGCGTCCGTTATATGGGTGAGGGGCTTATCTCACTTTCAGGGAAGGAATATGACCGCCTCCACTTCGTTTATGTTTTTAGGCCAGGTTGGTGAGCGATTCTAACTTGGGTAACCAGGTTATGTGAATACACCTAGGGGGATAGCACTTTAGAGGGAATCATCCGGTGAGGGTATACTCGGAAGGATGGATACACGTATTATATATGTGTGGATGTTTTAGTAAGATACATATAATATGGTAGTAAATATTTTATGTAGGTAATAATGCAGTGTGTGATGTATTTATTTTATATAACTCGGGTTACAGTTATATGCTGTTAATTAATGAGAAATTTATTAAGGTAACCATTTGTGGGAATAATACAGTGTGTGATGTATTTAAATTATATAACTTGTGTTATGGTTATAGGCTATTAATTAAGAAGGAATTTAATAAGTTAATTAGTGAGATGACTTATAATTCATGAACAGTTACTACTCGGGTTAGAGTAGTATGGCAAGGGGAGGTTACACCAGGACTAGTTGGACGGGGTAGTACAACTAGGTGGGGTTAAGGTAACCGTTAGGTGTGCACATTAGTGGAGGGGTGAGAATGTCCACAAGAGAGTGTGACACTAACTTTAATATGAAGCGCATTCATGCATTTTAAATTACTGCAGTTAATTCACTTGCTAAATGTTTTCAAAAATGTTTTGGGTTCTAACCCCTTGCTATAAAACTATTTTCAAAACCTTTTTAGATGTCCAGCCACAGGGACGCCAGGATTGATATTCTATTCCATGGACATGGAGCTGCTGCATATGTGGATGCTAGCAGGAGTTTGGATTAGACGCATCATTTATTCATTAATTCCTAGAGTAGGAATCTTCTATCAGTTCAGTTTTATTTAGGGCTTGTTACCCAGACTTTTCAGTACAGTTTCAGTCGTAATTATTCAGGTGTTGGATTGTATTATTTTACGTTGGTGGCCGATGGTTTATTCGGCAAGTTGTTTAATTAATTATTCAATTGATTTTTATTCAGTGGTGTGATTGATTTAGATTTACTTTCGCATGTACTGTTTCGTTAATTAAAAAGTTAAAATTGGCACTAGCTTTTGGAATACTAGGTGGTTAGTAAGTTTTAAAAAGTTTTCGACAGTGATGCTAAGGATGAACCAACTGGGATTCCTGTTTTAATTTGGTATAGGACTGATCACCCGGTATTTTATTAGGCGGGGTGTCACAGCCCGATGTGTAAAAATATTTTAGTAAGTATTTAAAATTGGTTCTTAAAACAAGTCTTAAACGCATGTTAGTTATCGAACTCCCACATGAGTTTCTCACCTATCGTCTATTGTGCATGCCTAACGTACATCTAATCTCCCCCTAGTTATACCTCCCAGTCTAACTAGTCAGAAACCATACTAATACTAACTTTGCTCACTAGTAGTATTCCCGTATCGCCCATACAATACGCTATTCAGATAGTTTATCTCACATACTAAATTTCATTGTTCTCCATTTGAATGGTTAATCTTTTATTCACTAAGATGAGTTTACTTCTCATTTTCATTTTATCTACTATTCTCACAAAGTAGAAAGTTATCCAAGTAAACTCATACATATATATAGTCTCATCATCCCTATATATATATTGTAATCCTGCACCCTTAGGTTAAGATCGCATGGTACAATGTAATAATTATTATTATTACCAAATCTACTAATTTCACACAGTAGCAATATTCACAAGTACATATATATATATATATAGTCACATCATCCCTATACATATATATATACTAATCCTGCACCCCCGGCTAAGTTCCATTAGTTCACATATCTAGAAAATCATGCTTCCCCGAGTTAGCACCCATTAATGCACCTATCAATAATAATTCAGCACCCCTGGGTTATCACCCATTAGTGCGCCTAACAATAGAACATTTCATCCCGGGGTTAGAACCCATTAATTCACCTATCAATAATCATTCAGCACCCCCGGGTTATCACCCATTAGTACACTTAATAATAGAGTTTCTGCACCCCCGAGTTATCACTCATTAGTGCTCTTAACTATAAGGTCCTTGCACCCTCGGGTAATCACCCATTAGTGCTCTTAACAATAATATCACATAATAGGCATGCACACATCCGATTATAAATTATAGGTATTTCTCCAACCGACATATATACTCTTCATACGTATTTTAACCTCATCACTTACGTATAGTATAAATATTTAGATTACTATCTCTCTCGTAATCTCCAAGGTACATTCTCTTTATACCAAAATAATTAAAAAAAAATTTCTCACATACTTTCCTGAAATTCCGTCTTATTTAAATTTACTAATTGGCAGTTCCTCTCACTCGAATAAATCGGTAAGTTCAAAATTAGACTTTGAGAAAAATCCCCAAACTTCCCTCTATCGCTCGAACCAGAAGGGTTGTTGTTTCAACGACTTCCACGTGTCGTTCGAGCGGCTTCGCGCGAGATGCCATCTCACTCGAAGGACTTCGCGCGAGATCTCCATCTCGTTTGAACCACTTGGAGCGAGATCACGCGAGATTGCACTGTTCGTCTTCTTCCCCAAACTTCAACGTTTTTCACCATTTTTGAACCTAAAAACCTCTAAGATTCATTTCCCAACAACTCATCATCAATACCCATCAACCCCTACCAGGTTATAGATCATTTCAATCATCCTAGGATCCTTAATTCGTCATTAATCATCATAATTACATAAATCCCCAAATTAATTCACATGAACCCTAGCTTTCCAAATTCCAATTCAAGAACCTAATCAACCCATATTCATTCATAAATATATAATCCAATTCCATGATTAATCCTCTACATACATGAATGAATTCTAACCACTAATTAAACCAATCCTTAATCATAATTTAAATCTCGAATTTTCACCCAATTAACATATAAATAATGATTAAATCCACCTATACTAGCATGAGCATGATTATTTCTAAAAGAAAGAAAGTAATAAACACTTTCCTCAAATATGACGGTCTGATCCATTGGTGATGTTGGTATATACGCGTTCCTCTCTTCGTGATCTAAGCGTTGGTGGTCACGGTTGTGCAAGGTGATGCCAAATGAGCCTTCTCTCTTGGAAATTGGTTCTCCCTCACACCCTCCATGGCCGTTCTTGATTTGTGTAACCTATTAACCCTAATTGCCTTAGCTTAACTGATATAATTAATCCCAATTTTTGTCCATTAATTTGGCCCAAAAATACAATTTACCAAAATGCCCTCTCGGGGTGCCGGTTAGGCCTAAAATCACCCCACGACCCAAACTAAACACCCGGGCAAACTATTTTGACTATCTCGACCCTCCCGAACTCAATGGCGCACTTGAAATAATCATACAAGTTAATAAAAATAAATTCTCCTTTTATTCCATTCAATTAGTCCCGACACGACTCACGCGCGTGGCAGACTTAAATTACCAACCTGCCGTATTTCTCACTTCCAACAATTTATCAAATATCATATTTCCATATTACATATCAGACAGTAATATTTAACAGTTCACAACAATAATTATTAACCCTTGGCATGCTAGTTAATAATTATTTTAAATTCGGATTAATAACAAATTAATTTCTCACATTTTAATTTAATTAATCCAACAACAATAATTAATCACGTATTTATTCCCATAATAATAATTTATCACATAATTATTTAAATCGTCTAAAATACGGGGTGTTACACTGTGCTTGCCTTGCAAGTGTAGTAGTAATTTAGGTTTGTTTGTATAATCACGGCGAAACATAAAACAAAGACAATGCACTTACATGCGCACACTTCTCGCGTGCTATCAGTTAACACAGTGATTCAGGTAGAACCCCTTAGGCTATTTGGTAGAATGTTAACTTCTCTTGGCTTTCTAGTAAGTTCTTTTCTCATCAATATTTTTTTCCTTACATTTCCCTTAGTTGGTTTTGTTCAATATCCATTTTTCTTCTTATTATTCTTCTTCATACCTTATTTTCTATGATCATGTAAGTGAGCTAGTGGAGTCAACTAATGACAATGAGCCAAGACCTTAATCCACTCAGACTGATGGAGATGATGGTGAGGAATTGGGCGAGTAGTTTTTTCTATTACCTTTTTATCCCAATTGCATAAACACGGGCTATGATTCCACTAAGATGGAGGCCCTAGAAGTTTTATGAAGGACTTGTGGCATGAGAAGTGCTATAAGGGGTTAAGAGATCACGAGCAGGAGGTCTTTTACTTAATTTTCAACCAAGACACTATCACTACTCAGACTGTTCTCAATATTGACAACTTTACGTTTATCAACCTTAAAGCTCTGCCTAGCCATGTTTATAAGTTCCTATCCGCTGATTTTACTAATATCACAAGTTAAAATACTCATCTTCTCTTGGCAACTATTCACTACTTGGAGAGTTCCTACCACTTCAAGATTAATTATATTGATGCCTCTATAGATAACCTCATTGGTATCCATTTTAAGAAGTTAGTTAAAGCAAAAACGTCCAAACAATCCAGAGTCGAGCGATGCCATGTGGAAGTTGCCAACCTTCGTGAGCAGATCTAGATGTTGGAGGCCAAATTCGCCAATGTGTTAGTTGGTAGGCTTGAGCAGGAGTTTGTGCGAGAAGCTAATTTCTCTTTTGAGGGTATTCATTCTTGAGAGCGTCTCATACATCTTTTGTGTAATTTATATATTATAAAAAAACTTTTATTTTTTACAACTTCAAGGACTCCTCAATTTCAAGTAGGTCCTTTATGCTAATTTGAATGAGAATTTTGTTTGCTTCACTTATTTGCCTCAATTTCTTTTTGAATTTCCCATACTTAGACTTTTATATCATTACCGTGAATTGACACTGCTCCTTTTTTTGTGGGAGTACTTGTTCGTAACTTGGCAAGTCATATATTATAATTGTCCCACAATCGGTGCGGTGCTTGTTCTATATTTCTTTTATAACTAAAAGATAAATTAGAAGGGGGGTCAACCCTCTCTCACCATTTTCAAATAATAATGTTATTTAAAAAAATAACTCGTAGAACTAAAGTAAAGACACTATCTTACTTTTTCAAGTGTTTAACAGAGAATAAAAACTGTGTACCCTGTATCTGTGGGGTACTTAAGCTATTCCAAGTGAAGGAAATTTTCTCAATATACTTTATCCTTGGGAGGTATATATCCCTCTAAGTGTAACGAGTAATGTTTCTCAAATTCAAGACCCTTTCATAAACAGTAAGAGTCTAAATCTATTTTTCCCACAAAATTTATTAGTCTAGGCATAATTATTAGGCAAGAAAATTTAGATGCATCCATTCAGATTATTGGCAAGTGAATTCATGGGAGATATTGAAAATAAACATAAGTTATTATCATTATAAAAGAAATATCATGTATGATTGGTCAAAAGGAACTATATTCATTCATTTTTGTAAGCCAATGCCTATCTTCTCTATTAAGACAATTTCTTGCTCAAAATTTCCTCTTACTAAATGGACTAATTATTCTATAGGTAATGATTGAAATTGCACAAAAAAATTAGGATATCTGTAGCATAGTACTTTTTCATTCATTTGTAGTTAATGGACTGGATGCTTTCGATCTCAGGATATTAGATCTGACAATAGCCTGACTGCCCCACTCCTCGAACCCCAAAGGGTCATTTCTTGTTAAGCTTGAACTTTGATGTTGACGTGATCCTCAGATGGTGAGTGGATCCCCATAGGACAAAGTCTCCCACCTGGAATTCTCCCGGCTTAACAAAATTTTCATAATCCCTAGATAATTATTAGATGTAGACTTTGAAATTCTATTTGGCCTTATCTTGGTGATCGGTCAGAGTTTCTAACCACACATGTCTTGGTTCGAGTATGAGGCTATGGATTCGAGTCAATCGAGTTTAATGTACTACCAACTCTATCGGTAAGACAAATTATGTCCCAGAAACTAGAGAGTCAATCGAGTTGGCTTTCTTTTTAAAGTTTTGTAAGACCATAAGACAATTGACAATTTCTCATCCCATGCCCCTGGAAAGTCCTTCCGCATCTTCTTCAAGATACTGATCATCGTATTGTTTGTGGCCTCTACTTGAAAATTTCCCTTGGGGTATGAGATGGTTGAACTATTGTGAACGATTTTTTACTCATCTGTTAGTAGCCCCATATCTTTGCATAAGAACTTTTTCTCATTGTCCATGAGAATAACCTTCAAAATTCAAAACCTACAAATTAATGATTCACGGATGAATTGTGTTACTACGTGAGTAGTGATCCCCCTCAAAGGGATTGTTTATAGCATTTAGTGTATAGCTCTATGGAAGCAATGATAAAGGATTTTCCATAAAAGGTTGGTCTATTCTTACACACTAGATCAAATACCCAAGTGTGGAAGGGGTAGGGGTGGCTAGACTCTGCAACCTCACTATGGGGCATGGAGCATATTACCATGCACTTGGAACACTCTACACTTCTCAACAGATTTCATAGAATCAGCCTCCATTGTCATCCAGTGCCACCCATCTGTCATCAATAAGATTTCATAGAATCAGCCTCCATTGACAATAAAATTTTGCTCCACCCATATGGGAAAGTCAATGATATTACTTTAATACTTTATCCACATCTCCCCTTACCACTCACCGTAGTGCCTTCTCGTTGTACCCTTTGTTGTAGATCTCCCCCTCTACCAAGTAGAAGAAAGTATCATTTTCCGGAGGTATATCTCATTCGCTATTTTAGTTGACAATTCTCCTTCTTTGAGCTATGCAACATAAGGCTTCTTATGGGACTCAATGTGTGTCTCTAACACGGGTAAATACGGGTCAAGAGTAAACCGATCTCTCAACGATAAACTTGTAAATTGAGTATCAAACACAGGGACTAAAACGATCTCTCATGACGAATACTAAGGAATATGACTAACCCTGAACAAAAAGAAAAGAAAAGGTGATGATTATTAACATATTATCCTACTTCTAATGAAAGCAATATAATTCCTGACTAAATTAAGTATGCAGGTAAAACTAGAGAATAAATATGTGATCTTGTATGAGAAAGATGGGATGGAACAAAATCTCCTGAACCTTGGGTAGTTACAACATATATAAAATGTAACACAAATGGAACATCTAATTGAAAATAAAACTATAACTTCTCTCAAGAATTTCATATACTGAGGATTTAACCCTTAGCATACATAATCAACAAATTAAGTGCGGGACAAGATTGTCGATACGCGCTTCGCTTTCTTATATACTCCGATTACCTGGGGAAATGGACTTAAAATTCCTATGACGTTAACATCAACAAAATATAAAGTTTCAATTATTTATTTAATTCCGTAAGAAATTTATAACCATTAATAATACTTTCGGTTGGGTTCATGTACCCCAAACCCACTAGAAATCAAACCAAACATAATAAGATGAAAACTAAACAAAATTTTTATGTCGTACGAATTCATCATCCTCATAATTTATATCTAAGAGTGCAAGAGAATATTATAAATATAGAGAAATACTCAAGAACATGTAAAATAACTAAAAGAATTAAGAACAATATGAGCAAAGAAAACTTTATTAAGAAATACCTGAATTCAATCCACAATAATGTAATTTTGATGAAGACTAGATTTCCAATAGGTCTTTCTCTTCTATTCCTCTCAATGTTATGTTTCTAGACTTCTAACAAACTCTACAATGATGTGGGAATAAAGACCCTCTATTTTTACAAGAGTTTGAACGATTTACAACTCTAATTTTAAATGGACAAACATTGATTTTCGTGCACATATTTTCAAACCAATTCTCTTCATAACCGAATCGGTTCATTTTTTGAGTATAGCCCAAGTTTTTTTTATCGATCCAGCTCCCTTTTGGAATCAAACCGGTTAGGATTTCCACCAGTCTCCACTTTTGTCCTTTACTTCTTCTAATCTTCACATCCTCGTAACATCCCATCCATATCTTAAAATTTTGATGCCATTTCATCCTGGTCTTACACGCATCTAGATTATGGTCATAAACTTTACAAATATTCCCTTAACATTACTTCTTCCTTTCCTATCCTTAGTTCAATTCATCTTTTTACTTTCAAGCACATGAAATACCTGCAAAACGTAAGATAAATACATAAACCTAAATTACTAGGATAAGTATGAAGAAATAACACTAATCAAACCCCCTAACTTAGAACTTTAGTCATCTCGAGTAATGTAAAAGAATCATAGCATGGCCAACCACTTATAAAATTCTTATTCGGATAGAATACCTTTTTCATGGGTAATCAAATGCGTTTAGCGTATGAAATAACTCGCTAAACCCCTAAGTTACATTAGTAGAACGAGTGGTGTCTCGTGAGGGTCGGCAGTGAATTTACCCACAAAATTCATTTTTCAACTCAAAGAAAAAATATCAAAATAACTAAAACGTGTACAATTAAAATTATAGAAAAATGATTACTTTCAATTTTTATTTGGTAGTCTCAATTCATAGTGTGTAACTTCCACCGGTTGATCATTATGTTAGTTTTTTGAAAATTCATTTTAATTCAATTTATCATGGATGCTCTCTGATACGACGCAAATATTACATATTTCTCCCATTAATCTACGCATTATTAGCCCCCTCGGGTATCGTAATCCCTCTATTTAGGCTTGTTAACTATACCCCCTGAGATTTCTATATATACATGCTTTGCAGGGGTTAATTGAGCTTTTATAGGTATTTGGATGCTTTGTATGAATTTCTAACCCATTCCAACGAAGTTTCGTACACATCCGCATGCATAAGGGCATTTCAGTCATTGCATAGTTTGGGCAACTGGCCCAACATCTATATGGAAGTTGTATAAATCCTTGCAAGCTTCGGCTGGCCATGAACGGTGCACAAATTCAATTCCTAACGAAGAAGTTACGCAATTTTAGCGGAAGAGGATTTCAATCTAACCAAAATAGGGGAAAATTGATGCAGACCTACTTGATCAATCGATCGACCAAAATTTTCGATCGATCGACTGTTAGGGTTGATTGATCGATCCCCTGTATTTTTGATAGCTTTCTTCCTTTTAATTTCTTTCTTCTTTATTTCTTTTCCAGCTTACTATATAAAGGATTTTTGTTGTAATAAATTACGGACTTAGTTTTTATAGATAATTCTGGTTAGCTTTGTGTGTTGAGAGCTCATCTTCATCTCTTTTTGGTTGTGACCCCTTTCGGTGTTGTAAGTTGAACTATACATAATCCTCTCCATTAATATAATTGCCTTTCCTTCATTTCTTGTTTTGTTAATTAGTTTATTACTTTATTTACATGCTTTCCTTATCTTTCTTTCTTTGATTGCTTTGTTAATTAGGTTTACTTTCTTGCATTTGATTCATGTCATTTAATATGCTCTCTAGCTAATTTAGTCTAGGTTGTGTTGGATTTAGTTCACCTATGGGTAGATTGGTTGCTTTGCTTTGGTGATGGAGTTTTAACGGGTTTATTTCGATTGTGTTGTCCTAGTTATTACACCTAGGAGATTTAACGGGGTATATCATGTATGCCCCATATTTATGACATTGCGTGCGTAATTTCCGTGGTATTTGTTTATGCCAAAATCTTATTAGACTTTTATGCAATTTTAGGGTTGTGGCAACACTTTATTTAATTAACTCTTGAAATGAGATGCAATCTTAATAACTCATGAGCCCATGTAACCATGTATACCAATTAACTCGAGGGGAGGGATATCCAATGAAACCTATAGTTTTTATTCTGTTTGTTATCTTAGTTTAATTTAAACTCATGCCTAGTTTACCTTTTCTTTCTTTTTAATTAGCAAATTATCTTTAACAATTTTACTCTATAAGTATTAAACCTAGTAAATTCTAGCAACACGTCTCTGTGGATTTGATACCCAAACTTGGTAGCTATACTCACCTATTGAGTGTAGTCATAAATTTTTGTTTTTGCATAGAGTTGGTGAGCCAAAAATAAAATGATCGATGCATAGGTGACTCTCATGCCGCGGAAAAACCCAACTATCAAAATGGTGATACGATGCAAATATAACATATTTCTCCTAATAACCTACACGTCATTAGCCCCATCGGGTATCTTAATCCCAATATTATTCTTTTTAACAGACAACCTAACATTTCTATATATCCATTTTTTGCAGGGGTTAGTTAAGCTTTTGTAGGTATTTGGATGCTTAGTATGAATTTCAGACCCATTTCGGTGAAATCTGTACACATTCGCACACGTAAGGGCATCTCGGTCATTCCAGAATTTTGGAAACTAGCCCAACATCTCACGAAAGTTGTAGCCCTCCTAGTAAGCTTTGCGTTGTCATGAACATTGAACAAATCTGATTCATATCAAAGAAGTTATAGCGATTTTAGTGGAAGAGGATTTCAAACCGACCAAAACAGGGGAAACTTGATGCAGACCTGCTTGATCGATCAATCGACCAAAATGTTCGATCGATTAACCTTTTAGCATTTTGGAAATCAAAGGAAGAAGTGGGGTTTATTTTGAACCATCAATTGATCGAGTTTTAAGGTCAATTGATCGATCCCCGGTATTTTTAATAGCTTTCTTCCTTTTAATTTCTTTCTTATTTATTTCTTTTCCAACTTACTATATAAAGGATTTTCATTGTAATAAATTCGGGACTTAGTTTTAATATATAATTTAGGTTACGGTTTGTTTGTTGAGAGCTCTTCTCCATCTCTCTTTGGTTGTAACCACTTTGGTTGTTGTAAGTTGAAGTATTCATCCTCCTCTCCATTAATATGGTTTCTTTTCCTTCATTTCTTGTTTTGTTAATTAGCTTATTTCTTTATTTACGTGCTTTATTTATCCGACTTTCATTTATTTATTTGTTAATTACGCTTACTTTATTGCATTTAATTCATGTAGTTTAATATGCTTTCTAGCTAATTTAGTCAAGGTTGTGTTGGATTGAACTCACCTATGGGTTGATTGGTTGTTTTGCTTTGGTGATGGAGTGTTAACAGGTTTATTTTGATTGTGTTGTCCTAGTTATTACGCCTAGGATATTTAACGGAGTATATCATGTATGCCCCATATGTACGACCTTGCGTCCGTGATTTCTGAGGTATTTGTTGACGCCAAAATCTTAGTAGGCTTTAAGAGAATTTAGGCCTGTGAGAACTATGGGTTTAATTAACTGTCGAAATGAGACACAATCTAAATAACTTGTGAGCCCATGTAACCATTTATACCAATTACCTCGGGGTGAGGGATATCTGATCCAACCTATAGTTTTTATTCTCTTTGTTATATTAGTTTAATTTACACTCATGTCTAGTTTACCTTTTCTTTCTCTATCAAATTATCTTTTACAACTTTATTCTAGAAGAATTAAACCTAGTAAATTCTGGTAAATCGTTGTTGTTGATTCAATACCCAGAATTGGCCTCTATACTCACCTATTGAGTGTAGTCATAAGCTTAGGTTTTTTCATAAAGTTGTTGAGCTGAAAATAAAATGACCGACGCGTGGGTGAGTCTCACGTCGTGGCGAAGCCCATCCTACCAAATGGCATCATTTCCGAGGACTTGTTTGTTTTATAATTTATTTGATTTATTATTTCATAGTATTTTCTTTCTATTTGAATTTTTTTAACCGTTTTGTAGGACTTCTACATTTGAGCGCCAATAAACACTTGAACTTTTCGGCCTCGTATCACTTTGTGGAATTTGCCACTATGAGCCATATTTGGGGTAAGCATGTCCTATTCCAATCCTTTCGATAATCATTATGATAATTCCCAAATCCCCGTAAACCTATGACTTTTTGTCAATACTTAGAGTCCCACAAAATTGTAAACTCAAAAATATCCTTGGGTGAGTATAACAAAAGTCGAGCTTTGGAGTGCGTGTATTATAAGGATGATTATAACGACTTTGGGCCTCCGATTCCTTATAATAGGAATTTTGAAACAAATTGAAATAGTTTTCAAAATTCTTATAACAATGAGTTTGAGTATAGTTCCGATAATAATTTGCAAACTTCTCATTTCAAAGAATCCGCACCCCGACCTATGACATTCAGTGAGGGTCTTCTCATGCTTGACAATGAGAGGTATGAAGACCATTATCGAGAAGAAAATCATTTGTGGGAACATGAATTGGATCTATTATTTGAATCCGATGACGATTTTTCTTTCAAAACTTTTGAAGTCGAGGAATATTTTGAACCAAATGAGGATTTTATGCTTACTTTGGAACAAACCATTCATGACTTTTCCCATGGTTTAATAGAGAATGAAAATGAGGATGAAATGGATGTAGTATCCATTTGCAATGAAATGATTTCATCTTTGGATCCCAAAGAAGAACGTTTCATTGAAAATGATCATATCTCCTTTGAAATTCCAACTTTGATTGATGATAACTGATCTCTTGAGACTGAATTTCTTTCTTCCCCTTTTTCATTCTCCGTTATCACACCTTCACAACTACTCGATGAATCCATGCCGAACTTTAAAATGTTTAACCCTTTCACCGACGAGGAGTACTTGTTTGAATGCTTTTTGTGAAGGCATCTTTGCCTCCTTGTGCACCCCCTCCTATTCCAAGTTCAAAATACTTGGAGGAAAATTCAATTTTTTTGGACCTCTCGTGTTATTGTCACCCATTTTATCCAAGTCCCCAAAAAACATTTAATTGGCGATGGTTCATTTCTTCCGCTTTACACATTCCTTCCTTTGTTCAAACGCAATTCTTATTTTCCGAAAGGCATGCATGAGAGGGAGGGTCCTCCGTGAATCTTCAAAAGTCAAATCGTTTTGATGGTGGACCCTCAACTGTTTAGACTTCTAGTGTATAGTTAGTGTGAATCCTAAATAGTACGTTGTATATAGTTAGATTTTTATTCTTTGTTTATTTTTATTTTTTTCTTTCCTTTTTAATTTATCCTACTATAATTAGTTAACCTTTTGATATTTGTTTTTGTTATGCTTTGGTACTAACATGTTTTGTATAATCATTGGCCTTTAACTTTCAATAGATCGCTCCATTTTGGGTAATATGAGTCTTTTACTCTCTTTAACACGGTTCTTAATTCACATTGCGAACAATGTCCGGTTTTAAGTTAGGGGGTGTGGGATATTCTATCTCTTTATTGGTAGTTACTTTGATTTGACTATATGTTTAGTACCAATCATTGTTTTATTGAAAAAATTTACATTTTTCAAAAATATTTTCTTTCTTTTTTCTTCTTTGTTGGGCTTTTTGCCTTGTTTTCGATGATATATTTCAATAATTGCCCGATCCAATAGACAACTAAACAAAACATGTTCTCAATTTTATAAGTTATTAGACTTTAGTCCTCAATTATTGATATTATAAATACTTTTATGAATTAAACTTTAATCCCATGAGCACATGCGTTTTTCTTACTTCATTAATTTTGTTTAAGATTTTTATATCTCGATAATTTTTTGTTGCATTGTATGTAGTTACACCGAGTTAGCTTTGTACCTTTCCTTGTTTGTGAGTTTTATACATTTTTCTTTCATCTTTGAAAATGTTACATTCATTGGTAATCTCACTATTCATTCGTTTGACCGTTTATCAATTGTGGCCATATATGAAATATGTTACTTGAGCATATTTTTAAAGTTTGTTTTGACTCGAGAATTGCATAAAATTTATGAAATGATCATAAGCCATCTTTGTAATATCACCCATATTATCCTTGACCCTTCCTTATATGCTTTCCCTACCCAACCCCTTTGAGCCTAAGTATAGACTTTTCATTCACAACCCAAAATCCCATAACCAAGTCCACATTGGAGTTTTAAACCATACTTATCACCTTACAAACACTTTTTTGGAATGTTACATGGGATTGAATGTTATTGTCTTGTCATTACCATTTAGGCATGTGAGGGTGGGAAAAGTAAAGAAAAGAAATAAATGAGAAACTAAAAGAAAATATGAGAAAAATCAGGAAACAAGAAAAGAAAAGAAAACATGAGAAAAAGAAGAAAAGAAAAAGAAAGAGAAATTTTTATTTGTTTTGTATATAGTTCAATAATCTTTGATTGCTCTCTAATTTTTATATTAATTGCCTTTTATGGTTTATATTTGTCCATTTTTTTATATTGCTCGAATTTTCCCATTATCCCGAGTTGTCATCTCCGAACGCTTTGAACTTTGTTTATACATATCCTTCGTTTTGTACCCTATCTTAGCCTACATTATAACCATATCAAGTCCTATGTGATCTTAGGGTGCATTTAATTTAAACATTAAAATAGTTTTGATAATCTGTGAAAATGCATTTCGCCTCCTTTAATGAGCGGTATCTTTCATTGAGATTACAATTTTTCATTTTATATATAGCGTTCTTTGTTCGTAACAAATGTGCGGCCTTGTTTCCATTTACATTTACTCTTTATGACCACATGTACAGTGTGTTCCCTCCTTGTTTCGAGTGAATTCATTTTATGAGTGTAATGCCCGTGAGGATCAGATTATATGCATGAGTTTACGTTTATCCGGTTTATTTAAGTTTTTGCCAAATCATACTTTGCATGTGCTCACTCCCCTTCCATATTTTAAGGTTTCAATTCAATGAGATTCATTCTGTAATGTTAATATTAAGGACTTTTGTATGAATTAGTTCACTTTGCTAATAATGTGTATGGAATCCTTTTAGATATTGTTAGGATCGTCGCATGTTGCGTTGGGAATATTTTGAGGAAACTATATGACGTTTGTGGGTTTCATCCCTGAAAACCCTTCTGAGACGACACTCTTCCACTAGGGTAACGTAGGATTTTAACGGCTTATTGCATATGCTAAATGCAATCGAATCACCCCACGAAAGTGGTTTTTATGTTTTTATTCCATTTTTGTAATTGTCTCATGCTTTTGTTTTACTTGTAGTTCTTGTTGTATACTATTTCATTTCCAAAGACTCGTAATGTGTAAGTTAGGGGGTGTGATATAATGCATATATTGCATATTTCTCCCATTAATCTACGCATTATTACCCCCTCGGGTATCTTAATCCTTATATTTTTTCTCGTTAACCAGACAACATCGAATTTATATATATACATGCTTTGTAGGGGTTAATTGAGCTTTTATAGGTATTTGGATGCTTAGTATGAAGTTCAGACGCATTTCGGTGTAGTTCCGTACACATCCTCACGCACAAGGGCATTTTGTTCATTTCATAGTTTCGAAAACTGGTCCAACATCGAATTTTTTCCCTCCTATCAAGATTCGTGTGGCTGCGAACGCTGCGCGAATCTGATTCTGAACAATGAAGTTACAACAATTTTAGCGGAAGAAGATTCCAATCCAACCAAAACAGGGGAAACTTGACGCAGACCTGTTGTGACACCCCGCCTAATTAAATACCGGGCGATCACTCCTTTATTAAATTAAAATCAAGGTGAACAGTTGGTTCATTCTTAGAATCACTGTCGTAAAAATAACTTTTCCAAATTTGACACCCTATTTAATTTAGCTAAGTGTCAAAACCATTTTTTTAAACATTACTTTCCAATTTTATTTATTTATTTTATTAAACAATCAATCCAATAATTTAACATTTAACAACCCAATCCCAGCATTTAAAACTTAAAGTAAAACATACATGCTGAATAAATCCCAAAGTAATAGTACTAGAAATAACTGAAATGCAAATGTCCCAATAAAACAGATAAATAGTGGAAAGCGCGACACATGCCCAATAAGGAGAATGATAGAAGTGGAATCAAGTAAATGAAATCGTCTAAGCTAGTGGCTTGCAACTCCCACCTAAGCTGCAGCACGTTCCTTCCAAGGGATCCTAAACAAGACGCCCCTGTGGCTGGGCACCTGTAATATATACATATATATACAAGAGAGAAAGAGTAATAGAAACTGGTCAGAGCCCGATAGTGTATATGATTTAAAAATTCATATAGCAAGTATTTAAATTGATACAGGCCAATGCAATAACATATTAGTGCGACGCTCTCTTGAGAAATTCTCGCCTCTCTTCTAATGTGCACTCCTATCGCACTAACCTTGCCAATGGTTTATCTCATCATATATCACACTATCCTTCCCCAAGGATTTAACTTATCTTAGGTGACTCTTAAAATTTAAGATTTAACAACATCATGATTTAAAAAGGATAATTTCATTTAGTACAAAACGCTCATTTTAACTTTATTGATTCATAAAGTTTTTTTTTCAATATCATATTATACTTTTCAAAATAAGTATTTCCAATTTGAGTCATTATACATGTCTTATTTACCATAACACAGTAGGAAGTTTTGCATATTTCAGAAGTTCATATATATATTAAATACTCGGATAATATATATATTCTAACAGCACCCCACATAAAATTTTATGGTGCGGGCATACTCTGCTATCCAATCCCCGTATCAATCGTACTAAAGGGAATACATGTTCGGAATCACTCTCGAACTGTATAAATACATACACAAACAATATTGAGGCGAAGCATAGTTTCCAAGTCCAAGAGGTCAGTACATACCCTCACGTCTCTTTGGACCGTTACTACCGATTCGATAGCTTGTACCTAGGATTTCTATCTTCTAGGGTACGAGTCAATATCCCCCATAAGGTACACGAGATAAGATCGTCCCAGTGCGGAAACCTCAGGGATAGCAAGTAGCGCGGGCATGATTTTCACAAGTATATAATATATGAATACACAATCATATAAATATACTACTTTTATTATATCAATTTAGGTTTATCTAATAACCCACATTCACAACATTTATCCTTATTTTCCCATTATTATTTATCAAGTTTAATGGTTCGTTTCTAACTTTAATTCGAAGGGTTTTTCCAACTTACTACGTAAACCTCATGGACTCTATTCTTCCAAATGTACAATTCAGTAGATATCCATTTATGTTCCAACGTAACTCTCTCTTACGTGTCTCTCCCCTTTAATATATACTTACATTAACCCTTATGCAAAATATCCCAAAAATATAAATTTCGCCTTACATTAAAGGGTTTTGAATTTTATTTTCAAAGACGAGAATTTCAAACGGTTTTGAAATCGGAATTAAAATGGAGTTCTAATTGAATTTTTATTATCTCTAAGAGTCCTCAAAACATAAAACTGTCTAGCAAAAAAACTATTAAAAAATATTGAACCTTCCGATCGAGCTGAATTTTTTTGTGTATCTTCCTCTCGTCTTCAGCTAATTCTCTGTAAAATTTCATCCAATTCCAACGGTCCGATCGTCCGGAATAATTTTTTTTTAATTTTTTTATCTGATTAGAGCTCTTTTCTTAATCAAACTCTTAATCCTTTACATGAAAAAGGGTTTCCAGAATATCATATAAATCATCACTACATGAAAATTTCCCATCTCAAATTGGGTTTTTGTTCCATAAATCTCATCCTAATAACTCCTAAACTAATATGAATGATGCATCAATGAAATAAGCAAGATAAACACTTGCCTGGGATTTTCAGAAATCTGTTTTGGTGTTGAATTTGGTGTGGTTGCGTTCCCCGTCTCGCGATCTACGCGTTGGCGGTGGCGGCGGTGCAAACGGGTGAGTTTTGAGCCTTGGAATGCCTTGAGAGCTCTCTCCTCTCCTCTTCAATGTCCGTTCTAGTGTTTTGAGTTATCTAACCCTAGGAAATAACCCAAACATATGATATAACCCCTTTAATTTTCGTGGGTTTAATTACCCAAAAATACAAAATGACGAAAATGCCCCCCCGAGGTACTAATTAGGCCTAAAAACGCCCCGAGACCCAAATCAAACTCCCGGGTATACTTTTCTGACTATCTCAACCCTTCCAGACGCGTTGGTGCACTCAAAACGACCATACGAACAACTTATAAAATATTTACTTTTATTTATCAATATTTAGTCCCGACGCGACACGGGCGCGTTCCGACTCAAATTTCTAAAATTGTCATTTTATTCACTCATGACATTTAATATGGCCACTATTATATATTACTTTTCTCATTAGTAATATTCAAAAAAATTTCCCATAATTACTAACTCTCATCAAGTTAATAATTATAACATAATTAATTTCCGGATTTTTATTAAATAATTAATTCACATTAATATTAATAAATCCCCAAATTAATATAGCATAAAAATACGGGGTATTACACCTGCTTGATCGATCGATCGACCAAAAGGGTCGATCGATCAACCATTCAGCATTTTGGAAATCAAAGGAAACAGTGGGATTTATTTTGAACCATCGAACGATCGACTGTCAAGGTCGATCGATCGATCCCCTGTATTTTTGACAGCTTTCTTCCCTTTCATTTCTTTCTTCTTTATTTTTTTTCGAACTTACTATATAAAGGATTTTTATTGTAATGAATTAGGGACATAGTTTCAATAGATAATTAGGTATGGTTTGTGTGTTGGGACATCTTCATCATCTCTCTTCGGATGTGACCCCTTTAGGTGTTGTAAGTTGAATTATTCATCATCATCTCCATTAATATAATTGCTTTTCCTTCATCTCTTTCTTTGTTAAATATTTTATTGCTTTATTTACATGTTTTCTTTATCTTTCTTTCATTTATTGCTTTGTTAATTAGTTTTACTTTCTTGCATTTAATACATGTCATTTAATATGCATTCTAGCTAATTTAGTCTAGGTTGTGTTGGATTGAACTCACCTACGGGTTGATTGATTACTTTTCTTTGGTGACAGAGTTTTTATGGGTTAATTCGATTGTGTTATCCTAGTTATTATGCCTAGGGTATTTAACGGCGTATATCATGTATGCCCCCCCCCCCTCCCCCGTATTTACGATCTTGCGTGCCTAATTTTCGTGGTATTTGTTGACGTGAAAATGTTATTAGAATTTAATGCAAATTTTGGGGTGTGACAACTCTGGATTTAACTAACTGTTGAAATGAGATGTAATCTTAACAACTCGTGAGCCCATGAAATCATATATACCAATTAAGTCGGGGTGAGGGATATCCGATGAAACCTATATTTTTTAATCTCTTTGTTATCTTAGTTTAATTTCACACATGCCTAGTTTACCTTTCCTTTCTTTTTAATTATCAAATTATCTTTTACTCTTTTATTCTAGAAGTATTAAACCTAGTAAATTCTAGCAACTTGTCTCTATGTATTCAATATTGGGACTTGGTCGTTATACTCACCTATTGAGTGTAGTCATATGTTTAGGTTTTTGCATAGAGTTGGTGCCGAAAATAAAACGACTGACGCGTAGGTGACTCTCGCGCCGCGGCAAAACCCAGCCTACCAAATGGCGTCGTTGCCGGGAACTAGTTTGTTTTAGAATTTATTTTATTTAGTATTTCATAGTATTTTCTTTCTATTTGTATTTTTTTCTAACCTTTTTGTAGGACTTCTACATTTGAGGTCCAAGAACCGCTCGAATTGTTCGGCCGCGCATCACTTTGTGGTATTTTCCACTTTGAACCATCTTTACGGTAAACAAGTCTTATTCCAATCATTTCGGTTATCATTATGATAATTCTCAAAATCCCCGTAAGCCTATGACTTTTGGTCAATACATAGAGTCCCAACAAATTAAAAATTCGAAAAGATCTTTGGGTGAGTATAACAAAAGTCGAGCATTGGAGTGCATGTATTTTGAGGATGATTGTAATGATTTTGGGCCTCTAATTCCTTATAATAGTAATTTTGAAATAAATTGCAATAGTTTTCAAAATTCTTATAATAATGAGTTTGATTATAGTTCCGATAATGATTTTCAAACGTCTCATTTCCAAGAATCCACACCCCAACCTATAACTTTCGGTGAGGGTTTGCTCACGCTTGAGAATGAGAGGTATGAAGACCGTTATCGGGAAGAAGATCATTTTTGGGAACATGAATTGGATTTATTAATTGAATTCGACGATGATTTTTCTTCCAAAACATTTGAAGTCGAGGAATGTTTTGAACCAAATGAGTATTTTATGCTTCATTGGGTATAAACCATTCTTGAATTGGCCAATGGTTTAATAGAGAATGAAAGTGAGAATGAAATGGATGTAGTATCCATTTGCAATGAAATGATTTCATCTTTGGGTCCCAAAGAAGAAAGTTTCATTTAAAATTATTCTATCTCCATTGAAATTCCAACTTTGAGCGATGGTAACTCATCTCTTGAGTTTGAATTTCTTTCCTCCCCCTTTTCATTCTCCGTTATCACACCGTCATAAGTACTCAATGAATCGGTTCCTAACTTTAAAACGTTTAACCCATTCACCAATGAAGAGTACTTTATGGAGTTTCTTTCCATGAAGGCATCTTTGCCTCCTTGTGCTCCCCCTCCTATTCCAATTTCAAAATACTTGGGGGAAATGCAATTTTTTTTTACCTCTCGTGTTTTTGTCAACCGTTTTATCCAAACCATCATCGTCCCCCAAAAACTTTTAATTGGCGATGGTTCACTTCTTCCGCCTTACACAAGCCTTTAGTTGTTCAAACAAAATTCTTACTTTCCGAAAGGCATGCATGAGTGGGAGGGTCCACCGTGGATCTTTCAAAGTCAAGTCATTTTCGTGGTGGAACCTCAACTATTTAGACTTATAGTGTATAGTTAGTGTGAAACCTAAATAGTAGGTTGTATACAATGAGCTTTTTATTCCCTCTTTCTTTTTGTCGTTTCTTTCCTTTTTAATTTAGTCTAGCGTAATTAGTTAACTTTTTGTTATTTGTTTTTATTATTCTTTGGTACTAACATGTTTTATAGAATCATTGCACTTGAACTTTCATGAGATAGCTTCATTTTTGGGTATTATGACTCTTTTCCTTCTCTTTAACTTGGTTCTTAATTCACATCGAGGACAATGTCAGGTTTTAAATTAGGGAGTGTGGGATATTCTATCCATTCATTGGTAGTTTCTTTGATTTGACTATATGTTTAGTTCCAAGCATTCTTTTCTTGTAAAAATTGAATTTTTTTAAAAATATGTTCTTTCTTTTTTCTTCCTTATTGGGCTTTTTGTCTTATTTTTGGTGATATATTTCAATAATTGCCCGATCCAATAGACAACTCAACGAAACATGTTCTTCATTTTAGAAGTTATTAGACTTTAGTCCTCAATTATTGATATTATGAATAACTTCATGAATTAAACTTTAATCCCATGAGGACATGCGCTTTTCTTGCTTTATTGATTTTGTTTAGGATATTTATAACTCGGTAATCTTTTGTTGCATTGTATATACTTACACCGAGTAAGCTTTGTACCTTTCGTTGTTTATGAGTGTTATACACTTTTCTTTCCTATTTGAAAACATTACATTTGTTGGTAATCTTACTATTATTTCATTTCATCGTTCATATTTGAAATGTGTTACTTTAGCATGATTTTCAAAGTTTGTTTTGACTCTAGAATTTCGTAAGCTTTATGAAATGATCATAGGCCAACTTTGGTATATCATCCATATTAGCCTTGACCCCACCTTATATGTTTTCCCTAGTCAACCCCTTTGAGCCTAACTATAACCTTTCATTTTATAACCCAAAATCCCATAACTAAGTCCACACTGGAGTTTTAAAACATACTTATTACCTTACATTCCCTTTTTTGGAATGTTACATAGTATTGAATGATGTTATTGTCTTATGGTTGCAATTTAGGCATGTGAGAGTGAGAAAAGTAAAGAAAAGAAAAAAGTGAGAAAAGAAAAGAAAACATGAGAAAATCTGGAAACAAGAAAAGAAAAGAAAACATGAGAAAAAGAAGAGAAGAAAGAGAAAGAGAAAGAGAAATTTGTATATGTTGTGTATATAGTTCAATAAGCTTTGATTTCTCTCCAATTGTTATATTTAATGACTTTTATGGATTGTATTTTTCAATTTTTTAATATTTCCCACATTTTCCCATTATCCCGAATTTTCATCTCCGAACACTTTGAATCCGTATATACATATCCTTCATTTTGTACCCTATCTTAGCCTACATTATAACCATATCAAGTCCCATGTGATCTTCGGGTGCATTAAATTTAAAAGTTGAAATAGTTCTGATAATTTTTGAAAATACGTTTCACCTCCTTTAATGAGCTGTATCTTAGATTGAGATTATAATTTTTCATTTTATATATTGTGTTATTCATTCGTGACATGTGTGCAGCCTTGTTTCCATTTACATTTACTCTTTATGACTGCTTGTCCCATGTGTTACCTCCCTGTTTCGAGTGAATTTATTTGATAACTGTAATGCCCGTAGGGATCAGTTTATATGCATGATTTTATCTTTATCCGATTTATTTCCATTTTTGCCAAATCATACTTTGCATTTGCTCACTCCCCTTCCACATTTTAATGATTCAATTCTATGAGGTTCATTTTATAAGGTTAATATTAAGCACTTTTGTATGAATTAGTTCACTTTGCTAATAATGTGTACGGAATCCTTTTCGATATTGTTGGGATTATCGCATGTTGGTTTGGGAATATTTTGAGGAAACTATATAATGTTTGTGGTTTTCATCCCTAAAAACCCTCACGAGACGACACTCGTCCCCTAGGTTACCCTAAGGGTTTAACGGCTTATGGCATATGCTAAATGCAATCGAATCGCCCCTGAAAGTGGTTTTTATGTTTTAATTCCATTTTTGTACTTTTCTCCTGCTTTTGGTTTACTTGTAGTTCTTGTGGTCTCTTATTTCATTGCTAAGGACTAGCAATGTGTAAGTTAGGGGGTGTGATACGATGCAAATATTACATATTTCTCCTGTTAATCTACGCATTAATGGCCCCCTCAGTTATCTTAATCCCTATATTTATGTTCGTTAACCAAACAACCTCGGATTTCTATATATACATGCTTTGTAGGGGTTAATTGAGTTTTTATAGGTATTTGGATGCTTAGTGCGAAGTTCGGATGCATTTTGATGAAGTTTTGTACACATCCGAACACACAAGGACATTTAAGTCATTTTATAGTTTAGGCCACTGGCCCAGCATCTGCACAAATGTTCTAGCCCTCCTTGCAAGATTCACATGGCAGCGAACGGTGCGTGAATCCTATTCCTAACGAAGAAGTTAGGGAGATTTGAGAGGAAGAGGATTTCAAACCAACCAAAACATGGGAAACTTGATGCAGGCCTACTTGATCGATCAATTGACAAAAAGGGTCGATCGATCAATCCCTCAACATTTTGGAAATTGAAGGAAGTAGTGGGCTTTATTCTGAACTATCGATCAATCGACTCTCAAGTTCGATTGATCGATCCCCTATATTTTTGACAACTTTCTTCCTTTTCATTTCTTTCTTCTTTATTTCTTTTCTAACTTCCTATATAAAGGATTTTTATTATAATAAATTAGGGACTTCATTTTAATAGATAATTTAGGTTACGATTTATGTGTTGGGAGATCTTCTTCATTTCTCTGTGGTTGTGACCCCTTTGGATGTTGTAACTTTAATTATTCATCATCCTCTCCATTAATATAGTTGCTTTTCCTTCATTTCTTCCTTTGTTAATTAGTTTATCGCTTTATTTATCTTGCTTTCTTTTATTGCTTTGTTAACTAGGTTTACTTTCTTGCATTTAAATCATGTCATTTAATATGCTTTCTAGCTAATTTAGTCTAGGTTGTGATGGATTGAACTCACCTATGGGTTGATTTGCCTTGGTGTTGGAGATTTTATGGGTTTATTTCGACTTTTGTTTTCGTAGTTGTTACGCCTATGAGATTTAACGGGGTATATCATGTGTGCCCTTTATTTATGACCTTGTGTGTGTAATTTTTGGGGTATTTGTTGAAGCCAAAATCTTAGTAGGCTTTAAGAGAATTTAGGGGTGTGACAACTTTGGGTTTAACTAACTGTCGAAACAAGATGCAATTTATATAACTCGTGATCCCATGTTACCATTTATACCAATTAACTCTAGGTGAGGGATATCCGAGGCAACCTATAGTTTTTATTCTCTTTGTTATCTTAGTTTAATTTACACTCATGCCTAGTTTACATTTTCTTTCTTTTTAATTAGCAAATTATCTTTAACACTTTTATTCTAGAAGTATTAAACCTAGTAAATTCCAGCAACTCGTCTATGTGGATTCGATACCCGGACTTGGCCGCTATACTCACCTGTTGAGTGTAGTCATCACGTTTTTTTTCATAGAGTTGGTGAGTTGAAAATAAAACGATCGACGCATAGGTGAGTCTCACGCTGCGGCGAAACCTAGCCTACCACTCTTACAAACGAATTACATGAAATGTGACTAATTTTTCTTGGTATGAGTGATATAAATAGTAAAAGTAATGGACACGAATTCACACACACCAATAGAAATATGAAATATTTAGGGAGAATATATTTCATCATTGGAACGCGGTTATGGAAAAAGGGGAAACATCGACCCTTATTCACGGTAATTAATCTCTCTTATTATCTTTTCGTGTCTTAGCTCTCCACACGGTAATAAATTTTTCTATTCGGCCTCAGTTAGGACTTTCCGGGTTGTAAGGTGTATTGGGTAAAATGGGATGATGGGAAAATTTGGAATTGCAAAATTTTCTTGCATATGATGTCCTTTGGCACTTTTTCAAGCATTTCCTCCTTTTCTTTTCTTCTTCAAATTTTTTTCTCATGTTTTTCTCAATTTTCTATTTTTTTGGGTTGAGCATTTTCTATTTTTTCTTGCCTCTTTTTATTTCACCATTTGAACTTTGTTGATGAATTTTTATTTTCACAACTCCAGGGAAAATGGGTTTTTCAGCTTATCAAACAAAAATGGAAAAATTTTAGGCTCAAAGTGGCTAGTAAAAGGATATTTTTTCACTACTTTTATGGCTAATATTTTTGGGTGACAAAACGATGGCCTAACTTCATTTATCCAAAATACTAATCACATTACCATATGCGTCTCAAGATTAATTTAATAGAGAATTAAGGTAAAGGTCATGGTCCTTCCTATATTTCGATTTTTAGGACAATGTTTTTCATGTTTATAAATCTACTTCCTGTGCTACAATAACATTTACTTGTGTGGTCCACTTAGAGTTAGGAGTTCATTTTTTTTGTCCGCGCCAGTGGCACCATTTTTCATGGTATTTTTAGTACAGGGACTAAATTTATAAAATTATTTGGAGTGACCTATTTTTATACTCTTTGATAATTATGGGGACCCTTCCCCAAAACCCCCTTATTTTAATTTAGAGGTATTTTTAGTGCATTTTTAGAGATCTTGAAAGACTTATTTAAACACTGAATAGAACGTTGAATTAAGCATTAACTTGGATTCATATAAAAACTCGCAAAAACTGATAGGCTCAAAATCTCATCGGGTTAATTAATCTCCACACTTATTCGTTGTGTCATCAATTTTTGCTCAATTTCTATCTTTGGCCAATTTCGACTTTGTGCATTTAATTTTTTACAATTTGAGACATCAAACAAAAATTTTAGTGATATTTTTGAAAAATTTAAATTTAAATTTTTATTTATTTTGAAGACAAATATTTTTGGCTTTTTTGATTTTTTTTATTCTTTTTTGAATTTTCAAATTTTTTGTGCATTTTGGAAATTTGTGAAATTTTGAAACACACGTGTCCCCCCTAACTTAGCCATTGCAATGTCCTCATGAAAATCGATAAAAATATAAAATAAAATAAGAGCGAGTAAGAAAAAAGAGAAAAAAGACAAAATGCAATTTTTTGTATTAATACAATGATATATTACAATCCGATAAAATGAAGGAAAAGCACAAAGTAAAATGAATAACTACATCAAAAAGTGAAAAATGAATATATCATCTTATATGAATGATATGGTTCTTGTAATCGTTGAGTACAAAGTAAAATGAATAACTACATCAAAAAGTGAAAAATTACAAGAAAAGATTCACTAAGATGCACTAAGATCATTGAGATCGTCGTTGTAATGATTGTAGCAATAGCCTGGAAGTGGAGTATTCGTCCCTGGTTGGATCCTATTCGTGTCCCCTTAGAGACGGGACATCTTTCTCATATCCCTATGGTAGTCTCGAGTATTGATCCTTCGATCATATCTATACTCCACAATAAAATCACTTATCATGGTCTCTAAGGCATAAATGTGGTGGGAAAGAGCGGTCGAGTATGGCCCATAACCGGGCTCAGCAACATCATCATACTCTGCCTCTTCCTTGCCCATATGAACGTCCTCCTCCTCTTGTACAACCTATATAGGGGTGTTCATCTATTGTCCCAAAATAATCCGAAGGCCAGTAAGCCCACATGGAAGACATACCTTTGCTCAAATTACCAAGAAAAGTTTAGAGCGATGGGGTTTAACTTGATTGAGCCCCATGACCAAATGAGATACTCGGACGAGGGGAATCACCACGAGCAGCCCCTCATTCAAAGATTGAAGATACACCACACCAAAAAGAGCAATTTGGCACACCACGATTTTAAAAATCTTGCACAGTTTTAAATTGTGCCAAATTCTAGCACGATTTAATGACAATCTGACACTCTTTAAAACAGTGTCAAAATTTTCCACTATTTTTAAGTGTGCCAAAATTGAGTACACTTGACTAAAATATAAAATTCCCTAAAAAAATTTCACTTACTCACTTTGACTCTCCCACTCACTCATCACTCTCACATTGGAGTCTCCCACTCGGCTCTTTCTCTCTCACGTTTTTGTCACTTTGGAGTCCCAGGCCTGTCATAACTTTGGGGTCTCAGGTCTTCCATCACATTGGAGTTCATCAAGTTTTACATGACTTTGGATACTCAGGTATTTTGTTCGTTACTTTTGTCACCTTGGTCACTTTGGAGGCTCTTACACAGGTAATACATAGTATGTTGCTTGAGATTCGATTGTTCTCCTACTTAAGTTTCTATTTGAGATTTGATAGTTAATAATGTTCATAGTATGTTGAGATTCGAATCTCAGTATTTAGATTATCCACGTAATATTTAGGGGTGGTGGATCGAACCCTCAAATCCTACATGAGGGTTAGAGTTCGAACACAAAGCTAGCCTTAGCGATGAATAGTTTTATTTTTATTTTTGATATGTCCCAAATTAATAGTTATGTTTCTCGAATAAATCTAAAAGTGGTGGAGTTAAAAACATCCCAATATTATTTAGGGTAGAGTAATGATTCAAGTGTATATGTTGTATTCTAAATATATTTGTAATTCTCATAATATTAAATTTGGATTATTTTTTTTAAATGTTTTACTATGAAACGGTGACTATTAAGATGGAGCTCAAGGAGTATGACCCTGTAAACATTTTTACTAAATTGTGTTGTATTAATTATGTATGGATTGGCTCGCGTGGAATTATGGGAGCATAATTTGGAAAACACTTCATTGGTTGGTTGACTTGTATCATTATTAAATTATATTCATATTTTCATCCCACCACCATACCTTGAGATTCGAATGTTGAGCTTCCACTTACATACCTTAGTTTTCGGTGTGCCTTTACCTTGACCTCCTCCTATTGTGAGTGGGCATTGAAGTTTTATGAGTCTATTGATCGTGTTGGTGTCACCAGTGGTTGTGGGATTTTGATTGTCAGATTTAATAGTATATACTAGTTGTTGTATGTGATCCATATAATATGTATATGCATTACTGGCACCGGTGCTGAGTATCGATTGTTAGGGTGTTTTAAAATTGTTGAATCATGAAATATTTTTAGAGCTGGTGATTGTTAAGATAATTTATATTTATCTATCTTAAATAACAATTAGTTGAATTTATATGCTATAATATTATTTTATTTATGATTTTATATGGTAATAATGCTATATTGTTTTTTTATTTCTTTCGTCGCCTGTAACCTATATTTTTTGAGAATTTTCAAATTATTTGAACCGACACCCTATGCTCGCGTCAGTTATTCTTATGAGGCAGTGTTTAAATTTATGTATTTATCAATGTATGATAAATGATATTTTGTGTTCAAAATTTAATAAAAATCAAATAGTAATGATTTGGAACACTATGACTTGAATCATAAGAGAGCCCAACGTGAAGACTATGACTTCAATTATAAGAGATTTATATGCAACACTATGACTTGAATCATAAGAGATTTGGAACACTATAACTTGAATCATGGGATGAATTAGAAGTAATGATGTGCAACGTTGTGATAATACATTTGGAACACTATGACTTGAATCATAATAGAGCCCAACGTGAAGAGGTCGCAATGATAAATTCTTAAAACATATAAAAAGATTCATTTCTCAATTACTTTATTAATTTAATGTAGTAATGATTTTCCAATACTTTCTATGTTTAAAATATATTCGTCGGGACAAATGTATTTCATATTGTATTGATATGATATGTCATCTAAACTACTTTTATTTTATATATATGTTTATATCGGATAAGATGAATGTGTATCCCATGAAGTGTACAACATCGACAAATGTTTCACCCATCTAAATTTTGGGTAACGTTTTATTTATTCTTATTTCAGTTGTAAAGGCATAGTATAATGTATCAACTAAACTCTATTGAAAATGGATAAATTTAATCTCAATATAACTTATTTTGTAGTTTCGAAGAAAAAATGAGATAATGTTATTTGACTGTACAATGTGTTCCAATTTGTGCACCTGTATATTTTTTATTGATTTTGTTTAATCATCTCCTCCTCCGCTTTTTTAGGATCCAAGGATGAAGATTTAATTTCCTCAAGACTCTTTCAGAAAAGGTTGTCGTAGCCCTTAGTGATTTTCTCTATGGCTTCTTGAGCTAATTCATCTTTCAGTTTCGTCCAATCATCTAAGGCTATGTCTTCTTTGGCTTTCAAATTGATGGCTTTTTTCTATGACCTACTTAAGTTGAGGGAGATAAGATTTGGCTTCTTGTATAATTGAGCTTTAACTAAGAGGTCTTTAAGGTTAGTGGGAATTCATTGAGGATTAAAATCATTACATTCCTCAATGTTTTCACTATCCTCATCTTCATAAATTCCCTTTGCCATTTGAGATATTAAATTACAATTTTCATTCTGAGTAGAATTGTTAATATCCTCAATGTTAATTGGAACATCAAATAATCGATTAAGGTTCATTGAGTACTTTTCCTTCTTAAATGTGACATGCTTTAGAAGATACATCATACAAGTTTTGGATTTTAGGCTTCCACGCTTATATTCCATAAAGGTAATTTCATTTTCCACAAATAAGGTGTTGTCTAACATTGACTTGACATTTGGCACTACACTAAAATATAGACTAGAAGGTAACTTCTTATAAGTGTAATACACATACGAATGAATACATATTTTCTAACCCAACTCATTGCACACACACACACACACACACACACACACACACACACATATATATATATATATATATATATATATATATACTAGGATATGCCCGTGCCTGAAGGCACGATGCTAATTTTCGAAAGTGTACGTAGTTAATAGGACCATACGTCGTGTTTAGTTTGCAACAGATGAACATTTTTTTAAATAACGTATAGTACTAACCTACTAATTTTAAAAAAATGGAATTTTTTAATATTTATTTACATACCCACATACATCGTGGTACGAACACATTTAGTCAAAAAAAATTATAACAGAGGATTTTATAACATCATAGCCATCAAATACTAATTTAAATCAATAATTTTTTACAACACAAATGCGTAAAAAAATAAAAATTAAATTGGGCAACACTTCCTTTGTTTATAAGACTTTCCACAATGTTTAAGAAATAAAAACGACTCCAACAAAGTACTAATAGTCCTATTAACAACAATATCATTAATATTTAAATCCCCCTTCCCATCCTGCCCATCGACTACATTGTTGAAGATCTCTTCAACCTCTAAAAACTTTTCACGTGAAGCACTCTTTGTCTTGTTTACATCTTTACTTTCCATATATGCTTGTCTCGTTTTTTGCCACTGATTCCTTAGTTATGGGCTGCACATTACAAGAATATCATTTTAGTCGAGCCATCATGGAGTTTAGAACAAAACATCAACACTAAAATTTCATCAAGCATGAGGGAGGTTATCGAAAAATGAATAAAAAATGAGTTATGGTAAATGAACCTCATGATGGGGTCGTCTCCCCATTGGGTCAGACTTTCTCTCTAGTTGTAGACACGAAACTTCCTTCTCCATGAGACTAAAAGATCCACTGCCTTGTGTCACCCTCCATTGGGTCAGCATTGTATAATAAAAGAGAAATGCCCTATAGTCATAATAAAAGAGAAATGCCCATAGCAAACACGAAAAAATAAAGGACAAACTTAGTTCAATCTCCACAATAATGATTGGAGCAAAATGGAACAAATATTAACCATACAAAAAATGAACACACTAATAGCAAAAGAATAAATACAATGTCTGCAAAAGAATGATACCTGAAAAGGAGATCCCCGAAATTATATATGAAAACTTCATATCTGTAAATTTACAACAAATGGCTAACTTGTATTAATCATTAAAAAATTGAAACCCAAAAACGATGAAATGTAAGAACATCGAGGATAATGGAAGTCTACCTCAATGCCATGTTAACACACAGGGATGTGTTCAGAAGCAATGACAAATATGCCCACGTACAAAAGCTCTTGAAAACAATGTCATCATCAAAAAATTAGACACAGCATTTTCGAGCTTCATCCTAGCCTGCTTCACCTATACAAAATGAAGATGAGGTAATTATGTGGTGCAATAAGTTGTCCCATATAAACTTTTACTTAAAGATTTACCTTCTTCAAACTATAATTTTGCATTGGTGGAATAGGTCGTATAGAAACCGGAAAGGAAAGGAAAAGAGATATAATATGACAACCTTTCCTCCTAGACATATTATCGGGATAGATAACTAAGTTACGCATCCAATTCCATGTTCCTAATTTGAAAGAGTGACATAAATAAATGTGCAATTTAAAAAGTACCAAAGCAGCAAATGAGTGGTGCATCAATAGAACTGAATCTTACTTGGATTTAGTTCTTGAATCTTAGCCAATGGAGTGAGACAAAATTGAATCTTACCGAAGGAGCAGAACTGGAGTGAGACAAAAGGCATCACTCAGTGTATGTTAGAATGCACCATTTAATAAGCTATTTAAGAAACAATACTATTGATGCACCATTCAGTGTATGTTGTTGACGCACCATTCAGTGTGTATAGTTGATAAACCATTCAATAATCTTAGCAATAGAACTGAACTGAATCTTATACCGATGCAGCACACAAAAGGCATCAACAAAACTGAATCTTAGCCACAGGAGTGAGACAAAATGCTTACCAAGATGAGCATAGTATAGAATAGTCAGAATGTCATTATCAAATAATAAGCTATTTAAGAGAGTCTACATAAGCGATTTTAACAAAAGCTTCAGTTGACTATAACATTGGTGCAGCTACATAATTTGTGGATATGTTATAAACTATTCTGTGATGTGGCATGTATATAAAAGTGTTGGTATGTCGTTTGCGCTATATATGTGTTTTACACAATTTGGTACGATGTGGTATATATATGTGTTTGCACGAAAAAAGCCTCTGAGTCATATTACACACACACACATGTGTGTGTCTTATTTCCATTGTGCAATGTTAATCGATGTCTTGGAATAACCAATGAACATTGAAAAGATAAAGGGCGGGTAAAACTAAGCAGCAAAACCAGCGTTTTGAACTTCTACGAAAACCTGCAAAACTCGTCAAATCAAATGAACTGCAAAACCAACAAAACCACTAAAGCCTAAATCAAAGATCCGCAGAAATCAAATGAACTGCTACAAAAATTAAATATGAAAATAAAATTAAATATACTTCTACGAAAATCAAATCAAGCTCAGAGGCAGTGTCGCCAAAAAATAAATATCTAAAACGCGGTGCCCTCATTGGGAGTCTGCTAGAACAGTCACATAGGTTAAAATATGGATCTGTTTCTAAAACGCGGTGTCGCCACAAAATAAATATCTAAAACGCGGTGTCACCACAAATTAAATTAAATACGGATCTGTTTCTCAAGTTAAAATATCACCTTCTGGTAACCGAACCTTCGTAATTTTCTTCATCTTTAGTGTCGAGATCTGACAATGGAGATAGGATCTGAGGCCTTTGCAAGTGAGAAGAGAGTTTCATGGGATGGATCTGGCCATTGAAGAAGAACTCATGGATCCGGTGCTATTTGACAAAAGAAGTAGGCGGAGGGGTTTACGGCTAGGTCTAAAGGATGGTGAGATGAGAGTGAGCATAAAGTGAGAGGGAGAGAGTAAAGTGAGGGGAAAAATATGAAGACGTGTAGGGGAAACGGGGGAGTAAAGGGAGAGAATGGTGTCAAATACCATTATACCCTTGATTTTAAATTTTGAAGAAAAGGGAGAACCAAATTGGAGTGAATAAAAAGAGGGGGAAATCAAAATTGTCAAGGATAAAATAGGAAGTGAAGGAAAAATTCATTAAGATGACATCATTCTTTAAACTTATGACATACATAAGTTTCCTACTTTATTTTATATATATATATATATATATATGCCAAGCAATAAAATTAGATATATAACAAAACCATTTCATTACATGCTCAAACTCAATCACTGGAAATATGAGTGACATCATAGTAACAACATTATAATTCGGAGGGAGAACAAGATTCAAATCATCAAACCTTTGAGGCTATAGTGACATTGTACCCACGCCTCAAACCTTTAAGGCTATAGCGCCTAGAGGAGTAATGCTTAAGCTTCTATGTCCACTTCTACACTTTCACTATATAAATTTGAGGCTATAATGTGTATATTTGAGTCAAACACACATGTTATATAATTATATAAACGGATATTATGATGATAGTTGATGATACAATCTCTTTTGTTATGGAGATGTTCTTTTACTTTTCTTATAATGGGATATTTGGAGATGATAAATTGTTGACTTCGATAATATTATAGATCTTTTGTGATGACATTGATTATATATTATTTCTATTATTTATTAACTTTTTAGTTAGTTTCTTGGGATTTCCCGCAAATTGAGGCTTATGCCTCGCTCCGCCTCAAGGCTATAATATCTCCTCATCCGAGATAAATTCCTCAAGGTCTCTTTTCACTTTTTTGAATGATGGTTTGAATAAACAAGTAGAACATCTGTAAAGTTGTCTTTGAGACATTTTTCCACAGATTTCTCTCTACACAATCAATGTTCCTTTCTTTGGGAAATTATTGTCTATATGCTCAGGCTCTCTTCATGAATAACAATTATTAGGAATAAAAAATGATATAATTTTCCATAGAGGAGAAGATGAAGGAGATGACATAAGATCAAATGTGAATTTCGAATCAATTTTTATCTTTATATTAGTAAAATTTGTCTCCTTGCAATAATCAATGCCAACAATTATTCTTGTGCCTCAACTTCAATAAAAGAACCCATGCCAAAGATCTTCGAATAAGTCCAAATAAAATGCCCCGAATCATTCCTTAAGAGAACTGCTATTCCCATAGTTAAATTGCTATCTGATATACCTAAGAAATTAAATTTAAGTCTTCCTCTAGGAGGACATTCCCAAGGCACTAAAGAATTGATAGAGGTCAGGGGATGCTTGAAAAATACTGAGAAAGTATTCTATGCTGCCATACTTAAGTCAGAAATACTATCTTTGAAAGATAGATTTTGTTTCAACTCTAAAACTATATACCTCACCTTAGAAATAAGAAAATTAGATTTCATAGGTTTAGATTCAAACAAAGCTTTATTTTTGGCAAGCCATATTTCCAAAATAATGCCAACTGGAATACCTTTAAACATCCATTGAGATACCTTTGAAGTACTTTCTTGTAACCACCAATGTATTATGGAACTATGAATATAAAAATAATTCTAAGAAACTTCCATCAAACCACAGAAATGGCCCCATACTATGTGAGCTATAGGACCTGATATTAACAAGTTGATAAGAGATTTTGTTTCCTTATAACAGTGTTGTCATGTGGAGGCCAATTTGATTCCTACCTTTTGGATTAGATTTTCAACCTGAACACATTTGAATAAAGCTTTCCACACAATAGTAGGCATATTTGGAGGGGTATTTGGAACCCAAATAAATTTAAATGCCTATGAAGAAAATTTGGATCTTCTAATAAGCTCATAAGTAGAAGAAAATGAGAAAGAACCACCAGAAGTAGACTGCCATATCAAATCATTATCCATCCATATAGAATTTGATTCCATTGAATCCTAAGCAGATAAAATTATTCTAAATGTCATAGAGCCACTATAATCAGTTACATTATGATATTTTGAATTCATAAAGTTATCCCATAGACTTTTATTCTCCTTCATATTCCAATTCAATTTGAGGTTAGAAGCTTATATAATATAAGACAAATTTCTAATGTCTGAATCACCTTCTTGTTTAGGAAAAAAATAGAGTCCCAGTTCATCGAATGATATTTCTTCCCATATTCCTTGTTAACTCCCCAAAAGAAGGCACTAATCAATTATTTTATTGAATTAATAACCAACTTTGAAGGATCTAAAGAAAATAGGACATAAATAGGCATAGGAGTAATTTAATCGAGCCGAGCCAAGCTTCAACATGTTCATATTCGATTTGTATGTTATAAGCCTTATTTGAACTCTACTTGAGCTCGAATCATGCTTCAGTTACTGTGTTCGTGTTCGACTCAATAAATTGTGGGATTGCTTGAGATCGTCTCATATAAACGTTATATCGTTGTTTATATAACATTTATATAAAAGTTATTTAAACTTTATATAGAAGTTTATCAAACTGTTTATATGACAGTTATATAAAAGTTATATAAACTTTAATATACCAGTTTATATCACTGTTATATAACAGTTTATATAACTATTATGTAACAGTTTATATAAAAGTTCTATAACTATTATCTAAACATTTATAAAAAATTTAACATATGAATCATTGAAATTCAGTATTTTAGTTTCATCTAGTACTGGCTAATACATTAGTCACTAGTAAAGATGGCTTATAGCCTAAAAGTAGTTTTGCTTAACAACTATCTTCATAATTTTTCATTGCATACTTGGTTCAGATTTATACCTGTGTTGGTTATTCTAAATAGTTTACCTATTTAAACTTTAGGCAATCTTTCAAAAAGTTTACCTATCAAAGTTTGAAGACTATGTTTAAATTTTAGATTGCAATTTCAAGTTTTTTGAGAATTTGCTTAATATAAGTTTTTATGAATTAACTTGAATTTATGGATGACTCAACTTCAGCTACTGTTTGCAAACTTAAGCAAATGCCATGTAATGAATTTGGGAAATAAGTACTTGGTGTGGTTTCCCTTCTCAGAATAGTTGAAACAAATGATCTTAGCATGTATTCTCTCTCATAGTTCTTTTATATTGGACTTTCACGAACAAGAAAGTTCGTAGGTAGCTGGAGTTTGATTTTTTTATGTTTGTCTTGATACATGATATTGGCAGAGTATCTGAGCGATGATGTTGTTGTATTCAAGTGCTATGTAACTGCAAGTTTTCTTGAGAGATATGACTGGAATGGAAATGTAAATCGCGCTCTTGCTCTTTACAAAATGGAAATAGACATTGGAAAATCTATTGAAGGTCGTTATCATGTCATTTGTCTTGAGAATATCAGGTACGAAGGTGACTGCTTTTTGGGGGAACAACAATTTTATATTTTTCAAAACTCACTTTCTAGATCTTAGTAGGACCAATATCTTATTTTGAGTTTTTATCTTGATGAAATTTATAATCATTTTCAATTGAACATTATGAAGGAATACGTGATCTAGTTTTTATGACATTTAGCGCTGCTAAATTCACATATGAAGTTTGGGGATTAGAAAATGAATCAACATCTTAAGATTCAAACTCTTATGAGACAATATACTTGAACTCACATATTTGGGATTTAGGGAAAGCACTAAAACTCGAATTAAATGCGCACTTAGTGCTTACTTTTTTTTTAAACTGATAATCTTTTATTTTTAACTCGAGATAATCATTTCTATGCATGGGAGATTTTATGGTTTTATTAATAATAATATATTCTTCTTCTTGGGTCAAGTTGTCGATTGCAAGGAAACCAAATCATAATTTATAAACTAACATTTTTTCAGGTTGGAATGTTTGATGTTAGTTCATCTTTAGTTTTTTTCTTACTGACTGTGCATCCAGCTCAAGTTCTCCTGTCGTTTATTTGACTATAAAAATATTTATAGATTGTTATAGTGGTAGTTTGGATGAAAATTAAAAGAAAACATTGAGTGTATCAGTAATGGAATTTTCTTTCGTTTTGACTAAAGATGCACACGTCAATATACTTTTCAATACGTTATTTAAAAGAAATATTTGAAAAATGGCCTATGGTTTTATCTTTGGATAGGTCTTTTGACACACCCCAACCTAGTTACTTATAATTATGTCTGAAATTCAAAGTGAGTCAAACCATAATTAATTTAACCAAACCACAAACACGAGTTTTAAATATTACAGTCATAATTGTAAACCGTGTAACTGAAAGCCTTTTTACAACATCAGAGTAGTCATGTCCATAAAAACTTTCTTGAATGATAAGATAACTTAATTAAATCGTTTACATTTACAAAAAATCATTGTTTCTCCCATTCCTGGCTAACCTAACCCGATCTCCTCGATTTGGCAGTGACATCGCGTTACCCGAAAAATGTGAACATAGGAACCGTGAGTAAAATAGCCCAGTGAATGCATCACTACTATACTACTGCATGAATTTAAATGCAATAAATCATGTCCATATAATTATGTATTAAGTTATCCTGCTCATTCATAATGAATGACTAACTTTTCCGAATCATGATTCAGATATCCTGTCTAAATAGATAATTCTCCCCCATTCCTGGTCGAGGAGTAACCCCTTGTCATTAATAGACAAATCTCTCCCATTTTGGGTCGGGGAGAAACCTCCCATTTCGGTAAACTGAAATGAACAATTTCACATTCATTATATTCTGATCATATCAACAACACGATACAAATATCTCTTTCGAGTGAGTACACTCACCTTGGTTGACAACTATGTATTTACATTTCCTTCTGGTGGAGCTGAACTGGGTTGATTAGACCTTACACCTGTCAATCCAACTAAATCAGTATTGAACCTCAATCATAAATATTATCCTAACATAATTATGTAACTTTCCATGACTATAAATCAACAATATAATTCCAATTAAGTCACATTCCATAAAACATAAGTAAAGGCAAAACAATGATATACATGTTGATAAATTTACGGACATTGAACCGTAGGAAATACCATATAAGTAATTTATAACCAAAGTCAAGTAAACATGAAATTATACTTATCTATGAATATACACATGAAACATGTACTCAAAGTACCCTTTGTAAGGACGAAATACAAACATTCATGCAAGGGGTATCCAGTATGGCCTGAAATTATTATCCTACATACTTAACCATCCTATATTCCTAATTGCACAAACAAAGGGGTCCAACCTTATCATTATGAAAACATATATGAATATACTTTCCATTACAACTGACGGTGTAATTTTTCAATCTCCCTAGAGCAATTTATGACTATTTCTTTACAACATAAGAAATCTGCCCTACAAGCTCCTCTATTGTTCCTTCAATTTCCAAGAATTTTCATAATTTTTATCCAGCATAACTTTCCATGATTTTCAACCCATTTTCAATATACATACTTAATAGTTCATAATCAAAGTTTCATAATTTTTTGACTTCATTTACTATCTCAAAATCTTGACTAAATTCATGGCATAACGAAATGAAGTATACAAACAGAAACTATGTACTAACTTGAAATCATCATTACGGCCTTACCACAAGCAGATAAATTCTAATTTTTGGATATGATATGAATATATGAGTATAATTTCATGTACAATTGGAATTTCTCAATTCCAGTAATCACACAAAGAGATATGAAGATTTGAATACAACGGTTTCAATACAAAGCAATTTTAAAGGTTTGTACAGTCAACTTAACTTAAACATGCATATAACCATAGATATATATAAAGCGCTGAAACTTTCATAAACCTATGATGATTTTTATCATATAAATCAGTAATATAAGATAAATAGCAAGAATTTCAATTAGGATTACCTTTAGTGATTTTACGTAATTTCTACGGATTTTTTCTACACTTTTTCTCCTCACTTTTTCTTCCTAAACATCAACTTTCTATCTCCTCAAGCTAAAAACACTTGAAACTGAACCTAGGGATTATATTTTATGAAAAAAAAAGCTAAAGGGAGAGTTTTAAGTCGGCCAAGGCTGCCTCCCAAGACAACCAAGCAAATTAAAACATTTGGTTTAATAAAAGACAATTTACCACTTAAAGGGAATGGACAACTTTGCCCTTTGTTCGTAAATTCGGTATAACTCTTTACCCGGGCATCCATTTGATGATCCATTTGTTGTGTTACAACACTAACTCACATGTCTACAACTATCTAGTTTTCACCTCAAGTCATTTATAATTTTATAAAGGTCAAAACTAGTCTCTAACAGGAACATTTCTACCGAAAACAACAAAAATTTTGTGTTTGTAAATAATTCGACCTTTCATGATTTATGAAAGTAGGATTATAATAAACATAATCACTTAAAATTAGATATACTAATAGCACATTATTCATATCACATAAGATAGTATGTTTTAAATATAATTTATCATAATTATATTTGGGTTGTCACAACTCACCCCCCTTAGAAAATTTCATCCCCGAAATTTAATATAAAGGTCACTTACCAAACAAATGGGGATACAGTTTCTTCATGCTATCCTCCGTTTCCCAAGTTGCTTATTTAACTCCATGGCTCATCCACATAACTTTAACTAAGTGAATAACTTTATTCCTCAATACCTATTCCTTACGATCAATAATTTCCAATGGTTCCTAGATGTACGACAAGTCTTCCTTCAGTTCAACTGATTGAGTTTTCAACTGATGAGATGGATCCGCCAAATACTTACGAAGCATCGATACGTGAAACACATCATGCAAATGGGATAATTCTGGAGGTAATTCTAATCTATATGACAGGTTCCCAATTCTTTCCAACACCTCATATGGTCCAATGTATCTTGGACTTAGTTTCCCCTTTTTCCCAAACCTCATGACGCCTTTCCATGGTGAAATACGTTGGAATACAAAATCCCCCTTCTGAAATTCCAATGGATGCTTCCTCTTATCTGCATAAATTTGCTGCCTACTTTGCGCTATCTTTATCCGTTCCCGAATGATTTTAATCTTTTCTGTTGTCCCATCTATTAATTCAGGACCCATTATTTTCCTTTCACCCACTTCATCCCAACAAAAAGGCATTCTACATCTCCTCCCATATAAAGCTTCATATGGAGCCATACCAATGGTGGACTGATAACTATTATTATATGAAAATTCCATCAATGGCAAATGATCATCCCAACTACCTTTGCACTCAAACACACAGGCTCGTAACATGTCTTCTAATATTTGAATTATCCTTTCGATTTCCCATCAGTTTGTCGATGAAATGCAGTACTGAAGTTCAAACTTGTGCCCATGGCATTTTGTAAATGAGGCAAAAATTTAGAAGTGAACGTTGGATTTCTATCTGATACAATTGACACAGGTGACCCATGTAAACGGATAATCTCATCAACGTACATACGTGCATACTTGTCAATAGTGTAGGTGGTCTTAACAGGAAGAAAATGAGCTAACTTCGTCAATAGATCTACAATTACCCAAATAGAATCATTCCCCATTGGTGACCGGGGTAATATTGTAACAAAGTCCATCGTTATATGCTCCCACTTCCATTCCGGAATAGGCAATGACTGTATGAACTCTGCAATCTCACGTTTCATATTGTTCAACCAGTAATACTTTTTCAAATCTTTGTACATTTTGGTACCTCATGGATGCATAGAGTAAATAGAACTATGTGCCTCTTCTAATATATCTTTCTTTAAGGGCGGATCATTCGGTACACAAATCCTGTTTTTATAACACAATGGTTCGTCATTCTTAATCTCAAAGTCACTCCCTTTACCATCCCGAACTTCTTGTTTCTTCTTCTCAAGGAATGGATCACTGATCTGCAAATTTCGTATGCGTTCGGCCAATCAAGGTCTCACTGTGACATGTGCTAATAATCCTCCACTTTTTGTAAACTTCAATTCAATCCCCCATCGATTCCAAGTCAAGATTATTTTCAACAAAGGCACACCGTATGCAACCCAGCATCCCTGATGATTTTCGACTCAAAGCATCTGCTACTACATTGGCCTTCCCAGGATGATGATGAATGGTACAGTCATAGTCTTTAATCAGCTCTATCCATAGCCTTTATCTCAAATTCAAGTCTTTCTGTGTAAACAAGTATTTCAAACTTTGATGATCTGTAAATATCTCACAAGTTTCTCCATACAAGTAATGTCTCCACAACTTTAAAGCAAAAACAATGGCTGCTAGCTCCAAATCGTGTGTAGGGTAATTTCGTTCATGCGTCTTTAATTGTCTGGAAGCATATGATATTACCTTCCCATTATGCATAAGAACACATCCTAATCCGTGAACTGAAGCGTCTGTATAGATCACAAAAGACTCATTCCCACATGGAATAGTTAGTATAGGGGCTGAAACCAACCGATTCTTTAATTCTTTAAAACTCCTCTCACATTCTTCATCCCATACGAACTTCACTTCTTTACGAGTCAACTTTGTCAATGGTAATGCTATTGATGAAAACCCTTTAATAAATCTGCGATAGTAGCCTGCCAATCCTAGGAAACTCCTAATTTCTTTCACATTCTTGGGACTTTCCCATTCAACAATTGCTTCCACCTTATTTGGATCAACATATATCCCATTTCCCAAGACAACATGCCCTAAAAATGCAATTTCATTCAGCCAAAACCCACACTTGCTAAATTTAGCAAATAATTTCTTCTCTCTCAAAATCTGCAATACCAGTCTCAAATGCTTCTCATGTTCCTCCATGCTATGCGAATAAATCAACACATCGTCTATGAATACAATCACGAATGAATCAATGAAAGGGTGGAAAACCAGGTTCATCAAATCCATAAAAACTGATGGAGCATTAGTCAATCCAAATGGCGTCACCAAAAACTCATAGTACCCATATCGAGTCCGAAAAGCTGTTTTAGAAATATCACTATCCTTTACTTTCGATTGGTGGTAACCCGATCTCAAGTCAATCTTCAAAAATACTGTGGTCCCCTGTAATTGGTAAAACAAGTCATCGATATGAGGTAGAGGGTACTTATTTCTAATGGTCACCTTATTCAACTTCCAATAATCAATACATAATCGAATTGTCCCATCTTTCTTTTTCATAAATAACACTGGGGCTCCCCATGGCGAAACACTAGGCCGAATGAAACCTCTGCTTATCAGATATTATAATTTCACTTTTAATTATTTCAATTCCATTTGTGCCATTCTATATGGAGCTAGAGAAATTGGACCAGTACCTGGAATTAATTCAATAGAAAACTCTACTTCCCTATCGGGTGGCAATCCTGGCAATTCCTTTTGGAAGACATCAGAAAACTCTCTAACCAACTGGTATATCTTGAATTTTAACTGTCTCTTTACTAGTATCAACAACATAAGCAAAATACCTTGTACAACCTTTACTCAATAACTTTCTTCTCTTAATGGCTGAGATAAGACAATTAGGGATAACATTCCTTTCTCCTGTAAACTGGAACTCAGGTTCACCAGGCAGATGAAACGTAACTTTTTTGCAAAAATAATCAATGGAAGCCTGATATGATGATAACAAATCCATCCCCAATATAATATCAAAATCTCGAATGGCCAACGGTATCAAGTCAACATAGAAATCTCGTTCACCCATTTGTAAGACACAATCTTTATAAACATGCTCAACCAGAATTACACTTTCCAATGAGGTAGATATATATAAGGGACAATTGAGAAATGAACATGGTCTACCCAATATGAAACAATATCAAATGCCACAAATGAATGCGTAGATCCAGGATCAATGAGTGCATATAAATCTTTGTTTGCAATAGAAAGTTTACCTGTAACCACTTCAGGTGTAGCATGGTCATCTTGCAATGTCATCGCAAACACTCTTCCTCCTGCCTTCGATCAACTTGCTTGTCATGTACCTCTTCCCCTGGTGGTACTGCCTGGAAAAGATCCTTTATGAGGCCCCACACTATTGACTGAAATCACTTTTGATAACAGGGGACACTTCTTTCTCAGATGTTCCTTCTGATGACAGTTAAAACATTCTATATTCAGTAACTTTGGGCAATTTATTTTTATATGGCCCGATGTACCACAAAAGAAGAAAACATTCGTATCTCCTTGTGATAAACTCCTGAACCTCTTCCACCACTAACTTCAGCCCTTTGTAAACTACTTCCACCTCTACCCTATTGTAATTTCTTCCCTCCAAACCTTGAATATTCGGTATCGCTACCCTTTTTATAGTTTGGATCAAATCTGCCTCTCTTTACACCTCGTTCTCGATTCCCTCTCGCTTCATTCACGTCCTTTTCTACCAGCAGGGCTTTGTTCACCAAGGCTGAAAAATTAACAGTCTCTAAAGCCAATAGCCTTGATTTAATAACTAACTCTAGTCCATCGAGAAATCAACTGCACATATCTTCCTCTTTCTGTATAAACCTCGAAGAAAAACGAGATAAGACTGTAAGTTTAGCTTCATATTCTCTAACTGTCATACTCCCCTGACTTATTATGAAATATTCCTTCTTTTTTTGTTTTCGATACATTGGGGGAAAATATTTGCCATACAAGGCTTTAACAAAAGCATCCCATGAGATCAAATTCCCGCCTCCTGGAGTAATCAACAAATGTTTTGTGGCATCCCACCAGTACTTAGCTTCTCCTTGCAGCATATACGTCGCCAAGGTCACCGGTTGATTTTCAGGCATCCTCATCACCCCAAATATTAGTTCAATCTCTTTAACACAGACTTCTGCCTCTGTGGGATCGACTGCTCCTTGAAACGATGGTGGGTTCATCTTAATAAATTTCTCATGTGAAGTACTCCTTTCTTCCTGGTGTATCACCTCCTTAGTCCTAGCCAATGCTTGTGCCTCCAGTTGTCTGGTCTGTTGTTCTTCCATCTGGGCCATAAATCTAGCTTGCTGCTCTACCATTAGAGTCATAGCACGTGCCATTTTTTGCATATATGTCACTTGTTCTGGCTCAGGTTCCACATTTATCTGAATAGGTTGCTCAACCTTCGCTTCAGCTGGAATATTTGAAGCCTCATCTTCGATTCTCACATTTACATTCCCTCATTCCATTCTCTTATATCTGAAATGAATCAAAGATATAACAACATGCATATATACATATCTTTCCTAACATAATCATTAGTATCAAATAAAATATATTTCACATTCACTGCCAAATCTAGACTCTTCTCAATCCAGAACCTCTAAAAACCTAGGCTACGATACCAAAAGCTGACACACCCCAACCCAGTTACTTATAATTAAGTCTGAAAGTCAAAGTGAGTCAAACCATACTTAATTTAACCAAACCATAAACACGAGTTTTAAATATTAGAGTCATCATTGTAAAACCATGTAACTGAAAGCCTTTTTACAACATCAGAATAGTCATGTCCGTAAAAACTTTCTGGAAGGATAAGATAACTTAATTACATCATTTAAATTTAGACAACATCATTGTTTCTCCCATTCCTGGCTAACCCAACCCGGCCTCCTAGATTTGGCAGTGACATCGCGTTACCTGAAAAATGTGAACATGGGAACCGTGAGCAAAATAACCCAATGAATGGATCACTACTATACTACTGCATGAATTTAAATGCAATAAATCATGTCCATATAATTATGTATTAACTTTTCCAACTCATTCATAATGAATGACAAACTTTTCCGAATCATGATTCACATATCCTGTCTAAATAGACAATTCTCCCCCATTCCTGGTTGAGGAGTAACCCCTTGTCATTAATAGACAAATCTCCCACATTCCGGGTCGGGGAGTAACCTCCCATTTCAATAAACCGAAATGAACAATTTCATATTCATTATATTATGATCATATCAACAACAAAATACATATATCTCTTTCCAGTGAGTACACTCACCTTGGTTGACAACTATGTATTCAGGTTTCCTTCTGGTGGAGCTGAACTGGGTTGATTAGACCTTACACCTGTCAATCCAACTAAATCAGTATTGAAACTCAATCATATATATTATCCTAACATAATTATTTAACTTTCCATGACTATACATCAACAATATAATTCCAATTAAGTCATATTCCATAAAACATAAGTAAAGGCAAAACAATGATATACATGTTGATAAAGTTACGCACATTCAACCGTAGGAAATACCTTATAAGTAATTTATAACCAAAGTCAAGTAAACAAGAAATTATACTTCTCAATGTATATACAAATGAAACATGTACTCAAAGTACCCTTTCTAAGGACGAAATACAAACATTCATTGTATGGCCTGAAATTATTGTCCTACATACTTAACCATCCTATATTCCTAAATTTTACAAACACAGGGGTCCAACCTTATCAATATAAAAATATATATGAATATACTTTCCAGTAAAAGTGACGGTGTAATTTTTCAAGCTTCCTAGAGCAAGTTATGACTATTTCTTTACAACACAAGAAATCTTCCCTACAAGCTCCTCTATTGTTCCTTCAACTTCCAAGAATTTTCATAATTTTTCTCCACCATAACTTTCCATGATTTTCAACCCATTTTCAGTACACATACTTAATAGTGAATAATCAAAGTTTCATAATTGTTTGACTTCATTTGCTGTCTCAAAATCTTGACTAAATTCATGGCATACCAAAATGAAGTATACAAACAGAAACTATGTACTAACTTGAAATCATCATTACGGCCTTACCACAAGGTGTTAAATTCTGATTTTCGGATATGATATGAATATATGAGTCTACTTTCATTTAAAATTGTAATTTCTCAATTCCAGTAATCACACAACGAGATAAGCAGATTTGAATACAAGGGTTTTAATACAAAGCAATTTTAAAGGTTTGTACAGTCAACTTAACTTAAACATGCATATAACCATGGATATATAATAAGGGCTTAAACTTTCATAAACCTATGATGATTTGTATCATATAAATCAGTAATATAAGATAAATAACAAGAATTTCAATTAGGATTACCTTTAGGGCCTTTACGTAATTTCTATGGATTTTTTCTACACTTTTTCTCCTCACTTTTTCTTCCTAAGCATCAACTTTCTATCTCCTCAAGCTAACAACACTTGAAACTGAACCCAGGGCTTATATTTTCTGAAAAAATAAGCTAAAGGGAGAGTTTTAAATCAGACAAGTCTTCCTCCCAAGCCAACCAATCATATTAAAACATTTGGTTTAATAAAAGACAATTTACCACTTAAAGGGAATGGACACCTTTGCCCTTTGTTCATAAATTCGGTATAACTCTTTAATCGGGCATCCATTTGATGATCCGTTTGTTGTGTTACAACCCTAACTCACATGTCTACAACTATCTAGTTTTGACCTCAAGTCATTTATAATTTTATAAAAGTCAAAACTTTTCTCTAACAGGAACATTTCTACCGAAAACAACAAAACTTTTGTGTTTGTAAATAATTCGACCTTTCATGATTTATGAAAGTAGGATTATAATAAACATAATCGCTTAGCATTAGATATACTAATAGCACATTATTCATATCACATATGATACGTATGATTTAAATATAATTTATCATAATTATATTTGGGTTGTCACATCTTTGTTATATCTTGAAGGGGTGGGAGAAGCCTCTTTAATGTCTATCCTAAGGTGGAGCTATAAGACTAATATGGACAAGAAAATGAGTTCTTCTCATACGTGGCAGATCACGCTGGTTGGTATTCTTTTTTGTTTTAGATAATTTTTTTTTATTTATATCCTTACGCTTTTATCTATATTGACTATCGATTAATACTATTTGCTTGCTATTCGATCTTATAAGTTTGGTGAATTTCATGTTGTATCAGTGTTATGAAAGTTGATATTAGATATAGGTCATTGTGTTCATTATGAAGCATGCATCTAACCATCTAAAGTTGCTATTAGATATAGGTCATTGTGTTCAGTATCAAGCAAAGGCTGGCCTCTAAATAAGTTCACTATGAAGGAAGAGCTTCTTAATAAAGTAATTTCGTGTGCAAAGAAATGCTTAAATTCGTTTCATAAGTTTGTATGCGTGGAGACGAATGTTTTATCAAACCAAGTGATGAGATTGTATGAGATGGGACAGTATTTGAGTCAATAAAGAGGTTTATTACGTGAAATCTTAACTTCTGGGAGAATTATTGATGCTCGAACTAATTCAAGTATGAATGGGATGAGTCAATTTGTTTGATTGTTCTGTTCTAAATTATAAGATTAAGTTTTACTTCTATTATGGTGATTTCATGGATTCTGAAACTAATTCTCTCAAAGTATAAGTGGGATTATTCAAATGGTAGTGCTAAACCATCGGTTAGATGAATTTAGAACTAGATAAAGTGTATTCATTAGTGATGTGAGCTCTATGAATTGTTGGCATATTGTAAAAATGTTTCTATCACTAAAAATTGATCTACAACTCTTCTAAGCCTCTATTTAGAACTCTCCTAAAGTTTATCTTTGAATCTTGAGAAGTAATTTGCCTATAATTACTTATTTAAATGTGAAGACTTGTTTCTGTACTAGTTCATATCATAAGTTGATTCAAAATATTGAGTGATTTAAAAAACTTTTAGGTGCTAATGATTTTAATTTTATCAAATAATTATTTTATAATCATGTAATAGTCATTGCTACACTTTGAGATACATAACATAAAATCTTTCAACATGTATATTGTGAAATGTTAGCATGTAGATGGTGATGCATAAAACAACATATATGCAACAACTATATGCATATGTGCGCAGCAGCTATATGAATATATGTAGCCGGTGTATGCATATATGCAGCACTGTATGCATATATGCTGCATATTAGTGTTGTGCATATATGCATATAGCAGCCCCATGCTTCCACTGCCGACACCTCTATCGGCAGACCTACGCTTCCACTGCTCGACACCTCTATAGTTTACTTTCTATAGATTAATTGACTAATAATGGTAGGACATAAGGAGAGTGAACATTAAAATGGACATGTAATGAACATGTTGGGACTTAAAGTTATCCTTCTCCTTGACCTTTAGTGACAAGTTTTTTACCCATATTAATATGTTAAATATAATTACTAAATTCCATCCCTGATTTAAAGAATACCCTAATCCTTTCTGGAAAAAGACAAATGTGTTGGGCCTAAAACCTTATGTTTGTTTTAGCCTTCTGACAGTAGCTTTGCTCTGATGGAAAATGATGGTTTATTGGATTCAAACCATGGCAGTTGAATATAGCTGATATTTATTTTTTTATTCGTAGTTTATTCTCTCGCAAAGCTAATGAATGTGAAAGAATATCAAAGATAACTCTCTGTTATTACTAGGTACTGTATTTTTGTCAATGAGGTTCTAGCCATTTTCTCCAATCGATTTGTCTGCTCATTATGCTTTACAATTTGATTGCCCATTATATCCATCTATACCGGAGTTTTTAGCACGAATGTCAATTTACCTCAAGCATGGAGCTATTAGAGGGTTATTTTAGAATGTTTGTATAACTATAATCTATTGAATATGATTCATGTGTTGGCATTTTATAGTCATTAATATGACTTGTGCTAGCAATTCACAATCAAAGAACCACGCTTCCATCCTCTAACAATCATTGACTTAAGTGAATTGTTTCTTTCATTGTAATTCCCTCTCTTATCTTGTTGTTTTCTTTTTATGCTAGATGGGAAACATTTTACGTTCACATCTTTGCAGGATGTTTTGTTCCTTACCAAATTTCCAGGTAAACAAAGTATTTTCATTGTCTATAGCCTTTACCAATTTTCTAAAAAAACTAGAGGACACTTCAAAACATGATGTTAGGTACTGAAAACCAAAACCAACCTCCAAACGTTCTCGTAGGAGGCACTAACACCTAGTACGGGACAAATATAACTATTAGGAACTGATCGCGAAGTCACGAGACTCTAGATTTGAGAATAGGACGATAGTTTTAAAATATCTAGATTAGGCTTAAAACCACATTATTAGAGGGTGAAACCCCAAACAAGCCCCCAAATGGACCCGTAAGAGGCAATAACACCTCGTACCAAACTAGGGGTGTAAACGGATTGGGTCTAGATTGGGTCTCGGTATATCCAGATCCGATCCGGGTATATTTTTAGTGGATCGGGTCTTACCCGATTACCCGACGGGTCTCGAACAATGGATCCAGACCCGGATCCGTTAAGGACCCGGAGACCCGACCCGAATATATATACTTAAGTTAGTTTATATATATAAATATATAAATAAACAGTTTATATATATAAATATATATATAAACAGTTTATATAAACTGTATATATATAGATATATATATAAAAAGTTATATAGTTTATATATATATATAAGTTTTACATACATATATATAACTTATATATATATTTATAAAAACAGTTTTACATAAATACATACATATTTACATACATACATATATATAAGTTATATATATGTATGTAAAACTTATATATATATATATATATATAAGTTATACATATATATAACTAAATATATATATAAGTTATACATATATATAACTAAATATATATATAACTAACTTATATATATATATATATATATACATATATATATATATATATATATATATATATATACATATATATATATATATATATATAAGTTAGTTATATATATATTTAGTAACTATATGTAAGACTATATATATATAATATTATATATAAAAATATATTTATTATATTATATATATATACATTCGGGTCGGGTCCTTATTGGATCGGAGTGATGTATATCCAGATCCGGTCCATTAACTAATCGGGTAATCAGATAATCGGGTCTGTAAAATTTGCTCAGATCCGTTAATTCAGGTCGGGTCCATATCGGGTCCGTGTCCAGACTCGATCCATTGACATCCCTACACCGACCCAATGTAACTCATATCAACTGATCGGGTAGTTATGGGGCTCTTGATTTGAGAATATGATGATAGTTTGAAAATATATAGATTATGCTTAAAAATATGTCGTTGAAGGGTGAAAACACAAACCAATCCCCAAACGGCCCCATAAGAGGCATGAATACCTCGCACGAGACGAGTGTAACTCATAGGAACGGACCGCGTAGTCATGGGATTCCTAGTCTGAGATATGACAATAATTTAAAAATATCTAGACTTGGGCTTACAAACATGCCCTTAGAGGCCGAAAATGCAAAACAATCCCCAAATTGCTCAGTAAGAAGAACGAACACCTCGCACAGGACCAATGAAACTTGTAGGAACTGATAGCGTGGTCATGGGACTGTCGGTTTGAGAATATGATGAATATTTGAAAATATCTAGACTTAGGCTTAAAAATGTGCTGTCAAAGGCTGAAAACCAAAAATAACCCCCAAACGGCCCCGTAGGAGGTCTAACACCTCGCACGGGACCAATGTAACTCGTAGGAACTGACTGTGTGGTCATGGGACTCCCGGTTTGAAAATATGATGATAATTATAACTCTTAGAGTTTATTTTTCATTTTGAATACGATTTTTGAAAAATTATTTACTGATATCATCTATTTTCTCTATCTTTTTTTTGCAGGATAACATTTTATCGTTAGCTTTTATCCACGTGGAACACACGAAGAAGTCAATAATTTACAAAAAGGGGGCTGTTTATTTAATGTTCATAATGTTTAGGATTTTATTTTTTATGTGTTATGGCCGTGGGGGCTTTTGTAATTTTATTGTTAACTTTTATGGCCGTGCGAGCCTTTGAAATTTTGTTATTATATTTTATGGTCGTGTAGGCTTTACATTGCACAGGTTTTATAATAGTAGGTTTAAGAATGTCCAAAAAAGAAAGGAAACTCTGCCCAATTTTTTTTGGTCTGTGAACTATTAAGACTTGTAATATTTTGAAGTTTGTATGTACACTAGTTTATCAACAACGTGCGAGATTCGCAATTGGTGGATTTTCTTCTTTTTTTTTGTAAATAATAAATATTTTTCCTACCAAATTTGGAATTTGATGATTTTCCTGATTTGTTTTTCAAATAATTAATTTTTTTTAATCAAAAAATTTGGCACAATTCAAAACCGTGACAAAAGTGTCAAATTTTGGCACGATTTTGATTTGTGTCAAAAGTGTACCAAAATGTATTCAATCTGGCACAGTTATAAACTATGCCAAAAGTGTGCCAGAAATATCAAATTCTGGCACAGTTTAAAGTGTTCCTATTTGGCCAAATCTAGCACACTTTTAAATTGTGCAAGAAAAAAATGACCATTTTGGAACACCTAATTCTAGCATAGTTCATAACCGTGCCAAATTTGATCTCATATGGTTTCAAACCATGCCAAATTACTCTTTTTGGTGTAGTGCGTGTCCAGTGGTACTTTGCAGATACCTCCCATAGATGGTAATGAGAACCGAGTTTCATCACATCACTATGGTATTGTAATTATGGTTGTAGTATATGATGAAGAACCACCTCGAGATCTGAAGGAATCGGAATCGTGAGAAGATATGTGCAGAGATGGAATGGAAGACGCTTAATAAAGGATATAAAGCTAAGAATGAGAGGTTTCAAGAGGAATGGTTCTTAAATCTTGATCAAGAAGAGCATGAATATGAGGGGGTTGAGCAACAGAACTCCCTAGGAGGCATGGTAGATGTTTTCCTTTCTCTATACAAAGGAGGAAGATCTGAGGCGGAATATGTGTGTAATTCTCAAACTTATGAGGTAAATTTTTACACTAGCTGGGAAGACATAGCAATAAGCCCCAAGTTAAAATGGTTCTTTGAATACAAAGGAGTGAAGTATGACACCCAGGTGGTCATTAGGAAAAATATTTTGAATCAGCGAAATACAAGGGGGAACCCTTGCTAAACTGGAAGGAACCCATTGGGTGGCTGATTAAAAGATACCTTTTTGAGGTTGTCTTTTTTGAAGAAAATAAATAAGTGACATATTTTCACAATTGCCTACTCTATATGGAATCCATGATCAATGGGATTTCATTCATGAAGTCCTTGATGTATGGATGAGCCTCCATTAACATCATGACAATTAGTACGCTACATGAGATGGGGATATCTCAAGACAAGATAGTGCCCATACCAATGGTAATTTAAGGATTTGACAGTGCAGACATACAGTCACTTTGGTGTGTGAATGTGGGTATCAATATGGGAAACTTCACTTCCCACATGAAATTTCATGTCATCAATGCCAACATAAGTTACCACCTTCTCATAGGGAGAGTGTGGATGCAAACTCATGGCATATTTCCATCCACATATCATTAACGTGCAAAAGCTAATGTTCGAGGTACCAAGATCATAATCAAAGATACTAAAAATTCATTATCTGTTGAGGAAGACCATCTAGTAGATGAAACATTTTATACAGAGCTCGATAAACAGATAAAGAGCTTAGTGAGAAAATTAAAGTGGATGCAAGTGGTTGGAGGAAGTGCTCAACTAAGGATATCTATTCATGATCATTTGCGATAGAGAGTGATCCCCTATATGGAAAAGGGAAATAGGAAAAAAGAGGACATAGCCAAGGCCATTTGAATATGTATGAAGGTCATACTATTTAGAGGAATAGGTTATATACCACTTATAATGGTCTGTGTGGGCGGCGTTCTAGTATGAGAGCATCGACCCGACACCAGAGTTTTTTTGTTGTAGATTAGTCACATATAATAGAGTATGTAGAGGAACTCAGGGAGGCACCTAAGTGAATGAAAGACGGTCCAAAAGAACAAGTCATAAGACCTGGAAGAGATTAATTTATGAATAGAAGAGGGTGAGAGTAGACCCATTTTAATCTCCAATGGTCTGAATTTAGGGCAGAGGGAAGAAGTCATCAGCCTGCTCAAGAAATTCACTTATATGTTCGCCTAGAAACACATAAAAATTCCTAGGATAAACCTAGTAGTGAGTTCCCATAAACTAAATGTTCTTCCTAATGCTTTCCCAGTTAGATAGGACACCCCCACATACAAGGCTGAGATTGACCTTAATATAAAGGAAAAAGTGGATAAATTTGTGATGAAAGGGTTCATCAGGCTTTCTAGTATTGTGCTTGTGGAAAAGAAAGATAAAAGTCAAATTTAGATTTGTGTTGACTTTTGCAACTTGAACTGGGCATGTCCCAAAGATGACTTTCCCTTGCCAAATATAGACAGTCTAATAGATGCTACCACGTGTCATGAGATGTACAGTCTCATGGATGGTTATATCGGCTATAATCATATCAAAATGAACTCGACAGACGTGGAGAAGGCTACCTACTAGAAGAATGCAGGGGACACCTACTAGAAGACTATGAAATTTTCACTACACGGTCATGCCATTCAGTTGAAGAATGCAGGGGACACCTACTAGAAAACTATGATGACCATCTTCCATGACTTATTTAATGACATATTGGAGTTCTCTGTGGATGACTTGGTTGTGAAGTCAAAGAAAGAAATCAAGCATATCCAAGACCTTAGGTGGGTGTTTTCAAAGATGCCGCAACTATAAGATGAGAATGAATCCCTCGAAATTTGCCTTTGGGGTCATTACATGAAAATATTTGGTATTCATAGTAAATCGGGAGGGTGTATTGGTCGTTGATGAAAAGAGGAAGGCCATTGTTATTATGTTGCTGCCAAAGAATCAACGACAACTCAAGAGATTCTTAGGAAAGGTGTCCTCCCTAAGAATATTTATACCAGCGCTGGCAAAGGTGACCCACTTGTTTTCCCCTTGATGAAAGAATAAGATAAGTGGATCTAGGGAGAAGATAAGGAGAAGGACTTTGATAAAATCATAGAAATATTAGCATCCTCGTCTATAATGATACCTTCGAAAGTCGAAGCACCACTATTGTTCTACCTCAACTTAATAGAGAGATATATTCGAGCATTACTTCCTCAAGAGAAGGATGGGGTAGAGAGGACAGTGTATTATTTGTCAAGGGATATTTCAAGTACATCATCTAGTTATACCAACAATAAGAGTGAAATAAACAAGGTGGTTTTCAATCCTATCAGAGTACGATTTGATGTGCATGGTGCCAAAAATTAATAAGAGTCAGGCAGTGAAAGATTTATTATCCCACTTCCCAGTAAGAATTTTGAGCGTCCCAAGAAAGAGCTGCTTATAGAAAATGTCCAAGCATGTTTAATAGACGATGTGGAAAAGTGGAAGATGGAATTTAATGGTTCTTGTGCACATGGAATAGGAGTGCATGTATGTTATCATATCAAATGGAAATGATAAGATCACTCTCTCCTTCAAGATGGATTTCAAATGTTGAAATAATGAGGCTGAGTATGAAGCCCTCATTGTGAGATAGTTAAAGGAACTAGGAAAAGGTGTAGGAGTACTATGTTTATGAGGGGTCATTAACCTGGTAGTGAAATAAGTTATATTGAGTTCGCCCTCAAGGACACTAATCTAGCACCATATAGATCCATCATCCAGAAGTTGTTGAGCTAGTTATTGAAAATAAAAACTGAGAGACGTGGATGAATGATGAATAGGAATCCATACGCGCTAGATATGATAGCGCAAAAATTGGAGATGGATGAATCGGAAGCAACCATCATGGACAAATAAGACTTTGATCAACATATTGAAGAATATTCTTGACGAGATGCCAGTGGAATGGGATGAGAAACTACCCATCGTTGAATGGGCCTACAATACTTAAAAAACAAAATAGATAGGTTTTACCCCGTTCTCACTAGTATACAGGATCGAAGAAGTCATTTTGATGGTATTAGAAGTGCCCTCATATTTGGTTGATATAAGTAAATGCGTCATGCCAAACCCTCGATATGTGCAGCTAGAGGAACTAGACAAGAATAGGGATAAACCAAAAGAGAACTTTAAGGTCTACTCCCAGTAATTGTCCTGGTCTTAACGAGAACTTGGTCGAGCCCAGGGGATTCCAATTAGGTGAATTGGTCCTATGTGCGTCCACCCACCATCTTCGTAGCATGTTAGTATCAAAGTTTAGACCCAACTGGGAAGGCCCCTTCATGGTCAAAGGGGTGGCCAAGTCAGGTTATGGACAGATATCCGAGACCGAGAGTGATTGTCTTCGATATATCAACTGTTACTAGCTCAAAAAGTATTATGCCTAGTTTCTTTTGTTAAGGTTCATTTCTTCTGAAAAGTCGAGTGTCTTTCTCTAATAAAAGATATTTTTTTGTAAACTTGAAAGATAAATGTCCTTTAAACAGGATACAGTATGAAAGAAATGAATAATAGCTATTTGTTATCACTACATGACGACTCTGGCATTGTTTATTTATCTGCTACATGAGGTGGGTGCACCAGACAACTTTTTTTTTTCTAAAAAAAAGTAAAAATAGTAGCACTCTCTACTAAACTAGGAGAGGGTCCATGACAAAAGAAACTATATCGATTATACTTGGTGTTACATCCATCCCAAGAATTTTTTTTATTGACCAATGTCCGTACAGACATAAAAGATAAATGTTTCTCCAAAAGACGAGAAGGAGGTTGTCCTCCTAGAACTAATAATAAAGAAAATGATATGCATTTTTTATTATTGTCTCATGACAGATTTATAGCTTAGACAACAAGTTCTAACCTCTGTTCTCAAAAAAAATATTACTTGGCCAGTTCTCAAAAATGGTGGAGAAGGGGGTCAAGCAACCTAACAATTATTAATTTTTTAAGACTATAAATGTCTTTAAGAAAAATTTGGAACAAGGACCTCGTAGACGAGGGGCACTTTTTTATTATTACTATTAATAATCATTATCCCTATTTACATTTGTGAAATTGTATTCAAAATTGTCGAAAGCGTAAAGGATAACACCACCTCCAAGTTATTCAATGGAAGATGAATGTTCATAGAAAATTACCCCGCAGTCACACGGGGCCACACTAAATAGTACAACTTGCCCATATTTATGCAAGTACCCTATAGAGTATGGGGCGATTTAAACAAACCAAGTGCTCATGGAAAATTAGAGCATGCCATAATATACATATGCCAAAGTACAAATAAAGCCAAAAGAATAAAGAAAAAACATTAATGGAAGCAAAAATGGGTCTTTCATTAATAAATGATCAATCCTTTACATATAGAGGAAAAGAGAAAATACAAAATAAAGCCTACAAAGAAACATGAGTTATCCATTATAGAAAAAAAAATAACTCTTGCTATTAGTTCACGTCTGCATAAGAAGAACCTACCTCCTTAATAAACGGCTCCTCCATCCTTCCCATCCTTGCCTCGTGCCCAGCATCAGCACCCTCAAGCTTTGCCAGCTTAGCCTGGAGTGACTAAATCTGACCTTTAATATGAGTAGCCTCAACATAATGCTCCTGAACCCTAGATTGCCTAGATGTATGGAGTCTCATCATGTTCCTGATTGGGACGTTAATAAAATGATGGATTACGATGTCAACCCAATGCAGTAGGAAATAATAGAAGCGCTGGAGATCTTGAAGGCCCTAGAAAAATAGTGTAGTTCTAGTACTGGTCATGTCAGTAGGCAAACTAGATAGGAAATCATGAAGGTGACTGATGAGGGCCCTCAGGGTTAAGATCATGATGATATCGATGTTGAGAATGCTTTATGATGTAAAAATATCAGGATGGTTCTCTAAGACCATCTCAAGAACGTCTCGCTCGTGAGTCTGAAACCTTAAAGGTAGCTCTAATCTCCATAAAGCACTCATAAAATCCCTTAGAGCCTTTACCTTAATATCTTTATATCCCATATTTTGGGACTAAGCTCTGAAAGAGGAAGAGAGTAATCATCGTTGGAGCCAGCATCACCATCGGAGCGAGCAACCTTAGAACTCATAATTGCCTCATCAGTTGCCTCGATGGGATCACTAACTATATCCTGCCAAAAAATGAGAAATGAAATATGATAAGTCACAAAGAATGAAGGATAGACGACTGAGTAACTCTACTCAAGTTAGAACAAGGATTATAAGGTTTACCTTAAATCCTTAAGGGGTAATTATGTTGTTTCCAAACCGAGAGGGCACCACATAACCCTGAACGCCAGCCTAACGGAGAATAAAAAAAGTTTGTATCAATATTTTTTGTTAAAAAATGAAAAAATTTCAACAAACAGTTTAAAGGAAACTAGGTATGACAATTTAATACTTGGGGAGTGCGCAATTCAACACTCACAATATGTCTTGAATAACTAGGGACAACTGCCCCACCAACTTGAAAACAAGTAAAACATGGGTGTGATGGTGAGCCTATTTGCACAGTAAAATCCAGAAGAAAAGTATAAATAAAAAAGAGAGGAGGGTGTGACAATATAATACCTCTCTCGTAGTGACCTCCCTTGGACGTTCCATAGCTATCGAAACAGCTGCAAAGATAACGTAAAAATACGAAAATGGGTAAATGTCATCATGTACTTGCACTAAAATAGAAGGCTCAAAAGGTCTAAATAGAAAGTCTCACTTGGGACCCCATCTAGAGATCCTATAGCGGCAGGAACATATGCAATATAGTCCTAAAAAATGGTAGGGAATGAAGTGTCATTAAACTCTTGCACATAAAATACAAGTTAATAAGAAATTATATATCGTATATACTAGAGCGGTGTCCTCCAAGATGTTGGCCAAAAGCCCCATAGGCACAGGAGGTAGCATAGTGCTAACCTGAGAACCAATATATGGGTCCCACAGATAGATGGATCATAACTGCAAATATGTTAGAAAAAAAGCTTTAAATATCTCATGCACATAATAAAATGAAGGAATGGAAAGTATAGAAAACACTAATGAGATAAGAAGTAGCCCTAAAATCATTCTTACAGAACCCAAAATAGGCCCCGCATATAAGGGGACTTCAACTATGCTGGCCTGGGGGAAGAAGGATTATAAGATGTATATGTAAAGAAGATCCCAAAAATAACTAATATTATATTTAAAATATAGTACTTGTGTGGTAATATCCACAAAAACCAAGGCAGAACCTATAGGTGATGTCTGGAGAGTCACCTATACAATGCTCACTAAAGGCGCCACAGATAAAGAAGCCTCACTAGCACCAACATGTGAATAGAGGAATGGTGCAAGTTTTGACCAATCACTAACATAATGAATAAACTATATGGAGAGGCACAAACGTTAAGTTAAAATAGGTATTAGGAGAGGTGCTATGATAATGCCTCCTCGAGAGCTAGTGGTAGAAGGGGAATTGGAGAAGTAATTGAAAAAAAAAAACAATGATGTAATAATATTGGCCAGTTAAAACATGAATAGACAGTGGCTAGACATGAGAATGAAATCTCAGCGATGAAGTAAAATTGAGGCAAGAAAATAAAAAATTCCATAAAATATGTACCTAATTACCCTATAGGAAATAAGGAAGAAAGATGATTGGTGGTGTAACATGAGTAGTAGTATCCTGATCATCAAAAAGTTATTAGAGATAATAAAAAGTAAAGAAAAAGTTGATCCTAATAAGAATAAGTATAACTTGAGAAGAAGTGACAACTTGTGAATAAGGCACACTAGAAGTAATTGTGAAGATCGACTGAGATGGAATAGGATGGATATGAGGCATATTACCCATAAGCACATAAACTCAGGGAATATGAATCCTCTCAAAAGGTTATAGGCATGGGATTGTAACTTCGATAACTAATATTGTTCTTTAAGTAGTGGAAGGGCTATGTGAAGATAAATCCTAAAAGGAAAGAAAACAACGACAACACATAGGATAAGAGGATCAATTATAGGTAAAAAAAATGATAGTGAACAGAGAAAGATGGCAGACATAACAAATCCAAATACCTATGGAAGCCTAGCAGAAGAACCACTCATCGCAATAGAGGTGGTAAGAGGGTAAGTATGGGCGAGAGGAACGGTCCTATGTAAACACACAAAGAGAAAATTATCAAAATATGTCTCAAAATATAACATGTTAAAAGAACTTAGAGGTTTTGATTGGTACCTGGACAAAATGGGATGACATAGAAGAGGTCCTCATTATCATGGGGAACACATAAAATAGCTACAAAGGAAAAAAGAATGGGTGATGTTAGTAAAAGGTTATATGAAATGAAAAGAAGAAAGTAATAGTTGAAAAATGGGTTATAACAAACCTCTATAGCCAAACCCAAAGAAGATAACATAATGTACCTCCTCTCATAAGGAAAAGGTTCTCAAACAAAAGCTGAAGATGAAGGATCACTCGCCTTGGTAGAAGAAACATGTAAATACCATAAAGACAACGATGAATTAAGTGAAAGACATAAGAGTTAGATAGATAAAAGGTTATGCAAATGAACTCAAGAGAAAAGACTTACAATTGTTATGCATGCACCTTGCCCATATGAGAGATTTTGGGTTGCAGGACTAGTGGTAGAATAGGAATCTATCAAAATGTCCTTGCTAGAGGACTCTCTCAAAACTAGTAATAAATTAAAAGCATCGGGATGATGTTCCCCATGAGAGTAAATATCACTCATGTAATTTGAAGAAGAACCGTCATCGTCATAGGAAGGAGTTCTTCTATAATCAACTAGTTCCTTTTTAAATGAATGAGAAGGGGAACCATAAAGTGAAACCCCATGAAAGTTAGTTTCACTGAGTAAAGAGAAGTCAAGTATATAGCTTCATCAATAGGAATGGAAGTAAGAGGGGGCTCCTTAGAAGATAAACCCAAGGCTTCATAGCCTTACTCAATTATAATCTGGTACAGTGACCTCAACACTATCCTTATTCTTCTTCTTGCTCGCCCTACTCCTTATTGACGAAGGAGGGAAAGAAAGGGAAGTAGTAGTAGCAGTTGAAATTGGTGAAATGGAAGTAGTGGATATTAAATTATATACATCTACATCAGGGTGCTTCCATTTGAAATAAGTAAATGATTTTCCTCAGCCATTTCCCTTGGGCTTGGTAGGTTAAGGCTCAGGCTATTTTGAGTAAATGGATTCATTGAGCATGGTCCTCATCAAGACTGGGGTGCCTTGATCGAGTGTTGTCTTGGAGATGGTGTTGTACTGCCATACTATTTTTTGGGTCCTCTTACCCAAGAATTTATCATTATTAGGGATCTTAGTAGGGATGGTCTCATAAGGGTCATCCTTCACATAGTTTTGGATAAGGCCCACTTTCCTATGCCATATAGTAAACATAGAACAAGTGAAAGATCGTAGGCAATCTCAAAGTGGTACATATAAACCATTGAAATGGATGATCCTATGGATTATCCCCATAAAAGTGAAATTCACAAAGTCCTCAGGATACAACTCGAAAGGGGAAATGCTCGAAGGATAGGAAGATGAATGAACATCTTAGTTATAACCAAACTACCTCCTTACTCTCTCATAGTGGTATAACTCCACACCCTGGAATAAATTTTTCAATCAGGGTAGAATGTAAGGTAAGAGCATAACTGCCACCTCAATGTGATGAAAAGTAAAAATAGACTCGACATATGCAGGTCAATAAAAAGTACCTCCAATGGATGAGAAGGAGTCGCAGGTCATACTACCACCAAATTGCTTGCAATAAGGACAAAAGAAGAATCATCAATATTTTATCTCAAAGGACCTAGAGGGGACTTAGGGACTTTCTTCTGCCACCTTGTAGCACGATCAACAACATTATGTTAGGCTCTCGGGAAAAGTTGGGAAATATCTCAAACAAAAATGAAATAAGGATGAAAGTGTTTGTAAAATTGATATCATCATGTCTTCCATAAGATCCCTTAACATCAATATGAACACGATCTAACCAAATATACATAGATCCCAATGTTTGAGCTGCGAGGGGGACTCACTTCCATTAATTAAGTCTCACAACATGTTTTAAAAATTTTTGCAAGGGGAATTGTTTAGTCTCCCTGGAAATAAAAACCTACTAAGGAAGGTGACAAAGAATGATTCCATATTGAACAGGAATTAATCTTTGCACCCTCCAAGCTTCTCAAATCCCTGCTCTAACTCTCCTCCTTAGGCAGTTGCTTAAAATCCTGAAACCAATACCTTTGCCATTTGGCAAAGGTATGTTTAGTGGTTTGAGTTTTATTGATATCAATATATTTAGAACACTCACCTAAGGGTGAGTGGAGATCTCCTACCATCCCCTCTTTGACCTCATCCTCATAGACATCAAGAAAATACATGTTCTCATAAATATGGTAGGAAGAGCAGCTTGCAGATATCCTCCATGGTTATGGTGAACTCTCCCCAGCCATAAATAAAAATATGTGAACTCCTACTCTAGTGAGAAGCAAACAAAATGAAGGTATTACCATGCTTGGTAATTGATCCAGTCTTTAAAGTATAGACTGTGGTGGTAATGACAAGTCCCTCGATAATAGCTTTGTGCAAAGAGGTGGCAAAGATAGGAACTACCCATAGGTCCCACTCATTAGGGGAACCTCCATAAACCTTAATCTCAATGTTAGAGTGGGAAAAATCGCCCCTATCCACTAAAGCTCTAAGGACAATATTAGTTAAAAGAATAGGAAGGTCCGTTGACTCACTCAAAGCCACATGGGGAGTCTCATTGATCTTAGCCACAAACTTCTGCTCGAAGTTGGTGAGGGAGAGCATGAATCTGTCTTTAGGGACAAAGTAGGGAGCGAGGCAATATAGCCCAAAATTTCTATTTTAAGTATTGTCCAAGTATTCAATTTCAGACATTCAATAAGTAATAGTGGACGAGGGACCCCCACTCACACCAATCTCAAAAGACGTACAACAAATTATAGTGGGGATGGAATCCAACACGATCGTAGTGATAGTGGCGGCTCCAGTGGCCAAAATGGTGGAAATTGTGACAGAAATAGGGATAGAGCCCCCTAGCACCTCGCTAGTGATGGTGCCGATGATCGAACGAGGGTTTCAAGAAGAAGAAGCATTTTTCATAGTGAAGAAAGGAAGAAGATGATGATTATTGTAAAGGATGCTTTGTGAAATAAGGGTCTACTCTTTCTCTCTCTAAAAGGATCAGTTAAAAAATTGCCAAGGTAAAAAATTGGTGAAGTTTGAAAGTGTTCTTTTATTCTAATAGAGACCCATATGATCCTGTTAGCCAAATATTGAACAAATCATTTCCCAAATGATGGGATGCCTATTCTCTCCTCAATGCTAACAGTGTCATAACGAGACTGAGTGAAATTATTCACATTCAAAGAGAAATTGAATGATTTCATACATAACCCTTTGGTCCAGCCAACATAAATATTTTTTGTATGAGGGAACTTATGTAGAGGGGTGTTCAGTTATTGTCCCAAAATAATCCCAATTCAGCGAATCCCATGACGAGGGGTTGCCTCTGCTAAAATTACCAACAATAGTTTATAGTGGGGGGTCTGTCTTGATTGATCGCCATAACCTAAGGTGATACTTGGACAAGGGGGAATACCACGAGCAACCCTAATCCCTAGAATGAAGCTACAGAAAAACGACAACATCAAGACGAATCATAACGAGCAACCCATCGACCTAAGAGTTAAGCCATAGAGAAGAGGCAAGGACGAGGAGGTCACACCACGAGCAACACCTTGTCCCAAGACTTAAGCCACTAGAAAAAAGGCAAGGACAAAGGGGGATCACCACAAGAATCCCCTTCAAAGGAGATTGAGGCCATAGAAAAACTCTAGGGCGAGGGGACTCATAATGATCAACCCACCCTGACAAAATTAAGATCGTAGAGTCATAGGTAGGGATGGGATGTCAACCTAGAGTGGCTCCTCTGCCTCAAATAACATACCATGTGGGGGTCCACCTTAAGTGACCTCATCCCTAATACTTGTTATTTAGAAAATAACAAAGTAAAAATAATTTACTTTCTTCTATAGGTAGCCTAGTTGAGGAGGCAGGGCTCAAATTGGCTGATTAGTCAGGATTATAGCATTTAAATACCCATTTATTTGCGCTTTCTAGCATTCCCATGCACGTTATTCCTAGATCTTATTCTTATTTATTGGTTAACCCATGTTTTTGTAATATATATTGTGTGTGCGTAATTTGAGATTTTATATGTGTTGGGAATGCATGTCTTGAAGCTTGTTATAATCTCAGGAAATTTTTATCGAAAGCCGCAAAGTAAGGGGAATTTTAGTAAATTCATCATTTGATTTTTAATCTTGAACTCTTCACGAAAGTTGAATCTGTTCGAGTCATCTTCTCATGGCCGCCGTTAGTGCATAAATCACAGATAGAATAAAGAAGTTATGGAAATTTATTTGGTGCATGTGCCTGAAGCATACAATAGAAGCCCCTCCCTATTTTTGCAATCAACTAGAGTAGTTTATTTTTCCTATGTGAATTGATTCAGGTATCCAGGGAAATCAATTCATCCCAATTTTTATGTAATGACTAGTTTTTATTTTTTTTAGATTTTGGTTCATATCCTTTCGTTTTCCCTATTTTAAAGATTAGATTTTTTTTATTAGAAACTTTCTTTGTTCAGAAACCCTCTTTTCTCTCTCATAGGTCATGTTCATTCATGGTTCTTTCTTACATGTAAATCATCGATTACGTTTAAGTTAGTTGGTTTTAATGCAAGATTTCTTCAACTACTTATTCCTTACTTAACTTGTGTTTATCGCTATCTCTTGTATTAGTTTGTGTTTAACGGATGACTCACTTAGTTATGTTGTTCTCCTGTATGCTTAGAATAGTGTGTGTTATAGGCTATCTTTGTTCTTTTTGGAAAGTCCAGTCCTCGTGGAATACGATCCCATACGTGCACAGTTGCTACTTATTACAAAATATTTACACTTGAGCAACACAATATTTTTAAAGCAACTAGTTTTTGGTGTCGTTACTGGAGATTGGCAATAACTTTATGTTATAAGACATTCTTTTTATTTTTCGTTCCCAGTAGTCACCGTGAAAACTCAGTTTCCAAAAACTAATCCAAATTTTGGTTATTCAAAATGAGAGTTAAAGAACTTCAAATCCCATAGTAGACTCTTCATCGTCTAAAGAAACTTCTAACTATTAAAGACCATCTCCAACTCCTTTTGTTTCAATCTCAGCTTATACCGACACCCACTCTGAGACTACCACCGTGGCCGACAATCAATCAAAGCAAACATGGTAGTCGATGGGATATCGAGCCTCCCTATAGAAAGATGAGACATTATTTACAACCTAAAAGGACCACCACTCAGTCGCGCATAAGTTTTCACTATAACAGCCTGGAATTCCATTTCCGAAATGGAATGATTCTATTATTACCCACATACCACGATAAGGAAAGTGATCAACCGTACTTACATATGCAAGAGTTTGAGGCAGTGTGCGCTACCATTAGCGATCATAATCTTCCTCTTAATTTCACACAACTCAAACACTTTTTGTACTCTCTCAAAGAAAAAGCTAAAACTTATATTTGCTCCTTATCTCTAAGTTATATAGAAAGTTTACACAACGTGAAAGCCTAGTTTTTGAAAAAATTCTTCCCTACCCACCGCACGAACTCTCTCAAAAGAAAATTTCAAACCTTTTCCCAAGGCGAGGGTGAGACTTTTGAGAGATTTTTTGAAACATTTAATAAGTTATTAGGTAAGTGCCCCCACCACGGTTTCAAGAAATGGAGACTCATCACCTATTTCCACAATGGGCTTACCCAAAATTCCAAATAATTGGTGGACAAAATATTCTCTAGGGAATTCTTCGATTTGGATCCGGATGATGTAGAGGCACACTTTAAATATTATGTCAAAACTACCCAATCTTGGGATACTTTGGACCTAAACATAAAAAATATGCGATCTTACATTCCACCACCCTCTACTCCTGGGATATTTCACCTCACTGTTCAGGATGAAATGAAAATGATGATTGATAAGTTATCAAAGAATGTTTAGGAGTTCATCTTGAATAGTCGAGCTCCCATTGTTTGAACAAATTCGTCAATCGAAGAGTTATGGGCCACTTGTGACAGTAGTGCTCATACAACCAAGGAGTGTTCCATCATCCCGACCTACAAAGTTATCTTTCATGATCAAGAATGCGATAGGGTTTTTTAGAAAATCAAAAAACACTCCTCCGGACTAAGGGTGTAACCCATATTGGGGAAACTAGGTCGGCTACCAATATGGACAAACCCAACAACCTTAGAACCTCAACTCCTAATTTTCAACTGTCATAGAAACAATTTCCTACCCTCCTCTCCAAATTTATGGCCCTCAACCCATTCTTACTTATGTGAACCCACTTGAGAGGAGCATTGAAAACACGGTGCATGCATCCATACAAGATAAAATGATAGCCAATAACAAAAATGCTCAAACATTTTCTCTCATTAAGTCATAAAATGCAAAACTAACTACGTCGTTGGTCTCCCAAGAAAAATGAAAAGTAACCACTCAATGCTAATCATTAGAACATGCCAAGTCCATCATACTTCTCAAGAGTAGGAAACGTATTCAAAATCATATCCCGTATTCCCCCAAAAAATCCGAAGAGATACTCTTTAACACCCTAAGGGAGTGAAGGGACTCCGAAAAAGAGTAGTGACAATTTGCCAACCAAGGAGCCGAAATCCTCAATCCCATGTCCCTTTACCGTGCCCTACCCTCAAAGGTTCCATAGCATAGCTAAACCCAATAAGGATAAATAAATCATGGACACTTTTAAGAAAATAAATATCAATCTTCCCCCCTTTAATGAGATCAATAAAATTAAATCTAACGAGAAGTTTTTGAAAGACTTGTGTACCATTAAGAGAAAACACATTTCTCAAAAAAGGAAGAGTTAACCCAGTAAGTGAGATCCATTTTTCAACACAACATGATTCAAAAACTCGACTCCGATTTTCCAAAAATTTCATGTGTGATTACAAATATCAATATTAATTATGTCCTTATCCTTGGAGCTAGTGTGAACCTCCTGCCTTATTTGGTTTATCTCCAATTGGGTCCAGGTGATCTTAGTTCAACCAAGAGGAGAGTCCAATTGGCTAATGGTTACACTAAAATTCATAGGGTTGTGATCAAAGATATCCTCATCCAAATATAAACTTTTATATTCTCGATCGACTTTATTGCTCGTGATAGTCATCCCGCTTCAAGCCTCAACACTCAATACTCAACCTCTCATCATCTTAGGATGACCATTCCTTTCAATTGCGAATGCCTTAATCAATCATAAGAATGGCGAAATGAATCTATCCATTTTAAATATGACATTTTATGTAAGCATTTTCAATGTATCACACCTCTTGATCAACAAGGATGAGTGTATAAAAGAAGTCAATTTTATTGGAGAGGTGTTTAAGGAAAATGATTAACTCGTGAGGGATGTTGTTTCATGGTACATGTTAGACCAATGTTTTTACATGATAGGAGTCGTTAATCATAGTGAATTGAGAATTCATGAATTCATTCCCTATTTCAATTGTTGCTTATTATTCAGTGAAATGACCAATTTCTTTACTGAATTTCATTCTTATCCAACAAATACAACATGTTTGGATTGTTTTGCTAATTTAGTTGCATTTGTTAGGGGTATTTCATTGCGCAAATGGCATTTTGACCCTAGTTTGAAAAAATTGCACACTATATGTTCAATAATATGCCCAGTGGGTATTGTGTGCACAAAAGCTTCATTCTTGCATCAGTTATAACACATATATGTTGTTTATCCTTGTTTTAAGTATGGTTCACGTCGATTAATTTTATCATACCGATTTATTCTGACACGCACCCTTTGGACCATTTTAATCTTGATTTCATGCTTACCATAATTTTGTGCATCGCATAATTGTTCGTATCGAATTGATGTTTTGTACATTTTCATGGCTTCAAAACTAACCTCTAATGCCGTTATGATCCATGGGGGTTTTGATACTTTTCAATCCAAAGAAAGGATATCTTGGTTTCGAGCTACGTTCAAATTGAGTTTCCATATTTTGATAGAAGGGCAAGTTCACTTAGAGAGTTTCCCAAACCCAGTTAAGCTTTTCTTGAACAAGTTCTCATCGGGGGGACACTTCGACAATGGGCGGGGAGGTGAACGATGCACATACATCAATTTGATGCCTCACTAGTCTCAATGGGAGATGAAATGTATGAGGCATACATGAGGGGTAGGAGGATTTGATATTTTAAATCCCATCTTATCATTGCAACTGAGTGGGGCCACAAAGGTCGATGATTCTGATTACCCCATCCAAAGTAATGGAATTATCTCGAATGATTCAATTATACCGCGTCTAGCGTCGGGTAAGATATGGGTCGAGGATACTTTCCACACTTCTATCATGCTCGATATTCACCATCTTATTCATATCGTGGCCATCAACACCATCATTCCAATACAAACCAAATTTGTCCTTCGATCCAAAGAGGAACGTTTCTTATACAATCTCTTAGATAATAATAAGGCCATAAGCCTTCTCACCCTAGTGTTACAACAAATTTTGGGTGTGGATTATTGCGATAAGGGAATGACTACCCTCCCTTATGCGTGCCTAGTTTCTCGAATTTGCAAAAATGCCAGTTGTGAGGTGGTGCTCAGTGACAAGACTCTACCCCTCCCCAAATTGCTTAACACCAAGTCTATTGGGAAGTTTTTCGGTGAGGATTACTGGGAGAGGAGGAAGAAGATAATGATGGACCACCTGGGTCAGAGGGCCGATCTTGGTGATGCTGATGTGCTGATGCACGACATTCTGGAGGTTCCACCTCAGATTGATCGGATTCAGGTCTTGGGAATTAGGATGGATGCATTCCAATCGGACTATTCATCGTTTCAGGGTGATTACAAGTGGAACATTTCTATGATCACCCGCATGAAGATGGAGATGTTTCCCATATCCGAGGAGCGGATACGCTGATACCGCCATATTTCTACAACCCCTACTCACTACATGACTACAACACGCCCGGTACTTCGAGTCGCCCATAGGAGTTCTCATGTCTATCTGTTACGTTGCTATTTTCTTTATTATGTTGTTGGATTTTTGTTGTTGTTTTTGAGTTGTGTGAGAGAGGGTGTGAGGATCCATATTTGTCTTTTCTCTTTTTGGTTGTTAAACCCTTTGTACACAGCTTTATGATATTAATGAAATGTCTACATTTTCTTATTTTCGTTTTCATATATATCCTTTTTATTGTATATATTGTTGATTTTGTAGTAACATGCTAATAGTAACCTCGTTGCTCGTTTTGGGATTTTCTCCTTAACAAGTGACATTTTTTGAGCTTATTTTCCTTTTTTATCTTTACTAACATTAAGGATAACGTATATTTTATGTGTGAATTACATTTATGCAACCGATTAACATGTTATTATTAATTTTCATATTTATTTATTTATTTTAAATATTTGAAAAAATTAAAAATTAAAAATTTTCTTTTTTCCCCATGTCTCCAATGATTACGTATATGATTGCCCTATCCCCTAATATACAAATTGTGCATGTTTAAAATTTCTGATTTATTAGCCTTTAGCCTGTGTATTTTTAACATTGTGAATAACTTCATAAATTAAACCGTGAAGCCCACGGTCACCATACAGAAATAATTGCTTATGATTTCTTTAATGCATTTCTAATTTATTTATCATAAAGTGCATCCTATAAACTTACATAAGTGAGATTCAAGGAAAACCTTCATTTTTGAGCCTATACAATTACTCTTTTTCTTTCTTTCCAAATGTTTCTTGTAAAATATCATTTTCTTTTTATTGAGTGCATATTAATTGATTTCATCACGAAACTGAGACCCAAGCATGATTTTCAAAAGTGTTGAGTCCTAAGAATCACATGAAACCCTAGGAAAGGATCATATACCATCTTTTCTATTTAACCCATACGACCTTAGCCTTACCCATAAACATTTCCCTAGTCAACCTTGTTGACACCTATTATGACCTTTCTTTTCATTCCCAAATCCCCTAACCAACTCCACATTCGAATTTTAATCCTAATATACACCATTCATACCTTGCTTTGGGGTTATTTTCGAGATTGAATGATGTTTGTATTATGTGGATTGCAATCAAGATATGAGTGGACTAGAAAAAGAAAAAAAAAGACAAGAAAAAGAAACAAAAATAAAAGAGAAAAGAAAAGAAAACAAGAAAAATATAATAAATGGCTCCAAAATGTTCGAATCCCATTTCACCATGTGTATGAGAATATAAGGCTTACTCTGATGAATATCTTGCTTATGGAACTCAAAATCCAATTTTAAAATTGCCCACAAACTCCATTATCCCGAGTGTTATTCCAAAATCCCCTTTTGATCCCCTAAATAGACTTTTGTTTCCAAGCCCTAGCCTAACTTAAGTTATAAACCCTAAAAGCCCTATTTAATCTGAGGGTGAAGTTGATTCAAAGGTCGAACATTTGTTATTATCTGTTAGAGTGGATTTCAACTCTGTTAATATGTAATATCCTTTCATGAGATTGTATTTTACAATTTTTTATATCTTTTTACAATTGATTACATGTGCATGACCTAGTTTCCTTTTATAATTACTCCTTATGTTCGCATGTCCCATGTGTGTTACATCCTGCTTCTGAGTGGTTTCATTTGTTGAGTGTAACCAGAGAAAACTTGAGTCATGCATGCTTTAGAGCCTATATGGTTTATGAAAGTTTTGCCAAATATATATTATGACATGTTTCTGCGTATTATACATTTCTATGGTTTCAATTGTTATTGAAGCTCCTCGTATCATGTCAATATTATCAAACTTTTGGGTGATCCTTGTTCACTTTTTCGATAAATTATTATATCTTTATTATTATTAAGCTTTGCATTGGTTTTTTGGGTAGTCATTCTATGATAAGACTTGGTGTTTTTAGGTATCATCCCTGGAAACCCTCACGAGATAACACTCATCCCCTGGGGTTTTCTCGGGGTTCAACGACTTATTGAATATGCTAAAGTCAATTGTTCGCTCGCAAAAGTTGCATTTTTTCTTCTTTATACATATTTCATCTGTTGTGGTTGTATTTATGGATTTATTTCTTCATACTTCATTGCACATGAGTAGCAATATGTAAGTCAAGGGGTGTGTTTATTCACTATTATTGCATTTAAAACCACGGTTATTTGCACATTCTATCATTTCCATTCATGTTATTCCCAAATCTCATGCTCATTTATTGGTTAACATATATTTTAATCACACACACACACACACACACACACACACACATACACATATATATATATATATATATATATAATACGGGTGTAATACCCCGTAATTTTATTGATTTTTATTTAAGGGATTAATTAAATTAAATGAGAATTAATTGAAAATTAATCCGGGTATAAATACTAATGAGATGTGAGTTGGTATTTTATTATGATGTTAAAATTTAAAATTACATGAGTTTTGATAATGTTAAAATTGTCGTGAAGCAGAAATATGACAATTTGAAAATTTAGTTGGGACGTGCGTGTCAATAGCGTCAGGAATGAAATTATTTAAATTAAAAAGTGAATTATATTTTTATCAACCGAATGGCCATTTTGAGTGCACCAACATGTCCGGAAGGGTCGAAATAGTCAGAAAACACTAGCCGGGGGTTTAGTTTGGGTCCCGAGGCATTTTTAGGCCATACCGGCAACCCAAAAGGGTAGTTTTGTAATTTTAAAAATAGGGGAATTAAAGCCCACAAATTTTAGAGGTTAATTTTATATTATAAATAACTAAGTCCAATATCAGCATTTAACAAGTAGTGGGCTACGGGAGTTATATGGAGAGTCTTAAAAGGTTCCAAAAGAAACCCCTAGCCACCATCACCATCTTTGGGAGAAATCTGAAGAGAGAAAGAGGAGAATAAACTTTCACCCTTCTACATCAAATAAGAACATCTAAGGCAAGTGGTTTAATTACATAATTTCAAACGAATGTTTCCTTCATGCTTAGGATTGAATATATGCCTTGTATTGAAAGTTTGATGAAAAACCCATGAAATTGGAGATAGAACTCATAATCTTATATAAGGATTGCATGTAGAATGATAATGAATGAATTCCATATCCAAAATGTATCTTTTGATGATTTAAAAACGGATTTATAAGGAGAAATTGTAGACGTTAAAATTCTGGCTTTATATTATAGGGTTTGGGACAAGGTTTGGATATTATGATGATTACATGTTAATTTAGGAGGTATTGAACCCAAATATATGTTAAAGAATGACCTAGGAGGACTTAGAGTAGTTTATTAAAAGTAAAACACAATTGGGATGATCTTAGTATGGATTTAGGGAAGAGAAATTGAAGAAAAATGAATTGGGGAGATTTCTGGGTGCAGTCTGCCATCTCATCAGAAGACCTGCCCAGGTCGTTTGAACGATCTCGTTCGAATGAGCTTCTAACGAGATGAGAGTATCCCTTCTAACGAGTTGGTAGTTCATTCGAAGCCTTTCGTTCGAACGACACTTGTTCGAACGAGACTTTTAACGAGTTGACAGAATGGCCTTTTTGGCCTGATTTTATTTCAAATGTCCCATAGACTTAAGTAATTGAGAATTAACCTTCCCTTATTAACTAGGGGTATAATTGTGAGAATTGGGGTACGTTGAGGAGTAGAACTTAGAACCTTATAGTAATCCGGATGACATTTGTGGAATAGGAAATGAATACCTAATTACGGCGTGAGAAGGGTTGACAATGTTAATTTACAAATCGGGGACTTGTAAACGTATAACATTAAATGGCAGTATAAGAATGAGAAGCATAACTATATTAATAATTTGAGATATCAAAGATGTACGAATGCTTAGTATATGTGGTTTTATGTGTAAAGCATACCTACCATACTTGCTATCATGGGAGGTCTGCGTTCGATTAGGTACATCTAATCTTTGTGTGCCTACGGGGGGATTTAGATTGGTACCCCGAGGACATAGGTTAGATAAGTACTTATTGAGAAGTTAATAAATCTGCTGATCATGGGAGCGTAGGTATGTGCGTGACCCAAGTGATGTGAACTATGATCGCCTCCATTTTGTGTGATTGTTGTTATTTGAGAACGATTCCTGAGAGATTTGGAATGCGTGGTCCTTATGTACGTGATGTACCGGGATTGGATAGCAGAGTATGTGTGCATCGCAACTTAGTCTCAGGGTGATAGTATTGTATATTTATGATGAGAGTAATATACTATTAATTGAAATGAACTGTAATGTATAAATGTTAGTATCTATAATATCAACATTTTGTAAAAGATAAAATGGAAGATCTCTAGTGATCAGTAGTACTAAAATCGAAAACTGTGTAGAAGAGTAAAACACTCTGTGTAATATAAGTTGTCGGGAATTAAATCGTGAATCGTATAGTAACGTTAGATTTTATATTGGACCAGTTAGATACGGGCATAACTAGATTCGATTACGAATACGTTAGGAGTGCACAAATAGTCGAGAGGTGAGTATTTCATGTGAGAGCACGTCCTAACATGTATTTTTCATTCATTGTTTTATGTCATTAAAACAGTTGCTATATTTTAAACTGTCTCTGACCCGTTTGCTTCCAAATCTATCTAATTGGTAAAACCTTTTAGGTGCCCAGCCATAGGGACACCATGCATAGGAGTTCCATTCTGGTGGCGTACTGTAGCTGTTGTGGAAGTTACAGGACCTTGATAGTAGACGCCTCCACTTTCGATCTTGACTCTATGTTATCAGATTCTTCTCATCTGTTGGGCATGTCGCCCCAATATCTTAGACACTTTATTTATCCAGTTATATCAGATTTTGGGTTGTAATTAATACAATGTTGCAGACTTAGTATTGGTTTATTCCTATATTTTGATTATTGTGAGGAGTATTCCTCCAAACTCATTATTATTCTATGGATATTATATTGTCATTATGTTGTGATGGTTATGTTAGCAGTTCATAATCTTCTTATTGCATGTTAATCAGATTTAATTAAAAAAAATGACAACTCACTTTTTAAATATTAGGTGGCTAGTAATTGTTAAAACGTTTTTCGACAGTGATGCTGTGAACTGAACCAACTTGGCATTTTGTATTAATTTAATAAAGGAGTAGCTACCCGATATTTAATTAGTCGGGGTGTCATAGGTGGTATGAGATCATCAGGTTCTATTGTCCTTAGGATCTGTACTGCTTGTTATGTTTCTGCTGAGCTTTCTTTGATGTAGAGCCATGTATGTTAGGACTATTGTATTCTTTTATGTATGTTTCTCTTTTCAGCTATTTTGAGATAATAACTGCAAACTCATAAGACTTTACTCTCATTTTAGATGCCTCCATGACGTGCACAGAGAGCTCCTAGGGATGCTTAGCCCAAACCACAGCCTGCACCAGTTCAGGGCACCATGAATGCCTCAGAGGTTGCAGCCATTATAGCCCAATCAGTAAATGCCACCCTCGAAGTTGTGCAGGAGGCACCCCTCAGGTGCCAGTAGCCGCACCAATTCAGGCTCATGCATTCCCGTCTCCTTGGGAACGCGTTCGTGATGCTTTTCAAAAAGCACACCCTCCGGAGTTTGCAGGTAGCTCCGATGTTGTTGTGTCCAGTCAGTGGAGGAAGGACATTCAAAGGCACTTAAGGATGTACGAGTGCACGGATGTTCAGAAGCAGATACTAGCTACTTTTAAGCTAGTAGGATCAGCATTACACTGGTGGGAGTCTATTTCCACCCAGGGGGAGAGAGATGCCCTTTCTATTCAAGAGTTTTGGGTGCGGTTCGACCACAAATATTTTCCATCAGCTGTTCACACCGAAATGAGGAGGAAGTTAATAAACCTCAAGCAAGAGGGAAAGACTGTGGCCGAGTATGAGGCCGAATTCACTAATTTATTGAACATTGTTCCCGATGAGATTCCGACTGAGGAGAAGAAGATTCAGAAGTTTATGGACGGATTAACTTGGAGGATCCGATAGCACTTGTTGGGAAATATCTTATTGGCCACTTACTCCGATGTGGTTAACGTAGCACTGCTTCACTGCAAGGATCACCGCTTTCACATGTCTGAGAGTAAGAGATCAGGAGAGTCCAGCCATCAAGGTAGGACAGGGGGAAATGCTGCCAGCGGGGCACAATCTGCACAGGGTCAGCACAAGCAGGGTGATCAGGGTTCCCAATAGGGGAATCCTAAGAGATTCAGATCTGAGGGTTTTCATAACGGTCAGGGAGGTTTTAGACATGGCCATCAAGGTCAGAACGGACATCAGGGCCAGCAGGGCCAGAATGGTCAGTAGCAGTAGGGCCACCATGGTCAAGGTAGGAATGGTAACGACCATCAGGGTTGAGGGAAGCATGGACAGCAAGGGGGAAACTTCCCAGGGAAGTGTTTCGTTTGTGGCAAGATTGCCCACAAATGACAGAATTGTCCTGACAGGGGAAGGACCCCACAGTAGCAGCATCAGGGTGCTCGACACGAGCCACAGAGACCTATGTTTCCCGCCGCCCTCCCAGCACCACCACAGATGGCAGCATTACCACCCATCCCAGCGGTCCCAATCCAGTAGGGACAACTTCAGTATGGGAGAGTGTATTAGCTCCAGCTGGCCGTAGTCCCACTGGATCCACCTGCAATTGAGGGTATGTTCTCTATTCAGGATACTATGGGGCGTATTTTATTTGATACGGGGGCCACATATTATTTCATTGCCATGAGATTTGCACACACTTTGGTGTTGTTAGACACTGCAAAGAGCACGATTACTTGTGTAGATTCACCGTTGAGTAGGGGTTCTGTGATTTCCCTTATTTGTATAGGTATAGGTATGGAAATAGGGAGATTTACTTTACCCGCTAATATGCTAGTATTAGAGATAACACAGTATGATGCGATAGTTGGTATGGATTGGCTAGTTGCGTACTGAGCCATGATTGACTATTTCAGTAGGAGTATTATTTTTGCCTTTCCCGGGAAGGAGATGTTTCTAGAGGTGATGCCTCGCCCTGAGGGAGGATCGTCCACTCATTTGTACTATATAGAGGAGGAGACCTCTAAGGAAGTGGTGATACCACTTGATTCGATTCCAGTCATTTGAAAGTTCACTGATGTATTCCAGGATATACCTGGATTACCTCATAGTAGAGAGATATATTTTGTTATTGATTTGACGCCGGGAACTCGCCCCATTGCCCGCGCACCGTACCGTATGGATAAAGTGGATATGAGAGAGATAAGGGATCAGATAGAGCAGTTGTTGGGTCAGGGGTTTATCCGGAGGAGTACTTCACCGTGGGGTACCCCTGTGTTGTTTGTAAAGAAGAGGGATGGATCGTTGAGGTTGTGTGTAGATTACAGGGAATTGAATAAAGTCACAATACAGAATAAGTATCCGTTACCCCGAATCGATGACTTATTTGACCAGTTAAGAGGAGCCTGCTTCTTCTCAAAGATTGAATTGCGATCGGGATACTATCAGTTGCGTATCAGGGAACAGGACGTCTCGAAGACTGCTTTCTTAAGGAGGTATGGTTCCTACGAATTTTGGGTCATGCCTTTTGGCTTGACAAATGCTCCAGCCATGTTTATGGACTTGATGAATAGGTTGTTCAGAGAATTCCTAGACCAATTTGTCATCGTCTTTATTGATGACATCCTGGTTACTCCCAGACAGAAGAGGAGCACACCGAACATTTAAGGCAGGTTTTGCAGACGCTGCGTAAGAACGATCTTTATGCAAAGTATAAGAAATATGGATTTTGGTTGAAGGAGGTTTAGTTTTTTGGGCATATCATTTCAGACCAGGGGATATCTGTTGATTCAGGGAAGGTATCCGCGGTGAGGGAGTGGGGACAGCCCACGACATCGACTGAGATCCGTAGTTTCTTGGGCTTAGCAAGATACTACAGGAGGTTTATTCGGTGTTTCTAAAAGAGAGAGGGTCCTTTGACACATCTGACTCGTAAAGGTGTGCCATTCATCTGGAGCGATGCCTATCAGTTGGCATTCGATGAGATGAAGGACAAGTTGACCTTAGCGCCTGTGTTAGCATTGCCCAGGCCGGGAGTTAAGTATTTAGTTTACACCGATGTGTCCTTACAAGGACTTGGAGGTGTGCTGCAGCAGGAGAGTCAGGCCATAGCTTATGCATCCTGTAAGCTTAAGCCTCACGATAGGAATTACCCCACCCACGACTTGGAGTAAGTGGCAGTCATATTCGCTCTTCAGATTTGGAGACACTATCTTCTGGGGGAGAAATTTTGGTTATTCACAGACCACAAGTCTCTACAATACCTTTTCATGCAGAAGGAGATGAATATGCGTCAATGTCGGTGGCTTGAGTTTGTGAAGGATTATCAGTTCGATATCTAGTATCACCTAGGGAAGGCTAACGTGGTAGCAGACGCGTTGAGACGTAGGCCGGTAGATGAGGTGGCCGAGGTGTGGAAATCTAAGTGGAAGGAGTTGGGACACCAGGATGCAATGGCCTGATCGTTCATGTCTGTGATGACTATTACACCTCAGATTTTTATGAGAGTGGTAAAGACCCAGGCAAATGACTCGTTATGTCTGGATCAGATAGTTTGATTACTAGCAAAGGGAGCCTAGTCCTATACCATTGGCTCAGATGGGGGATTATGCTTCAATGGGAGACTGGTCGTTTCGAAAGGGGAAGACTTGCGACACGAGGTAATGACGGAGTCGCATAGCTTCGCGGTTTGTGGTACACCCTGGTGGGGATAAAATGTACCAAGACATGAGACGACAGTAATGGTGGAGCGGGATGAAGAGAGATATTGCTGTGTTTGTTTCTAAATATGCCACTTGTCAGCTAGTAAAGGTGAAGCATCATAAATCGACAAAACTTTTACAGCCGTTAGAGGTTCCGATGTGGATATGGGAGAGCATATCCATGGACTTTATCACAGGGTTACCTACGTCACAGAGGGGTCACGACTCCATATGGGTAATTGTGGACTACTTGGCCAAAGTTGCTCATTTTCTGCCCGTGAGGACCGACTACACTATGGGACAGTATGCCCAATTTTTCATTGCAGAAATAGTGAGACTTCATGGGGTACCTCTAAATATCGTGTCTGACCGAGACAAGATTTTTGTTTCACGATTTTGGTAGAGTTTCAAGGAGGCCATGGGTACAGAGTTGAGGCTGAGTATGGCATATCACCCGCAGACTGATGGGCAAGCAGAGCGGACAAATCAGATATTGGAGGACATGTTGCGTATGTGCATCCTAGACTTTGGAGGTGGTTGGGAGCAGTACCTTCCACTAGTGGAGTTTGCTTATAACAATTCCTACCAGTTCACAATTGGCATGGCTCCATTTGAGGCATTGTACGTAGACCTTGTCGTTCCCCAGCATGTTGGTTAGAGGTGGGGGATAACAAACTCCTTGGACCGAAAGTGATTCAGGACACTTCAGCCAGGATAGAGATGATACGGAGCCACATTCGGGTAGCTCGGGACCGATAGAAGAGCTATGCTGATGCCAAGAGGTTTTTTAGAGAATTCAAGGTGGGGAAGCAGGTGTTACTCAGAGTATCTCCAATAAAGGGGATCATGCGTTTTGGGAAGAAAGGGAAACTGGCACCAAGGTATGTGGGGCCATTTCCTATCATCGAGCATATTGGGCCAGTTGCATATAGACTGGGGTTACCGGAGCACTTGCATAGGATTCATGAGGTGTTCCATATTTCCTCGCTAAGGAAATATCTTAGGGACGATTTGGCCTATACTCATATTGCTTTGGAGGACATCGATCTCCAGCCCGATAGTTCCTACGAGGAGGGGCTGATTGCTATTTTGGACCGAAGCGAGCGGAAACTGAGGTTGAAGATAATACCGTTAGTACATGTTCAGTGGAGGCATCATAAAACCGAGGAGTCCACATGGGAGTGCGAGGATGAGATGCGCGAATGCTATCCGGAGTTTTTTTTATCAGGTACTCTTTAGTTCTGAATTTCGGGATGAATTTATGTTATTAGGGGGGAAGTATCTAATACCCCGTAATTTTATTGATTTTTATTTCAGGGATTAATTAAATTAAATGAGAATGAATTGAAAATTAATCCGGGTATAAATACTAACGAGATGTGAGTTGGTATTTGATTATGATGTTAAAATTTAAAATTACACGAGTTTTGATAATCTTATATAGGGATTGCATGTAGAATGGTAATGAATGAATTCCATATCCAAAATGAATCTTTTGATGATTTAAAAATGGATTTATAAGGAGAAATTGTAGACGTTAAAATTCTGGCTTTATATTATAGGGTTTGGGACAAGGTTTGGAAATTATGATGATTACATGTTAATTTAGGAGGTATTGACCCCAAATATATGTTAAAGAGTGACTTAGGAGGACTTAGAGTAGTCTATTAACATTAAAACACAATTGGGATGATCTTAGTATGGATTTAGGGAAGAGAAATTGATGAAAAATGAATTGGGGAGATTTCTGGGCGCAGTCTGCCATCTCGTTAGAAGACCTGCCTAGGTCGTTCGAATGAGCTTCTAATGAGATAACAGTATCCCTTCTAACGAGTTGGTAGTTCATTCGAAGCCTTTCGTTCTAACGACACTTGTTTGAACGAGACTTCTAACGAGTTGACAGAATGGCCTTTTTGGCCTGATTTTATTTCAAATGTCCCGTAGACTTAAGTAATTGAGAATTAACCTTCCCTTATTAACTAGTGGGTATAATTGTGAGAATTGGGGTACGTTGAGGAGTAGAACTTAGAACCTTATAATAATCCGGATGGCATTTGTGGAATAGGAAACGAATACATAATTACGACGTGAGAAGGATTGACAACGTTAATTTACAAATCGGGGATTTGTAACCGTATAACATTAAATGACGGTATAAGAATGAGAAGCATACCTATATTAATAATTCCAGATATCAAAGATGTGCGAATGCTTAGTATATGTGGTTTTATGTGTAAAACATACCTACCATACTTGCTATCACGGGAGGTCTGCGTTTGATTTGGGCCATCTAATCTTTGTGTGCCTACGGGGGGATTTAGATTGCTACCTCGAGGACATAGGTTAGATAAGGACTTATTGAGAAGTTAATAAATCTGCTGACCATGGGAGCGTAGGTATGTGCGTGACCCAAGTGATGTGAACTATGATCGCCTCCATTTTGTGTGATTGTTGTTATTTGAGAACGATTCCTGCGAGATTTGGAATGCGTGGTCCTTATCTACGTGATGTACCGGGATTGGATATCAAAGTATGTGTGCATCGCAGCTTAGTCTCGGGGTGATAGAATTGCATATTTATGATTAGAGTAATATACTGTTAATTGAAGTGAACTGTAATGTATAAATGTGAGTATCTATAATATCAACATTTTGTAAAAGATAAAATGGAAGATCTCTAGTGATTAGTAGTACTAAAATCAAAAATTGTGTAGAAGGGTAAAACACTCTGTGTAATATAAGATGTCGGGAATTAAATCGTGAATCGTATAGTAACGTTAGATTTTATATTGGACCAGTTAGATACTGGCATAACTAGATTCGATTACGGATACGTTAGGAGTGCACAGATAGTCGAGTGGTGAGTATTTCATGTAAGAGCGCGTCCTAACATGTATTTTAAATTCATTTTTTGATGTCATTAAAACACTTGCTATATTTTTAACTGTTTTCACCATCGGGCTCTGACCCGTTTGCTTCCAAATCTATTTTTTTCTTGTAAAACCTTTTAGGTGCCCAGCCACAGGGACACCATCCATAGGAGTTCCATTCAGGTGACATACTGCAGCTGCTGTGGAAGTTATAGAACCTTGACAGTAGACGCCTCCACTTTCGATCTTGACTCTATGTTATCAGATTCTTCCCATCTGCTGGGCATGTCGCCCTGTATTTGGATTGTTATGAGGAGTATTCCTCCAGACTCATTACTATTCTATGGATATTCTATTGTCATTATGTTATGGTGGTTATGTTAGCAGTTCATAATCTTCTTATTGCATGTTAACCAGATTTAATTAAAAAAATGACAGCTCACTTTTTAAATATTAGGTGGCTAGTAATTGTTAAAACATTTCTCGACAGTGATGCTATGAACTGAACCAACTTGGCATTTTGTATTAATTTAATAAAGGAGTAGCTACCTGGTATTTAATTAGTCGGGGTGTCATAACGGGACAATGGTGTTTTACTATTCGTCTTATGTTTATGTTTATCAAAGTAATCAAAGGGTCTACATTTTGACACATCACATGCAAATGAAGGGTTGTGATCATTTTTCCCTTAATCTCCCTTACACTCATTTGGAGTAACCCTAGCCGTCTTCACATTTCTCTCTCTCTCTCTCTCTCTCTCCTCTCTTCTTCTCTCACGATGCCTCCCTCATCCCCGTGGTACCGCCTTCATTCACGTGCTACCGCCCTCACCTCGCCCAACCCTCATCCATGTGCTACCGTCCTTATCCCCGTGCTGCCTCCAGGAATCGACCTCATTGCCTTCCATCTTAACACGCACATAGGGACCGAATTCTATCTCCCCAATGCCTTTCTCTCACCCTCTTATGCACACGAACCTGTTCCATCACTCTCATTTCAAGATCCGTTATATATTTTTCTTTTTTCACTATTTTTTTTGTTCACATTATTGGTATTTTACAGATCTAAATTTTTTGTGTGATTTGGTTTAAATTTCTTTGTATATCTCATTTTTGGATATATTCTTATGGTGCCCACATTTTGCAAATCTCATTTGCAGGTATATACATTGTTATCTACCCTCTTTATGTGTTCATAATTTTTTGAGTTATTTTAAGGTTTCAAACATAACTCAGGTATACTCTTTTTTCTTTTTATGTTTTCATATTTTTTGAGGTTATTAAGGAGTTTTTCATTCATTTTTGTTTTGTTTTAGCCTCTGATTTGTAGATCAAGCCTCAACAAATCAGGTATACTCTTTTTTTACTAGGGTTAAATGCGTTATATTTTGTTCATATGCATTAATGCTTCGTAATTTAGGGTTTTCATGTGATTTCATCGTGTGTTTTGTTCACCTAATTTTTCTCACATAATTTAGGGCTTTTTTGACATATTTTTTTTGGGTTTAGTACAATTTCTTTGTTTTCATTCAAGTTATTAGATCTACGATAGTGGTTGTTAAGGGTATTTGAACTTTCTTTTTAAAGGGTTTGATTTTGTTTGTGTTTGTTTTCCTGTTGTATAGTGGATTCCACTATAATTTATTTCTAATTTAATTTGTATGGAGGTGGTAAATTAATTTGATGTTTATATATGTTCATATGTGTGTCTTAGGGATCTATTGGACATTCTTTGTATTGAGGCAATCCCTCTGGCCCATTCTCTTTCAAGCCTCCCCTATCTCAGGTACTCAATCACTTTCACACTAAACTGAATTGAGTTCTGCCTTTAAACTTTCCTAATTGAGTTTTGGCACATGTGATTGGTTTCAAATCATGAATGGTGTCTGAATGTCATTGGTGTCAAATCATAGTAAATCACATTCGGCATGTGTTTGTATTCTTCTACAGGTTTACAATGGTTTTGGTTTTAGGTCTAATCGATATTCATTGTGTAATATTCATGGTGTTTGGATTGTGTTCTATAACTGAATGTTTATATTCTTTTTAGGTGTGATATTCTTCTATACCAGATTTGTCCAAATATGTGTGATCTCAGGTAACCACCTATTCATTTACATTTTACATCTGTAGATGTTTGATATTTGTGGTTAATGTAAGTTTTATAATTTGTTAAAACTATTTGTGTTTTGTGGGTCTGAGTGGTGGACTATTCCTGGCGAGATGATGTATTTTTGAAATTGGTGTATCTTAGGTGAGATTTGTGTTTTTCTTAGAATTTTGCTAATGTAGTTTTGATATTAATTTGTATGGCTTTCTATAAATAGAATTTCGGGTTCTTCTTATTTACAAATCCCCTATAGTATTGGATTTTGGATTCCTTTCAAAAATGTCTATAGGCTTGGGTCCCTACAACTTTCGCTAAACATAATTTTGTCTTCTTCTTATTTACAAATTTCTTACATTATTGGATTTTGGGTTCCTTTCAAACATGTCTAAAGTCTCGAGATATATAGATAATGACTTGGTTTCTTAATTATAATGTTATTTTGTCAGTATTAGTTAATTTATCTTCGTGCCATTGTGTTTATATGTGTATTTTGTGCCTTCTGTCAAAAGATCTAAAAAAACAAATGCTAGAATATGGGGTTGATATTTGGGTTTTCCAAATATGAGACACTAGGTTGGAAAAAAGTTACAATTTTTTTTGTCCTTAGTGCCCAAGTGTTTGAGTAAATGCGTCAAAGAGGATTTCAGGGTATCCACAAGTGGTTTTTGAATTCCATAGTTTATGATGATATTTCGTGCTTTAGTACAAGTTTCTCGTTACTTTTAGAGAGGTTTCGTTATTCATTTTCAAGAATCGCTCATTGCTCATTAAAGCTTTTCGTTCATCGATCATCGCTTATACTTTCATTAAAGACTTTCCTTATCGTTATTTGGAATTTTAATATGTGTAATTCTCTTTAGATAGTATAGACATCTTTTTCTTTCTCATTGCTCATTATATTGTTCTTGATCATTATTGGATTTGTAGTATTTCGTTTTCAGGTATTTAATTATGTGTTTTGCATGCTTCTTTAAGTAAAGTTTTTTTTTTTGTTTTTGCTTATGTTTTTAAAGAAATGGTAAAGGCTAAGATTTATTTTTAACTTTTTTTACTTGGTCCTAAGAAGTTTGTTTGAATCAGTTTAACATATTTGCATGTGTTGTAGTCTAGCATTTTTTTTTTCCATTTCAGCCAACCGTTTATGTCACCCCTCTAAAGCATTTCGATATTGTACGTTAGGCATCCAACTGCTACCTGAATCATCCACCGTCCAATCATTCGTTGTTGCTATATCCCGCTGCACGACATGTTGTTCAGCCTCTAGGTACTTTATAAGGAATCTCATATTTGAAATATTGTACTTCATCAGAAGAGCGTAGTCTCAGTACATGTGTGAGTACATATATATACAATACTAAATATGTTCACGAGTTCTAGTATATTTAGTAAAATTTGAATTGTCGACAAATCTCTTCATGTGTGAGTACATATATATATTGTGTGTGTGTGTGTGTGTCTCATTTGAGATTTTATAGGTGTTGGGAATGCATGTGTTGAACTTTTGTTGAATCCCAGGAAAGTTTTGTTCAAAATTGCAAAGTCGGCGGAATTTTAGAAAATGCAGATTTTGAGTTTTGATCTCGAACTCTTCATGGATGTTAAAGTTCTTTGAGTCATATTCGAGTGGCCTCTGATAGTATAAGAATCTGAGATAGAACATAAAAGTTACTAACATTTCTTTGGTTCATATGCCTCAAAAATACTGTAGCGCCCCTCCCTCTTTTTGGAATTAAGTCCGAATGGATTCGTGCCTCTGGCCAAATCAATTTGGTTTCAACTAGTGCAACTATTTTTCCTATTCGAATCAATTCTGATAACAGTTGGAATAGATTCCCCCCTATTTCTATGTAAGTACTAGTTTTCCCTTTTTGAGATTTTGGTGTATATGCCTTTGTTTTCCCTATTGTAAAGAATAGATTTCTTTGATTAGAAGCTTTCAAAGTTGAAACCCTCTCTTCTCTCTCCTAGGTCACCTTCAATTATGGTTCCTTCTTACATGTAAAGCATTGATTACATTCAAGATAGTTGGTTTTAATGCAAGCCGTGTTCAACTATTTCTTACTTACTTGCTTCATTAGCTTTACCTTGTAATTATTGGTATCTCTTATATTGATTTTTGTTTAGTCAGATGCTTAGCTTAGTTGTGTTTTTTTCTTGTATGCTTATCATAGTTTCTATTATGTGAAGCTAGACTTGTGGGTAGGGATCATAATCCCATCATGGACGCTCGGACTTCATATTTAGGGTTCTTTTATAATTGTTATAATGGAACTTTATGTGTTGGTATTGAAGTATCCTAGTTTCTTAACCTCCCTTGTCATGCAGGGGTATTGTTTGACGTTTTACTACAACCCCAACACATCTACAACCCCAACTCCATTGATGAGTTTGGTCTCTACATGATTGATGTTCAGACTCAATTAGTTATGATCGATTAGAATTCTTTTGAATCAAGTCCCATCATGTTCTTAGAGAATACGAGGTGCGAGAATGATCCTTAATCACTTTTATCTCTCAAAATTGAGATTTTCATAGTTTGTTTCATTGTATCTTCATTGTTTTCCCGATCTTCATTAATTAAGTGAATATTAGGTTAATTATTAATGAATCTCACCACTTCAAACATCGAATCATCTTTTATAATTTAACTTTATGACGTTTAGAGAGTATCATATAACCTATATTCATTCTATTAAGAGAGCTAAGTCTGTGTGGAAAATGATCTCATACTTGCCCGTTATTACTTTTTGCGAAAAATTTACACTTGACTCACACCCTATTTTTAGAGCAACAGAGTCCAGTTGAGATCTCTTGGGAGTTTTGACTTGGTGGTTAAGAGACAAGTTTACAAAGTTTGTACAACAAGTTACCGTTCGAAAAAATATTTACCAAATCAGATATTTTATCACCATTAGGAGACGTGTTTCCTTTTTTACTTTGGTTTACACTAGGATTCGTCTGTCATTGGGGACAGATAGCTGCAGACCAAGTAGGGATAAAAGGTACATTGGAGACCTTGTCCCTCTAAATTTCCTTCACTTTTTTGGCACCCAAAAGCACCAAACTAGCATTAGTATATACCCATAAATAGGACCAATGGTGAGATAAAATGAGACATCAGAAACCCAAATATGCTAAGTGCATCTTTCTTCACTCCCCCTTTATAGACACCATTCTCACGATATTCTTCACTACAAGTTACTATTACTATTTATGGAGGTCGAAGAGGTTCTAGCTATGACTCTATTTTTACCAAAAGAGGAAGGTTTTACCAAGAGTTTCTCTCAAAATATTGAAAACCATGGCGGTAGAGTCCATTGGAGTGGGTCATGCCTCACCCATTCCAGTTTCTTATCATACCCCGTCACACTACCTTCCAACACCACTGTTGGGGGAAAATGGACTACATTCATTTTGTTCACGCTCAATGTGACGGAGGTTTGCCCAATCATCGAGGGGAGTTTTCGATGTGTGTTGTACTCCTCGATCTCTAAATACTTGAGGATGTATGTGATGAAATAGGCATAGGTAAGAGCTACATTACCTCTCCCATTATAGGAGGCATGCAAGATTTAACCTTGAGAGGTACGAGCAAGATGGATGGTTCTCCACCCGTCACTTAAGAAATATGAAAAAATGGATTTATGGATCGACAAGGAGGATTTATTTGAAGTTTGGAAGATTGAGCCATGTATAAGCAAAAAGGCCAAGCAGTACCGCTCATCTAGATGTCCAACTAGAAAATAGTCGCGAGGCCAATCGCGATTTGGTACAATTCTTGCAATGCATGCGGCCTTAGAGAGAGGGATGCCCATATAAGTGTAGTACCATTGTAAGGTTTGTGTACCCTTTTTTCATGCATTTTATTGATCACTAGGTCGGTAGAGAATGTGATCCTCATCTTGTCCATGTAGGCTTCAGATGATGAATTGTTCAACTTGACTACAGTGTTGTAAAATTCGTGAACCTCATCAACCCAAACATCCTCCACATAATGTTCAATGAGGTTGCACCACCGCTTAGGGAGGAACAGGGTGGTCACCACCTTTAGTATCTTGCTCCAAAAAACTTCCCACCTTATATGGAAGGTGGGGGATGCAAAGAAATAGGATTCATTCCAATTGCATTATTGGATTTAGTTGTATGTGTGATCAACGTCGTTGAGAATATCGATTTCGTAATATTTTGTGATGGGATGTGCATCTTGATCCATTGAAGAAAAGAGTTTCGAATGTTTGAGAGAATTTGATTAAAGGATTGGATGGTGATGGATGGAATTGAGGACAAGGAGGTGTATTTATAGGTGGGGTGTATTATTTTTGGGTGGAAAAAAGGAATGGATGGGTGCGAAAGGGTGGAGTGAATGTAAGGGTGAAATTTTTAAGGTTTGGGTGATGTTGGGAGGGAGGGGTGAATTTGGTAAAATTATAAATTAGAACATAGTAAATTTTGTTGAGGGATGAATATGCTTCCTGGAAATTCGAACCGATTTTCCCTAGCGTCAAACCGTTCGGTTTTCACTAAAACCTTCTACCAATCCTAACTGATTCTATCCTGGTAGTACACTCAGGCCGAACAATTCCTCCAAATCAGTGTTTACCTCCAAATTATTTACTTCCTTCCTCAAAAACTAAGTGTTGGTACTACTCTTATCCAACTTCCTAAATGTAACCAAGGCGCTCTTACCAAACTTCTTCCTCGATACACATCAAAATCTCATTGCAAATCTTTGTACTCTCTCATGTTGTGCAATGGTGATCCCAGCCTTCCAAAATCGTGACCTCTATGAACTTTTAACCTATCCTAAGACGGACTCAACTCATTAGTATACAACACACAATCATCCCATGCGCGTCAGTGATGAAATCACCTTTCTCCTTCTCCTAAAATTCACCCGACCCGTAAACGGGATCAGTTGCTCTCGTCGTCTCCCTCCTCCTCACATTATAAACAAATAATCTTAATAATTGGTGATCATGCTTATAGGTTTATGGGACACGTAGAGGCTCGTGATGAATGATATGAAGATATAATCATGGTGCCCTATCAAATTACATCATAATTGTTCCGACTTGGAGAGTCTATCTGAGTGAGAATTGAAAGGACAAGATAAACCTAGATTCTCCTTACAAGGAAGAATGCTTGCATCGGTCTCTAAATAAGAAGAAATAATAGTCTTCTACCCAATCACATCCGATAACTCAAGGGGCATGGGTGGATGGTCATAAATAAGGAATTTATCTATCCGACCTTTCCACTCACTCTCCATTTGATTAGGCATAAATTCTTCACATTTAACACCTTAATTTTGGTATTTTTATGATCCCATGCAGTGTAAATAGCTTGTATTTGTCTCATATTTATGATACTAACCATTTTTGGCAAGTATTTCGTATTTTGTGTATTTCTTATGTGTTTTACAGGTATTTCATACAAGTTAGTGCCAAAGAGAACTCAAAAGAGTGAAAGGAAACCAAGAAATGGGGAGTTAAAGGGTATTTCGTAATTTTGCAGCCTTATTTTGGAGGTGGGGAAAACCGGAAAGTTTAAGAGCTTTCAATTACAAGAAGACTAGAAGAAATGGCACATCAATCGGAGTCCCGGTGTGAAAGCTATGAGCAGTCAAAGATACAAGAAAAAGACAAAGAAAAATCGGACCGATCCGAAATACAATGTTCCAGAGAACCCCAGACTGAAGATGGATCGAAGTTGATGAAAATTAAAAGAACCAAACTAGTCATTAGAAATGCTCCAGATCCGTTACAAAATTAGTCACGCTCCAGATCCATGGCAAAATTAGTCCCGCTTTCTAAGTCTGACAAATTGCCAGAAACGGGATTTTTATTTTGTGCTTATCTTTTAGCCAAAAGAGTTTTTTGTTTTGGGGAATCTTCTAAACTACCTCTAGCCTATATATTTAGTCATTAGGACTCTTTTTATTAATATTTCATTGATGTAAAAGCTCCATAACAAGTAGGAATATCTTGGAGAAGAATCTACATACTTTGCACCATTACTTCACGAGCTTTTTCGGTTTTCCTTCAATCTTTGATTTTTCTTGCATGTTCTTGTTCTTCAATCTTGGTAACTTTTATTTCCATCACTTTTATTATTATTTCTCATGTTAGGCTAGGTCTTTAATGGTTGGGATGGATGAACCAAACCCGATGTGGTAGTTTAATGTGTATAAAATTAGTCCTCTAAATTTAATGGTTTATTGCGACCGTATTGCGTAGAAACGCGATAATTGTATATATTTGGATCTCATTTGCTTCAGCACAACTGGGATGCTTCAGAATGAAATTTGAGTGAAACTATCGCAATACTGATTTACTCGTCTTCTTATTAAGTATGGTGCGGGCTTGAACCTCATATATGTAATGCTTGGGAGTACTACATTTTGGGTCTAATTAATCACTTAAATTTACGATTAGTTTTATACCATCAATACTCTAGGGTTGGGGGATTGCGACCCTACCTTAATTTTCCAATTAGATTTAGTTAACTTCTTTAATTTTCCCTTTTTCCTTTCTCTCTCAATCATCATCTTTAACACTTTAATTTTTGAAGTAATAAATCAATTAAAATCTATCAAACATGCCGTGTGAATTCGATACCCATACTCTCCACTATACTCCGCAAGAGTGTAGTTACAGTTTAGGTTTTTTTTTTGTATTATGGTCGGAATCCAATATCAACGATTCGCGTATTTACACGGACGCTCGGTTTCCAACACGATCAAAATGGCGCCGTTGTTGGGGCGTGTTTTGTTATATATTATAATTGATTTACTATTTCGATAGATTTTTTTTCTTTGGTATTTTTTTTAAATCTTTTTTGTAGGCTTGCACAATTGAGTGCCAAGAAACGTTGAATCCTCAACCGTACACCTCTGTACGCGAATTATCCATTTACATACTATTAGGTATCATTTGTTTTCATAATGAGTTCGGTAATTGTAATGGTTTATATGGGAATAGTTCTCAACCTTTTTATTTTCAAGAATCCGTGCCTCGACCTATTACCATTGGTGAGGGCCTTAAAATTTTTGAGAATGAAAGGCTTGAGAATATATATCGGGAAGAAAATCATTTCCGAGCTTTTTATTTTCAAAAACCTTGGCCTCGACCTATAACCATTGGTGTGGTCTATCTATGTATTGAGTATGAAGGGCTTGAAAATAAATATCGGGAAAAAATCATTTTTAGGATCAAGAGTTGGATGCATTATTCGAAACCGATAACGATTTTTCTTCCGATATTATTGAAACTAAAGAATGTTTTCGACCAAATGAGGAATGCAAGGTTATAGATACAAGGAATCCTACTTTGGAAGAAAAATGTTTTTTCTACTCAAACAAATACTCAATTTTCTTTCCACCCAAAGAACGATGAATATAGATATTGGTTTTATTAAGGAAATTTGCGCACTTTGCAATGAGATGCGTTCTGATTGGAAAAACAAAGAGGAGGTTGAGGCTTGTGTGTCACCTCAAATTTTTGAAGAACATCTCATTGAAAGTGAGTCTTTTACCCTTGAAATTCAATCTCCAAATGATTATGAATCACATGAGATTGATTTTATTTCAACAGCATTTTCATTCACCGTTATTGAACCATTAGAAGTACCGCTAGATTCCTATGAGTCGGTTGAAAATTCGAAAACATTTACCCCTTTTACCGACAAGGACACTTTGCTAGAATTGTTTTCTAATATGGATCTTCCTCTTTGTGTGCCCCCCTCCCCATACCACTTGAAAAATCTTTGGTAGGTGATTATATTTTTCTTGGATCTCAATTGTACTTGTCCCACCTAGCATCCAAACCCCCCTCCATCATCCTGTTAAAATATTTACTTGGTGATGGTTCATTTTTTTCCATCTCACACACGCCTTATGTTGTTCAAACGAAATTCTTATTTTCCGTAAGGCATGTGTATGGACACAAATTTCCAATTGAGTTGTTTGTAGTTTTGGCTCAATTTCGGAGAAAAACGTTTATGTAATAGGATAGTGTTCTAGTGTACCTATTCAAGCCTATGATGGGTTTAGTTGAAGACATAGCGGCAAAGAGTATAAAGCTTCATCAAATGCCGAGTTTATGTGCCTCATTTCTACATCATCAACAGTGGTTCCATGCTCCCAAGGTATGAATGCATTTTATATCTATATAGAAGCTTGGAACAAGTTTATTGGGTGTTAGGTTTTAAAACTGTGTTTTGTTTTCAGAAAGATTTCTATTAAAACTTTTATATAAAAGAAATATAAAGTTTATGGGCTAAAAATGAAATTTTTGGAACTTTCTATAAGTTCGTTCGAAGTGTCGTTTTAACGAGATTATCGTTCTAACCACAAGTCTTTCGAATGAGTTTGCCAACGAGCTTCCCCATTGGCCACTAGAACTTCGTTCGAAATGTCGTTCGAACGTGATGGCTGTTTGAACGAGATTTCTAACGATTTCACACCGGAACTTCGTTAGAAGCCTCATTCGAATGAGATATCAGGCGAGAAATTTTTTTGGCAGTTTTTAGCAGTTTTTACCCCTGTTTCCCACTTGTTTCTCCACTAACTTTTCTCAGATCTTATAATGTGCGGGAACAACTTTTTCTAAACTAACTTTTTCATAATATTCAAACTTCTAGAGAGAGTTTTGAGAGTTTATTCTTCCATGAAAAAAGTTCATGAGTTTGAGTGTTCATTTTATAAAGAAAAATTCTTTAAACACTTAGTTACACCCATATTTGTTTCTTCCAAGTTCTTATATACATATAATTTGCTTGGAGAATTTTGGCACCAATTTTTCATCTCCACAATTGTTTGAGGAGAAGTTTGGGTTTTCTTCTAAATCACTCAAAGAAGAAGAAGAATTTTGTAGCTGGGATTTTCTCACATGGTGAAAGACATCATGTGTGGTTAACGGTGTACCTATAGTCCGATCGGTGGTTTCGAGATCGCAGTGGAGCTCCGTCGTTATGCGCTAGGCAGAGGTGGTTACAAGAAGACGCGTCAAGGCTTGAGAGGGTTCGAGTTGAGGAAGTATTCCACCTGTCTTGTAAATGTAAATTCCAGACTTAGTGGATTTGAGCCTAGGCCCGTCCGAGGTTGCTTCCCGTTGTGAGTTTGTCCTTATACATCGCGGAGTAGTGTGATTGATTTACTTTTATATTGCCTAATAACTTAGAACGCATGCTTAGGATATTTAAGGATAAAATTTGTTTTAGTTGTCACACTTAATTTAATGTGGTGTTAATTAAATTTGGGTAATGTTTATTTAATTCTAGTATACTATTAAAACTGGTTTGGCCTAATTTGGAAATATTGAAAATTATGACTTAGGCAAATTCTACGACGTGGATTAATTAACTTGGCTTAAGTGAAATTTAAGTTGTGTGTGTGTTCTAATCTTATTTCACTTTGTGTTATTTTAATTCAGAAGAAATAAAACATTGTATATTTGTTTGAACCATCATCTAACGCTTTCGCATCTTAAAAAGGAAAATATATTTTTTAAAAGAAATTAATAATTGGGGGCCTTCAATTTGGTATCAGAGTCAAAGAGATAAACTATTTGGTTAAGATCGTTTAAATAATTTTTGGCTAAAATGGAATTTTCCCCATTTTCAAAACTTCCTATTTTTGATGGTTCTAATTACGCGTATTGGAAAGCGCGTATGAAATTGGCACTAAAATCTATCGACGAGAGGGTTTGGTTTGCGGTAGCTAATGGGTGGTATCCACCAACTCAGTTAGTAGATAATGGACGTGTTCCCAAAGCGGCCGATAGATGGAGTGAGGGTGAATTTAAACATTCTAACTTTAATTCCCGAGGTTTAAATGCCTTGTTTAGCGTTGTCACATCGGATGAATTCCGACGTATTATGACGTGTGAGACCGCTAAAGAAGCATGGAGTATTTTACAACTCACTCATGAAGGTACAAGTGTCGTTAAAGCTTTGAAACTCCAAAACCTCACCACTCAATTTGAAACTATCAAAATGAATGAAAAAGAAACCTTTGATGAATTTTATGCTAGACTTTTTGATATTGGTAATTAATCTTTTAATTTGCGAGAGAAAATACCCGAAAATCGAGCAGTAAAGAAAATTTTAAGGTTCCTTCCCGATAGATTTATTCCAAAAGTGACTATTTCAAATTCTTTACCAACTTTAGCCTCTATGAAATTAGAAGAGCTCGTAGGTGATTTACCAACCTATGAACTAGACATGTTTCCCTCTAAAACTGAAAAGAAAATAGAAAAGGGCGTTGCTTTAAAATCTCAAAAAGAGGTCAAACAAGTAGTAAAGAGCGAGAGTGACAGTGACTAGGAAGACATGGCCTTGTTTGCTCGAAAATTTAGAAAATTTCTTAAATTTAACAAAGATAAATTTAAAAATGATTTTAAGAAATTTGAAACTTCTAAGTATGATAAAGATGAAATGATCCCTAAATCTTCTAACAAAAATTTAAATAGGGACGAGTCAAATGGGTGTTTTTGTTGTGAGGGTTATGGCCTTAGGGCTTCTGAGTGCCCCACTAAACTAAGGAGAGAGGGTAAGCGACCCATTTCATATAATGTGACCCTTAGTGATAGTGATACGGAAGAGGAACCTGATTCCCCCAGTAAGCCCAACTTTGTGGCTTTTATGGATAGTAATGTGAGTGATAGTGAGAACTCATCTATAGATGAAAATTTAACACATGACACTTCCAAGGTCATAGTTTATGATTCCCTTATTTTTTATGATAGTGAGAGTGGAGAAGAAAGAGAGAGCGTGATAGTGACAGTTACTCGGACGACATGGCCTTGTTTACTCGAAAATTTAGAAAATTTCTTAAATTTAACAAAGATAAATTTAAAAATGATTTTAAGAAATTTAAAACTTCTAAGTCCGACAAAGCCGAAAGGATCCCTAAATTTTATAACGAAAATTTAAATAGGGACGAGTCAAATAGGTGTTTTGGTTGTGAAAGTTATGGCCATAGGGCTTCTGAATGCCCACTAAACTAAGGAGAGAGGGTAAGTGACCCATTTCATATAATGCGACCCTTAGTGATAGTGATAAGGAAGAGGGACCCGATTCCCCCACTAAGCCCAACTTTGTGTCTTTCATGGCTAGTCATGTGAGTGATAGTTAGAAATTATCTATAGATGAAAATTTAACACATGACACTTCGAAGGTCATAGTTTATGATTCCCTTGTTTTTGATGATAGTGAGAGTGGAGAAGAAAGAGATAGTGAAAATGAAGAAGAGGTTAATGTGAGTGAACTTCAAAAGGCTTTTCAAGAATTATATAAAGAATCAATTAAATTAAAAAGAGCTAATTTGAAGTTAAAAGCTAGTTTGAAAGAACGTGTCAAGGTCGTTGATAATAGTGTGTTGGTTGAAGACCTTAAGAAACGAGAGAGAACTCTTCGAGAAAATCTTGAATATATAGAAGGAGAGAGAGATATCCTTAGAGGTTTAATGGGTTCCTTAAAAAAGGAACTTCTCGAGTTTGAAGAGAGAAATGTGTTGTTAGAGTCTAAGATTGTAGAGTTAGAAATTAAACTAAAAGACTCTAGCAAAGTCAAATTTCATTTGGAGTGTAGGCCCGAAAAATTAGATAAAATATTAGGAACGGTCCAAATTAAAAATGACACTTATGGTTTAGGCTTCAATACCTGTAATGAATCTATTCATAAAGCCAAAACCAATGTTTCAGGAGAATCTACTAGGAAAGCCTTTAGAGATCATTCCTTAGTTACCAAATTTCGACGTAATTTTACTTGTACACATTGTGGTCGAAAAGGTCATCTTAGGAAATTTTGTTTTGATCTTAAACGAATTCCTAGAAAATCCCAACATAAAGCAACCAAGGTAGTTAAAATTTCTACACCCCAATATAGTCATTCTTCATTAATTTGGGTTAGGAAATTCGACTTAGTTTCCTTACAAGATAGGGTTTTTGATTCTCATTGACTTTCACATGCTTCCTCACTTGCAAAATCTAAAGGTTGAATGTGTTGGTTCTATTTGCATACATTAGCTTTTGTGTTTCATGCTATATTCAAATGCTAATTATATGCTTGTTTAATCATTTTCTACTCTATACTCCATGCTTTATAACATGCAAGAATTATGATTGTTGTTTATCTTTTGTATTATATTCCTTTCATTTTTGTTTGCATTAAATGAAAAACACAAAAATAGTTATGTTTCTCATTTGGGTTTTTATTTCTTCATAATTTAAGCTTAATGAAAAATTCAAATGATTTTTGTTTGCCTTTTGAGTATATTTTTTTTTGGTAAAAATTTCAAAAACTCAAAAAGATTTTTTTATGTGTGTGTATTTTAGTTTGACACACTTTATGTGGCATATATTTGTGTTAGAATCCCATTTTTTTCGCTCCCATGTGGCTAGAACTTTTGGTTTAAATTACCAATCCTTATTATGTTCTTTATCATGCTTACATGGAGTAGTTGGATTTTTACGTTGCGTACATGGATTCTATTTTTATATGCCTCTTTTCACACATGCACGAGCTCATTTGAAATTTTAATGTCACATGTTATATTTGATCTTTGTGAGGTGTTCTCCTACCAATCTAGTTATCTACATATTTATGACCTAGGAGGACTAGTGCATGTCAAAATCCGTTGCACGTGAGCTTGTGAGACATAAAAATGTTATATAAATGTGCACGGGTAAGGGCTCCGAAAGAACTTAGTTTCCTTTGCGAATAGTAATCCACCGTTTGTTTGGACCAAAAAGAAATATGTGGTCCAAGGCCTAAAAACAGAAAATATGGCATTAAAAAGAAAACAATTGCCAAGGCCTGTCTTTAATTGATATATTCATTCAATATAAAAAGAATATATATGCTTATTGAGGGAGATTGGATGGTATATCAACGTTTTGCGCAATGTTCGTTTATCCTAGTGGTCTTTATTGTCATGACTCTATTTGGTTTGTAGAATCATCAAAACTCTAGGCTTGTATGCATTGTGTATATTTGTTCATTGAGCTCAATATATATTGTCACATGAGGTTATATTCAACTATGATGAAGTTTGCAATCAATTGATAACTCTGTGAACATGTTTTAAGTGATTGGGTCTAAATTTAATAGTTACTTGTTCACACCCCAACACTTCCATTTCCATATGACACGTTTTTCCCATACGAGTGTGAAAAAAATATTGTGTTTTGTGTCATTTTTTGTGTTCATATCTATATTTGTATACTTATGCTTAGTTTGAATATATTGTGTATACATATATATGATATTGTGTTTGTTTTTGGTCTTTGCCTTTCTTTTCTTGTCCATCTATGCTTTAATTCATAATTGGTATCCATCTGGTTGCATTCTTTGTTGATATCACAGGCTTAATACTTTATATATCATATTGGTATCATTTTATTGCCTCCTAGTTAGTATCTTATGTTATTTGTTGGATTAGTTGAATTTTAGTTGCCTATGTACTTTAACGTTCTCATCACTTTATGCACTAATGCATGTTTAGCTTGTTATCCCATTTTATTTATCCCTTATTTAGTTTAAGGGGCGTATATGCTTTAATAGGGGGAGATAAGTTAAGTTTTGATTCTTTAGCCTTTTGTTTATTCCTGAACAAAAAGGGGGAGAATGATAGGGGGAGACGTCTTTCTAAGTAGGTCATTTGTTTGATAAAAGCGGAGAATTCATTTAGGGGGATTATTTATTTTTGCATTTAATATATCTATATTCCTATGCGTTTGATAGTTTGCTTAAGTTTGTAGGAATTCTTCTAAATGGCAACGTTCTTCATCGGGCAAAGATATTGATCATTGGGTTGTTTGAGTCATGCATTGTATTTTTATTTTTGGTTGGGATATTTTTAGTTTAGTAGAGCTTGACGGCCCTTTAAGATTTTTGTTTAGTTTTTGTCCTGGAATAGCCAAAGGGGGAAATTGTAAGGACACAAATTTCCAATTGAGTCCTTTGTAGTTTTGGCTCAAATCCGAACAAAAATGTTTATGTCATAGGAGAGTGTTCTAGTGTACCTATTCAAGCCTATGATGTGTTTAGTTGAAGACGTAACGGAAAAGAGTATAAAGCTTCATCAAATGCCGAGTTTATATGCCTCGTTTCAATGTCATCAACAGTTGTTTCATGCTACCAAGGTATGAATGCATTTTACATATATAAAGGAGCTTGGACAAGTTTATTGCGTGTTAGGTTTTAAAACTGTGTTTTGTTTTCAGAAAGATTTCTATTAAAACTTTTATATAAAGTATATAAAGTTTATGCGCTAAAAATGAAATTTTTGGAACATTCTGTAAGTTCGTTTGAAGTGTCATTTGAACGAGATTATCGTTCGAACCACAAGTCGTTCGAATGAGTTTGCCAACGAGCTTCCCCATTGACCACTGGAACTTCGTTCGAAATGTCGTTCGAATGAGATGGTTGTTCAAATCAGATTTCCAACGAGATTTCTAACGAGTTCACACTGGAACTTTGTTAGAGGCCTTGTTCGAACGAAAATGTCGTTCGAACAAGATATCAGGCGGGACATTTTTTTGCAGTTTTTAGCAGTTTTTATCCATGTTTCCCACTTGTTTCTCAACTAACTTTTCTCAGATCTTATAATGTGCGGGAACAACTTTTTCTAAACTAACTTTATCATAATATTCTAACTTCTAAAGAGAGTTTTGAGAGTTGATTCTTCCATGAAAAATTTCATGAGTTTGAGTGTTCATTTTACAAAGAAAAATTCTTCAAACACTTAGTTACACCCATATTTGTTTCTTCCAAGTTCATACATACATATACTTTGGTTGGAGAATTTTGGCACCGATTTCATCTCTACATCTGTTTGAAGAGAAGTTTGGGTTTTCTTCTAAATCCCTCAAAAAACAAGAAGAATTGTTTAGCTGCGACTTTTTCACATGGTGAAAGGCATCATGTGTGGTTGACGGTGTACCTGTAATCCGATCGGTGGTTTCGAGATCGCGGTGGAGCTCCGTGGTTATCCGCTAGGCAGAGGTGGTTAAAAGAAGACGCGTCAAGGCTTGATGGGGTTCGAGTTGAGGAAGTAAGTCATCTGACTTGTAAATGGAAATTCCATACTTAGTGGATTTGAGGCTAGGGTCGTCCGAGGTTCTTTTCTGTTGTGAATTTTTCCTCATACATCGCGGCGTAGTGTGATTGATTTACTTTTATGTTGCATAATAACTTAGAACGGATGCTTAGCATAATTCAAAATAAAATTTATTTTAATTGTCACACTTAATTTAATTTGGTGATAATTAAATTTGGGTAATGTTTATTTAATTCTATTTTATTATTAAAACTGATTTGGCCTAATTTGGAAATATTGAAAAATATGACTTAGGCAAATTCTAGGACTTTGATTAATTAACTTGGAATAAGTGAAATTTAAGTTGTGTGTGTGTTTTAATCTTATTTCACTTTGTGTTATTTTAATTTAGAAGAAATTAAAATTTGTATATTTGTTTGAACCATCATCTAACGCTTCTGCATCTTAAAAAGGAAAATATTTTTTTTTAAAAGGAAATTAATAAATGGGGGGCCTTCAGCATGCATAAAAATGAGGGTACACCGATTATCCCTCAAATTTTTCGACTTCTACTGTATAAGTTATTTGAATTTGAAAATTGTAGGTTGTACAATAGTTATCTTATTTCTTTTTTTTTTTAGTTTAGATTTTTTGTTATTCTTTTTTGTTATGCTTGACTCTAACATATTTTGTAAATTCAATGGACTCGTACTTTTCGAGGATCACTCCATTTTGGGTAATATCTTTCTTTTCCTCTCTTTATGTTGTGTTCCTGATTCTCATTGAGGACAATGCAACATTTAAGTTAGGGGGTGTGGGATAGTCTTCCCGTTTATTGTTTAGATTCATTGATTCGATCACATGTTCTTTCCATGTGTGTTTTTTTTAGAAAATTTCAAAATTTTCAAAAAAATTAAAAAATTTTGAAAAAAGCCAAAAATAATTTTCTTCAAAATAAATAAAGATTGGAATTTAAAACCTTAAAAAATGTCACAAATATTTTGTCTCAAGTTGTAAAAATCAAATGCACAAATCCAAAATTGACCAAAGATGGAAATTTAAAAGAAAATTGACGACTTAACGAATAAGTGTGGAGATTAACAAAACCCGGTAAGATTTTATGCCTATCGATCTTTTTGAGTTTTTAAATCAATCCGAGTTAATTGTTAACTCATAGTTCTAATTCAACATTTTAAATAAGTCGTTGATGATCTCTATTTTATTGTTTTGATCGGTGATGGGAAATGGAATGTTGCCTCGAAAAGAGCGCTACAAATCTCTAAATTAAATTAAGCTCGAGACGCATATGGTAAATTAATAAGTAATTCGGACAATGAAGTAGGCCATCGTTTTTTACCCAAAAACATTATCCATAAAAAGATGTGAAAAATTATCCCTTTGATAACCCAATTGAGTCGAATAAAATTTATCCTTTTCGTTTGGTAACCCGAAAAACCCAAGTAGCCCGGAATTACGAAAATGGAATATTCACTAAAGTTCGAAAATTGCATAAGAAGGGGCAAGAAAAAGAATAGAAATGCTCAACAAAAATAGAAGGAAAACAAAATAAGTGAAAAACAGAAAAAAATAGAGAAAAGGAATACAAAATGAGCAAAAGCCCAAAAAAGCACTAAGGGACATCATAAGAAAAAATTTGCAATTCCGAATTTTCCAACCATTTCCATGTTACCCAATACATCTATAGCCCGAAAAAGTCATAACCGAGTCCGGATTGATAAGTTAATTATTGCGTGGAGAGCTAAGATGTCAAAAGATAATAAAAGAGATTAAATGTGTGAAAAGAGGCGATGTTCATATTTCCCAATGCCGTATTCCGATGATGAGATCTATTCACCATATATTTTCGTCTTTCAATTTGTGTGTGTGATTTTGCATCCATTATATTTACTCATTATATCTCGCACACCGAGAGAATAGCCACAATCCTAGAGATTCGTTTGCGGGAGCATCCTGTGAGCATTTGAATCAAAATGAATTTTCGAAAAGTTACGAAATGATTAATCGGTGGAAGTTAGCGGTTCGATTTTTGGCACTATGACTTGAGATTTGTAAATATGACTATTTTTGGTGAGTTTAAATTGTAAAATTTTTAAGTATTTTGATTTTTCTTTGAGTCAATAAAGAATTTTGTGGGTATATTCACTGCAAACCCTCACGAGACAACACTCCTCCTACTAGGGTAACCTCGGGGTTTGAAGGCTTGTTGCATACGCTAAATGCAATCGCTTGCCCGTGAAAAAGGTAGTCTATACCAATAAATATTTTGAAGGGTACATAACACATACTCTCATTCATCTACATTGTCCGGGATGCACAATGTTCTAAGTTAGGGGGGTTTGATTAGGCATAAATTCTTCACATTTATCCCCTTAATTTCGGTATTTTTATTATTCCGTGTAGTGTAAATAGCTTGGATTTGTCTCATATTTATGCTACTAACCATTTTTGACAACTATTTCATATTTTGTGTATCTCTTATGTGTTTTACAGGCATTTCATACAAGTTAGTGCCAAAGAGAACTCAAAACAGTGAAAGAAAACTAAGAAACGGGGAGTTAAAGGGTATTTTCATCATTTTTCATCCTTTTTCCGGGAATGGCGCAAACTGGAAAGTTGAAGAGATTTCAATTACAAGAACATTGGAAAAAACTTCTCCTCAATCGGAGTCTCGGTGTGAATGTTATGAGCCGTCAAAGATAGGAGAAAAAGCCAAGGAAAAATCGGACCGATCCGAAATACAAAGCTCCAGAGAACCCCAGACCGAAGACGGATCGAAGTTGATGAAAATTAAAAGAACCGATCCGATCATTAGTCATGCTCCAGATCCGTTACAAAATTTGTCACGCTCAAGATCTGTGGCAAAATTAGTCACGCTTTCTAAGTCTGACAAATTGCCAAATACTGGATTTTTATTTTGTGCTTATCTTTTAGCCAAAAGAGTTTTATGTTTTGGGGACTCTTCTAAACTACCTATAGCCTATATATTTAGTCATTAGGAATCTTTTTATTAAGATTTCATTCATGTAAAAGCTCCATAACAAGTAGGAACATCTAGGAGAAGAATCTACATACTTTGCACCATTAATTCACGAGGTTTTCCTGTTTTTCTTCAATCTTTGATTTCTCCTTGCATGTTCTTGTTCTTCAATCTTGGTAACTTTTTTTTCTAACACTTTTATTATTATTTCTAAAGTTAGGCTAGGTTTTTAAAGATTTGGATACATGAACCCATCCCGATGTGGTAGTTGCATGTGTATAAAATTAGTCCTTTAAATTTAATGGTTTATTACGACCGTATTGGGTAGAAACGCGACAACTGTAGATCTTTGGATCTTGACTTCTTCAGAGTAACTGATATGCTTCGGAATGCAATTTTAGTGTACTATCATAATGTCGATTTACTCGTCTTCTGCTTAAGTATGGTGTGGGATTGAACCTCATATACGTAATGCTTGGGAGTACTACATTCTGGGTCTTATTAATCACTTAAATTTACGATTTGTTTTATACCATCAATAATCTAGTGTTGGGGGATTGTGTCCCTACCATAATTGTCCAATTAGTTTTAGTCAACTTCTTTATTTTTCCCTTTTTCCTTTCTCGCTCAATCATCATCTTTAACACTTTATTTTTTGAAGTAATAAATCAATTCAAATCTATCAAACATTCCCGGAGGATTCGATACCCAGAAATGCCACTACACTCAACAAGAGTGTACTTAAAGTTTAGGTTTTTTTCTTTTTATTGTGGTTGGAATTTAATAACAAGGATTAGAGTATTTACACGGACGCTCGATTTCCAACACAATCACGTTTATGTGATAAAAAGGGTCCAATAACGATTGGTCTTAGAAAATAAGGGTCCCATCAGCCGACCAAAATTTTGTTTCAAAATCTTTGGGGCTCATATCTCCTAACTCTATCTCTTTCTTGTTCAATCTCCAAATCTTCTCTCCTGCTCTTAGTGTATGCACTGTCACCCTCACCCACCGTAACAAGGCATACCCCTAACGGTTCTCTTATGTGGTTACTCTCGATGTGTTTGTGTACTCTCTTGAACTACTCACCCTCATCACCCACATGCTTGGTGATGTTGAAAATATTGGTCTCGAGAGTCATATTCTAGAAAGTGGGTTGCATTTGACCATTGCATGCATTAATATATGAAATATCCATAGCTAAGAATGGGTTACCGATGATTATGGGAACATGATTACTCGAGAGAGAGGAGGTCTCCTTGTCCCAAATGAAAAAATCTACTAGAAAGTAGAAAGGGTAAACATAAATGAACACATTCTCAACAATCCCCTGAGGTATCTTCTTGGACTGACGTGCGAGTTAGAGAGTCATATTTGTTGGCTTAAGGTTCCCCAAATCGAATTTCTTATAGATGGTTAAGGGGATAATGTGAACACTTGCCCTGAGATCAATTGAAACTGTCTCAACTCGATTATTTCCCATTATGTACTAAATTATTGGTGCACTCGAATTTTTATATTTCGGCGGGTGGTCACTAAGTAATACTGAACTGATATTTTGTGTTAAGAACACATTTTTATTTACCTTTATCCTTCGTTTCATCATGACCAATTCCTTAAGAATCTTAGCATACGTCGGAATTTTGTTTTATGGTCTCGAGAAAAGGTAAATTCATCTTTACCTATTTCATATCATCTAAGACATTGTCCGAAAAGGCCTCTTTAGAGTTATGGGCCAACCATTAAGTATATGGAGCATCATTCATAGGTTTACCAACCCCTTTAGGCCCGATGGTATCATCATTGTCACTTTTTTTCAAGGGTGCATCTTCGGCCTCTTCTGTCGAGCAAAACGTCCTTGTCATTTTCCTCGTCGTGAAGGGTAAGTGACAATTCAATAACTCTCCCATTATATAGAGTGGTTATCACGTTACATTGTTCTTGATTTGCATTAGGTATAGTACTAACATTGCCTTGACCTTAAGGAGGTCATTGGCTTTAAGTAAGGAACTTACCCTTCTCTTGTACACTTAACATAGATATTACTAACATTGTCTTCACCTTTGGGAATTTGTTGTGACTACGTTTGAATGAATGGGTTTAAAGTGTCCTTAAAATTCCTCCGTGATAGGGTAATGTAAGACGCGTTAGGAAGAAATTGCATAGTTAAAGCCTATGAATATGGTGGGAGCGATGGTGGTTGTTGAGAACATGAGGGTTCAGATTCATCACTGCATTTGGCTGCCCAAAATTGGAACCGAGATTGTTCCTCCATAAGGGGTTATAGGAATTCCCATGAGGGTAATGAACATTACCCTTAAAGACTCCACCCGAATCAAATTGTTATTAAAGAATGACTTTTTAGGACAGTATTTTTCAGCATTCCTTCATTGAATGTCCTACCTCACAAATAGGATAAACCTCATGTCGCAATGCTCGAGCAGTGACAAATATGTCTCCCCCAAGCCTTGACCACATCCTATAGTCTCTTTGTTAGTTGATTAATTTGGATTTTTAGTTCGGCTTACTTATCCGATTGATAAAGACCGAATGTTGAAGGATCTGTGCATGGTTGTCCTAGATATGTACTAAAAGTGCCCCTTCGCATTATCCACATCTAAACCTAAGAACTCTCCCTCGCACATGGTCTCTATAAGTTCTTTGGAAGTTAAGCTTAGCCCATGATGGAAGTAATAAATGAGTCTCCACTTCTCAAAATCGTAGTGAGGGCACATATTGACTAACTCATTAAAACAATCCCAACAACAATTAGAGGTCTCTTTCTCGTTTTGTCTAAATGTTTGAATTTGATCCCTAATCACATTGATCCTATGCGAGGGAAAGAAATTTTTGAGAAACATGACCTCCATATCCCTCCAAGTGGCTATCGAGTTTGCTGCTAGTTACCAAGGCCATGTCTTAGGCTTATCTTTCTGGGAGAATGGGAAAATCTTGATACACGCTACATCTTGAGTACATACTTGGTCCGTGAAACTCTCGCGATCCTCCTAAGACTCTCGAATGTGGAGGTAGTGATTTTCTGACACATACCATGAAATGTTCGGAGAATCAGGATCATCCCATTTTTAAAATTAAATTGCCCTGCATGATACGGGAGTATAATGCATACTAGAGTGACAGTTCACTTGGGATATAAGAGGTCTTTTATAGGGAGATATGGTATCTCATGCTCACCAATATAAATAACTAAGATGGTCATACATTACTCTCCCTCACGATGACTCAATATCCTCATCGAACGCCCAAGAAGTGTGAGTCGTAGTGTGACTCGTGACGGAGTTAGGAGGCGGATGATGTGGAACCGAACAATTTAGAGCATTTGGGGTGTGCGGGGAATCAGAGATAAGATTGGCTATGGAATTCTCATGTACTCTACGAGTAATGGGATTAGGAGGAGTGTTTTTGTTTTAAAGATAGAGAGGGTATTTTTGGATTTTTTGGATTTTTTTTGGAATTTTTGATTTTATGAATGTTTTAGTCTTTTTTAGATTTGGATTCAAGTTATTTGATTAATTCGACCTAACCTAGTATATATGTTTAGTCCCCGACAACGTCTCTAAAAACATGACACCACTCAAAATGTGTCTCTCATGCTTGTAAATACAGTTCAATTGTAAATCGGTTGCTCAAGTAATAATCCGATAAATTGGTACTGAGACGATCTCCCGTGATGAATACTAAGGAAGATAATTAACCTGAACAATTGACTCATAAAAACAAGGGAAAAAGTAATGATTGTTGACAAATTATCCTTCTTGTAATAAGAGTAAGATAATTCCTAACTAAATCAACTATGCATGCAAAAATAAAGAATAAATATGCGAACTTGTATGAGAAAAATGGAAGTGGAAAACAATCACCCGAACCTTGGGTAATTAATTCAAACATTTAAATGAAAATAAAACATTAAATTCTTTCAAGAATTACATATATGGGGGATTTAACCCTCACCATAAACTATAAATAATAAAATTAATGCACGAGACAAGATTGTCGATACGTGTGTGGCATTATTAAACACTCCAGTTGCCTATGGAAAATGTAGTTAGAAGTCCGATAGTGTTAGCATCAACAAAATATCAAGCTTCAATTATTCATTTAATTCTAGAATAAATTTTATACCCATGCATAATACTTTATGTTGGGTTGATGAGCTCCAACCCACTAAAAATGAGCCAAACATGATACGACAAAAATTAAACAAATTTATACACTACATGAATTGATCATCATCATTAAATTATATATAAGGATGTAAGAGAATGATATAAATATAGGTAAATACTCAAGAACATGCCGAAGTAGTACAAGAATTATAAACAAGATGAGAAATGCAAACTTTATTGAGAAATACTTGAATTAAACATAAAATAATGTGATTTTGATGAAGACTAGATTGCGAATAGTTATTAATCTTTTCTTGCTCTCGAAATTATGTTTCTTGACTTATAACTAACTCTAAAATAATGTGGTAATAAATCCCCTATGTTTTTCTTGCTTTCATATCCTTAGTTTGATTTCTCTTCTGCTTTGAAGCACATCAAATACCTGCAAAATGTAAGAAAATGGCACGAAGCACAATGCACTAGTAGAAAAGGATCACTAACAATTATATGAGATAAAACCTTATAATTTTACATCACACGAAGTGATAAGAGTACCTAAATTATGTGGATAATATGAAAATTAACACCAAATCATTTTCCTTTAGTTTGAGAAATTCTCTACAAAATTATCTTTGACCTTTTGACCGAACTATGTCTGACACTTTCAATAGTCCTGATGCAAACGACTAACCTATGTGCTCATAGTGGGCTAATAATAACCCCTTCAATGTAGCCGGATGTAAAATGGGATATCAGTGTCCCCACAATTCTTCTCATACATCGCTGCCAATCTCTATTTGGTTTCCTTTTCCCCTAAGTATCTTGTTATAATCCTCTCAGTCATTTGAAATAGTGTACCTTTGAGTAGGTGATATTAACCGGCTCAAACATCTTCATTTTCTTTCTCTTATTTCTAGCTATTTTATGAACGGGAATCTTCAATCTTCCGACCCCTCACATAGGAACAACGAGTTCAATGTTGTTAGCATCGTTCTTCATCGAAGTATGATGGTGGCCTCCTACTCTTCCTTCTCCAACTTTTGGGCTACCAATGCCAATGCATTCAGATGCCTTTTCATTATTCGTGCGTGTATTTACTTTAAAAAATTGGATAATCAACCACTGAATAATCGATCTATACGAGGCTATGTTGGCATGCTTGACTGTAAACTCTCCATTAACTTAGTTGACAACTAAGTTTTACTCCCCTCTTATGCATAACACTTTCATGCCCCTCCTCAGTGCCTCCAACAAGCCAAGTATAACAACTTCATACTCTGCCACATTGCTGGAGCATTTGAAGTAAAGTTTAAAGAAATAATGACTTTTTCCACACCATTAGAGAAGATGATTTCAGCCCTGCCTGTTCATTAGGCACAAGATCTATCGAATTTCATCTTCCACTCCTCCATCTCCATAGATAGACATGCTTAAAAAATTTCACCTCGAAATTCTTTACTAGGACGGTCAAAGTTTTATCTAAGAATGTTATGCAAATAAGTCAACCACTTCTTAGCTCTTGATATCTTTCAGGACAATGAATTTCAAATCATATTGAGTCAATATAAGAAACCAACTAGCTTCTTTTCCCCCAAAGGTTATAAATACCAACAAGTACTTTATAGGTTAGCACTCGGTGAGGATATGCACCATGAACTCGAGCAGGTAGTGCCTCAGCTTCTGTGCAATGAAAACAAAGAATAAACAATGCCTCTCACACTTATGTATCTAGATTTTGTGGCTAAAATTACTCGTGATAGATAGTACACAGATCACTCTAGTTTTATATTTTCTTTGGCGAGTACCCCTACAGACCTCTCAGTTGAAGTTAGACACAACAACAATGGCACCTCCACTTACGGTGGAATCATCATCGAGGGGGATGTCAATATCGCTTATACCCTCTCAAATTCCTTATTTTCTTCCTCCCATAAATCAACTTGGATTTGTCTTTTATGATAGGGCCAAGGGTTTAGTGACTTCCTCTAAAACCAATATGATCCTTATCAAGTAAGAAACCTTCTTCAGGAAGCTCTTGAGTTGTCTTTAGCTCTTCGGTGATGGCATAATTAGAATGGCTTTTTATTTTTCTCCATTAACTTGCACCCCTTTCCTATATATCATAAATCCCCAAAAAAAATCCTGCAGTTACTTCGAAAGAACATTTTGAGGGGTTCATCATCATCTTGTACTTTCAACACCTCTTGAAGACACTTCTTAAGTCTTGCACATGATTGGTCTCCTTCTTGGATTTCACGATTGGGTCATCTATATAAAATTCTAGTTTTTTATGGAATAAATCATGAAATTTTTCCACCATGGTACTCTAGTAGGTGGCATCCTCAATTTCCAATCCAAAGGGAATGACAATATAATGGAAATTTCCAAAAGGCGTTCAGAAGGATATCTTTTCTGCTTCTTCTTGATCAATTATAATATGGTTATATCCTATATATCCATACATGAAGCTATACATTTCATGCTCAGCAATGGGATCTAAAAGTCTATCAATGTTGGGTAAAGGGAACTCATCATTTGAGTAGGTACAATTTAAGTCTTTAAAATCTACATAGACCCGTATTTGCTTCTTATCCTTTTGCTAAAGCAATAATGCTTGGGAGCCAAATTGGGTACTGGATAGGCTTGATGAATCCCTTCATGTGAAGCTTCTCTACCTCAGCCTTGATCTTTAAATCCAATTCAACTTTATATGTTCGCATGGTCTGTCTCTTTGACGAAGCATTAAGTAAGAAATTGAGCTTATGAGGTCTCACTTCTGGATCTATGTCGGGCATCCCGATATATTCCCACCCAAATACATCAATGAATTCTTTGACCAGGCTGACAATATCTTCCCGTTTCTTGGGAATCAAACCCTTAGAAATCAAGATGGGCCACTTATCACCCCTATATATTCCTATATCTATTTCTTCAAACTCTTCGAGTTGATCGTGTGGACCATCATGCATACATTCTTGAGATTAATCTAGCTCATCGATGCTCTTTACTATGTGTATCTCATCAAACACAAAAATATTTATGTGTCGGGTTGACACTTCGTCCCAAAATGCGACCCGTGTAAATCATTATAAACGGTAGATAACTTTCTCATTGGGAAACAAAATTTTCTTACAAGACTACGGGGACCTTTACCTATCTTCAAACTTAATTTTCCTTTCTCTCTACCCTCAAAGGGAGCATATCACTAGACCAATATCTCATGTATTGACTTCTTGAGTTGAGCATCTTCTTTGACCTTGTGAGGTTCCTCTACCTCTTTGATCAAACATCTCCTCTATCTATCCAATTCCGTATAAAATGATTCATCAACCAGGTTGGCCTCTTCAACCAAGTATGGTATTTCATTAGCTTTGATTACAATCTCTATTCTACGAATATTTTCTTTCATGAATTAGTGGAATGTTGATGGCACAATATCATTTGTATTCATCCATACTCATTTTATAAAATACTGGTAGCTGGTTTTAGCATTAATAATATGAAACTTGATGTGGATGTGTAGTTTCCCAACATGATCCTCACATTTACAAATTCGAGTGACTTCATCCCTGCACTATCAAAGCCAGAGATCACAAGTGTCACTGGCATAACCTTCTCTTGGGAAATATTAGTTTCATATAATGTACTGTTGCTCATAATATTATTTAATGCCCCCATACAAAAGTACCTTTGGAGAACTAATTCCATTCACTAGCGATATGACATACAAAGAGTTATTCTGTAATTAGGGCACTTTATTTTCTTTCTCTAAGAACACCAAACGTGCATCTTTTCATCAATAATTCTATAGGACCATGCTAGCTAAGGGAGAGGTCCCCTCGTTCCGTATTTTTTTGTAGGATCTTCTTGGTGATTGTGTTTGAGTGTCATACATAACTTAAATATGGTCAAAAACCCATTTCAATTTTGGGCCCTTTGTAATAGTTGTGCATTCTAAGTCGATTTCAACTCCGTACATTTGTGCATTAAATATAAATTCTTCTTCTTGCATACCTCCTTTGTCTAGAGTAACGACAACCTCTATACTTCCTTCTTGGTAACTTACCCACCCCCCCGTTCATTTTCTCAATCTTCTTTTGGTCAAATCAACAAGTCACTCTTCACAGGCCTTTTCATTATAAATGATTTCTTAGTTTTCAAGGAATCTTTATACATCGTATGCCACCACCACATTCAATGGGCCATAGTGGTGAGCTAGAAATGGATTTGCATTGACATCTATTGGTGGGATTTGCAAAGTATCATTAGACACCTTCCCTCCTATTATTATATATAGGTAATAAAAGTCGTTGGTAGCATGTTGGACTCTATGATGCATCTTACTGAACATTGCATCTCCATTCTCCGTTGTTGTCGATATTTAGCCATTAGAGAGGGGGGACCTACCACCCCCTCGCGCACTAACATTGGATATAAATCCAAGGCCTACACTACGTTGAAAGGAAATAGTGGTGGGACGTCATCCCAAATTTTTGGCACCAAGTGGGAATATCATGTGTAGGTATTTCCTAGGACATGTTTTTGAAAAACCCATAGCTTCAACTCCTTGTAATTTTTGTGAACACTAAGGTATTCTAAGAACCTTTCCATATGATCTCTAGGGTTTTCACCTATCCCATTGAAGTTTACAAATTTAGGAAGAACAGTAGCCTCTCGGTATGGTTTCTCATTGATGATTTCTGGATAAGGGTTCTGTAGCCCATCACCCATATGAGTGGACTACCTTTAAGAGGAAAGAAACTTCTTCGCCTCCTCTATCGTAACCAACTGCTCTATCATCATTTTTCAGGATGAATTTAAATCCACTGATGTTGTTGCTTCTCCTCCTATTGGCTTCGTCACAGGTATTATGTAATCTTGGACCAAACTAACAATATACACATTATGTTGCTTCAGTAACTGAAAGAACATGATCATAAAATTCATCTCTCTTAGTGGTGTTGCCATTGTTGTGGTTGTTTTCCCTCCCTGGGGATAAGGTGCTCTTACTATGGTAATCATGACCTCCTCAAGGATGGTTTGATCACTCTAAACTCCTTACCAACTGGAGTATATTCAAACACTAGCTTCTTTGAAATATTTTATCCTTATTTATCCATGGTAAAGAAAATTCCTTCCTAACGGAGTCACGAAATGTAAGAGGGTATTTGAACCAAGGTCTGTGAATATCTAGATCTGTTGAGGTGTGACCCACTCTAAGGTAACTCACCTTCAAGGTGTTAAAAGTCTCAAAAGTTAGTGGGAAATTAAAGCTATCTATTTCTAGTAGCAAAGGTGTTTCTGTGATTTTTACTTGAAAAGACAATAATTAGCTATAACTTTTCAACAATAATATCAGAGACAGAGGGATGACTTGGGAGTTATGATTCTTGGGAGTGAAGAGACACACACTTCAAATACCAAGGAGAGAGTAGGGCAAAGAATAATTTCTCGTGCTATTTTGATAAAGGGACAATGATTTAACCCTGTTCTTAGCTTTGAACTTGCCTGAGGGCTCTATTTACAGTAAAATAGTACGGCTAATATGGCATGTGTGCACCAAAAGGTTATTCCTTTAAGATAATATATGAAGTGTACTTTTGATAAATTTCATTGTTTGTCATATGTCCACTCTGACAGATGACATTCAGCACAACCCAAAGTTACAAAGAAAATATTTCGGGCATAGAGCCAAAAAGTATGATTTGGTAAAGATCTTTTCAAATGGTAACATGGTGAACAATCTTTGCAAAACTTGTGAGTGACCTTGAAGGCCACTCTCCAATGGTGAGTTTGAAAATACTTTGTGACCATCACCTTGGCTACTCACTTATTTGACTAAGTGTGGAATGTGTATGTGCGTGAGCGGACTTTTAGGCATATCCTATTAGTATTCTCTATTTCCTAAGTTATAAAATTGATTGGGCATTAGTTTGTCCAACAAGACTTGCCTCTCGGCCTCCAAACTAAAAATCTCAATAGATCCCAACAGTCCTGCTCATGCCCTTCCTACTCTACTAATTCTACATGTGTAAAGAAAGTAACATTGTTAGTTGATTTCTAATATATAAAAAATTATAATCGTTTGAATGCTCATTTAGAATCGCCTCTATATCTTAGGTTTTTTCACGTATTTCATTTCCTTTTTGTGTTGGGGATGCTCACTAGACATCACATCACCAGCTTTTGGGATTACTTGGTCAAGTGACCCGCCTTTTCTCTTAGGTCCACTCATGTGGCACTCTCTCACGTGTTTGAACACATTAGCTAGATCTTGTTCATTATAATTTGGGCCCACTCGTCCTTTTTGGACTGTTTGGACTTTTGGTGTTCTTTTCTTTATTTTTTCCTTAGGCTCACTTATGTGGCACCCACTAGTCTTATTTGGACCATTAGGCCAGCATTACTTTCTTCACATTTGGGCCTACTCGTGTAGTACACAATAGCAAATAAAGCGGATGGTCGTGGATTTGGGCCTTGACAGACCCACGGGTGACGGATCTGATCCTTGGCCTAAATAGGCGTGACCCGTATTAGATGTCACAGAATAAGTTCCCAACAAAAATCCATAGTAACAGATCATATCATGAAGCTGTGTATGGTGCCTCGTCACGGATTTAGGCTGTGACTAGTTGTTCACGGAACAAATTCGTGACCATGTCGTGAAAAACATTTGATAATTATCATATCACAAAGCCATGACTAACCTTTACAGTTGTCCAACAATGGGCATGGCCTTCAATCATGATCGTGAGTTTTACCTTTTTCCCATTGGACATGACCCACATCCATGACCCACCTTAATACAATGTTCCCCTTACTCACGGCTCAAAACCTTGATCTAACTAAAAACTTTTTAATTCGGGCCATGGACCAAATCGCGAAAATAATATATCAACAAAAACAATTATGAGTTGTTTTGGTTCCTATTCTCAAATTGATAGTCCTGCGACTACAAGGCCTATTGTTGCATGTTACATTGGATTCACACGAGGTGTTCATGCCACTTGAGGTGATATTTAGTGAGGGTTAGTGGTGTCCTCCCACTCCCAACACATTTTATAGCCTAAGTGTGCCTAATTTCAAATTGGAATCTTAATCTTAAACTTGGAGTCTTACGACAGCCCAACCGATTGCACTGTGTTATGTTAGACATGGATGAGGTGTTCGTTCCCCTCACAGTGCCATTTGGGGGTGTTGGTGGTGTTCTCCCACTCGCGAAATGTTTTTAAGCCTAAGTGTGCCTATTTTCAAATTCGGGTCCTATTATCAAATTGGGAGTCCCGCGACTACATGACTGGATGTCTAGTACTATGCTTGACACACACGGGGATTAGTTCCACTCGCGGTGTCATTTGGGTGGGGTTGGTGGTCTCTACCAACTCGCATAACATTTTCAGGCTTAAGTGTTCCTATTTTTAAATTTGGGTCCTATTTTCAAACTGGGATTCCTGTGACTACACGACTACTTGCTACATGTTATGCGGACATAAATGAGGTGTTTGTTTTACACGCGGTGCCATTTGGGGGTGGGTTTGGTGGTGTTCGCCCACTCGAAACATGTTTTCAAGCCTACGTATATGCTTATTTTAAAATTTAGGTCATATTATCAACTATTCGTCTGGTTGCTATGTGTTACATTTGACATGCACGAGGTGTTCGTGCCCCTCGCAGTGCTGTTTGGCTACAGTTGGCGGTATTCACCCACTTGCGACATGTTTTCAAGCCTAAGTTTCCTTATTTTCAAATTTGGGGCCTATTCTCAAACTGAGAGTCCCGCGGATATGCAGTTGGTTGGTACATGTTACGTTGGGTACAAAGGAGGGTCGTGCCACTCGAGGTGCCATTTTAGCAGTGGGTTAGTGGTGTTCGCCCATTGACTTCATGTTTTCAAGCCTAAGTGCGCCTATTTTTGAATTCCGGTCCAATTCTCAAACTGGGAATCATGTGACTATGCAATCGATTTCTATGTGTTATGTTGGACATGCAAGGGGTGTTTGTGCCACCCGCAGTGTTATTTGGAAGGAGGATCTGGTGTCCTCCCACTCAAGACACATTTTTCAGCGTAAGTGTGCCTATTTTCAAACTCGAGTCCCATTCTCAAACGAGGTATCCCATGACTATGTGACCAATTTCTGCATGTTTTGTTGGACACATATGAGTTTTTCGTGCCACTCGCGGTGTCTATTTTGGTGTTTCATGGTGTGTGTCCACACTTGGCACTTTTTCATTCATAAGTTTGCCTATTTTCAAAATCGAGTCCTATTCTCAAATCGGGACTTTTGCGACTATGCGATCTATTGCAACGTGTTATGTTGGACCTATATAGGGTGTTCGTGCCACACGTGGTGTCATTAGGGGGAGTGTTGGTTGTGTCCACCCACTAGCCACATGCTTTTAGGCGTAAGTGTGCCTATTATCAAATTCAGGCCCTATTTACAAATAAGGAGTCCCATTGCTCTGTGGCATGTTGGTATGTCTTACATTGAACAAGAAAAAGGCTTTGCCGTTCGAGCGTGGTTAGCGTAGATCACCCACTCGCAAAAGTGTGGTTATTTTAAAATTCAGGTCCTATTCTCAAACCAAGAGTCCTGTGACAATGTGACTAGTTGCTATATGTAACGTTTGACATGCACGGGGGTTCAGACCACTCACGGCATCATTTGGTATGGTTGGTGGTGTCCACCCACCCACAGAACTTTTTCAAGCCTAAGTGTGCCTATTTTCAAATTCGGGTCCTAGTCTGAAGCGTTGAACCTATCAACTATGTGAACAGTTGCAACATGGTACATTAGACATGCACAGGGTGTTCGTGCCATTCATGGTTCCGTTTGAGGGAGGGTTCATGGTTTCCACCCACTAGTGGCACATTTTCAGGCGTAGGTGTGTCTATTTTAAAATTCAGGTCCCATTGTCAAAACATGTGTTCCACGACTATGAAACTAATTAGTACGTAATATATTTGACATGTACAACCTGTAGTGTCATTTTGGGGAGAGTTGGTAGTTCCGCCCACTCACAGCACATTTTCAAACCTAAGTGTCCCTATTTTCAAATTCGGATCCTATTGTCCAATCAAGAGTATCGCGACTCTGAGGCAAGTTGCAATTTGTTACGTTGGACACGCATGAGGTGTTCATTCCCCTCCCGGTGTCATTTTCGGTGTTGGCGGTATTCGCCCACTTCTGGTATATCTTCAAGCCTAAGTGTGTCAATTTTAAAGTTTGGGTCCTATTCTTAAATCAGTAGTTTTGCGACTACACAATTGAATGCTACGTCTTACGTTGGACTCAGACGAGGTGTCCATGTCACTCGCAGTGCCATTTAGGGCATGTCTAGCATGTTCTCAAGCATAAGTGTGCTTATTATCAAATTCAGGTCGTATTCTAAAATCGAGAGTCTCGCGACTATGCGAATGATTGCTACGTGTTAAGTTGGGCATGCACAAATGTTCATTCCACTCGCGAAGCTATTTGGGAAGTGGGTTTATGGTTTTTGCCAATTAGAAGCATGTTTTCAATCCTACGTATGCCTATTTTCAAATTTGGTTCCTATTCCCAAACAAGTAGTCCTGTGACTACACGATCATTTTCTAGTGTTGGACATACATGCGATGCTCTGCTAATCGCTGTACCGTTTTTGGGGTGTCCGTCCACTCGCGGTAACTTTTGAACCACAAGTTCCTATTTTTAAATTTGGGTCATATTCTCAAATCCCGAGTCCAAGAACTATGCGACCGGTTGATACTTGTTACATTGGACATGCACGGGGTGTTCGTGCCACTTTTGGTGCGGTTTGGGTGCAGTTGGCAGTGACCACCTACTCGTAGCACATTTTCAAGCCTATGTATGCCTATTTTCAAATTTGGTCCTCTTCTAAAATAGGGAGTCTCGCGACTATACGAATGGTTGCTACATGTTACATTAAAAATGTACTGGGGTTCGTGCCAGTCACGGTGCCTTTTGGGCGGGTTTGGTGATGTCCTCCCACTCACATAACATTTTTAAGCCTAAGTATTCCTATTTTCAAATTTGGGTCCTATTCTCAAATCGAGAATCCTGTAAATACGCATCTAGTTTCTACGTGTTATGTCGGGCATGCATAAAGGTTCATGGAACGCGTGGTTTCGTTTAGGCATTAGGTTTTTGGTGTCCTCCCACTCGCAGCACATTTTCAAGCCTAAGGGTGCCTATTTTCAAATTTGGATCATATTCAAAAACTGGGAGTCCCGCGACTACATGGTCTATTGCTACGTGTGACATTGGGCATGGATGGGGTGTTCGTGCCACTCGCGATGCCATTTGGGTGGGGGGGGGGGGGAGTTGGTGGTGTCCGCCCACTTGCAAAACATTTTCTGTTGTAAGTGCGGCTATTTTGAAATTTGGGGCCTATTATTAAATCAAGGGTCACCCGACTACGTGGTTTGTTACTACATGTCGCACTAGACACACACGGGGTGTTCATGCCACTCGTAGTGCCATTTGTGCAGGGTTTGCGGTGTCCGCCCACTCGTTATAAGTTTTCAAGCCTAAGTGTTCCTATTTTTAAATTCAGGTCCAATTTTGAATTTGGGAGTCTCATAATTATACAGTTGGTTACCACCTATTACATTGTTTAGGCACAGGGGTTCATGTCACTCGTAGTGCTGTTTGGGAGGGGTTGATAGTGTTCACCCACTCGCGCAACATTTTCAATCCTAAGTTTGCCTATTTTTAAATTGGGGTCATATTCTCAAACTGGGAATCCCGTCACTACGAAGTTGGTTTCTACAAGTTACATTGGACATGGATGTTGTGTTCGTGCCACTCATGGTTCCGTTTAGGTGGGGTTGGCCGTGTCCACCCACTCATGAAACATTTTAAAGCATAAGTCTGACTCTTTTCAAATTTGATTCATATTCTCAAATCGAGAGTCTCGTAACTATTCGTCTTGTTGCTATGTGTTACATTGGAAATGCACAAGGGTTCGTGCCACTGGAAGTGCCATTTTGTTGGTGGTGTCTTCCCACTCGTGGTAGCTTCAAATATTGTATGACTATTTTTAAATTCGGGTTTGATTCTCAAACGGTTTGTCCCTCGAGTATGCCTCCGATTGGTACATGTTAAATTAGACATGCATTAGGTGCTTATTCCATTCGCGGTGCCACATGGTCGGGTGGGCTTGGTGGTCTCGCCCACTCACTGCACATTTTCAGGCGAAAGTGTGCCTTTTTTCAAATTTGGGTCCTATTCTTAAATAGGGAGTCCCGCAACTATGAAGTTGGTTACTACGTGTTACATTGGACATGCACGGGGTGTTCGTGCCACTCGCGGTCTGTTTGGGCAGGGTTGGCGGTGTCCACCCACTCACAGCATGTTTTCATTCCTAAGTGTTCTTTTTTTAAATTTGGGCCCTATTCTGAAATTAGGAGTCCCACGACTACACAACTGGTTGCTATGTGTTACCTTAAACATTCGCGGGGGTTTGTGTCACTTGCGGTGTCATTTGGGAAAGGGGTTGGTGGTTTCCTCCCACTCGTGGAATGTTTTCAATACTAAGTGTGGCTTTTTTCAAATTCGGGTCCTATTCTCAAATTGGAAATCTCTTGACTATGCAATCGGTTGTTACATGTTAGGTTGGACATGATCAGGGTGTACATGCATCCCGTGGTGCCATTTGGGGGTTGTTGGGGGTGTCCACCCACTAGTAGCATGTTTTTTGGCATTAGTGAGCCTATTTTCAAATTCGGGTCCTATTCTCAAACTAACAGTCCCATGACTACGCGATCGATTTCTATGTGTTATATTGGACATGCACGAGCTGTTCATGCCACTCATGGTGTCTTTTTTCAGGGGACGGGGGTTGGTTGTATCTGTTCACATGCGACACGTTTTTAAGCCTAAGTTTCTATATTTTCGTAATTGGGTCCTATTATCAAATTGGGAGTTTTGCGACTACACGACCGATTTCTATGTTTTATGTTTGACATGTACAGGGTGTTCCTGCCACTCGCAGTGCCGTTGGGGGTGTGCTGGTGGTGTCCACCCACTAGTAGCTCATTTTCAAGCGCAAGTGTGCCTATTTTCAAATTTGTATCCAATTCAAAATTGGGAGTTCCACAACTATGCGGATGGTTGCTACATGTTACATTGGAAATACAAGGGGTCCGTTCCACTCACGGTGATGTTTGGGCGGGTTGGTGGTGTCCGTGCACTCGTGGAACATTTTCGATACTAAATGTGACTATTTTTAAATTTGGGTCCTATTCTTGAATCGGGAATCCCATAAATACGTGACCGGCTGCAACGTGTTACTTTGAACATGCAAGGGGTGTTTGTGCCACTCATGGTTCAGCTGGGGAGGAGTAGGTGTTAGACCACTCGTTGTACATTTTCAGGCATAAGTGTGCCTATTTTCAAATTTGGGTCCTATTCTAAAATCGTGAGTCCCAAAACTATATGACTTATTACTACGTGTTATGTTGCATGCACTTGGTGTTCTTACAACTCTCTGTGTCATTTGGGGGAGGGTTGGTGGTGTCCACCCATTTATACCACATTTTCAAGCCTAAGCGTGGCTATTCTCCAATTTGGGTCCTATTCCCAAACCGAGAGTACTACGACTACAGGACCAATTTTTACGGGTTACATTGGACATGAGAGAGATGTTCATGACACTCACAGTGTCATTTGGGGGTTGCTGGTTTACTCCCACTCGACGCATGTCTTCAAGTCACTGTGTTCTAATTTTTAAATTCGGGTCATATTCTCAAATCGGGAGTCCTGCGATTTTGTGGACAATTCACACGTGTTACATTTTTCATGCACGAGGTGTTTGTTGCACTCGTGATTTCATTTGGGGGAGGTGTTGGTGGTGTTCGCCCACACGCGACACATTTTCAAGACCAAGTAGGACTATTTTCAAATTCAGCTCCTATTCTCAAACTGAGAGTCCCGCACCTACCTTGACTTCTGCTATATGTTACGTTGGACATGTAAGGGGTGTTTGTGCCACTCGCATTTTCGTTTTGGTGGGGGGATTGGTTGGTTGGTAGTGTCCGCATACCTGTGGCACGTTTTCATGTGTAAGTATGCCAATTTTTAAATTTGGCTCCTATTCTAAAATCGAGAGTCCCATGACAATGAGATTGATTGATACGTGTTTGATTGGATACACATGGGTCATTCCTACAACTCATGGTGATTTTTGGGCAGGGTTGGCGATGTTCGTGCACTCGCGACTGGTTTTTAAGCCTAAGTGTGCCTATTTTCAAATTCGGGTCCCATTCTCAAACCGAGAGTCTTGCGACTATGTGGATGCTTGTTACGTGTTACGTTGGACATCCACATGTGTTCCTACCACTCAAGATGCTATTTGGGCAGTGGTGTCCACCCATGCGCGATACGTTTTCAAGCCTAAGGGTACGAATTTTAAAATTTGGGTCATATTCTAAAATAGGGAGCCTCGCAACTACGTGTCTAGTTGCTATGTGATACGTTCGACACACATGGGGTTTGTTCCACTCACGATGCTGATTGGTTGGGGTTGGTTGTGTCTTCCCACTCAAGAAATTTTTTAAGCCTAAGTGTGCCTATTTTAAAATTTGAGTCCTATTCCCAAACCGTGAATCTCGCGACTATGCGGTCGATTGCTACGTGTTAATTTGGAGGCACATGATGTGATCATGCAACTCGCTTTGCTATTTGGGAAGGGGTGATGGTATCCGGCCACTCACGGAGTAAGTGATACTATTTTAAAATCCGGTCCCTATTCTCAAAATAGGAGTCGCGAGACTGCGCAGTGGATTACTATGTATTACCTTGGACATGTATGAGGTGTTTAGGCCACTCACTATGCTGTTTGGGAGGTTTGGTAGTGTCTTCCCACTCGCGACCATAAGTGTGCCTATTTTAGAATTCGAGTTATATTCTAAAACGAGAGTCCTGAGACTTTAACATCAATTGGTACATGTTATCTTGGACACACATGAGGTATTCGTGCCACTCACAATGTTGTTTAAGAGGCTGGTGGTGTCCACCCACTTGCTGCATATTTTAAATCTTAAGTGTGCCTATGTAAAAATATGGGTCCTATTCTCAAACCAAGACTCTCGGGACAACCTAGCATGTTACTATGTGTTACGTTGGACATGAACGAGGTGTTCATGCCATTTGATGTACCGTTGGGGTGTTGTCCCCAACTCGCGGCTGGTTTTGAAGCATGAATGTGACTGTTTTAAATTTTTTATCATATTCTCAAATAAGGGGTAACATGACTAGGCATATAATTGCTACGTGTTAAGTTCGACATGCACGAGGTGTTCGTTCCGCTCGTGGTTCCGTTTGGGGGGGGGGAGGGATGACGACCCACTCGCGGCATGTTTTCAAGCCTAAACATGCCTATTTTAAAATTTGGGTCTTATTTTGAAATTTAGATTCCCACGACTATGGGGTTGTTTGCTACATGTTACATTGGACACGCAAAAGTTGTTTGTGCCATTCATGGAGCCATTTGGGGGGCATTAGTGGTGTCCGCCAACTCGTGGCACGTTTTTATGCTTATGTGTCTATTTTTGAAATTCAGGTATTATTCTCAAATTGAGTCCCATGACTACGGAACGATTCTTATGTATTACAATGGACATGCACGAGGTATTCGTGGAACCCACGGTTCCGTTTGGGGTCGTTGGTTGTGTCCTTCCACTCGTGGCACATTTTTAAGCGTAAGTAAGCCTATTTTCAAATTTGGGTCCTATTCTCAAAACGGGAGTCATAGGACTAAGTGAATGGTTGATATGTGTTATGTTGGACATGCCCGAGGTGTTCCTTCCACTCGTGGTGCCATTTGGGTGTGGTTGGTGGTGTTCGCTCACCATACTTTTTAAGCCAAAGTGTGCCCATTTTCAAATTCGGGTCCTATTCTCAGACTTGGAGTTTTTCAACTACACGGTTGGTTTCTACGTGTTATGTTGGACACGCATGAGGTGTTCGTACCATTTGGGGGCCATGTGTATGTTTGTGGGGGGGGGGTGTTGTTGTCGGTGTACGCCCACTTGTGACATGTTTTCAATCCTGAGTGTTCCTATATTCAAATGTCGCTCATATTCTCAAATTGGGAGTCTCATGATAAAATGGACGATTGCTATGTGTTACGTTGGATACACACATGAATTTCCTACCAATATGTTGTCATTTTGTGGTGGTTCACGGTGTCCGCCCACTCCCATCACGATTTGAATGCTAATATTGCCTACTTTCAAATTCGGATCCTATTCTCAAACTACGAGCCCCGTAACTATTTGGCCAATTATTATGTCTTACGTTGTACAGGCGTGAGGTATCCTTGTCACTCGCAGTGTAATTTGGAGGGAGTTAATGTTGTCCACCCACTCACGGCTAATTTTGATGTCTAAGTGTGCCTATTTTCAAATTCGGGTCCTATTCTCAAACCGGGAGTCCTGCGACTATGAGGCCAGTTGCTACATGTTATGTTAGACTCAGACGTTGTGTTCGTGACACTCGGAGTTCTATTTGTTGTGGTTGATGGTGTCCGCCCACTCGGAGAACATTTTCAAGCCTATGTGTGCCTATTTACAAATTAGGGTCCTATTCTCTAACCGGAGTCTCATGACTACGTGGTCGATTGCTACATGTTATGTTGAAAGCAAATGGCATGTTCGTACCCCAAACAAATCATTTTATATAATACCGTATGGTCTTCATCGCAATCTTTATACAACGGTTTATCCGCTTTGTCTTTTAATCGTATGTAATCCCGATCTCCTGGTAATTCAGAATCCAAATTTTAATTTACTTGGTCATAATGCGCATTATCCATAGGTTGGTGTTTTTTATGGTTGTGGACTACATAGGCATCATCAATTAAGTTGGACAATGGATGATGTGTTTATGAATCATGTACCACTTTCACTTCCACTCGTTGGAGTTTTTTCACGCGATCGAGTGTCGTCAATTCTTCCGGAACGTAAGGTATTATTTTTTCACCATGGTATGTCCATATTATATAGTACTAAAAAATTCCCCACTTTATTAAATGGAAGTCAACGTCATTTAATGACTTATATTTTTGGTTCATACAATGGGTGCATGGACATGAAATCTTGTCACTTTTAAGATTTTTCCAACCATATTTAATAAATTCTTAAACGCCCTTTAAATAATTATTTATTATTCGCTTAGTCTCCCCTATCCACACTTTGTTTTGTGGGAAATCCTTTAATAATCTTCAAATTTGAGTCCCGTGTTGATATGATAAAACAAATTGCATGTTCCGTTCAAGAAATCAATATGATTATGGAAATGTCACAACTTAAACCATGAAATAAAGAAATTTGTCAAGTTATGTTATTACAATTAAAATGAGAAAAAATAATATTCAAAACTCAATTGAAACATTAAAAAAATTCTTACAAATAAAACCAAAAATTGTATATTATTATAACTGAAACAAAAAACTATATTATTAGAACTTGACCAACAAATAAATTGGCCAACTGATTAAAGAATTTCCATAATGCCCCCTTTCTGTCAATTCCCTGCTATCAATGTACACAGGTACATCTTCATAGCCATTCTATATTTCCCAAACTATCACTAGAGCCTCACCCTTCTACAAAGGTCGACCGTGTACTTCAATTTCGCCGACTGTGGAGATGAGGGTGCACTCCTTAATAGTAATTTTATTGTCTAGGTCCTTGAAATACAACCGCTCGCCATAGTAACCATGTATGGGTAGTGATGACCCTAGCCCTATAACAAGAAGGGGCATTGGGAACAGAATGTTGAAGGTGGTAACATTTGGGAGGGTAAATTTGAAGGATGCAACGTTTGGGAGGGGAATCTTAATGGAGGCAACATTTAATAGAGGAAACTGATAGAGGGAGGAAATGGGAAACCTTGGGAAGGATGGTAAGGGAAACCTTGAGCAGGCATTGGGGCTAGATAACCTTGACTAAAAATAGATATGAGTTTCTCAATTTATGTCATCAAGACTCCCAGGTTACTTTTAATTTCCTGGACATCCCCATCGATCTTGGAATGTTATTCCTCTTAGGTCGAGATATAATTCTTAACAAAATAAAGATCCTCAATGAGAGGTGTGTCATGTTTTAATTTTTTTTCCAGCATATGTGATGTGACACCTTTCATCCTCCCCCCTTTGGTCCTTTTCATTGGTCTGGGTCGGGGCATGATTTTCCAAGTCATCAAAAGGTCTTGAACTTAACTTACTTCTAATGGACTCTATTGATTCCAGAGTCTTAGCCAAGTTAGATGAGAATTTATTATCAATGTCCCATCATGCATGACGGCATAAGTTTGCCCGATTTTGTTTTGTACTGACATCTAGACTATCCTTTGTCCTACTGAACCATTCATTCTTTAAAATTTGATAAGATTTGGAACTGAGCCTATGGACATGAGTTTTTTAGACCTGTTTTATTTATTCTTCTCCTAATGGACTAATTTGTTTTCATTGCCCTCATTCTCTAAAAAATCATTCAACTGCTTCACCGACATTAAAACATTTTGAGGAAATTTGTCTTTCAGAGCCAAAATATTGATGCTCGATGCATCTTCAGGAAATGTCTTTGCAAAAGTTTTCTTTTGTATTTCCTTAATTATTCAGCAAACGAAGAAATAACTTTATACTTTGTACAGTCAATAAACTAAACCGCTTGCAAAGTTAATCAATAATTTTCCAATTGCCTACTCCCCCGACTCCCACATTCATTTTCCCTACCCACAAGCATTGGGATTAATCTCAGCAGGTCATTTTCATCACCCGTCGGGCTATTTCCAATAATGTAGAACCGAATGGGCTTCTTTTCAATTGAGAGGGAGATTTCGGGAGCGCTTCATGGGGGCGTTTGAGGAACAAGGGTTTGTTTCCTACTCGTACTTGGAGTACTGGAATGAAAGAGAGGTGGATTTGTGAATTTCTTAGTGATTTGGGATGATGATTCATATTATTTTCCACGATATGAGGATCCCCATTGTGGTGTCAGTTGACCACTTGGTTCATTTTGGCCATTGCCTATCGAAATTATCTACAAAAATGAAAAATAATTAGTGACTGTATAACTATAATAATCTCAAATTACAACTAACCAATCATGTTTGTGAATACACACACACACACACACAGACACACACACACACACACACACACACACATATATATATATATATATATATATATATATTTGTGAATACACACACACACACACACACACACACACACACACACATATATATATATATATATATATATATATATATATATATATATATATATATATATATATATATATATATGTGTGTGTGTGTGTGTGTGTGTGTGTGTGTGTGTGTGTGTGTGTATGTATGTATGTATGTATATACCTTTTCATAGTAAGACTATATAATATGTTCATTGTGTCTGATCTCCATCCATTTGGCATTAGTTTCTAAAAACCTATAAATTTGTGCACGTGTCTAACTAGGAGGAAGCGTATCTATGACTGATGTGTAGATATCCATAACATGAACTCAGAAAACCATACTTTTCAACTTGTTGGCAAGATTCAATTTCACATGCATATGGCGCTAGACATCACAGTCTACGTCGATACTCTTTGTACGCATTTGTATCCATAACAACTATATTTTTTTGGCTTTTCTAAAAATGTAAGTAAGTTCATGGATACATTAGGATTATGTTTGTGGAATATATTCTCTATAGCGCCATTCTATCTTTTCGGTAGGGAAAATAGAATACGATCGAATAGATAATCTTGCTAGAGATCAACTCAACATTTTGCAAGGTAGTTAAATTATTCGATTATCTATTCATATACCTATAAATAAGAGTACCCTTTATATGGTACACACTTATAAACTATGTATATATGAGGTCCAATTGCAACCTCTCATACTCTTGTAGCCACTGATTATCATTGTGCATCATTTTTCCTCAGAAAATATATGAGGGCATGGATATGAGTCCCACAAATAAGGGATCTAATTAATTAATAACTATTTATTCTAAAATATGAGGTATAAGGGTATAATGGTTTGATTATGGTTTTGATTCATCACTACCCTTATCTTAACCCCGTGCATGTTGGATCTCACCGAGGTGAAATCCAAACAATAACCCACCGTAGGTGTTAAGACCCATTTTGTTAGGGTTCAATATGAAAGAGTTTAAAAGTATATGTGTATTATCAATCTAAGAAATCCAACATACTATCAAACATCCAAGACGACAACTAATAATTATATCGTACTCCTACTATCATCTACATAATACAACACATATAATTAATCACAGTTATTTCTCATTAAACGTGTATATGAAGATTAGTGTTTCAATCTTAACTAGGGTTCCAATAAAGACACATTAACATATGCATGAAGAACAGTGTTTCAATTTTAATTAGGGTTAAAATAAATACACATAGACATATACATGAAGATTAGGGTTTGAATTTTAACTAGGGTTAAAATAAATACACATTGACATATACTCACAAATTAGGGTTTCAATTTTAACTAGGGCTAGAATAAATACACAAAGACATAAACATGAATATTAGGTTTTGAATTTCAACTAGGGTTGAAATCGATACACATTACCATATACTCACAAATAAGGGTTTCAGTTTTGACTAGGGTTAAAATAAATAAAAATTGACATATACTCAAAAACTAGGACTTTAAATTTAATTAGGGTTAAAATAAATAGACATTAACATATACATAAAAATTAAGGTTTCAATACTTCTTAGGGTTAAAATAAGCACCCATAAACCATACGCGCACAGACACACACTCTGCATATACACACACACAAAATATATGAACACACACACACACACACACACACACACACACACACATATATATATATATATATATATATATATACGATTATATACATACACATACACACACGCATATATGTGTATAAATACATAAATACACGAAAATGTTACCTTCGAGATTGAGATACACACACACAGAACGGATTATACACACACACACATATATGCACATAAATACATAAATACACGAAAATGTTACCTTTGATACTGAGAGAGAGAGAGAGAGGGAGAGAGAGAGACAGAGAGAGAGAGAGAGAGAGAGAGGAAACCAAAAAACTTTAAGAGAGAGAAAAAGACCAAGGATTTTTAGGAGAAAGAGAGAGAGATCAGGTGAAAATGAAAAAAAATTAGGGTTTTTATTATACAGACCCTGGTCACGAACCAAAGACATGACCCAATGCGGTGACCATATTTTTCTCCATGTCAGGAGCCATGACCATGGCACTAAAATAGCACTAGTCACGAATCTTAATCGAGACCCATACTCGTGGCCACTTTGAATTGGTCACGACCCAAAATCGGGGATGTATTGGATGGAATTATGTCATTGGTCATGGAAATGGTCACAGCCTTAGTCCTTGACCACTCTTGGAGGAAGTTTTGGAATGAAATTTATGCCATGATGGTCATCCCTTAGTCTCGGATGAGGGTCGCAACCCATATAGTCTGTGACCAAATGCAGCTAGTTCCATGACATTTTAGGGTCATGTAACTAGTCACGCCTTTATTGGATATGGTCATGTCTTTGTGTCATGACCATCTTGTCACAAACCAAATTTGTGACCACCATGCCATGACTATACGCCTAATTCGGTTTAATGGGAGACCCCCCATCTGACAACAACTCCTTTAAGCTTTTCACCCACTCATTTGGCATTTCCTCATCCTGTTGGGCTTATTTGTGGTTAGTTGAATGGGTGTCCCTCTACAATGGTAATGCTAGAACTGAAGTCCACCGTTTTATATCTTTCGAGGAGAAAATAAATCAACACACTTTCCTGACACCTACATAATAAACCCGATACACACCTTTGTCTGCGTCCATAATAACTAGCACATCCATCTTCCCACCTCCATGATAACAATCAATATATCATTAAAATGAATCTAACTGAAGCCATGCAACAAGTATTCATATGCTTCCCAATATTGTACTAGCCTATGATACTAATCAATTTCTTTTGTTAATTAAATGATATATTTCATCCTTTTAACACTTTTTTCCCAACGTGGTAATTTGAAATAGAAAGCGTATTCATAACTGGAGGATAAGTCCAAAGTTTAACATTGTTGATAACATTTTGTATGTTACGTTTCATGGGGTGGATATCTATCCTGAGAAAATTATAAACAATACCCAAATAAAAAATAATACACTAATGACAATTAATAGAACTAATCGTTTTAAAGGATTTATTGTTAGAACTATATTAGTTCTATCAGTGTGTTTAATCCTTTAAATTCTAACTCTAATTATAATTCTAATAAAGAGATAAATTTACCCACTCACACACACACACACACACATATATATATATATATATATCATTTTCATTATTTATTAACAATTTTCTAATTGAAATCCCAAAATTTAAGCAGACAATGAATCATGATGACTTAAATTATCATAATTTAGTAATAAAGGTAAAATTCTCAATTCAATATAAAGAAAGGGGACATACTACTACTTCAATTCGTAAAATTCCAAATCAACTGTGAAATCATATTTACCATTTCATTTGAATTAAGAACGTTATCATTTCAAACATTAATTCAATTAATATGAAAGAATTGAATTGACTATTACAACAAACATATGAGTAAGATCATACTACTTTTTACATAATAACCTTAGTTTGGAAAGATGGAAAACCAAACGAATAGGTCTACTTATTTCTACTCAAATTTTACAATTTAGAAAAGCATATTTACATAGAAATTAGTACTTATATGGATGAGATGAGACAATAGTTTTATCTTGCCTTTTGAATGAAAAAGTTTAGTGTTTCATAATGATAATCAAATATTTGAATCCAAGGTTCCAAGTTGAGAAATACTTTTGATTAGTGTGACGATGCCTCTTCTTCCTTCTTCCTTCATTTCTTCATTCCCATTTTTGAATAATAATCTTCTTTTAAACTTCTTTGAACTTGAATTCTATTTGAAATGGTGATTGAGGTTTAGGAAATGATTATGGTTTGCGAGTGAGAATATTAGAGATGATAATGGTTTGAGAGATTGTTAAATGATGTTATAAAATAGTGAAATGGGATTTTTAGGATATTTAAACCCATGGCCATCATGCTCCTATGAAATGGCCCTCTCTATCGAGGCCTGTAGTCGCGACACATTTTTAGTGCGATCGTGACCAACATGCCTTCTCCCCCCTTTTTTATTTTTTCTTTATTTTATTTCCCCAAAAATCCTTATTCTTTCCCTAATTATTTCTAACTCGCATATAATCAAATCAAATCCTACTTTTCCCTACTTATTCCCCAAATTAGTGCTAGTTTACTTATTTAGCCTTCAGGTCAAATCTATATTACCAACCCAATCATAACCATAATTTCCAATTACAAACCAACCAGGAGAAAAAATCATGGCCCACTAATGCCCTACAATTAACTACATATCCAAATTATTTAAGAAATAATTGGTACCATGCATTTTTAATTATTTCAATTAAAATGAATTCAACCTTTTAGGATTCACTTTTCCTTTAAATTACTTATTTTTAAATTCCTGAAAATTAAGGGGTATTACAATTGTAGACCTGATGATCAATCTCCAACTTCTAATGAACCTTCTCTAGGTTGTTGGCATGATTATTAGAAGACATGTGAAGATGAGAAAAACATGGCTCCATCGTGGACAACTTGTATTTATAATTATCTATTATCTTAAACTTGAGATAAAAAAATATTCTCTGTTCAATCCATTTGAGCCTTCAAATGGTCCCCCTTATCCCTTAGCTTAGCAAGATTCCAATTGTTGTCAAAGTCAAACTCTGACTACTTTTTGGACATCTCAAATCCATTATATAATGGATTAATTTACTCTAAGCTTTATCTCCATCCATGTCAAAGGCCATTATAACTTCCACTAAATGTAGAGACTTCGATAACCACAAAAGGAAAACTAGGTTAGCATATCACTGTATGAAAAGAATATTGAAATCTATGGAAGTGTAAATAAAAAAATGCTTACTTGGTCAATGCGGTGAAAATATATTCCATTGAACTTTCATCAACTCCCCATACCCGTGAGGATTTACACCATGGGAAGTCATTTTAGATTAATTATGGCCTCTAAATTTTCGTCGATAGATTAAGAGATGAGTCCCTAGAAGTCCTGAGGGTGATCATATAAGTAAATATTTTTTTTTTATAATTATAAAGTTAGGGAAGTTACCTTACCCCTCGTCTTTTCCTTTGCATTTTTCAAGGATAACTAGAATGTTTGTAATAAATTCAATAGCCTTTTTTTGTATCCATGTTCGGGAGATCAAAGTCTAGACCCTTAGAAGACTTTGTAAGAGTGTCAAAGACAATATTAGTTTCCATTGACGTCCACTCAGGATAAATGGATCTATCTCTTCTTTGATCAATTAATAGCATGAGTTGCGACCTCTCTAGAATTATGGATGCACATTGAGTAAAAATGAAAGGATTGACCAACCTACATTTTTTTCTCGTAGAGGAGGTTGGATTTTTATTAATACAATGTCACTCACTTTAGCCAACTTGGTGTTGGAATTATGTAAGAACAAATTTTCTATACGTTTGTTCATAATATAGGCCTTTTATATGTTAGTCTAGTGAGGCGTTCCCCGTTACAAAACCTCATGCACTATCAAGATGAACCAAACTGTAACATCTCCAAGTTTGAAAACATCTCGGCATCCTATGAAGCTATAAAGAAATTTAGAGTTTAAATTAATTTAGAGACTTTATTTTTGGGATGCTTACTTTTATAAAAAATGAACAGGAGCTTTTTATTTCGAAAATAAACTTTTTTTATTTTTAATTCTCATTCAAACGAGATGGACTTATCGTTCAAATGAGATTGCCACTTCGTTAGAAGGGTCGTTCAAAATATATTCTAGCGTGCTTCTATTAAGGGCATACTGTTTTAGGTCATCTGAAGGTTATTTGAAGCCTGTTAAAATGAGATTCCTTCTTCGTTCAAATGAGATTTTATTTCTTTCAAATGAGATGCACTTATTGTTCGAACTAGGGTTGGAAGTTGTTCTAATGATCCCGCTACCTCAAAATTTATGAACATCCTATAAAATTCATCATTGTTTTGTGTTCTCAAACACGTTTTGATTCACAACATACATCCTGAAAATAGTTTTTGCGAATTATTTTCAACCCCAGAAAGATTTATATCCTTTCATACACCTTTATGGAAAGTGAATCTTCATAATTGACTTGTGATACCTGAGGGAACTCACTATTGAAGACAAAGGGTGAGGCTGAAAGAGGAATACACTCTTTTAATTCTTGCGAGGATCATAGTTGTGGATAAAGGTCACGTGAGGGAGATTCATATGTTGTAGATTCCTTTAAGAAGTTTATTATTTTCATTTTGAAAATTTTATAAAGTGAATAAAAGGTTTTTCCCATAGGGGAATTTTCCTTAAAACTTTGGATTTGTTGAAATCTTGGTTTGATTTATCTGTTTTATCACGTAGATGTATGTTTAGGTTAAAAGGATTAAAATTTGGTGGGGATTGCCATTTGAATTTAATAAGTTTGCACCATTAGATAATTATGCACCCTGAAATTTGAATATTTTTTTAGCACATTTGTTTTCGCATTATCATAGTTGTATAAGTGCCTTCCACTCACTCTTACTGGTGTCAGAGAAATCGTACCTCCTTTTACAAATCGGTATCAGAGTGGGTTGCACTAAGTTACTGTGATAAATCATTATTTAGATCTTTTTGGGTTGTTTATTTATCTCTTGATGGATTCTCATAGTTTTAACGAATTAAATTGTTTGAATTAGGGATTTTCTAAAACAATAGAGATTCTTAAAAAGTAATTTTTTGCTTTTAGAGTTGATATAGATCTTTTGCAAATTGTTCAAAATGAAAGAGATTTCTTTCATAAGAAACTTATGGACATTGCCTTTGGTTTTAGAAAAAATAATTTTCCTAGAAAGGGAAAGATGATAGGGTCCGTTTTTTAGAGAAGAATTATAGGACTTAAAAAATTATAGGGTCAATGTTTGTGCTCTTGAGGATAGTGTTTTGATTAATGATTATAAGGCACGAGAGAAGATTGTTAGGGATAAGTTTGCTCACATTAAGGGGGAGCCTTCTAGGAATGATTAAACATATGAATAAGTAGTCCCTAAAATTGAAAGAGTCTAAATCTTTTCTTAAGTCTAATGAAGTTAAAATATTATTTAAAAGACTCGAGTAGTTTTATTAATGATGGTAATGGCTCACAGGTTTCGAATGCTTCGAGTGTTAACGCCAAGACCATAGTTTATTTTATATAGTCAACTGCATCCAAGAACATTAGAAAAGGTCAACCCATAGTTAACATTCCTTGAGTTTACCCACGTTCGTATTTTGGTAGGAAAGGTCATAATAGAGCATTTTGTTATAATCTTGGAAGAGGTCGTAGGAAGTTGAAGTCTATAGGTACCTTGGTTCCTGAATCCCGATGAATTAATTATACACGTATTTCGGCTAGGAAATCCATTTTTGAGGATCTAGATGTTAGACTTATTGATTCTCACATGCTTGCACATGATGCATCACATGTTATATCTTATAGATTATTGCTTGCATGATTTTTTTTGTCATGTTGTAATTATGTGGTACTTATTGAGATGATTATGGGTGTTACATGTTGTAATTACCGAGTTGATTACAAATATGAGATGTCATACTTACCAAGTTGATTATGGATATGATATGTTGTACTTATTGAGTTGATTATGGTTAGGACATGTCGTACTTATTGAGTTGATTATGGATATGATGTGAATGTATGATAAGAGATGTTATGGTTTATCAACATCCAAGACATGTTATCTCTTATCAACAACCAAGAGATGATATGGCTTATTATAGACAAGATATGTTATGGCTTATTAATATCCAGCAGATGTTATGGCTTATTATAGCAAAGAGATGTTATGACTTATTAATACCCAAGAGATGTTATGGCTTATCAACGGCCAAGAGTTGTTATGGCTTATCAACTTCCAAGAGATGTTATCGCTTATGAATAGCCAAGAGATGTTATGTATTATTAATAGCCAAGAGATATTATGGATTATTAATAACCAAGAGATGTTATGTCTTACCAACAGCCAACAAGTCTTATGGCTTATCAATAACTAAGAGATGTTATGGCTTATTAACAACCAAGAGATGTTATGCCTTATTAACAACCAAGAGATATTATGGCCTATTAACAAACAATAGATGTTGAGATGTTTTATATTGTTGCATAGATATGACTTATTGCATTTAATTGTATGCACTACTGTAGTAGTAATGCATTCACTAAGCTATTTTTCTCACGATTCCTATGTTATGTTTTTTTGTCCAGGTAATGAAATGTCACTGCCAAATCTAGGAGGTCGGGTGGGGTTAGCAAGGGATGCGTAAAACACAAATTTTGGTCAAATTAAAAAGGGGTAATTTAATCCTACTTATCCTTCGAGCAAGTTTGAATATGCACGATTACTTTAAAATTTTGAAAAGTTTTTAGTGTTATGGCTTTATGCTGATATTGAAAACGGATACTTGTGTTTATTGTTTGGTTAAGACAATTATGGCTTGACTCACTTTGACTTTCAAACTAAATTATAAGTAACTGTGTTGAGGTTTGTTAGGTTTGCATGTAGAAGAATAACCTTATTGTAGTAATGTTAAATCTGGAAATTCTAGGTTAAAAATCATGCAATATAATTGGGGGGTTGAATGATTGTTAATAGTGGATTCATTATTAAAGGACTTTTGAAGATTTAGGAATTTGTTTAGATTCCCTTTGGTTATGTATAGATTTATCATTTAAATTGTATTAGAAAGTACTCCCATTATGAGTAGGAATAGTATCAAATCATTGACTGGGAGTTGAGATGAGTTTGAGACAAATTTGGATGTGGAAAAGATTAAAAAAATGAGTTTCGGAAGAATATAGCTGATATCAGAATTCTCATTTGAAGACCTACCCAAGTCATTCGATAGACCTCATTCGAACGAGACTTCCAAAGAGATTTTTGAGTTCATTCGAAGTGAGAAGTTCGTTCGAACTATCTCGTTCGAACGAGAATCCAAGACTTCTAACGACATTCCAGAATTCTTATTTTTTACCCGGATAAATTAGAAACCCTTATAGGTTGGTTCAAGTGATAGAAATCTATCGATGCTATTATCGAATCACTTAAATTCCTAGTTAGTAATGAGTTGAAATATCAATTACTCAAGGGGATATGGTGGGGTAATAGAGCTTTAGGGAAAAGGTATATGTTTGAGAGATAAGTCGAAGTATTACGATAAAGAGAATCGTAGAGACCATTATACTATCTATAATATCAGGAACTTAGGTTGCGTAAATACCTAATTAATATAATAAGTTGTGTGCATACTTACTGATTGAACTATTATGTGTACAACATACCTACACTGCTTGCTATCAAGCGGAGGTTGCGCGTTCTGGACAATCATGCCTTGAGGATCCTTCAGGTGGGATATTAATTGGTGTAGACACCCCATTCTGTTACCCCCTAACTCTCCTTAGGTCCCTAAAGTCTCCCTTCATCACCACAAACCCAGGCCATGTCCCGAGTACTGACCTAGAAGCCATCGGGCACTCCCCAGCTCAGTTTGACCAAAAAGTTAAACTCTTCATCTCGATTGAGATTGAATGAATCTTCGAAGGGCACTGAATACCCTTTCCAATGGTCTATCATGTGCGTGATTCTGACTTACAATGCGGACGAACGATCCGTTTGCATCCGAAACCTGACCTAAAGGCCACCGGCCACTCGCGGGCTTTGTTTGACCTAAGTCAACTATTCATCTCAACTAAGGCTAAATGAATCTTTGAAAGGCACTGAATACCCATTCCAACAGTCCGTCCCGTGTGCGATTCTGACTTACCATGCGGACAAACGATCCGTTTGACTCCAAGAGGTCACCGAATGTTTCCAGGGCTCGGTTGACCAAGGTCAACTCCCCAAACCAGATCAAACTCTTTGGAATTTCGAAGTGAATATCCTAACCTTTCCAACGGTCTACCCCGTGCGCGATTTGGACTTACTATGCGTACGAACGATCCATTTGCGTCCGAACGATTCCCTGTCCAATGGACCGATAAACGCTTCAGAGCCATATTTGACCCAAAGTCAACTCCCAAACTCGGGAGCGATCCAAAGGACTTTTGAAGGTCACCCCTTGCACGATTTTGGCCAACGGTTTTCCCCTGGCAGTCGATTTCCCGAAAAGGCCTGAAACACACTGCCAAATGGCAGGTTCTAAACCCTGCCTATCGGCAGGTGCCGATAGGCAGGACCAGGTCTATGCCGATTGGCAGTGAACTGAGCCTATAAAATGAGGCCTTCACCTCATTTGCATGAGGAGCCCAGATCTGATAAAACTCGCTCTAAATGAATACTCAAAACCTCTCTTGAAGCCAGCGTGATTATAACTTCCAAATCCCTTTTTTACTTCCACTTTTCATCAAACTTGTGAATTATCCACTCTCCATCATCATCCATGTGCAAGAGCTTCTATCCAACATTCAAAATCGAGATCGAGATCTTCAAGAAGGTCCAACTTTCTCAAACTCTCTCTTAAATTCTCTTAAATTCTCAATAACTTGTTTTATTACTTAGCACTCTTAATATCTAATCTCACACATCCTAATATACTTTTTATTTATTATTGCACATCTCTTATTTTCATATAAATAAAACCCAAAAAAACAAGAAAAAGAGGGTTTGCTCATAAATTCCAAATAGGTATTCTCATACTTTTCTCACTCTTTTCTCACAACTAAAACACTTTTTCTACACACACACACACCCACAAATAAGAGATCCCCAATTTGGATTTATAGGATAAACCCCACCCCTCATTTTGTATGCGAACTACGTGGACTTTGATGACTTTATCGGCTATGTAGGCATCTCGGGGTAAATCCCAAGACTCAAGTCCTTTTCTTACTTTTTCTCTTATTTTATATTTTCTCAAAATCTAATATTCTTATATTCTATATACTTTTCCTTAGTGATGTATTACTCGATATGCGTTGTCGTTCCATTATAACGATCAATGTGGGAGTAATCGTATAAATCTTATTTTTCTAATATTATTCTTATATCTTCCTACGGATGACTCGCTTAATCTCTTCTATGATACAAGTTGAGGAATCTTCCACCATATATATACACATGCACACATATCAGTGGGGAAATATAAAGGAAAATAGCAAATATCCATGAGAGACCGAAAGGGAGGAATGGATGCCTAACACCTTCCCATTTCGTAACTAAGCCTCTGAACCCTTCTCGAATCATTTTGGTTTCCCATGCACTAGTATGTCTTTGGATTCCATCCTTCGGGATGGCTTCCCCTTTTTTCCTTTTTGTCTGTTTTGAGGCAAATTGACTGGCGACTCGAAATCTCTCTACATTTTTACACCTCATCTCAAATGACGCGGGCTGAAGCGCTCCCGAGAGGGATGTACGGGACCCGAAGGATCCTCTCCCTTCATGCGCCCGCCCGTGCGGAAAGGATCGGGGATGGCCACAGTGGCAACTCTGCTGGGGATATTTGTATATTTTGAGGGCTTGACTCTATTTTCATGGATGCTATATTTGTTTATGTTTCCCCCTATATCTACATGTTCCCCTTTTCCATGTGTACCCCATGCTTATGCTTATGTTCACACACTTGTAGAATATTCTCCATGTACACTTCGCACCACGTGCACCTAGGATCACCTATATCCACATGTTGCACGCATTACCTATCCATACTTGGTGTACCTTGGGTACTTGTACTTTTCTCCCTGTTTGGCATAATCAAGAAAGTCATTCTCATCATAAGATACTAATAAGAGAATCATGCATGATTCACACGACGTCACCAAAGAGCATTGTTATTGACCAAATTTTACCCAGTAATTGGAGGGTCACTTTGTGATGGGCGCTGGTCCGACAGGTCGCAGTTAGCCTAAGGGATATGACTCTCACCTTCCATTGGCCAAGTATCTTCGACGTATATCGAACGGTTCCCCCACATTGTACCTCTTGACTGAAGTCATGACGGGAGGTATATCGCATGGAATTCGTTCACGTACGCTAAGTATATCGAATTTACTCTCACACATACCGTCCCCATGGGGCATATGGTAAGGTAATTCACGTACACTCAGGTATATCAAATGTCTTGTCCACACGTATCGATTCCCCGCAAGAGCAAGATGTATATAGTGGAAGTCACGCAAAGGGGGAAACCCATGCCAATTCACCCAACCAATTGCATACCCGCACACAGGTGTCAAACCTAAGACACGCACTTTAGATTTCCAATTTCAACTCGAAACTCTGCCGAGATTTTGGGTCGATCTGTCCCTCAAATTTTCGTGCATTTTTAAAATGGGGCCCTGTCCGTGAGCTTGGTTACAAGTCCAAACTGTAGCTTTCCATATATTAAAAACCCCACTTTTCCAGGCTCGGGTCCCGTTCGGCATTGCATTTAGGAGAATTAAATACAAGTGAGAACATAATAATAATAATAATCATGCTGAGTTCCGTCTCCAAAAACATTTTCTCCCTTCTTTATCAAAAATCCAAAAACATTTCTCCCTTCTTTATTAAAAATCCAAAAACATTTATCCTTTCTTTATAAAAAAAAATCAAAAAAAAGAAGAAAAATAGTTTCTTCACTTTTTCTCAAAAATAAATCTCATCCTATGCCTTCTCAGGTCGATTGCAAGCCATTGGTCTAGCTCTATTGGCTTCGGTCTTTAGTCAAATCACCCCGGAGTTTCGTATGTTCCTCTACTACTTCTTCTGAGTCCAAAGTCCATTCACTTTCCATGGAGAATACAGATCAAGCACCAGTCATACAGCCAGATCTGACGACAGTCCTAGCTCAGCTCATGTCCAAGATTGACAACCTCCAAACCGAGGTCCAAGAGATGCAACGAAACTAGGTTCCAATTCCACAAAAGCCCGAGGCCCTACTCCATCGTGCTATGGGTCCACCTGAGACTATCTGGGTTTTAGAAGAATATCATCACCCTCCACGTGTCCCTCCCGTCAATGGACCACCACCTGCCCATCTTCCAATGCTAAACATTGCCCAGCCTATGGCTAACCTGCCTGTGGTCGTTGATCCAAAGGACGAGCAGTTGATTAAAGTCAAGGAGGATCTCAAGATGCTCACCAATAAGTTTGACCAAGTCAGGATCTCTGGGAATTACATGGAATACACCCACATGTCTCCTTTTCCTAAAGCGAGATTTCCTGAGAAGTTCATGATGCCAAATATCGAGACGTTTAGAGGGAGTGGACCCCCGATTGTTCATCTTCGCAGTTATCACCGTTCCATGACTCTACTAGGGGATTCTGAAGAAGTGATGGCTCAATTGTTTCAACAAACATTGAAGGATAGTGCCCTCCGATGGTTTTTATCCCTTAAGGAACCCAGAATCCATAGCTGGGAGGATGTAGCCCGAGAATTCATGTTGCAATATAAATTCAACGAAGAGCTTGAGGTCACACGTCATGATTTAGAGCTGCTCAAATAGAATCTAGGAGAATCAGTCAGTAACTTTATAACCCGGTGGAGGGAGCAGGCAGCTACCATGACCAATCGACCATCCGAGGAAGAAAAGGTGAGCATAGTGAAGAAGAACTTCTTGCCCCATGTCCGAGCGACGATGGGAGGATAATATTATCCTCACTTTCGAGCTCTCATAGAGGCTGGAGTAAAAATTGAGGAAAGCCTTGTTAATGCAGAAGTTGAACCAAATAAGGTGTTCGGACAGTTCACCCCTAGAAAGTATGACAAGCCTGCCAGTGGTACAGTATCAACCATCAACAATATCTCTCAATCAACCACATCATGAGCACCAAAAATCCTCCCTGCCCCATTCGAAGGGAATACACTGAGCTCCATGCTCCCCTCTCCAAAGTTAACCAAACCTTGTTAGGCCGAAACCTCATCAAACCCTTGGATCCCTGTCCATTGCCAAATCCACTCCCAATAAACTTCAAGGTCAATGCTCATTGCGCCTTTTACCAAACTACCGTCCATAGCATCGACCAATGCTTTCACCATCGAAACATAATCCTACTCAAAACATTACTCACAATCCACTTTCGAATCATACCAATGCCATCTTCTTAGAAGAAAACCCATATTTCGATCCATCAACTCAAATCACACCCATATACTCTCTTAAACCTCTTCAAATTTTCCCATATTTCCTCCTATAACCTACTAGCCTCGTTGATCAGGCACTGTCACTCCTTACCAGAGCATGTATTGTTCTCCATACCCCTTTTGAAAATGGAAATATGGAATTGATAAAAGTGTTTAACCAACTCCTAGAGTTCGGGCTAAAATTGACCTCACAGATGATCATCGATTGCCAGAGGTTCAGCACACTGTTCTTGGAAGCACGAAAGTGGGCCCGAGATTCAGACAGGTGGGTGGTACCAATCGACAATGTCATCCTAGATGATGTTGTCCAGATTATGGATGAATTATTCGGGCAAACCAACAACATTTGTTGTATCACTGAGTTACTTGACATTTTGAAGCCACAAGGGCGCTTGGTCCCTTCGATCACACATATCCCCACAGAATGGGAGGACCTATATGAAGTAGCCGTTGAAGCTGTGGAATGCATTGACTTGACATGGAAAGACATAATTCTTGCCACCGGATGGGGGGAAGAATTCGAAGATTCGAGCAAAGAACAAGCTTAAAAAAGAGCTGGCCTAGTAGCCGACATATGTGGGATGATATCATTTGAAGAACTCCTCGGTGAAATAAATAGGGTGGCAGAACAACCTGAGATTGATGAGGAAACGGGATTCATGTTCTTTCCTTCTTCAGTAAATCACATGACCAGATTAGGGAGACATGACCAAGTTCTAAGCTCATTACCAGTAAATGACAAAGGGAAGGGCGTTAAAAACCTTCCTATGCCAGAGATGACCATTGAGGAGAGCAAGATCCTTGATCAACTAAAGAAAACTCAAGCTAACATTACTCTATCGAGACTTTTCATGGCTTCCCATTTACACAGAAATACTTCAATCAAATTTCTCTTTGGACCCACAGTTCCTCCCTCTACCTCACCAGAAGAAGAGATAAATCTTGTCGGATCCTTGACCTCTACGCGAATGCTATCATTTTCTGAAGAAGAAATCCCCAGAATTGGGCTAAATCACAATCATGCAATCAACATCTCCGTCGAAGTTATGGGGAAGGCCGCACCACTATCCCTTGTCTATAATGGATCCACCTTGAATGTTTACCGTCTGAGAACCTTCAAGTGTTTAATCCTGAAAGAAAGCAACCTCGCTCAAACCTCCGCCGATGTACGTGCCTACGATAATACCTGTCGTGAGGTGATGGGATCCATAAAACTTGTAATAGGGGTTGTACCTATAAACCCTATCATTGAATTCTAGGTCATAGACATCCCAATTGTTCCAACCTATTTCTTGGACGACCCTGGCTCCACAATATCGAGGGTGTGTCTTCCTCACTCCATCAGAAATTGAAGTTCTTCGCCGACAGGCGATTCATCACCATTTTAGGAAATGATGAAAATGTCGAGGATGCAAGCACCAGCACTCCAATCCTTGAGATACAACACGTGTCAAATGATATGCTCCTATCAAGATTCCCAGTTGAACCACTCCTACTCCCGGCAAGGGACAATTTCAATAAAAGTGTTTGTCTAGAATACGACCCTCATGGCAATGTCAATGTGATTTAGATGTTCAGAAACATGCACTTCATGCCCGAACTAGGGCTAGGGCAAAGGTAGCAACGGATACTTGAGCCCATCAAACTAAAGAAAGATTTCCCTCCTTATGGCTTGGGGTATCTACCATCAGAACAAGAGCTCAGAATGATCCACCAGTCTCGACCAATGAGAAGATTAGACTACATCCCAACTATCTCAGGAGACACCTTGAATGGACGATTCATCAAAGAAGGCAAAGATTTCCATTTTTGCGGTTTTCCAGAACCATGTTATGACCACACAAACAAGAAGATGAAGCCTGGAATGGAGATCTTTTTCCAAGATAGCTACCCATGGGCCGAAAGTTTCCAACACCGCGTACAATCGCTCATCAAAGGTACCAAAGAGACTGAGGAAAGTGATTTCGAAGAATCCTTCAACTTACAGACACTAGGGCTAATACTCTACATGGTTCATTCAGGCACTACATGAATGGATCCATCCTGTCAAATTAAAGCTGCTGATACACTCCTCCTTAACTAGCATGTTGCGCCAGTTCTACCTCTTGAAATCTCCCATAACCCAAATGTTTACCCTATTTCTTATTCTGTTGTCTATCCTTGTTCAAATGTAATTGAGACCTCTTTTGATAAGATTCTCAATGCTGTTTTTCCTATCAATGAAATAAATGAAGATTTTGAGTATCTTGTTGTGCCTTACATTAAGTAAAATGTAGATGAATGAAAAGAAATGCGCAAACCAAAGATTACCTCAAGAAGGTACGTGGTCCCAGTAAAGGTCTGCTGGCAGCACCGACTGAATGCATCCAGAGAAGAGTAAAGGGTCGCCAAAGTCATACTCCCCCAATCATATAAAGGGATGTTTGAAAACATCCTCAAATACGGCAAGAACCACAAATGGACGACGTCGCCACTCGACGCCACCATAAAACCTCCCAATACCAGCAAAATGAATAACCAGACCATCTGCCTCACTTGTATCCCATCCTCCACATCAATCACCCTGCTCAACGGAACATCCTTCAGTAGGGACAACTGGATAGAATACCCAGAAACTATCCTCCGTACATCACCAAGTGTCGCACGCATTGCCTCCGGTCTCACCTGCAAAGAGCGATCAACCTCTATCTTATCTCCATCACAATCCAACCCCAGCAGCTGCTGCACGGCTACGAGAGTCACAGTCATCTCCCCTAAGCTAAAATGGAAGGTGTGGGTAGTATCCCACCACCTCTCTCCCAAAGCGCATAGGACCTCTGTCGAACGAGGCATCTCATCCAGCACCGATGCCAACCTCCCAAAACCCGCTTATGATACCACCTAAGACACCATAGGTGGGAGATGCTCCCAGACATCCCTGAGCCCCGTCGTCCCACGACCGCGCATGTTCTTCAAAGAAATATCAGACTCGCAAAAAGGAAAATTCTCATCAAAAGTCAAGAAAGAAAGAAAAATCACCAAAAAGAAAGGAATGCCAAAGGTCGGGATACTTACATAACCGTCGGGACTCACTCTCGAAGAGCGATGACGCGATGGCTCCCACAGCAAGGTCTGCTCATCCGGAATAGCTCAAACGCATCAAAGGAGTTCTCACTCCCCAAAGCAAGAGGCACCCTAGCCCTCCACTCCACGTTCGCCTAATCATCAACTGTCAACCACTCCCGGTGGACTGCAGTGTGCAGAAAAGCTGCCATTTCTTGATGATCAAAATGCTAGAACGATATACAAAGAAATCGCAGAAAGAGAGAAAGCAAAGAAGCTGTGAAAAAATGAAGGAATTCTCCCCCTTTATATAGGATGCCAAGCGCCATGCCGATCGGCACTTCCCCCCCCCCCCCCCCCCACCATACCGATCGGCACTGACTCCTTACCTTCCCGAGGTAGCCCAAAAGTCCGTGCCACTGCCGAATGGCACCCTTCATACTATGCCGACCGGAACCCTCCCTTAAATTTCGTAGAAAAATTCACAGAAAATACCAGAAAGCCCCAAAAAATCCTCTAAAAATTCCTAAAAATCCCAGGAAGGATTTAGAGCCTTTTCACCAAGAAACTTCGCATTCCCTCGAGCGGAACCCATCTTTCCCAGAGGAATCCTCAAAAACCAAGTGAATCTCCTCCCGGAAGAGCACTGGAGGATCCCTAAGGATCACCTGATCACTTCCCCTGCGAAGTTTCTTACAGCACCAAAATAGGTTGTTCCCCCCCCCCCCCTGTGAGGTCTCCTAAAGAAACAAAAGCTTCCCCAGCTATCAGCTCCCCAGCTCAATTCAAAATGCATTTTCTCCAGCGAAATCAAAATCCAATCTTCATCCACTATTAGGTCAGAATTGGCCTCGGTCTTCGATCGTCACCTGAGGTGGGTCAGAATTGACCTCGATCGTCACCACTCTTAGGTCAGAATTGACCTCGGTCTTGGATCGCCACCTGATTTGGGTCAGAATTGACCCCAGTCCTTGGTTATCCCCATTCTTAGGTCAGAATTGACCTCGGTCTTGGATCGCCACCTGAGTTAGGTCATAATTGACCCCGAATATCGGTCGTCACCACTCTTAGGTCACAATTCACCTCGGTTATTAGATCTTCACCCTAAGCCCATAGATTCATCTTTGACCCGCAAAACTAGTCATCCCCCAGCACCACTTTAGGTCCTCAGAATTGACCTAAACCTTGGATCGTCATTCCATCCCCAGCACACTCCTTAGGTCCTCAGAATCGGCCTCGACCCTCTGAATCGGTCATACTCCCTCAAAAGAATCATGTGTTGTCTTTTTGACGGTTATCATTTGTTCCAAACTCACCCGTCGAGGGGCTCTGTAGACACCCCATTTTATTACCCCCTAACTCTCCTTAGGTCCCTAGTACCTCCCTTCATCACCACAAACCCATGTCATGTCCCAAGTACTGACCTAAAAGCCATCGGGCACTCCCCGGCTCAGTTTCACCAAAAAGTCAAACTCTTCATCTCTATTGAGACTAAATGAATCTTAGAAGGTTACTGAATACCCTTTCCAACGGTCCATCCCGTGCGCGATTCCGACTTACCATGCGGGTGAACGATCCGTTTGACTCCAAGAGGTCACTGAATGCTTCCAGGGCCCAGTTGACCAAATTCAACTCCCCAAACCGGGACAAACTCTTTGGAATGTCGAAGTACATCTCCTAACCTTTCCAATGGTCCACCCCGTGCGCGATTTGGACTTACCCTGCGTACAAACGTTCCATTTGCGTCTGAACGATTCCTCGTCCAATGGACCGACAAACGCTTCTGAGCCATATTTGACACAAAGTAATCTCCCGAACCCGGGAGCGGTCCAAAGGACTTTCTAAGGTATCTGAATTACCTTTCCAACAGTCTACCCCATGCACAATTCTAACCAACGGTTTTCCCCCAGTAGCCGATTTCCCAAAAAGGCCTGAAACACACTGCCAAATGGCAGGTTCCAGACCCTGCCTATCGGCAGGTGCGGATAGGTAGGGCCAGGTCTATGCCAATCAGCAGTGACCTGAGCCTATAAAAGGAGGCCTTCATATCATTTATAGGAGGAGCCCAGATCTGATAAAATTATCTCTCAACGAATCCCAAAAACCTCTCTCGAAGGCAGCGTGATTTCAACTTCCAAAACCCTTTTTTACTTACACTTTTCATCATCTTTTTCATCAAACTTGGTTAATTAGTCACTCTCCATCATCATCCAGGTGCAAGATCTGCTATCCAACATTCAAGATCAAGCTCAAGATCTTCTAGAAGGTCCAACTTTCTCAAACTCTCTCTTAAATTCTCTTAAATTCTTAATAACTTGTTTTATTACTTAGCACTCTTCTTATCTCATCTCACACATCCTAATATACTTTTTATTTAGTATTATTGCTCATCTCTTATTTTCATATAAATAAAACCCAAAAAAAACAAGAAAAAGAGGATTTTCTCATAAATTCCAAATAGGGATTCTCATATTTTTCTCACACTTTTCTCAAAACTAAAACACTTTTTCTATACACACACACACAGACAAATAAGAGATCCCCCATTTTTATTTATGGGATAAACCCCACCCCTCGTTTTGTATGTGAACTATGTGGACTTTGATGCCTTTATAGGCTACGTAGGCGTCTCGAGGTAAAACCCAAGACTCGAGTCCTTTTCTTACTTTTTATATTTTCTCTAAATGTAATCTTCTTATATTCTATATACTTTCCCTTAGTGTTGTATTACTCCATATGCGTTGTCATTCCATTATAACGATCAACATGGGGGTAATCGCATAAATCTTATTTTTCTAATATTATTCTTATATCTTCCTACGGATGACTCGCTTTATCTCTTCCATGATACAAGTTGAGGAATCCTATCTCCACCATATATATACACATGCACACATATCGCAGGGGAAATATAAAGGAAAATAACAAATATCCATGAGAGACCGAAAGGGCGGAATGGGTGCCTAACACCTTCCCATTTCATAACTAAGACTCCGAACCCTTCTCGAATCATTTTGGTTTCGCATGCGCTAGTATGTCTTTGGATGCCATCCTTCGGGATGGCTTCCCCTTTTTTCTTTTTTCTGTTTTAAGTAAAATAGACCGGCGACTCTGAATCTCTCTACATTTTTACACCACATCTCAAATGACGTCGGTTGAAGCGCTCCCGAGGGGGATGCATGTGACTAGAAAGATCCTCTCCCTTCGAGCTCCCGCCCGCGCGGCGAGGATCGGGGATGGCCACAATTAGTACCACTAAGAGCATAGAACATTGGTATGGACTATCTATGATAACGGTAGTGATGACGGTCGTATGGGTGCATATGTATGTGTGTAGCCCATCAGTTTGGGACTATGTTCGCCTCCAATATATGTGTTATGTTTCTAATGGTTCGTGAGAGACTGAACCTTAGTCCTTTATGCTACTGAGCGATGCAATAGGACATGATAGCAAAGTATGCACGCATTGCAACTCTGTCTCGGGGAGCAGTATTGTGTATATATATACGAGCTAGAGTGAATATATCTATACACTTATGTTGACATCTACTGTGTGCATTTAGTAGTTAACATTTATAATGACATCTATTGTGTGAAAATGCTTATGTATGCTAAAGAGGAATTGATTATATGTAATGTACCTTGCGAGGGAAATAATCAAGGACTATATTGGACTATGATGGGGTTTGATAGGAAGAACTAGTTAGTATGGGAATAGTACTAGTGGGGTTTAAATATTCGATAGGCGTGCACACAAGATGAGAGGTGAGCATTCCCAAGTGAGTTCGATAAATTAACATGATAAATATATGTGCTAATAAACCATTTTTAAGCACTTGCTAATTTTTAAACTCTATGACCCATTTTCTGCAAATCTATTTTCTTGTCAAATTATTTTAGGTGCTCAGCCACAGGGACACCAGACTTAGGAGTTCCATTCATTCAACCAGTTGTAGCTGTTGTGGAGGCTATAGGATTTTGGTTGTAGGCACCTCTGAGTCTAAAATTCCGTCCTTTTGAGTTATTTGCATCAGTTGGACACGTCGTCCCTTCTTATTTACACATTTAAATATTTGAGATTTAATTCATTTCCATCCCTAGTTGTTGGATTTATTTAATTAAATTAACGTACTAGATATGACTGGATATGTTTGGATTTAATTATTCTTAGTAATTAAATATGTTGGTGTTTACATATAAAAATAAGGTTTAAAGTGGAATTTAAATCAGGAAAAAAAATTGGAAATTATATATTTTTGTATAATAATCGAGGGAGGATACGAGCTCGGGAGGATAAAAATAATAATTTTAGAAATCCGACCGTCCGATTGAGCTGATTTTTTCCCATCAGCCCTGACTCACCGTTCGCTAGAACCAACAAAAATTTCAAGCGATTCTAACGGTCTGATCATCCGTAATGATTTTTCGAGTCTTTGTATTTGATTAGGACTCTAATTCTTTTTCGTATATAAACATAAAGTGACAAGTAAAGGCCTTTTAAAACACAATTTACCCTTATCAAAAATCATAAACCTCTCATATTCTTCATCTTCTTCAACCTCCAAACCCTAGCCCCATTATACATAACTTTCAACTCAAGTTTAGTCAAGATTAATCGGATTTTATCAAGACGCGTCAACAACGAATCTTTGTCAATTTTTTTTAGAGGAATACACACTCAATTCTTTTCTAAACCTTAAGTGTCAATTAAGGTTTAGGAAACACTTAAAACGCATAATACTAAAGGAAAAGAATAGAGTATTCATGCCAGAATAAAAGTTAGTTTAGAATCTTTGTCAGTATTATGCGTTTTAAGTGTTTCCTAAACCTTAATTCAAAGTTTTCTTAAAATCAATTAGCAATCTAATTTGAGAAAGTGGACACATAAAACTTGGGGCTATTTTTATGAAATTATTTATTATGATTAATATTTATAACCTTTGGGTACATAGAATTCATGAAAAAAATTTGGGTTTTGTTGGTGTTGGTTGCATGTAGAAAAATCCAAGTTTTGAAATAAATGATGTTGGGGCGTATAACTCATGTAATTTGTGTAGAGATAATGAAATTTGGATTTTGATGTATAAATCATGAAAACTCGGTATATTTAATTTAAAATAATTCAATGGGAATAATTGGGTATTTTGATGTGGTGATAATTAAATTAAGATTTAATTGAATTGGACTATCATGCGTAGTTTTATATGTTGATTAATTATGCTTGTTTGTCTGACTTGTTGGTATTATTATATTGCCTTGTGACGAAGGGTTATTGGTTAATTTTTCTCTCCCTATGGGACTAGTGGGTAGGCCTTTTGATGATTTACGACTTATAGGTATGCAACTAGTGAGGGTAGATTATTGCGACTTTTTTATGTCGGGGGTGGGCTGATTTTTGATACTTTATCGTCGTTACACTAGCCTAGGCATGAGACTAGGTCGAGCTTTAGGTTGGAAATTCATCCTATACATCGGGTATGATGGATTGATAACTTGGGGACCCTTAGATATGGGAGTAAGTGGTAATTTTAGGATCTCACATCGATAAAAGGGTGGGGTAATTTACAAATTATGAAATTGAGGATTAATGCGTAAGAAAAAAACTAGTATTAAATTTTTTGGTGACATAATGTGTCCGGGCCAACAGTTTAAACGTGTCAAATGATGATTTATGTCGTGTCATTTGTGGAAAATTGTCATGTGTCAAGGCCGACAATTTAAATGGGTCAGAGGATGATTGACAAGGAGAAGTGTGACACTTTGGTGGATTACCACCTGGGACGGGAGGACCGTCATAATAAAAAGTGAGAACAAAAATAAAAGTTGAGTTATGTTAATAAGTGATTAATTTCGTTTGACATGGGAAATTAAAATCACATTAGTTTGCCTTTATAAATATGGATCTCTATGGGTAGTTAGTTATTTATATTTATCGTGTTTAATTCTCCCATTTAGTTTAAAATATTTTATTGATACATTTATTGTGTATAATGCTACTGTCTGGATTCAAGGATCCTATTTGAGGGGAGTGGTGTGTATTCATGCTCAGGGCTTATACCTCGTGTGTTGACTAACTTTTGAGGATAAGATTTGAAGAAGCTTCATAGGATTATCGAAGTTATCATTTGGAGTTGCAGCTGAAGTTAGTCATTTTATGGCATAGTTTAGTTAGACTTTCCTTTTCAGTCGTTTTTAATTATGAGGCTTCATTTGAGTTTTATTAGGACATTTGATTCCAAAGTTGTTTAAAGGATTTCAGTTGGATTATTAAAATCTATATTATTCAGATTTTATTTAGTCATTTTTTTATATTCGTTTTATTCGGAGTTAGCATGTGATGGATCTTTTATCGCTTAGTTGTTTATGATCATTTGAGATTGATTCAATTATTTATCTTATGGACTGATTTATTTGTGTCTCATATCTATCTCATGCTAAGAATGGTATTTATTTAGTTCACATCCGGCATAGTTCGGTGGTGGTGGCTGGCCACCCCGTCTGTCGGATTTTGCGGGGTATGACAGATGGTATCAGAGCGTGGACTTAGGTCTTGTAGGTTATGAGTCCGCTTAGCTTCCGCGCAGCGGATCTTTGATTCCCTTTGTCGATTTGTTCTTCTTAATGTAGAGGGTCTAGCATATGTGTTAGATGTGTTTCTTGGAGATGTGAATCTTTTTGCTAAGGATGTCGTGGGCATTGAGTTTAGAATTACTAAGCATAATGTGAGGATCCTTAAAATGGATTTTAGAGATGATAATTATTTTAGGGATTTTAGCGCAGATGTTAGGTGTCATATGTATCGATTTTTGATGATGAGATTTAATTTGAGGATGTTAGCATTTTGATGAATTTCTGATATAGGATCGAGTGGGGATTTATGGGAGCGTGTGGTACACCATTATTTTTGTAGTTATACGTATGTATATAGGCAATATATATAATTTTGTTGCTCGTGGGTTAGGTGCGCGTAGAATTGGGTATATGGGTGCCCAATTATGGCATCCTATGGGTAGGCATATGTGAGCCTTATTTTATGTTTCACGATTTATGTTTGATGTTTATGCTTCGTCTCATTTCTAGGATGAAATTCCTTTGCTAGTGGAGATGTATGTAACCCCACGTGTTTTGAATAGTTAATTAAATTAATTAACTGGGAAATTCGAGAAAGAAATGAAATTTTGGATTTAATTATTCTTAGTAATTAAATATGTTGGGTTTTATGTATAAAAATAAGGTTTTAAGTGGAGTTTAAATCGGGATTAAAAATATGGAAATTATAACTTTTTCTACAAAAATGGGGGGAGGATACGAGCTAATGAAGATAAAAATAATATTTTTAGAAATTCGACCGTTTGATCGAGCTAAATTTTTCACAGCATCCCCATCTTGTTGTTCGCTATGATATATTCAAATTTCATGCGATTCAGACTGTCTAATCGTCTGTAATGATTTTTCGAGTCTTTGTATTTGATTAGGACTCTAATTCATTTTAGTATATAAACATAAAGTGACGAGTTTAGGCCTTTTAAAACACATTTTAGCCTAATAAAAAGTCGAAAACCTCTCATCTTCTTCATCCTCCAAACCCTAGCTCCATTATAAATAACTTTCAACTCAAGTGTTGTCAAGATTCACCGAATTTTATCAAGACGTGTTAAGAACGAATTTTTGTCAATTTTTTTTAGAGGAATACACATTCAAGATCAGATTTCAAAGCTAACTTTTATTCGGGCATGAATACTCTATTAGTTTCCTTTAGTATTATGCGTTTTAAATGTTGCCTAAACCTTAATCCAATTTTTACTTCAAATCAATTAGCAATCTAATTAGAGAAATGAGACACTAAAAACTTCGGGTTGTGTTTATGAAATCCTTTAATTTGATTAATATTTATAACCTTTGGGTACGTAGGATTCATGTGTGAATTTTGTGTTTTGTTGGTGTAGGTTGCATATAGAAAAATCCTAGTTTTTAAATAAATGAAGTTGGGGGCGTATAACTCATGTAATTTGTGTAGAGATAATGAAATTTGGTTTTTGATGTATAAATGATGAAAATTCAGTATATTTAATTTAAAATAATTAAATGAGATTAATTAGGTCTTTTGACGTTGTGATAATTAAATTAAGATTTAATTTAATTGGACTATCATACATAGTTTTATACGTTGATTAATTATGCTTGTTTGTGTGACTTGTTGGTATTATTATATTGCCTTGTGACGATGGGTTATTGGGTAATTTTGCTCTCCCTATGGGACTAGTGGGTAGGCCTTTTGATAATTTACGCCTTCTAGGTATGCGACTAGTGAGGGTAGATTGTTGTGACTTTATTATGTCGGGGGTGGGATAATTTTTTATACTTTATCTTCGTTACGCTAGCTTAGGCATGAGACTAGGCCGAGGTTTAGGTTAGAAATTCATCATATACGTACGATAGGACGGATTGATAACGTGGGGACCCTTCGATCTGGGACTAAGGGGTATTCTGAGGATCTCACATCGATAAAAGGGTGGGGTAAATTTAGAAATTATGAAATTGAGAAATTGAGGATTAATGCCTAAGATAAAAAGTGGTATGAAAATTTGTGGCGACATAATGTGTCGGGGACGACGATTTAAACGGGTCAGAGGACGATTTATGTTGTATCGTGTGTGGAACCTTGTCATGTGTCGGGGCCGAATGTTTAAACGGGTCAGAGGACATTTGACAATGGGAAGTGTGACACTTTAGTTGATTACCACCCGGGATAGGAGGACCGTCATAATAAAAAGTGAGAACAAAAATAAAAGGTGAGTTAATTTAATAAGAGATTAACTTCATTGAACTTGGGAAATTGAAAACATTTTGTTGTTCCTTTATAAATGAGGATCTATACGGGTAGTTAGTAATTTATATTTATCGCGTTTAATCATCCCATTTATTTTAAAATATTCTATTGTGATATTTATTGCGTATAATGCTACTGTGCGGATTCTAGGATACTATTTGAGAGGAGTGGTGTGCATTCATGCTCGGGGCTCTAACCTCGTGCCTTAACTAACTTTTCAGGATAAGATGTGGAGAAGCTGCGTAGGATTATCGAAGTTATCAGTTGGAGGTGCTGCTGGAGTTATTCATTTTATGGCATGGTTTAGTTAGACTTTCCTTTTCATTCGTATTTAATTATGAGACTTCATTTGAGTTTTATTGTCCCATTCGGTTCCAAAGTTGTTTAGAGAATTTCTGTTAAATTATTCAGATCTTTATTATTCATATTTTATTTAATCATTATTGGAGATTGGATTTATTTGGAGTTATCATGTGATGGATCTTTGATCGCTTTGTTGTTTATGATCATTTGAGATTGATTCAATTATTTATCTTATGAACTGATTTATTTATGTATCATATTTGTCTCATGCTAAGAATGATATTTATTTAGTTCACGATCGGCATAGTTCGACGGCGGTGATTGGCCACCCCGTTTGTCAGATTTTACGGGGTGTGACTGATGGTATCAGAGCATGGTCTTAGGACTCGTAGGTTATATGTTCGTTTAGCATCTCCATACGTGTTAGAGGTGCTTCTTGGAGATGTGAAGCTTTATGCTAAGGATGTCGTGGGCATTGAGTTTACAATTAGTAAGCTTCATATGAGGATCCTTTAATTGGATTTTGGAGACAATAATTGTTTTAGAGATTTTATTGCAGATGTTAGGTATCGTCTGTATCGATATTTGATGATGAGATTTAATTTGAGGATGTTAGCATTTTGATGAATTTCGGATATAGGATCGAGTGGGCATTTGTGGGAGCGTGTGGTATGCCGTAATTTTCGTAGTTATACGTATGTATTTAGGCAATCTATATTATTTTGTTGCTCGTGGGTTAGGTGCGAGTAGAATTGGGTGTATGGGAACCCAATTATGGCATCCTACGGGTAGGCATATGTGAGCCATATTTTATGTTTAGCGATTTTACGTTTGATGTTTATGCTTCGTCTAATTTCAAGGACGAAATTCCTTTGCTAGTGGAGAAGTATGTTACCCCCGTGTTTTTAATAGTTAATTAAATTAATTAATTGGGAAATTCGAGAAAAAAATAAAATTTTGGATTTAATTATTATTAGTAATTAAATATGTTTGTTTTTATGTACAAATCGGGATTAAAAATTTGGAAATTATATCTTTTTGTATAGAAATCGGGGGAAGATACGAGCTAAGGAGGATAAAAAATATTATTTTTAGAAATCCAACCGTCCGATCGAGCTAAATTTTTCACAACAGCCCTGCCTCGCTGGTCGCCACAACATACTAAAATTTCAACCAATTCTCATGGTTCGATCATCCGTAATGATTTTTCGAGTCTTTGTATTTGATTACGACTCTAATTATTTTGACTATATAAACATAAAGAGACGAGTTTAGGTCTTTTAAAACACATTTTATCCGTCTCAAAAATTAGAAACCTATCACCTTCTTCATCTTCTTCAACCTCCAAACCCTAGCCCTATTATACATAACTTTCAACTCAAATTTTGTCAAGATTAACCGGATTTTATCAAGACGCGTCAAGAATGAAACTTGGTCAATTTTTTTGAGAGGAATACACATTAAAGATTAGATTTCTAAACCAACTTTTATTCAGGCATGAATACTCTATTCTTTTACTTTTTTATTATGCGTTTTAAGTGTTGCCTAAACCTTAATTCAATGTTTTCTTAAAATCAATTACCAATCTAATTAGAGAAAGCGGACACATAAAACATGGGGATGTTTTTACGAAATCCTTTAATATGATTAATATTTATATCATTTGGGTACGTAGGATTCATGAGTAAATTTTGGGTTTTGATGGTGTAGGTTGCATGTAGACAAACCCTAGTTTTGAAATAAATGAAGTTAGCGGCATATAACTCATGTAATTTGTGTAGAAATAATGAAATTTTGTTTTTGATGTATAAATGATGAAAAATCGATATATTTAATTTAAAATAATTAAATGACATTAATTGGGTATTTTGACGCTGTGATAATTAAATTGAGATTTAATTGAATTGGGCTAACATGTGTAGTTTTATACGTTTACTAATTATTATTGTTTGTATGAAATTATGAAATTGCGCTCCCTATGGGACTAGTGGGTAGGCCTTTTGATGATTTACGCCATCGAGGTATGCGACTAGTGAGGGTAGATTATTATGACTTCATTATGTCAGGGGTGGGCTAATTTTTTATACTTTATCATCGTTACTCTAGACTAGTCATGAGACTAGGTCGAGGTTTAGGCTAGAAATTCATCCTATACATTGGGTAGGAAGGATTAATAACTTGGGGACCCTTAGGTATGGGACTAAGGGGTATTTGGAGGATCTCACATAGATAAAAGGGTGGGGTAATTTAGAAATTATGAAATTGAGAAAGAGGACTAATACCTGTGATAAAAACTATGACACCCCGCCTAATTAAACATCGGGATATCAGACCTTTATTAAATTAAAACAGGTTTCTCAAATGGTTCATTCGTAGCATCACTGTCGAAAACTTTTTAATTACTAATCTCCTAAGTGAAAATTAGACCGGTGCCAAAATTTTATCTTTCTTAAATAGATAGATCAACCATGCGAAAAAATAGTAAAACAAATACCATGCTAAAACTCAAACCAACAAAGTATAAGTACAACAGCACAAGAGATTTACCGAGTAAACCATCGGCTAAAAGTACCAAACAATAATAGAACAACTACTAATCTGCAACTAACATCTGAGACTGATACCGAACTACATGTCCATACATAGAATAGGGTGAGATCCTGTACTAGATCTGAATGGGAGACATCGTCTAGTCAAAATCCTATATGCATCCACAGTGCTATAGCTTCGACTCCCTGGAATGAAATCATCATACATGGCGTCCCTGTGACTGGACACCAAAAAGGTTTTGAAAATATTTTATAGCAAGAGTTAGTACTCAAAACATTTTGAAAACATTTAGCAAGCATTTATCACAATATAAAACGCGGTTATTGATTACACATGTTAGATTCTGGTACACTCTCTTGAGTTTACTCACCCCTCATCTTTTGTGCAAACCTAGCATCCTACACTTAGCCCACCTAGTCATATCTTCCAAGCTAACTAGGACTAAGTAATTATCTGAACTTATCTATACTTATATTCTCGTGTCGCCCACACAGTACATCCATTTCATTAACATCTCGCGAAGGTTAATTAATACTCAAGTAACATTCCACCTATGTTTTGTTTCAAAACTTCTCATTTAGTTTCACTACTAAATTTCTACAATTATCACAATTTCTATCTTCCCACTTTTGTAATTAAGTTTCACTACTTAATTTACTAAATAGATATTCTCTATCTAATGTTATGTTCGTAATTTAGGTTTCACTACATAACTTACTAGTTCGTTATGTATTCTTTAAATACATAATATATATCAATCTACTAATACACAGAAGTAGAATATCATCAAGTATATATTTCACACACAATATATACTAAATATCAGTAATTACTATTTTGTCCTTTTTCCACACGTAAGGACTCTTGGTTCGGAATGATTCATCGACCCCAAGTAAGAATTGGTTCGGAAGGATACATCGACCCCAATTATTTATATACACTAATTAAGAATTTCTTCGGAATGATACATCGACCCCAATTATTTATATACACAAATTAAGATTTGGTTTGGAATGATACATCGACCCCAATTATTTATATACACAAATTCTGGCTCGGACTCTTTCATCACGCCACCAGTACAAAGATTTGATTTGGCATTTTACATCGACCCCAAACATATAATAACCCTATGTTAGTTCGGAATATCTCATCGACCCAAACATAGTAATTTAGGTATACTTCTCTTAACCTAAAAGTTCATACAATTCAGTAGGTACACACCCGACCTATCAACCATGTTCGTACGTAATATTTTATTCTCTTATATATGGTGTACAATATTCTTTTTACGATTTATCTCATTAATCGCATTTATTGAGTATTCACACAACTCTAAGGGTCCTAGTTACTCCTCACATATAATTTCAGTAGTTATTACTTACCCTACTGGTCTATTACTTCAATTGACTTTAACTCGCCTCGTAACTCAATTTCAAATTTCCCGATGCTCTACTAAATCGAATTATTCTCGTCGGTCAATATCCCAAGCCCTACACCCAATGGCCTTATTGGACCTCACCAATATACCTACTGGTCTTATTCTCACTCCCATATAAGTATAATATAAATCCTAGGATACCCATTCACTCCCGAAAATCAAAGAAACCTTAAACACGGAAAATTTGGAGAAAAACAGCTTACGTCGATCAATCGACTACTGGGTTCGATCGATCGAAGAGGGACCAACGCAGTTCGTCTTCTTCGTTAACCTCTTCCTCCATTAAGAAATCTCCAAACTACATTATAGTCTACCAAACTTCGACCCAATGATCCTAACATATTTCCACATATACTAGGACAATTTCTAACGTTTCAAATACATCAAAACCTCAATATATTTAAAGGAATTGTGGATTAAACCTAAGATTTCTTGAAAACCCTAACTATGGTGTTCTTCCCATAATTTCATTCAAAACCCAGATTTTATTCCTAAATACTCATCAAGTCAAATCTGAATATTATTCCTCTACATATGTTACATCATTCTACAGGCAATTCCTATCCCAACATGTATAAATATCATTATTTTCTTTCCAAAATATGAGTTTAACAAAATCATTCACAAGACCATACACATGGGTATTAGAACTTTATAATCTTTGGAATAAACAACTTTCCTTGACAGAGGGTTCCTGATTTCGTGATTGTTGATGATGTTTGATTGTTTTTCTCCTTCAATCCTCCTTCCCAACAAGTTTGTGGTGACAATCTCCTTTGAATCCTTCCCAATTCTTTCTTTTGCCTTTTATCTCTAATGGTTATGGTGTGTTTTCATGGGTTTTCTAAACCTAACCCCTCTTTCATACGGCTGATAAAAGGCTCTCAAATTTGTAGGTCTCCTTACCATCTCAAGTTAAAAGAACAAAATGCCCCAAACGATCTCGGTTTTGTCCAAAATTACCCCGAGACTCAACTAGTACCCCGGGGTATACTATTTTGACTAATTTGACCCTTCCGGACTCATTTGTGACCTCTAAATTATCATTTGAGTCACTTAAAAATATTACTTGTTCTCACCCCAACATGGTCTACACGCGTTAAGTAACTATTTACCACTCGCACTAAGTAAATATAATGAGGCAATATAAATCGGTAACTATCTCTCGATTAATGTTCCAAAATTACAATTTTTAATAAATCTCATTAAATTACTCCTCTTACGTAATTTAAATTAAGCCTTATTTTCTCATTTAATTAAATCGAATATTAAAAAATATGGGGTATTACATACGTCCCCCCTTGCAAAGGAATTTCGTCCTCGAAATTAGAATAAGGCTGGTATTAAGGCTAAGGACCTTGAATATCAGTGTATCCTCTAATACCCAAAACCAAATCATAACATCCTAACGGTACCTATAAATTCTTATCGCATGTTACCCATGCCGCATATATCATAATGAAGTCTCGCTACTTAATTTCTCCATAGATTTTTCCTAGTTAACTCTTGAAATTAAGTTACTCCCTACTTAATTTACTCTTTTGATATATATCTCTATATATAACATCTATGTGTCTGCTATCACTCATAAGTAGAATATTATAAGGTATATATTTCATACACAATATATACTATAAGGGAAATTGGTCCGGCAAAATCATCGGCCCCAATCATCCTATCATTTACATTGGTCCGAAAATCCCTCGACCCCAAGGTAAATGTAATGCATATGTTGGTTCAGACCTTCCGTCGATACCAAATTAATCATCGATTTGGTTCAGAAAATCATCGACTCCAAATCGATCCATCATGTATTGGTCCAGAACATCATCGACCCCAATACAGAATTTAAGCATACTTATTATTCCACATACGTAGGAAAATCATAAGGTATATATATCCTACACATAATATATACTATAAAAACTTATTTTATAATCACCCCCCTTTTATAACACTTTTGGGGTTATTGGCTCGGAATCCCACCTCCATCACCAATAGTGAATTGTTATATTGTCTTGGAATCACACTTCGAGCACCATATAAATATATATATATCATCGCACATGAGTAGACAACTTGTGAGCCATATCTTTCACCCTTCATATATTCTAAAATGTCATACCCCAATAGAATATCCTCATATCACGCGTTAAGGACTAAGAGTTTGGAATTTCTCCTCGAGCCACACCTCAAAGTACATGTATTGTTCGTAATAGGTACCCACGAACATAATATTTATGTACAGTCCATATAGGCACTCACACTACCTATAAATATGCTCATATAGGTATGCATTCACCCTATGAATTGATCAGTGGGCTTCTCCAAAATTCCACTTTCGTAAGGGTGTATTATCATCTTTCCTCACTAACATTGAGTCGTAGGAGACACAACGTACTCAAAATAAAACTTTACCTCCATTCCTCGCTGAACGTCTCTCACGGGGTGGGATTTTAGGATTTCATCCTGATTCACAACCATATAGGACGACACCGCACACTTGTGCACTCTTCCTTTTTAACTACATACTAATTCATCCCGGTCAACCCATTCCACTATCCCAAAGAAATATTGGTTTAGTTATGATGTTCACATCCCATCAATAATATATAAGTCTGTCTCCTCACTCCATCATTGGAAGCGTAGGTTCACTACCAAATTTTCGGTTGCTCATTTCGTGCCCATCTTTCTCTATCAACTAGTGGTGCGTCTGGAGACAATCTCACTATGTCTCTTCCTCAACACCGCTTCCCACTTACTTCATCTTTCCTCAAGTGGTACTACATTCCCCTTTCACTCCGGGTATATTATACTTTACAATCCGTGCACTCTTCGTAATTGGCGCACCTTTAGGGTTGATTACCTTATAAGAATCAACATTTTAGTAAAGCGTAATTCACTCTCAACACTCAGTTAAGTAGAACCTTGTGTCACTTCTTCACAACAGTTAGGCCTCCCATATCAGGAGATAACTTTTGAATGGCCTCCCACCGACTTTTATCCCATAGGGTGTGCTGGCTCTCTCATCACATAGAATCTTAGATTACCGTCCATCTCCCACGACGTTCAATCCATTTCATCATCACGACTAGCCGTAACTTCTCCCATCGGCGTACTTAATAAATAATTAACCTTATTCCTCTTTCTCAACTGATTTAGAAACCCAATTAACTAGGGAGCCCATACACCCTTTTCTCCATGCACATTTGCAAAACATTGCAACTGTCCCACTCGTGACACTCTTTTCCTCACTCTCGACTTGTCTTCATGGCGTGACTACAATCTTACGGGTATTCTCAATCCCCTATAGACCAAAAATCAAAATCTTGTCCACAAAGTCCCACTTATCCCTTTGTGGTGAGATGAGCTTTTTAGTATTTCCCCACAACACTACCGGATCCACTGATGCCGTAGCATCTAATGTCTCTTCTCCTGACGTGCATAAAAATTTAGTTGTATCCCCTTTAGCAACCGAACATAAACAAGGGACTTCTCCCAATGCATTTTTTTCAGAGCATTTCCGAAACAACACATAGTCGAGATACTCAAATTCCATCCCTCAACGATAGGTACAACCATACTCCATATCTAAAGGAGTCAAGTGGCACTACACTTATACTATCACTAAGTCATTAGCACTAAACATAACAAGGAATTCGATCTCTCCGCTCAGCGGTCATACGATATACCTTGGATCACATCCTTAAAGTCCCTATACACCGGGATCAATCACTATGAGACATCCGTAATCTCTGAAGTCTCCACCATACTGATGAATAAACCGATCTCGACCCTCTTCCAGTTGAGGCATCATCAAGTATCTCATTCACTTGAGGCTAAAACTCATGTACTTTCTTGTCCATCGTATTGGTGGTTCAAATGGTTCCCAGATAGAATACGCTTGTCCTTACAGAAGTGAAAAAAACTTATCGAAGTTATTATTCCCTTAAATAACTTTGGACAAGGTTAACACGCGTGGTCTTACGTCCCACATAAGACATCTTGTCATAAGCCCCCTTATTCCAAGACACTCCGACTGGTTTACGGTATTTCTCCTCTCGGACTTGGCAGCCTTGATTTTAAACACTATCATCTTGGTTCCCTTATTTTCGCTGACAAAGGAATGCTCTATTAGACTTAACAGTCCCAACTTAGGATCAAATCAATTAATCCCTTAGTGGGTTTCCACTTATGGCTTGCACTAGCCCCATTACATCCAGTCTTACTCTATGAGTAAATCGTTAAACTCTTTTAGCTCCACCCACTTAGGAGAATTTACCTCAACCTTGTAAGAAGCACCATACTACCTTCATACACATAGGTCGTCCAAGCATATTTTTACCAAAATTGCGAACGATAACTCGAGAGTCCATTCTCTCAAGGGCTCTTACCTATCTCATCGGGTACAAGTTCACTTCAACAGATAAATTTCTTCCTCATAATTGGCGTCTACCAGGCTTTAACGTGATGGGTTCAGAAATTTCCACTCACTTCGCTTCTGAACCATCATTGGAGAAATTTGCGATTAAACTATACGTAAGGTCCCTCTATTTGTATACTGACCCTCGGTCCGGATGTGGTGATTGGTATCCCCACCACGTTGCCTCTATAAATTTACTCAAATTTTCACTTCTGAGTATTTCTATGCTATCCTAAATGCAAAGACCTCTAGGAATTCAACTTCCATGGATCAACATGCATAGTCGCCATTTTATCACATTTTCACGGTCTGTTCTCATCTAAAATCCCCCAGACCTCCACCCAATATCATTGCATTGGGCGGGTCTAGACCAGCATCCCCCTTTGCCATCACGACACTTGTAAGGTGCCTACTATGCCTTAACAACCCTTACAGCATCTACATAAAATTTCACACTAGGAGTGACCTCGACAACAGTCATCTCACCTATGATTACCATCCTCGAACTCTCCCTGCTTTATGCTGACCTTATCCCTCCTACAGTTCTTCCAACGCCAATGCTGGTCCTACCACCATGTTCGACGCACCATGCCCAATCGAACTTGTATATATAACACTACATCTACTAAATAGCAGGAGAACGTAAACTACGTACGTAGAGGAGTACAACAATCCTAAGATAGGGTTTTATATCAATCAAACGATACGCTGAAAACGTAGTAAGCCGTACAGATCCTATGGACACTAGAACCAGATGCTCTGATACCATCTGTGACACCAAGACTAATTAAACATCGGGTGATCTGTTTTTTATTAAATTAAAACATGTTTCTCAAATGGCTCATTCTTAGCATCACTGTCGAAAACTTTTTAATTACTAATCTCCTAAGTGAAAATTAGACCGGTGCCAAAATTTTATCTTTCTTAAATAGATAGATCAACCATGTTGAAAAATAGTAAAACAAATACCATGCTAAAACTCAAACCAACAAAGTATAAGTACAACAACACAAGAGATTTACCGAGTAAACCATCGGCTAAAAATACCAAACAACAATAGAACAACTACTAATCTGCAACTAACATCTGAGACTGATACCAGACTACAAGTCCATACATAGAATAGGGTGATATCCTGTACTAGATCTGAATGGGAGATATCGTCTAGTCAAAATCCCGTATGCATCCACTGTGCTATAGCTTCGAGTCCCTAGAATGAAATCATCATACATGGAGTCCCTGTGGCTGGACACCTAAAAGGTTTTGAAAATATTTTATAGCAAGAGTTAGTACTCAAAACATTTTGAAAACATTTAGCAAGCGTTTATCACAATATAAAATGCGGTTATTGATTACACATGCTACATTCTGGTACACTCTCTTGAGTTTACTCACCCCTCATCTTTTGTGCACACCTACCATCCTACACTTAGCCCACCTAGTCATATCTTCCAAGCTAACTAGGACTAAGTAATTATCTGAACTTATCAATACTTAAGTTCTCGTATCGCCCACACAGTACATCCATTTCATTAACATCTCACGAAGGTTAATTAATACTCAAGTAACATTCCACCTATGTTATGTTTCAAAACTTCTCATTTAGTTTCACTACTATATTTCTACAATTATCACAATTTCTATCTTCCCACTTTTGTAATTAAGTTTCACTACTTAATTTACTAAATAGATATTCTCTATCTATTGTTATGTTCGTAATTTAAGTTTCACTACTTAACTTACCAGTTCGGTATGTATTCTTTAAATACATAATATATATCAATCTACTAATACACAGAAGTACAATATCATCAAGTATATATTTCACACACAATATATACTAAATATCAGTAATTACTATTTTTTCCTTTTTACACACGTAAGGACTCTTGGTTCGGAATGATTCATCGACCCCAAGTAAGAATTGGTTCGAAACGATACATCGACCCCAATTATTTATATACACTAATTAAGAATTGTTTTGGAATGATACATCGACCCTAATTATTTATATACACAAATTCAGAATTGGTTCGGAATGATACATCGACCCCAATTATTTATATACACAAATTCTGGCTCGGAGTCTTTCATCACGCCACCAGTACAAAGGTTTGGTTCGGCATTTTCCATCGACCCCAAACATATAATAACCCTATGTTAGTTAGGAATATCTCATTGTCCCTAACATAGTAATTTAGGTATACTTCTATTAACCTAAAAGTTCATACAATTCAGTAGGTACACACCTAACCTATCAACCATGTTCGTACGTAATATTTTATTCTCTTATATATGCCGTACAATATTCGTTTTACGATTTATCTCATTAATCGCATTTATTTAGTATTCACACAACTCTAAGGGTCCTAGTTACCCCTCACATATAATTTCAGTAGTTATTACGTACCCTACTGGTATATTACTTGAATTGACTTTAACTCGCCTCGTAACTCAATTCCAAATTTCCCGATGCTCTACTAAATCGGATTATTCTCATCGGTCCATATCCCAAGCCCTACACCCAATGGCCTTATCGGACCTCAACAATATACCTACTGGTCTTATTCTCACTCCCATATAAGTATAATATAAATCCTAGGAGACCCATTCACTCCCGGAAATCAAAGAAACCTTAAACACGAAAAATTTGGAGAAAAATAGCTTACATCGATCGATCGACTACTGGGTTCGATCGATCGACCTTGTCGATCGATCGACAATTCGAGATCGATCGAACAGGGACAGACGCAGTTCGTCTGCTTCGTTAACCTCTTCCTCCTTAAACAAATCTCCAAACTACATTATAGTCCACCAAACTTCGACCAAATGATCCTAACATATTTTGACATATACTAGGACAATTTCTAACATTTCAAATACATCAAAACCTCAATATATTTAAAGGAATTGTGGATTAAACCTAATATTTCTTGAAAACCCTAACTATGGTGTTCTTCCCATAATTTCATTCAAAACCCAAATTTATTCTGAAATACTCATCAAGTCAAATCTGAATATTATTCCTCTACATATGTTACATCATTCTACAGGCAATTCCTATCCCAACATGTATAAATATCATTATTTTCTTTCCAAAATATGAGTTTAACAAAATCATTCAAAAGACCATACACATGGGTATTATAACTTTATAATATTTGTAATAAACAACTTGTCTTGATAGAGGGTTCCTGATTTCATGATTGTTGATGATGTTTGATTATTTTCTCCTTCAATCCTTCGTCCTAACAAGTTTGTGGTGACAATATCCTTTGAATCCTTCCCAATTCTTTATTTTGCCTTGAGAATTGTTTCTCACTTTTCTCTAATGGCTATGGTGTGTTTTCATGGGTTTTTTATCCCTAACCCCTCTTTCATACGACTGATAAAAGGCTCTCAAATTCGTAGGTCTCCTTACCATCTCAAGTTAAAAGACCAAAACTCCCCCAAACGGTCTCGATTTAGTCCAAAATTACCTTGAGACTCAACTAGTACCCCCAGGTATACTATTTGGACTAATTTGACCCTTCTGGACTCATCTGTGACCTCTAAATTATCATTTTAGTCACTTAAAATATTACTCGTTCTCACCCCAACACGGTCTACACGCGTTAAGTAACTATTTACCACTCGCACTAAGTAAATATAATGAGGCAATATAAATCGGTAATTATCTCTTGATTAATATTCCAAAATTACAATTTTTTAAAAAATCTCATTAAATTACTCCTCTTATGTAATTTAAATTAAGCCGTATTTTCTCATTTAATTCTCCAATTTAATTAAATAGAACATTCAGTAGAATATTCAGAAATACGGGGTATTACAAAAACTGGTGTTAAAAATTGTTGCGACATAATGTGTCGGGGCCGACAGTTTAAATGGGTTAGAGAACGATTTATGTCGTGTCGTGTGTGGAACCGTGTCAAGTGTCGGGGCCGACAGTTTAAACGGGTCAGAGGACTCTTGACAAGGGGAAGTGTGACACTTTGGTGGATTACCACCCGGGACGGGAGGACCTTCATAATAAAAAGTGAGAACAAAAATAAAATTTGATTTAAGTTAATAAGAGATTAACTTCATTGGACTTGGGAAATTAAAATCATATTTGAGTGCCATTATAAATGTGGCTCTCTGCGGGTAGTTAGTAATTTATATTTATCGCGTTTAATTTAAAACATTCTATTGTGATATTTATTGCGTATAATGCTACTATCTGGATTCAAGGATCATATTTGAGGGTAGTGGTGTGTATTCATGCTCAGGGCTCTGACCTCGTGTGTTGATTAACTTTACAGGATAATATTTGGAGAAGATGCATAGGATTATCAAAGTTATCATTTGGAGGTGCAGCTTGAGTTTTTCATTTTATGGAATAGTTTAGTTAGACTTTCCTTTTCAGTCGTATTTAATTATGAGACTTCATTTGAGTTTTATTGGGCCATTCGGTTCCAAAGTGGTTGAGAGGATTTCTGTTGGATTTTTCTGATATTTATTATTGTGATTTTATTTAATCATTATTGTAGATTTGATTTATTCGGAGTTAGAATGTGATGGATCTTTTATCGCTTAGTTGTTTATCATCATTTGAGATTAATTCAATTATTTATCTTATGGACTGATTTATTCATGTCTCATATCTATCTCATGCTAAGAACTTTATTTATTTAGTTCACACCCGACATAGTTCATCCACGGTGGCTGGCCACCACGTCTATCGACTTTTGTTGGGTGTGACAATGTTTACTCCAACTTCTTTATTTTTGTCACTTGTTTCAGTTCGTATGAGATTTAATTGAATCATGAATGATTGGTTATTTAGTTTAATTTCATACATTAATTGATAAGATAAAATTAGGCATCAACCTTTTAAAAATATTAGGCGGTTAGTATTTTAAAACAAGTTTTTGATAGTGATGTGAAATCTGAAGCTACCGGATATTCTGATTTAATTAATAAATGACTGATCACCCGATATTTATTTAGGTTGGGTGTTGTATCTATGACATTTGGTTATGACTTTAGATTCTTAGGTTGATCTTAACGTTCTTTATGGAGTTATTTCAAACGGGATTTTCTTTATGGATTTGAGTTTGTATATGCCTCCGGTCACACATTCACGGGCTTGATGGATTTTAACTTCGGTATGCATATTTGAGCTTGGTGAGATGTTCTCCAATGAATTTTATCATCTACATATTTTTGTGACTAAAGAGATGACTAGGGAGGATTTGGGCATGTATGAACCGTTGCCCGCGAGGGATTTTGTTTATTATTGAAAAAATATGAGTGTACATGGGGAAGAGTTGCGAAAGAAAGGTTCCTTTTCCTGAAATCCACTTCTTGAAAAGGGCTAAAGGAAAATAAAGGAAATAAAAGTGCACAATATGCCAAAAAGGAGGCCAACATAGTTTAGTTTTTTTTTCATCATTCTCAAAGAGATCACTTCAAATGAATTGAGAGAAGAAAAGAATAGAGAGTATAATTATGTTTATCATTTGAGGGAGTTTAGTCAAAGATCAACGAGTTTGCCCAATGATTGCTAGTTTTGCTTATTTTTCCATGATGCTATTGATTTTTAGAATGATAAATATTCTAGGATTGTGCGCATGGTGCTTGGTTTGTTCATTAAGTTCAACTTTATTCGTCACTTGAGACTAAAGCTTAGTTTGATAACGTTTTGCAATCAATTAGAACTTCTTAAACATATTTGATTGTTTGGGTTATAATTCATTTATGTCTATTTCACACCCATTCACTCCATCCCACATATTTAGATACATCGATACTACACTATAGTGTAAACCTTATGTGTTTGTGTCATGTTTTATGGTAGTTTATAACTATACATGTGTACCGAATTTTTTGTGACATATTTTGCGTATCTTATATATGGTATTGTATATTGTATTTGTGAAATTTGTTATATCGTTTTGGAAATATTGAAAAATTTCTAAAATAGTTGGTTGTCTTTCCTTTGAGGTTATCATTACACATGCTTGATATGTATCTCTTCGTGATGGTATCTAATCTTCTAAGCGGTGATTCGTATTTCATGCATATATTTCTACTTCTTTGTTTATTTAAGATAAAAACAATGTGAGAATTGGTGAGTTTTATTTATGGGGGAGAATTTATATATGAGTTATTTATTTCAAACTCGATGCGTCGCGAGGTATATTTTTTACTTCATGGGTGTAGGTTTCATGTCTGCATTGCTTAAGAAGATTAAAAGTTTTAAGGGAAGATCAAGAAAAGGAAGAAGAAGAAGTTTGAAGACAAAGAGACTTATGCCATTTTGTTCTAGGGTTAGGAAGGGTGTTAGGATTTTTGTCTTAGGAGATTTTTTATTTTAATTTGGTGTCCAGTTATGTTGTATTATTTTCTACCGGAATAGCCAAATGGCGATATTTATAAGAACAATTTTTCAATACATTTGTTCATAGTATAGGCCTTTTTATATTTTTGGCTAGTTTGGCGTATCCCGTTATAAATTGCAATTCACCATTAAGTTGAACCGAAATAGAGCATCTTTAAGTTTGAAGGCTTCCTGAGATCCCGTAAAGGTATAAAGCAATTTACAGTTTAAGTTAATTTACATAATTTATTTTTGAGATGTTTATTTTTGTCAAAAACGAATAGGGAATTTCTTATTTTGAAAAGAAATTGTTTTATTTTTAAATCTCGTTTAAACTAGATGGACATCTTGTTGAAAGGAGATTGTAACTTCATAGAAGGATCGTTGAAAATGTTTTCTAACGTGATTCTATCGAGGGGTGTACTATTTTAGGTTGTTTGAAGCTCGTTCGAACGAGATTGCTTCTTCATTCAAATGAGATTTTATTTCATTCAAACAATATGAACTTGTTGCTTGAACGAGCCTTTAATGTCGTTCAAACGAGACCGTCGCCACAAAATTTGTGAACATCCTATAAATACATGTTTCTTGTTCAGATTTTAAAAGGCTTTTTCTAAATTCATTTTTTCATATCTTTTGCGAATGTTCTTTATTGGTTTGTGTTCTAAAATGCATTTTGATTCAAAACATACATCCTGAAATTATTTTTTATGAATCGGTTTAAACCCTAAAAAGTTTTTTATCCTTTAATACACCTTTGGGGAGATGGAATCTCCATGGGTGACTTGTGATACTTGAGGGAACTCACTACTGAAGACAAGGGTTGAGGTTGAAGGAGGACTGAGATCTTGTAATTCTTCCGAGGATCATAATTGTGGATGAAACTCACCTATGGGATATTCATTGATTGCTTAGACCAAAGTCACCTAAAGAGATTTTTCCAAAAACTTTACCTTTGTTGAATTTGTGGTTTGATCTATCTGATTTATTATGTTTAGGATAAAAGGTTTAAATTTTGGTGTGGATTATCATTTGAATTTAATAAGTTAACAACATTAGACAATTGTGCACTCTTAAATTCGAGTCTTTGTTGAGCACATTTGTTTCTGGATTCTCGTAGTGGTATCAGTACCTTCCATTCTCTCTAAGTGGTGTCATAGAATTTGTACTGCCTTTTATAAATGAACATATGTAAGAGGAAGATTTTACAATTTCTCATAGCTTAGATATTATGGCCTATCACATTAAAAAACGAACATAACTTTCGCATATGCTCTAACTTTCACTGAAGACATGCTAATAATCGGGCGTTATTTAAGAAATTCAAGCCGTTGGAATCAATATGAACACATTATGGAGGTATATGGATTTGAGGCTTTAATTTTACAATGCCAAACGTATTATGGGATGTTCTTTTTTCTAGATGCATTTTTTATAAAAAAACTTACAAAAATATTTTTTTGTTTTATTGTTCATTAAAATGATATTAGTAGCTCGTTCGAATGAAGTTATAATTTTATTTAAATGAAGTGCCTAAGTTGTTGTAATAACCCTCACTTATGAGACCGTATTTTATAATAATTACTTAGTATAGTAATTGGAACCTAGTGTTGGGTTATGAGTTGAATGATGAATTCAATGTAGAAAAGTTGATATTTATTATGAGGTTGCATACATATCATAATTATGGGAATATATTGCTATGTCATGCTTATTAATATCATCTGAATATAAAATGATATTTGGCTTAATTATGAGACCGGAACCTAAATTGAATTTTAAAATGTCCAAATGATAATTTGGAGGTTGCAATTGATTCCGGAACGTGGGAAATAGTCAAATAATGTACCATATTGTATCTTATAGTTTTGGGCATTTTTGACTGGTTGTGCCTCAATTAGGCTATTGCGTATTATTTTATCGCACTTTTGATTAATTTAGTGGGGCATTTGGTCTTAAGTCACGATTTATGCCTACTAAGTCTTCTATTTCCCCCAAAATCCCTTCCAAAACCTAAGAGAGAAAAGAGAAGAGTGGTGGGAAAGCTTTGGAGATTGAGAGAGAGAGAGCTTGCTACACCAAGGAAGCTGCATATTTGCTGAATCAAGGCAAGTTTTTACTTGCTAAATTGTGTCTTGAGATAGATGACTTGTTATGTTAATGGTGTATTGATTTTAGTTTAGAGAACTTAGGGTTTTCTTATGTATTTTGGGTTTTGATTCACTCTAAATTGATTCATGGGGTTTGAAGATGATAAATAGCATCTTTGATGTTCTTATAGTGTTGGTATATGAGTTTGGTTGGAAGAAATTGGAATTTGGGTAGAAAATGGAGTCCAAGACTCCATAGCCATTTCTTGGCAAAATCGCAGGCCCGAATCGATTCGGCCCCCTGGGCGAATCGATTCGGTTAGTTCCAGTGCCCAGGTCTTGTTGACCGAATCGATTCGGAATTTATCCGAATCGATTCGGCAGTTATGCAGAAACCCAGATTTTTAGATCGAATCGATTCGTCCCTCTGAGCGAATCGATTCGGCTATTATGCAGAATCTCAAATTTTCTGGCCGAATCGATTCGGCCAAGGGGGCGAATCGATTCGGTAACCCTGCACTTTTTGAAATTTTTCTTTTTCATTTTTAGCCCCTTTTCTTTAGGATTTTGATTAGGGACCTTCTTAAATGAAGTAAACATAAGGTTTAGAGTTCTAGTTGAGTTGGGTCGACATCCTAGACTCGAAGGGGTTCATCTAGGATTCATTCAAGGGGGAATTTAAGGTGATGTTTAGGCATCACTTTTATCTTGTAGTTTATCAGGGTCTAGAATGTATTAAGGTCAATTTTGGAGACTTTAGAATTCAACTTGAGTTACATTTTGACTTAATGGTTTATAGTAAAGCCTAAAAGAGGCCTTGGGGATAACTTCGGAGTCTGAATTCCTTATCGAGGATGTTATGTCGGTACGTATCATGTGTAGTTCCGATTTAACTTATACATCTGATTAAAATGGGAAATTGTTAAGGTAAATGATAATTTACTAATCATGTAATGGAAATTAATAAAATGGATGTTACAGACCTCTCTAAATACCATCTTAAGGGAAGTCCGCTCGATAGGTGAAGCCCCCTGGCTAATGAATGCAGGGTGGATATAGTCCTAGGCCATGGGAGCGTTTATGGTTGTTTGTTTTTCTGCGGGGGTAGGGAGATTTCCGGGTGTGGTCTTGGCTACCACGCAGGCTCATGGCCGCTTCCCGACGTTTTCGATAGGGTCCCAGGTTGTCTTATGTTAGGCCCTGGAAGATGATGGTTATTTAGGGACGCGCTCAGTGGGGAAACCCGGACGGACGGTCTTAGAATCGTTATATTTATATTATGACTATTCTAATTATCGAGTTGGACTCGATGGAACATTAATGCCATAAAGAGCAAAAATTATGCCGCAAAGGGCATGTTATTGAGATTAGTGCCATATAGAGCACATGATGTCAATTATATTCCTGATAAGGAATGGAAAATGAATGTTTGAATTGAAATATGATTAAAGATGATAAAGGCTCATAAGCACTTTTAATTCTGTTTTATTGTGAATCTCACTCTATGTAGTCCTTCACTAGTTCCATTTCCTTATATGCTGTTAATATGCTAGACTATCATCCATGCTTAGTTGTGCATCATTATCATACTTGTAATTTATCTATTGATCACATATCCCCGGCCCTGACCGGTTTTCCTTTTCTTGTTGTATATGTATATCTATATTATCCGTTCAGGTGTTCCGCCGCACGGTCGCCTGTAATGACTTTGCCCTTCCGCATGTTTTGAGGAGCCGTGACATTGTGCGGGTTTCACGGGTTTTTGAGTAGACGCCTCTGTTTATGTTTCTAGTTATGTTCAGTTCATTCAGGCATGTTGCCCAAACTGTTGTAAATGTATAATGAATTTGTTATGTAACACTTGATGCTAAGTATGTTGTATGGATGGTATTGACCGAAGCTTTATTCGGACCTTCGTATCTTTCGGGATTTCTTATATGCGCTTGTGGGGGTTTCCACCCTCTATTTCTATGATGGGTTGTTGAAAATGTTTTCCTTTTTATTTCAAATCAATGTTTTTGATAACCCGTTTTCTGGAATATAGAGTGGTTATTCCTTATACTTTGTATATTGTTGTGATGCTGAGGATGATATTATCCATGATTTCCTATGTAATCGGGGTATAGGGCTGGCCACCCTTTATTTCGGATAGCGGGTTGTCACAGATGGTATCAGAGCATCAGGTTCTAGAGTCTTTAGGATCTATGCGGACTTGTCACGTTCTACCGTAGCGTTCTTTGATATAGAACTTAATGTTAGGACTGTTTTGCTGCCTATATATGCGATCTTCTGTTAAATAGATTGTCTTACATTATGTTTTAACTCTCTCTCATCTTTATCTCAGATGCCGCCGAAGAGAGGACGTCCCGTTAGACGTAATAGGGTCGTTGAGGATGAGTTTGGTCCTCCACAGCAGCAGGGGAGTATCAGTGCCGCTGAAGTGGCAAATATTGTGGCCCAAGCTGTCAACGCCGCGATGACTGCCGTGGCCCAACAAATGCCACAAGCCCAAGTTAGGGGACAAGAAGCACAAGTTCCTACGGGACCTTCCCAGTGGGAACGAGTGAGAGAATCTTTCCTGAAGGGACATCCCCCGGAGTTTGAGGGAGGTTCAGATGTTATCAAGGCGAACCAGTGGAAGCGAGATATGCAGCGCCATCTTAGGATGGTGGAATGTAGTGAGGAGAAGAAGCAGATTCTCGTTACTTTCAAGCTGGTAGGACCGGCCTTACATTGGTGGGAGTCAATGACGACACCCGAGCAAAGGGATACTATGTCCGTTATAAATTTTTGGGCTTTGTTTGATGGTAAGTATTTCCCTCCCTCGGTTCAGAGGGAGATGCAGAGGAAGCTGCAGGATTTGGTTCAAGGGGAGAGGTCAGTTGCTGAGTATGAAGAAGAGTTTACCCGGTTAGCCAGTTTTATACCGGATGAGGTAACTCCAGAGTCGAAGAGGATCTCTAAGTTTGTGGGAGGTTTGAACTGGCGAATAAAGCAACATTTGCTGGGATATCCATCTCTAGTGACTTTTGGTGATGTAATGAATACCGCTTTGCTTCATTGTCAGGAGCACAGATTGTTTCTGCTAAACAAGAAGAAGGTTATTACTGTGGGACAATCGGGGAGGCAGGGAGGTGTTGGGAGCGGAGGGGGAACATCTTCTTCGTCCCAATCCTCGGGGAACAAACAGGTTGAGAGGGATCCTCAGTAGGGGGATTCGTCCAAACGTCAACGGTTCGGTGGGTTTAATGCTGGTGGCAACAATAATAACAGGCAAGGACAAGGTGGTCAGCAGCCTCAGGGAGGTCGAGGTGGAAATGGTGGTAGGGGCCAACAGGGCCGAGGTGCGGGTCAACTCCGAAACAACCAAGGTAGAAATCAGGATACTACGGCAATCAAATGTTTTCAGTGTGGGGAGCTGGGCCACTACAAAAGGGCGTGTCCTCAATTGGTTGGAGGGCATCTTCCACGGGCCCCGCAGCAGCCGTATGTACAGTTTCCGCCTCAAGCGCCTAATCCGGTTGCTCCTCCTCAACAGGGGCAATTGCAGTACGGAAGAGTTTACCATATTCAGGAGGCTTTGCTTCCTCCAGCTCCTCCGGCACCACCGGCGATCGAGGGTAAGTTTCTCATTCAAGGGCACATGGGTCGAATTCTATTTGATACGGGTGCTACACACTCCTTTATTTCTAGAAGTTTTGCTCAGACTACAGGTTTGATAAAATCTGCTGAAAGTACTTTCACTAGCGTCGAATCCTCTATGGGCGACGGCTCATTGATTTTCTTCGTATGTAAAAATGTAGAAATTAATCTTGGTAACTTGTGTTTTGATGCCGATTTGCTCGTCCTTGATATGGTCGGGTACGATGTAATATTGGGTATGGATTGGCTAGTGAAGTACCGTGCTATAGTGAATTGCTTCGGGAAGAGTATAGTTTTTGCGGTTCCTAGTTAAGAGATGTTCCTGGTAGTTATGCCTTGTGTGGAAGGGAGCACGAGTGCTTATTTATATTGTATTGCGGAAGACGTATCTAGAGATGTCGTGGTTCCCCTAGATTCTCTTCCCATTGTTCGAGACTTTGAAGATATTTTTCGGGAGATACCCGGATTACCTCCAAGTCGGGAAATAGAGTTTGTGATTGACTTAATGCCGGGAACTAGGCCGATCGCAAAAGCTCCTTATCGAATGGCTCCTGTGGAGATGAGGGAGCTGAGAGATCAGATTCAGAAGCTACTGGAGCAGGGTTTTATTAGGCGTAGTACCTCACCGTGGGGCGATCCGGTATTGTTTGTGAAGAAGAGAGACGGCTCTCTCCGGTTATGCGTGGACTATAGAGAGTTGAATAAAGTCACCATCCGGAATAAATACCCTTTGCCTCGCATCGATGACTTGTTTGATCAACTTAGAGGAGCTTCCTATTTCTCCAAGATCGACTTGCGGACAGGGTATCACCAATTGAGGATACGAGAGCAAGATGTGTCCAAGATGGCCTTTCTGACCCGTTACGGATCTTATGAGTTCTTGGTTATGCCCTTTGGGCTAACCAATGCCCCTGAAGTGTTTATGGACCTTATGAATAGGGTATTTCGGGATTTCCTTGACCAGTTTGTCATTGTATTTATTGATGACATCCTAGTTTATTCTCAGACGGAGTCGGATCACGCTGCTCACTTGCGGTTGGTCCTGCAGAGATTGAGAGATCATCAATTATATGCAAAGTTTGAGAAGTGTGGCTTCTGGTTGAAGGAAGTTCAATTTTTGGGGCATGTGGTGTCATCCCAAGGTGTGTCTGTTGATTCGAGTAAGGTGATCGCGGTGAAGGAGTGGGGTCAGCCCACGACGCCCACTGAAGTTCGTAGTTTTCTGGGCTTGGTGGGTTATTACCGTCGATTCATTAAGGGCTTTTCTAAGGTTGCTAGCCCATTGACGAATTTGACCCAGAAAGGAGTAAGATTTGTTTGGGACAGTTCATGTCAAGCGGCTTTCGATGAGGTCAAGGATAGACTGACTTCTGCTCCAGTCCTGGCATTGCCAAAGCCGGGATTGGAATATCTCGTCTTTACCGATTCATCTCTTCTGGGGTTAGGAGGTGTTCTTCAACAAGAGAGGCAACCCATTAGATACGCTTCTCGTAAGTTGAAGCCTCATGAGAGGAACTATCCAGTGCATGATTTGGAGTTCGCCGCCGTTGTATTTGCCTTGAAGATATGGAGGCATTACCTCTTGGGGGAAAAGTTTAGTCTTTTCACCGACCACAAATCATTGCAGTACTTATTCTCCCAAAAAGATTTGAACATGCGCCAGCGCCGTTGGTTGGAGTTCGTGAAAGACTACCAATTTGATATTCATTATCACCCCGGGAAGGCGAATGTGGTAGCAGATGCCTTGAGTAGAAAGCCTGATGGAAACTTAGCTGAGGTGTGGAAAGCTAAGTGGAAAGAACTTAGCCTGGAGGATGCCGGAGCGACAGCATTCCTTTCAGTGATGACGGTTACTCCCACGATTATAGCAAAGATTGTGGAAGCTCAGAAGAGAGATAAAGTTTGTCAAGACCATACACGCCAGTTGTTGTCTGAGGGAGCGGAGTCGTACTCAATAGGCTCTGAGGGTGGATTACGCTTCCATGGTAGACTTGTGGTACCCGAGGATGGGGATTTGAGATGTGCAGTTATGGCAGAATCCCACGGGTCAAAGTTCACGATACATCCCGGCGGGGACAAGATGTACCAATATATGCGTCGTTTGTACTGGTGGGCGGGCATGAAGAGGGATATCTCAGAGTTTGTGTCCCAATGCACTACTTGTCAGTTGGTTAAGATTGATCACCAGCGACCGACAGGTTTGTTACAGCCGCTCGAGATTCCCGTATGGAAATGGGAGAGCATTTCGATGGACTTTGTCACGGGCTTGCCTAGATCGCAAAAGGGTCATGATTCAATTTGGGTGATTGTCGACCGTTTGACCAAGTCGGCACACTTCTTACCTGTGCGCACCAATTATGATACCGCTCGTTATGCCCAGTTGTTCATTAAGGAGATCGTCAGACTCCACGGGGTACCTTTGAATATTATCTCCGACCGAGATAAAATATTTGTGTCCCACTTTTGGCAGAGTTTCCAGGGAGCTATGGGGACCGATTTGAAGTTAAGCTCTTCCTATCATCCTCAAATAGACGGTCAGACCAAAAGGGTAAACCAGATGTTGGAGAATATGCTTCGTATGTGCATACTTGACTTTAAAGGTAGTTGGGAACAATATCTTCCGTTGGTTGAGTTTGCTTACAACAACTCATACCAATTTACCATTGGTATGGCACCTTATGAAGCTCTGTATGGCAAGCCTTGTAGGTCGCCTGCTTGTTGGTTGGAAGTGGGTGATAATAAGTTCCTTGGACCTGAGATGATCCAAGATACTTCTTCGAAGATCGAGCTTATTCGAAATCGCATACGGGTAGCCCAAGATCACCAAAAGAGTTATGCCGATGCGGGTAGGAGACATATGGAATTGGAGGTTGGAGACCAAGTGTTGGTGCGGGTGTCCCCGATGAAGGGCATTAAGCGTTTTGGGAAGAAAGGAAAGCTTGCACCCCGCTTTGTTGGACCTTTCCCGGTAATCGCAAGGGTTGGTCCCGCAGCATACCAACTTGCCTTGCCGGAACCCTTACAACAAATCCATGATGTGTTTCATGTCTCCTCCTTAAAGAAGTACAGAAGGTGTGAAGGTGCCCTTTGGCACATTCCTTTCGAAGATATCGAATTGCAGCCCGATGTTTCTTATGAAGAACAACCGGTTGCTATCCTTGAGTTTGGGGAGCGAAAGTTAAGATCTCGGGTGGTGCCTCTAGTGAGAGTCCATTGGAGTCATCATCATGCAACCGAATCAACTTGGGAACGCGAGGATGAGATGCGGGAGAAATATCCACATCTTTTCTCATGAGGTACGCCTGAATTTTGGGGGCAAAATTCCCTCATAAGGGGGGGAGTATGTAATAACCCTCACTTATGAGACCGTATTTTATAATAATTACTTAGTATAGTAATTGGAACCTAGTGTTGGGTTATGAGTTGAATGATGAATTCAATGTAGAAAAGTTGATATTTATTATGAGGTTGCATACATATCATAATTATGGGAATATATTGCTATGTCATGCTTATTAATATCATCTGAATATAAAATGATATTTGGCTTAATTATGAGACCGGAACCTAAATTGAATTTCAAAATGTCCAAATGATAATTTGGAGGTTGCGGTTGATTCTGGAACGTGGGAAATAGTCAAATAATGTACCATATTGTATCTTATAGTTTTGAGCATTTTTGACTGGTTGTGCCTTAATTAGGCTATTGCGTATTATTTTATCGCACTTTTGATTAATTTAGTGGGGCATTTGGTCTTAAGTCACGATTTATGCCTACTAAGTCTTCTATTTCCCCAAAATCCCTTCCAAAACCTAAGAGAGAAAAGAGAAGAGTGATGGGAAAGCTTTGGAGATTGAGAGAGAGAGAGCTTGCTACACCAAGGAAGCTGCATATTTGCTGAATCAAGGCAAGTTTTTACTTGTTAAATTGTGTCTTGAGATAGATGACTTGTTATGTTAATGGTGTATTGATTTTAGTTTAGAGAACTTAGGGTTTTCTTATGTATTTTGGGTTTTGATTCACTCTAAATTGATTCATGGGGTTTGAAGATGATAAATAGCATCTTTGATGTTCTTATAGTGTTGGTATATGAGTTTGGTTGGAAGAAATTGGAATTTGGGTAGAAAATGGAGTCCAAGACTCCATAGCCATTTCTTGGCAAAATCGCAGGCCCGAATCGATTCGGCCCCCTGGGCGAATCGATTCGGTTAGTTCCAGTGCCGAGGTCTTGTTGACCGAATCGATTCGGAATTTATCCGAATCGATTCGGCAGTTATGCAGAAACCCAGATTTTCAGACCGAATCGATTCGGCCCTCTGAGCGAATCGATTCGGCTATTATGCAGAATCTCAAATTTTCTGGCCGAATCGATTCGGCCAAGGGGGCGAATCGATTCGGTAACCCTGCACTTTTTGAAATTTTTCTTTTTCATTTTTAGCCCCTTTTCTTTAGGATTTTGATTAGGGACCTTCTTAAATGAAGTAAACATAAGGTTTAGAGTTCTAGTTGAGTTGGGTCGACATCCTAGACTCGAAGGGGTTCATCTAGGATTAACTCAAGGGGGAATTTAAGGTGATGTTTAGGCATCACTTTTGTCTTGTAGTTTATCAGGGTCTAGAATGTATTAAGGTCAATTTTGGAGACTTTAGAATTCAACTTGAGTTACATTTTGACTTAATGGTTTATAGTAAAGCTTAAAAGAGGCCTTGGGATAACTTTGGAGTCTGAATTCCTTATCGAGGATGTTATGTCGGTACGTATCATGTGTAGTTCCGATTTAACTTATACATCTGATTAAAATGGGAAATTGTTAAGGTAAATGATAATTTACTAATCATGTAATGGAAATTAATAAAATGGATGTTACACACCTATCTAAATACCATCTTAAGGGAAGTCCGCTCGATAGGTGAAGCCCCCTGGCTAATGAATGCAGGGTGGATATAGTCCTAGGCCATGGGAGCGTTTATGGTTGTTTGTTTTTCTGCGGGGGTAGGGAGATTTCCGGGTGTGGTCTTGGCTACCACGCAGGCTCATGGCCGCTTCCCGACGTTTTCGATAGGATCCCAGGTTGTCTTATGTTAGGCCCTGGAAGATGATGGTTATTTAGGGACGCGCTCAGTGGGGAAACCCGGACGGGCGGTCTTAGAATTGTTATATTTATATTATGACTATTCTAATTATCGAGTTGGACTCGATGGAACATTAATGCCATAAAGAGCAAAAATTATGCCGCAAAGGGCATGTTATTGAGATTAGTGCCATATAGAGCACATGATGTCAATTATATTCCTGATAAGGAATGGAAAATGAATGTTTGAATTGAAATATGATTAAAGATGATAAAGGCTCATAAGCACTTTTAATTCTGTTTTATTGTGAATCTCACTTTATGTAGTCCTTCACTAGTTCCATTTCCTTATATGCTGTTAATATGCTAGACTATCATCCATGCTTAGTTGTGCATCATTATCATACTTGTCATTTATCTATTGATCACATATACCCGGCCCTGACCGGTTTTCCTTTTCTTGTTGTATATGTATATCTATATTATCCGTTCAGGTGTTCCGCCGCACGGTCGCCCGTAATGACTTTGCCCTTCCGCATGTTTTGAGGAGCCGTGACATTGTGCGGGTTTCACGGGATTTTGAGTAGACGCCTCTGTTTATGTTTCTAGTTATGTTCAGTTCATTCGGGCATGTTGCCCAAACTGTTGTAAATGTATAATGAATTTGTTATGTAACACTTGATGCTAAGTATGCTCTATGGATGGTATTGACCGAAGCTTTATTCGGACCTTCGTATCTTTCGGGATTTCTTATATGCGCTTGTGGGGGTTTCCACCCTCTATTTCTATGATGGGTTGTTGAAAATGTTTTCCTTTTTATTTCAAATCAAAGTTTTTGATTACCCATTTTCTGGAATATAGAGTGGTTATTCCTTATACCTTGTATATTGTTGTGATGCTGAGGATGATATTATCCATGATTTCCTATGTAATCGGGGTATAGGGCTGGCCACCCTTTATTTCGGATAGCGGGTTGTCACAGTTGTAAGAACAAAATTCCAGAGATCTTTTAATATTTTGTCTCTTTTTGACATAACTAGCCTGGTTAGAAGTATGTTGGAAGCTTGTTCGAACGAGCTGTTCCTTTCAATCAAATAAGATTGGAACTCGGTAAAACAAAACAATGGTTTTCGTTCAAAAGAAGTCCCATTTTTGTTCGAACGAATCTTGCCACCTCAAATTTTGTGTTTTCACTAAATTGGACTTTTATGTACTCATTTGAAGCGATCTTTTGGTGAAAATGAAATTATACACCTATTCAAAAAGTTCCACAAGTTTTGTATCTTTAAAACCCCTTTATTTTCCAAGTAATCTCCATCCCTAGAATGATTTATTGAGCTTGTCAAGCCCCATTTACATAAACTATGTCAAACCCTTGTAGAGTTTACTGTATGGCTGACTCTTGTGGAGTTGCGACTCTACTTCTACTGAAGAAGACACGATTCTAGATCCTGAAGTTGATTGGTGGATAAAAACGGAAGATCCTATTCTTATGGGTGGTGAGGGACTTCATTAGATTCTACTGAACACTTAAAAACCAACATCGTGTTATACTTAGTGGATCCCTAAGGAGTCTGTAAGTAATCTTATGTCTATCAATTCTAATACAATATTGAAATATTTGTTTTACCCAAAAGGGATTTTTTCTTAATTTATCTCCTATTTGGTTTGGTTTGATTACTTGGTTTGGCACATTATATTTGAACTTTATTTTTCATGCACATCTAATTCTAATATAAATTAAAATTTATTAAAACTTGGTTCTTTATGTGTGTAACCTAAGATATAAGTGAACCAATATAGCCCCTGCATTTTCAATGTACTAGTCATAGTGTCTCTAAGTGTTGAGGTTTTATTCTTAAAATCATGTATGCAGTTTATTTATTGATAAAAATGTGCCAGGTTCATATTGAAATAGAATCGTCTTTATGAGAATGACTTATATTTATTTTAAATATATTCTATCAATGTCAGTAAATATAATTTAGTAGGAGTTATGGTGATTTGGGTTTGATTTGACAATAATAGATAAGAATATCAATTATAGGGTATAAGAGCAGGTTACACAAATTTATTGTGTGATCTTTACTTTGGGAATCTATGGATAATTTTTACAATAGGGTAACATTTTTATGGGTTAAATTACGGATATTTGAATGCTCAAATTAAGTTGTTTATGAAATCGATTGATGAGCGTGTCGGACATGTTTGTGAAAGAGGGTGGACACCACCCAATGTGACCAATGGGGATGATGAACTTAAATGGAGAAGTTTTAACTCCGGAGGGTTAAGTTCTATTCCCACTTACGTCTCCCTCGATGGATTTTGTCGAATTATGATGTGTACCATATTTAAGGAAGCGTGAGATATCCTCCAACTCACTCACAGGGGTACTAATGATGTGAAATCCTTTGACCTACAAAATGTCCCTACATGGTTTGAGACTATTAACACGCTAGAATTTGAGAGTTGTAAAATTTTTATGCACATTTATCTGATATAGTCAATTCAAGTTTTAATTTGGGTGAGGGAATTCCAGAGAGCGAGTTGTGAAAAATATTTTTGATCCCCACCATTCCATTTTATGCCCAATGTCATGATACTTAATTCTGTCATAATTTTAGATACAATAGGAGACCTTAAAACTTATGAAATCGATATGTTCCTAAAAATTCAAATGCCAAACGAAAAAGGGATTGCTTTGAAATCCCAATCTAAAAAGAATGAGGAGATCTCTTATGATTCCAAATTTGATTTTAATCTTAATGATCGTGCACTTTTTGAGAAAATGTTCATAATTTTTCTCAAACTAATAAAAGAAAATTATTCCAAAGAAAATTAATTTTTTGAGATAAATAACGATTTTAAATCATGCAAGAATTTTTTTGAAAAAGCATGAGTAATGTACCCTAAGAAAGACGAGGATTGATGCTATGAGTGTGAGGGTAAGGGTAACAAACCCCATGAGTGTTATACAAAGCTAAAGGTATAGGGAAATGAAAAGTCACCTACAAGTCCACTCTTAGAGAAAGTGAGGTCGAGCTGGTAGATTCTGCGAACAAATCACGCAGAGATCTAACTTTACCATTTTCATGGCACGTCATGTTAGTATAAAGAGTACGTCTCATTCCAATGAGGACATTTATAAACATGATGACCTCGACAATGATCCTAGTCATCCTAGAGACAGTGAGGGATATGGTAATTTGAGTGAGGATAAAAGTGGCTTGCGATGAGCCTACGTCGAATTTTATAGCAAGTCCTTTAAAATGAAAAATAAAAACAAAATATTTGTGTGTATGATGTTTTCCCTTGAGAAAGAATTGAAGGAATCGAGAAAGAGCGAGTCCTTAGTGAGAGTTTCTTTAGGAGACAGAGTTATTTCAGTAGAGGGGAAAATGGTGACTTGACCAACAAATTACTCTCTTATGAGATATCTTCAATGTTCATTGGAGACTCGTGACAAATACGAAGCCATTGTATCCCAATTCGATTAAGATATTGAACGTTCCTTGGAGGTCAAGGTTACTATAGAGTATACATTAAGAAAGGTAGGGAATATGTTCTTTGGTCCCACTTTATATTTTAGGGAGAGGCAATAAATAGGTTATGATGGTTCATCCACTTCTCATGGAACAACCGAACCGGTTCCTATGTTTGTTGTGGATCCTTATGGGCCTCGAACCAACCCACCTAAGAGAGTCAAACCTCAAAGAGTTAACCTAGGTAGATTTAAATAAGTCTATGTTCTCACCCACTGCAAATGGAGAGGTCACCTTAGGTAATTTTTCTACAAGTTAGGAAGAACTAAACGTACACATACTCCCGCACACCGTTATAGCGACATTGGTAGTCTTATAGAGCAAGTTGAGTTACTAGTATCCCCTTCTCAAATGCTAATGGAATAATTTCAAAGGATGTCTATGCCTTTTGAGAATATTTCCAATGACAAAGAAAAAGTTACATCCTTTTGGGTACCTAAGAAAGACGTCAAATACCTTGTTTTTCATGTTGATCTAAAGGTTCAAGGTGCTGACCAATGGTATTTTGATACTGGGAGCTCTGGGCACAAGATCGAGGACAAGTCATATCTTACCAACCTTGTGGATCACAAGGAAGGCATTATCCCTTTGCACATGGGTGTAAGTCTAGCATTTTAGGATGTGGTTGTATTGAGATACCGGAAATTTCTAAGCAAGACAATGTGTTGTACATTTAAGGGTTGAAAGGGAACTTTATTAGAATAATCCAAATTTGTGAGGTAAAGTTTGGGATAAAGTTAAATAGATCCGAGTCTAATGTGTATGATCAATCAGGTGAACTTTTACTAGAAGGGGCGAGGACAAATGATAATCTCTATGGGATCATCCCCTCGTCCTCCTTTGTTTTCAACAATGCCACGATATCCTCTACGGACCTTAGACATCAATGACAAGGTCATTTGAACTTTTGATATCTTTGGAGATTAGTGAAGAATGACCTAGTTTGTGGGTTGCCATCGCTTGGGAAACCAACATCCACCGTTCATTGTCCATGCCAAAAAGGAAAACAAATTCAAAGTCACTATTTGAAGTTGAATTCCATTTCCACTTCTCATGGGATGGAGTTAATACATATGGATCTTATGGGTACTAAAAATACAAAGAGAATATGCGATAAGAGATATATTCTCTTGGTGTACGATGACTTTTTCGGATACTCCATCATTGGGTTTCTTATAAAAAATTCCAATACAATTAAGTTCATAATAACCAAGTGTCGTGTCCTATAAAACCAACATGATGTCACTATTAATCGGTTATGTAGTGACTATAGCACTGAATTTAAAGAAGCCATTGTAGATAACTTTTGTGATGAAGTGGGCACCGAATTTGAGTTTTTAGTCGTTCATACTTCTAAAAAAATAGGATAATTAATATGGATAGATCCATGCTTCTTAGGATATTTGTGCTTAGATGTTTTTGGGCAGAGGTAGTTAATACTGCATGCCATATAGTGAATATGGTATATATTCAATCATAAATGTTACACACACCATATGATTTTTAGATAAGGAAAAAATCCAACCTATCATATTTATGAGTTTTTGGGAGTCCTTTCTACAATTTGAGAGATAGAGAGCACGTAGTAAGGTTCGACTCCTGAAGCGATGAAGGGATATTTTTAAGTTATTCATCGTCGAGTAGGGCTCATAGAGTGTTTAACCTTGCAAGATCTAAAGTTATGGAGTCAATAAATGTAATGATTAGACACAATGAGTCATCTACGTTTATTGACCCTAACCTCGAATGTAAGAACGATGCACCCCCCCCCCCCCCCCCCCCCCGCCCCGGGATGAAGATCCCATTGTTCCACACGCTTCCTCGATTGACTAAACTCTTCATTTATATGATCCAACCACTTGGTTTCGAGAGAGTCATGGCCTTCACCCTATACTTGGTAATACCAGGCTCTCGCTCAACTTAAGAATGTGATTAGATACTTCGCTGCACCGCCTCAATAGAGCCCAACAATGGGAAAGAAGCACACAAGGACGAACTTTACGTTTGCACCATGCAAAAAGAGCTGCTTAAGTTTTTCAAGAATGATGTCTAGGAGTTGATCCACCAACCTAGAGAGACTAATGTAATTAGTTCCAACTGGATTTACAAGAATAAGATGGTTGAGAATAGTACCATTGATCACAATAAGGCGGCTAAGTTGGTTTCTTAAGGAAACACATAGATTGAGGGTGTATACTTTGAGGGGACATTTGATCCTATTTCTAAGCTTGAGTCTTCTTACTTTCTACTTGCTAGGGAATGTTAACTATGGTTCAAGTTATACTAAATTGACGTTAATAGTTCCTTCCATACTAATATTCTACAGGAAGAAGTGTGCATGGAACAACCAAAGGGCTTAGAAGATCCAAAGTACCTGAGACACACATTTTATATTAAGAAGGCCTTGTATGGTTTAAAATAAGAAGCATGTTCTCAGTACGAGAGACTCAATTCTTATCTCTTACCTCATGGCTTCAAGAGTTGGGAAGTGGATCAGACGTTGTTCATGAGGATAGAGAGTGGTGTTATATTTCTTTCCCAAGTCTATGCGAACTAAGTTTTTGGATCCACGTGTTCCCAACATGATCACCCATTTAAGAAGGAGATAAAGATTAAGTTTAAGATGAGCATACTTAGTGAACTTACGTTCTTCTTAGGTCTCCAATTGAGTCAACTTGAGGATGGAATATGCATATCTCAATCAAAATATGCTAGGGATCTGGTGAAGAATATTCATTTAAACTCCGGTAAGAACTCACGCACCCCTATGAGTACATCAAATAAGCTAAGAAAATACACTTTAGGCAAGGACGTAGATAAAATCCTTTGTAGGAGCTTGATAGGTAGTATTCTCTACTTGACCGCTAGTCGTCCTAACATTGCCTTAGCGTTGGAGCTTGTGTTCGTTACCTAGCATCCCCAAAAGAGTCTAACTTTATTTCACATAAAGTATAATATAATACTATAGTGACACTCTTTCTTATGGTATTTGGTACTCCTTTTATACCGATGAATGTTTGTTCTCTTATTCAGATGCAGATTCGGCGTGGATGTTGATGGTTGTAGGAGCACCTCGGTTGGTTGCTTTTGCTTTCGGAGTGCTCGTCTCTTAGTCGATCAAGAAGTAAAACTCTATATCTTTGTCCATCATGGAATTCGAGTATATAGTTGTGTTATTTCCCAAAATTCTTATGTATAATGAAAATATTGGAAGATTATGGTATTTCCAAATGCACAATGACTATTTCTTGCTTTAAGATGAGTGTAATTCATATATATTGTAATTCGTTCAACATTCATGTAAAAAGAATAATATGGTATGTGAGCATTTAATTCGTGGTCTATTTGAGGAGAAGATCATGTCCTTAATCTTTTTTGAGTACCGGACTCCAATTAGCTGACACTTTCATAAAACCTTTAGATTCACTTTGATTTGAGAATCTTAGGAAGTCTTTGGGTATTTATTATGTTGATTAAGTTCGGGTGCTTTATATAGTGTCGGGTGATTATAAAGTTCATATCTATTGCTAGATTATATTTATATGTTTCGTTTTGTTAAATTTTCAAAAATCTAAAAAGATTTTCAGTTTTACAAAAAAGTTCATAAAACTCCAAAAAGATTTTATTTTTGATAAATTTTTTGAAAAGGACAAAAAGATTTTGGGATTTTCCCTTTTCAGTTTATATGGGTGTGCATTTAAGATATACGGATCACAACTACATTCCATCCATACATGTTACTTTTTCATGGTGTTTTGATACATTACTTCATTTCTTTTGTTCCCTTAAAAATGCGTGGATAACATTTCGTTATTCATTAATGATTACTTTCTTCATGATACTCTTTTTATAACCTTTATTACACCCATGAAAAGACTTTTTGAACATTGTACCACCTAATAACATGTCGAATACAATGTTCTCGTCTCAATAGTGTGTAACGATCCAAATGTACTAGAGATAAGTTGTTCTTGTAAGAACGATTCCCCAAATTGGTTTCCCCTAAAAAAAATTGTTAATGGAAATGGGCTACAAATGAGAAAATTCCCTATATGTTAAAATCCACAATTTTCCAAAAGTATCCTAAAATATTCACGACACACAAAATGGAAAGTGCTATGGCAATTTTTATTTTATTGATGCTTCACTGCACATGAGCATTATGACATCTTCAAAAATATGAGAGTGAATTCATATATATGTTAGATTTTGAGGTCGTTATGAAGTTGAAGATCAATGGGTCTGCACAAAAAACTCTCTTGAAAAGTATTATATATTTGGGTGTTCTTTATTTGAGAAGAATTTAAACTCATGGAATGTTTCATAAGTCGACTCAATTTCGTCTTATTCTACATTCTTACACCTAAGGTTAAAATTGAGTTATTTTTTAAGGAGTATCTCATTGGCTTTGTGCACTTGTGTTTTGAATGCCTATGTTGATTTTTGGATGGAAAAAGTTCACACAATTACATTCTATTTTAACGATACGGATATTTTAGTGTTATTCCATGGTGTGATCTATTTGTATCTATCTATACATTTATACATATACTTTTTATACTAAAAACGATTGAAAATTTTCAAAAATTGTTGGTATGCTTCTTTGAAATCTAATATCTTGTGCTTAATTGATTAACTTTGTGATGTTATTCCATTTAGAGTTGGGTGATGCTATTATTCGACATTAGTTTCTTACCCTTTGTCTATTACAAATAAAAAGGTGGAGAACGATTTAAGGGGCAGTTCAGTTTTTAATTGCTTTTAACTCCTGTACGCATCACGATATTTCTTTTGGTTTCATGTGTATAAGTCTCTTCCTCTTTGATGATGATCTCATAGACCACACAAGATGAATAATTTCAGTTGAATATCAAGTCTCTTATGTCATTTCATTTTGGGTTTAGATATTGTTAACCCATGCTTTAATGTTGGTGACAAAATTTCTGACACTAGAGTAGTTAAAAAGATTTTAAGATCACTACAGATCCGTTTAATCCCTAAAGTCATTGTTCTTAATTCATTAGGAATATTGACTCTATTAGGGTAGAAGAACTTGTTGGAGACCTCCAGACCTATGAAATTGATATATTTCCAAAAAAAATTAACCTTAAGAGAAAGGGGTAGCATTTCAAGACTAGTTTAGGAAAGGTGAGGATTCATCTACAAAGAGAGTAGAGTCATCTAAATGGAGAGAGGAAGAAATGCCATATTTTGAGAGATGTTATGAGTGTGACGGTAGAGGTCATAAGGGTTTTGATTGTCCAACTAGGTCGAAACGTCAAGGAAAAGGCAAAGCTTTTTTAAATGCCTCCCTTACTGACGATTGTGAGGTCGAGTCGGTGGATTCTTGAGACGAATCATCATATGATTGCAACTTCAAATCATTCATGGCAAGCCATGTGAGTAATTCCAGTGCACATCATGACAATGAGGAATCTTCATCACGAGGACACCTCGATAATGAAAATGATGAGAGTGAGGAGAAGGATTCTATAGGTGAGAGCGAGAGTGACCTACGACGCGCTTATGACGATTTATATGATGATTCATTTAAGACCAAAAAGCGTAACAAATGGTTAGCTCTTAGGATCATCACTCTAGAAAAAGATTTAAGAGATACTAGGGAGAGAGAGCCCTCCATTGACACTGCCTTGAGAGATAAGACAAAGTTTGTGTTGAGATAAAGAGAGAGTTTGTGTAGAGTGAGAAAGTTTTTTTGGAAAGAGAGATAGAGAGACTATTTAGAGGGAGAGATAGAGAGACTGTTTGGAGAGAGAGAGAGAGTATTCTTGAGAGAGATAAAGGGTACTTGACGAAAAAAGTGGCCAGTCTTTTGAGTGAGCTCCTTACATCCATGGAGGCTTGAAATAAACTTGAAGCCCTTGTTTCCCAACTCACTCATGATCTCTAGAGATCCCGAGAGGTCAAGGAAAATATTGAGGAAAAATATGGAATGATGGGGAACCTTCTCCTCGGCCTCGCTTTAGGGTTTAGTGAAAGGCAGAGAATTTATTTTGACAATGCTTCCACGTCTCAAAACAATTCCTGAGATTACAAAAAATGCATATGGCCATCAACCAAAACCCCAAAGAAGAGTTCGACTAAGAAAAGCAAACCATAGTCGGCCTAATACTAGTACTTTTGCGCTTAATGCGAGAGAAAAGTCCACCTCAGGTAGTTTTGTTATAGTTTGAGTCGGACACGATGTACATATGCTCTGCCACATACCACTAGCGATCCTACTAGTCTTAGAGAGTGGGTTGAGTTTCTAGTCACCACATCTCAGAGTTTAATGGTTGATTTCCAACAGATGCCTTTTTCATTACTGGATACTTCCAACATCCCATCTAGAAAAAACAATGACTAGGGAAAACATAAGGTTACCACTTCTTGATACGTAAGCATGTCATAAAAGCCATTGTTGTTAATGTTTCTCTTAAAGCACATAATACCACAATGTGTTAATTTGATAGTGGGTGCTCTAGGCACATGATAAGTGACGTCTCATTTTTTACCTACCTAGAGGATTGTAAGGAAGGTAAAGTCACTTTTGGAGATTGGAGCAAGTCAGGCATAGTAGGATGAGGTACAGTAGAGATACCATGGTTTCCTAAGCTATAGAATGTTTTTATATCAAAGGTTTGAATTCAAATCTTCTCAGCATTAGTTAGTTGTCCGACTCTGACTTTCCAGTAAAGTTTGACCAAAAGGAATGTAACATTTATGATCAAGTTGAAAATTTCTATTGCAAGGGGTGAGGAATGAAGATAATTGTTATGGGATTGTGACTAAGTCCTCATTTGTCTACAACAGCAGAGCAATCACTCCTATGATTTTATGGCATCAACATCTAGGTCACGTGAATTTTAAAGATTTCGAGAACTTAGATAAAAAGGACCTAGTACGTGGCTTTCCATAACTTGTATAGGTAACTTTCGTGGTTTATAAACCCTGTTAGTTGGAAAAACAGGTATGTAGTCCCTATAGGAAGTTGAATTTCATTACCACTTCACGCGTGCTTGAGTAGATTCACATGGATCTTATGGGTCCTACTCATATTGAGAGTTTGGGTGGTAAGAGGTATATCCTCGTGATGGAAGATGATTTCTTTCATTATTCCACAGCAGGTTTTCTTTCAGAGAAATCTAATGTTGTAGAGTTTCTTACGACCAAGTGTCGTGTCCTACAAAATCAACATGGTGTCACTGTTAATAGAATGCGTTGCAACAATGACACTGAATTTAAGGAAACAAAGGTGGATCTTTACTTAGATAGCCTTGGTATTGAACAATATTTTTTTTTTGTGAAGACTCCTCTGCACAATGGGATAGCTGAGAGGAAGAATCGGTTAAGGAGATGGTTAGATCTATGCTTCTAGGTCATAAAATTTTAGGAGATTTTGGGAAGAGGTGGTGTCTTCAGCGTGCCACACGGTGAGTAGGGTTTATCTTCATCCACACACACTTCAGACGCCTTATAAATTTATGACTGGAAAGAAGCCTAACCATTCATGTTTTCATGTTTCTGGGAACAAATGCTACATCCTATGGGATAGAGAAGAATTAGGAAAGTTAGACTCCTGGAGCGACAAGGGAATATTATTAGGATATTCATCGATGAGTAGAGTATACCGAGTTTTTAACCTGAGCAACTCTAAGGTTATGGAGTCAATAAATATCACCGTGCAAGTTCATGAACCGCCGGTGTTTGTTGATCCTAGCCTTTTAGGTGAGGATGGCGTACTTCCAGCTAATGATCACATTTTCCCTCACACACCCGGGGTGGAACCTACTCAGGTATTAAGAGACACACCTGCTTGGGTTAGTATGAGTCATGAACCTTACACCATTTTAAGAGATCCCGGTTTAAGGGTCAAGAGTCGTGCTCAGTTAGAGAACTTGGTTAACTTTCTATGCTACATGTCTAAAGTCGAGCCCAAGAACGTTAAAGAAGCACTCAAAGATGAACACTTGATATAAGCTATACTGGATGAGTTTCTTTAGTTTAGAAAGAATTATATCTGGGAACTTATCCCCCGACCTAAAGAGATGTCACGACCCCGACCCAAAATTAGTAGGAGGGATCGAGTGTCTTGAGATGCCACCAAGGCAATAAATATTCTCACTTAAATTGTTTCCTTAAACAAATGCAGTGGAAATACAATCACATGGTTATGAATTATAAAATACTGAAAGTAAAGGAATTATGTCATCAGAGATTTCTAACGAAAACTTCACTTATATTCAAAGTAAGAATCAGTTACAACTTAAGACAAAATTCAATCTTATTATAAGAGAGCCAAACATGCTCCAAATGATAAAACGAACATTTTACTTAAAATAACAAAAAGAGTTCTAAAACTTAAATCTTCAACATAGTCCTTTTTCATTCAATCCATGAGCCTAAACATTTCCTAAAAAATGGTTATTTATACAACATCAGCTAAAAGTTGAATGAACTTCAATCTCCAGAAATTCCATGGTTTTTAGAAAATCGATACCAATTCAATTTTAAACATAAGACATATATAGAGATTGGAATTTGCAGTGATATATATATATATATATATATATATATATATATATATATATATATATATATAAAGTAACTAATAATATATATTTATGGACATTTACTCTCTAATGCGTAGACACACAAATAGTATTACCAAAAGTTTCCACCTGATAACAACACAGACAGAAAATCATAATCTCGGCAACAACACCTTGTTTAGGGGATACCAGCGATAAACCAACTAGGAAGGTACCATCAAAATATTTCCACCTGGTAGTAAGGCTAACATTGTAAGAGAGTTTCCATAGTCCGAATCAATAATTTTAGAATTCAAATCAGATGTTTATATGGAGAGGTATACACATATAACAAATGACGAAATCATCGGTATGAGATGTATTTTGGGAATAAAATCATTTCACAAAATATATATAGTTTCCATAATATCATATAATCAAAATATGCAAGATTCACCTAAAATAGAAGATGGAAGTTACCGATATTGAGTCTTGGATCACTTCATTAAGAATAAACTTCTTCTTAAACGTACAAAACTCCTTCTTAAGTTATCAATCTTTCTTACTATAATTATCGAGGAAATTGTATGAGATTAAATGGTCGTCCTAAAGGACGTATTTATAGTTTTTCATATATTTCACGGTATTGACACGTGTCTAGCTTACCAAGACTTTACAACGACAAGTCAGCATTGAGGTGTCACGTAACGGAGGCGTCTTGCAGTCATATTTCATTGAACAGTGACACTTGTTTTTAGCTTTAGTTTTATTGATGACATGTGCAAGCACGAGGTGCCATCTAAGGGTATGTGGGTCATTTTACACATGAAGGGCATTTTGGTAATTTCACACTATCTATTTTCAATATTTCTTAGAGATCCTTGAAACTATTTGATTTATAAAAAGATCATTTTTATTATTCATTTTAGGCCCTAAAACTTTCTTAATTAGAACCAAGTCCCTAAAGTTTCATATAATTACATTTTCTACCCCAAAACTTACCATTTAGCTTAGGATGTGCCTTAAAACTTCAATTTGACCCATTTTACAGTTGATCTTCAAATTTAAAAATGAGTTTTGTCATATTAAGAATCTATTATATCACATTTTTAATAATACAAAATTTATCAAATAATAAGTGAGACGAAATTGTAAAAACAAACTATATATGAACATATAAAAGTAGGGTCATTACGTCCTACCCACCTTATTAAAAATTTGGTCCCCAAACATGACTTACATTAATTTTCAAGCAAGTATGGAAATCTCTCATTTATTTCATCTTCCCGCTCCTATTTTTCTTCTTCAACAAAATGATTTCTCTATAGTACTTTGACTAGTGGAATTACCTTGGTTCGTAATAGTTGGTCTTTATGGTCCAAAATTTTTACTGGAATGTCAATGCAGGTCAGATATTTTCTAACTTGAAAAAGTTCATGACTTAAGATATGTGTTGGATTTGGAAAATATTTCTTCACTATTAACACGTGACATACATTATGCACACTAGAGAGTTCAGGGGGTAAGGCTATTCTATACGCAATAGCTCATACCATTTCAAGGATTTTAAAAGGTCCTATGTATCTTGGAATTAACTTTCCTTTCTTCCCAAATTAGATTATACCCTTTGCCGGTGATACTCGCAAGAACACATAATCTCCTCTTTGGAAGTCTAACTGTAGGTGTCGATTGTCAGCAAAACTCTTTTGATGGCTTTGTGCGATTCAAAGTTGGTCTTGAATCAATTTCACTTTTTCTGTTGTGATCTGAATCAATTCTGGTCCCAAAAATTTTCTTTCTCCAACTTCTACCCAACATGCAGAACGACACCTTCTACCATAGAGTGCCTCATATGGAGCAATTTGATTGCTTTCTTGATAACTATTATTATATGAAAATTCCACTAATGATAAATAGTCGTCCTAGTTCCCCTTAAAATCAAGTACAGGCGCCCTAAGAATATAGTCTAAGGTTTGGATGGTTCTCTCAGATTGTCTAGATAAAAAGCAGTTCTAAAATTCAATTATGTTCCCATGGCTGCTTGTATCCTTTTCTATAATGAGATACAAATCTAGGGTCACGATTAGAAACAATTGAAATCGGGGTTCCATGAAGCCTAATAATTTCCTATACATACAAATTAGCTAACTTTTCTAAATAATGGGTAATCTTAATGGCTAGAAATTTTGCAAATTTAGTTAACCTATCAATAACCACCCAAATAGAATCATTACCATTTGAACTCCTTGGTAAACCTGTCGTAAAATCCATAGTAATATGTTCCCATTTCCACTAAGGGTAGGTAGGGGTTGTAGTAATCCTGATGGTTTTTTATGTTCATCTTTTACTTGTCGACAAACTAAGCACTGAGATACAATTTTTTTTTATCTCCCTCTTCATGTTATTACACCAAAATACTTTTCAAAGATCCCTATACATCTTTGTACATCCGTAATGAAATGTTAATCTCGAGTAATGACCTTGCTCTAAAAGTTTCCTCTTTAACTGGGCATCACATGGCCAACGAACTCTATTTTCAAACCATAATATATCATCTCGTATCACAAATTCAATCATCTTCCCTTCATAACTTCTTCTCTAATATTCTTTAGTTGCGGGTCATTTACTTGTGCAATTTTAATCCTTTTCATCAACATGGGTTGTACTTCTAAGTTTGTTATTATTCCTCCTTTTCTATAAATATGTACATCTATTTCGATACTTCTCAAATCCATTAATAAAGGTTCATGATTTTTAATGAGATATGCTAAATATTTTGTATACTTCTTACTTAAAGCGTCAGCTACTATATTAGCTTTCACTGGGTGATAATGAATATTTAAATCATAATCCTTCATTAATTCCAGCCACCTCCTTTTTCTCATATTCAATTATGTTTGGGTAAATATATATTTCAAACTCTTATGATCACTATAAATCTCACAAGTCTCACCATAAAAATAATGTCTCCAAATGTTAAGAGAAAAAATTGCAGTTGCTTATTCTAGGTCATGGATTGGATAATTATTCTCATGGGTTTTTAATTGTCTCAAAGCATCAACTACTACTTTTCCATTTTGCATTAATACACATCCCAAACCATTTTTAGAAGCATCGCTATAAATCATAAATCTCCTTGCCGCGGAAGGCATAGTCAAAATTGGTGCAGTTACTAATCCATTCTTAAGTTCTTGAAAACTATTCGCGACTTCCTCAGACCATTCATATTTCACCTTTTTTATGTTAACATGGATTGAGGGTTTGCAATACTAGAAAATACTTCAATAAATCTTCGATAATAATCGGCTAATCCAAGAAAACTACAATTCTCCGTCACATTAGTTGGTTTAGGCCAATCTTGTTTAGCCTTGATCTTTTGAGGGTCATCATACACTCCCTCCTTAGAAATAACATGTCCTAGAAAAGAAATGTTGGGAAACCAAAACTCACACTTATTTAATTTCGCATACAATTTCTCCTTCCTAAGGATTTATAATACTATCTCTAAATGCTTTTTGTGTTCTTCAATACTCCTGGGATAAACAAGGATGTCGGCAATGAAAAAAATCACACATAGATCCAAATATTTATTTAACATTGTATTCATCATATCCATAAAAGCGACTGGTGCACTATTTATTCAAAATGGAATCACCAGAAATTCATAGTGACCATAACTTGTACGAAAAGCTGATTTTGAAATATTATTTTCCTTAATCTTCAATTAGTGATAGCCTGATCTAAGGTCAATCTTAGAAAATACTTGCATACCTTGCAGTTGGTCCAACAAATCATCTATAGGAGTTAGGGGTATTTATTCTTAATGATCACCTTATTTAGTTCACGATAATCTATACAAAACCTCATCATCCCATCATTATTTTAAATAAATAATGTTAGAGCACCCCAAGGGGATACACTTGGTCTAATAAAACATTGTCTGAACGATCTTGTAATTGAACTTTTAATTGCCATAATTCGAAAGGTTCCATACGATAAGGTGGTTTTTAGATTGGTATAGTTCCAGGAATAAGGTTAATCGTAAACTCTATTTCTCTACTAGGAGGTAGACTAGGTCAATCATCTTGAAAAATATCTGGAAAATTATTAGAGATAGGAATATCTTCTAAAGTAGGCTATTCTGTTTGCAAATAAATAACACTTGCAAGGAATCCTTGAAATCCCTTTTAAGAAAACTAAAAGATTACATTACAGAGATAATACGCATGGGATATAGGATGCTAGTTCTTTCAAAACTAAATTATGGTATGTTAGGAATTTGGAAAGTAATTCTCTTCTCAAAACAATTTACCTTAGAATGATATAATGCTAACCAATCCATCCTCAAAATGACTTCAAAATATCTTATGTCTAAAACTATCAAATCGACGAATAGTTTATGACTACTAACATTTATAGGGAAAGGCTTATATATTAATGTTCCCATCAATAATTCACCTGAATGAGTTGAAATGGGTATGATATGATTCAAGGGTTCAGACATATTAGGAATGAGGTTAACAAAACATACAAACACAAATGAATGAGCAGAACCATGATCTATAAAAACTTGAAAAGGTTGTGCAGATATAGAAAGTGTACCTTACACTACTGCATTAGAAGTTTGGGCATCAGAAAGTGTAAAAACTCTACCATGTCTGCTGTTGATACCAAATTTAGTCTGCTGACTTGACTCAATTGAGTGAAGACACGTGGCAATCTGTGTGGCAACAACAAACACTTCCGAACAACACCTTGACTCTGAGGAACCATAATGCAACGAGGAACTCTGCCTCCCCGATCAACTCAGACGCTCCGACCAACAAGAACTTTCCGAGGAACTTTTGAGTACCAAGGAACTTAGGCGGTCCGAGCTGCACCTCGAACAAAGCATTAATAGCAGTATAACCAACAGATTGACTGCGCATTAAATGCTTATTATTATCATACAGATGTATACACTTAAGGGGCATTGAATGTATTACCCTTTCACATTACAGCCTTAGGGCTATAAATACATTGTATTATCCTCATTGTAAGGGGATCAAAATTTCTTGAGAAAAATTATAATAGAGAATTCCCAAACAGTCAGCAATAACAGAAACAGTGGATATAGGCCATTCTTATAAGGCTGAACCACTTTAAAATTTCTTTGTCTCATTTTATTTTATCTATGATTAAATAATTAGATATAATATAATTTTTTACATCAACAGATTGGCGTCGTCTGTGGGAAACGACTGGTAATATCATTTTTCATTAAAAACAATTCATCACAAATGGCTGATATTCCAGAACCCAGTAATCGAAACGCTGGAAGCCCTCCAAATCCATCTGCTCCGCCCAATATTCCAGATCTGGCTGGAATAATGACAAATCTGTCCCAGGGCCAGACAGTCATGCAAGAAACTATGCGACAACTCATACAAACCCTCCATGGCGGTGCACCAACCCATTCAGGACCGCGAAGTATTCAAAGAAATAACCGTTTACCTTCTTCGCGTACTAGGCGTACCGATTCATATCGTACTAAGGAGTCTAAAGATTTTTCTTATCAACCTGGATGAACTTCGTCGGTACGAGCCACAGATACTGAACAACATATCACTCTCTCTCCATAAAGGACTAGTGCGCTAGAAATATTAAGCAGAGTATCTCCTTTTGATCGATTAGGTCCTAGGAGGAGCAAAAGTCCTCCTAGAACCGCATCGAGGAGTTTTCGACGACCATCAGACTTAAGGGAAGGATCTGCCCAGTCGCGACTAGCTGCTCGTCAAGATAGATCCCAGGAAGCCACATCAACGCGATCAGTTGCTCGAACCAACAAGCCCGAGGAAGGAAACGATGCGTGGAAAGGCTCTATTCAGAGGCTCGAGGATAGATTAGGGAAAATGGCTAAAGCCCAGAACCCTCTACAATGAACTTTTATTCAAGGACCACCTTTTGTCCAGGCCATTGTAGATTTTCCAACACCATCAAAGTTCAAAGCACCTGTTGTGACCCCCAAATATGATGGAAATACTGACCCTGTCCTTCATATAGAACAACACCAACCTGCCGCCGACATCTATGCTGTTCCAGATCAGATGAGATGCAGAGCATTCTCGGGAACTCTTACCGGATCTGCTCAAATATGGTATAATAATCTTCCTCGAGGTAAGATCTCAACTTTCCTTCAACTGGATGAGTTATTCATTGGGAATTTCTATTTTGGGGCAAAGTTTGTTAAACGAGTAGCGCATTTGTTAAGTGTTAAACAAAAAGCTGGTGAAAGTACCAGAGATTATATAACTCGTTTTAATAACGAGAAACTCGGAGTCATTGATTATGAGGAAAAGACAGCGATTATCGCCTTGATGAGTGGACTACTGCCCAACAAGTTATACTACACTTTGGCCAAAGATCCACCTAGAACCATGTCAGATCTGATGGGAAAAGCGGCCAAGATTATGAATGCCGAGGAGGCTATGGCTGCGAAGAAGAATATGGATGCCAAAGAAACCAAGGTGGAAAGTGATAAAGCTAACAATAAAAGGCATAAGAACAATGGTAGTGACAAACACTCAAAAACAAGGTCGTCATGGGAAGTATTGAAGAAATTTGATAATTATACTCCTTTGAAGAAAGACATCAACCATGTTCTAGAAGAAAGCAAGAATAACGAGGAATTAAACTGGCCAGAGAAAATGGAGGCAGACCCTGACAGGATAAATTAGGCAAAATATTACGAGTTTCACAAAGATCATGGCCATATGACCAAAAATTGCATAGCTCTTCAGAATGAGATTGAAACACTCATCAGACGAGGAAAACTGGAAAAGTATGTTGATCGAAGGAATGAAAGAAGAAATAACGACCGAACAAGAGAGAGGTCTAGATCTCCTCGTCAAGTAAAGGAGAACAAGAAAAGAGACCATGAAGTTGATCCAGAAGACGACCCCGATCTTCCCAAGAGACCAAGGCAGCCAGAACGTGAGGTATTTTCAATACGCTTTGGGTCATTTAACTGTAATGTTATTACAGGTGGAGATGAAGGAGGAGGAGACCTTACTGCAGAGAGAAAATCTTACCTCTGTGAGGCTCAAGCTTTTTCATACATTCAACGAATAAATCTAGCTGAGGAGGATTGCCCGAGAAAGGTAAACAAAGAGAAATTAGTCATTGGTTTCTCAAAGAACGACCTCACAGGTGTTCTATATCCTCATGATGACCCATTGGTGACCAAAATGAGAATGAAGGAAGTGATTATTTCAAGAGTACTGGTAGATAATGGTAGCTCGGCAGACATCATGTTCTACTCATGCTTCGATAGTTTAAATATAAAACTATCTCAACTGGAGCCTTATCACAGACCCCTCTTGGGTTTTTCTGGTGAGAAAGTTTTTCCATTTGGGACAATCAAGTTGGATATATTCATTGGTACATGGCCTTCTTGTCGAACAGAAAGAATACGCTTCTTCGTGATGGATAAGAATGGTCAATCAGCATACAATATCATCATGGGAAGAGTAGGATTGAAGAAGTTCGAGGCTGTGCCATCTACGGTACATCAATGCCTAAAATTTCCAACAAATTTTTGAGTAGGAGTTGTGAAAGGTGATCAGAAAGTAGCTCGGGAATTCTATTATTCATCCATCGAGCAAGAGGAAATGGAGGAATCAAGGAAAAAGACTACCACCTATCAAGTGGATGAAGGTGCAGAAATTGAAACATTGGATCCTAAAGATGAGTCGCAACTCGTGAAGGGCCAAGTGGTGGAAGATACTCAAAACATCATTCTGGACGACGAGCACCCTGAACGAACTACTCAAGTAGGTTCATCGTTGGAAGCCTCACTAAAGCAGAAATTGATAACTTTCTTAAGAAGCAGAACGCAAACTTTTGCATGGAGTCATGAGGATATGCCCGGCATAGACACTAATTTCTTATGTCATGAGCTCAATGTGAATAAGGAGATCAAGCCTATAAAGCAGAGAAGAAGAGTATTCAGTCCCGAGAAGAATCAAGCTATACAGGAGGAAGTCGAGAAGCTCCAGAAAGCTTGCTTTATTGAAGATGTTAAATATCCAGACTGGTTACCAAATGTGGTGATAGTGGAAAAGAAGAATAACAAATGGAGGATGTGTGTAGACTTCACCGACCTCAACAAAGCATGCCCAAAGGATCACTTTCCGCTGCCCCGAATTGATCAACTAGTGGATGCTACCTCGGGACACGAGCTGCTGAGCTTCATGGATTCTTATTCTAGTTACAATCAGATTAAAATGAAATCTAAAGACAGGGAGAGTACTTCTTTCATTACCCCTAGGGTAACTTATTGTTATAATATTATGCCTTTTGGTTTGAAGAATGCAGGTGCAACATATCAGCGGCTGATGAACAAAGTGTTTGCAGAACAAATCAGTTGCAATATGGAAGTCTATGTTGACGATATGTTGACAAAGAGAAAGAAAGTTGCTGATCATCTAGTTAACTTAGGCCAGATCTTTGATCAACTAGATAAATATCAAATGAAGTTGAACCCGACGAAGTGCATATTTGGATTACGAGAAGGCATGTTTCTCGGGTACATTGTCAATCAACGAGGCATTGAAGCTAACCCTGAAAAGATCAAATCTCTGTTAGGGATGCGATCCCCAACGACGAAGAAAGAGGTGCAAAGTCTTACAGGACGAGTAGCAGCACTCAACAGATTTGTATCGCGAGCAACCGATCGATGTCTCCCATTCTTCAAGACGCTCTAAAAAACAATTGAGTGGAATCATGAATGTAAGAAGGATTTCCAAGACTTGAAGAAATATTTGGGAGCACCTCCACCGTTATCCAGGCCAGTGATGGGAGAAAAATTATACTTGTATCTGGCAGTGTCCGAGAATGCAGTTAGTTCGGCATTGATAAGAATGGAGAATGGATGACAAAAACTAATCTACTACACAAGTAAGGTCTTCTGAGGAGTAGAGATCAGATATCCAAGGCTAGAAAAATTGGTTCTAGCATTGATCGAGGCAAGTAGAAGAATGAAGCCATACTTCGAAGCTCATACTATAGTAGTATATACTGATATTCCATTGAGGCAAGCCCTTCATAAACCATAAAAATCAGGAAGATTGATGTGATGGGCAATAGAACTTGGTGAATATGATATAGTTTATGAACCCAGATCATCGCTAAAAGGGCAAGCGGTAGCAGATTTTATAGCACAGTTAACCTATCCTAATACCCCCGAGGAGTAAAAGTTGCTCACTGATCAACCTGTGGATGTTACAGGATCATCAAATGCAAGCCCAGACCAACTTAGCTTGGTAAAAGGGCAAGTAGATGTTATAGAATCAACAAATTCAAGCCCAGACCAGCTTAGGTTGGTAAAAGGGCAATAAAAGATGATCGATGAACAACAAGAAATCTTAGGAGATGGTAAAAGGAAGCAACAAATTTTCCACCGAGGAACTCTTTCAGATCAGAAATTTGAAGATGAGTTACCTATATGGAGTCTGTATGTGGATGGTTCATCCTGCACTACAGGATGTGGCGCAAGGATAGTTTTGAACAGTCCGGACGAGGTCGGCATGGAATACGCCCTACGTTTCCAATTTAAAGCTTTGAATAATGAGGCTGCATATAAAGCCATGATTGCAGGTCTTAGTTTGGCAAAAACCATGGGGGCAGAACAAGTTATTATTTTCAGTGACTCGCAATTGGTCATAAATCAAATGATGGGAGTATATGCAGCCAAAGGAGAATTAATATCAGATATCATGCAAAGGCAAAGGAATTGGTGTCGGAATTTTCTGCTATTCAGCTGGTCAGAATACCAAGAATGGAGAATACAAGAGCAGATGCCTTGGCTCGATTAGCATTAGCTACTCGTACCGAGCTATGAAGAATAATCCCAATTGAAGTTTTAGCTGGTCGGAGTATAGATGAAGATCTGACAATAAACTTTAATACCCTCGATTTAGGGTCATCATGGATGGATCCCATCAGGGCATATATTGAGAAAGGGGAATTACCAACTGACAAACTTGCAGCCAAGAAACTGAAGTTTAAGGATGCTCGTTATGTACTGACTAATGGTATTCTATACAGATGAGGAATTATAGCAGGTTTGCAAAGATGTGTGCATCCCACCGAGGTGAAATTTTTTATTGAAGAGGTCTATGAAGGGTCATGTGGAGCTCATATAGAAGGTCGGACACTTTTGCAAAGAATGATGACTCAAGGATACTACTGGCCGATGATGAGAGCTGATTGTATAGCCTATGCCAAAAAATGTGACAAGTGTCAGCGCTTCTCCTCCATTCGAAGGACTCCCCAAGCGTTATTGACACCCATTACTTCCCTTTGGCCATTCACCATATGGGGAATAGATTTGTTCGGGCCATTACCGATGACAAGGGGAAGATTTAAGTATCTCGTGGTCGTTGTGGATTATTTTACTAAATGGGTTGAGGCTGAGCCTCTCATTGATATGATGTACGATAAGGTGTAATAATTTATTTGGAAGAACATCATTTGTCGATACGGTCTTCCTCATGCCTTCATCACAGACCATGGAACACAATTTGACAACGAGGAGTTCACTGCCTATTATCATCAGTCAAATATCTTGAAGATCCACTCGGCACCAGGCCATCCTCAAAGCAATGGACAAACTGAAGTGACAAACAGAACGCTGCTGAATGGTTTAAAAAAAATACTGAATGACGCGAAAGCAAACTAGATCAATGAGCTACAATCAGTGCTATGGGCTTATCGCACTACTCCCCGAGCAGCAACAGGGGAATCTCCATATATGCTAGAATTTGGAAGTGAAGCTGTTATACCCGCCAAATTGGGTCTCCCAACACACAGAATTCTAAATTTCAATTCCCCTGTCAGCGATTTAATGAGAAGGTTAGACTTGGACATGCTCGAGGAGATTAGGGAAGAACCAGCCATTAGAAATGCTGCTTACCAGCAACGAACATCTTTGTTCTACAACAAGAGAGTGGAGAAGTGCGACTTGCAAGAAGGAGACTATGTGCTAAAGAAGGTAATTCAAAAGCACAACAAACTGGAAGCAAACTGGCATGGACCCTACCGAGTTAAGAAAGTTGTTCGACCAGGGACATACAAAATAGAAATTTTAGAGGGGGAGGAGTTTAAGAATGAATGGAATGCAGAACACCTGCGCAAATATTATCACTAATGTAAACTCTCATGTAATGCAGTTTCATCAGTATGAATAAAGTGACAATGTTCTGCCCAGTTCTTTCCTTTTATTGGAATTTTTTGCGGAATACTAGTGCTTCACACTACTCAGCAAAACTTGGACTACTCAAATCTATCCCCGAAAATGCCAACTAAGGTTGGTCGGGAAGGAAATCTATTCTTAAAAATGCCAACTAAGGTTGGTTAGGAAGAAAATCTATTCCTAAGCCAACTAAGGTTGGTTAGGAAGTAAATCTATTCCCGAAAATGCCAACTTGGTTGGTTAGGAAGTAAATCTATTCCTAAAAATGCCAACTTAGTTGGTCGGGAAGTCAATTTATTCCTAAAAATGCCAATTTGGTTGGTTAGGAAGTAAATTTATTCCCGAAAATGCCAACTAAGGTTGGTTAGGAAGAAAAACTATTCCAAAAAGTGCCGAAGATTGGTCAGTAAGAAAAACCCACTAACTGTAGTTGGTTGAGAAGAAAAATTTACCGACCTTGGTTGGTCGGAAACATTTTATGAGTACGAGAAAGTGATCGAGCAAAATTTTTGATACTCGTGACTTTTTAAATTACTACCAAGTTGGTCGAGAAACAAAATATCATCAATTTTGGTTAGTCATCAAATGATTACCACAAATTCAAGATAGTCGACAATATATTTTAACAAACTCCAGTTGATCAACAAATAACACAATGTTGTTATCTTTTTAACAGATATACATGCACAGATGTAACGTGTTTTATAATTACAAGATAATGTCAGTCAAGATTTGTAAATAAAATTATTTTATTAAATGTAGAACAAAATACATCAAGAATGAAATAAAAATTTATTACATCAAGATTCCTATTCTATTGGTTTCTTCCCCTCTGCCTTTGAAACAGGTTCCTCGCCAGCAGGTGGATCATTTAAAGCATAAGGGGAATTTATGAAGTTAAGATCTTTAGGCATCCTGATATTCATCACAGATGGTCGATCTAGTAGGTGCTCAGGACGAGATATCTCAACAGTGGAATGGAGATTGTAATCTCCAAGGTATTTGGAAATCAGACACCGAGGGATGGCCTGAGCAGGGATCCAACTCATATCAAGCTTGAATGGTGGCACTGGTAGGTCGAGCAGCCCAGGATTATGGTAATCCCACAGGTAATGACCATGTTCCAGTTACAGCACACCTAAGGCATTCAACCATCCCTGTTTGTAACCCTCATTATTTGCATTTTGGATATGATCATCCAAATGGTAGAGAGCCTCGTTGTAGCCAGCCATCCAGAATTCTCTGGGCTGCTTGTGGAATTGATATGTCAATCTTTCCAGTTGCTCGTGGAGATTTTTTATAAAGAGTTCTTTATTCTCCAAGACAGATTTTTGCGTAGAAAGCTGCTCGTCCAGACCCCTGATCTTCTTAGACATCTCAGTTAATGCCTGGTTCTTTGCCATCAGTTGGAAGGCATGGTTCTCTAGAGAAGATTGAGTTCTCTGTTCCTCGACAGGAATCCGAGAAGCTCTTGCTCGTCCCCGAGGAGCTCTTTCTCATCCCCGAGTAGATGTAGAAGGGCCAGACCTTTTCAAGATTTCTAATTCATCCCTCAGGTTGGCATTTTTGACCTCCAAGAAAGAGAATCCCTCGTTGGTCACTGGGATCAAAGCGTTTGAGGTGGAAGCTGCAGACTTCAACTGAGACACCTCTCTTTGCAAGTTATTATTTTCTTTCTCTAACAACTCAGCTATATGTCTGTGCTCTTCGATCTCAGCCTTCAAAGTTCTCTCCCTCACATCATAAGCAGCAAACCGTTTATCGTATCCCTTATCAGCACTGATTTACTAATACTTCTTCTCGTACCCCTTGTGCAAAAAGGCAGTGGATTCCTTATATTGTTGCTGAAGTTCTTCAAGAGTGACTTGGAGATCCTCAATCATATCATAGTATGCTACATTGTAAGCCATTGTACGGTCAAGTAGGCACTTCAAATACTGATAGGCTTCAATTGCTTGATCTGAAGCACCTTGACCAAGGATGTCAGTGATTTGAGTTGCACTCATGTTTGTATGATCGGCTTTAAAATATTCATTGCATTGCCTTAACAATTTTGTATCATGAGCAGACAATAATTCCATCCTGGCCAGAAACTAGTAAAGGAAGAAAAAGAAATAATCAATAAGAGTACAAACAGAGCACGAAGAAGAGAATCAACAGTATGCATAAGCAAAAGTTCAAATTTTATTACATCATAAAGGAGAAGTACAAAGTTCAGAATTACATTTGACAAAGAAAAATAAAATAGAGAGAAATCCGAACAACTCTACACCTTTTCCTTGTCTCCCAAAACTTTCTCGAGAGGTTGGGATGAGGAGGTAGGTTGCTCGAATGGAACAGAGGGCTGCTCGAGAAGTGCTGGAGGTTGCTCGGATGAAGTAACGGCTATCTGAAGTTCCTCGCCAGTGGGCTGGATAGCTGGGGGATGAGAATTTTGATCTCCCATCACCATGGAAGATTCCTCAGAGGTAGCATCATCCTCTTCTTCGTCTTCAGGAGTTGGAGGGGGACCCGAGATGTGTCACTGGAATAGTTCAGAATTTTCATCAACTTTCATTTCTTGCAGAGCAGTGACCCATCCATCTCTAAAGTATTTGAGGCTGCCATATTCCACTTGCAACATCATGGCAGCCAAACCTTTATTCCACCCTTTATCCCAGCCGGCGCTGAAGGATTTTTTGATGGCCAATTTCCTTTTTGTCTTCTCCGAGTAAAGCTTATCGGAAAGAAGATTATCTGCAGCATTCAGTTTATTCTCAACTTCCTCCTTCTAACGACTTACTTTCCGAAGTTTACCCAACTCCTCCTCAGCAATCTTGAGCTTATTTTCAAGCTCCCCAGCATTTTTGAGCTTCCCTTCGAGCACTTTATTCTTCTTCTCCAAATCATTTATTTTTTTTCTCCAACCCCTTGGAGACCTCAATAACCTGAGCCTTCTCCTGCTCAGTTGAAGTAAGCCTTTTCTCCCAAATTGCCTTATCATCATCATATTTCTGACGAAAATCTTTCAGAGACTGCGCCAGGCCCACCAAATCTTCCTCTACACCAGACGAGGAGCTTAAAGCTTTAATAGCTTCATCTTTCTTCAGAATTGTATTAAAATAGCTCACCAACTGTGAAAAGAAAATGAAAGCAAGTCAGTGAACAGATACATAAAGGAAAGAATGAAAATTTAAGACTATAGGACTTACAGAAGAAATATGACGAGCTTATAATGTGGTAACCGTGTCCCGAGAAAGGTTTTCTTCAATACCTTGGATCTTGGGAATGATCCAAGTCTTCACCGAGTTCATAGCAGAGCTCGGGGGAACAAAAATGGGAACACCACTAGTCGGGGGCTGAGAGATGGATTCAGCCAAATTGATAGAGGATCTTTTCTTCAGCCTCCTCAGAGGAGCATCAACTTTCTCGACTAACGATTTAGTCTTAATCGAAGAAATGACAATCACCTCGCTTGGAGCAGCAGCCTTGCTCGGGGCCACTGGGGGCTTCTCGACAACCTTCACAGGTGCAGCCGAAGGAGATGCATTAATTTTCTTTGTCCCCTCTCCTGGGATATCAATCTTACTTCTCTTTTCCTCTTCAGCACCAGAGGCAGATTTCTCAAAAAGGGTAGGAGGTCTTCTTTTCTTCATCCTTTCACTCAAAGGAATATGTGACTCGGGTGAAGAACTTGTAGAGGATGGTATTGGTTCTGAGTCGCTTATCACCGGACGAGCAGTAAAAGAGGAGGTGTAACTCTTGTACTGCAGCAAGTATGAAGCTGACCTAATATGCTCGTCGGCAACACTCTGATGCAAACTCCAGATAAGTTTTAAATGCCTTATGATAACGTCTACCGCTTTTGGAGATTTTATTTTGCTGTCAACTGCAAATAAATCAAAATTAAAATATTAGTGGCACATTTTATCAAACACAAAGGAAGCATAATTTTGAAAATAAAATAAAAACAACCTATCCCATTGCCATAGGGAGGACATTTGGGACCTTGGTAAACATCATCTCCAGTTAATGGAGGGTGTTGCCAATTTTTCATAACAACCCTGTGCTCAAAGTAGTCCCTATTGGCATCTGGGAGATTGACCACTAAAGCTCTATTTAAAAACGTTGTTTTTTAATAAAAAGTATTATCGCCCACAGCGCATCTATAACAAAACATAATTTCAGGAATTCCTATACGAGCTTTATGAATTTGATTTAATCTATAAACACCGTTAACTATTCTCCACGTATTGGGGGCTATTCTTGCAGGAACCAAGTCAAAGAATTGACAGAATTCCAGATATAGACGGTTTGGGGGAAAAGAAAAGCCACACTCAGCGATAAAGAGACTGGGGAACCAATGTTCCTCAGCCAAATGAAAATAGTCTGAAGGCTCAGAAAGCTCTTCCAAAATAACCCATGAGGGAATAGAGAAATCAGAGCGAAACTTATCAATCGATTCTACAGGATAAACCATGATGAAAGAAGGAAATCAAAGAGAAAGAAGAAAATCATACATGAAAGGGATGAGTCTGTTGACAACAAATGATGGAAGAGATGAACGCACAGGAGAGAGAGACGATGGAAAACTCAAAGAGATAAATTTGAAAAAAGTAGAAGATGATGGGATCTTCTGCAACGTTTAAATACGTTGCCTTGGGAAAGGGTAAAAGTAATGAATATAAAAAGAGACGGTTACGTTACCGGCGGCTAAAAAGACAAAAAGGGCGCGGGAATCGAAGCGGTTAGAAAAATTCAAAAAAAGACCGATTCTACGAATTTGGAAGAAGAAATAAATACAAAAGAAAGTACTCCTAAATTTCAGGATGACCATTTAAAACCGCCATATTTCGAGAAAGAATGTTCCACACTCCTCAAATTTTGAACTATGAAACATTGGGGGCTTCTTTTGATACCAAATTTAGTCTGCTGACATGGCTCAATTGAGTGAAGACACGTGGCAATCTACATGGCAACAACAAACACTTCCGAACAACACCTTGACTCCGAAGAACCATACTGCAATGAGGAACTCTGCCTTCCTGATCAACTCAGACACTCCAACCAACAAGAACTTTCCGAGAAACTTTTAAGTACCGAGGAAATTAGGCAGTCCAAGCAACTTAGTCGGTCTGAGCTGCACCTCGAACAAAGCATTAATAGCAGTATAACCAATAGATTGACTGCGCATTAAATGCTTATTATTATCATACAGATGTATACGCTTAAGGGGCATTGATTGTATTACCCTTTCACATTACAGCCTTAGAGCTATAAATACATTGTATTATCCTCATTGTAAGGGGATCGGAATTTCTTGAGAAAACTTGTAATCGAGAATTCCCAAACAGTCAACAATAACAGAAACAGTGGACATAGGCCATTCTTATAAGGCTGAACCACTTTAAAATTTCTTTATCTCATTTTATTTGATCTGTGATTAAATAATTAGATATAATCTAATTTTTTACATCAACATCTGCCATTGTCCTTTGTTTCACCCACATGATTTATCGAAACTCTTGTCGGTGTTGGGAAATCTTTTATCTGATGTCCTTTATGTCCACATCGAAAACATGCTCCCATGTCCTTGTAACAAGGTCGTCCTCCATGCATCTTCCCACATTTTTTACATATCTTGTTATTAAGTTGTTTGTTATCACTAGCTCCCCCAACATTGGATGTACTCCTAAAATTATTTATATTATTTAGGTTCTTCCCTATTTGTTACCCAAACATCATCTTACCATCTCTAATTCGATTATTCTCCTTGCCATCCCTCTCGGCTATTGTAGCCCTACTGATGACATCACTATATGATGTCAACTTTAGGATGGAAGTTCAACTAAAAATATTCAACCTTAACCCACGTTCAAACTTCTTTCCTTTGAAAGTGTCAGTTACCACAACATGTCGTGCAAAACGGGATAACTCAATAAACTTTGTCTCCTATTGACTAACTATCATATTCCCCTCCACTAGACTCAAGAACTCAGCTGCCATTTAATCTTTCACCATTTCAAGAAAGTATTTCTCATTAAAGATGAGTAAAAAGTCACTCCAACCTATGTAGGTATTCCTTTCCTCGTGTATTCTCTTAGTCACTCTCCACTAATATTTGGCTTTACCTTCTAACAGAAACATTGCAAATGAAACCCTTTTTTCATTGGTACACTTAAGAGCTTCGAGCATTTTTTTCATCCACATCACCCAAGTTTCAACTTTAGTGGGGTTAGGAGTAACTTTAAAAGATGGAGGATTCAACTTATTGAACTGTTCAATAGTAAAACTACCTAGATTAAGATTTCTTGGTTCTCCATTATTCACATGATGCTCCACAATCATTCCTAGATTTTCAATAGCCTTATATGCACCTTCCATTCCTTCCATACATGAACCAGTAGGTCCTGTAGTTTATCTTTTCTTGGTCATTTTCTAGAGACATGGCTAAACGTGAGATCTATTATACTATTTCAAGATTTCATATTAGAAGAACAATTATATATAAACAATTATATAGAATGTAAGACATATGGAGGGTTATCACATAAGTCGGATATTTAATCTATATCCCATGTATGGAAACTTAACATCTATAACCTTCGAAACATATGTACAATAGTCTACGATTTCATAACCTATTCTCTGATACTATCTTTGTCATGACCCCGACCCAAAATTAGGAGAAGGGAACGAGTGTCGTGACATTCCACCAAGCCAACAAATATTTCGACTTAGATTGTCTTCTTAAATAAATGCAGAGAAAATACAATCACATGGTTATGAATCATACAATACTGAATGTAAAGGAATTACGTCATCAAATCTTTCTTAAGGAAACATCATTTATATTCAAAGGAACAATGAGTTACAACTTAAGACAAAATTTAAACTTATTACAAGAGAGCAAAACATCCTTCAAATGATAAAACGAACATTTTACTTAAAAATACAAAAGTGCTCTAAAAGCTAAATCTTCAACACAGTCCTTTTCTGTTCCATCCAAGAGCCTTAACATTTCGTGAAAAATGGTTATTTATATAACATCAGCTAAAATCCAAATTATGTTCAATCTCCAGGCATTCCATGGTTTTCTGAAAATTGATCCCTATTCAATTTACAACATAAGACACATATAGAGATATGAATTTGTAGTAATATATATATATATATATATATATATATATATATAGTGACTAACAATATATATTTTCAGAATAAGCAATGCAAAATGGAACAGATAAATCAATTGAGAAATATGTTAATTACACACTTTTATATTTATGGCCATGTACTCTCTAATACCCAGACGGACAAATAATGTTATAAAATGTTTCCACCCGATAACAACACAAATATAAAATCACGATCTCTGGAACAACGCTTTATTTAGGGCACACCAACGATAAACTAGCTGGCAAGGTACCATCCAAATATTTCCACCCCGAAGTCAAGGCTAACATTTTAAAAGAGTTTCCATAGGAAATTCATAATTCAAATCAAATGTTTAATTGGATAGATATACACATATAACACATGATGGAATCATCGGTGTCAGATGCATTTTGAGAATAAAATCATTTCACAAAATATATATAGTTTGCATAATATCATATAATCAAAATACGCAAGGAATGTCATAGAGTACTCACCTAAAATAGTAGATCGAAGTTACCGATATTGAGTCTTGGATCACTCTGTTAAGATTAAACTTCTTCTTAAACTTACAGAACTCCTTCTTAAGATATCAATCTTTCTTAGTATAATTATCGAGGAAATGGTATAAGCTTAAATGGTGCTAAAGGGTATTTTTATAGTTTTACAAATATTTCACGGTGTTGACACGCGTCTATATTACCAATCCTTTACAATGGGCATTGAGCTGTCGTGTAATGGAGGCGTCTTATAGTCATATGTCACCGAACAGTGACACATGTTTTTAGATTAGCTATATCGATGACACGTGTAAGCACGGGGTGTCAATTAAGGGTATATGGGTCATTTTACACATGAAGGGTATTTTTGGTAATTTCACACTATATCTTTTCAATATTTCTTAGAGGTCCCTAAAAATATTTTAATTACAAAAAGGTCTTTTTTATTTTTCCTTTTTGTGCCTAAAATTTTCTTAATTAGAACCAATTCCCTAATGTTTCATAAAATTAGCTTTTCAACCCCTAAACTTATCAGTTAGCTTAGGATGTGCCATAAAACTTCAATTTCACACATTTTACAGTTAATTCTTCAAATTTAAAAATGGATTTTATCATATTAAGAATCTATACTATCACATTTGTAATAATACAATATTTATCATATAATAAGTGAGAAGAAATTGTAAGAAAAACAAACTATATATGAACAAATAAAAGTATCGTCATTACATGAGAAGAATGTGATTGGTACCAAGTGGATCTATATGAATAAGATGGATATTTTTGCCATTCTAGGAGATCCCACTTTAGGGGTCAAGACTTGTGCTTAGATAGAGAACGTGGTTTGCTTTTTGTGATACACATATAAAGTCGAGCCCAAGAACATCAAAGAAGCACTCAAAGATGAACACTAGATATCCGTTATGCAGGATGAGTTGCTTCAGTTTAGAAACAATGATGATTGGTAACTTGTCCCCCGACCTAAGGGGAAGAATGTGATTAGTACCAAGTGGATCTATAAGAATAAGATTGAAGAGAATCGTACCATTATTCTCAATAAGGCTAGGTTGGTCACTCAGGGCTACAAAAAGATTAAGGGTGTACACTTTGAGGAAACATTTTCTCTTGTTACGAGGCTTAAGTCTATCCGTTTACTACTCGCCATCACATTGCATATGTGCTTCATGTTATATGAGATGGGTGTCAATAGTGCCTTTCAAAATGGCATTCTATATGAGGAGGTTTATATGGAACGATCGAAAGGGTTTGAAGACGCTAAGAACTCTAAACTCGTCTATTATGTGAGAAAATCCCTGTATGGTTTGAAGCAATAACCCCATGCTTGGTACGAGAGGCTTACTTCCTAACTCTTATCCCGTGGCTTTGAGGGAGGGGGAGTTGATAATACTCTGTTTATTAGGACTGGAGATGGTGCTATTTTAATTACCCAGGTCTATGTGGATGACTAGTCTTTCGATGCACGTGCTCCCTCCATGCTCATAACTTTGAGGAGGAGATGAAAATTGAGTTCGAGATGAGAATGGTTGGTGAAATTATATTATTCCTTGGTCTCCAAGTTTTTTAGCTAGAGAATGGGATGTTCATATCCAAATCCATGTATATAAGGGACCTTGAGAAGAAATTTGGTTTAGACTCTGCTAAGCATGCACGTACCCTGAAGAGTACCTAAACTAAGCTTAGTAAGGACACTTCAGGCAAGGGCATAGAGAAAACCTTGTATCAGGGTATGATGGGTAGTCTTTTCTACTTTACTGCCAGCCATCCCAACATCACCTTTAATTTTGGAGTCTGTGCGCGATATTAGGCATTCCTAAAAGAGCAGCACTTACTTGCTCTTAACTGTATTATCAAATACGTGAGTAGGACTCTATCATGTGTTATTTGGTATTCCTTTGATACCAAAGACCGTTTATCCTCCTATTCAAATGCCAATTGGGTTGCGGATGCAGATGGATGTAGGAGCACTTCTGGTGGGTGTTCTTCTTTGGTTATGCTCTTGTCTCTTAGTTGAGCAAGAAGCAAAACTCCATCTCTTTCTCCTCTGCGGAGGCTGATTACATAGTTGTCAAGAGTTATTTCATGCAACTTCTATGGATGAAGAAGATGCTGGAGGATTATGGGATATCACAGGATACCTGACCATTTCCTATGATAACACGAGTATGATACACATATCTCATAATCTAGTCCAGCATTTGCACAAAAAATACATTAGGATACGCGAGCACTTTATCTGAGAGTTAGTAGAAGAGAAAGTCGTGTCCTTGAGTTTTGTGACTACCGACCTCCAGTTAATCGATATCATCATGTAGCCTTTAGATCCCCATAGATTTGAGAGTCATAGGAAGTCTTTAGGAATTTTCATAGTTGACTGAGGGGTGGTTACCATGTCTAGTACATGATAAATTTTTCATGCTCATTTCATGTGGTTCCTATTTCTAGACTGTATCTTTTGTTCCATTTTTTTGTATTATTTATTTATTCATATTTTTGAGAAAAATGCAAAAATATTTTTTTTAGAAAAAATGAAAATGACAAAAAGATTTTACTTTTTATAAAAAATTTGAAAATCACAAAAAGAGTTTTGAATTTTTATTTACACCTTTTATGGATGACCATTTAGGATCACGAGTCACAACATCATTTCCATATTCCGCGTGACTTTTTGATAGTGATTTGAGATGATGCGTCATTTCATCCATGTATTTTATAACGTTATGGAGTCATTGGGATGCGAATAGTGATATATTTCTACATGTTTGAATCTTACTCTCCTTTAATGCACACGTGCACGAATTTAATTGACTATTTTACTTGTCTATCACATGTTGGTGGAAATGTTTCCATCTCAATCTTGTTTTCAAAACAAACCAAATGATATAAAACTTAACAATTAAAGTAGTGCATGTAAGAACCGTTGCCCGTGAGTTGTTTATTTAAAATGTGGAAAATGACGAGTGAACATGGGAAAGGGTTGTGAGTGAATAATAATCACGTTGTGAAAGACATAGTTTGAAAAGTTCCGAAGAAACAATTAAGGCAATAAAAATATAAATATGCCTAAAAGAGGACATTGGGATTTAGATAACCATAATAGAAAAATAAAATGATTTATTATTTATAAGGGTGTTTGGTGAGATATATATCAATGGGTTTCCAGGTCCTGACAAAGTCTTGAAATAGCATTACATATATTTAGATTTTATTGGTGTGGAAATTGTTTTAGACTTTGATTTGTTGATTAGATTGATTTGGTGTCATTTAAATTCAACATATTTTTACACCAGAGGACGATTTTAGGTTCATTCGTTTGGAGCATCCAAAATTCATCGTCTACATATGTTATGACTGTTTGCATTGATTTTCCAATCAAATTTGATCACACCCCTTTATTTACGCTATCATTGACTTGGTTATCATAGTGTTATTTCGTGGTGTGATTATTTATTGCATATTTTTTTGTAAGAAATTTTTTTTAAAATTTCAAAAAGAAAAGTTTATTACCTTGCGACACTCTCCGTATGCATTGCCATTTTTCTTGTTATTTGTCTGTTTGGGGGAATCATAAAAAGGGAGACAAAGAATTATGGAGGAGTAGATGTGTCTCTGATTTTATAATTTTCTTGTGATTAATTGATATTGTCTCTATGATTATCATTGTATTTCAAACATTTGCGTATCATGAGTACTTGTTTCTTGCCTCATGTGTGTAGTAGGTACAATTTGAGGATCTTTATTTTTTTGCACACCCCGATGATGATAAAGAAATGTTGGAGATTTGAAGATGTTGAAGATTTTGAAGATAAAGACATACTCTTTAATATTTCCATTTTTGGGCTTTGGGGGATATTAGATTGTATGTCTTAGATTTTTTTGGGAATGCATAATTTGGATTATTTATAAATCTAGAGGCATAGACATAGGGGGAGACTTGTAAGGACATGTTTTGTAACTATTCGTCTAGAATCTAGGAAATTTTATGTTGTCCTAGATCATAGTCAGTATGTCGTATATCATTAGATTTCGGCATGTATTCACACGTTCATCCATGATGCCAATCATCCAAATACTTCGCATCACACATCATCAACACGCACCCATAATTTCCATCGTGCGTTGTGCGTCTTCAAATGGTGTCCAGTAAATTAGAGTTATTAATGTTCACATATTTATTTTGGATATCTTCAAAAAATGTTTTTATCAAAATTAGGTATTTTTCTAAGTCAAAAATAATATTTTTAAGACCTACAGGCGACCATTAATAAAATAATATTTTTTCGCTCCTATCATTCAAACAACATAACAATGTCATTCAAATGACATTAATAAGTCATTCAAATAATAGGTTCCAACGACATTCAAAGTCGTTTAAAGGGTCACTCGAAGGATCGTTACTTTACTTCATCAAACGAACCCGTACTGTTTTTAAGGGTAATTTTTATGGACCTTAATAACGACATCACATGCAGATGTCCTTCGAATGACTTCTAACGACTTGTGCCGCCTCAAATTTTTATTCATCCTATAAATATCTACAAAGTTAGGCTTTGCAAGTCTTTTAAAACTCCGCCTCTGCATATTTGATGCACTATAAGACTTCATCTTTTAGGCTTTTAAACCCTTTTCGATTCACTCCAAACTCCCAAATATATATGTGAATCATTCATAAACCCATATTACTCATATTACTCATTTTGGAGTAAAAAATGTGGAGAAAAAGGTTGTCTCCATTGCTAACCATAGGAGCTCTTGCGGGATCTCTTGTTGAAGACATCGAACTGACAACCAAGGGTATTTTGTCATCACAAACGCGTATTTTTGTTGTGTACTTATAAGTTGGAGATTTAGAGTAAATAGAGAAATAAAAAACTTTTGCCCCTGCTGGGGATTTCTCAATGTGTCAATCACAATTAGATGTATGTGCTATGGTTTTAATTAAATCTGGGATAAAAATCAAAATTCAACTAAATAAGTTTGGATATTGAACGCAAGCCCGCTCTCATCTTAAACCCTCATCGTACTGGGTGATCGAACTTACAATGGGAGGTATATAGCTAAGAACTCATTCACGTACGTCTAGTATATCAAATTTTCTCTCCCAAGTACTATTCCCATGAGGTAATAGTGATGCAATTCACGTAAACTCAGGTATGTCAAATGGCTTGTCCACATGTATCGATAAATTATTACCCTTATAGGAAAAAGGTTTATCGTGGATGTTAGTCCAAAGGGAAGAACCCTTCACTAACCCAACAATTGCATAAACCACATATAGATGTCAAACCTATGACACTCATATTTAGTTTGTCAATTACTACACGAAACTCTGTCGCAATTTCGGGCTGGCACGCCACTCAAATTTTCTTGTGATTTAGGCTTTTTTAAAAATAAGACCCCATCCGTGAGCCTGGAAATAAGTCCAACCATGTTTTAAATATTTTTTTTCAAACCCCATTTTCACAAGCTCGGGTCTAGTCCAACATTTTATTGCGTTTATGCAAACCCAATACAAGTGAGAACATAATAATAACATTAATAATAATCATGCATAGATTCCTTTCCTTTTTCTTCCTTTTCATAAAAAATGAAAAACATTTCTTCTTCTCCTCCTGAAATAACAAAAAATTTCTCCCACCACATTTCAAAAATAAATTCGATCCATTTTCCCTCTTAGGTCGTTCGCATACCTGACTTTATCCTGGCTCCCTATTAGCTTTGGTCTTCTTTCAAACTTCATCGAAGATCCTTCGGTTCTTCTTATACCTTATTTAAGTTGGGGATTTACCTTCACGAGCTCTTCATGGATAATGTCGACCAAGCACTGAATTTGAAGCCCGATTTGATTGGGTGAAACCTATTGATAAAAAATCACCATACCCAAATTCTTGAAGAAAACAATGTTCTCTTTCCTTATTCCATGGGTCCACCCACTTCCAAGAATATTTGGTTCGTAGAAGAGTACCAATAAGATCTTATGCTTTACCTGCAAATGGGGGGCCACAAGCTTAGCTCTCTATCCTAAAACTTGCACAACCAATGGCTAGCCTGCCAGTATCCACAATCCTAAGAAAAATGAACTGAACAAGGTCAAGGAAGACCTGAAGTTTTTGTCAAAAATGTTTTACCAAGTGAAGATATCCGGGAACTACATGTTCTAAACCCATATGTCTCCCTAGCCCAAAGCCAAACTGTCAGGGAAGTTCAAGATGTTAGACATCGAGGAGTTTAGGGGAAGCGGACCCCCCATTGTTCACATTCGAAGTTATCTTGGATCCATGACCCTCCTTAGTGACTCTAAAGAGATAATGGCCCATACATTCCAATAGACCTTGAAAGAGAGCACCCTTTGTTGGTTTCTATCCCTAGAATAATCCAGAATCTATAGTTCGGAGGATGTCCCTCAGGAATTCGTGTATCAGTACATGTATAATGTAGTGCTAGAGGTTACGCGCCGAAATCTATAGGTTTTTAGGTAGAACCTTGGGGAAACATTTAATACCTTCATAGGAAGGTGGAGAGAGAAAGATTCCACCATGAACAACAAACCTTTTGAGAAGGAACAAGTATGTGTTGTGAAGACGAATTTCTTTCCTTATATTTTAGCATCCATCGGAGTATAGTACTACCCACACTTCTGAGAACTCTAATAAGCTAATTTAGATATTAAGGAAGGCGTTGCCAAAGTTGAATTTGAACCGAAGAATGTGATCGGACTCCCTGAATATATGAGAAGATTGCAAAAGTTACAGTATCAACTATCAATAATATTTCCCAACTTACTACCTCTTGAGAACTCAAAAGTCTTCCCAACACTACCATAGAAGAATACACTAAGCTCCATGCTCCCCTGCCCAAAGTCTTAAAGGACCTACTGAGCTGAAACCTTATCAAACCCTTGGATACTTGTCCACTACCAAATCCACTCCCTAAAAATTTCAACGCCGATGCTCATTATGATTTCTACCAATCTACTAGCCATACAAGCGACCAGTGCTTCCGTATTTAGAATGTGATCCAAGGTTTAATTGACTGGGGTATCATCACCCCACCAGCCATTTCTAAACCAAGAACCACTACTAACCCAGTCAAATGCTATTTTTTAAGATAATGACCCGGGATTTGATCAATATACCCAAATTATGCCCAATAAATAACTTATCATACCCGTAATCTCACCCAAAGCACTTAAAGTTTCCATGTACTTCCTCTTACCCCTACCTGCTTCACCAACCAAGCTTTGTCACTCCTCACAAAGGCTTGTATTATTGTCCGTACCCAGCCTGAAAAGAAGGATATGGAGATACATGTTGTACTTAACCAACTCTTGGAGTTTGGAATGAAATTACCTTTAGAGAGGACCATCGATTATCACAAATTTAGTGGATTATTCATGGAAGAATGCAAATGGCAACGAGATTCAGATGATTGGGTTACACCCACTGATAAAAAAAGGTCTCAATGATGTAGTGCAGATCATGGCTAAATAGTTTTGACAAATAAGTGAAGTTTGCAGTATTGATGAGCTACTCACTATTTTGAAGCTTTAGGGATGGATAGTCCCTTCACTCTTGCAAATCCTCATTGAGTGGGAAGATCGGTACGATGAAGTCGTCGAGGTTGTTGAATGCACTAATATATCCTTCCAATAGGATATAGTCACCATAAAATAAAGAGACAACTTTGGCAACTCTGATGATGAGCCCTGTCATGAAGGCACCAATATAGTAGCAAGTTGTGCGAAATGATATCCTTCAAAAATTTATTAGGGGAAATCAACAAGTTGGCCATTTAGCTAGAAATAAATGAAGATATGGGGTTCATATTCTTCCCTACCTTGATAAATCTCATAACCAGATCAGGGAGACGCTACAAAAACCTAACTCCTTATGTGATTTAGACAGATAAGGGAAAAGGATTTATCGAAGAACATGCCATGTAAGAGATGACCATCGAAGAAAGTAAAGTCCTTTACCAGATCAATAAATCCCAAACCAAATCACCTTGTGGGGTATTTTCATGTCCTCCCATTTGCACCAAAATTCTCTGAAGGGACTCGTCACCGGGCCTATAGTCCCTCCTTTCGCTACTCTCAAAGAAACCATGAATATGGTTGCATTCTTGACTTCTTCTAGACTCCTCTCTTTTTTTTAAAGAAGACATATCGAATATTGCATCTGACCACTTCCCTAAATATCTCCATTGAAGTATTGGTACAGGTAATCCCACTCTCCCATCTTGATAATGGATATGCCATCTCTATTGAAGTATTAGTTTCTTAAGCTTGAAAGTCAGTGATATGACTCTAACTTCGACCGATGTGTGTGCTTATGATAATACCCATCGAGAGGTAATGGGTTCTAAAGAACTCGCAATAGGGGTTGGCCCTATCAATTTCATCACTAAGTTCTAGGTTATTGACATATCTTCATGTTTCAACCTTCTTCTTGGTTGTCCGTGGCTCCAAAGTATCTGAGATTTATCGTCTTCTCTTCATTAGAAATTAAAATTCTTCGCCAATGGTTAGATTGTCACCATTTTGGAGGATGAAAATTGTTCAGACACTACCAGTACTAGTAATCCGGTATTAGAGATCTAGCATGGGAGGAATGACATGCTCCTCTATGGCTTTAGAGTTGAACCGCTTCCCTTTCAAGTTTGAGATAGTTTCAAAGACTGGGCCTGTACGGGAAAAAACTCTCAAAGCAACATTAATGTGATTAAAATGTTCAAGAACATGCACTTTATGCCCAAAATGGGGCTTAGATGATGCCAGTAAGGTATCCTTGAGACCATAGTTTTGAAAGAGTCCCTTCCACCATGTGGCCTGGTCTATTAACCATCGTCAAAGAACTCAGAGCCCTTCAACTTTGAATGGAAGGTTTATCAAGGAAGGTGAAGGCTTCCCTTCCTACGACTTCCTTGAACCATGGTATGACAAAATTAATAAGAAGATGTAGCCGGGGATGGAAATCTTCTTTAAAAATAGCAATCCTTGGGTCATACACTACCAGCATGAAGTTCAACCCCTCACTAAGAATGTTATGACACTCACCAAGGACTATGAAGAAACTGACTCTGAGGACTCATTTAACCTATAAAAACTAGGGCTAAGTCTCTGTATGATCAGTTTAGATCCTACACCATCGGATGCGGCTACCTAGATCAGAGATACTACCATGCCTTTCCTCAACTGGAATGTCGTGCCTGTCCAATCTGACGAGACTCAATCTAACCCTACTGTCTGACCTATCTAAATCTCTCCAATCGAGTTTATATTGGACTACAGTGGTTCAAGATGCCACTACCTATGTCTGATGATGCCTCAAATGCCAATAGTTCACCAATATCCAACACTTGCCTCCATGTGAGGTAGACAACATGACCTCTCCTTGTCCTTTCTCCACCTAGGGAATCAATATTATAGGTAAAGTTACTCCCAAATCATCAAACAACCACGAATACATTATGGTCGCCATTTATTAGTATACTAAATTGGTCGAACTCAACTCATACATGGTGCTGAATGCCAAGAAAGTGGATAAGTTTATCAGAAAGAACATTGTCTGCGAATATGGAGTTTCCCACGAGTTAGTATCAGTTAATGGGGCCCATTTTAAAGCTTAGGCTACAGAACTAGTCAACGAATATGAGATTTAGAGACACAAATCTTCTCCATGCTAACCCCACACCAATAGGGTTGTCAAAATAGCCAACAAAAGCCTTAAGATCGTGTTAACAACATGATTGAGAGTTATAAAGATTGGGTCGACCAGATCCTTTATTCCCTCAAGGGCTATTGAACTTCAACTAGAACACCTGTTGGGGCTTCCCCTTATTCTCTAGTATACGACATAGAAGCAGTCTTACCCATTTAGCTTGAAATACCTTCCCTTCGTGTGTTTCTCGAAATCAAAGTTGACCAAGATGAATGGCACCAGTGACGCTTAGATGAATTATCACTCTTGGAAGAAAATAGAGTGAACACTCTATACCATATATAGAGGTGCCATCATCGGATAGTGCCATCATTCAATTAAAAAGTCAAGAATTGTGGTGTCCAAAAGGAGACCTTGCACTCAAATAGATCATAGAACCCGTCTAGGACCTTTGAGGGAAATTCCAACCAAATTAGGGTGCCCCCTACATTTAGAAGAAGATTCTATCAGGAGGCGTCACTGTTCTCACAGACCTTAATGGAGAAGAGATGTCACATCTAGTCAATCGGGACAATCTCAAAAAGTTTAATCCTTAGTTTAAAATCTCGGCGCACTACGACTCTTGTCACCCCCTTCTATTATAAAAAAACCTCTTCATTCCCCCTACCTAAAACTACGTGGGACCTGATCCTCTAAAAATAATTCTTTTGAAAATGAAACTCATTAAAATTTTCAAAATGCCCAGAGGTATGTAGGCTTCCCATACACCATACATAGGTCTGGTGGCCTTCTTTTTCAGAAAATGCTATTCTTTTCTAACCTCTGACAACCACTATTCATTTTATCATTTACATGAACAAAAGGATTATGTATGGCTCAGCGATTGGTGTAGATAATTCAAATGAAAAACTCATCAATAGGCACAATAAAATATGGTCAAAATCAAGTTTTGTTTATGATTAAGGATAATGGCACTATTACACTAAGTATTAGCGACAAGAGATATACCAACCACCCCTCTTCGCTTACAAAACTGTTCCTAAATAAACCTAACCCTAAACAAACTATACAAAATTATTCCCAAATCCCCAATATGAAAAGACCCCAATCACCATAACTTCATAAAACTCACCCAAAGGTTCACAAGACATTGCCTTAAACTGTTGGTGGCCCTGCTTCATCATCATTACATCCCTGAGAGTTCCCCAAGATTCCCACTCCTGATTGGTATTTTGTATACACTCCATGGAGTGGTATGCCCTGAAAATTTGGATAAAACCATGACTCTATCTTCCATGGTGTTAAAACCCACGAACCACTCTGACTGGTATCTTTTGCCAGGACTATCTCTACTACCCATTTCCATAGAAATTATAGGTAGTCCCTAGATACATGCCAAGCCCCTCCCATATACTATTTTAGACGAATAGATGACCACCAAAGAGCATAACATCATCCTCAGTTAACCATTCATATCCTCAATGGGGAAGAAATTTGTTATACGAAAGGGTACGACCTGCTCCCACTCGACATGGAGTGGCAGTCGCCAGGGGAAATGATGGATGTCGGTCGAAGGCCCACCCTCCGTATGTACAAGTAATATCCATGCTGAAATCTAGGAAGTAAGTCCCCCACCATAGCACTGTAATACCCCGTACTTTTGACTATATTTATTTTTGGGATTAATTAATTAAATGCGTATTAATTGATAATTAATCCGGGATAAAAATACTAATGTGATACGAGTTAGTATTTGATTATGTGCATATATGATTATATATGAACTTGGTATTATAAAATTTGTCGTGAGATTTATATACGACATTTTAGAAATTTTGGTTGAGACGCGTGGGACCGCCGCGTCACGGTATAATATTTTGTTAATAAAAGTGAATTTAAAATCTATAATCCGTATGGTCGTTTCGAGTACGCCAACGCGTCCGGAAGGGTCAAGATAGTCAGAAAACACTAGCCGGGGGTATAGTTTGGGTTCCGGGGTATTTTTAGGCCATACCGGTAACTTAAAGGGTATTTTGGTAATTTTACACTTTTAGGAATTAAAAGTGACGAAAATTAGAGATGTAAATCTGATGTGGATTAAACCCATTAAGCCCATTAACCAACCCATATTAACCCTTTAAGCTACGGAGGTTAACATTAGGTTTACAATCTTCCCCAAATCAAAACCCTAGCCACCTTAAGCCACCATTGGAAGAAGAGCTTGGAGAGAGAGGAATTTCTGCAGAAAACTTCATCTAATCTACACCAAACTCAGAGACAACCAAGGCAAGTGAATTTATTCCATTTAATTTCTGAGAATGTCTTTTCCATGTTAGAAAATTCGGATTTATGGTTTGTTCTTGATAAAATATGAAAACCCATGTAGTCTAGATCATAAAACTTGAGGAATTTGAGAAGGATTGCATGTAGAATAGTTTGGAGACAATTAATCTGATGTCAATACATGTTTGGGTGAAAGAAAAACGAATTAAATTTTGGAATTTGATGTTGATATATATCTAGGGTTCATGTTCTTGATGATATTGGGGAAAAGTATAAAATCTTGGGATTTAATGATGTTTAGGATGCCTTATTGCCTTAAAAGACGTTAGTTTATGACCTAAACATGTTTTAGTATGATTAGAGGACTTAAATCATTGTTAGAACGAACTTTGGAGAAGGATTGAAGTGATAAAAATGGTGAAAAAACGAATTGGGGAAATTCTGGGCCGAAACTGGTAGCTCGTTAGAAGCAGCCCCCAGGTCGTTCGAACGAACTCGTTCGAACGAGCTTCTAACGAGTTGACCAGTCGTTGCTAACGAGTAGGAATTTCGTTCGATATCTCGTTCGAACGAGATATCGTTAGAAGGGTCAGTTCGTTCGAACGAACTGGATCTCGTTCGAACAGTCTCGTTCGAACGAGACTTCTAACGACCTGACAGTCCAAACTCGTTCGAAGTCTCGTTCGAACGAGACTTCTAACGAGTTGACAGTTTGATCCTTTTTGGACTGTTTTGATTTTTAGAGTCCCGTAAACTTGTTCGAGGATATAGAAGACCTTCCTTTATTGATGTGAGGTTAGATTTGGGACTTTTGGGTTATTGAGAGGAGTATTATACACTAGAGTTATATTCAATGAACCATTTGGGTTGAGACGTGAGTGTCTACTACGATGTGAGGATGAATTATGGTGCGTATAATTACAAACCGGAATAGTACGAATTGTGATAATTATAGTTAGTACAAGAATGCGATATGTACTACGATTAAAATATGGTATTACTAAGATGTGTGTTTACTTAGTATTAGTATATGGATTGTGTGTATGACATACCTACCATACTTGCTATCACGGGAGGTTACGTTCGCTTAGGACCCTCTAATCCTTGTGTGCCTACGGGGGGATATAGACTGGTACCTCGATGAACATAGGTCATAGAAAGACTTATTGTGATATTAATAAGTCCGCTGACCATGGGAGCGTAGGTATGTGCGTGACCCATGTGATGGTGACTGTGTTCGCCTCCATTATTTGTGATGTTGTTATCGGTAAACTATTCCTGAGAGATTCGGAATATGTAATCCTTATGTACGTGATGTACCGGGATTGATAGCAGAGTATGTGTGCACCATAGCTTAGATTGCGGGGTGCTTGTATCGTATATTTATGATGTGAATAATATACATTAAATTAATGGGAATCCTCATGTTAATGTTGTAAAAATATTACGGTATTATTTCGAGTTATATAATGAGTTAACTGATAGTTATATCAATGGTATATTTAGTAATTGAGTTCACGTTAAACCCCTATTTAATTACGAGCGTTGTTATGTTAAATGGAACTGAGTAATATGGGTAGGACCTTTGGCAGTCTAGCTAGTTGTGTAGTCACTTAGCTAGTTGTATGGATAGATATAGATGGGTACTTGCGTTAGGAGTGCACAGTTAGACGAGGGGTGAGAATATAATGTGAGTGCACGTCCTAACATGTACTTTGCATTTAATGTTTTAAATGTTTTTAAAGCACTTGCAGGTTTTCAAAATATAACTCCACATTCGGGCTCTGACCCGTTTGCTTTTCAAATCTTTTTTTTTTCTGTAAAACCATTTTAGGTGCCCAGCCACAAGGACACCAAGCATAGGTACTCATTCAGGTGATGAGCTGTAGCTGCTTGTGGAAGCTACAGGGATTTGCATGTAGACGCTTCTATCTCTTTGGATTCCAGAGTCACTATCTATCAGTTGTAGGGCATGTTGCCCATTTCTTTAGAGACATCTTTTACATTTCAGTTTTCAGACTTTAGCATGTTTTATTTCAGTTTCGGTTATTCATTTCAGTTATGGGATTGTAGTGAGGAGTTTTCCTCCAGACTTTATTTACTCTATTGTGATGATTATTCGTTTTACTTCAGTATGGTGATTGGTGTTATTTATTTCTTCATTACTCTTGTTGCATGTTAATCAGACTTAAATTAAAATTTGGACTTGCTTTTTAAATACTAGGTGGTTAGAAATAATAAAAATGTTTTCGACAGTGATGCTATTAACTGAGCCAACTTGGCATTTTGAATTAATTTTATAAAGGAGTAGCTACCCGGTATTTAATTAGTCGGGGTGTCACAAGCACTGACTAACAAAGGCACCGAGATCCATGTTGTACAAGTCCGATTACCCAACTCTCCATAGATGGGTCGAACCTGAAGAAATGTCGGACAAAGAATTTGGGCATGATCACCAAAGGGTATATAGGAGGGGCTTCCTGGAAAAATATGTCCTAAAGACACATAAAAGTATTTGGGGCTCCCCCTCAGCTAGTCACAATGACTCTCTTTCTAAGCATCCAGGCCATAAGGGTCTCAAATAGTACCACCACTACAAGGTTATAGTGGTAAGACATCGAAGACAAGGTCTTAGCAAACATGGGATCTGAAGTCAAATCCTTTGTCACCAAAAAAAGAGTCATAGTAAGCCCTAAGGCGATAGCCCCAGTAAAGCCAGCATCCTCAAAACCCCTCACGTGCGCTGAGTACATAACTACGTGAAGAGAAATGGCCCCTCACGTAACTATTAGTCTAAAATTCGATAGGGATATGTGAAGAAACTCCAAAAAGGAAAATTGAGGAGAACAAGAGAAATCAGGAATATCTACTGCCAAACTAGGGCTGACCCGCAACATGGATGAGAACTACTTATAAGTGGCACAGACCTCAGGCAGGACAAAACGAAAAATGTGATCTTTGGGATATCAGAATTGCACTGCTACAACCATCAGGTTCAGTTTATACACCCTTGTTGCCACAAGGAAACTCGATGCACGTTAAAAGCATCATAGTCCACATTATACAAGAACGTATTCTCCAGACCATCAATCTACAAACCAAATTGTTCATGCACGGGAAGAGCTATTTGATAAGGATGAATTTAAAGCAAGACAAAAGAATTTGGGTACTATTGGAGAAAAACACTTCCCACACACCACCTTTTATACTTAAAATCTTTTTCTAAAGACAAGGGCCTTAGAAATGCGAGCAGAATCTAACCCCACAATAGTACTCTGAAGTGGAAGAAAGTACAGTCAAGGCATAGGGATGATTTGACTTGACCCCCATGTAGATAGATAGGTCAAAGGGTATGTCGATCGGCAACCCGCCTATTTTGGAATATTCCATTTTTCCAATTTTATCAAATCAATTTCAGAAAAATCCTCATTTAAAAAAATCCCTCACATTATTTATTCGTTTCTTTCCGCCAAGAGAATCCTTTTTACTCAAGAAATTATTTGCCTAGAGATAACCACTTTTACTCCTTTTAATAATAATCATTTTTCCTTTCATTATCATTTCCATACTTATCTCTATCTTTACATAAAAATAAAAAATCTCAGAAGAAAATTAAAAGTGCATATGGGATAGGTCACTAAATGAAGGTAAAATTCAAAATAAAAATGCATATTTCTTTATATATCTTACTTCACTAAGTTGACATATTGAAGATGAAAAAAAAGAAAAGAAAAACAAGGGGATCCTAGTTTAACCCACAACCTTTATCTCTTTCTCCGCAAACCCTCAACCCCCATGACGGGTGTGCTTTCCCCGATGGAGAGCAGTGAATCCTCCACTCCAAGAACCCATGCTATCACCAGAAGTGGCAAGAAAAACAATGCATGAAGAAAATGAGATTTTGATATAATCCGAAATGGAGGACATCCAATCCTTGATATCCCTCGTCCAAGTTATGACACTCCAACATACTACAAGCAAAAGAGCAACAACAAATGGTAACTCAATCAATCGAGAAATAAAGTAAAATCAATAGAATAAGAAGAAATGGAAAAGAATATACCTGAGTCTGAAGCATATTGTTTGTAATCCCAATTAGTCCAGACACTTATGCATGACAGCAATGTGACAGGCTCAGTGACTCCCCCATCCTAAGTCAAAAATTGCAAGGAGAGGGAGTAACCAGAATAATCGGAGCCTCCACCACTATCACCGATGTACCACTACCTACGCTTTAGGATAATCCCACTGGGATAATAGTCCACCTACCCAAAGTTGTATCAGTTGGAGGCATGTTCTGCATGTCATAGATACAGGGGGCGTCATCCAGCTTGTCACGAAGTCTATGTAATCATAGATCATTGTGCTATTCGTATAGGAAAAGGGATCCACAATCATTATTGCCGTCTAGGAATTATCTGAAATCTCCCTCACACGCCTCATGTACATAGGGGAACTGATGGTGGGAATTCAACCTCCTCCTCGATGATAGGACTCACCACCCTCCCCTATAGGTACCGAACGTACCAAATCTCATGTGCAATCAACTGCTGCATCTGTGCATGTAGGCTAATCACCCCAATATAATGCCGAGCTCGCCCCCCCCCCCCCCCCCCCACCCACCCAAGGGAGAAAGTTCACATGTAATCCCAACAGACAATTAGTATATACTCAAGGAGTGAAGAAATCAAAACATTCAGATAAGATTGAAAAATAACTTGATCGCTCGTCAGGGTATTTAGAGTCCGTCACACTATACCTTAAGCAGAGCCTGATTCGAACTTCGGTTGGAACTCCTACACCAGAACATCTGGCTGAAGTCCCCCCAAGATATCATCCTTTAGGAGTATCAATACCCTAGAACAACGTCTGTGAAAAATGGGAATCAGTAACAAAGAGAAACTAAAAACGAATGCATGGATATGCTTGAAAAGGAAAATGAATTCAAGATTACCTCTAAAAGATATGTGGTCCATATAAAAGTTTGTAGGTTCAACCGGATGAAATCATCCAATGAAAAATAAACGGACTCCAAGGTCAGGCTACCCCAATCATACATCAGGACCTCAAAAATTGTCCACAAATAAAAAAAGAATTGCAGGTGGACGAAGTCACCACTCGTAGCCACCAAAAAAACAACCAACAGAAGAAAAATAAACAAATGGTGTATCTGCCTCAATTGCCTCCGTCAATCGTATCCACCATTCTTTGTAGAAGAGTCTCCGTCAAAGAAGAAATATGGATCGAATTCCCAGAAAGGATCCTACCCACATCATCTAATGTCGCCGACGCCGCCGCCGCCTCCGGTGTCACCCTCAACTTGTGATCCACCTTTATCGGAAGCCCCTCAAACTCAACCCCTGGCAAATTCTAATCATCTGTGGGAGTCAGTGTGATCTCCCGAAAGTGAAGATGGAAAGTTTTAGTAGTGTCCCACCACCTCTCTTCAAGATCACAGAAAAACGTAGCCGAACACGATGCCTGATCTAAAGCCTCCGCTAAGCAACCAAAACCTGCATAGTAGACTATCCATCGTACTAGTTTCCTTTAGCCCCGTCATCCTTCAAGACCAAATAGCTAATGGAGCAATGTCATTCTACCAAGGGAAAAGAAGAAAACCCATTCATTAGCACAAAATAAGAAAGAGAAAAATAAAATGAAATATAAAAATCACAACACTTATATGCTAGTAGGTTCTTCACCGTATACGAATGATGGTGTCCCATCTCACGTTGAATAGTATTCTAATAAGCCAAAAGATCGAGAAGATCAAATACATTTTAATTAGTTAAGTTAAAAAGCACCCCTGATTGCCACTCCATGTCGGCCCAGTCATCGATGACCAACCACGTAATGTCGTATGCCTCATTTGACCGTTCCATTTAAATTATGTAAGTAATAAGGACCTATGAACAACTTTTTGAGAGAGAAATCAAGAGATTCAAACACTTGAAGGTTTAAAAAATGGGGAGGATTCGCCCCCATTTATAGAAGGCTAAGGGGTTTGCCGATCGGTAGTCCCTCTGACCATGCCATTTGTAAGGTCTCTTTTAACTTTCCAAATGAAGCTTAGGAGTTCGTGTCCTTATTTATTGGCACCCCTTAGGACTGCCTATCAGCACCTTTTGCAAATTTCATACAGAAAATGCGAGAAAATTCCCAAAAAATGCAAAAATTTACCAAAAAATACCTGAGAATCCAAGAAAAATATGGAACCTAATTTCCGCAAGAAAATAATTTTTTGAGAAATAAATACCCTTACAAGATTCTCATAATCCCCAAAAGGAATAATCTAATTCTCTTATCCAAAAGATAATCCACAACTGTATTAACCACTCAATTCAATCCTTAACATGTTCCACAAGCAAAAGGAATGATGCACCCGCATCCAAGTCTAATATTCCTGATCATAAACATCCCCCGATGAAGTCTCAAGATAATATAATCCCCAGGCAGATATCTCAAAGATAAATAATTCCTTGGTAATGTCCCAAAACAACAACATCTGCAGAAGAACCACAAGTGCACTTACATGCCCAAAATAATCTAAATTTTCCCTTGATAGTTATTCCTCAGACTACAAACTTTAGGTCCTTGGAATTGAATTTGACCATGAGAATAGGTTACTACAAATTCAGGTCCTCAAAACTGACCTCGACCTGTAGAATTAGTCGTCAAAACTCTAGGTCCTCATAATTGACCTCGTCTCACAAAATTGGTCCCCACAACTCTAGGTCCTCAAAATTGACCTCGACCCTCAGAATCAGTCACTCCATCTTTTTTTCCTCAGAATCAACCTCGATGCTCAGAATCGGTCTTCACTATTTTAGCTCCTCAAAATTGACCCCAGGCCTCAGAATTTGTCATTACAACATTAGGTCATCAAAATTTACCTCGGCCCTCAGAAATAGTTGCTAAACCTTTAATTCCTCCTAATTAACCCCGGCCATTAGAATTGGTCGTTATAACTTTAGTTCCTCAAAATTGACTCATCTCCCAGAATCGATGATCACAAGTTTAGGTATTCAGAATTGACCTTAGCCCTCAGAATTGACAGCTACAAGCTTCAGGTCCTCAAAATCAACCTCAACCGTCAGAATTGGTCAACCCCAACACAACTTTAGATTTAATCTTGACCCGTAAAATTGTTCGCCCTAGCCCTTTAGAACCCATATTAACACATATTTGATCTGTTAGGTCATCAGAACTGACCTCAACCCATTGAATTGGTCATCTTCACCTCCTTAGGTCCTCATAATTAACTTCAACCTCCTGAATCGATCGATTTCATCTTCCAGGTCCCTAGAATCGACCTATAAAACCTCTTTCACAATGTCGATGTGGTGTCTATCATTCTATGACATTCACTTCTTCCAAGTACCGATATAGACACCCTATCCTAAAACCCTCCTTGGAACCTTCTCATCCATTGCAAACCCTAGGTCATACTCCAAGTACCGATCTAGAGTGCATCTGGTGGTCTCGGGACTTGTTTGACTCTGGTAAACTTTATTTTCTAAGAAAACTCTTAATAAATCTTTGAAGGTCTCTGAATTACCTTTCCAACGGTCTGCCCCGTGCATGAATTAGCCTTATAGTTCAGATGAACGATCCATTTTACTACTTAAAACTGATCCGGAGTCCATTGGGTGCGCTCGAGCACCATTTTGACCCAATCAACTTCTTCTCCTGATCGAAAGCTTAATGAATATTCAAAAGGATCTCAATACCCTTTCCAATGGTTTGATCTCTCTGCAAATCAGACTTAAGGTTCGGACGAATGATCCATTTCAGCTCAAAAATTGATCTAGAGGTCATCTGGTGCTCTCGGGCTCCGTTTGACTCGTGTCAATTCTTCATCTCAAATGAGACTAAATGAATATTCAAAGGGATCTAAATACCCTTTCTAATGGTCCTTCCATTGCACGATTAGAACTCACTATATAGACAAATGATCCATTTTACTCCGAAGGGTCATCACACTTTAGGGCCCCATTTGAATAAGGTAAACTCTCCCAACTAAACAAGACTGAATGAATCTTCTATGGGCTTTGAATACCCTTTGCAAATGTACGCCCCATGCATAAGTCTAGCTTTCGAGCCCCATTTCACCTCGGTCAACTCCTAAACTTGAGAGTGGATAAATGGATCCTATATGGGATATAAATTCCTTTTCCAAAGGTCCACCCTATGCACGATTATAACTTGTAATTCTTATTTTATGGTAATTTTTTTGGAAACCTGCCTCCGACTGTCGACTGGAAACGTGCCTATTGGTAGTGTGTCTAGGGTTCTATGTCGATAGACAGGTCAAGGATCATACCGATCGACACCCCCTTGCCCCTATAAATAGAGGACTAGATAACACTTTGAAAGAACCCCTGAATAGCTGTCTCAAGAATTCAGAGAGAATTCACTCAAATTTAAGGTTGTTCGTTCCTAAAAATCCCATATCCCACATTGCCTCCATCATCTTCATACTCTTTAAGGGGAAATCCCCCCCCCCCCCCCCCCCCTCAAACCACCATCAGCTCACCTTAAGGTCAAAGCATCTACAAGGAAGATCTACTTCAAGTCGTCACAAGGAGGTCCATTTCTTCATATTTGTCTTTAAATTCTCTTGATTTTGCATTAGTTACTTCATTTTCACTTTAGTGTTTTATTTCCTCACATCACACATATTAATTCTAAATATCGATTATTAGTGTAAGGGGATTGTAAGTAATCTCCAAATTAGAGAAAGGCTCCCCAATTGATAAAAGAGACTCAAGAGAAAGAAGCAGCTCAGGAGCCAGTTCAGCGAAGCAGTTGAATCATGTAGGTCAGTGAGAAAACCTAATGAGATAGATCTTATTTATTTTCCATTATTACTTAGTCAAATTGTAACATTTAAATACATTGATTAGAATGCTGTAATGATTATAATATTGAGTGTGATGTCAAATGGTGATTGCGAGAGACCAGGCCTGGCGGGACTTAGGAGAGCTTACATGCTCTATCGAATGATCTCGTTGTGGGAACTTCAGAGGGACATGGTTTGTAGGATTGATAAGTTAGTAAACCATAAGAATTGTCTTAACCATCTTAGATACACCTGGTAAAGCATCGAGATACCTTTGTCCATGGAGGCTTGTGTAGAATAGCCTTGAGTTCCATCGAATATTGAGCCTTGAGCCAAACAGTAACCTACCAAAGGTCATATCTACTTTGAGTGAAGTCATTAGTCAACCCCATGTACCATCGGAACATGAGTAAACTAATATCGTATTGAGGCTGTCAGACGGTTTACTAAACTACCACTACAGTGACAATGCTCCGACGCACAGTGGTTGGGCAAAAGCCATGTTTGGCATTTAATAAACCTGATGTAGTGTGTGCTGACCTTTCAAGAATTTAATACTTGTGACTTACAGTGTGATAGGAATGTCTTTTCACATAAAGTATGACTGAGACATCTCAGGAAGGGTGTGGGGATATTTATTATCCTCAATCACTTCTGAGAAGAGGGAGTTCTTTCTAAAGAGGAAATATATCGAAAGATAGAGTGTTTTTGCAAACCAAAGTTTACTCAGCTACCATAGTCATATATTGTGAAGTTTTTCATAGCTAACCATAGAGATATCAGAGAATGTTGGTGTGTTATATGCCTTCCAAGGTGTATCTAGGGTGCTTACGTATCTCTCCATTTAAATGAGTTTCTTATCAGTTTCCTTTATTATCATTTGAGTTATAGATGAGAGATTTATGATTTCAATCTGAGTGTTTATTAAATACCATATTGTGTGTGCATTTGTCTTTGTAAAAAGGTACTTGGTTTATCATTGATCTCCATATCTAAAGGGGTACACCTCTAGTGGTATTACTTTACTCCTAGGATTCAATGGGACTACCCTATTTCATCTGGAGACTCTACTACGGAGGCATTTTTATGAAAGTATGCTGCAAGATAACATTAATATTACCCATGATTTTGATGTTATTCAGTGAAATAAGGAATAAATTTCGATGGATCTTTAGGCTTCAAGGTATGGGGTTCCCGGGTAGAGGATCCCTAAGTCCAAATTACTATTGTAATCCCAGCGATCACACGGGCTTCTACTAGCACTGTGATAGGATAGGCACAGATAGCCCTTCTCATGGGACCTGTCCCCATGAGCACTATCCCCACCCATGTCCTAACGGTGGGTTTCCTAGGTGTGGAAGGTATTCCACAAGTGGTCCATCATCCCATTACTCTAATGGTTGAGAAAACCCATGCATCCCACTTAGAAGAAATAAGGAATGAGATGTAAAAAGAAATGAGGAAGATGATAACAGGTTCCTCGCAGTCGGCCATTAAGGCAGCATCAGTATACGATGATTTTAGTACTTCCTACCCAGAGGCATACAAGAGGAACTTTACCCTAAGGATTACATTCTAACGATCTTTGAAAAATACAGAAGGAATGGATGAAATCCGAAGGAGCACATCAAGAGGTTTACTAAGCATTTGATGGCCCATTGCAATAATAAGAAGTTAAGATTGTGGGAGTTTTATAAATCCCTCACCAATAAATCATACCCCTGGTACCCTAAAATGGTCCCGAAGAGTGTCAGAATGTGGGAAGAGACGCACATTGTTTTTTTACAAAAGTTCTCTCTGGAAGAAAATGAATTTATGTTGACAAAATTAGGTAGGGAGAAGCAACGACCAGGAGAAGAGGTGGTGCCATATGTATGAAGATTCAGAGAAATGTCCCTTGATGTGAGGGAGGAGGCTAAGGAGTCCAAATTTCTTAAAATTTGTGCTGAGGGTTACTCCCGGAGTACAACTATCACCTTATGATCAAGCTTAGTGAAGGAACTTTTGTGGCATTTTTAAAAGCTACAAGACAAATCTCGCTGGTTGTACTTCGAAACCCAATCTTGGTACCTATGATACTCAAGTCGTATGTATAACCTATTATAAGATGTGGCCATCCCCCAGGAGTGGGATATATCGATGGAGGAGAGGAGGCCAAGAAGCAAAAAAAGGACAACACAGTGAATTTTGGAAGAGATAAAGAGGATCCACCCCCACTTCCTTGGATCGTTGAGGAGGCGTTTATCTCTTAAAACACAATGATGTGAGGAGGGGCAGTCTATGAGCCTAATGATACTCAAGTAACAGAGCCAAAAGTAGAAGTGAGAGATAATCCCAAATACTGCTAGATCGATCAGAATATTGCTTATCTAATGATAACTTATTTTACGTTGAGGAAGATCATAAGAATGAAAATAAAGGCAGGGACTTTGGATTTCCTTCGAGGAAACATCAACAACAACCCACTACCATCACATATAACTAACCTGGTAGTTTCTTATCACGAAGAAGATGAATGGGAGGCAAGGGAACTGGTTTTGGAATAAGAAAAGTTTTAGGAAACGTTAAAGGACTAGACGGGAGGGATAGATAATTTTGGATATTGCATGAAAGGATACAGTTCCATCGCTGAGAGGGAGGGGGTCATGGCTAGGTTTGTAAGGAAATTCCTGTTTGTACTGATTTTCAGCGATGTCGATAGATCTTGAAGGTTCCCTCACAATAAACCCTTATGCATGATTACAAGTATGAAAAGGGTGAGCTTTGTGGGAGCTCTGATAGATATGACATTACTTGACCTTGTCTTGGTTTGAGGATGTCTCAGTCGAAGTTGACCTCATCGAGCATCCTCATCAGATTTATCTCGACCAATGAGCATAATCTTTCTTGGATAGTGCATCTCGTCTCGACCTCAGGCAGACACAACAAGTGTCTCATCTTGTCTAGCGAACAATCTCATTTGGATCGTAAAGGTCAAGACCTTTTAGGCCGGCCTACTCTCTTCTCAGACTGATGTTGATCAACCGATACTACACTTGGAAACTATCAACACATGATTCAATGATGCCACAGTCATCTCATACTCGACTAGGATGACACTTCAACCTCAGCAAGGCACTCTTGACATCTACTAGAGAGCGTGTAATAAGGAACGCGTGGGAGAGTGTGCATGGGATCCAATACCCACGTGAGCCAAACCATTGTAATAACATCATCCACACATGTGGAAAATATCTTTTAATCATTACTTGCATGCACAAAATCCAGATTGCATCATAATATTGGGCGCTGGATATTGTGCATGACTACTGCATGCCTGGGTGTGTATGACACCACCCCAGCCATATAAATACATATCTTCTACCTCATTGTAAAGGATCACTTATTATCAACCCTAGCAAAACTTAGTCAAAATATGCAATAGAGAGGGAAAAGCCTGAGTGTTGTATCTACAGGCTAATAAATCCCTAAATCTAGTAAAACCACCATTCACACTACAAAGTGGATGTAAGCTCTGCCCGAACCACTTATATCTGGTGTTATCCTCTAATTTTCCTCATCTCTTTATGTATTTACATACTTGTTCTTACACCATTGTTGTGATGGTTTGAGATAGCTTATCACACTGACGTGGTGGTACCAATTCTCGTATCATCAGTCTTGCGTCGTCTGTGGGAATGAGATAGTCATCTTCTTCCCTACTTTTATAGACGTTCCATAAGATTAAATGGTAGTGGTCCAATCTCATCCTAGGATGACCTTGAACTACCATTAAAATAGCTCTGGTTTGATTTTTAGCTCATCTTCTTCTTTTTTAGCACACTTCCAACTCATCACTTAGTTATTTCGGTCACTGAAGTCTTCAATGAAATCAGATCCTCCTACTATTGGTACACCCAATACCATCGAAGCCATACATCGGTCATAAATGCCTAAGGTGGCAGTGGATCTATGCTCCTTAATAGACCTCCAAAGATAAATGTAAGAAACTCTTACTGCTTTCATCCAAAACATAGTGGCTAGACCTGTTGGTGCCGAAGATGAGATAATAAATCCGACCGCCAGAGAAGGTGGCCCAGATCCAACAGCCATGTGACCACCCCATGCCCCACATAAGGATCTTCTTCCTAATAAAAGTCATAGGGATGTGGCCGACCCTAGGTGTTTACACCTGGGATGACGAGTTGTGAATGCCCTAATGATGAGGGTGAGCAGTGTGATGAAGAGGTTGATAGGAGCTGTTGGGAGCCAAATCAGATTTCAAGAGGCACTGTGTGACCCATTTAGCCTAGTCCGAAGATTCAGTGGTAGGTTGAGACGAGAATGTAGGCCAAGGGCCTCAGCTCCAGACAGATTAAGCAGGGGGTTAACCTTTGATAGCTTGTCAAAGCAGCAAAAGGAATAACATATGAGATGACCTATAACCTCCTCGTGGCTGAGATGAGGAATAGTGAGAGGTGAATAGTATACAAAAAATAGTTTCTAGAGATCCCTCGGTTCACTCAGATTATAGAGAGGGGCTGGAGATAATGTGTCCTATGCCAAGGTTATAGCAGTGGCCGAAAGACCCTAGAATGATTCTTTCAAAAGGGTAGAGGATAATATCAGGGATATTCTGAAGAGCCGAGACCCCTTGTAGAGGGGATACAATGAAGTCTCCCCCTTCATGGAAAAGATTATGAGCTATCCTTCCCCGGTTCAAGCCTCTGGTGGTCACTCTAAAGTAAGATGGGAGGACTAATCTAGTACACCATGTGGATATGTGTCAATCAGATGCTGATATTTATGCAGTCTAGGATGAGATAAGGTATCGTGCCTTCCTAAGCACCCTGATTAGAGAAGCTGATTTATGGTTTACCTATTCCCCTAAAATCTCAATTGAGAATTTTAAACAGCTTGCAGAAAGGTTTATATATAATTTTTTCTTTGGGGTGAAGCCCGAGAAGAAGATGACACACCTACTTAATGTGAAGTAGGGGAAAAATGAAATTCTGAGAGAGTACATAGTGAGGTTCAACAAAGAGAAATTGGAGGTTGAGGATTATAAAAGAGTATTGACATGACCTCCCTGATGGGAGGTTTGCATGAAGGAAAGATTCTTTTCAGGCTTATAGAGGGTCCTTTAAAGTCAATGGATGAACTCCTGGCTACGGTTTGGAAGGTCATGAATGCGAAGGAAGTAATGTCTGCCAAAGTTGAAGACGAGAAGGGGGACGAACAGTGGGGGTAAATTCCACAAGAATAAAAGGGACTAAAAGAAGAGGTCGATGGACGACAAGTTCGCGGATTACGCCACTTTCACTATCCATTGTGAGCATATTTTGAATGAGATCAAGAATGATCGGTCTCTGTAGTGGCCTGAGAATATTAAGGCTCCTACTCACAAGAGAAATAGGAACATGTGGTGTGAAGTCACTAAGACCACGACCATACAATCGATAAGTGTTTTTCTCTTAAGGATGAGATTCAGAGAATGATAAAAATTGGAAAACTGAGAAAGTATGTTGATAAATAAAGTTTCAAGGGTGGACGAGACAAAACCTATAAGAGGAGGAATGAAAAGTGTAAGCATGATGCTCCAGCAAGCCGGGAAGACAACGATTCAGACGATGTTGATGAGGAGGACCAAGACTTGCCTCCCCTAATTACTGATACTAAAGGTTGGCTTCATATTATCTCTCTTAGGGTTAAAATGATCAATGGAGGATAAGATGGAGGAGCCAAAGAGGTTGCCGATATAAAGGCTCATCTGACAGAGATCAAACATTTCCCTCCCAAACCCAAGGAAGTGCATTCAGCAACAATAGAGCCGAAGAAAGTAAAAAGAACTAAAGTTGATATTAATACTTTGAATGTGGGTTTTTATAGACTATATATAAAAGTTATTATAGCCCCGCATGATGACCCTTTTGTTATCACAACTTTGATGCATGGTTATGAGGGTCTAAGGATTTTGGTGGACGGTGGCAGTTTGGCCGACATTATGTTTTGGGACTATTACAAAGGCTTAGTTTTGAGCAAGAAGAGGCTATGTCATATCATCAAGCTCTAATCAGGTTCATCGAAGAGAAAGTACACCATTTGGGGACCTATGAAATGGAAATGAAAATGGGAAATTACCGGCCAAAGTGCCTCATGAAGAAGACTTCTTTCTTTGGCATGGATGAAAATGTCTACTCGGCCTACAACATAATTCTAGGAAGAGTAACCCTTAAATAATTTGAGGTCATGCCTTCAACGATTCACCAAATGTTTAAATTCTCGACTCCATATGGGGTAGGGGAAATTCAGGGTGACCAAGTTGACGCATGCGAATGCTACTTCAACTCAGCCAAGAAGAGAGAGGCATACAAAAGGGCCAAAACAATGTACAACATTGATACCTTGGATCCTAGAGATGAAACTAAGTTAAAGAAGGGGGAGGCCATTGAGGACGTAGAATCCATCGTCCTCAATGAAGACAAACTAAAAAAATGTCCAAATTAGCAAAGGCCTGAAGAAGGAAATGAAAGACGAGTTGTTTAAGATATTGAAGAAGAGGAAAATATTTTTTGACTGGAGAATTGAAGATATATCTGGAATCGATCCGAAGATCCTTTATTATATGTTCAATGTGGTCGAGGATGTAAAGGCGATCAGACAGAGAAGGAGATTCTAATCCCTGGAGAAATATGATGTCATCCGAGAAGAGATGAAAAAGATAAAAAAGGACAACTTCATTAGGAAGGTCATCTACGCTGAGTGGTTAGCCAATCCTATCATTGCCCCAAGGCTAATGGTAAATAGAGGAAGTGTTGATTTTACATATCTGAATAAAGCCTGTCGTAAAGATAGCTTCCCATTGCCAATGATAGATCAGATGGTCGATGCTACTACAGGAAATGAACTTAAGAGTTTCATGGATGCCTACTCAGGGTATAATCAGATATTTAAGGACTCGGCCGATAAGGAGAAGACATCCTTCACAACTGACAAGTGGACCTATTATTACACGGTCATTCCCTTTGGTTTGAATAATGTCGAGACAACATAACAAAAGTTAGTCAACAAGATGTTTGAGGCTCAAATAAGGAAGACGATGGAAGTTTATGTTGATTATATGTTGACAAAGTGTCTCAAGTCCAACACTGATGTTGTCGACCTTGAGAGAACTTTTGATACCATGGACGAGTTTAGGATGAAACTTAATCTCATTAAGTGTGTCCTCGGCGTGGGAGAATGAATGTATATGGGCTTGATCATCAACTAGAGGGCTATTGAAGCAAACCTCGATAAGATCAAAGATTTATTGGACATGAGGACTCCGATGATAATCAAAGATGAGCAAAGGTTAACTGGGAGAGTGGCAGTGTTAAACAGGTTTGTGTTCCGTCATTTTAAGAGTGCATAAACGAGATGACTTTCATCCTTACACTCTCAAAACGATAAGAAGGGACTGGTTATACAACACCAAAATTTTGCGGATTCAAATTTAAAATCTCTTAAACGTGGTTCATTTTAAACATCATTAATTCGGTGGATGAAACCTCTCGTATGAGATGAAAGTGCATGGACGAGATGACTCTCATCCATACACTCTCAATACAATTAGAGGGGACTTGCGATATAGCACCATAATTTGGTGGGTGCAAACCTCTTGGCCTCGAAAGAAACGATCATCAAAATATAAAATATGTTTTCTGCATCAAGCTCATCTAAAAATAGGATGATGCTGGCATTATTCAATTAGTTGGTGATATTAAATTTTTAAACCGTCTTATGGTTACTTGATTAAACATCGATAGGAAGCATCCATGGAAAATAAATACGTACAAATCCTTAACTCTTGTCATCCATTCAAAATACGATAGGTAATTATTAGAGGCACTTTTCATTTGTAAACATAAAGTGATAAGTGTTCAAAAACAGACATGATGTTGATGGTAAATTACAAATAATTGTCAAGAAGCCAAAAGGTTTTACAATTGAGAGAGGGCATTAGGACATAGGCGGCCACCCAAAAAAGAGAAAAGCTGAGAAGAACCAGTCCAAGGGGTTAATCTCTTCAATATTTGGTTCATCAGCTTCTCCCAGATCTGACACATCCCCAGTCATAGTACTATTGTCTTCGTGATCGCTGATAGGCTCACTGTCATCAACAAGGTTTGTAGTTTGAATTATGGGCTCATTATCCAATGTTGACCCCTTAACATGTGCCAAAGTTATCATTGTAAGAGAATAGTCTAAGGTGAAAGTCTTTAGTTGATCAGACCCTTATAGTTGCCCACAGGTAACCGGTGTGAGAACCTCTTTCAAGGTACTATACACTATATCTCAGGAATTCTTCAGAGGACATAAAAGTCTCAACTTCCTACATCTGATACTCAGAGATTTCCCTATCAAGAGCCTCCTTCACTTTCCAAGTAATACCCATTAAGTGGGTGTTTTTCAAAGATTTGATAGCCTCCTCATGACTCATATTCACCCACAAAATTGCCTCAGAATGCTGCTTCTTCAAGTTCTCCATTTGGGTCTTAAGCACTTGTATATAGCTCTTCTGAGCCTCGTTATCCCTGATGTCCGGACAAGCTACATAGATTTTAGGAACCTTCTTCTTGATCCATTGGTGGAGATTTTGAAGGCAAATAGTAGTCTACATTAAGTAAGGAAGGTCGGTTTGAGATGGTCTTAAGAGATGACTTTACAGTTCAGTCAAAAATGGTAATAATAGCCTAGAAAAGTGTAAGAACTTACTTAAACAGTCCTATGAAGGAAAAAGTCATCCATCACTAAGATATTTGTTGGTTCTAAAAATCATAGATCACACTTTGAAGTATTGGAGTCAATGAACTCAACAGCCTTATCCTTTATCTCCAAGTTAGACTCAAAGAAAAGGTTTATGTTCTCCAGCCGTGCAACTAGAGCGCCCTGAGAGGAGATTGGAATAGCCCTACTCATCCTATTCTTGGATGGGACATCATTGCTCTTCTTGCTCTGATGAGTAGTGGGGAGGTTATCCTAGACCTATTTTCTTTTCCTTGAACCCTCATCTTGACGAGGGTCGACAGTTGTAGATTTCTTGGTTTGAGGAGAAGGGGATAATTTCTTGCCCATCTGCTTTAGTAAATTAGCTATGCCTGGGGCTTCCATCATCCACAAAACTTTTGGGGTATTTGATGGTCGGCCTGGAAGTAAGAAATTAAGATAATTACTTCAGATAGGATAAATATGACACAACAGTTGGAAGAAGTAATCGTTGCCAAACACTTACATAGCTCATATAGGGGGTCCACCCCATACCCGTCTGCTCTAACTAGGATGGGGTCATAAAATGTTCAAATTGGATGAGACACCCTTTCTCTCCTTGTTTCCTAGCGTCCTCATGTTTTTAAGGCTTTAACACTCAAACCTGGATCAACTTTAACTGATATCGTGGCTTTGGTCCATCGGTGGATTTGGCGCAAGGGAAATCAAGGACATATTCCAGACTCCCAAGATGAAAAAATAATGAGGCTTCTAATTATGATTAGAAGTCTGAGTGACCAACAAAGCTTTATTCTCAGATTTCCTAGCTATGAGATGATAGTAGCAAGGTTGGGTCTTTGGAGAAGAGACCGTATAACACCCTCTGAAAATCCTAACTTGAAGGTTGGTATGATGAACCACCTTTCATACGATCACAAACCTGAAAATTATTCTCCATGCGTTCAGTGATAATTGGGCATGCCTAAGATCGATAATGTTTAAAATGTCTCGTACGGTCGGTTCTACGGGCAGCCTGAAGCTAACCTTTGCTTGTACACCCTTTTGGACATGAAAGGTTTAAGGTCCGATCTACGTTAAAATTGTATGTAGAGTCGGGAACCACAAATCAGGACTGTAACTTGTTATAGATGTTCAATGTAAACATATTATTACTTAAGAAAGTTGTTCCTTATTATGGGAAAATAAACTATAGGAACATTATTAGTACATGGATATTCTTATGTATTTTGGTGTGGAAAAAAAGTTATTTTAGGTAAATTATTGATGTACCTGGATTTTAAAAATGTTGGTTTCAGTTGTCTGAATTTGTTTTGAACATATATTGGATTGATTCTATAAAATTATTTAATAAAAAATTGGATATCATTTATTTGATCTGGTGCATTAGGACATAAATTATAGATTAGAAGGTTTGTCTTACAAATACTACTAAAAATAGTTATTTATAACATTGATGGACAATAAATAAATAGAAAGAAAGCATACTTTATATTCTTTAATTTATTATAGGGTCCATGATTAGTTATTCATGACTAAGACATTCTTTTTGGGATTTTATGTAAGGGATGGTGTATCCATTTGGAATTTAATTTCTTCTTAATCGGTCTCGTAACCTCCCATTTAACACTACAGTGGGTGTAAGATCATTCTAGTTCGTGTTCAAATTTGGGGGTTCTCGACACTTGTGCCATGAAACGAGCTAGTGAAGTTGAAACAAAGGATAGAGGTATATATCTTTGTTCGTTATTCTAAAAGCTTGCAAAAGTAGTTTATATAATATTCCTAATTACAATAAGGACATTGATGACATCAATTCTTTGTTCTTGTAATGGTATTATGTAATGAACTACGAGCTCTAATGAAGTTTGGAATTATAAGATATAATAGAACATTATACTATCAATTTTTCTAGACCACTCATACATGATGAAATAAAAGATAATATTCATAATACACTAATTCATCATAGTGGAAACATTATCAAGGATGAGGATACACGTGTCACTTGTACTAGGTAGTAAGTAAAGCCACATCATAATAGAGCATCAGGATTCATCATGAATGATTAGTGTTTTGGGTGATCATTTTGATGAGATCCTAGGCAAACACAAGCCTCGTTTTTTTTTTAGGTTTGAATGTAGATGGGGAGGTTTGAAATGGGGTTGGAGTTTTTTATGGTGATAATGGAGGTAGAAGATGGGGGAATGGAAGTGGGTTTGGTGTGTAATGGAGGAGAGAGAATCGATTGAGTTTATGATGAAGATGGAGCGTGGGGTTTTAAGGTGTGTGACGGTATAGGGTGAGGATGATGGAGGGTGTGGTTAGGTTTGTGTTTGTGTATGGGAATTATGGTGTGATTGAGGGAGTGTATTTTTGTGTTTAAGTTGTGACCCTTAAAATAGAACAACTAAAAAAAATATAAAGCTTACAAAACTAAAAATCTACATATAAAATACTACTCTAAAAATAAAATAAAGACTGAAATAAATAAAATGAAACTAACAAGAAATAAAAATAAAAATATATTAAACTAAAAACTAAAATCCTAAAAATGTAAAATGTCAATAAAAATAAATGAAATCCTAAAAACCAATCCTAATAAAATAAAAACTGAAACTAATCAAAATCAAAATAAAATTTAAAATACACTAATAAAAATAAAATATAAAAATATGCAAATAAATTCTAAAAATCCTAAAATAAATTTAAAATTAAAACGACTCAAAATAAAAATCTAAGAGAATCTAAAAAGTCACAAACTTAACACATGTCGGGCTCGAGATATGGACTGGTCTCGGTCTAGTCTTAGATTTGGGTTATAGGACTGATTCGGGACATCGGAACTCTTCTGGACAAGATCAATAGGATTCTGACTTCGCGGTTCTTTTGATTTCTTCGATGCAAGATTTAAACTGCTTCTATCTGGCAAATACGTCGATTTAGCATAATTTGACACTCCGACTGTTGATTGACCTACAACGTAGATAAATACGAATATAAGGCCAATTTTAATTAAAACGAGAGACTAAAATGCATCTATTCGGGGCATAAATTATACACTTTTGGGTGATTATCACACCACTCCCAAACAGATCATTGCTAGTCCTCGAGCAAAAATTAGAGAAAAATAGAGATAAGCGACCAAAAGTGTGCCACTTTCGCAGGCACTGGCGATTGCTTTTAGCATGTGCAATAAGCCTTTAAACCTATAGTTTGCCCTACAGGAGGAGTGGTGTCTCGTGAGGGTTTGCAGTGAATACACCCACAAAATTCAAAAACTTATTTAATTGCAGTATCTGAGTAGATGATGAAATTCTATACTACCCAACTTTAAGAGGACATCAAGGAACACCGTATTCAACTATTTAACTGAGATATAAAATTACTTAATACCAAAAGCATAATCCTTCCTAAAACTCAGCATGTGTAGTGTGAAGTAATCTTAAGTATCATTAGAGTAATTCTAAGATTGCCTTTTAAGAATCGATGTTTTGACTTCAATTCTCACTTGATATATCTCTCTAAATCGAACTCTCTAAGAATTGGGTAAGTGTATCTCTCTAGTGTCTGAGGAGGTGAGTAATTGCAAACAGTTTCAAATGTCTCACATATTTTATAAAAAGTGATGGATACATGAAAAAAAATAGATCTCATGAAGGAATGAAAACCACTATGTTGAGAATGTCGAGTTATTCACCGTATAATCTTCTCGTTTGCCCTGAATGCTTTACCAAGGGTGAAAAATGTGATTTATGAAAGGTAAGAGGGGAAAATGAAATGAGACGGATTTGCTAGGGCATTTTGAGAAGAGTTTAACACAATAATAACTAATATCTTCATCTTTTGAATCTATGATCGCAATTTTCTTTTTCTGTTTCTTTTTTTTTCTTTGCTTCTTTTTTTCTTTTTTTTCTAAAGATGCATTTTCTTTTCATAACTCAAATGAAGATAATTTACATTGATAATTTCACACACACTTTTTTTTCAAAGACAATGGTACTGATGGGAAATGATATATGGATGGCATCTGGAATGTATATGGATAAGAAAAATATGGATAGAAAATGTGATATGAAAAATGGCAAGTGTATGGTAAAATCGGTTTAGTGCTCGGGACAAACTACTAGACACATGTTTATTATAACTCAAAAGTGATGTCATTCTCAGTGATTATGCCAAAATTGAAAAAATAATGAAACCATGCAACGACTAAGTGAGGTATCCAAAGAAAGTTGAGTCGACTTGTGACTCGGAGATAAGTAAAAACCCTCAAAAAGGTGAAAATCTCAAATCTCATGGGTTTAAGTCGCCATTATTGGTCTTTAAGGAATTCTTGAGAATATAATTGCTCTTCAACTTTTGATTGTGAATGTGATAGTTAAAATTGTTGAGTTTTCAAATTTATGGTGCAAGTACGCTTTAAGAGGTATTAATTAATTTAAGGTTCAAAGCGTAATTTTTGGGTCAAACACAGGTATTCTGAGATTTCTAAAGAGGGATGATAGACATTTCATGTCATAAAAATTTATTGTTTTACGGCGCAAAAAGTTTAAAAGCACTTGTTTCTGAAAATTTTCAAAAGAGGTACAATTTTGATAGATTTCCCACCCCCAAACAAAATAGAACATCATCCTCGATCTTTAAAACTATATATAAAAATAAAAGCATAAGGGAGGAAAGATATTACAATAATGAACCACTATGAAAATGTACTGCATGGTGTAGAGACAAAACTTGAAGAACAAATGCGACACATAAATATGTACAAGTCTATAAATCATGTGAACCATTTGGTGATGTGAAACAGCACCCCCAAACAGGATAATACTCATACTCAGAAACAATGAATGACGGGCTGCCTCCCGGTAGCACTAAGTTTAACGTCTTCAGCCAGACTGAACCGTTCCCACCCTAAAGATGAGAACTATTAAAATGTTGGGTGGCAGAAAAATGGGGTGATGAGAATCACCCCCAGATAAGACTGAAGTGTCAGTCCTGCTGGATAAAGGAGAAAATAGGCCAATGCACTTGTATAGCAAAGTGCATCACTCGATGTAATTCATCGGTGGACCATGGGCGGGTGGGTAGGAGGGTACATGGACGAAGGGTAAGGGTGAGGGTGAAAAGGCACCGGTCACGTCCCTTATTGAACATAAATGTGAGGGAAACAAAGGCCCTCTAAGAATGGTGATCTAATTGGATGGGGAGTCAAAATGGTGCGACAATAGTGAAGGGTGGGTCCTCGTAGAAGGTGCACGACCATTCTATAAATGGACGATGATAATGGTCATGCCGTGACACACCAGGGAGATCTAAATGGGAAAAAGCAACACCAAAATAAAGTGGCAATTATAGAGTAACAAACTTTGTGTCACGTATGGGGAGAGTAGCATTAATACTCACACGGATGGTGGGGTCGATGAAAAGTGCATAAATGGGATCGTGGACCACTAGGGTGGAGGGTGGGTGTAAGTGAGGACCTAAATTCTTAGATGTGAACAGGGAAGATGCTATAACAAGGTCCAAACTAAGTGGTGGTGTGGTATGGATAATAGGAGGGTCAGGTGGGACAAAGGCTGGGGGGAGAAACACACTCCTCATAAGGCTCAGAGTGATCCTCAAGGGCACTCGTAGGAGGAGGTGTGAAAGTAAATGATGAAATAATCAACTTAGTCACTCGAAAGTCACCATCCAAAGTGGTGTAAAAATCGAATGATTCATCAAAATCCGAGATAGATGAATCAAAAATAATATCTGACTTAACAAGAGCTAAGTGTGGTGGGACAGGATCTATATCAATAGAGGTAAGAACCATCCCAGATTCAATCTCAGGACACTGGGTAGCACTCGCAGCCGGAGCTAACCGATAAAGAATTGGTTGCTCCATAACACACATAAAAGGGTCAAAAGGTGTAGACTTGGGCATAATTTTTGATTTGGTGGAAGGGGAAAGATGAACTGCAATGGTGGATTCAAATGGATAGGGTGGTGTGGGTTCAGTCGCACAATAAATGGATACGTCAACATAATTTTCAACTTAGAGCCCGGACCACAAGGTGGTCTAAACTTCGAGATTCTCAGGATAACAAGGTTGGTCACAATCAAAATCAGTGGCACAAGATGACACATCATCATCCCACACGGGTGCAACAATGGATTGACTAGGGGTGAAATCCGACTCGTTCGCACACTCAAATGCAATAAAGTTGTGTTCAACCCATTGAAGGGCTTCATTTTGAGATTGAAGAGTGTGCGTGAACTTTTTCAAGAGGATTTTGAGAGCGGATGTGCTAGGGGGAGAGGAGATGTCGGTGGGTGGCGATGGTGGGTGAGCTGGATACAACTTGCTAGAAACACTAGGATAGGGAGAATACTCATCGAAAGTGTGTGGAGGGGGGTCAAGTGCAACATTCATTGGAAGAGCATCTCCGTGAGGGACAAAAGGGTGATCAGCATGAGGAGAATAGGAAGGGGACTAATAGGGATGAGGTGCTCGACGTGGAGATAACGACTGTCGAAAACAGTAAGTATCCATAACATGGCGTTGGGATTCATATTGCATGGAAGGGTTATTAGGACCCCATGAATAGCTTGGGTACTCATACCCTTCGACATTGGATATGTCGTGAAAATACGTTGAGGGTGGTTTCGAAACAGTGCCATATGGAGACATTTGTTCCATGATGGGCTCCGATGGAGAGAATATAAATGGACACTCATGGGATAAGTAATCAATAAGAAAGCAGTGGGTGCACAGCGAAGCATGGGATGGGTTGACACTCGTCACCGGAGGTGGTGGAGTAGGAGATTTGTGCATGGATGACACACGAGTATAAAAACTGGGTGCTTGAGAGTTAAAACCCTGAATTAACTCCTGTAACGGACGTTCTTTGGCCATGAAGAGTGAAATATTTTTGGGTTTTTAAATATTTATCAAAAGAAAAGAAAGTCTTCTTGTGATTTAGGAAAATAAGAAAAGGAAAATCTTTTTGGCATTTGGAATATGAAAAAAAAAATAAAAAATCTTTTCGGGATTTTTGAAACTATTGTAAAAAAAATATTGTTGGAATTTTTCGAAAAAGGGGAGAAAATGGACTCTTAATTTGGTCGAACTAACTAAACCCAACTACCTAAAGAAATGAATTGGAAACACACGAGTGAAGAAAAAATCCTAACAATCATGTAGCCAATTATTATCTTCACAATTAGTGAATGGGGTAGTCAAATTTTAAGTAAGTCCGTGGGCGACAAAAACCATGCAAGTTATCTTATGATCGCCTGTTGCAAAAATGTGTTCCTACGGGGCTAGCTAGTTGATTGATTTTAAATTTAAAGACAGCTAGGGTAGCACACAATGGATAATCAAGTGACTCGGGTGATGAAATCCCTTCTCGTTGCAATGATAGGGTCTCGGTCTTAGGTAAATTAATTCATCAAACCATTCAATTTAAGTGCGATGCAGAAATTAAAAGAAAACAGGAGCGATTAAACACACAAAAAATGAACTCGCTTGCAGGAGATTCGTGAGGTATTAAAAAATGTATCTCCCACGGTTTTTACACACGTGGGGACCGGGGGGAGATCTCGCCTATCTCAGTCGTCCCCAGGAGTCCTACTGACCCAAAGTAGAGAGGCTTCGAACATCCCCATGATTGTAAGACCTCTCTCTACCTTGTCTGGTTTCCCTTTTATCTTTTTTTTAAAGGAATAAATATTACAAAAATAATATGGTGTCAAAATGCACACAAATAAATACAAAAATCTTCAAAAATTCTATACAACTAGTCTAAGGAGGAGGGAGGATAAAAAAGAAAATAAAATAAAAATTACAACCACAATTGAAATACAAGTCTTAAATTTTGTTTCCAAATCAAGAAAGTGAAAACGACGCCATTTGATAAGTTGTTTTTTGCGTAGTCGTTGTCTTCAAAAGCCACTCTCAAAATTCCCATGACTACCTACAAAACTTGTCTAAAAATAACTCTTATTACGGTAAGTGCAGGTATTAATCCAACTTTCAAGGAGAAACAATTAACATGAAAACTTGCAATCCAATTTTTTTATGAAAATATATTATTTTTTATTTATTTTTAAAACAATTTCAAGGGAAAAGTTAACTACTAATGCTAAAATTACGAATTGAGTAAATAACGAAAAATGAATGTGCAACCGAGTGTGAAATAATGTGAGAGGGTCAAGAGATGGGATTGCATTGCATAATCAATTATTTCAATTTCTCAATTTATTAATGTGAAATATTTCAAGATAATATTTAATCTATAATCTAACTCTCGTTAAAATTATAAATTTAATAAAATATTTTTCAGAAAAATAATTTAAAAATGCCACACAATGGAAAATTAATAATCATACTATTTCAATAAAATTACCCGCTAGGATCAATTTAACAAAAACAATATCAATCCCCAAATGTCAATATCGAATTAATATTCAAATATCGGAAAAACTTATCTCTAGTTCGATTCCTAAATTCGAACATTAATTTGATCAATTAATTTACTAACTCTCGTTACATAAATTAATTGGTGATAGTTAAAAATTATTTTCCTAGAATTATAGCATTAATGAAATTGATTAATTAAACTAACATCATTCGCAGTGCATCCCACCCCTTGAACGGGGTGTTTAGCCAAACATTCTCATGTGTGCATAAACAACAATAAATAATATGTCAAGAAGGAAATAAATTGAAAAGAGAATGTAGAAATACAATACGTAATTTTTTTTCCACAAATTTGTCTTAAAATGTGCCTTGACATGCATCCAACGTCTTTACAATTTTCAGGACTTGATTACAAAAAGAAGACTAAAAACTAAACCTAAAAATTCTTCTAAAGCTAAACTATTTTTTTTTCTCAATTTGTTCCAAGACCCTAAACTGTACATAATATACACAATTTGCCTCTCTCTATGCGTCTCTCTTCTTTTTTATCTGATGAAAGTTCTCCTTTGAATTGAGCTGATACCCTCTTTTTATAATCCACAATTTTCTAAATTGTATAGATATTATAGGGATATTAAAAGTCTAAGTAAAAGCTATGTGGGTTCTTTGGGTAAAAGGATAAGATTTCAATTTTTGGTGGGATTGATTTGGATGGTGGGTTTTCAGTTTTGGATGTGGGACGAACTTGGGTTCGGGCTAGTTGGGTTTGATTATTCCAACGGGTTGGAGATTGAATTGGGTAAAACCTATTTGGGTCATGGGTTGCTGGTTCGGTGAGATTGAACTCAGGAAGGCCGGAGATGGGTTTTTACGGGTTGTGGTGTAGTAGGTCCAAGTTTTGGCGGGTAATGGTGGGATGTTTGGGACTGCCCGAAGCTCGAGTCATGGGTTAAAGGGCTGCCTCTTTTTTATTGGTTTGAGGTTTGAATGTAGTTGGGGAGGTTTAAAATGGAGTTGGAGTTTTGTGTGGTGATAATAGAGGTAGAAGATGGGGGAATGGAAGTGGGTTTGGTGTAATGGAGGAGAGAGAATCGATTGAGTTTGTGAAGAAGATGGAGCGGGGTTTTTTAAGGTGTGTGAGGGTGTAGGGTGAAATGGTAAGGGTGAGGATGATGGAGGGGGTGATTAGGTTTGTGTTTGTGTATGGGAATTATGGTGTGATTGAGGGAGTGTATTTGTGTGTTTAAGTTGTGACCCTAAAAATAACACAACTAAAAAAAATATAAAACTAAAAAAACTAAAAATCTACAAATAAAATACTACTCTAAAAATAAAATGAAGTCTGAAATAAAAAAATGAAACTAACAAGAAATAAAAATAAAAATATATTAAACTAAATACTAAAATCCTAAAAATGTAAAATGTAAATAAAAATAAATGAAATCCTAAAAAACAATCCTAATAAAATAAAAATAAATAAAAACTGAAACTAATCAAAATCAAAATCAAATTAAAAATACACTAATAAAAATAAAATATAAAAATATGCAAATAAATTCTAAAAATCCTAAAATAAATCTAAAATAAATCCTAAAAATAAAACGACTCAAAATAAAAATCTAAGAAAATCTTAACAGTCACAAACTCAACACACACCGGGCTCGAGATATGGACTGGGCTCGGTATAGGCTTAGATTTACGTTATGGGACTAGTTCGGGACATCGAAACTCTTCTGGGTAAGCTCAATAGGACTCTGGCTTCATAGTTCTTTTCAATTCTTCGATGTAAGCTTTTAACCGCTTCTGTGTCGCAAATGCGTCGATTTAGCATAATTTGACACTTCGATTGCTGATTGACCTATTACGTAGATAAATACAAATTTATTGCCAATTTTAATTAAAACGAGAGACTAAAATGCATCTATTCGGGGCATAAATTATACGTTTTTTGGTTCTTATCAGAAGTGCTCTTTTCCTCTATCTTCTTTCTTCTTTTTTTGTAGAGTTCCTTTCCATACTTCTTTCGTACTTGTTGTGTGATTGCCCTTTGGATTCTCCTACTTAAGTGCATGTATGCGTCTAAATTCATTACTTTAGTTCTTAATTCTCGTTCAATATCTTGACATGTGTCAATCATTTGAGATGACATTTTCCTCAAATTGGCCTATTATACTTCGGTTGTGATTATCAACTTGTAATTATATGTGGCAGTGTTCTATAGGATGATGATAACATATGTCATCAATCGCCACTTGGTTTATAATTAAATCTTAGAATTTAGGAAAATATTTGTAGGTAAAAGTTACTACTTAGAAGCATGAGAGGAGAGAAGAGAAGAAAAATATTTATCTCCCCCTTTGTGTAGAAACAAATGAGGGCAAAAGGGAATAGATATATTTATAGAAAAATATTTATCCCCCCCCCCCCCCTGTCGTCGAATAAATACAAAGAGAAGAAGTAGATCATAGACAACCAATGTCATGGTACACAAGATCATGGTGAGAAATAAAACTAACAAAGAAAGAGCTAGTAGAGTAGGGGAAATGCCATAGCTATAAATAAAAATGAGAATATACAAGTGTATCGTCATATGAATCTCAATACAAGAAGTGATAGACAACAAATACCAAACAATAAGCATAGATGCATGATATGTAGTATAAAAACATTCTAACTTGAATGATATCATCTATGAAACATCGATATAAAGCATCGATATGTCAATATACACATAAGAATATGATACCAAGCAACAATAGAGATACCAAATGAGGATGTATTTACACAAAGGTAACATAATGTACCATAATAACAAGGTTAACTTATAAACATACAAAGAGTAAATCTACATCACCCATCCATAAAACCATCTAAATATTCAATTATCATGTACGAAAGAATAATGTAAACATATCTAAGCTATAACAAAGTCTCGAAAAATGACTATCAATATATGCAGAGCTATGCATAAAATTTCTAACCCTCATCAAACACAAACAAGTCACAAGATATTAATGAAAAGAGTAAAGTAATCAATCATAAATCACAAGAATCGTGTGATATCAAAAACAAAATCAAAGAAGAAACAACATGCTTGAAAGAAGAAAGACGTAACATGGAAATCCACAAGTGTGGCAGGAATAAAAACATACTCAAGACAAACACTTTTCAACTAAAGAGATAAAACTCCCCATAAATATATGCATGAAGCAAATCATGAATAACATGACAAAGCATGACATATGTAGAATATGAAAAAAAATGTGAAACATGATGGGAATAGGATTATAAGTCCAATAATAATGACAAGGGAGATCACAAGATAATGGCATGTGAGCAAGAAATCATGTGAAATCATGGGATAGAAACATGTGAGAATGAAACATGTGAACGCATGAAAACACATGATATGTAATACAACGCAAATATTGCGTATTTCATCCTCCGAACCTATGCATTTTAGCCCCCTCGGGTATCTTATTCCCTATATTTATGCTCATTAACCATACAATCTCATATTTCTATATTATCATGTTTTGCACGGGTTAATTGAGTTTTTATAGGTATTTGGATGCTAAGTGTGATGTTCAGACGCATTCCACTCGTTTTCCGTACGCAATCGCACGTTCAAGGTCATTTTAGTCTTTTCAAAGCTTGGGCACCTTGCCCAACATCTCACGAAAGTTGTATCCCTCCTCGTAAGCTTCGTATGGACATGAACGGTGCACGATTCCGAGTCCGTATGATGAAGTTACTACGATTTCAACAGAGGGAAAAATAAGGAAACCAAGAGAGGAGGAAAAGAGGAAGAAAAGGCATTGAATGTTATTGCGTTGGCTCACCCTGCTTGATCGATCGATCGATCAAAAGGACCAATCGAATGATACTTTAGTATTTTGCCTCGAATTCAACTATCGATCGATCGACGAAAGGGGTCAATCGACCGATCCCCTGTTTTCTGTAGTTATTTTTCTCTTTTCTTTTCTTTTCTCTTTTCTTTTCTAATATAATTCCTTTTACTATATAAAGGATTTTTTATGTAAAAACATAGATAATTCATTTTAGGTTAGAATAGCTTAGGGTTTGGGTGATTTTGGTTAGTTCTTCTTCATTTTTTCTTGGATTGACACCCTTTTAGGTTTGTAAGTTGACTATTCATTCACCCTCTCCATTTAATATAGTTGTATTTCATTGTTTCTTGCTTTCTAGTGAAATTTACATGATTTCTAATTAGGTTTACTTGTTTTCTTCCCGTTCTTTCTAGTGTATATTTATCGCGTTTCTTTATCGCTTTATTTATTGCGTTTTTAACATGCTTTCTAGGTAATTTAAATTTGGTTGTGTTTGAATTGAACTCACTCGAGTTGAGGCATTGCTTTGCTTTGGTGATGATTTTTACGGGTCTATTTCGGGTGCGTTGTCCTAGTTATTGCGCCTAGGATATTTGATGGGGCGTATCATGTATGTCTCATTCTTACGACCTTTCGTGCACAATTTTCGGGATATTTGTTGTTGCCAAAATCATATTAGGCTTTTATGCAGATTTAGGGGCGTGACAACACTTGGTTCAATTAACAGTCGAAAAGAGATGCATTCTAAATTACTCGTCGACACATGTCTCCATTTTATACAATTTAATTCGGGTGAGGGATATTCGACGTAACCTATAGTTTAACCGCTTTGTTAATCTAGTTTAAATACACTCGCCTAGATTAATATTCCCCGTTGACGTATCTTTTCCTTTTTAGTTTGTAATCACCTTTTACACTTTTATTTTGGAGCACTAAATCATATAAATTCTAGCAACTTGTACCTATAGATTTTCGATACCCGACTTACCGATGTGCTTGCCTCACAAGTGTAGTAGTAATTTATGTTTGTAGGTATAGTCACGGCGAGACAGAAAACCACAATTGTGCAGTTACACGCGCACACCTCTTGCGCGCTATCAAAATGGTGTTGTTGCCGGGGACGAGTTTGTTTTAGACTTTATTTGAGTCAGTATTTCATAATATTTTATGTCTATCTGTATTATTTTCAAACCTTTTTGCAGGACTTCCACATTTGAGCACTTTGAAACGCTCGAAATTTTCCCACACGCACTTACTTTGTGGAATCTTCCACTTCGAGCCATTTTTGCGGTAATCATGTCTTATTCCAACTCTTTCGGTAATCATTGTTATATTTCTCAAAATTCTCGCAAGCCTATGACTGTCGGTGAATACTTAGAATCCCAAAGTATAACAAATTCAAATATGACTTTGGACGAGTATAACGAAAGTCAAAACTTAGGTTATTGGAATTTTCATGATGATGATAATGATTTTGGGCCTTTACATCCTTATAATAGGAATTTTGAAACGAATTGCAATAGTTTTCAAAATTCCTATAATAATGAGTTTTCGTTTAAGTCCGATAGTAACTTTCAATGTTCCCATTTTCATGGATCCGCACCTCGACCTATGACATTTGGTGAGGGTTTGTGTATGTATGAGAATGAGAAACTTGAAAATTGTTATCGGCAAGAAAATCATCTTTGGGAACATGAATTGGATTTGGTATTTGAGTTCGACAATGATTTTGCTTTGGAGACTTTCGAAGTCGAGGAATGTTTTGAACCAAATGAGGTACTTGTGCCTACTTTGGAACAAACCATTCTTGACTTTGCCCATCTTGTAATCGATATTGAAAGAGAGGATGAAAATGACGTAATATCTATTTGCAATGAAATGATTTCTTCTTTGGCCCCCAAAGAAGAACATTTCATTGAAAATGATATTATTTCCTTCGAAACTCAAACTTCATGCGATGATGATTCATCTCATGAGTTTGAATTTCTTTCATCCCCATTGTCATTCTTTATTATCACACCGTCTCAAGTTTTAAACCTTTTCTCCGATGAGGAGTACTTACTCGAGTCGCCCTCCACGATCGCATCTTTGCCTTTGTGTGCGCTGCCTCCCATTAAACTTGCTAAATCCTTGGGAGGATTTTTAGTTTTTCTCGATCCCCACATGTTTTTGTCACCCGTTCAATCCAAACCCCCCATCCTTCCTCCAAAACTTTTAATGGGCGACGGTTCCTTTCTTCCGCCTTACACATGCCTTCTGTTTTTCAAACGGAATTCATATTTTTGGGAAGGCATTATTTTATGTGAGGGACATCGATTATCCTCCAAAGTCAAATAGTTCTTATGGTGGACGCTCAACTATTTAGACTTCTAGTGTACAGTTAGTGTGAAACCTAAATACTAGGTTGTATATAGTTAGGCTTTTATTATTTCTCTCTTTAGTTTTTCTTTCCCTTCTAATTTAGTCTAGTGTAATTAGTTAACTTTTTTTTATTTGTTTTTTCTATGCTCGGTACTAACTTGTTTTGTTGATTCTTTGGACTTGTTCTGATGAGGTTCGCTCCAATTTTGGGTAATATCGTTATTTTCCTCTCTTTGACTTGGTTCTTAATTTACATTGAGGATAATGTCAAGTTTTAAGTTAGGGGGTGTGGGATATTCTACCCATTTCTATTTTTAGTCCATGTTTTTGCTCACATGTTAGTTACTTAGTGTGCTTTTCTTAGAAAAATGAAAATTTTTGAAAAGATTTTTTTTCTTTTTTGTCCTTTTTGGGAATTTTACCTTTGTTTCCGATGATAAATTTTAATAATTGCCCGATCCAATAGACAACCCAATGATGCATGTTCTCGATTTTAGAAGTTATTAGACTTTAGTCTTACTTATTTATATTGTGAATGAATTCATGAATTAAACTTTAATCCCATGAACACATGCACTTTTATTGCCTTACTGATTTTGTCTAAGATTTTTATAACTCGATAATCTTCTGTTGCATTGTATATACTTACACCGAGTAAGCTTTGTACCTTTCGTCATTTGTGAGTGTATACACTATTCTTTTCTCATTGAAAACGTTGAATTCGTCGATAATCTCACTATTCTTTCAATTGACCGTTCATTAATTGAGTTCATACATGAATTGTGTTACTTGATCATGATTTTCATATACTGTTTTGACTCGGGAATTTCCTAAACTTTGTGAAATGATCATAGGCCCTCTTTGTTATATCACTCATATTAGCCTTTACCTCAGCCTTATATGTTTACCCTCGTTAACCCCTTTGAGCCTAAATATAGCCTTTTGTTTCATAACCCCATTCCCATAACCAACTCTAAATTGGAGTTTTGGACCATCCTTTCAACTTCAATACCTTTGTTTGGAATGTTACTTGGGATTGAATGATGTTGTTGTGATGTCGGTTGCAATTTAGGCATATGAGAGTTTGATAAGTAAAGAAAATCAAGTAGTGAAAAAAAATGAAGAAAAAGATAGCAAAAAGCAAAAGAAAACGTGAGAAAAAGAAGAAAAGAAAAAAAAAGAGAAAGTTGTAAATGTTGTATATATAGTTCAATAAGCTTTCATTACTCTCCTCGATGTCATATCTAATGCCTTTTGGAACTTTTTTTTCCATTTTTTCTATTGCCCGCATTCTCCCATTATCCCGAGTTTTCATTCAGAACACTTTGAATCCGTATATACATCATTTCATTTCATACCCTAGGCTAGCCTACATTATAAACCTATACAATTCCTATCTGATCTTAGGTTGATGTAAGTTAAAAGTCATAATAGTTTTGATAATCTGTGAAAATGCATTTCGCCTCTTTTAGTGTGCAGTATCTTTCATTGAGATTACAATTTTTCAGTTTATATATAGCGTTCTTCATTTGTGACATGTGTGCGGCCTAGTTTCCATTTAAATTTACTCTTTATGCCCACATGTTTTGTGTGTTACTTCCCTGTTTTGAGTGAATTCGATTAATGAGTGTAATGCCCGTGAGGATTGAATATATGCTTGCTTTAATCTTTATCCGATTTATATAAGTTTTTGCCAAATCACACTTTGCATGTGCTCGCTCCCCTCCCACATTTTAAGGGTTCAATTCTATGAGGTTAATTCTATAATGTTAATGATTCTAACTTTTGTTTGAATTCTTTCACTTTGCTATAATGCGTATGAAATCTTTTTCACCATTCTTGGGCTTGTCTCATGTTGGTTTGGTCTTATTTTGAGGAAACCAATTGATGTTTGTGGGTACCATTCCTGAAAACCCTCACGAGGTGACACTCATCCACTAGGGTGACCTAAGGGTTTAACGGCTTATTGCATACGCTAAATGCAATCGAATCGCCCGTGAAAGTGGCCTTATTCTTTTATACCATACTTTTGTACTATCTCCTACTTTTGGTTTGCTTGTAGTTCTTGTTTCATCCTATTTCATTGCTAGGTACTAGGAATGTGTAAGTTAGGGGATGTGATACGACGCAAATATTGCGTATTTCATCCTCCGAACCTATGCATTTTAGCCCCCTCGGGTATCTTATTCCCTATATTTATGCTCGTTAACCATACAGCATCGGATTTCTATGTTAACATGTTTTGCAGGGGTTAATTGAGTTTTTATAGCTATTTGGATGCTAAGTGTGAAGTTCGGACGCATTTCGCTCGATTTTCGTACGCGGTCACACTTTAAAGGGCATTTTGGTCTTTTCACAACATGGGCACCTAGCCTAACATCTTCACGGAAGTTATATCCCTCCTTGCAAGCTTCGTGTGGCCGTGAACGGTGCACGATTCTGAGTCCGTATGATGAAGTTACGGCGATTTCAGCGAAGGGAAAAACAAGGAAACCAAAAGAGGAGGAAAGGAGGAAGAAAAGGAATTGCAGGCTGCTGCCTTTGGCTCACCCCTGATTGATCGATCGATCAATCCTTCAGTATTTTTCCATGAATTCAACCATCGATCGATCAACCAAAAGGGTCGATAGAACGTTCCCCTGTTTTTTGCATATATTTTTCTTTTATTTTCGTTTCTCTTTTCTTTTCTAATTTAATTCCTTTTACTATATAAAGGATTTTTGATGTAAAAATAGGGATAATTCGTTTTAGGTTAGAATAGCTCAGGGTTTGGGTGATTTTGGTTAGTTCTTCTTCATTTCTTCTTGGATTGACACCCTTTTGGGTTTGTAAGTTGACTATTCATTCACCCTCTCCATTTAATATAGTTGTATTTCATTGTTTCTTGTTTTCTAGTGTAATTTACATGCTTTCTAATTTGGTTTACATGTTTTCTTCCCGTGCTTTCTACTGTGGATCTATCGTGTTTATTTACCGCTTTATTTATCGCGTCTTTAACATGCTTTCTAGTTAATTTAAATTAGGTTGTGTTTGAATTGAACTCACTCGAGTTGACGCATTGCTTTGCTTTGGTGATGGTTTTTACGGGTCTATTTCGAGTGCGTTGTCCTATTTATTGTGCCTAGGAGATTTGACGGGGCATATCATGTATGTCCCGTGCTTACAACTTTTCTTGGGCAATTTTCGGGATATTTGTTGACGCCAAAATCATATTTGGCTTTTATGTGGATTTAGGGGCGTGACAACCCTTGGTTCAATTATCTGTCGAAATGAGACGCATTCTCAATAACTCGTCGACCCATGTATCCATTTTATACAAATTAACTCGGGTGAGGGATATTCGACGCAACCTATAGTTTAACCGCTTTGTTAATTGTAACACCTCGTATTTTTTAGGATTTAATATTTAATTATTTTAGGAGTTATAAAAATATTTAAATTGGAGAAACTTAAATTCTTGGGTTGGAGAATTTAATTAAGTGAGCCGAATTATTTATAATTGGCGATTTTTTTTTTAGTTTAATGGTTCGAAATCTCGTGTGTCGCATTTTAAGGTCGAAATTTATAAATTTTGAAAAGTATTTTGGATGACAATTCCGAGTATGCGGTTGCGTCCGGATGGGTCGAGATAGCAAGAAAAGAGTACCCGAGGGTAGTAATTGGGTGTCGGGGTATTTTGGGCATAGCCAGGCCCAAACGGGGGTGAGTTGGGCCATTTTAATTAGGCCCAGATGGCCAAAAACGGGATTTAGGTTTTTACCTAATGTGGGGAAGTGTTAAACGGCAGTAAACACAATTCTAGACCTAGGGTTGAGAGAAGCACAGAGGAAAGAAAATCAAGAGCAATTAGGAGTCTTTTGGAGCCAAATTAAAGGGTTAATTTGGGGTGTTCATCATCAACCAATCTCTACTCCAACGGAATCAGACCCTACGAACAATTCCAGGCAAGTGGTTAACTGTTTTGATTTCTAAATTGACGATAATCAATTCATATCATAGTGATGTGTAAATCAAAATTCGTTTTGGCTGTGTAACCAAAATTAAAATTGGGTTTTTGGAAATTGATATACCTTAATGGGATTATGGGTGAGATTTATTGCGTTTATGATTCTAGAATGTAGACGAATGAATCGTATGTTAAAACTAGTGAGAATAAATGGTTAATTGTTGATAATATGAATGAAATTTATATTGGGGATTTGAAACCCGGATAATACCCAAATCGAGAAAACATTGGAATTAATGGATATTAATGATTAATTAAGGTCTGTGGGATGTTTAGACCCTTTTCTCATATGGAGGATATGTTAATTGTATTTGGGTATGGATTTAGATTGAGAATCAAAGCTTTAGATTTCGTCCATGGATGACAGAGGGATGGAGGAGATGAACACTGGAACGATCGATCGATCGATGCTGCCGGAATTCTGTCAGTGCCACCAGTTTTTAATACATGTAAATAATTATTGAGAAAAAGATTTTTGGGCTGATTTTACATGTTGAAAATGGATCAAGTGAACGAGTCCTGGTATGTTGATAATTATAGGTAAATATAATTAGGAAATTTGATGGAGATGAATGTGTGACACATTGTGGGCAAATATGTGGGTATGAAATTTTGAGATGTAAAAATGGACTAAGTGAGCGAGTCCAGGTATGTTGATAATTATAGGTAAATATAATTGGGAAATTTGATGGAGATGAATGTGTGACACATTGTGGGCGACTATGTGTGAATGAAATTCTGAGATGTAAAAATGGACTAAGTGAGCGAGTCCGGGTATGTTGATAATTATAGGTAAATATAATTGGGAAATTTGATGGAGATGAATGTGTGACACATTGTGGGAGAATTTGTGGGAATGAAATTCTGAGATGCAAAATGGACCAAGTGAGCGAGTCCGGGTATATTGGTTAAGTGGTACCAAAGTATTAAATTAATTATTGAGAAAGAGTAATTAATTTGGAGTCGGAACATAAACTCGGGAAATATTAAGGTATGGTCCAAGTGAGCGAGTCCGGGGATAATGGTTGGGTGATACCAAGGTATTAAATTAATGGGTGTAATAATTATGTTAATTAGAGTCGGATTGTAGACTCGGGTAGGTATTAAATTAATGGGTGTGATAATTAATTTAATTAGAGTCGGATTGTAGACTCGGGTAGGTATTAAATTAATAGGGTGCTAATTAATTTAATCAGAGTCGGATTGTAGACTCAGGGAGGTATTAAATTAATAAGTATGTAAATTAATTTAATTAGAGTCGGACTATAGACTCGGGGAGGTATTAAATTAATTAGTGTGTAGATTAAATTAATTAGAGTCGGACGATAGACTCGGGGAGGTATTAAATTAATTAGTGTGTAAATTAATTTAATTAGAGTCAGACGATAGACTCGGGAAGGTATTAAATTAATGGGTGTATTAATTAATTTAATTAGAGTCGAACGATAGACTCGGGGAAGTATTATATTAATTGAGGGGTGAATTAATTATATTAGAGTCGGACCATCGACTCGGGAAGATGATAAATTATTATGTGAGAAAATTAATTATGTTGAGTCGGGCCACAGACTTAGGAAATTACAAGCAGTGTACGGGATTTTGAGTATACGGTAAAGTCGGGGTTTATATATATATATATATATGTATATGTATATATATATATGTATATATATATATACATATATATATATATGTATATATATATATGTATATATATATATATATACATATATATATATATATATATATATATATATATATATATATATATATATATATATATGTGTGTGTGTGTGTGTATATATTGTGTGTGATATTAAATATCAGTGACTAGACATTTATTCAATTTATATACTCTAATGCTATCAAGGGAAGTTACGCGATGTGGGTGAATCCCCTAGCTTGAGGAGTAGGGCGAGTATATCCCCAGGTCATAGCGTCCGATATATGGGTGAGGGGATTATCTCACTTTACGGGAAGGAATATGTCCGCCTCCATTGCGTTTATATTTTGTGCCAGGTTGGTGCGATTCCAACTTGGGTAACTAGGTTAAGTGAGCACACTTAGTGAGATAGCACTTTAGAGGGAATCATCCGGCGAGGGTATACTCGAAGGGAAGGATATACGTATGTTATATGTGTGGATGTTTTTAGTAAAGGTACGTATATAATGGTATTCAATATTATATGCGGGTAATAATACAATGTGTGATGTATTTACTTCATATAACTTGTGACACGGTAATATACTACTATTTAAGAAGGAATTAAATAAGTTAATTGTGAGATAACTTATAATTCCGGAATCATTATACTCGTCTTAGAGTAGTATGGAAAGGGAAGATTATACCAGGACTAGTTGGATGGGGTAGTGCAACTAGGTGGGGTTAGGTAACCGTTAGGTGTGCACAATAGTGAAGGAGCGAGAATGTCCACAAGGGAGTGCGACAGTAACTTAAATATGAAGCGCATTCATGCATTTTAAATTACTGCAGTTAATTCACTTACTAAATATTTTCAAATGTTTTGGGTTCTAACCCTTGCTATAAAACTATTTCCAAAACCTTTTAGGTGTCCAGCCACAGGGACGCCAGGATTAATATTCTATTCCAGGGACACAGAGCTGCGGCATATGTGGATGCTAGCAAGAGTTTGGATTAGACGAATCGTTCATTCATTCCTAGAGTGGAATCACTCATCAGTTTCAGTTTTATTTAGGTCATGTCGCCCAGACTTTCAATTCAGTTTTCAGACTTATTTTATTCCTGTGTTGGATAATTGTATTGGATTATTTCACTTTGGTGGTCAGTGCTTTATTCGGCAAGTTGGGTAATTAATTATTCAGTTGAGTTTTATTCCGTTGTGTGAATGGTTTATATTTATTTCTGCATGTATTGTTTTGTGTAATTAAAAAGTTAAAATTGACACCAGCTTTTGGAATACTAGGTGGTTAGTAAGTTTTAAAAAAGTTTTTGACAGTGATGCTAAGGATGATCCAACTGGCATTCCTATTTTAATTTGGTATAGGACTGATCACCCGGTATTTTATTCGGCAGGGTGTCACATTAATCTAGTTTAAATACACTCGCCTAGATTAATATTCCCCTTTCATGCATCTTTTCCTTTTTAGTTTGTAATCACCTTTTACACTTTTATTTCGGAGCACTAAATCATACAAATTCTAGCAACTCGTCCTTGTGGATTTTTGATACTAAACTTACCGTTGTGCTTGCCTCCCAAGTGTAGTAGTAATTTAGGCTTGTTTGTATAGTCGCGGCAAGACAAAAAACAACGACTGTGCACTTACACGCGCACACTTCTCGCGCGCTATCAATATAGTACCAAACACTAGTCAATATAAACACATCACAAATTCAGTAGCTACAAAGAATAAGGTGTATTAATAATCAACAATGAAAGATACTAACTTGATAACAATAATCTCAACATACAAACTCAATCGAATATCACATATAACAAATCCAAACAATGATTATGGGATCGTCACTCACTCAAACTAACTAGGGAATATAAGCACATGAAACGGTAGACAACAATAATCCTAGAGAATCCATAAAGCTTTTTGAACCAATCAAACACCAACCAAAAGGTCCAAAAGGCTATAAGAAGGAAATGTAATCAAGATACAAGATCTAAGGCATAAAGGTATATCATACTGACTAAAATGTGACAAAAAAAGAGTATAAAAACACAACAGAAATTGCCAACGACATAAGACAATGGACCGAAATAGAGTACAATGCCTATGGTGACAAAATTGGTCTATGCGAATGCAAAACAGGGAAAAATACCAAATAAGCTCAATATCTATAGAAAATTTTAGCCCAACCTTCTGAATCCCAACACTCTAAATCTCACGCGATATGAATTAATGCAGATTCATAGAAAATCATTCAATTTAACTCTAAGATACCTATTTGGGATTAGAAATACAAAAATATGTAGGATAATAGTAAAAAGCATGTAAATGTGTGATTGTTATAAGGCATTGAGTGATTCCATTATTTGACATAAGGATTTTATTTAAGTCTTGATTAAATGCATGAATTTGAAAAACACATTCGAATCAATTTTAATAAATTCAACACTAATGGCATAAAATTCTAATCAAATGAATATTTTATCATTTTTTAATGTAGATCATGGTACATGTAATACCATGTATTTTTATGGCTTTTAAATTAGGTTTTTTTTAAATTTTATTGAGATAAATTAATTTAATATTAATTCGAAAATTTATTTTAAATATTTACTAGTGTGTCGAGAGTTAGTAATTATTGGGAATTTATTGAATATTACTTAATGAGTGAAAGTAATATGTAGAATTGAATTTATAAAAATTGTCACGAGTGAATAATACGACAATTATGGAAATTAAGTCGGGACGCGCATGTGTCGTGTCGGGACTAAATTATTATAATAAAAAGTGAATAAATTATAAGTTACCCGCATTGTCATTTTGAGTGAATCAACGTGTTCAAAAGGGTCAAGATAGTCTAAAAAGTGTACCCAGAGGTTTAATTTGGGCCCCGAGGCGATTTTAGGCCTAACCGGCATCACGGGAGGGCTATTTAGTCACTTTCCATTTTAGGCCATAGTTAATGATGAAAATTGGGAATTAATTTCAGAGGTTAACATTCTAGGGTTAACATTCTCAAATGTTTAGAATGGCACTGAGAAGAAGAAAGCAAAAAGCTTTCCAAGAATTCAAGGCCATGAACTAAACAATTTACACCTCCACCAGCTCCAAAGAGTAGATCGGAGCGAGGGGATCAAGCCTATACCATTCTATTTCATGGAATCAGACCTATAATCTTAAGTCAAGTATCTATCTTGCTGATTCCTAGTTAATATTTCACCCATGTTAGAATAGGATTGGTAAATACATGTTTTATTGAAAAAACATATGATTTAGGAGATATTAATCGCATGTTTTAGGAGGAATGCATGTAGTCTGGAACCCATGACATGTGTAAAGGATCACCCACAAATTTGTAATGATTTAATAGAAAGAAATCGGGAAAAAGATTGAGAATATTGGAATTCTTGATAAAACTAACGTTCTTGATAATTCTACTGAAATTGTCCCTTTAAATCCATGTCTTTGATGAATTCGTACATGTTTTATGTACAAAATCATGTAGATAGGTTGACATAACTCTTGGTTTAATTGTTTGGGAGTTTGGGATGAATTAAGCATGATCTAGAGGTTGAAAGGTGATGAAACCCGTAGGTTGGAATAGCAGAATCTAGGCAACAACTGCTCGCTCGATCGATCGATCGACTCAAGAATGTTGATCGATCGACCCATTTTCATCGATCGATCGACCCCTCCTAGAAATTGAATATTTTTCCCCTTTTTAATTAATTCAGTTAAATTATGTAGGAGCCCTTGGATATCATTTAAAGATCATAATGGGTCATGAAGGGGACCAATATGGTCTAAGTAGGTTCCAGTGAATATAATTTTATACGAGATGAAATCATGGGATAACGGGGGAATGACGTTTATTTGAAATCGTGCGTAGGTTAAGTAAGGTATTGAGATATTCAAGAAAGACTTAGACTAGCATGGGAGTGAGGGTATACCTATTAAATTTACATTTAGGAAGAGAAAACAGTTATAGGGATGAGAAGTGGTTATGAAATGGTTATAATGAATTATTTGTAAGAATTGGGTAATTTGTACTACGTACGGTTTAAATGTTGTTATAGGTCACGAGCAAACCTAATTGAAAGATGTGAATATTTATATATATATAACCAACTGCTTATGTGTGTGTGTGTATATATATATATATATATATATATATATATGTATATGTATTATCATACCCACGCTACTTGCTATCACGGAGGTTGCCACGTCAGGACAGTCATATCTCGATGGGACCTTTAAGGGGGATATTGACTCGTACCCTAGAACATAGGATTCCTTGGTACATGCTATTTGAGAATGATAGTTAGATTGTTCGAGGAGATGTGAGGGTATGTTCTGACCTCTTAGTGAGTTGGAACTATGCTTCTCCTCCATTTTGTGTGTATTGTGTTTATACAGTTCAAGAGTGATTCCGAACTAGTATTTCCTTTATACGAGATATATGCGTATTTGATAGGAGAGTATGCCCGCACCATATATTTTATGTGGGGTGCCGATTAGTATATATATTGTATGAGTGAATCGTACATGTACCTATACTTGAGATTCTTCTACTGTGCACATAAGAAGATAAGTAATTGAATAAATGCTCCTAATCATAGTAAGTGTTTGAAACTTCACAGTAGTATTGGGAAATACATAATTGACCTAAATAACCTTTAAGAAGATGTTATCTTAATTTAATCATAGACTTATGATCCTGCGAATCAGAGCTTATGGGGGGGGGGGGTATAGAGTTAGGCTTATGAGTCATTTTTGTAATACGGTAGGCGTGCACATTAGATGAGAGGTGAGAATTCTCAAGAGAGTGTCACTAACATTGTTGTTATATTAGCCAGTAAGCATTTTAAATACTTGCTAAATCATTTTTTTAAACTGCTTTACACTCGGGCTCTGACCCGTTTCCTATCATTTCCTTCTCTTATATATATATATATATATATATATATATATATATTGCCATAGGGGCGTCAGTGGTAGATTCATTTGATTGGGCGTGCTGCGGCTTGTGTGGGAGTTGCAGGTCATTGCAGTAGATGCTTCCTCTTTTGGCTCCTTAGATTTCTACTTAGTTATTTTAGTTAGGGCATGTCCATTTTCAAAATCTTGTTTAGACTATATAGTGATTTCATACACTTCTAGTATTTCAGTATTCTCTATTTATTTGGGATTATTTTATCTATCACTTTGTCAGTGGTTGTGGTTATTAATTTAGATCTGAGTAATCTAGTTGACATGTTTCATTGGATAATTTGGTATTTTTATCAATTGTATTATTCATAAATCAATTTATTCTTATAAAATTTTTTACAACGGAATTTAATGAATTAAATCATTTAAATTGTTTTAACACTTAGCTTAATTATTTAGGGTTATTAAAACTGATTTTTTTTCGACAGTGATGCCAAGAATGAACCACTCCATTCATGTTGATTTTAATTTAATAAAGGACTGATCACCTGATATTTAATTAGGTGGGGTGTTATAGGTGGTATCAGAGCATCAGGTTCTAGTGTCATTTAGGATCTGTACGGCTTATTGCATTTTTAGCTTAGTGTCTTTCATATAGAGCCCTATTTTAGGACTGTTGTATTCTTGTTTATACTATTTACGTCTTCAGCTATTTGAGATTGATAACAACTGTAGACTAATAAACTTACTTCTCGTTTCAGATACCTCCGAGATGAGCACCCCGAGACTGGAATGCCTAACTCAAGCAGCCAGCAGCTCCGACCCAGGGAATGAAAAATGTAACTGAAGTAGCCAACATTGTTGCTCAGGTGGTGAATGTTGCATTAGCG